>JAMXBC010000005.1:27340000-28635000 GCA_024138005.1 Lumnitzera racemosa
CATTGATTATAAGATCATCAAGTCTTCTCCTTAAAGGTATTATCGTATAGATATTAAATCTTCCCTCTCAAGTTAAGTTACCAAAAAAAGGTTATGTGAGGGTACAAATATAAGGTCACATATGCACTGTATGTCAAGTCGTACTAAACATAACTACGAAAGAAACTTGAAATGAACATATGAAATGATTAAGTATGGTAGAATAGGGAGAAAGAGTAAGCAATCTTAGTAAGGTTTTAATACTCATGGTGATAGGTAAAGGAGTTAAGAGGCATCAGACTCCATAATGGATGAAGAATAAGATAGTGGTACTAAAATATTCAAGAATTTGATCTTTTGAGGTAAGATTTCGATAAAGCAACGACATTTTCATTAAGATCTCTCTCCTTTAAAGGAGGGAAGGAAAGGAGTATTTATAAAAGGTGGCCATTGATCTCATTCATAAGATCATGATGCTGATCAATCCCTTCCCTTAAATGGACTTTAAGTGAGTTTCTTTTGTGAGCTTATGACTAATAAGGCCTTATTTTTAGTTTGAGCTAATATTGAGAAAAGGTGAATTAAACAAGCCTACTCTAAGTCTACCATACCAAAACACTCTTGATCATCTTGAATATATGGACTCAACTCTTTGAGCTTTGTTATCTTCACCCAAAGAATCAAACCCAATTAATTAATGGGTTTAAAGCCTAATGTTGAATTTACCCTCTACATAATGTTAAATTATCATTGTCTAATTTTTCGATTTTTCTTTTGTTAAAACAAGTAATATTTATTTAAAATGAAGTCTTTTTATTTTTATATATTTTATCCCCACATTACAAGTTGTTAAAATGCACAAAACAAAAGAACTAATGTACATATTAAAAATTTAACAATAGGACATAACCTAGTGTTTATGTAGCTTACCATTGGTAGGTAATCCTGGATAGATATATGAATGCCACTCGAAGGATAGACATTTTTTTAAATGGTTCATTAAACTTTATAAATTACAGAAAAAATAAAGAAGGTGACACAGAAAGGTCACCTATATTACTAATAAAAAACAAGAAGAAAAAAAATCTATAGACATTTATTTTGTAAAATGCTAATTAGCTAATATAAGAAGACAATAAAGAAAAGGCACTTATATTCCCCATCTCCCCTCCTGTACACCAAACCCCCTTAGAAAAAAAAAGAAAAAGAAAAAACCTATAGAAACTAAAATCTTAAAATGTTTAGGATATAAATATCAAAATATAATAACAAATCTAATACTTATGTATACCAAATAAGGGATAGCATAAAATTTTGTATCCAGTACTATACAAACCAAACATGATACAATAAGCTTATACTATATAGTTGTCCTTATATTTATCATATTCAGTTCTCTTTATCATTTTTAGTCCAATCCT
Organism: Lumnitzera racemosa; assembly: GCA_024138005.1. Taxonomy (NCBI): domain Eukaryota; kingdom Viridiplantae; phylum Streptophyta; class Magnoliopsida; order Myrtales; family Combretaceae; genus Lumnitzera; species Lumnitzera racemosa. The sequence continues at coordinate 27,341,401 of JAMXBC010000005.1, forward strand.
TATAACCAAATGTTACCTTAGAAAACTAACAATCATCTTGTTAATATAAATACAAGATCTTAGCCCCTAATCGATGATCCACGTTGCGAATCATCCCAAAAGTCAATCTCCTTAGGTAATAACCAAACTCAAACCACAAAATTGAACGTATATGGGATATAGAGGTTCTCATGAGTATGATATTAAATTCCTACTAATCCATAAAGCCTAGTCGCCTCGGCACAACTGGAATTGACATTGTATGCCTTCAATTATGGTATTGTCCCCACTTTTGAACAAACTTCTTTCTAAAATTGTCCCCTTTTTCTTTTAATTGAGTAGAAGATTCCTTAATAGTGGAAAGCAGTACTTAACCTACATTATGTCAACATTTGCATTTATGTAGTAATTATTGTCACAATAAAATGTATTTGCTAGTTAGCATTGGACTTTTCCTCAAGATGTATATATGACTTTATTTTATTTATTAAACAAACCAATAATGGGATGAAAATGAAAAAATGTATTTGCTAACACATTGTGTTGTTTTGTGTTTGTTGGATAGCTAGGATTTTTTTTTTTTTTTTGTTCAAGATTAAAGAAGTTCATCTAATGAACCAAAAGGATGGCATGTTATGGATAGATTGTTGATTCAAAATATTGAAAAAAACACCTTGCACTACATTTGAATAGCTAATATTATTGTTAAAAAAAAAAAAAAAAGAAAGTTGTTTGCCTATTTATGGCACCATTAGCCTAAACTATACATAGCAGAGAAACTAACTAAGTTAATTGAGGAATATCCTTTAGTTCCTTTTAAATAGAAAACCTTACTTTTACTTGGAAAATAACATAAAATATAATAATCTTATAACTACTTCAAAAGGGAAAACTTTAAGAACATAATTGGTATAAGGTAAGTAAAATGGATCCAGTCGAAGTAGCTATGTTAGATGAGCAACCTTAGCAACCCCAATTGTAACAACCCAGAACCTAAGGAATCACAACCTGTCACGTGTCCCTATAATCTACTAACACGTTAAGTATCTAAAAATGCCCTACTAAGATCATCATAGCTTCGTTAAATCACCTTTTACCTATATTAACTTCATTAAACCACCAACAAGTGTAAAGGATCACAACTTCACTTTACTTTATTCAAGGGACATGGATTTTACATGATTCAATTACAAGAGTTTCAAAATACCAAAAGCAAATCATAACCACTCAAAAACATAACCTTAATCCTTAACAATATACTACTTCTATTGACACTAACTAGAGAAGTCTCAAACCACTTCTCATTACCTAAGTTATGAAACAAAAACATAAGTAAGGTTTGATAACTCTTTCAACAAACTCATGACTATACCCAAACTATACAGATTGTCTTCGTAATTATAATAATAATAATCATAGAAATCTGCATCCTCGCCATAGTACCCAAAATCATTGCAGTAGTCCTCATATTCACCAATCCCTATGCCTACATATCAAAACTTGAAAATCTAAGGGATAAGCAAAGCTTAGTACAAGGTACAAACACATGCACATGAATCATGCCAAGATTGCACTACACATACATTCATTAATTCAAGTATCAATATAGAACACCCATAAGTTGTTATCTTATTTTAATCTAACAAAGGATACAATTCCAACATCTCAAAACTTAGAGTAACTCATCACTCTAGTATGCAATATATAATATACATATAGGTATTGGTGTTGGGTCCTCCCAAACACCTTAGTGACAAAAACTAAGTATTTATGTGTCTACCTAAATCTACTCAAAGCATTTCTAAGCATGACTCCAATCAGAACACAGTCACATAAGGATCATCAAGTGCTACCCTAAGGTCTGGACCTTCCAATCCTTGGGCCTAACAGAGCACAAAAGGCATACTTGTTATAGCTAAGTTTTCATTAAATCCATTTACATTCCTAATATTGTGCACACATAAGCAATGCACAAACTCCATACCTGATTGTAACGTTTGCTTAGAAACCATGACAAAAGTCTCACAATCTACTCAAATAAGAAAAAAAAAAAACACTTGCTTAGATTCAAAGCTAAACTAATGTCGTCCTTAACATAACCATTCAAAATACTTAAGAGAACTTGTGAATCACTTAGGTAGTTGGGTGGTAATACTTGATTATAAAGGTTTGGAAAAGGGTTTAGGGTTGATAAATGTAGACACCTTATTTTTGCTAATTTTTTAATAATTAAGTTAAGTTAATAAATAAAGAAAAAAAGAGAGAAGAGAATCATATCAAGTTATGTCGTGGAGTTAAGTCAAGTCGTAGCAAGTTGAGTCTTAAGTCAAGTCGTGTTGTGTTGAATTGAGTTGGATTGTCAGATTAGCTGATGATATAGGCTTAATTGACTTTGGGCCAAACCAATATATAAGAAAATTCATCTAATTTAAGAATTTAAATCAAATTAGGGAATTATTGGACTAAATTGTAGTGGATCAAATCAAGCCTTGGAAGAATAAAAAAAAGCCTAAAGTAATTTACGGTTTCTAGAAGCTAGGGTAAATCTTGAAAGAAATGTAATCGTATCTTCAATATGAAAGATTCGATTTTGAGCTTATAAATAGCACATCGATGGGGGATTTGAAAAACAATCTTTTTAGTCACACTCCTACCTAAAACACCACACAACCACCATGTAACACCATACAATACTACCTTAGCACCACCGCACAACCACAACAATCAACGCCTAGCCTGTCACCCAACATCATCCAACTTGTTGCCCAGTCCACTACCCAATACTTACACGATCCGATACTAGGTAAATTTTCATTAATTTTTTTTATTTATTTATTTCATTATTTTTTAATAATTTATTTTATTAGTTATTTATTTTCCTTTATTAACTATTTTTGTATTTAAGTACAGTTTTTTTATTATTTATTTTTATTGCAAATTTTTTATTTACCAATAAAATTTAGTTGAATTAATTTTTTTTTAAATAATGTTTTTTAAATAAAAAATATTTTTAACATATAGTGGTTTTAGAGAAAAAAAATCCAATCTAAATTGAGTTTCTTTTAAAAAAGATTCAGTTAGTTAGGGTTTTTTTTTATTTAATTTAGGAAACTTTGATTTTTTTCTTAAATTAATAAATTAATAAAAACATAAACCTAGCTCAATTTTTAATATAAAAATGACCCACAGAATAAAAATTTTATAAAAAAAGAATTATGGTCGATTTGATCCCGATTAGTGAGCATGTAGGTACCTTCGAAGCAACTATTAAAAAATAAAATAACTTTTTTCCCCTTTTCTTAGAAATTAGTAAGAAGAAATCATTTTTAGTTACATTTTGTGAACTTAGGTTTATTTTTAATATTTTTAGAAAAATTATAAAAAATAAAGCCCATCAATTTTTTTTTTTCACATAGTGACTTAGTCTTAATAGGTTAGCTCCTAAACCCCGTTTTCTAAGTCAATTTTCTAAAAATTAATTTTTTGGAATATTTCCATACTAGTGGTCAAATTAGGGTTTTTCTACCCGAAAACTCTAATTTTATTTTATTTTTTTACCATTTGAACTAATTTATGACTCCATTTTTTTTAAATAAAATTTTTTCTTTTCCTTTGTTTTATGTTGAGTAATTTAATTAAGCAAAATGGGCTTAATATAGGTTAAATTAAGAAAATCAAAATAAGGCTTGCCAATAAACAATCAAAAATCATCAAAAAACACAAAGAAAAACTATTGCAAGAAACAGGGATTACATCTAAATGCCAGCTTGTTTGGTGTTTGGATGCCATGCTTAAAAGAGCATAGTCTTGATACTAGCTTCCGAATGTTATGGTGGGGGTGTTAGGTGGCTAGCTATGATCTGTTGAATTTTATAGATTGCAACTATGCATCGACCCTCCAAAACAAACCCCAACCTTTGCCATTCCGAAAATTCACACCACCAAAACCTCACCCTGACAACAAACAACAACCAACCTACTCAAAAAACATATCAAAATGTCCTCACAATCACAACTCATCCCAACATCATCATCCTTTAAATTCAAAACAATGAACTAACAAGAACACAATGTATGATTAGAAATTACTTGTTACAAATTGATATTGTGTACACATCGTAGGACAGTCTTAGGATACCCCAAAATTGTTTTTACTTGTTCTCATATGTGTAAAACGAATTTTCCTTTGGAAAAACTTATCAAATCTAAAAAGAAAATGCACAACATAACTTACCTTTGAGATTTACATCCTTAGATAGCTTTTCTCTACCCGCAATTCACTTTAGGACACCCAAGAGAACTCCTCAAATTCGTATTGAGGCTATCCTACATGAAAAAATGAGTACCCTAGTAAGAAAACGTGTAGAAACAAGATTACGAGGCAGGATACCAGCCCTACCATTGATCCTTCAACCCAAAATCGCTTAAACTTTGATGTTTTCACTTCGTAATGTCTAGAACACATGAAAACCCTTTTAAATGGCCACAATATGTATGGGAAAAGAGTAAGAAAAGGGTTTCCAAAAACTCTAGTGAACCTTTAAATAGCTAGGATTTACTAATCTTTTCTCATACTTAAAATACCCTTACTTAACTTTTACAATACCAGTTATGTCCTTGACTTAATCTATGCTATTTTAATACCTTAATTTTATTATTTTATCTTAGTCTATACTTTATATATATTTCCATATTTTGGGTTTTACAACTTTCCCCTCCTTACAAAAACTTTCATCTTCGAAAGTTGAGAGTTTATATACCACATTCTTAAAACAACTCCAAATGCTTTCTAATCATCTCCTCTTCTAATACCTAAGTTGCTTCCCCTTCTAAGCGATTGACCTATTAAACTTTGACAAAGGGTATCCAGCTTCTTGTTAATTCTTAGACCTTAAAGTTTACAATCTTTTATGGGTCGCTCCATAACAAACAAATTTGGTTGTAACTTTAAAGTCTCTACATCCACTACTTATCCTTGATGCTGTTATGTCTCTTGCTCTGGATTTAGCTTAAATTTTCTTAACATAGATACAAGGAAGACGTTATGGATGCCCTCTAACCTAAGATGAAGTTCTAACTTGTACATTATACTTCCAATCTTTTTTATTACCTTAAAAGGTCCAATATACCTTGGGGACAACTTCCTTCTTAGCTTAAATCTGAAAAATCCTTTAGCTAGAGATACTTTTAACAGAACCTTATCTCTTACTTGAAATTCCAGTAAGGGCCTCTAGTTATCTGTGTAACTCTTCTAACGACTCTGTTTAGTTAGCTGATCCACAATTACCTAAACTACATCATGCTTACTCTCAGTCCTTAGTAGCATTGTCACAAAGTCCATGGTGACCTATTCCTACTTCCATTTTAGAACCAATAACAGCTATAATTCACTCACCTATCTCTAATGTTCGATTATGATATGCTAACAAGTTTGCCACCTCAACACATATTATGCAATCTCTCTCTTCATATTATTCTACAAATAATGTGCCTTTAAGTCTTGGTATATCTTTGTGCTACCCAAGTGTATGTTATATCCAGAGAAATGTACCTCTTTCAATAGTTCCCTTTCTAATTCGAGTCTTGTTGGCACACACAATTAACCTTTATACCTGAGTACTCCATCGGTATCTATGGTAAAATCTACTGCTTTTCTTACTTCCATCTTTACTTTTATCTCATATATACCTCCATCTTCAACTTAGGCTAACTTAATTCTATCTACTATTAAGGATTGAATCCTCATATTTGCTAGCCTAACACCTACTTCTCTTGTTAGAATTTCAAAATATAGTAGTCACATATCCTTTAGCAATAGCTCTACATCATTAATAAGCTAGCCAAATTTCTATGTTGTTTCCTACTCAAAGTGTTGGCCACTACAATAGCTTTCCTCGGGTGGTATTATATGTCTAAGTCATAGTCCTTTATCAATTCTATCCACCTTCACTGCTTCATGTTCATATTCTAGTTGATAAAGAAGTACTTTAGACTCTTTTGGTTAGTAAACACCTTACACCTTTTCCCTCCTAAGTAATGCCTCCATAACTTCAAGGCATAGATTACTACTACCAACTCTAGGACATGGATTAGGTAGTTCTTCTCATATGGGTTGAGCTAACATGACGCGTATGCTATTACCCAGTCATTCTACATCAACATACAACTAAGTCCTTGGATTGAGGCATCACTATAAATGACAAATTCTTCTCCATTACACAAAAAGAAAACACTAGAGTAGTCACAAGTCTCTCCTTCAACTACTGAAAGCTTTACTCACATTGGTCATCACAAACGAACTTAAGCCCTTTATGTGCTAAACAAGTCAAAGGCACCACTAACCTAGAAAGCCCTTCCATAAACTTTCGGTAATACCCTGCAAGCCCTAAAACCCTCTGATCTCAATTACCATTTTCAATCTCAGCTACTCCACAATCGCCTTTATCTTTTCCAAATCCACTTATATGCCTTTACTATTTACAATATTACCCAAGAAGGCTACCTATTCCAACGAGAACTTACACTTGTTGAATTTAGCATATAGCCTCTCTACTTTAAGTTTACTTAACATAATCCTTAACTACTACTCATGTTCTTCTCTAGTCTTAGAGTATATGAGAATATCATCGATGAAGATCATGATAAAACTACCTATATACTCATGAAATACTCGGTTCATAAGATCCATGAATGCCATAGGCTCGTTAATGAGACTACGTGTCATAACTAAGAACTCATATAGCCCTTATCTGGTTTTGAAAGTTGTTTTCTCTGCATCTTCTACCTTATCATTTAGCTAGTAGTAACCTGATGTTAAATCTATCTTTCCCCTTGCAATTGACTGAAGAAGTCATCAATTTAGAGCAGTAAATGTTCTTGACTATCACCTCTTTTAGATCTATATAGTCCACACACATTCTTATGCTCCCATCTTTCTTCTTCACAAAAAGAACTAAGGCTCCCCAAGAAGGAAAACTTAGCCTGATGAAACCCTTGTCCTGTAGCTATTTTAATTATTTCTTCAACTCAATAAGTTCAATAGGTAGCATTCCATATGCTAGCTTTGAAATTGGGTTTAGTGTCTAGTAATAAGCCTATTCTGAACTCAATTTCTCTGTTAAGTGGTTAAATAGGTAGATCGTCTAGGAAGACATCTAAGAATTCCTATACCGTTGGTAGCTATTTTGGTTTCAACTCTTCACTAGTATTGATTCTTAAGGTCATTAGGTCAAGCCTTTCCCATAACTCATAACTAATACAAATCAATGGTCTTTACCCTTCAAACTGATATTGAAAAGGCACTTCTCCTAAAGGCTCAAACATGATCACAATGTTGTGAACTCAATGGTGGCATGATGTCTAGTTAATTAGTTAATACTTAAGATTATATCAAAGTCAAACTTATCCAGCATTAACAGGTCAGTTGGTAAAATCCTTCCCTCTACTACAATTTCTAAATTTTGATATAATCTATTCAGCACAATCTCACTCCCTAGAGGGGTATTCACAATCAAGGGGGAGTCCAAAAACACAGCACATAGTCTGCAAGAATTCACCAAAGACTCAATAATATATGAATGAGAAGCCCCAATATCAAATAAAACATGTACGCTCTTATTAATGATAGTGAACATAAAGACTTGGGCCAGTACTCTCTAACAGGGTCCTGGTTGAAGGCGAACTGCTTTAGCTATCCTCGAAGTAGTTGTAGGTTAAGTGATTTATGTAAGTCATTTCATTGCCTTTCTATAATCGTCTATCCAATGCCCCCTGTAACTATATTTAAAGAAGAAACCTAGTGCAAAAGAGTTCGCTCCTCACGATCTATACAAACATGTCCAATCTTACCATAGAGGAAATAGGCACTCAAGGTCTACTTACATTTTGTAGCATCATGTGGCTATAGTAGCAGATATACGTAGCGGGTACCGGTAAATGTAGATGGACTAGCATTAAGGCTAGCCACATCATTGACTTGGGCAATGTACATGGTGGTCCACCACCTTCTCTTATCACAACACCTAGCATAGGTCTTTCGAACCATTCTGGTGGTCTATAACTTAGCATATGCCTCTTACTTGAGGCCTTCATCTCTCAATAGGCTAGCAAGTCTTCTTTCTTCTTCATACCCCACTATCTTAACTTGCTTTACTGTCTTAGCATAAGTACTCCTGAGCCTTAGCATCCTCTCTTACAACTCAAGCTCTTACCTAAAGATGAACTATCTAACGTGTAACCTTTCATATCTTTTAATTAACTTAAGTAGGAAGCAAGCTAAGCAGTTTAACTCTGCTTCATAGTCTAACACTAAAAAATTACCCTACTATAGGGTCTGATAAGCCAACTCCATCTATTCTCTGGTATTGTCCGAAAAGAACTTATTAAAGAAGAGCTGTTTGAACTCCTCCCAAGTGATAGGGCTAGCTGCATTTTTGTTTGTCTTGAGGGCACTCTTTCACCATTGGGTTGTAGAACCCTTCAAGAAAAAAGGTCCTATAAGTCACCATCCAATTGTTTGGGAGTTTTACCATTGTAAAGGACTTCTCAACCTGATTAATCCAATCCTCAGCTCCTATTAGATCATTTGGCTTGGGTTAGAATGCCTAAGTTTTCTTCACAAACCTATAAAAAGTACTTCGGCTGATAAGATTACCTATACTAATGTTGATGGAAACCTGCCTTTCTTATCTTTAGATCTCAGCATTTACTTATATCACTCGCATATCCTTCTGAATCTATTGTTGCTGTTGTACCAATACCACTATCATAGCGTTCATCGAGTATAGAACTTTAGCAGCTATCACTATGTCTAAACCTTGTCCTTAGTTAAACTATGGCTAGGTTGTGTTTGGGGGAAGCATGCTCTAAGGAGGGTAAATTTAGTCTTGGCCTTGAGTCTATTGGGCTTGAAGCTTTCCAAAGGTAGGTTAACCACGAGCTAGTGGTAGGGGTCACTACCCTTGAGGTAGCACCCTTGTTTCAAGTTGATTCTAGTATGGTAGAGGGATGTAATTTGGGTTTATATCGTTACTGCCCTATGGATGAGAAGAAAAGTTAGAAATGGCACTGCATCTAGGTATGCTACAAGAAAAGAACACATAAACAAAGTCATGTAAGTTAATTTCAAAGAAAGGAAAGATAACTTAAACTCACATTAAGCACAAGAAAGGAAAGGATTACTAAAGGGTATCTTATAACACCTTCAATCCACTAACAAGGGCAACAAGGGCAAAACATCACAACTTCACTTTACTTTATTCAAAGGAAATGGATTTAACGTCATTCAATAACAATAGTTTCAAAATACCAAAACCAAATCTCAACAACTCATAAACATAACCTCAATCCTTAACAACATACAACCTCTTTTGACACTAACCATAGAAGTCTCAGATGGCTTCTCGTGACTTAAGTTATAATATAAAAACATAAGTAAAGTTTGATATATCCTGACTATATAGATCTGTCTCCATAATCATAATAATAATAATCACAGAAATCTATATCCTTTCCATAGTACCTAAAGTTACTACAGTAGTCCTCATATTCACTAATCCTTGTACCTACATCTAAGAACATGAAAATCTAAGGGGTGAACAAAGCTTAGTATAAGGTATGAACATATACGCATGATTCATACCAAGAATGCACAACATACATATGCGTTCACTAATTCAAGTATCAAGATGGAACACCTACAAGTTATTGTCTTTTTTTAGTATAACAAACAACATGTTCTAGTGTCTTAGAACTTCGAGTAACTAATGACTCCGATACGCAATATATAATATACATATAGATATCAGTGTTAAGTCCTTCTTAATACCTTAGTGATCACAACCAAGTATTCATGTATCTACCTAAATCTACCCGAATCATTTCCAAGCTTGACTCCACTAAGGACACCATTACGTAAGGATTATTGGAGTGCTACCCCAAGATCTACTCTTCCTAATCTCTTAAGTCCAGTCAAGCATAAGTAGTACACTTATTATAGCTGAATTTTCATTAAGTCCATTTACATTTCTAATCCTATGGACATATAAGCAACAAACCCTATACATGACTATAATGTTTGCTCGGAAACCATGTCAAAAGTCTCACAACCTGCTCAAATGAGAAACAAAACACTTGCTTAGATTCAAAGCTAAACTAATGTCATCCTATACATAACCACTTAAAAGACTTAGGAGAACTTAAGAATCAATTAGGTAGTCTAAGATCAACATGTAGTTAGAACGAATAGGAAACTAATTTAGGTGGTGATTTTTGACTAGAAAGTTTTGGAAAAGGGTTTAAGGTTGATAACAACATCAAAAACTCCTAGAAAACATAAGGAACAACTAATGCACGAAACAGGGATCAAATATTCGAATGCTAGCTTGTTTGGAGTCAAGACACCATGCTTAAAAGAGCATGGACTCAATACTGACATCTAGACGCTATGGTAAGGGCTTCTAGATGCTGTAATGACGCTTCAACCCCCTAAACAAACCCCAACCTCTACAACTCTTAAAATCAATACCACCAAATCCTTACTTAGACAACAACCAACCCACTCAAAACACAAATCAAAATGTCCTCACAATCACAACCCATCCCAACATCATCATCTTTCAAATTTATAACAATGAACTAGCAAGAACATAATGTGTGATAAGAAATTACCTGTTATGGATTGATACTAGTACATTCACCATCGTACACACATTGTAGGACACTCATATGATACCACAAAACTATTTTTACCCGCTGTCTTATACAGAAAATGAATTTTCCTTCACAAAAACTTGTCAAATCTCAAAAGAAAATGTGTAACATAACTTACCTTTAAGATTTACACCCTTAGATACCCTTTATTAGCCTACAATTCACTATAGGACGATGAAGAAAACTTCTAAAATTCATGTTGAGGCTATCCTACACAAAAAAGTGGGTACCCCAATAAGAATACACAAGAAAAGAAGATTACGGGGTATAGTACTAGCCTTCCCTTTGATGTCTCGACCCAAAATCACTTAAACTTTGATATTCTCACTTCATAATGTCAAGAACGCATGGAAACCCTTTGGAATGGTTGTTGCACAGGTGGAAAAATAGTGAGAAAAGGATTTCCAAAAACCCTAGCAAATCTTTAAATTGTTAAGGTTTTCTAATCTTTTCCAAAATCCAAAATATCCTTACTTAACTTTTATGATGTCACTTATGTCCTTATCTTAATCCATGCTATTTTAATACTTTAATTTCATTATGTTATCTCAGTCTATACTGTTTTTTTTTTTTTAAATATATGTATATATATATATATATATATATTTTCATGTTTTGGGTTTTACACCAAAAGTCCTGGACGATGGATCTAGACAACTATGCGCAGCCCATTTGCTTTGTACAACAGCCTGTTTTGAAGTTGTCTTCCGTCCTCCCGAGGGACCGTATCTAAAGAAGGCACGTGTCAGAGATAGAATATATGCTCCCGATTAGTCAACCAAAGTATGAGCTCTCATTTGGTATGAAAGAGATCCATAATTTCCTCATTGCTTAATGTCAATAAGATAAGAGCTACACGAGTAGATATGATGAGGAAATTCGCTATTCTGATATTTATTCAATGGGCATAACTCGTCATCACATAGAAAGATGACACAATGAATATAAGAGCCACGGATATGATGGGCATCCCATCTTTTCATGGGTTCAAGAGAGGACATTAAAGAGAAAGTTTAGCATGGTGCTACAGTGGACATTTAGGTATATATTCACTGTTTATAAAGAAAAAAGTCATACCATGCATTTGTAATATATATTTGTAATATTCAACAAAAATGTCCAAACGCCTCGTTAAGAGAAGCAGTTTAGTTATGGATCATGTCATATCCAATTTTTACTAGTTTGAATTCATCAAAGATTTCAATCCTCTCAATGAAAATCTTCAAACACCGAGGCATTAAATTTCTTTAACTATAATAATGAGATATCATTTATTATCATTAAGTAACCCGTTTTGAGAAGCTAAAATAAAGATTTTGTACTACATTTTAAAGCCAGTCTCAAAAATCTTACTCCTTAATATTTTTTATATACAAGAGGTTAATTAATCTCTTTTTGCTTGCATTGGAAAAAAAAAAACAAAACAACAAAACAACTAATATAGAAAAAAAATGACAGAATAACAATGCATATATTAGCAGTGATGGAATAGATATATTCACCCGATACAAATAATATTTTATAAAGATCTAGAAAAAATTGTCACATAGTAGACACAATCTGAATACCATTAAATTAGCATTTGTTTAACTTTTATTTTCTTTTTATATGTAATTCTCTATGGGGAAATATCATTAGGTAACAATCATATATAAAACAATGTAGCATGGGTTCACATAAGCATAAAAGAATTTATAAGCATGCCTGACATGCAACATTCTAATTAATTTATTTATAGAAATGTACCACATTAACTTTTGTATAAATATCAAATTAACATTATGTGTGAGTTAGATAAGCGATACATATTGCTACATATGATATACATATGAATATATTTAACAAAAACGAATATCTTAATAGGATATTTTATAAAATATATGAATGAAACTTGTGTGAACAAAATATTTATACAATTAAAGATGATATGCGCATATATAGAAAAAACTATCAAATCTAATTGCTTTTTCGAATCTTTAAGCTTCAAAATATTTCAAAGAAGAATATTAGAAGATCCACCATAGGCACTTAATCAATAGTATTAAAGTACTCCTTCAATTTTCGTCGCCTTTCACCTTCTTTAACCTTGTCTATGCTAATATATATATATAAAATTTTTTTCTTAAAATTATATATTTATCCTCTATTTACTATTACCTAATAAAAAAAACTAACAATTAAATAAACTATTAAAATTATAACTAATAGACTTACTTCTTTTTTTCTCTCTTCATTTCTCTACTCTTTCCAACTTTTTCCACTCTCCTACTTTTCTGCATTTTTCTATACCCTCCCACTAATTATGCCTCTCTCACTTTTTTACACTCTCACACTAACTGCACCTACATTTCTCTTTCTCTCTCTCTTTATTTTGTATTTTTTTCACACACAATGCGGATGCATTGGCTACTAGTATACATATATATATATATATATCTATTTTTCCATCAATCCATTCAGCTTACCTCCTGAATATCTGAAGATGGGAATATCATAATCATGAATTATGCTCCTTGAATTATTTTGCTAGTTTTATTTAAAATTTAGTGCTAGCTACTGTTTTTCTCAAGCCATAAAGGTGCTTCACATATTACTTCTTTGTTACACAAACTCTGCGCTTTCTTTCGATTGAATCCCGCTAGAACTAAAATTGCACCTTATCATATGAAAAAAAGAATCTGTTATCAATTTGGTGCTTTGTGTACGGTTATGTTTCATTTGGTATAAATTTATTAGAGAAATATAATATTGTTATTTGACACTAGTTCAAAGGAAAAACCAAAACAAAGCAGATTTTAATAATTGTTTCCTAATGATAAAACAGCAAGGGTGGTCCTTTAACTTTTTTTTTAGCTCTTGCATTGAGCCATTTGCAAATTTGAATGTTCCACTTTATCCTTAGTATATTAACTTTTCTGACCTAGTCCATCACCCTTATTATGATTTAAGTCGTAACAAATTTTGGTAGAGATAAAAGTTTTGTTTATATATTGAAGGCTTTATGTTCATAGATATAGGGATACGATTTTTAGAATTAGGGAAGCGAGTGGGTCTCGAGTTATCTATCCTTATGTTCTAGCAAAGACCAATACCGTCTTGATGGATTAAAAAAATAATGGAATATGAAGAATTCAATATATAATAATTAATGATTAATATTCATAATGAAAAAAAGTTGTTAGATATCTCTTATAGATTTTGGTGATAACAAAAAGAGAGAAATGTTAATGTGCTAACAAGTGTGTAAGTGTTCAGATAGTCCTTTAGATAGTTTTTAAAATTGTAAATTAAGGTGCATTTAAAAACTTATTTAGAAGGTTTGAATTAGTTGAAAAAAAGACAACTCTAAAGATCTTCAAAGAGTGTTTCAAAAGCTTTTATAAGAAAAATCAACACTTCAGAAACTTCAAAAAAAAAGAAGATTGATACTCTTTAGAAGGTTATTCAAATAGTTAGTTTGAAAGAGTAATATTGAAAATTAATTCATACCAGGTTCGAAGTAAATAAGGTTTAGCTCCATTAGATTGGGTGTAATAGAGAAATATACTTAATCCCGTTTCACTTAAAATAGAATTAAGAATTCATAGAGATTATTTATGAGCAAATTTATTTATTTTTGGATAAATCAAGATATATACATGAACAAATAAGGATAGGGTTGATTTCGAATTTTGTGTGATTTCCATTTCGAATTTGAAGCTTATCTAGATATTACTTATCAAATTGTATTTGGTCAAGATAAGTTGATAAAGTTAAGTTTAAATTTCAAATTCCAAGACTTTCTCTAAAAATATTTATGAATTATCTTTAACATTAAATATGGATAAATGTGAAGTGAAGATAATTATAGATACCTAATTTTTATCCCTCTGTAATCCTAATTTTTTATTTTTTATTTTATTATTTTTTAAAAAGGGTCTTAATTCAAAAATTAAAAAAAAATAACAAAACTTTGAAAAATAATGAAAATAAAAATAAAATGAAATAAAAATAATAATAAAAAATAAGAAAAGTAAAAATTATAAAGATTTTGTAGATTTTTAGAAAGTAACTCATATGAGGGATAAATAGTTTTAGTTTTAACTTAGTTTGAATAATCATTTTAGAGAGTCACGTAGTTTAAGTACAATTTAATTATACTGAATGTTAAGGTATAGGCCAACGACTTAATGGATAAGTATTGAAATATCGAATTGAATTTAACTTGAGGTCTTGAGTTTGATCTCGCTAGGCACCTATGTCTTTTATTTTTCTATCTTTTACAAGAGCAAGAGAAATAAATAGGATTTATATCTAATTAAAATCATTTAAATCTAGTTTGACTTAATTAAATTAGATTTGAACTAATTTGGATCTAGTTTAATTATTATCAAATCAGATATATAGATATGATTTGGTTTAAGTTTCATTAATACACACCCTTATCAAATAAGAAAAAGAGAATCTAATTCATCGACTCTGTTCACGGTGAAGATAGCAATACGACCAAATAGCAGCATGACCAAGCGATCAGCCCAAACTCCATCAATGCCCTATGACTCAAACCTGATGCATAACACCCATATCGTAGTATGCTCCATCAAACACTATACAACCACACGACACCGCCGCAGTTTCACAATCAGTCCATCCACCATCTAGCGCATTCACTCGATCGTAATTCCTCACAGCAACTAACAACTCATAATATCCTTCACCAAATGCAACAAACAGTAGCCACATACAATCAGGTTCGGTTTCTATCTAAGTTTTTCTAATTTGTTATTATTATATTATATTATTATTTTGTCAAGACTTTACAAGTTTTATATGGTATATATATATATATATGTGTGTGTGTATTAGTTTAAGGTACTTCTTTAGCATTAGTTTTCTTTGTAATATAGATTAGGTATTTTATATTAATTTAAGTGAATGTTTATTTAATAAGTAGTAATATAGATATAAAGACATATGCATATTAGATAAGGGATTATTAAGATTAATTTTTATAACATATATATCTTATTATATTAATTATACTTTATTAGTTAACATAATATAATATATATATATGTTAGTTTGGGAGTTTTAGTATTAGTTCTTATATCAGTGTATCATATAGAATTAAATTATTTTGATAGATAGTTGTATATATTAGTTTAGAGATTGTTAGGATTAATCATATCTTAAGATTTAGTTTATCACATAAAAAGTTGTTTTTCTTTAAATAGAAATTAATAAAAGACCCTTTTTAAAACTAGGATTGCTAGAATATTTTTTTTTTATAAAACAAAAACAATCAAGAGTTATGCCCTTTTAGATTTTTTTTTTGAGTAAATCAAATTGATGACAACATAAATTCGGTCAATTTTCAAAAATTAAAATAAATCTATACATTAAAGATTTTTTTAAAAGAACTACAATCGTCTAATCCCAGCTAACGAGTACATAAGCACCTTCGAGATGACAATAAAATCTGTAAAAACTTAGGTTTTTCTTTTCTTTTGATTTTATTTATTTATTAAAAATATTATAATTAGAAAAATAATCTTAATTTCAGTAAATAAATAATGGTACACATTCTAGTTTAATAGGTTAGCCCCCAAAATTAGAATCCTTTAGTTCTTCATTCAAATTGAAATCAAAAATAGATAGTCAAATAGTAATCAATCACCCAATTGATTACAGTTTCTTTTTCTTCTTCTCGACTTCGGTTGGGTGGTGACTCCAAAAATTATTTTCAATAAAAAAAAAAATTTCTTAATTTCTTTAGTTAAGGATTAATATTAAATGGGTTAAGGTTTAGTATTAATTAGGAAATGAGAAATCAATTTTTAAAAGAAACCCAAAAATCAAGCTCGACATTAATCTTCTACAAGTTAGTCATTGAAAGACCCCAATATAATAGGAGAAACAATTCAAAGCATTATGAACGTTTTTAAGAAAGAAAAATATACATTCGTTATACCTTGATCATGATCAAATTCTACAATTTAAGTTTGATAAAACACAAGAAATTTCTCAAATACTTCTTCAAATGATTGAACCAAAGTGAATTATTGATCAATCATCATTTTTATTTTAGAGCAAAATTGTTGGAGATTTGTGTTATTGTTCTTACTTGTAATTTGTAAACCTTATTTGATAAGAGAAGTTAGATTATACTCTATAAATCTATAATTATTCTAGATTATAAAGAGGCTAGATAAGTAGAGCAGCGTTTTGCAAAAGCCTATGTGTGGCAATTACTTGTAATCTTCTTGTGATTTTGATTTAGTGGATCAAGTAGAACGACACCGATGAAGTAAACTAAGTCTCCAGCAGTAGAGTTAAAAGAGAGTAGTAGGTGAAAGGCCGAAACTCTATAATTCCTCAGCATGATATTCTCTTTCCTTATTCTTTTAGTTTACGTTATTTAATTGTTGTATGTTGGATTATTAAAATACTAATGTTCATTAAATTATGTTATTAAGAGGGGTAATTGTTATTTATAACAACAAAAAGGTTTTCAAAAATTTGAAGATATCAATTCACAAAACCTTCGCCTCCCCCCTACCCTACCTCCTCTTGATATCTTATACAAGACCAATAATTAGTATTAAAGCCTCGGTTTAATATCTTCTAAAGTTTAAGATCATAGGTAAACTAAGTAGTAATTCAACAATTTAGCCTGCTAAGGCACCATTTTTTAATGGAACTAACTTTCCTTATTGGAAATTCAGGAATGAGACTTATGTAAAAGTATCAGACTATTAGGCTTAGCAAATTATTTTTGTAAGAGATCTTAAGGTTCTAACTAGTAACATAACAAATGATGATATCACCAAATCCAAACCCAATTCAAAGGCTACGAATTTACTTTTGAATACTATTGCACATTTAGAGTTTTATCTAATTGCTTCTTGTGTAACAGTTAAAGATATTTAGGACACCTTGGTGCAAAACTCTAAAAGGACAAAAATAATCAAGGATATAAGAATCAACTTGCTTATTCTACAATATGAGACATTTCAAATTCTTCCAAATGAAGAAATCAAAGACTCTTTTAGTAGATTTACTACCTTAACTAATAAATTATCTTATATTAGCAAAACAATTAGTGATGCAAATATGGTACGCAAAATATTGAGGATTCTTCTAAAGTCTAGATAGCCAAGAAAACTACCATATAAGAGGCTTGTGATCTGAAGAGACTAATATTGAGACAATTGCGTAGCAAACTTATAGTATATCAAACTTATTTTCTTAAATCAGAGAGTACTTCAAAGGATATGAAAAAGAAAGTTGCAACATTTAAGTATAAAGAAGTAGAAGTTGATTTAAATAATAATGATTCATCTAATGATGATGATGATGAGGTCATATATTTAGCAAGACGTTTGAATAGATTTCTTAAGAAAAAAGGTAAAAAATCATATAGCTCTAACAATTTTAAATCTAACAAGAATCGAAATGATATAGGAAATGGTATTAAAGAAAAGAAGGAAGTTACTTCTTACCATTGCAAAAAGACTAAACACGTTAAGTACGAGTGTCCATTGCTTTTCAAAAAGCTCCATAAATAGAAAAATAACCAAAAAGGCTTGCTAGTGATATTGAGTGATTTGGACAAGTTAGAGTCTGAAGAAGAAGATTTGGATGATAAAGTTGATGAAGCAAATTATGTTTAATGGCACATTCTAAAATAGGTTCTAAATCTGAATTTGAATCCAACAAAGATTATATACCTGATAATATTTATGCTGGAATCAGTAAATTGTTTAAAGCACTTTCAAAAGCTAATGATAAAATTTTGAAAGTGGAAAATGAAAATAAGGCTTTGAAAAATGGAAAAAAAGTTCTCATTCAAACAAACAAGCTTTTGGCTAATGAAAACAATTTTTTAAAATATGATTTTGAAGGATTACATGTTGGTCATGAAGCTTTAGTAAATAAAAATTTTATTTTGAAAGAAGAGATCAAAAGTTTGAAAATTTGTGTAAAAGATTTATCTAAGTCAATCAAAAATACGTTTTAAAAATTTGATGAAAGTGATAAAAAGTTATGAATGCTTATTTTTGGTCAAAGAATGGATAAATCTAAATCTAGATTAGGTTTTGAAAGTAATAACCATCTAAAGCAAATAAAAAAATAATAATATTTTTCAAATCAAAATGTGAAAATCAATAAACATTTAAAGAAAAGAATTAAGGCAAAACAGTTGAACCAATCAGAAGGTACAACAGATGGTATTCTCAAAACAACGATAAGTATCCTTTCAGAGGGTATAATAGAAGGTTGTATAGAGAGTATGTTAGAGACTACCCAAACCTAATCCAAAGGCGTACAATAAGTAACAAGTATGATTATTCCTCTCCCTATGCACATTTCTTTTATAACAAGTTGGGTCATATTGAAAATTACTACTTCTATAAAAATTGTAAGCTCGGTAAAAATCAAGTAAATGCAAATAATATCATGAGCATGAATTTTAAAGAATCCAAGCTTGTTTAGATTCCTAAGAATGTTTAATCGTTCTATTAATGGTTGTAGGTCATGAGACAAAATTTAATTGGAGACAATTCTTAATCAATAAAGCCTCATTGGAAGTGAAAGTATGGAATGAATGATATAAACGGACTTGGTAAACTTGTTCTATTTATTAATTTGCTCTTTATGTTTTACTTCATTATTGATAATAAATAACTGGTATCATTTTGAGGGGGAACTTTTTTTCTAAAATATGTTTTTACAAGAAGATGAAGAAAGATGTTGAAATTTGTTTCTTTTTAAGAAAAACATGACTTTAATACCTTTTTTTTTTTTAAGGGAAGAAGCATTATCTTTTTTTTTCTTTATATAAATTGGTTATCTTCTCAAGAAAAAAAAAAGGGAGAAAAGTTTTCAAAAACTTTGTTGTGAAAATATATGATTGTTTTCTAATGATAACAAAAAGGGAGAGAAAAGCTAAAAACAATTAAGTATTGAACATAGGCAAGTGAACATGACAACAAAACAGTTTGAATAGTATATCATTATTTTTTAATAATGTTTCTTTCTTACTATTTATGTTGGACATTGAAATGTTACATATATTTAGATGTACGTATGTTTTGTTATTATAAAAAAGGAAGACAATGTTAGATATCTCTCATGGATTTTTATGATAACAAAAAGAGAGCAATGCTAATGTATTAATAAGTGTGTAGGAGTTCAAACAATTCTTTAAAAAGTTTAAAATTACAAAATGAGGTGCATTCAAAGTCTTACTTAGAAGATTTGAATCGATTGAAAAAGAGACAAGTCTGAAAATCTTTAGAAAGTGTTTTAGAAGCTTCCATAAGAAGAATCAATATAGTAATTTAGAAAGTTATTCAGAGACTTCAAAGAAAAGAAGATTGATACTCTACAAAAGGTTATTCAGATTGCTAGTCTAAAAGAATAACATTGAAAATTAATTCATATCAAATTCGAAGTGAATAAGGCCTAGCTCTATTAGATTAAGTGTATTAAGGAAATATACTTAATCCTATTTCACTTAAAAAGGAACTAAGAATCCATGAGAATTATTTTTGAACAAATTTATTTATTTTTGTATAAATCAAGATATATAAAAGAATGAATAAGGATAAGGTTGATTTTGAATTTTTTGAGATTTCAATTTTGAAATTGCTTATCAAATTGTATTTGGTCAAGATAAGTTGATAAGGTCAAGTTTAAATTCCAGATTCCAAGATTTTCTCTAATAATATCTATGATTATCTTTAATATTAAATATGGATAAACATGAAGTGAAGATGATCTTCAATAAGTTAGCCGTTGAAAGACTTCAATATAAAAAGAGAAAGGATTCAAAGTATTATAAACGCTTTTAAGAAAGAAAAATATATATTTGTTATACCTTGATCGTGATCAAATTCTACCATTTGAAAGAATATAGAAAATTTCTCAAATACTTCTTCAGATGGTTGAACCGAAGTAAATTATTCATCAATCATCATTTTTATTTTAGAAAAAAATTATTTGAGACTTATATTATTGTTCTCACTTGTAATTTGTAAACCTTGTTTGTTAAGAAGTTAAATTATACTCTGTAGTTCTATAATTAATCTAAATTATAGAAAGACTAGATAGATAGAGTAGAGTATTGTGAAAGCCTATATATGATAATTACTTATAATCTTCTTGTGATTTTAATTTAGTAAATCAAGTGGAACGATACCAGTAAAATAGACTAGGTCTCCAGTATGAAGCTATAAGAGAATAATAGGCAAAAGGCTAAAACTCTATAAATCTTCAGCACGATATTCTCCTTCCTTATTCTTTTAGTTTACGTTATTTAATTGCTATGTATTAGATTATTAAAATACCACTATTCATCAAATTATGTTATTGAAAAGGGTAATTGTTATTTATAACAGAAAAAATGTTTTCACAAATTTGAGGATATCAATTCACCTCTCCCCCTATCATTGATTTGTAATATTCAATTGACCTCATATCCCATTTTTATTAGTTTGAATGCATCAAAGATTTTTATCCTCTCAATCAATTTCTTTAAACATTGAAGAATCCAATTTCTTTAGTTATAATGATGAAATATCATTTATTATAATTAAATAACTTTTTCAAGATGTTAAAAAAAAAAAAACAATTTTATATAGCTTTTTAAAGCAAATCTCAGAAATGCTGCTTTTCAATATCCTTTACATGTAAGATGCTAATTAATTTCTTTCGACTTTAGCAAAAAATGACACAACCAATGCAAAAGGAATGGCTTAAGTCATATATCAGCGCTAATGAATTAAATTTATTCATCCAATACAAATAAGAACTGATAAGGATCTTGCAAAAATCGTCTCATAGTATACACAGAGTATTATGAAGTTGGCCTTTGTTTAACTTCTATTTACTTTTTGTACGTACTTCTTTATGGGGATTAAATTAATAGGTAATAATTGTATTGAACAATAAAAGTGAGATTATAACCCTGTAATAACCATATTATCATCTTTCGAAGCCCAACATTTGAAGCCATTCATGCGATGAAGCCCAAACATGATATCATTGGTTTATGCCTCCCAAGCAAATTCGTGAAGTTCAGAAGCAGCCCAACGTTCGCATGTCCACGTCCAAGCAATATCGAAAGACGAAGCTATACATTATATCACACCGTGCTACTAAGGAAGTCCAAGCCGTGCTAGCTTGCACGGGAAATGTTCACGCCGTGCTCTGGCGAAGATTATAAATGGAAACTTACTCAGGCAAATGGACATGACCCATGTCTAGGGACATGTTATTTTTAAAATCCTATGGGATTTCTTATATTATATAAATATATATATGAAGGCCTTGTAAATTAGACTTATTCATTATTCCCTTCATTCAATTAGAACTAAGGTTTAGAAACGAAATAGGGTTTGGAAGCCTCTTTGAAGGTTGTTTTCATTTCTTTGGATATATTCTTATTTTGGATAGTGTTAAACCTATTATTTCTTTTTTGCTTGATTCAGATTTTGAATTAGATTAAAGTTAATGGGACTTGTTCAACAATTGGTGTTTTGTTGAATCTTTAATTCCAATATCAATGACAATATATTTTGATTCATTGAAGTATATGTTATATTATGATTAAGTTTAAGGAAACGCTTTCTAATTGATTTTTGTTATTTGGATAATTTGGATTAAAGAGAAAACATAGAGATATACACTTTAATTCAATTAGGGTTTAGGGACCGAAAAGGATTAATTAAATTTATTTCTCTTCTAAAAATAGAAAGGGATAATTTAATTAACCTTAGGTTATTATTTACTTTGAGATAAGAGGTTTTTACCCAGTGCTTTATCATTTTAAAGCTAAATCAATTGAAGGTTTTGCAAGAAATTTATGGATTTATTTAATCTCAACATTATCTAGTTCATGATTAAATCCATTAGAGCTGTTGAATATTCCAATTTCACAAAGTAGATTAGTTATAGTGTTAGCTTCTAGAATTAAAAAAATAGCATCTTTAATTTGATTACTTGCCTTTAGAAAAAGGCTAATATACCAATTTTGTCGATTTAACTTGGTCTTCTCCAATATTTAAACTTATTAATATTCGTGATTTGTTAAGAATTAATAACAAGTTTACTACAAGTATCAATGTTTGAATATTAAGAAGTGAAAATTGGTTAAATATAGAATTTCTACAACAATCAATTCTACTCCTCTTTTTTATTGTTCACTGGTACCAGTAAGAATTCTTTTAGCTTCCAGTCATCCTTAAGCCTATAAAACTCTAAAGTTCAATAAATTTTAGTTATTGCTTTAGGCACTTCCCTTCTTGCCATTGAGCGGCATAAACATAGAACTGACAAAATCCTTAAGATAGGGCCTTACAAAAATGCACTGATGCTAAGAAAGCTTTAACTCTAATACTCTCAGAAATGACATAGCTTGTATCTCCTTCTTATGTATATCTAAGTCTTCCTTGTTATAAAGCAAGTTAGTACAATAGGTATTGTAGATTTAAGAGCAAGGTTAGGGTGGCAAATGGATCCGCCAATGGCTCTATGAAGGAGAACTTAAGAGGATGAAGAGCCATTAAAGTGGACTCTTACATTCTCTACCTTAGTTAGATGTTGCTCAATTGCAGCTTATGGTAGGGGGTTTGCTTACGCCCTTCTTAAGAGATTCCCTCCTTAGTAGTCAAAGGATTAACTAGTTAAACAAAGAAGGTAGTGCCTTGCAGTACAACAATATTAGAGTTTGGAAGTGTTACACCTTATTGTATACTTACTATGGCAACCAACCATTTAGGAGGAGGGTATAGGTTAGGGTAAGGGTATTAGCGCAAGCTAATCATGAACTAATTTAAGGCCTTTGATGCCACATGCATGGTTCCATCACCTTTGTAAGGTCTTGAGGTAACTTAGGGAATAAATTATCCTTATTAGTATTTTAAGCTGGTGGAGGCAAGTTTTGCTCAATTTCAACATTGGTATCTTGTTCTTAAGATAGGACGTCATTTAAGCCAAGCATTCCCTTCTTAGGAGGTGCCATAGCTCTTATATCACTTGCCTTAATCCCTAATGGAGTCGTTAAATGTAGATTAGAGTTTCCTATTAAAGTACTCACATATGTAACATGCAAGTCTCGCATTACACATACCTTTAGAAAAGTGACATAGAGATGACTCTTAATGGAATGATTAGTAGAGAATAGTAGGAAGAAAGATCATGCAATCTTAGAGTCTCAAATGCTCAAGTGATAAAAAAGGGAGTCTAAGGGACGTAAGGCATCGACTTCGTAGTTCTTAAGCAACTTAGATTGTTCTTTTCTAAATGCTTATTTGATCTTGGAGTGTAAAGGTCTAACAGTGAAACATGATTTCTCTAATGTTTAGAATTTTGTCAAATGGTGAGGAACAAATTTGTATTTATAGGCTATTAGGGATCATAGCACTTATCAAATCATTTAGGTGATCAATAAATGAGATGAGACTTACTCAACTCATGGTTATCTTAAATGAGCTTGCGATAAGCTCAAGGTTTATAACATTACTCATAAATGCATAAGCTTGCTTAAGAGAGGTTAGAGGTAGATAGATTAGTTCAATGATCCTTATTTATGCCCACCAAGGAAACTCTCCATAAGTTATTCAAATTTGGATTAGAGTCCTAAGGCTTTGTCACCTAACCCATGGAGTCAATCTAAATGAACAGTAAGTTTAGCCTAATACATTAATAAGAAAAATTCATCCTTCTACATCTTTAATATGAAAATTCATCCTAATTCATTCATTTAAATTATAGGTACCTTTGTAATCATATGCAAATTAAGTATACATGCAAAGAAACATTTTTTTATTTCCCTTAGTAATTTATATGTATTGTTTCATTATGGTTATCTAGGTACATTTCACCATTTATTCAAGTAATTGACATGGAAAATGATAGGCAGTTGGCCTAATGACCCCTCACCTGCTCACAAACTAGAAGAGTAGCTACCATGGTCCATAAGATTCTTAACCTTCGACGAAGTCCTAAGGAGGTTGGCCTAATATGTTGAGATAATCTAATTGCCTATCCGAGCTATAGCATGAAGAGTACTAAGCTAATACAAGAACAAGGATAGACTAAGCTATTCAACATTTCACTTAAAGAATTACATGAAAGCTCCAAGTAACTCAAGAATCCAAACACTGCTGACCTTATCCACCAAGTGTTAATATAATTATCTCACAAAGATATAACCTTGTATAGCATTTTTGATATAATAAGATCTTAGTTCAATCTTTCCTAAGAAAAAAAAATTTGAACAACTACTTTAACACTATTTCAAAAACACATAAGTACTTTAAATCAAAGAGAGAAATATTCAAATTGGGAAAAATGAGAAGACATACCTTATTTTCCTAAGCTTGCTATAAGTTGCATAATTCTTCAAACCTAACATCTCATTTTTTATGTAGTTGTTTCTCTTATTCAAGTTGCTTTCACAATTTTCTAATTTTCTCATGCATGGAAATCTATTTCATGGATTTTCCAATAAGTAGTGATCCATAAACCTTACTTGGATGGTAATTGGTTATGGAATTTACATTCATATATTGATCATCAATCTCCACTAAAGATTTTGGCATGTTTGAAGATTGCAATTCCTCAAACATTTGGACCATTGTAGCCTATATTATAAACAACAATGACAAAAATTAAGAATATTTCATATCTCATGATTTTTAATAAAATTTAAATAAATGAAAGCACCCTTTAGGCTAACATAATCATTTGCAGCTTGTTGAGAGACCTAACCATCACCTGTTCTAATCGATCTAAGCTCACAAAATTAAGTTTTCTTGAAAAACACAATAGCATCAAGCGGTTGATAGTGTTGCTCAATCTAACTAGACATGCAATAAATTATTAAATCTTCAACCTATTTTTGTTTTAAATACATCTATCATTCAAATTACTTACATGCTCAATCCTTCTACTTTTAAGGGACTTACTCATATTCCTATGCAAATACTTAACAAACTTGCACGCATCCCTTCCATTCATAAGCTTCATTTTCTATAATTCAAAATGAGAAATAATTTTTTGCATCATTATCTTAAATACAAAAGAAGTACTACTTAAAGAAAATTTAACTTTTCAAAAAGTTCTTATGATTCTAAAATTTTTATTTCTTCCATGTATTTATAGTTCCTGAAGTCTAAATTTTTTCCAATCCTCATCATCACAATTCTTGAGTTAAGCTTTATTGTCATTAGTCTTCTATTTTCTATGAACATCTAATCAAAATTTTCTATGAAGGCGTCTCACCCTTGTCAAGTATTTTTTTGAATCATTTATAGCATCATTAACGCTAAGTCGATTCCAAAAGGAAAAAAAAAAAACAATGATAATAGAAAAACGGAAGATAGTGATCCATATTATAATAAAATATTACAAGTGCTCCAAAAAACATAAAAGAAAAGAAGATACTAAAGTTAAAAATAAAAAAGTAATATGCATTATTGAAATAGTTTTGAGAAAAAAGATATGAGAGCATTTACAATATTATGGCAAAACTACTAAAACATTCATATTCCTATACAAAAGATATGAAGGAAGAAACACAAACAAATTTCTGAGTGTTGTATAACTTACATAATTATTAACAAACAATATAAGGTATTAATTAAATTGCAACATTTGATGGTCCTAACCTTTACTATTGCCTTAGCTCACCTCTTTGCCAATTCGAGAATTGTTCCCTAGTCACCCTCTACATATGGTTGCAATAAGTCCCTACAAGCTTTTCTAATCTCAAAGGCAAGTTTTGACTATTGATTTGATGCAACTAGGTGGCTTGAAGAAACACCAAACTCTATTACCATTTTACTCTTCCATTTATTATTCTCCCCTCTAATACTTGTCATCAATATATAATGCTCTTATTGTGAAAGGATGATGTGTCAACAGTAGGTGTCAACAATAGCTAAAATATGAGGATAAATTATTCAGTAATATTTAATTACTTTTGTTAGCAAGATTATATAAATAATTAAATTTAGATCAATCACCTAAAGATGAAATAAAAGCTAGCAAATAATTATTTGATGAATTCATGTTTATAAGGTTTTTAGTCACAATATGAGTATGCATAGAAAGATCATTTGGTATAACTATATGATGTGCTAAGGAATTCAATATATCTTGTAATACTTGTTGTGAAGAAGGCATTGATTAGTAGATAATTTGTGGAAATAATTGATGCTCTTTCTCAATAGGTTAGGAATCTGGTCAAATACTAACTACGGGTGGGGTATTTTTGTTTGGATAAGTCCTTCTTCCCCCTTTTTGTCCACCCCTAATCATTACATTCCTACAATTATATATTAAGATTCTTAACCAAAGTATTGCAAAAATATATGTAATGGAAAGATATATGAACACTTTATATGCACCTCTAAATACAAAAATAGAAAGATATGGAAAGATAAAAATAACACTTTATTGAACTTAATTTTAGTGTTCTCTAACAGTAGTTTAACAATGATATTAGTGATAAATTGAATATATTTTATTAATCATTTGCAACTATGTTGTCTCCTATCTTTCTTCTACCATTTAAAATTCATACTTATTTTCTAGATATCATTAAGTTAGCAAGTATGTTAAACTAAAATAATTAAAAGATCTTACAATCCTCATCATCATTATTATAGTTGATAAGCGTATCATTCACTTAATCATCTTCATCCTCCTTATAAATGGCATCATGTTGTGCTTTATTTGATCCATGAAGTATCCTCTTTACATCTTCAACAATAACCTTAGGGCATACATTTGTTCTCAACAACACGTCTATATCACAATCTACTATAAGAGATGCTATATTTCCTCTCTGCTTATCTTACACAAGTGGGTTCTACATACTTTCTTTACCTAACTAAGCCTCCATATTTCTACCACTATAAGAAATATAGGCTCTATCTCTAAAAACTAGTTTTTTTGTCATAAAAGACTTTTAAAGACGAAATTGGCGTTGTAAATATCTATTTTAAAAATCATCATTGCAAATTCTATTTGTTAGCAAAACTATAATCCATTACAAATTAGAAAAAAAAAATTCTATCCCTAATAATAATTCTTTTTTTTTTTCAAAATTGCTAATAAAATTGACAATGAAAATTTTTAGAGACACTATTTCCGTTACAAGAGAAAAATAATTTTGTTGCTAAATTGGTAAAAATTAAAATATACTATATTTGAATTAATTTCTTTTTTTGTCACAAACCTATCTCCAATTTAATAACTATATTAGTTAAAATTTTTGTAATTAGTAATTTATAGCGCAAATCTACCATTATTTTGACTGTATTACATTATTTTTATTTCTACATTCTATCACTATTTTGTATCTAAATTTAGAATAAATAACAATAGATTTGACTAAAACAAAAATCTATTGCAAATTGTCTTTATTTCAATTATCAATGCCAATAGGTTTTTATTTATTAGTAAGTTTCTATTATGCCCTAAAAAGATTGAGTCATAACAATTCCGTCATGTGAATCATCTTAAGATTGAAACTGACATTATAGCTACTATCATTAACCTAATTCACACCAAGCATGCTCTACTCTACTACTTTGAAGCATCTAGTTCATCACTTACTTGATATAAACTTGTGGAATAATTTTTCTTTGAAATAACTGATAAGACAAACTCATAGGTTGATTTTTTAGAAAAATACTAATAAAAACACAAGTACACATTATAAAAGATTGAAAACTAGTGAGCCCCTTAAGAAGACTCAAGTACTTTTCTTAAAAGTTAGGAAGTCAATAATAAGAACAAGAATCCAACTAAGTTTTTCTTGATCCTCGCTTCACAACCCCATTTGCTAATGTTTTGGTTTTGGGTATGGTACTTGCAGTTTCATTTTACACCTATAGAACAGACTATAATGGCACTTTCACTTCATGGAATAGAACGAGAGGAAATGGAATAGGAATTCCATAAAGATTAGAATAAGGATGTAATATATATTACTTTGTTTAGTTGGATTTATAAACAATTTAGGAATAAACATGTAATATAACTTTAATTAGTAAATCAACATCGTCTATTTTCTTTCTCAACTAATCCTAAAGTAATAGGTGGTGGTGGTTGGCGGTAGTAGTAATGGCGGCAGCGATGGTGGTTAGTGGTGGTAACGTAGTAGTGGTACAGTTAGCTTTAGTAGTAGTAGTGACTGTAGTGGTGGTAACAGTGGCGATGGTGATGGTAGTGGCAACGGTGGCAGTGGCAACGGTGGCAGTGGTGGTAACGGTAGTAATGACGTCAACGGTAGTGTTGATAGTGGTAGTGGTAGTGGTAACGATGATAGTAGTGATAAAGAATTGTGATTACTTGATTGAATCGAGGAATCCTTCTTACTTGATTGAATCGAGTAAGAAGGTAATAAGAATCCCTATGAAATTACGATTATGTGACAAAAAAAAAGTGAACATCGTAATAAAGAATAAGGAGGGAATAGAATTTCAATTCAATAAAGTAAACGTACTATAAGGAAATAAGCAATAACTTGTTAAGTTAAGTTTAAGTTTAAGTTAGTTCATTTTTATGGTGATCAACTAAGCTTAGGTAATTCAAACATAATAATATTTATTGAACAACCATAACATGGAGCTCAGCTTCCATTACAATAGAGCGAATATCAAGCACAAGAGTTGGACCTACATAAACAACTAACTACAAACACAAGAAAAAACATATAAAGTTTCTAAATATTCTAAAATAATACCCCAAAATATTATTAAGTGTTAATCTCACTTACTTGTACTAAATCTCACTTCGACAAATTTGGGACATCAAGGCTTCACTTACTTAGAAGTCCTATATATATATTATAGCTCATATTTAGTTTTCATAAAATCTACAAAAACATTAATGTTTTATGTAATACTTAGTTAAGATATTATTTATACAACTGTTAAGGAGATTTACATATATATATTTATGTACATATACATTATACATAAACATACACATATATATTTTAAGTATTTTATTTTATCATATAGGTGATAGGAATTTACTTAATACTATCTAATATACGTAGTTTTACTACTTATATTATATCGTTTCGAGTGTATCAAGATGTATTTTTTACAAATCAAATAACATTTTAATTACTGGAAGATCATCATAGTATGATATTTTCTATAATATTATAAAAAAATATCCATTTTATTATCTAAACTGATCTAGTTTTAGTAAGATCAATATCATAGAGTTCATATGAACTCGATAATACATATTACATGTTTCGTTTAAAAGATAATCTCTAAAGGGTATTTCTAATCTTATTATATAGATAAAGCTATATAGTAACTAATATCATATTATGTCAATAAAAAACATATTTCCACACAATTTTGCAATAAAATAAATATATAAATCACATATTATTGAATCCTAGAATATCTATATATCATAACCCAATGTCCACAATAGCATAGAATATAATAAAAACAATGGATAATCCTAACTAGTCAAGGTATGTTCAAGCATGATTTAATCAAATAATTAACATATTTTAACATATTACTAAATACATATCCTAATAACTAATTTAAGCTATTTTATTAGAAAATTTATAATAAAAAGTATAGATTATCAAATAATTCTATGAAAATTCCTGTAGAGTAAAATAATTATATAAAATTCAACTAGCAACTTGTTTCATGCATTCGGGTTTATCGCTTATATATGTAAAATTGCTATTTTACCCCTAAATTATGATTAATTAGGCAAGTACTATGATTTTTACACCAAACCAATTCTAAGATGTCCTAATATCAATACAAACATCCAAAATTAATTATATTCTAAATTCATCAATTATTTCACCTAAAATCACTTTATTTCATAAATTACCTTATTTTTAGCCATTTTTAAAGTCTAAAAATACAATAAATACTAAATATATATGGGATCAAAATTGGGATACATACTAATAAACTACATGTAATATATATCCTATAAAAAAATTTTGAACTTGAAACAACATTATTTAGTACATTTATTTTAAATTTCAAAATTCAAATGACTAGTGCATGTGTTAAACAAGTATATAAAGTATTCATAATTTTGAAAAAATAAATTTACAACATGAAAATGCATCTAAAATAACCTAGGAATAAATTTTCTCATAATTTCTAAAATTATTTGATATTTTTAGAAAGTACATAAAAAATAGGGTAAGAACTTGATTAATTGTTTGCCAAAGCTACAGTGGTCAACGGTTGGTGGGAGTACGTATGTAGAGTTAAGCAATAGGTGGTCTAGTGGTGTTTGTTGTAAGGTGGTGGTTTGGGTTAGAAATGGTAGGGGTGTCACTTTCTCCTTATTTTTTATTTATTCTTCTAAGAATTTTTTTTTTCCAAATTTACAAAACTTTTCTACTATTTCCCTAGATTCTAAAATGTTAAACATTACATGTCTAAGGTCCTTTGCTATTTATAAAGTCCCATGTCAGCTAAAAAGAATTTTTTATATTTTTCCTTTTTCTATTTAAGCTTGAGGTGTCTTATTTTAAGGAATTCACTTTTAACTCATTCTATTCTAGACTAAATTGCTTCCATGATGCTATCCAAGGATTTTTGGATTTTTTTCTAGGTGATTTCTCCAAGTTTCGAATGCCTCTCAATTGATTTTTGTTTAATTATTTGTATTTTGTATATATTATTTTAATATTTAGTACATTTACTTTTATATGTGTATATATCCCATATATATGGTACACATAATGAGAAATTATATACATATAATCATGTTCTTAGTATGTCTCTTATTTTTAAGATATATTTTCTATTTAATTTTGTGAATTTATCGCTTATTATATATAACTATATAATTTCAAGTTAATTTATAGGTATATTTATTATATATACTAGATATATTTATAAAAATAGATATATATTCATCTAATATATTATGCTATATTATTTGTTTTTATAGCTTATATAACTTAACTTTAAATTCTCGTTGCGTTTTGAGCTTGGTTTTAGGAGTTCCAACGAATTCCACATTATATCAAAAAATTGTATTTCCAAGGATAAAGTTAGGTTTTTAGATTTTTTTTTTTTAAATCTAACTTCACCACGGCACTTTAACTAACTTTTTTAACTTAGTCATAAAATTTAGGCTCAATCAAATAAGTTTTCTCAATAGCTCTAAATCCGGATACGATTGCCCTAAGTACAACTTTGGGGGCCCATATAAATTAAATGTTCATTATTTTGATTGTATATTTGATATTTTATACTTCTAAGCTTATAGGAATTCCTCGATTAAGGTTACCAATTTCCTCATAAATTTTTATCCTAATAGAGTTATTTTCCCAAATACCTTAAATCAACTATCGATCTTAATCATACCAAAATAAGGCTTTGCTTTAATATTTAGATGTTTATATCTTAATTACTAATATGGGGATACCATAGTTTCATAACAAACCTATTTATATATATACTAATATATAAATAAATCCTTCATTTGTATATATATGTGTATATATATAATTGTAAAATGGTAAATTATATTTCATAACTTTTTAAGTCAAAATATACGATGAAAGTGCTAATCATACATGTGATTGCTATAAGTGCAATGATAGGACATTAGCGCATACCTCAAAACAAAAAATTCATTAGTTAGTTTAAACAAAAGTTTTAGGTGCATTAGGCATAGCACATGTAAAATAGCTTACAAATGCAATAACACATAAAATCAAGATTGTTTCCCTCAAGGTTTAATTAATTCAGATAGCATGGCTTTAATTTGTCCTTTGAATACTGCATTGAATTCTTCTTATCTTACCTTCATTTTTTATTGAAACTCCTACTCTCTTTTATCCATTTGCTCTTGCTCTCTTTTGTAATGATAGATGATGAATTAACATTTTTTGAGCTTGAAGAAGATGAGCTCTTACTATTTCTAAGTATATCCTACGGTTTTTCCCTAACCCCAAATCCATACAATCTCCCATAACTAGGACTACCGGTTGCTTTTACCTATGCATTTGAGTCAAAAATATGTTGTGATGAAGAATCTTCATCATATTTCGCCTTTAGTGATCTCATATATTTTTCCTAAAAGAGTTTATTCAACATATTAGATATTTAAGTTCTAAAAATTAAACTATGGTTATAAGATATATAACAATATAAACTTATATTAACAATCTTTTAACTTCTTATCAATGCATTCACTTATACCATTTACTTTCCTATGTGTACATTCAAATAACTTAGTTTAGGAGATAGGTTGCTTTAAAGTATCTTTCTATAATAATAATATATAAATATTTCAAAAACGAAGTATCATAATTTTAAATTATCAATCATACATTTAGTACTCAAATTATATATAACACTAAAATAGAAAAGAAGTAAATTATGAATACACCATCCTTTCATGATGTAAGGCAAATGAAATTGAACCTCTTGAATGTTTTCATATTAAAGCTTCCTTAACTGTAAGTTTATTCTTACATGCTGTTTCAAACTTCTTCCCCCATTTAGAGCTACTCTAATAGTCATCAATTAACTTATCCCATAATTTAGGTGGCATCCAATCAAACCCATGTCCCTTTATATTCTCTACTTTTTTTGTTCCAATTGCTTTACAAGCCTCATTTCTAACCCGACTAAGTAAATCACTAAATCTTCTAGATAATATGTCATTTCACACTTGCTTTATGTTAAACTCATCTATTGGATCCTAAGTATATCATTTTTGAAGTTCATCAATGTTGTGATATTAATTAACATTCTAACTTTGAAGAAAACAATCTATAACAAAGTCAAGTAAACTTACCTAAAATAAGTCCCATAGAGCTTCCTTACGTTTAGCACTAGCCTTCATCTAAGATAGGCATGGACTTTGAAATTTTGATTTGATAGCAAGAGTAATATTTCATGGAACATCATGTTTATTGAAGCTATAACAAAATATAGGAATAATTAATACAAATTCGATAATATTATTTTAAAGGCTTAATAATTAACCTAAATCACAAAACAACTCATTTGTAACCCTAATTAGTGTGCAATGTGTTGAATCTATGGGAAGGAGAGTCCCTCTATAAGGCCCTCGTGTAGCAAATCCATTACTCTCATGTTGCTTTATGTCTTGGTTCTCTAAACCACTAACATTTTCTAAAAAAGGAACTTTTATATGCGATTGTTGTCCTCACTCTACTCTACCCCAATATCTCCTCCATTGGTTATGGTATTCTCTATATAAGATGATTCCAGAATGTGCTCATTACACAAGAATTGTGTACATGGTGGTCCACCTACCTTAAGTCCGTAAGCTAAGTGCACAAGTAAATGCTCCATGGAATCAAAGTACCTAGGAGGTAAAATCTTTTCTAATTTGCATAAAGTTTCAATTATATTTTCCCCAACCATTCATATGCTCTATCCTAAGTGTTGATGAGCAAATTTCTCTAAAAGAAAAGACTAATCTATGTAATTGCTCTCCGTACACTTGAGGTGATAACTCACAAAAGGCAACTGGTAATGACCTTTGCATGAACACATGACAATTGTAACTCTTTAACCCACAAAACTTATATTCCTTTAGATTCACATAGTGACCAATATTTGAAGAATATCCATCACGGAACCTCAATTGCATGACCTAATGGCATACTTCTTCCTTTTGATCTTTCGTCAATGTGCAAGAAGCTTTAAGCTTCAAATCTTTTCCGTTTTCTTCAACTAACTCTAGTTTCAGATACTTGCAATACAACTTTAGATCTAATCTAGCCTTCACATTATCTTTTATTTTTCCTTGAATGTCCATCACTATATTAAAGAGATTCTCAAAGACATTTCTTTCAATGTGCATAACATCTAAGTTATGACAAATGAGATTTGTATGCTAGTATGGTAGTTTCTAAAATATACTTTTCTTTAGCCAATTGTACCTTTCACTAAATTCGTCAATTTTATACTTATGATGTTGAAATCCAAAGGTAACATTAGGAGTATGGATACTCATCTCGACATTTCTTCTCCAAAGTGTCAAGGGAGTGGCAAATCTTTTTTGGTTCGACCATTTAAAAATTCATCTTTCTGCAATTTATATGGATGACTAAGAGATAGAAATTGGCAGTGACAATTGAAAAAAGATATTTTGCCACCATGCTTCAAAGGAAAAAATTTAATAAACTCCATGCAATAAGGACATACTAATTTTCCATAAGTACTCCATCTAGACAATATTACATATGTAAGAAAGTCACTGATTGTCTAAAGTAAAGAAACTCTCAAGTAAAAATTTTGTTTTCGATGGGCATCATAAGTTGTAAATCCATTAGTCCATAATAGTTTCAACTCATCAATTAATGGTCTTAAGAACACATCAATGTGTTTCACTGGATTTTTAGGTCCAAGGATAACCATAGCCAAGAACATATAAGATTGATTCATGCATAACCATGGAGGTAAAATATAAACTGTAACAATTTTTGCCACATGAGTAAGGAGTTGCTGATTAACTTAAAGGATTAAGTCCATCTATGCATAAATGAATATGCACATTCCTTGATTCAGTTGCAAATGAAGCATGCACTTGATCAAAGTGTTTCCATGCCTCATTATCATTACAGTGAGAAACTACACCTTTCGATGTATGATTATGTGCATGCTATGTCATATATTCTGCAATCTTTATAAAGATATAAAGACATTGGAGTCTTGGAGTTAGTGGTAAGTAGCTTAGCACATTATAATGAATATTTTTTTGCTTACCTTCAATAGACCTTCTCAGTTTGTAGTGAGGATGTCCACAAGTTGGACAAACAAGTCTATTCTTGTGCTCTTTATAGAATGGCATGCACATGTTGATACACACATCAATCTTTTCATATCCTAATCCAAGTTTTCTCACTGATATCTTGCAATTGTAATAGCTATCTACTAATTTCTCATCCTTTGGTAACATAGTTTTAATTATTAATAGAAGGTGATCAAAAGATCCCTCACTTATATTACACTCTAACTTAAGATTTGAAAGTTGTGACACTACAAAAAGTTTTGTTTGCATTTTACAACCATCCCATAATGGTTCATCAACATCATTTAACCTATCAAAAACTCTATAGCTTAGGGTTTAATGTATCATCTTGAACTTCAACATGAAGACAATCAGATTTTAGACTGCTAACATCTATCAACATTCTTTTGTATGGGTTGATATCATCATTTACACTTCCCAAAACTCTTATTCATTCATTTCTAAAATATTCCCTATGTGTGTGCCACCATGTATATAGCTTATCAAAACCTTTTGAATAAAGGTGAAATTTCACTTCTTCTCAATTGAAGAATCTCATATTTTTGCAATTAGAATACAGTCATCTATTCTTATTTTGAGAAACGGCTTAGGTTTAGGCAAAAGCAAAATCAATAAATGATTCAACTCTATTAACAAAATCTTCAGTTAAGTAGACATTACTTTTAAATCGATAATATATTCAACTACGATTAAATGGTATATTTTTTACATTATATTAGACAAACAATTATCAATGATATAAGTACGCACATAGCTTTAATATTATATAAGAGAATTAGTCTTCAAGAATGGGGAATGCATGATAATGGGAAATGTATGGAACAAAGCGAGCCAAACAAACAATTTATCTATTATAATACTATATACATGTGTATATGTGTGTGTGTGGATTTATTCAGAATAGTATGAAAGTAAACTTGATTATGTATGGGTAATAGATATTAGGTAATAGATTAAATTAGCTAAAGCAATAGTAAATGCTTGTTTAAAGGCAATAAATCAAACAAATAGAGAGAAGCAATTTTTAGAGTAAACTGACAAACATGTGTAGAGCTAAGGGTTAGAGAAGTGACACCTAAGAGTAATACTTGATCCTTTTAAAACATGAAAGATAAAGAAGGAAAAATCCTAATGAAAAAAAATAAGGTCAGCATATGAAAAAAAAAAAAAACTTGTATAACTTATTTACTTTAATAGAAAAGATTGAAAGGAGAGGTGTAAATAGAAAAAATATTGCATATGATATAATTATTACAAAAAGTAAGTTATGTACACATATATTGTATATTCTAAATCGATGATTTTCACCAATGCCATATTATATGGTGATAAATAGCTAATATCATGAATGTGTATATTCTAAGTTTTACTATGCAACATAATGTCCTTTTTATATATAATTGAATTTTACTTAATACAAATGACTCAATACATAAATATAGAAAAAAATAAAATAAAATAAAAAGACTATATATATAATACACAAACCCAAATCAATAGCTGCTAAAGTGAAAATACATTATATCAAAGTTTCATGAAAAATTCAAATGACAGTTTAACCTTTTTTCTAAAGTCCTATCACAATAACAATTGAGAGTTTTATGAATCCTCAAAAACCTACTTACTCCTTGTCTGTAAAGAGAAAAAAAAAAAAAGAATTGATAAATAGTATGTAAACATAAAAAGAGTAAATACCATATATCTATGACAACATGCAATAGTTTATATAATTGTCTATATCTTTTTAAAAACTAAATTCAACACTGCAAATTTTAGAAGAAAAACTTTCCATAAAAAAAGAACTTTAGAAGAAAAGCTTCATTAATCGTAGAATTTATACATATTAATATTTTGTATAATTTCATAAGGTATATCATGTAATAATGTCTACTTAATATTTTTTGTAATTTCATAAGGTATATCATGTAATAATGTCTACCAAAAAATTCGTTTAATGGTTTGGTTTACTTTTAATAAAATTCATTCGAATGCATCAACCATTGACATAGCCATATGTCAAACAATGCATAGTAATAACTTATAATTTACCTTAATCTCAATACAATCACACAATCACCTCCTTAGTAGGCACAACTAGTAGGAGTTCTCTGTAACCAACAATAAAAATATAATGCTTTTCAAATAGTAATAAGTATCGAACTAAATAATACTATAAATATACTGCAAGAGAAGTATTAAAATAACTAACATATAAAATAATTTGAGTTCAAAAGTCACCATTTCAATGCTCATTCACTTAAACTAATGACATAGTAGGCATATGGTACATTTATGCCTACTGGTTAATTAACCAAACTCCACTTTTTATATCCCCTTCATTTTCTTTATTATTATAATATATGGATTACCACCATGTAATTCTTCTTGATGAAGATAACTTTCATTGCCGTGATTTTTATATAAGGTGCATAATTATTGGTTTTAGAGAGATGGCTTCACAAGGATTTTACCAAAAAAAGAAAATATTCTCTTCCTATGTATTAAGAAAAATATGTTCATAAAACAATTTGCACATGGTACATGCAAACATTTAAAGTGTAGAGGCCACTCAAAAACTATGATCTAAGGACACCTAACCTTATCAATGAAAGCAAATTTTATCAAGTAAAATAAATTCACACAATTAATTGTAATACATTTAAGGTAAGCTTTATTTTTCCTCTACTCTAATGTAGTAATTTCATGATATAACTTGATGTATACCAGTTATATGTGAATGACATATAAACCCCAGCATCTTTAAGATTTAAGAATTTTTATCTTTTTTCCTATTTCTCACCACAATAATTATTTCATGATATGTTAAATGATGATTACTACATATTTATTCAAGAAGAAAACTTTAGGATGGATAAAGGACATGCTTTATTAACTATGACACCCAATCTTTAACCTACTACTCGAGACATGAAGTAGCGAATCACTTGACGTAGGAAGTATAGCAAAAGCAAGTAATAAAGTAAAATCATCAAGATATGCTCAAGAAATAGGTTAACTTGAGTGACCATACTCAAATAATTTGATATTGACATGAATTAAAGCCTTCGAAGAATTTTATTTAAATTGAGCTAAATTTTAATATAAGTTTATAAAAATTGGACAAATAGTCTTAGTAATATCAATTTCTTAAAATAAAATATTTTTAATATTTAATATTGATGAAATATATTTTCAATGAGTATGATTAGAAATTATCAGAAACTTAAAATTAGAGTTTTGAATTATTATAAAACTTTAGAGATAAATTATTTGGATACAAAAAATTATAAACTGGCCTAAAATAATATATAAATATAGTACAAGTACTTTGAGTGTAATTATTATATATATATATATTTGTACACTTGAAAAAAATGCTTAAAAAACCCTAAACTAAGTATAATTACCCAATTAATTATAAGAAAAATCATAAAAATTTCTACAAAGCAACAAAATATTGGGATCATCTTGATGTAAGGCATGGAAACATCGTAGATAGGTATGGGTTAAGAATAAGCATCAAGACACCTAGCATTTAGGAGATTAGGAGCATTTAAGCTCAAAAATCAAGTAAGAGAAATCATTTTAAACCCCACAAATTTTGGATTTATCATTAGCTCACTCTAGAATATTAGTTAGTCTCTTAGAAACTTAAGAAAATTATAAGGATAGGAGAATAAGAAGGGGAGAATTCTAGGAAAATTTAAAAACAATATAGCGCAATTTGAGCAATTTCATGAAACATGGGTCTTGAGAGTTGCAGGGGACGAACCAACATAATTGGGAGATAGAGGTGATAACGCCTAAGGTTGCCATGATGGTTTTCTAATGAGCTCCAATTTCTATTCAATTTTTCTATATTTCTTAAAAATATTAAAATAGGTTTGAAAATCATGAAAAAATTTACTTTTAGGTATTTTTGCATGCATTTTTAGGGAAAAATATAAGATTATGAAAATTTTAATTGGATATAGGCCCTCCTCGAGAAATTGAGCAAATTTGAGAAATTTTCAAAATTGTTTTAAATAATCCTCTTAATATTGTTTCAAAACAAAAAATTTTCTAGAACCTCCTTATACTACATGTTTAGATCCTATGAAAAAATTTTGGCTAAAAATATTTTCCATAATTTTAGTGATTTTTTAGCCTCCAATTTAATAAAAAAATGTGATATTTTTAGACAATTTGTGCGATTAAATCTAAAGAAACCTATTTGTATCAGTTCTAAAATTTATTAGTATTATATATTATTTAGGTAAGTGATTTGAAGTGTGTTGGAATGAATGGAAGTTGAGGTATGCATAAACCATGGATTATAGCTTACATACATTAAGATGTGAATATGTAGAATTGGAAGTATGGTGATATGAAGAGCATAGACATGTTGAACCTATTGTATGATAATGTTTTATCATACTTGTGAATTGGAATAGGGTGTTGGGGTGAGTTAGTAGAAGTCAACGTACAAATTGATTCTATTTCGAGAGTTCGTCCAAAAGTTGAACTGGTAGAAAGGACTTTAACTCAAAATATGTTGAAGTTCATTTAAAGGAATTATTTGGTGAAAGAAGTGGGATGGTATTAATATCAAGGACTCGACTAGAGGGTTAATTAGTTGAGAAGGCTTAGATAAAATTACTTTAGATACATCTTCAGAAGGTTGGTTTATAAAGAGGGAACTTAATCTCTAATTCAAAGAGTTGATCAAATAGTTGGATAAGAAGAGGGACTTAACTATACTCCTATCATAGACTTGTTTAGGATGTATTTGGTAAGAGAAATGTGGTTAGAATGGCTTTGGAACCTAATTTAAGGTTTGGTTGGTACCTTCAGAGTTTTGTTTAAAGAATAAATTAAGGTAAGGGTATGAGGAGGATAATCTAAAAAACTTGGTTATAATGTTCGAAGATCAAAACTCAGTATTAAGCAAGCTATTAGAGCCTTGTTTAGAGACTTCAATAGCAAGTTAGAACTCAATACAAAGTTTACATCCCCCATTAAAGATAAGTTATAACTATACTTACATTATTAAAATGAACTTATTTATCTTTATATTTAGTAAAACCAAAATGATTATATTGATTATTTAGGAAACAATTAAAGCAAATAAGTTCAACCATTAGGATAGTTGAGTGTTACATGTCCAAGTGAATTAGTGAAAGAGGAAACTTATGTTAACGAGTAAGATTAGGAATGTACTACTATCTAAGTTAGTAGATATTTATGTGTGATTGAGTAGACTTATGTTTACTCCTAAATTTGTATGATCTATAACGCTTTAGGCTTGGCTAAACTTGATTTTAAGCTGATATGTAGTTCGATGAACCATGTACAGCTACCTATTGTAATTGTTGCTGATTGAATAGTAACATGATGTTAAACTTGGGTCAATGTTATCTTGGAAAAGAATATAGGGATTAACTTTATCTCCTAAGGTATTTATCTAAGTAAACCCAATATCGAGATCTTAGAGCTAACAAAACTACAAAGTAAAGGCTAGGTAACAAGTAATGAGTAAGTTTGCTTGGATTTGCTAGGTTTTGCTAGACATACAATCTAATGCATTCATGGCATTGGACAAAAAGGACCTATGGGTCAAGTTTTCTAAAAACCAAGATGTTGCTTGGTCCATTTCCATATGAAAAGCTAAGTTTATCAAGTGAAATACTTGATTTGTAAAAGTTGGGTTTTTAAGCATATAGATATTGCATTATATCTACTGGGCCAGTTATATGTTGGATTTTCTAACCACTTTATGTAGTTATTGCTAGGTTCATAGATATGTTATCCAAATGCTCAATTTAAGTTGACCGAACCAGATGAGTTACTAAGTTAAGCTAGAATATTAGTATTAATCCATGTCATGTGCATGAGCATGGCATACTTTTGATACATTTGCATTGTTTTGGCTAGGAAACTATAAGGTAACGTAATTAGACTAACTACTTAAATAATGTGCCTGTTTTGGACACACAGAGAAACATCACAACGAAGCAAGCAAAAAAGAAAACAAAGAAAAAGCTAGCAAAGTCTGAGTAGCTATTAAATGGATATGACACACCAATTGATCATACTTGGTTTACAATTTGCTAAATATGACTCACCAATCTGAACTAAAGGGTTACTCGCTACTACTCTTTGCTAAAGGGAATAGAAAAAGTTAAAGGGCAATGAAAATACTAATGTTGCTCAAAGTATTATAATATTAAGGATTGATTGTCTAGGTACAATTAAGTAGAGGTATATATACCCATCCACTAAAGTTACTTTACATGTATAAAAAAACAAAAGAGTATTCTTACAATTAAGTTATGTAATACATACTAAAAACGGGAAAAAAGATATAGAATATTTAATACAGAAAATAAAGAATCCTTCTAGAAAGTCATGACAAAAGACATGTATCAATTGGTGGCTAAAAGTTAGAAATATGGTACAAAGTAGATGAGAAAAAGAATTTACAATCAAAGGCCAACCCGATCGAGATCAAGCAAGAGCCCAATTAATCTTGCTATAAAGTAGTTAGTTAGGCTTAGGATCGAACATCTATTGTCAATTTAGGAGCTTAGCCTAGATAGTCATTAGGCTATCTGGTCGAATATTTCATCATAGCACAGTTGTTCAGTAGGTTTGACTTACATAAAGGCTTTGCAGTCAAGTCAATAGAAAAGGGAAACACAAAGGTCGAGATAGGAATTTTCGTCTTGAATAAGGTTTCAAGCTAGTATTCTTTGATCAAATCCTTAGAGTCCTCTAGCTCACCTTCATGTGATCGGTTTAAGGGGTTGATTCTTATCAAAGAGTTTATGAAAAAAATTAAGCAAACACCTAGAGGGTAGGGCATTATAGGGTGGTAATAGAGCATGGTTTGAAAATGGGCCACAAAGTATCACAACTTATTTAAGTAATTAGATTAGAAGTGAGATGAATTGAAAATTTAAGGCACTTATGTAGATCAAAAGAATTGAAGTAAGGTTGGAAATGAGATCTAGGATATGTTAAGAAGCACATATTAAGGTTATTTAAGATAAAGAGACAAAAGTATGAAGAGTAACATGAAATAATGTA
This sequence comes from Lumnitzera racemosa, assembly GCA_024138005.1. Taxonomy (NCBI): domain Eukaryota; kingdom Viridiplantae; phylum Streptophyta; class Magnoliopsida; order Myrtales; family Combretaceae; genus Lumnitzera; species Lumnitzera racemosa. The sequence goes on from JAMXBC010000005.1 coordinate 27,383,968, forward strand.
AGCTTTTAGTAAAATTCTTAAGGAAGCTATTGAGAAATTGATGGATTCTAATTGATATAAAACAGGAAATCTTAGTAAATCCAAGACAAATTATTGTATTGAAGGAATTGAGTAGTAGAATCATAGACATATAACTATTAAGAATAGAAAAGAAATAAATTGAGTCAGGTTGTGAGCTAGGGAAACTCTATAAATATAAAAATATGGTAGTAGGAATGCATATAGGAGGCTATCTAGAGTAGCTAGAATAATATTTTTATATAACAAGAATAAGTCAAGGAATATGTACAAGAATTATATGCTTTTAGTAATCAAGTCATAAGAAGAAAATAAATGGATAAAGCATGGGATTTGGTTAATCCCGCACTAAATAATACACTTCATGTACACTCTTGGCACAAATTAATAAGCTTAGAAGGAAATGGAAAATCTATGATTCTTATGTTACATTTGTTCGATCCTCTGATTGTCATGACTCCGTTGTCTCTTATGTTGAGAACCTATCTTCGTTGTTGATTCAGTCATGTCATATCAATCATAAGATCAGTTAAAGTCAGTTCTTTTATGTAACTTGTTGGTCTTAGAGTCATATCAATCTTGTTTGGTTCAAATCAAATCTAACTTCATTAAGTCATTACAAGTGTCATTTGAGTCCAAGACAACTAAAAGTTTAGATTTTCCATACTCATACTTGATACCATATGTATGCTAAGTATATAAAGTATTCAAGTCTCTAGCTATGATATAATTGTAATACATAGAGAACTATGCATGAGAAGAGAGACTGGTCAGAAGTTATATTTGAAAAACAATATTGTTAAGACTGGACCTAAGTAAACATAAGAAATGAGATATACATTAGATGATAGAAACTTAGTCAGAAAGTACAATAATCTAAAAAACAAAAGAATGTAAGAAATCAAAACCTATGTCAAAAAATACAAGAAGTAAGATTGAGTTGAAATTATATAAAACTTTAAAAGCTTGTCAATTTGAAAATAATTTATATAGTAATAAATGGATTTGATGAGCTTCATAACTAGTGTTATTACTAAAAACATTAAGTGTATTATAGAGATTGATGATGTAGAAAATATGTTAGAAGCTACTTTGTTGAGAATAATAAAAATAACTTTACCAAGAAAACATATTTGGCTCATAAAGTTATAAGATGGGAAAAGTGAAGTTTAGTTCGAAAAAAAGTAATCTAGTGATATGGGAATAAAATAACAAAGTCAGAACCTAACTCAAAAAGTTGGTCAAGACGTTAGTTAGTTAAAATCTTATATTGGATAGGCAATCAAAAGTTGACTCAAAGGAATTGTCATAATGAAATTATGATCAAAATAATCTAAATAGCAAAGCACGAAAACTCAAATGAAAGGGCTCCATGTAACTAGGTATGTATACCTTAAACTCAAAAGTGTTAAATCTGAACATGGCACCAATAAGAAATAATGGTGCTAAACTTATGTATGAGGTTGCTAGGATGAGAAGAGAGGATATATTTAGTTTATAAGATAATAAACAAAATAGAGATAGAAGCAAAGACTACTAGCCTTGGTAGGAATGCAGGATATTATAAAAGCTAAAGCAAGAGATGTATGGAGCCAAATGTATTACAGTTATAGAAGTTACAAAAAGGTAAGATTAGTTTACCTACGATAAGAAATTAAGGTGTAGAGAGTAATACAAATGCAAAATAGTCGTTCCTTTAGCAATTATGTTAAGTTATGAATGTATAGAAAATTAAAGTCATAGATAAACTATAGTACTTAAACTACAAGCTTGAGGCTTAGAAAGTTGCATAGAAGGTCTTGGTAGCATATGAAGTATTAGAGACCCTATAAAGTAAATAAAATTAATGTTACTACTTGAACCCCTATAGTATGAAAGGGAATAACTGATGTAAGGGCTTCAATAGTACAAAGAATGAAAAATATTAAAGTTATGACTTTAACAATAGTTAATGATTGTGATGTGATGTGGAAATTAGAGCTACACAGTAGAAGCATGGTATTGGGTTTGAATTCAAAAATCATAAATTATGGAAGTTTTGAGAACGAGACTTTTTGTAAGGGGTATAGAATATGAAACCCAATCTTGAACCTACTGCTTGAGAGTCGAAGTAGCGAATCAATTGACATAAGAAATATAGTAGAGGCAAGCAACAAAGTAAAGTCATTAAGAGAAGCTCAAGAAATAGGTTAAATCAAGTGACCATACTCGAACTATTTAATATCAACATGAATTAGGGCCTCCGGATAATTTTATCCTAGTTGAGCCAAATTTTAATATAAGTTTGTAAAAGTTAGACAAATAGTCTTAGTAATATTAATTTCTCAAAATAAAATATTTAATATCAATAAAATATATTTTTAAGTAGTAAGATTCAAAATTTTTAAAAACTTGAAATTAGAATTCTAAATGATTATGAAACCTTAGAGATGAATTATTTAGATACAAAAAAACTATATAGTGCCCTAAAATAATATATAAATATAGTACGAGTACTTCGGGTATAATTATCATATATATTTTTTTACACTAAAAAAAAAGCTTAAAATACCCTAAGATAAGTATAATTACCCTATTAATTATAAGAAAAATCATAAAAATTTCTAAAAATTAACAAAACAACTATGATCATCTTGATGTAAGGCATGGACACATCATGGACAAGCGTGGGCTCAAGAATAACCATCAAAACACCTAGTATTTGGGAGATTAGGAGTATTTAAGCTAAAAAATCAAGTGAGAGAAATCATTTTGAACCCCACAAATTTTGGATTTATCACCAGCTCTCTCTAAAATGTTAGTTAGTCCCTTAGAAACTTAGGAAAATTATAAGGATAGGAGTACAAAGAAGGGAAGAATTTTGGGAAAATTTAGAAACAATACTACATAAACTGAGCTATTTCAAAAAAATGTGGGTCTTAAGAGTTACTAGAGAAGAACCACTACCATTGGGAGATAGAGGCGGTAGTGCTCAAGGTTACTGACAACATGGAGGAGGGTAGTGGTAGCTAGACGGTAGTTTATTATTGAGCTCCAATTTCTATTCGATTTTATTATATTTCTTACAAATATTAAAACAAGTTTAAAAAATGATAAAAAATTTTATTTTAAGGTATTTTTGCATGCATTTTTAAGGGGAAAAAAATTAGATTATTAAAATTTTAAGTGGATACAAGACCTCCTTAAGAAACTAAGCAAATCTAAGCAATTTTTGGAATTATTTTAAATAACTCTCTTGATGTTGTTTCAAAACCAATTTTTTTCTCAAACTTCCCTATATTGCATGTTTGGATCCTATGAAAAGATTTCGACCTAAAATATTTTTCATAATTTTTAGTGATTTTTGAGCCTCCAAATTTGATTAAAAAAATGCTATTTTTAGACATTTTGTGTAATTAAAACTAAAGAAACCTATTTCTATCAGTTTTGGAGCTTATTAGTGTTATATAGTGTTAGGGCAAGTGATTTGAAGTTGGTTAAAATGAATTGAAGTTAAGTTATGCACAAACCATGGATTATGGCTTACATGCATTAAGATGTAAATATGTAGATGTGTAGATTTGGAAACATGGTTGATGGAGAGCATGGGCACGTTGAAACTATTGTATGATCATGTTTTGTCATACTTGTGAACTAGAATAGGATGTTGGGACGAGTAGTTGGAAGTAAATGTTTAAATTGATTCTATTCAAAGAGTTCTTTAGAAGGTTAAACTAGAAAGGACTTTAACTTGAGATATATCGATTCTTCGTTTAAATTAATTATTTGGTAAAAGAAGTAGGATGGTATTGATATTAGGGACTTGACTAAAGGGTTGGCTAATTTAGAAGGTTTAGATAAAATTGCTTCAGATATATCTTCAGAAGGTTGGTTTGTAAGGAGGGGACTTAATCTATAGTTTAGAGAGTTGATCAGAAAGTTGGATAAGAAGAGGGACTTAACTATACTCCCATCATAGACTTGTTTAGGAAGTATTTGATAAGGGAAATGTGGTTAGAACGGCTTTGGAACTTAATTCAAGGTTTGGTTGGTGTGAAAGCTTAGTGGAAATAACTTTAGAGTCTTGTTCAAAAAGTAAATTGAGGTAAGGGTGTAATTAGGATAATCTCAAAAACTTGGTTATAAGGTTCAAAGATCAAAACTTTATATTAAGTGAGCTTTTAGAACCTTGTTCACAAACTTAAGAAGCAAGTTAGAACTCAATACAGAGTTTACACCCCTCGTTAGAGATAAGTTATAACCACACTTAAATTATTTAAATGAACTTATTTTGCTTCATATTTAGTAAAACTAAAATGATTATATTGATTATTTAGGAAATAATTGAAGTAGACAAGATCAACCAATAGGACCATTGAGTGTCACATGTCTAAGTAAATTAGTGAAAAAGGAAGCTTACGTTAACAAGTAAAATTGTGAATGTATCACTAGCCAGGTAAGTGGATATTTATGTGTGCTTGAGTAAACTTACATATACTCTTAACTTGGTGTGCTTTGTGATGTTTTGGTTTGGCTAAACTTGATTTCAAGTTGATGTGCTGTTAGATAAACCATATGGAGCTACTTGTTATAATTTTTCCTAATTGAATAGTGACATGATGTTAAACTTGATTATTATATTGGTTCCAATGAATACATGTATTGTTTGCTAGGATCAGCGTTATATTAGAAATGCATCTCAAGATTAACTCTATATACTAAGGTATTCACCTAAGTAAACTTGATACCGAAATCTTAGAGCTCACAAAACTACAATATAAAGCCTAGGTAACAAGTAACAAATAAGTTTTCTTGGATTTGCTAAGTTTTGCTAGACATACAATCTAATGCATTCATGGCATGGCATGGCATGACAAGAACCTATGGGTCAATTTTTCTAAAAATTGAGATTTTTCTAAGTCGATTTCCATACGAAAAGCTGGGTTTATTAAGTAAAATACTTGATTTGTAAAATACTGGGTTTTTGAGCATATAAAGACTGTATTGTATCTGCTAGGCCAATTAAATGCTAGACTTTTTAACCACTCTATGTAGTTATTACTAGGCTGAAATGTTTGGTAAGTTCTTGAATATGTTATCCAAATGCCTAGTTTGAGTTAACCGAACCGGATGAGTTGCTAGGCTGGGCTTAGATGTTGGTACTGATGCTTGTTACATGTATGAGCATGGTATACTTTTGATGCATTTGCATTGTTTTGCTTAGGAAACTATAAGATAATGTAATTGGAGTAACTACTTGAATGATGTTCCTATCTTGTTATGTTTAATTTTGTATATTCATCCACTATTAGTCAACTTGCAGTAGCTGATGGAATAAGTTTCTCTTATCCATAAGTTATGGTTAAATAGAAAAAAGAAGGTATTAGAGTGATAATGAGACTTCAAAACTCTATCTTAGGCTTCTAGGAGAAGTTGTTAACTATACGAAATGGCTTGAATATATAGTGATAGCTTTTCATGAAAGCAATGGGTGTTACACTTTCAGCAAAGATTTATTATAGTCATAGTAGTTTAAAAACATGTATTTATAAAAGTGATTCTATGTGTATGAGAAGTTTATTATTGTGACACGCTGAGAATGGCTCTCTAATGTAGAAGCTTTCACTGTGGTTTATCTTATTGATTGAGAAATGATTCAGAAGTAATTATTTATGAAACAAAAGTACAGGTTAGATATGAGTTTTATCTTATCCTTAATTTAAGGATGGTAATAACAAACTGTTTTCAAGTATCAAGAGTTTGAGAAAAACTTTTAAGCTAACACCTAGAAGGTAGGGAATTAGATTACTTATGAACTATTGAAGAAGAGTTTCACCTACAATACTTGAAGCTTTTATTGCTAGCAAATACTTGAAATTTGTTAATTATTGCATGGTTTACTTGAAAGCTACTTCCATTTGCTAGTAAACAATACATGCTAAGAAGTAGCAAAATAGTAACGAGATCATCGCTAAACATTTCAATGGAATTTTTAATTCTAAACCTACACCATTATAAAAATCCTTTTCTTTTTATGAACTTAAACCCATGAATAATCAAAGCCCAATTTTCTACAAAAATATGCTATTAAAATATTATGAAATATTATCAAAAGCAGTTTTTATTTCTTCCTATAGAATCATGTTTGATTTTTTTATTGATTTTCAGTAAATGACTCAATTATCTCCAATAACAAGGATTTTAAAGTTCAAAAGGAAAAAAACTTCATGTATTTAGTTCTTTTTTCTCCAAACACATATGTTTTTTTGTAGTTTCATCATTTGAATTCTAGAATCTTCCATTTAGATACTATTCATAATTCAACTTTTTTTCCATTATCAAAAAAGCAATATCAACTCAAAATGACCCCACCATTCCTAACCACTACATCTATCTTATATAAATAAAATAGCATAGTAGCAAGTTGATTTACCTTTTTAGCTAAGACCTTGAACCCCAACCAACCAAGCATGTGGATTCCAAAGCAATCACTGCCTACATCAATAAATTTGTATACTAACTAACCTAAAACCTATATGTAAATTAATACAAGTATAAGATTATTCATCAAGAATAAATTAATGCTGGCTGAGGTCCAATAATTCATAAGTGTCTATTGTAATATTTACATTCTCAACCTTGGTATAGGATAGTTTGTAACATATCAAAGAAACTTAGCCACTAGAGATCACATTTCTTTCTTTGGTGGCAACTTAGTCTTTAGTATATGAAATATAATATTATTTTAAGAATGGACAATAGGCATTCATATCAGCATTTAAGAGCTTCCTGAAGAAGCCATGGACATTAAATAGTGGTTCAATTTCTTTATGAGGATTTTTCTCAATTTTTCTTATCTTTATTTGTCGAACTTCAATGATTACCTTCTAAAATAATATAGAAAAATGCAGTCCAGTCAAATTTTAACATTAGTATCCCCTACTTTTCTAAAGCTCTTCCCCCATTTTAATTAAATTTCGCACACACTGGACGAGACAGAAGGAGAAGGTTTCACTATCAAAGAAAGAGTCGGCAACCTTAGAAAACAAAACCAAAAACTAAGTTTCACATACACTGGACGAGAGAGAAAGAGAAGGTTTCTCTATCAAACAGGGTTCGCAACTTCGGAGGAATCACCATTGTTTCGGGAAGCAATATAGCTACTCCCCTATTTTTCTAAAAGCCATAAATTCTCCATGGAAAGCAAAAAAATAAATAAAACTTTACTATTACATCTAGCTACAAGAACCCCAAGATAAACTTAACGACAAAGTAATAATTATTCACACCTATTGTATACCCAATTCCACCTAAGGGTTTGTTTTCAACTAATAAGTAAAAAAACAAACCCAAGAAAACAATGATAAAAGAAGCAATCTGTTATAGTATAGATAGAAAAATACCTCTTTGGAAAGGTGAAGACACTTGAAAAAGTCTACTCCATGGAGAACAATGTCTTGACTTCTTTGAAATGTTGCTGGTATATTTGAGAGTAGAAAATGGCTCTACTTGGGGATGAGAGAAAAGGTTTCCATAAAGTAAAAGGGTAAAGTTAAAAGTAAATAATATACCATTTTGTAAAGGTATAGTAAAATAATGAATAACCAGAGTAATAAAATAGTAAATAAAAAGTTGAAGTCTTAAAAGTACATTTGATATTAATGGAGAAATGTTAAAAGTTAGAAGCATAATAAAGTAATAAATAAAAAGTTAAAGGGTACAATTGTATTTTATAAAGGTATAATAAAAATTATTAGAGTTAAATTTTTGTTGCTCCATTTTTTTTTTATGTTAGATAAAGAATAGGAAAAATAAATTGGGATTAAAATGTCAAAAACAACTAGAGACAAATATAATCAGTCTTTGAAAACCCATATATATATATATATATATTTGTAGTTTAACTTCATAGAAACTGAATTGCAATAAAGTTTCAAGATAGGTATAGGTACTAAAAAAAAAAAAAAACAATTCACTCCCCCTATAGAATCGAAGACAGATTTGCAAGGAAATTAGTTCTCTCACAAATTTGTTGTTAATATGTTGCCAAAATCCATTACTAAAACATTTATGATTGTCCAAAAGTTCCCTATTTTGTATCATTGCAAATCTATCTAAAATTCATCTCTAATGAATTCCTCTAGAGACAAAAAATTTCCTTTGCAAAATTTCTGATACGAATCGAAGTATGCTGTAGATACGAGCCATGAATAGGTTTTCGAAGTTCAATGGAAATGAGGATGTAATAAGTGGAAAGGGGATTTGAATTTAAATGTGAATGTGGATGGATATTAAGCACTAAAATATAGGTACAATTGGGATTGAGCTCGAAATAGGGTTCGATATGACCCATAAACACTAAATCAACAGTCAGGTTTCAAACAAGGATTAGACACAACTTACTAACTCGCTCAAATAAGGGGTTCACCACAATCTCAAGAAGAAGATTGATACAAACACAAGCAAGAATAAAGAGTAAAATAGCACTCAATAATCCTAGACACAAACTTAAATAAGTTACGAAGATATTAAGTATATTCTTACTTCAAAAATGTTCAATTATCTTCGTTGCTAATTATAATAGTTACTATTTATAGTATATTCTAAAACTTTAGTAGCAAAACTATAAATAATATCTAAGCCCTTAAACCCTAGGTCTATGACTAAATTTAAGGATAATATTCACAAATATGCAAAACTGTGCTAAATGGTGCGTTTAACAAGAAGGTTAGTGTGTGAGGTATTCAAGCTATTCTAGGTTATGTCGAATTTGAGCAGGATCTAGACAACAATTGGTTATCTAAGCTGGAGCTGAATTCCTTAAAGCCTTTTTATGTTTAGTCGAGCTCTTAGTAAGATCGACTTATAGTTACCAAACTTATCGATTGCTTGGCACTAGATTCCTTGTGCTGCACGGAGCTAATCTTTAGACTTAGGACCTTAGTTGTTTGGTCCCTAGTCTCCTTAGCAGCCAATCAAGCTGTTGTTGAACTGTCTTTCTTTCCTTTGTCAACCTTCTAGTATTAGCTCGACCCTAGGTGAGGTAAGTTAGTCTTAACCTAGAATATGTTTGTGAAGGCATTGGGGAGGTTAGAGGCCAATTCCTATCATCACCATAGGGCTAAAAAGAAGTTGTCCTCAACTTTATGCAATGAATATGGTTCTGAATGCAAAATAGGCTCCTCTTCCCTTTTCTTTTCGTTATGGTTAGAGTTGCTTTAAATCTCCTCAACATTCATGGAGGTCAAGCAGTAGCTCTTCCCATCCTTTCAAGCTATGTAAGTATTGAAGAAGCCATCATGGATCACTATCCGATCGTACTCTAAAGGTTGGCTAAGAATCAAATTTGTTGTACTCATAAGCACAACATCAAAGTCAAACTCATCTTCATATTGTTTTACCTTAAATGCTATTTTGCTCTCTTATACACATAGACCATACCCTTATCATTAAACTCCTTTAGTATATAAGGTTGGGGATGTAAGTAAGTTGGTAGTTTCATCCTTGTAACTAGCTTGGCAAAAACGATGTTAGTGTAACTACCTCCATCAACAACTAGGGAACAAGTCTTCCCATTCACATTACATTAGATCTAGAATAAGTTCTCTATTTGACTTAGGTTTTCTTTCAAGTCAACTCGTAGATTCACCATGCCTAAGTATCTGTCCATATCTGGATAGACCTTCACCTCTTCTATGTTACTTCCTAAGCTTTTGTTGTTTTAACTCTCTACTTGAGCATCCAGTCCTTAGCCTCTCAAAATCATGACCCTCTTCTTCAAACATTGGGAGGCAATATATCCATATCCCTAGCAATTAAACCATTTAACTTCTCAAGCCTTGATGCTAAGTACGCTCTCCTTCTCTATTTTCCTTATCTAAACCTGATCGAGTTGGTTAGACTCTCCTTTCTCCATTTTCTTCTTTGACCTCTTCTTCTCGTCATACCTCTCAAGCTTAGAGCTACCTTATTGAGGTCCGCTAGTCAACCTCTATTGTCTCCTTCTCCTCTAATGCGCTACTCTCAAGGCTAGGTTAATTAGCTCGTTTAATGAATTAAATGGTTGGAGCTCAACTACATTGGCAATGTCATCTTTTAAAATGCTCAATAACCTAGCAATAGTGTTCCTTAACTACATTTGGTCATTAAGGTTTGAAACTCTTACAAGTACTCCTTAATAGTGTTTTGACCTTGCCTTAGGTGCTAGAAAGTATGGAGCATCTCTTACTTGAAGTAGGTTAGGACAAATCATCGATTCTTCAAACGTTTCATAACCCTCTAAGTTTTGATCGACTCTTCTCCTCTTGTGTCACATTTAGTAATTAACTTGTCCCACCAAAGACTTACATATTTGATAAAGGACAATGAGGCTAACTTAACTTTAATTTGATCATCACATTCATAATAGTTAAATAACTTCTTTACTCAAGGAACCCAATCAAGGAACTCTTCAAGTTGGCTACTACCATTAAAGGTTGACAGCTTAAACTTGATGTTATCAAGTCCTTGGCTATGTGTTCGAGGCTCTTCCCTTACATTCTGAGTTGGTCAGTTCACTTTAGATCGACCACTTCTATTAAAGCTCTAATCAACTAAATCTCTTCTTGACTTAGGCTCTCTTCTTTAGGCATCTTGGTTCACCTAAAAATCAATACTCCTATCATTGCTTCCCTTCAGCTCAGGTTAGTCTCTTCTTCTCTTCTTTTGGTAGCTCTTCTAGGCTATCATTCACCATTAATAAGCTTGTTAGAGTCACTTCTACTGGTCAATGCTCGGCCTCTTCTTTCACCTTAGCCAACATGTTGTTAACCTCTCACTAATCTAATTGGGTCTTAGATCATCTTAGTGAGATTTTGAATTTGATACTCCAAGTCATCAATACGCCTCCTTAAGCTACCACGAAGACTATCATAACCAATATTCACGCTATCTTCAGACATTCTCGTCCATACAGTAATTCCTATAAGAGATTTTTAATAAACATATAATACACTTAACTCGACTCAGAATTACCAGAACTTCAATTTATGCAGCTACCCACGACTTCTAAATGCCACTTCAGCTACTATAACACTACTAAGGACAAATTACAACCACAAAGAATAACTAAAATGACTACTACTAACCAAAATACAGTAGATAGCAACTCAAGAACTTTCACTACTCGACACAGTATACTTCAAGAACTTAAGTACCACTACTATTGTTGTGTAAATATAGTAAACCACAACTTAAACAATAGATCACAAAAGAGTAAGAACTCACAAATCAAACTTTGAAGAACACTAAATTATGTACCTCCCCAAAGCTCTAATACCAAGATGATACAAATCAAAGTACACAACAAACACGAGCCACAAATGGGTTTTCTAAGTTCAATAGGAATGAGGACTTCATAAGTGGAAAGGGTTTTGAATGTGACTATAGATGGATATCATGTACCAAAATACAAGCACAATTGGGATTAAGCTCAAAATAGGGTTTGATACGGCTCACGAACACTAAATCAACAATCGATTTTCAAACGAGGGTTAGATATGACTCACTAACTAGCTCAAATGAGGGGTTCACTAAAATCTCAAGAAAAAGATTGATAAGAACATAAGAAATATTAAATAGTAAAACAACACTTAATAATCCAAGGCACAAGCTTGAACAACTCATGAAGATATCAAGTATATTCTTACTTTAAAAATGTTCAACTATCTTCATTGTTAATTACAATAGTTGCTATTTATAGTAAGTCTTAAAGCTCTAGTGGTAAAACTATAAATAATATTCAAGGCCTTAAACTCTAAAGTAAGCCCATGACTAAAGTTAAGGATAATATTTACAAATATGCAAAATTATGCTAAATAGTGCACTTAACAGGAAGGTTGGCATGCAGGGTATTCGAACTATTCTTGGGTTAGTCAGGTCTAAGCAAGATTAAGTTGGTAACTAGCTATCTAAGATAGAGCTAAATTCCTTAGAGCCTTTTCGTGCTTAACCAAGCTCCTAGTGAGGTTAGCCTATAGTTTCCAAATTGATGGATTGCTTAACACTAGATTCCTTGTATCGTGCTAAGTTGGTCTTTGGACTTAGAACCTCATCCGATTGGTCCTTAGTCTCCTCAACAGCTGACAGAGTTGTTGCCAAACTATCTTTCTTTCCTATGTTAGCCTTCTAGTATTATCTCAACCTTGGGTAGGGTAAGTTAGCCCTAGCTAGGAATAGGTCTATGAGGGTTTTGAGGAGGTTGAAGACCAATTCCTATCAATTTCTATCTCTAAAAGCCAGTTTTCTAGTAGTATACATAAAATCACATCACTTGTAAGGGATCTTATATCATAGATATGATGATGCTCTAAATGTTTCACTATACACTAATTGTTGCTTAATTTTATGTCCTCTAAGTAATATATTTGTTTAGCTTGTGATACTAATACAAATAGGTCACTGTTATACTAAGTATGCATAATCTTAACAACATTTGAATCTATCATCAACTCTTATGTTGCCATGATGCTTATTGGTATCTACCACCTATACTTAAATAAGAAGACTCATTTATCTCAAACATAAAAGAACTAATATTGATTAGTTAAGACCCCATAAAACTCCATCAATGAATGCATCTTTCCTTGTTTTCCATCTATAAGTAGTATACTATTTTGGGTCTTCGTTTGACTAGCAAATTTGGATGTACAAAACCGAATGCCATTGCTTATCAACTTACTATATCTCTTGAAGCATGAGTCAAGTCTAATTGATAATGCATATAAGATACTAATAACCAAATCAAAACTTTCATATAATGTGCTCATTTGCAATAATGTCAAACAAAATATAACATTAAATTCCACTTAAGGAGTATATCCTCATTTGAATGTAATATTTACCTTCTTCATAAACCATTGACTAAATTGCTATTTATGGTATTGATTAACATCGTTATCATATTGTAGGTGTAAGAAACTTATATGTTTTCTATAAAATGTTTTAGAATCTTAAGATAGGCAATTTTATATTGTTTCCTATAATTTAGAACATACTAATGAATGCTTACTCTAAATAAGGTTAAACCTCATAACAATTGTCAATATCACTTGGCTAATTTTACCTTCTAATCTGATAAGACCACAAATGTAGGAGAAGAAATTAAAAAAAAAAAAAACTTATTTCTAAAAACATCTATACCACCTTCTTCCATAGTATTACAATTTCTATTAGAATGATTAAACAACACCTTAGTTTCTTGTAAATGGAGGGAGCACCATGTTAAGCATCCATTTACAATGTAAGCTTTAACAATGGAGCCCTTTGGATAAGCCCTATTTTTGACAAACTCCTTAAGAGAGCCTAGGTACTTGATAATCATTCGCCTTGTGTTTTGATAACTAATCAATTCTAACAATAATATCATAGCTTTGTAGAGGTAATACTATTAGATGAACTGGACCTCCATCTCTTGTATTTTAATTCTCCCATTATCTACAATCTTTCAAGTTGACATCTTTTTCCTAGTAGGAGTCCTAATTCTTGACTAGTAAAGGAATGTGATGCTCCTGTATCAAATAGGGCATAATTAGGTTGTCCATTTATTTGTATTTCTCCTATAACCAATCCTTCATCTACTTCATCCTCGAGATTCATAAATTCTTCTAGATCATCCTCTCCATAATAATCATCTTGTAAGTCATCAAATTCCTCTATTTCATCTCCACTCTCAATAACAAATACCTTTGTAGGAGTAGTAGTTACACCAAATTCGCCTACATTTTCGGTTCCTACCTACTAGGTGGCATTTTCTCTTTTCCTAAAACCTTTGCCAAATTGTATGAAATAATGATTAAAATGTTTCTTTTGTCCACATCGTCCATACTTAATATTCTTTAGCTTGGGACAATTTATAGCTATATGACCCATTTTGCCACATATGTAGCACTTTCCTTTTAGTTGCTCATGGTGTTGGGGATGATGACAAACACCACATTTCCAACACTTTGTATTACCACTCTTATCATAGAAATTCCATGTTAGCACAAGTTGAGCAAGATTACATGCCACAACAACTAATCTCTTTTGTTGACCTGAACTACTAGTACCTAGATAAGGTCTTTTAAAAGAAAATTTGGATTAGGATCTACTAGCTACTTTTCTATTTAATTGCAATAACATTTTCAAGCGATTGTTCTCTAGCTTTTAGGCCTTCTCTATTACCTCATTATAAGTAGGCAAATTGCAATCGTGAAGTCTACATTGCATTATAGGATCAAATCTTCGGATAACAAAGTTTTTTACAAATATACATTATCCCTATACGAGAATGGTACATATTAAAATAATTTGTTGAACTTAGTCTCATATTGGGTCACACTCATTTTTTTTTTTTTTTTTACTTTAAGGAAAATGATGTTGCATTTTTAACTTGAGGATGGTGTAGAAATCCTTAAGCATTTTTAATTAAGCACTTTTTGGGAAGAATTCTTGTATGAATTCCTCCTTAAACACTTCCAAAGTAATTAGTGTTCAAATTGATCTTACTTTTGAATCCCACCAAATGCAAGCTTGTGACTTCAACATATAAGTCCCCTATGATACTTTCTAATGGTTTGGTATTCGAAAAGCGGCCAGATTATGCTCTATCTATACTAGCTAATCATTTTCCTCTTTAAGCTTACTAATGTCTCCATCAAAATACTAACCTTGATGAAGTCAGGCAATCAGTTTCTATCTAAAGGCTTGTTTCTCCTAGTGTCCATTTCTAGAGGCCTTCTATCTATTGGATTCCCCTAGTTAAAAGATGTTGCAAGAAAGCACATTGTTGCCATATCATTGTGTGCATATTTGTAAGCATAAGCTCCATTAGAATAGGAGTATGAGTGGTAAGAATTTGTGTTTAGTTAGGAGGTAGTGGTACCTATCCATTCACAATTAGTTATTCTTGAGGAAGGTCAATTGGTGATGGTGTTTGGCTTATAGTAGGTTGAATTTTGTTGTAATTACTATTTCCTATGCCATCCATGATCTTATGTTTAGGTTATTATTTTTTATTAACCCTATAGTTTCATAAATTTTCATAAGTCCATTGATTAAGGATATTACATAATTATTTACAATTACAGAGTGTTGCCTAGTACATAATACATGATTAACGCAATTAGCAAATACCTAATCATACTTCATAATATAAAAGATACTAACTACTACAAATCCATTAATAACATAATACTTAATATTCATTGATACTGCTTATATATATATAGATGATAAAGTAAAGATATAACCAGTATTTACAAGATTAGATACACAATATTTATACAAACTCAATATTTACAATTCTTTATAAAAAAGATGACATATACAAACTCTATACATCTAATCTAGATTCTAAAAACATAACAAAAGCATAAGTACATCAAAACATCAAGCTACATCAAAAAGAAGTAGGGTACATCAAAATTCGCCCGATATACCACAATTCTGCTATTTACCATCTTTCATATTGCTAGCTAACTCATATCATGAATCTACTAATTACAAGCACTATTGGAGTTGGCTGAAGTTAATATGTCTTCTAAAGGAATTAACTCAACATTTCCTTAAGCAAAGCTAGTCCTACTATTTATCCCATCATCAATCTCACCACTAGTCTCACTACCTAAACTTATCTATATGATCTCTAAGGTATCAAGTATTATTATAACTTCCTACACACTATTATGGCTTATTTCTTCCTCAGTAGCTATATCTCGGGCTAGTACCTCACTCGAATCATTTGGTATGTCTTCTTCAGGGACCTACTCCTTCGGATCCTCCTCTAAATCCTCTTTTGGCTCTAGCAGTTATATTCACAGGATTTTCTACCTGTTCATTAGCTGGTTCACCTTGAGGAATTATCTTAACTATATCTTCATTTAGGTTAAATGGCTCAAATGGTGCATCATACTCCTCAGGTAAAGGATAGGGAGATTGAGCTATAATTCCCTCTAGATACAGTCTAAGTATATGGAATACTCTTGGAGGGGCTTGATTAAAGCCTATAGGATAAGATTGACTTAGTTCAATTTTAGCTTGGAAATATAAGATAGGTATCATCATAGATATCACCCCCAGTCTCCACACGTGCTAATCCTCAAAAGCAGCAATTAAGGTAAATCAATCATAATGATGTCCCAATTATAGGATCATAATATGCCAAGAATCCAACCGACTATAGGATAATCTCTTAAAATAGTTGTCAATAATGTCATCTATGGTCAAAAATGTATTCCAATCAACTATGTTTAAGAGTAAATGCTGCATGTTAATCTTACAATCTATAGGAGTTTCTTCTCCATATTATTTGAAATTCGCCCAAGCATTCTAAAGCAAAGTTCTACATTCCTGTTAAGTAAAACAACAATTAGAACATTGATAAGTTTAAGTTATAAATTATTTTTATGTATTAGTAATCATACATATATATAAATATCTTACGTCTTTACTACCTATTTGCTACCCATACTCACTTATCCTGTAAGGTCTATCAAATTTTTAACTTAGATACTTCAAAGATGGTTCTTACAAACTGTACTTTGATACTAACTAAGAATTGTCATGCATCAAACACTATCAAGTTATAACAACTTACCATGTATATCAATTTTATGCTGGAAACTATATGCTCAATTGTTTGCATAACCTTGACATACACAAGGCTCATATGATAAACCACTTTGAAGCATTCACAGTTCCACAAATATACCAATGTTTATATATATATATATATATATAACTAACTTATATTTACAATAAAGCTAGGTTTAGAGTGTATATAAAAGTACACTAGTACATAATATAACTCAAAAGTAGGAATCCAACTAAATTACCTAGATGATCTAGTTAATCCTATAGAAAACCAAATAAAGAGTTCCAAAACATAGTTCCTTCTTACATAGGCTCGAATATATCCTTTTGCACACTTAGAGATGATTGTCACGTGGCATTGTTACTTAAAATCTGCAAGCAAATCTATAGAGAAGTGAGCAAACCACAACTCAGTAAGGGGTAAGAGGCAAACAACTTATACAAGCTAAACAGTACAACCAAGTTATCAAGTAATATTACGCGTAATACGTAAACAAGTAATATGTTAGTGCGATGTTATCAGATCCATCATAAGGTTAGAGAAATTTCATCCTCTCTAACCCTAGTTGAGGAGTTACAATATGATGGCTACAATACCAATCATAAAGGCTACAAGGCCCTCTCATAGCTTATTCTAGGCTTGTATAATAGAAAATCCTTTTTCACCTATGAATATCTTCAAACCCAATACCCCTAACCTCATCGCTATCTCCTTTTATGTCACTTAATTCAACTAAAGGTAGGGAAAGGCCAACCCATTACACCTCGCCAAAGGTATCGAAATTTAGTTAGAGAAATCTAATTATCCCCTAGTGGGATGTGATACATGTTCATTTATAGTTTTAATTTATGTTTCAATTAGTTCAGTCGAAGATGATCAACCAATTCATAACACACCAAACAAGGTCAAGCTACATAGTAAAACATATAGCATAGCTACCAATCAATATCTCAGTAATCAAGCACAAGCATAGCATATGTAACAACTATTAATAACCACAAGCAAGCATATACTCTAGTCTCTACAAATCTCACTTAGCTATATTGAAGCTCACCCCATTAGGTCTATAGCATTAGGGTTGAAAGTCCTATATATACTAAAACCTAAATTCGATATTCATGAGATTAATGAAAATGTTAAGGTTTTATCCAGTTCTTTATATTATTATATGACTTAGTTGAAATACGACTTATATTGTTATCTAATAGAGTTGCTTACATATATATATATATACACATATATGCTTTAGGTATTATATTTATCATATAGGTTATATTAAATTATTTAATATTAACATATATACATAGTTTTATTACTACTTATAGTATATTTTTTCAATCGTATCAAAATGTAAATTTTATTAGTCAAATTATGTCTCAATCATGGAAAGGTAGTCATAAGACAATATTTTCCATAATATCATAGAAAATACCTATTTTACTATCTAATGTTATCCAATTTTAATAAAGTTGATATTGTTAAGTTCATTTGAACTCGACAGTACGTATTAAGTGTTCTATTCAAAAGATAATTCTTAATGGGTATTTCTAATCTTAGTATACATATAAAGTTATATAGTAAATAATTTCTCATTAATATCATAGTACATGAATACAATATATTTTTACTTTATTTTGAAATAAAACATGATAAATCATGTATTATATATCCCTAATATGTATATATCATAACCAGATGCATATAATATTTTGAAATACAATAAAAACAATAGGTAAACCTATCTGACTAGAGTATGTTCAATTATGATTTGATCAAATAATTAACATATTTTGACCTATTATTACAAAATACATGTCCCGATTACTAATTTTAGCTATTTAATTAAGAAAATTCATAATAAATAATATAGATCATCAAATAACTCTATGAAAACTCATATAAACTCAAATATATATATATATGTGTATGTATATATATATATAGAGAGAGAGAGAGAGAAAGAGAGAGAGAGAGAGTTCAATCATGAACTTATTTCATGTAATCGAGATTATTACCTATATACTTAAAATTACATTTTTACCCCTAAATTATCGGATAATTAAGAAAATAATATTATTATTTTGCATAAAAATAATATTATTTTTATACAAAATATATTCTACTCTTTCCTATTGTCATTATAAGTGTCTAGAAGTCATCATATGTGAATTTCATTAACTATTTCTATAAAGACTAAATTATCTCAAAAATGGCTATTTTAGCTATTTTTAAGGCTAAAAATACAACAAATACTAGATATACATAAAACCAAAATTGGACTACGTATCATCAAACTAGATGAAATAAGAATCTTGCAAAAAAAAAAATTGAACTACAAACAACATTATTTAATATATTTATTTTAAATTTGGAAATTTAGATGAATAGTAACGTTTCTTGAGGATGTGTATAAAATAATTAAAATTTTATCAAAATAATTTCACCACATGAATGAATATCTAAAATAACTTAGAAATAAATTTTTTCATATTTTTCCTAATTTGTTTAGTATTTTTAGAAAATAGGGGAAAAATAAAGTAGAAACTTAAAACTTGAGTTCGTTAGAGCTCCGATGACCGATAGCCAATGGGGGTTGTAGGTAAGAGATGCTATAGGGTATTTTGTCAGTAGTCAATGGGGCTTGCTGTTAGGTTGTTAGTTAGGTTGGAAATGCAAAGAGGGCAACATGGTGTTCTTTTTTTCCTATTTTTTTCCTATTTTCTATTATTTTCCTCCAATTTTTCTTCAAGTGTTCCTAGTTGCTAAAATGTGTAATTTATGTCCAAGGACCTTATTTATAGAGGATTGGGTTGGTTTCAATTTTTACTTAATCGTTAAGCAATTTTATTTGATTATTTGTTGTTTTCAAGCTAGTAAGAGGTTTCATTTTTCCTTCAATTTGCTTTTGATTCAGCTTTTTGATTGTTTTCCTAATTGTCATGGTGAAATCTAGCATGTTCCAATTGATTTAGATGAGTTTTAGATAATATTTGATGCATTTTTAATGTTTATATATATACAATATATTAATATTTAATAGTTTTGTTAATATATGGGTACATATCTTATATATATATAACACATAATGAGTAATCACATTCATGTAGTGATGTTTTACTTATATTATTAATATTTAAGATGTAGTTTCCTTCAATTTTGTAAGTTTATCGCTTATTTTATATAATTATAGAATTTCAAGTTAATTTACAAATATATTTATTATATATATTAAGTATATTTATAAATATATATATTAATATAGTGTTTTATGCAATATTATTTTCTTTTATAACTTAAATAATTTATCTCTATATTCTTGTTATGTTATGTTATGAATTCGGTTTTATAGGTTCTGATGAGTTTTATAGTATATTGAATAATTGTACTTATAAGGTCAAAAATTTGAGTTTTAAGAAATTATTTTTTAAATTTAAATTTAATAAGTCACTTCAATTAACTTTTCTAACTTAATTATAAAGTTTAGATTTAATAGGATAAATTTTTTTGAAGGCCCTAAATCTGAATATAGTTATTCTAAAAACAACTATAGGGGCTTACAGTAGCTAAAAAGGGAAGTCTTTAGTCTGTGTCTAATATCATTTCCAATGTTTTAAAGATGCAAGCTAATTTTGAGACTTGTTGCTTCTCTTCTATACCTAAGAAAGCTATTATGTACACTTATTGGATAGCATCCTAAGGCAAAAAGGGATTAAGGATGTATTTTAGTGATGCGAATCCCCCAAGCCATCTCTATAATTTTATTTGCATTGGCCATGTAACTTGATCCTAGATGACGTAATTTCATGTTGGAGTCAATGCATTCCCTTTTTCGATATCCGAGAGAGAGTTGAGTTATAGTAGACATGTTTATGATAATTTCTAAATAAAGCTTATGTTATAGAAGGTATGTAGGATATATGGAGAATTTAGCCAATTCGTTTCACTACATATCTCAATTCTCTACTCTATTTTCAAATTGCTATTTCGGTTCATTATATTGGTTAGCCTTACATATATTTATAATCTATTGTCAGTCAAACTTCTTGACAACAAAATCTAGCTATCAATAGCCCGTATGTATTGCATTTAAAGATCAAAAGTACCATAATTATCATTCGTAAATTATATAGTATGTACTTTCACTTAAGTATCCGTATAAAGTTGATTACATATATAATCATGTCAACTATATAGATGTAGACTATATTCTTTACATACATTAATATAATTATACTTACAAATGTGGATCAGATAAATTGTTATTGTTTAGATCATGTTATTATCATAGAAACACAAGATAGTCACTTACATGTTTCTTGAATGACTCACATTTTAATAGTCATTTCAATTGTCTTAGTTCAATTACCCGCAAACTTGTAGTTCTGTGAATTGTCTTTATCTGGTCGTATTTCTAGTTATAGTCTTGAAGCATTACTGATAATGGGAGTTTCATGTGGTAAAAATGATTTTAAGTTAATTTTATCGTATAAAGTAACATATAATTATATATATATATATATATATATGCACCTTATGAAACACTCTAGTGAAAAATAAGAGTAATTAAATGATAAAAGTGAATAAAGACAATATGATAAGAAGCATCACTTGGATTTGAACTTTAAACGTTAAAGTTCAATAACAAAAATTTTTAACTTACAAACTTTAACATATTTCAAGCGTGTCAAGTTTGTCATATAGATTAAAGTGAGTGGCTCGATAACATTTATAATAATAAGTTAACTCCTAGGTTATAAAACCGAAGGAGAATTTAATCATAGTTTAATAAGATAATTTAATATAACCAATACATTATTCGTTTATTGTGTACTTTCTCTCTCTCTTTATTTTAATTTTTTCTTTTTCTACTTCCTTGTTTCCCTACCATTCCTTCTTTTCATTTCATGTTTGGATTCTACTCGTTTCCCCAATTTTCTTGGACACCCTTCCTCCCTGCCCAATTCTCCCTCACTTTTGGACGTGCCGTAAAATTTTGGAAGCCCAAAAACCCCCCTCTTCCTTCCATTTCCCTTTTCATTTCTTTCACTGTTCCACTGCCCTTCTTCTCGCCACCCGTCTTTTCTCTCCTAGCTCCCTATCTTCCTTTCACTCTCGCTCCCAGCCCTCTCACTGTAGTCTCATCTCAACTCGATTGATAGCCCCTCTCTCTCTCTTTCGACTAGCTTTCCCTTGCCGTAGTAGCTTCCTCTCTCTAGCACTTTATCCTTACTCTTGTCTTCCAAATTGACTCTACGACCACCGCTTCGGTCTCTATCTCCATCTCTGTGCTTGTCTGTTCACGTCGGTAGAGTTGAAAGAGAGTAGTAAAGCCCAAATTGATGACGGAGGAAGCTCGATTGGAGCTGTTTCTGGAGCATGGTTCACCGGGGTTCCGCTCATGTTCTACAGTGGTGCACATTTCCACTCTCGGTAAGTACTTTATATACTTCACCAAGTCGACTTCGTTCTTGTATCACTATGAAGAAATATAGAATCTATTCGTGTGTCCATTTGCTATGTCCTGGCTATTCATTCCATGACTGAGGTTGTAGGTTCGTTTTCTTTCATTTCCGACATTCGCTCGTAATCTTCGATTCCATCTCCAGCGAGTCACCTAGGCATCTTACCAAGTCAACTCAGCTCCTAGTTTCATAAGTGCTGTGATCGCGAGGTTGCCAACTAGAGAATTTTAGGTGACACTTCCATCTTGGCTCTGGTAGTTTTCTTTTCGCTAACGATGAGGAATTCGCACTGGGTAAACCTATATATTCCAATTTGTTTTCTATCTTATTGACTGATTATAATATTAATGATGTAATACATAGTGTACCGTTTGTTGTTTCTTATATTAATGCGGCATGATACTTTAAATGGTAATATAAAATATTAATTATAAGTATTAAAAGCAAGTTGAAGTTTGAATTAAAACAATATCCAGTTGAAATTGGAAGAAGGTAATAAGCTATGGGAGTTCTACTAATAAAGATGATGACCTGATAATTATCCAAATACCAAGAATCAATTGAATTTATTTCATTTTAAGGTGGTAATACAATAATCGATTCTAAAATAACATTATATTTTATATATATATATATATATATATAAAAGTTGGGTTACGCACAAGCCTCATCATTGTTAATAATCAATTGAACATGAGCTACATTAATAGGCTTCGTTTAGTCCATTTGTTTTCAGTCTTATTAGTATCTAATTCTTGTTTACTTAAATCTTTATATTTAGCAAGAATAAAATACAAAAAAGATGAAAATATATTTTTTCAAAAATATCAATTGAAATAATTATTTTCGATGCATAAAATATATTTTTTTCAAAACTTTTCTCTTCAAAGTTTGTTAATTTTCAATTACTAATTCTAACACTTTAATCACCATTTTTATCATAATTCTGAAATAAAAATAGATAAAATACAATAAGATAATTTTCCAAATACTAAAATTCAAACAAGTATAAATCATATACAAATCAGATATAGATAAGACATAGATAAAACACAGACAAAAAAAAAAAGAAAAGAAAAGGATAATCCAAACAGGCTCTAAGTCTATTTGCATCTAGAATTCAAAAACTATACTACGTGACATTCTGGTAAATGAAAAGGAATAATTGTGAACAATATGTGATATTTAGTAATGTATAATGACTTATGGTAGAACAATATATTAATAATATAATGACATCCATTATCATTAATGTTCATTTAAGGTAAAATAGTTTAGGACTGAACCCCTTTTTATTGAACCAATTTGAATAATTATTTTAATTGGATCATTTAACTAATAAAATTATTATAGCAACAAGTAGTATAAATTAATAAGATTCATGAATAATATTTGGATAAGGACTTATTTAATAACCATATGAAGGTTAATGCATAAATGTTCATGATCTTAAATAAATTGACACTAGATTTCAAGTTTCTCCTAAGAAGAGCGGTAAGAGCTAGTTGGCATAGGATTTAAAGTGGAGAGTTTCATAAGCCATCTTAGTATGTGGTACTTGTTTATATGATTGTGCTTGCTATGATAGAAAAGATCTAACTGAATTAATCTATACTCGATCGAAATGGGTGATTTATGGTGCTTGACCTACTCGTCATAGAAGCCTACAGTGACCGATCCCTAGGAGGCAAATGTTGATCATATTTAAGATTTCCTTAGTAAACTCATATATGGAATAGTGCAACTAGAATATAAGATTTAAGGATTCTACTCTAGATTCTGGGTATAAAAAATTTAAAGGAAAATTTATATCTACACCTACCTACATATGTAAATAAAGATCATAATATGATGGGGTTATGAGTACCCCTTTGTTAGTTGTTGACTTAAATTTAAGATAATTAATTGACTTTTTGCTTTATTCTTAGAGAAAATTGCATGTTTACCATCAAAATTAAAAAAAATTTACATAATTATATAATTACAAATTGTACAAAAAAATATTAGCAAAATACCAATGCTATATCATATATTCAAGATACGATATAATGTGATATAAGTATTTGTATATATATCACATATTAAAAATACAACATTCTTAAAAGTGCATTTGAACCTATATTTATCTTTAAGATACAACATTACTTTTTTGTATACCAATGCAATGTATTATATATACAAATGCTAAATGTGACATTAGTTAGTATTAGTATTTTAATAATATTTTTTGCATAATTTGTAATTATGTGATTTTTTATTTAAAATGTCGGTAAACATATATTGTACCCTTTATACTTGATATGACTTGCATTATATGCATGTGTGTAACTTGCTTGACATCCAAGTGTGCTTGTGTATCTCGTATTGGAGTTCTTCTTATTCTTTTATTTTTACAACTGCAAGTTGTTTTGATAAGTTTGTGATAACTATGCGAAATGCTATTACCCGATTAAGAAAAAGAGGCAATTAGTTCTATATGTTGTAAAAGATCGAGATCTAGTTGTTAAGCATATTTGTAGTTGGAGTGACTCGCTTATGAGTCATTCGAATTTATATACTTAAATAATTGTTATTTTATACTTGATAAGCAGTTATTATAAGTGATTTTAGAGAATATAGTTAATTTTAAAGTCTTAACGTGTTATTAGGAAACTAGGGACATATGATGAGTTATAGTGCCCTTATGTCCCAAGGTTCACACATTATCATAGCAGTAATTACAATATTGTTTACTCCAAGGATATTATTTCATGCATATTTATTATTTTCATTATCTATTAGGTCTTGTGAATATTGATAATATTCATTATACATATATGTACTTCTATAATTTGCATATGCATATTGCTATGCTTTTGTTATTTATTTATTTTTTTCTACGACTAAGATTGATATGATAATATATTTACTAACTCTATAGTTATGGTGGACAATTTTTGGTCCACTTACGTTGGACAAAGAAAGTTGTCAAGTGGTTAAGTAAAATGGTTAATCATGTATGCTATCCTTATATCATTAATGTTGTTATAAACTATAACGTGTCATCATAGGAATTTGTTGGTGATGAGTCACACTTGATAATGAAACACAAAGATAAGATTGAAAAAAAGCTATAGGGGTTCCAATTCTATAGGCTTAGTGGCAAATTAAATATTGGTCTCTTTTTATACCAATAATTATATTACAACTAGCCATTTATAGATTACCAATATTGCAAAAAGAAATATTTTTGAGCTACTTTGTGATTGGCTTCGAAAAATAGAGTAACGTTGACATATGCCTATTGTTTTTATATGTAAATATAATAGATTTTAATGAACATTGCTAATTTTATAATTATATGGTACACATTACCATAATTCTTTGTTTACATGATTTATTTTCAACTAATACTATTGATTACTTGAGCAATAAAAACTAATATGGAACTTGATTGAGATTCCAATAAATAATGAACTAGGTGGAATGGACAACAAAGAATTTCGTTCAAAATCTTAAATTTAAGAGCTCGGAGACCGGAGGAACCATGATTGTTTCTTTGCTCATCATAAGACTATATATAAATTATAATGGATAATGCATTAAAAATTCTTATTAATTTAATTACATTGAATGTTCTTAGATAGGGATTTACATCATCACAAAACCCCAAACCATACTTGCTGCAACCACTGGAAATAAAGCATCAGTACAAATTTTATAGCCTAAGGGTGCATTACACTGCGAGAAATTGAGTCGCGTTCCCAACCAGCCTGAAATTAACATGAAAAACAACGGGATTATGGCACCCCGATTCACCTGCCTTTCAGTAACATCAACCCTTAGTGCATAAAAGATATACCCTATGCAACTGCATAGAGCCATATGGATTGCAGCAACAAAATATTCGCTCCCTTCATAATTCTTTAAAGGTGAGCGTATTATAGCATGTAAGCTTGACATGCCAAACATAAATGCCATGAAAATTAGGTTTCCTCTCATTGTCATCTTTTCTAAAGAAGGAATTATTGAGAAATGTATGTTTGATAAGGCTTTGAATTTTGAAATTTTACGTTTTTATTCATTATTTATAAAGAAATTTTTTTTAACATAACTTTCTGTAATTAGCAGTAATCCTATTAGGAAAAGCTGTGACATTCAATGTTATTCATATAAAGTTTTACTAGATTGAATTCTTGAATGATTTAAAACCTCTAAAACTCAAGCGGATCTCGAGAATTTTGTTCCGCAACATCCTCTTTATATTAGAATGACAGGGTGATAATGAATATATGTAACTGTAATGAACAGTTTTATTCACCCAATAAAATTAAGAGCTCAAAAATAGTAACATCCAGCAAAGACTGTGTCATAGTATACATATTCACAAACGGAATAACCACATGCAGTTAGCTTTTGTTTGACTTTTTCTTTCTTTATATATACAATTTTCAGTATGGGGCAATAATGCAAAATCTATATATATTTGTAAACCATCTGATCATATAAGAAGATATCCTATACGTATTCACATGAATGCAAAAGAATTTAATTCATATTTAACCAACAACATGATAATATACTTGCAAAAATGTCCCATGTACCATACTATTATACAGGTATATAATAAAGTTGGATACTTCCCTAGAAGACTATGACAATTAAGCATATCTGATTATTTATGTATCATCTACACTGTGTGAAGGTCAATTATTATTTTCTTTATATCTCCGTTTATCATTTCAAAATTTTGTTATATTACAGATGAATATGATAATATAATCAATATATGAATGAACATTAGTATACATAAATTTAAAGGTTTGAAGTTTTACAATTCCTTCGTTGGAAGTTTATACTTATTTAACTTGCTTTACATAGGTATTATAATATGTGGCATCTTGTACAGGATAGACAATAGCCCCATAATACACCGAAAGTAGAAAAAAAAAGAAAATAAAAAAATTCAACTAACAGTATATGTATATGTAAGACAAATGATGTGCAGAGCATCTAAGTATCATTATATATATATATATATATCTTAGTAGGATAATATATGATAAGTATGTACGAAATATTTATCCACTTGAAGGTAATGACATATAAGTCTTAATAAATAAAACTATAAAAAACTAAATTGTTTATCTCTTTCTAGTAGTAACAAATCGTTTATTTGATTCTTTAGACTTTCAATATAATTGAAAGAAGGATATTAACATAGGTTTGGAGTATACTAGGAGAGAGCATTTACAGAACGAGTAAGGTATAAGGTCCTATTCATACTTTATCCTATAGGCACAGATTCCAAAACTTTGTTATTCGTACTATACCTAATAACACTTTAAAACTACCTTATATCATGTATCGTGTACATTGTACAGAGTAACCTATAGATTTTTTTTATATATATATAAATTTCAATATGACTATTTTTTCAAAACATAAAACAAACGTGACCACTTTTTTTTTTTTCCAAAAGCAATTGCTAAATTTAGTTAATCTTTCAAATGATACTACTGAATAGAGTCCATTAGGATTTATTTCCAATTAATTTTTTTCCTTAAATAGTTCTTTTACCATTATTATTATAATGGATGAATTTGCAAAAGCATTATACAGAGAAATTTTTGTGTAAATAAAGATTTCATTTTATAATAATCATATTGTAGAGATATTTAAAGGAATAAGCACACTGTCCTAAAAAATGAAAGCAGTAAACATCTTATTTAACATGAGATTTACAAAGATTATAAAAATGTAAATAAAAAATTCACAAGATTATATAATTCAATAATTATGGACGTGACGATAATGTAGGATCAAACAATTAAACATAGGAAGATGAAGACATAACATAGAAAATGGAACGAACCAAAAATTCAAATTAAAATATTTTTCTTCTTTAAGGTACATGCGTCGGTAAAATAATCTCCTTGTACATAAAAAAAAAAAAACATATTTCACACTAGTAATAATACCAAATTTTTTGTCAAACATAAAAAAAAAGAAGAAATTTTTCCACTATATAAAACAAGTAATGAACGTACCTTGTAACTTATAGGTGGTGCAAAAAGTAGAAATTCCAAGAACTTAAATTCCCTTATTTCGAACTTTACTAAATGATTGATTTAGTAAAGGAAAGAGAAGTAGAAAGAAAATAGCAATGGAGTACAAACTAAAGACAAAAGATGGAAGCAAAGGGACCAACAAGTATTTAATTTAGTGTTTCTAATAGGTTAAACTTTGCTTTATTTTAATAAGATAATATCTTTATTTATTAATTTTATTTAATTACTATTACAGAGTAAAGATCTATACCATGTGTGCTTATTTTAGGGTAGGTAAAAAGTATCTTAACTTCTTACCCATACCTTACTGTATAAGAACTAGTTTTAAAAAATTATTGCTCAAAACTTATCCTATAGCCTCAAATACCCACATAGAACCTATCCAATTAAACAGAGTTTGAGTGGTTACTCTGCACGATAAGGTTACCTACTCATCGTTAGAGTACTCCACCAATTCTCTTTTCCCTCCTTCCTTCATCTAATTTGCCTCTTGAACAGTGAGACAAGAATTCCCAAACATAAAATATACTCTATGTTATTATGTTAGTGGTTTTATTTAAGGCTAGCAAGTTGTTAGTTTATCATGCTTTGTGTTTATGTTTAAATAGGCTTATTTTTAGAAATTTTCAATCTTATAACATGACCAATTTATTAATTGTGTTTAAGAATCTTAATCGATAACTCGCCTCTTAGGGGTGAGCCTAAATTTTTGCTCATCCTTTTTAACTTCGATTTCTTGTTACATCTAACCACTGTAATAGGAACCACTTGACTAGAAATTAAAAAGGTTTTTTGAAATTTGTTTTAAGAGTCATTAACTAATTAGAGTTTGTAGAAAGGAAAAATTAGGAACTGGTAGTTAAACAAGTTCTTAATTAGGCTATTAGTCTAAATCAAAAACCAAAAATCAAAGGTTGGGGATTGCAAATTTTAAAGAAAAAATGACTAATTAGATTTATAAATTATAGAATTGTTGAAAAATATGGGCAATTTTTATTAATAATGTAAAGGAATCATTCAGTAAAAATAAACCAAGATAAATAAAGAAAGCCAACATTAATATTAACATGAATATGTCGTCAATAACTAATGAAACATTAACATAGGATACAATATTATAGAAATTTGATCATATGATCACTTAACATAACCATAAATCATAAAAAAGAACATCCTATGATACATATTGTAAAAGTATAATCATAAAAGTAACTCAATCATTGTTTATATTATTATAATACATCACTATAGATATCCTATTTGAAAAATTATGCAAATGATAGCAATTACACTATGACATAGTTCAACCATGAAATCAATATGGAGACTAAATTATTAAATCTTCTTTTATCTATAGTGTATTATTGTTACATTAATAGGTAGATAATATACGTATATTAAAAATGTGCAGTCCATTTATCATACATACATACAAATATTACAAATATTTCAAATGCAAAGCTTTCAATAAAATTTACGTATAAAAATGCACCACTATGGTATATTACCGGTTGTTGCCTACTATACAAACTCTTCTTTGCTATTTATTTAGACAACCTATAAAATAAATCATGCAATATAAATATACAATTAAAGTGTAATTATGATATATTATAACATATAAACAATATATTTATTTTATAAAATACATATCATGTGAAGATGAAAACAAAACAATGAATCAACTGTAGCGAATTACACTATATACTTGCATATGTTTCTATTGGTTTTTATTTAATTAGCACTTGTTATCATTAATATATTTAAAAGGTTTTAAGATTTTGAAATTAAAGATTGTACCCTAAAGACATAAATGTACATTTTCCATCCTAATTTCCTATTTATAATATTCCTTAAAGGGCAAAATAATGTGTTTAGCAATTTTATTGTAGCAACTATGATAACCAAATAACTTGTACCTTCGAACAAACATAACTAACTTAAGTATCATCATAGGGAAGTATTTATAAAAGAATTTATTATATGCTCATGTTTGTTAAAATGAATATACAAAACATAATGAATAAACCAATATATTTACAACCTAATTGTTTCGATACATATGAAGAGATAAAAACACAAAGAATATATTTTATTCAAGTTCTTCTTACCTAAAATTTCACTAAAAGGAATATTATCATAAAATTAATGCAAATTTTACATTCAATACAACCTTATTGAAATTTTACATAATAATGAACAGATATTCATAGGATATTAACAAAACAAAAACTATAACAATAATACAACTTTTTGCAATAAAAATAAAACATATGCAAATATATAGCGATTTTAAAAATGATAGTATTACCATCGATTTAAATAATAGGGAAATGATCCCTATACAAGAAGACACACTATCTTCTACTTACTTTCACCATTATGAATTATTATTAAGAAGAATTTTTTCCTATAACACTATGAAGGACCTATGCTTGACACATCTTTTATTTGAAACCTGTATTGTAAAATTGGCAATATGAAACACTATAATCACAACATGCCTAAATTATAATATGTTCAAATATATAATAAGAAAAAATGCTAATATAATATACAATAATTTAACTGATTTGGAAAAATTATGTATTTTTGAAATATTCATCATAAATTTATTTATTTTTATCAATTTCTATTATTACTTAACACTACAGTTTGTTATTTATAGAATCAGGAACTTTGAGAAAAAAAAAAGACCTATATTTGTATATTTTCAACACTATATAAAAGACACAATAATATTTATGTAGGTAGCTATATTACAATAGTGATAATCTATTGACAAATCGTATAAGCCAAATATATATATATATATATTTATTTATTGTCGTGATACAAAGCACTACTTATAATACATATTTACATATCATAGCGTTGTTACATAAAAATATTTATGAAAGAATTTATAATAATGAAGATTTTCAATACAGAGAAAAAGAATGATAAAGCCATCGATACATACATTAAGAATACATTTTTGGATATCTTTTCTAAATAAATAAATAAATGAGCTATTGCTAAAACCAATACATAGTGTTGTTAAATAAAAATATTTATGAAAGAATTTACAATGCTGAAGAGTTTTCAATACAGAGAAAAAGAATGATAAAGCCATGGATGCATACATTAAGGATAAATTTTTGGATATCTTTTCTAAATAAATAAGCTATTGTTAAATCCAATACTTTCTTATACAGACTAATGTTAAAGTGTTATAAGATTACTAGGTATATACACATGAATTTATTTATGACACAATCTTGTTAAAAAAAGATATAAAAGTTATTATTTTGATGACCATGTATGAATACAACATAGAACCACACCATAACCACAAAAAGATACAATATAAATATATATAACATTGCATATCTATAAGTTGTCAATACCTCCGGTTTATTTACATTACTTGAAAGAGAAAAAAAAATTCTTATCAATTTCCTTTGTAGAAAAAAAAAAAAACGTAATTGGTTAGTCTTATAAGATACAATAAAACCATGGATTATCCCTACTTCAGCGTAGCAAAATTTTTATTTAATTACTAGTCATACATGTGTAGAATTGTCAATTTAAATTAATATAAAACTTCATAATTTCTATTACCATAATATTTACATCACATCCCTTTTCATAGCGCTATGCAATCTATAATCACTAATATATAATTTTATGGAACCGGCAAATTTGACATGATACCAATTTGATTCATAAGACATATTAATCAAAACCAATGCAAAAGACATGATTCAACATCAGGATGGGAGTCTATCACTGAATTACCTAAACATGCTAACAGCGCAACAGTCGACATAATTCATGCCATAATTTTATTAGAAAAACCTAGTTTTATGCAACAACCTAAAACTAAGGGGTCCTAAATTTACTTAAAGTTTCTAAGTTGGTAAGAATTCTTATAATAACTTTATTTTATTTGAAAGGAGAGTTTATACTTTATCGGAATACCCTGAATGATTAACAAAGAAAATAGAATCTTATTTTTATTAAGATAATCCTAATTGAGGGAAAAGCTATGAAAACATTAAGAAAGGGATCCTGCTATATTA
Source organism: Lumnitzera racemosa (assembly GCA_024138005.1). Classification (NCBI taxonomy): domain Eukaryota; kingdom Viridiplantae; phylum Streptophyta; class Magnoliopsida; order Myrtales; family Combretaceae; genus Lumnitzera; species Lumnitzera racemosa. Next base: position 27,416,153 of record JAMXBC010000005.1, read on the forward strand.
AAAAAAAAAAAGAAAAAGAAAAAGAAAAGCAATTGAAAACTCTAATCAATCGTACAACTGCAACTCATTGAAAAATCGAAGCCTTACTTTAATTTAATAGCCCTGAATTGATTTTAGAACCTTGGCTTTGAACCTCGAGGGAACTTTTATTCTATTCTAGTACAACAATTCCAATTCCAAAATGAACTATGTATTGTATTTTGTTATTTCATCTATCTATTAATATTAAGCGAAATATTAAGCGAGAAGGAAAAGAAGTAATTGTAATTCAACTCAAAAAATACTTACATATAGTCTATAATCTATATTATTAAATTCACTCTCCACCTGTCACTTTCTCTCTCTCTTGTGTTGGCTGCCAATTTTTTTCTTTTAAACCACTTTCACACTAACCAATAATTGCTTTACTCATTTCCCCTTCTCTCTCTCTCTCGTCATTTATCCTTACAGAGTTGTCACTCCTGTTCTCTCCAACGTTTTTCATCTCTCTGGCCGTTTCGTTTTCCTATCTCGGTCCCTTTTATCTCTCTGCAGTTTTTGATCTTCGCCTTGCAAAACCTCAGTCCCCGATCTCTCTCTCTTCCAAATCTAAATCCATCTCTATAAGAAAAAAAAAAGAAAAAAACTAATTTCTTACATCCTAATTTTTTACCTTGAGCGCGTTCAGCTACGTTTTACGGGTGTCGCTGTTATCCACTTGAAGTTCGTTGCTCTCGAGGTCAGACCTCCTTCTCAGGACGTTGATTCCTCTCAGGGCATACTAAATGTTGTCAAATTTCTCCGGTAACCCAGTTTTACGGCTACTATAACTATAACTACGTATCTATTCCCTACCTTTTCTATCCTCGATTTTTTTTTGCTCCTTATTACTAAACGACATGCATTTCTTATTAACTCATAGGAAATTCCGATAAGCTGATTTGATGACCATCGATACGATCGATAGGCAAAAGGTCTGTATCTATTGTACCTTTTTGCTTTCATGTTATTCTACTTTGTTGCTGTTAATGATGATGTACATCGGTTGAATTTTTTTGTTGGGTCTGTGTTTTTCCTTTTACAAACATGCAGTAAGAGAGAATTGCGAAACTGAAAGTAAGGTTTGTGAGTTAAGGCTAGAAATAAGGGAATTAGTGTAAAAGGTGGTTCTTGTTAATGTTTTTTTGCTTTTGGGTTCTTGTAAAAATGATTTGGTGTTTAAGTGGTGATGTTAATTTATTTGGGTTTATGATTGTTTATGGTTATGTTTCTACTTCATTGATCTGGTGAAAATGTGTAAATTCTTCGATGCAAGTTTAAATTTTGGCTAGCCGAATGTATACGCCATGGTTAGTAGTTGGGGATCTTAATGAGATGATGAACCGTAGTGAGAAAATGGGGATTTTTCTATAATTCAGATCGATACCATTATCTTTTTCACTTTTGATTTGATTATGTTTAAGTTTAAATCATTAATTCAATGGCTCAAATTTAAAATATAAAAGTGAATGGTGAGATTATAAACGAGACTGATGTTATCAAAATAATAGATGAAACCATAGAATCTTCTGAAGAGTAAAGATTGAGCTAAACCCAATAATTAGATTTTTAGCTTTCTTTAGATGATCTCTAATTGTCAATTGATGGATGTAAGGTATAAGGATAAATCGATCTTATCAAACTAATATATGAAACCATAGAATCTTCCGAAGAGTAGAGGTTGAGTTAAACTCCATAATTAGATTCTTAGCTTTTTTTAATGATCTCTAATTGTCAATTGATGGATGTAAGGTATCAAGGATACTACTACACTTGGTTTAATAGGAGATTTGATGAAGTTTGGGTGAAAGAGAGGCTTGATCAAGGATTGATCAACTCTTTGTCGTTGGATAAATTTCCACATGTGTATTACTAATTTACTAGTGCATGGCTTTGATCACTTACCTATGTTAATCCAATTATATGATGCAACTCCAAGAGGATCATGTATTTTCAAGTTTGAGCACAATTGGTTAAATCTTGACAAGTATTTGGATACTATCAACTCTGCCTAATCGAGAACTAACTTACCACCATATTAGTTGGGGCTTAAGAGAAAATTACATGACTATTAAGGTGCTTGGTAGAGATGGAAGAAATTTGCAATTCAGAACATCTCTAAGTTAATAGATGAATTGCATAATCGATTATTAGAAATACAACAGTTGGATGTTTCTATGGCTTAGAGGAAGAACTAGAGTTGCATCAACAATTGGAGTTTGCATAGCAACAAGAGGAGTTATTTTGACATTAGAGATCTCGGGTTCAATGGTTGCAATGTGGGGATTGAAAGACAAAATTTTTTCATAGAGTTACCTTGAATAGATGAGTAAAGAATGGAATCAGAAGAATCCGACTTAAGGATGGTAGCTAATGTGATGATACGGAAAGGATTCATGTTGATTTTCCTAATTTATTTATATAGCTGTACACTTTAAAAAATTCTTTGTTGGACATGAATGTTCTCGACCAAATTGATCATATTATTATAGAGGACCATAATATGTGGTTAACTTGTCTACTTGATATAAAGGAAGTTAGACAAGTTATCTTTCAACTTAGTAGCCTGAAGTCTCCAACTCTTGATGGCTTCAATGGTATTTTTTTTTAGCTACATTAGGATCGTTTTAGACCCTTCATTTTTTAAGCTGTTAAGAGTTACGTGCTTATAAGTGCTGTTCTTACTTGCTTTAATGAAACTGATATAGTGTTAATCCCTAAAGTAGCTCATTTTGAATTCGTTACTTAGATTAAGCCTATCAATCTATGTAATTTCTATTATAAGATAATTTCCAAAATCTTAGCAAATAGATTGCAACCTCTTTTAGATAATATTATCTCTCCTTGTCAAAGTGCGTTTATTCCTAGTTGTTTGATTGAAGATAATGCTATTGTGGCTTATGAAGTATTCTACTTTCTTAAGTTAAATAAACGACAAAGGAGCATTTATGTGTAGTTAAGATAGATATGGCTAGGGCTTATGTGTAAGCCCATAAAATAGTATTTAGGATAACTATATTCGAATTTAGGGCATTTGAGAAAAACTTATTTGATTGAGCTTAAACATTACAATTAGGTTAAAAAAGTTAATCAAAATAATATGATGAAATTAGATTTTAAAAATGATATCATAAAAACCTAATTTTAACCTTAAAAATAAAATTATTCAAAATAGCGTAAAACTCATTAAACCCCCTAAAACCTAGCCTAAAATGTATTGAAGATTTAGAGATAATGTATTTCAGTTATAAAAAAAAATAATATAGTATAATATATCATATAAATATATGTGTATTTTTATGAATATATCTGGTATATATAATAAATACATTCATAAATTAATCTAAAATTATATAATTACATATAATAAGCGGTAAATTTGTAAAATTTAATAGGAGATATATCTTAAAAATATAGAAACATGATTATATGCATATAAGTACTTATTATGTGAATATACATATAGGATACATACCTATATATCAACAAAAATCATTAAACGCTAATATATTAAGTATAAATTATCAAAATACTTCCAAATGGCCTTCAAATTCATTTAAAAATTAGAGAACAACCTAGAAAAATTATAGGATTTACCATAGCAACCTAACAACAGCAGGGATTGATGATTTAAAAGCAACTTCTCCCATAAAAAAAAAAGTCCACCTCATGCTAATTACTTAAAAAAAAATAATTTGAATAATTCACTTAATAATTTAGAAAATTATTACTGCCCTACCCAGCATAAATAGGAGTCTTGGATAATCATTTTCATACTTTAAGAACCTTAGACAGTTAAAAAAAATCAAATAAAATTTATAGAAAATAAATAAAAAAAAATAGAGGAAAGGATTGTGTTGGACTAGTTCGTGGACTAAACCACCACCTATTGTTGAACTCTGTCAAACACAAGCAAAGCTACCATCGCCTAACACCGTTGGCAACCCCTTTCTGACCATTGGTCACCTTATTGCTAACGAACACTAGGTCAAATTTTTTTCCTATTTTTCTGTAGAATACATGTTATACTTAGTTAATTGTTATGTAGCTTGATTTTCAATTCATGTATGTTGTATTTTTTTACCTTAAAAATAAGGCGAATTATGAGATAAATAATTTTTATAAAATTAAATGATAAAATGAGATAAATAAATTTTTATAAAATTAAATGATAAAATTGCTATCCCATGATTTTTGGATGCTTATAATGATGTTAGCATATAAGGGAATTAATTTTGTATAAAAATAATATTATTTACTTAATTAATTATAATTTAGGAGTAAAAACATAATTATTTACTTATAGGCAATAAATCTGATAACATGAAACCATATGTTAATTGAATTCTTTATATTTTTAGGAGTCTATAAAAATTTTCATAGAATAAAATAATTTAATTTACCAATCGAGGTAAGTTTTTAGCAATATTAGGTTAAAATATGATAAATATTGGAACAAATCGTATACATGTACATGCCAACCAAGTCTAGTAAGAGTAGGCTTTTATTGTATTTTGTATTATTATATGATCTAAGGTAAAGTATACACATATTAGGGTTATAAATTACATGTATTACTAAGTTATTTTAGAAATTATATAAAATAAAGCTTAATTATATAATATGAACATAATATGATAAGGCTTGTTATAGGAGTATATAGGTTTAATGGACAATAAAGAATACCCTTTAGAAGTTATCTTTTGAGATAGAATTTGTAGTATGTATCGTCAAGTTTGTATGAATTCGATGATATCACTTTTACTAAAATTATAAAATCCTAGGTAATATAACTCATATTCCAACAATATTATAAGAACTTACATACTATAATAACCCATTTAAAATTGATATGTAATGTGACTGATGTGAGACCTAATCTTTATCTTACTATTCAAGACTTAAAATAGCAGATTATTTGACATAGAAAGTATAATACAGGCAAATAATAAAGAAAAGTTATTAAGAGAAGTTTACAAAATAGGTTAAGTCAAATGACCATACTTGAACTATTTGATATTGATATGAATTAGAGCGTTTTGAATGATTTAGGACTTTTAGATAATTTTGTTTGAGTTAAGTCAAATTTTAATATAAGCTCATAAAATTTAGACAAATGACTGTACATGTTTTCTTATGCTTGTTGTTGTCTATTTATCCACTTTCACTGAGCTTGCAGTAGTTGAAGGGATAAGTTTCTCTTATCCTCAAGTTATGGATGGATAGACAAAAGAAGGTCTCAAAGTGATAAGGAGACTTGAAAAACTTTACCTAAGGATGGACACTTAAGAGAAGTTATTAACTACAAAATATGGCTCGAATACACGAAAATAGCATTTTAGGAAAACAGTGGGTATTACTACACCAAAGGTTTAGTATAGTCGTAGTAGTCTAAAAATGTATATTTGTAAAAGGATTAATATGTTATAGAAAAGTATGTAATTGAGATACTTTGAGTATGGTTCACTAATGTGAAAGCTTTCGCTATTGTTTATCTTATTAAATAAGAAATAATTTAGACATAATTGTTTATGAAACAAAAGAGCAGGTTTAATACAAATTCTGTCTTATCCTTAACTGAAGGATGGAAGTAACGAACTGTTTTCAAGTACTAAGAGTTTGAGAAAAAAATTTTAAGTAAACACTTAGAAGGCAAGGTGTTGTAAGGTGGTATCAAAGCATGGTTTGAAAATGAGACATAAAGTATCATAAATTGCTTAAGGAATTGGATTGGAAGTGTGATAAATTGAAATGTTAAGGCATTTGTGTGGATCTAAAAGGTTAGAAATGAGATCTAAAATATGTTGAAGAGCATGGATCAAGGTTATTTAAGATAAAAAGACAAAAAGTATAAGGAGTAACATGAAATGAAGTACATGATACTGTACACATGGCGATATTACATTGGCGAAGTTGTTAGAAAATGCGGATAAAAAGTACCGACAAATGGTTTGTTTGAGTAAGGATGGCTTAGTTAGTTTGAATTCTCTTTTTCTCAGCTTCTTGGCATCTTCTTGATAAGGAAGATGTCGAATAATTGGTCAGCTCAGGCGTTGGTGAATAATCTTCAATTCGGCGCACTACAAAAAGATAGACATTTATACAGCTTAGCAGTCATATGGCTTAGCATGAAGGGTGCCTCGATAAGGAAGTATTTAGCCGTGGTAAGGTTCAGTTGGAATAGAAGGATTCATGGTGTTAATCCCTTAAGTCCTCGGGCTCGGTTGCAAGTTAAAAGTTCGATAGCTTGATTCCCATTATTCCTCCGGGTTGTTTTGGATTTGGGATTAAATTTGAATGGTCTTAGTTTAGTTTTCTGTCGAAGTGATATGGACTAAAGTCGACAATGTTGAAGGAGTTAGAAACCTAATAGTCCTCGGGTAATTTCAATCTGTAGGTATTATCATTGATCTTCTAGAGCATTATGAAAAGTCCTTCCATTCTTATAGATAATTTGTTTTTCCTCTTGTTCAGGAATTATTCCTTATTGAGGTGCAGCCATACCAAGTCTTTCGGTTGAAATTGTTTAGCTGTTCTAACCTTAATCTTTTCTTGCATTCTTCTAATAGCTTAATCGATGTATTAAGTGACCTTGTTATAGATGTACTGAAGAAATTCTGCTATAGCCGATGTGTTAAGGTCTTCTTACACGAGTACTAATGTAGAGGCGTGGTCGAGGGGTAACTCAAGATTAAACCCATATACCACCTCAAAAGGAGTTTACTTAGTAGTGTCATATACTGATCGGTTGTAGGCAAACTTGACTATTGGTAGGTAGATGTCCTAATCAGCCAAGTTCTTGCCTACTGCAGCTCAGAGTAGTGATCCTAAAGTACGATTAATCACTTCTGTTTAGCTGTCAATTTGAGGGTGACATGAGGTACTAAAGAGTAATTTGGTTCTTAGTCAATGACATAAGGTTCTTTAGAAATAGCTTAAGAACTTCGAGTATCTATTGGAGATTACACTTCTCAACACGCCATGTATTAGCATAATCTCTTACAAGAACAGATAAGTAATAGCCAAAGCGTCATTAGTTTTGGTACAGGGTACAAAGTATGTCATTTTACTAAACCTATCCACAATAATCATTATAGAATCTTTGCCTCAAGTAGTTCGCGATAGTCCGAGAACAAAGTTTATGCTTAATTCAGTCCATGGCCTTGTTAGAACAGATAAAGGCATTGCTCTCTTTTGCTTAGCTCGGTACTTGGTCTTCTTGCATATGGCATAACTTTCGACAACTCGGTGTACATCTTTTCTTATTCTCAGCTAAAAGAATTGGCTATTTAACAGTTCATAGGTCTTCTTTTCTCTAGAATATCTAGAGAGTTCTCTATTGTGGGCTTCCCTAATTAGTAGCTCCCTTAATGAACAAATCGGCATACATAATTTTCTACCTTAGAACAAGTAGCCATCCTCCACATAATACTTATCTATTGTCCTCCCATCGATGCATAGCGAAATTATGGGTTCAAAGTATAAATCCTTAGAGTACTGTTATTTGATAGTTGCAAATCTAAATAGTCTGGTTTGCAGTTTTATAAAAGTACATATCTCTTCAAAAGAGTATCTACCATTACGTTACTCTTTTCCTACTTGTATTTTATTACAAAATTGAATCTTTCAAAGAATTTAACGCATCTGGTTTACCACTTCGACAACTTGGTTTGACTTTAAAGGTACCTTAGCGATTTATGATCAGTATATATGATAAATTCTCTTGATAGTAAATAGTGTTACCATACTTATAGTGCTTGGATTAGTGCCAAAAGTTCCTCGTTATACATGAAGTAGTTTAGCTGCGATCCTTAAATCTTCTGATTGTAAAATGCAATTAATCAGCCTTCTTGCATCACAACAGCGCCTGTTCCTATGCCTAATGCATTACACTCCAGCTTAAAGATTTTCTCAAAATCAGGCAAAACTAATACCAGGATAGAGGTCAATCTTTTTTTTTATCTCAACAAAGCTCCTCTCTTCCATTTCTTCTCATTGGAAGTTGGTGTTTTTCTTCGTTAGTTCAGTAAGTAGCATAACAAGAGTGTTGAAATTCTTGATAAACCTTTTATAAAACGAAGCCAATCCATGGAAACTTCTCACATCGGTACAATTAGTAAGAGTCAGCCACTTGACAATTGCTCGGATCTTTTCAGGATTGACTCGCAAGCTTCTTCCACTAATTATATAGCTTAAGAATACGATTTTTTCCTAACAAAAGCAACATTTCCTTAGATTGTTGAATAGTCTTTCATCACGGAAGATATCCAAAAGTGCTCTAAGATGTTCACAATGACTCGGCATGTTGGCACTATACATCATGATGTTGTCAAAGTACACTACAACACACTTCCTTATGAGATGTTTCAGTACATGGTTTATTAGTCTTATAAAAGTACTTAAGGTATTTGACAAGTTAAAGGACATGATTATCCATTCATAAAGTACATATTAAGTCTTGAATGTTGTCTTCCACTCGTCTTCTAGCTTCATGCGGATTTTATGATAGCTAAATTTAAGATTAATCTTGCTAAAAATCTTAGCTCTACTATGTTCATCCAACATGTCTTCTAGTCTTGAGATCGGATACTTGTATTTGATCGTGATATTGTTTACAACTTTGCTATATACATACATTCACTAGGTTCTATCCTTTTTCGGTACTAAAAACGTAAGTATAGCAAAAGGGCTAAGACTCTCTCTTATATAGCCTCTCTCCAGCAACTCATTGACTTAATGTTGGAGTTTAGAAGCCTACTCGGGATTCATTTGATAAGTTGGCTTATTTAGCAGTGCAACGCTGGGTACTAAGTTAATATAGTGTTTTATACCTTGAGTTGGAAACAACCCTTTAAGTAACTATTTTAGGAATAAGTCGGTATATTCATCTAGCAATCCCTTAATTTCTTAGGATAGCTCACTTTGCCTCTTCATTTCCAATAGTCGCTCGACCAACAATAGGGTTAGCTCATTAGTATTGATGGCCTTTCAGAGCTTAACTCTACTTATCACCAGAGTCTTTTTCGATCTACGAGCAAGTTTCATCTACAACTTATTAACTTCTCTTGGTGGTATCGGATTTTGCATGATCTTCCAGTCATCGTTCTTGAACATATGTGTATTCTTGTAGCAATTATGTATAACTCTCTGATCAAATAATCACGGCTTACCTAACAACACGTGGGAAGTGCACATAGGCAGTACATCGTAGAGAATCTGGTTAAAGTAATTCCCTATAGTGATCAGCAGTAGTATTTTCCAAGTGACATGTAATGCTCCTTTTTTACTCAATTGGTGCAACTTGTACAGCCTCGGATATGCAATATTTGACAATTTCAATTTTGAAATAAGATTAGCTGATGCCATATCAGTGCAGCTCTACTATTTACGATGAGGGCACACACCTGATCATTTACCTTACAGGTGGCATAAAACAAGTTCTCTCTCTAGTCCTCTTATCACAAAAGTTCCATGTTTATAGTGCATTGGACAACCATAAGTAACTTGTCCAAGTCCTCAATAAATACGCCCTCCTCAATCAGCTCTTTTTTGGTATTTTCTTTCTTGGCAGGGACCTCTTTCTCTTTGGGTTCTTCATCTATATTATCTACTTCTAACTTCGGGATATCTCTCTTGATGATCATTGTCTTATAGTTTAGGTATTGAGTAGCCACATGTTCGAATCCCTGACAATTGAAGAACTTGATTTAGCTTATCTTCTTACTAGACTCTTGCCACTTCTCATAAGTTCAGGTCAGCACTTCATCATCAAGTCGGCCTTTCTGCTCGGCTTGAACATCAATCTTTTTATTCGGCTTTGTACTTGACTGAGCTCAGTGACTTGCCTATCCGAGTCAGCTAGTCGGTACCCTAGACATTAATCGGCTCCTCTTTTGCCTTTTTACTTATTGGGCAATCCTAATAGTTTCATCCATTGTGTCAAATTGTTGGAGCTCTAAAATGTTTCGAATGTCTCCTCTTAACCTAGTATTGATCTTGAAATCGTTTGAGTTAGTGGTTCTTCCAGTTTGCAACATATCATAAGCATTTGAAATTCTTGAACATATTTATCAATAGGTCGACCTTTTTATCTCAACTCCTAGAGCCGAGTGAAAGTATCTTGAAGATAGGTTTCCGGTACGACTCTGTTTTTGAGTATTCTTTTCATCTTTAGCCAAGTATTAATCTCTCGGTATCCCTTTCGCCTCCTCATGACCTGAAAATTCTTCTATTACATGACTGCATATCTAAAGAACTCAATAATAGCAATTCTCACATTCCCATAATTCTCATACTGATAGTAATCAAATATACGCTTCACCTTCTCTTCCTACTCTAGATATTCATCAGTATTTTCAAATCCATTGAAACTTAGAATTCAAAACTTTACATGGTTAGATGCTTTAGGGACTTGTATACACTTTTTTTCAAAATACTTCTTTTCTTCCTCATCTCCCATGCCTGCTAAATCAATTTATCTCTTCATTCGTTCGCCTACTCATCCGCCTACTCCTCCACCTTAAATGAGTCGAGTTGGGTTCTCACCTCTAACAGGTTGATTAACTTGTATGGTGTTCTATGAAGCCTCAGTGGGTTGGTAAGTCAACACATATACAACTTGAGTTAAATCTACTAAGAGGTTAGCTACCCCATCAAGTCTCTTATTAGCGCTTCTAAGGGTTCCCTACACTATTGTCTATGATGAACAACTTTACTATCATCGCTAATACCAATATTTATACTCAGATAAGTCATTTTTTCTTCATAAATTCAAAGCTTAAACAATCATTTTAGGAAATTAATAGTCAACAACATAGCGCTTAAATGAACACAGTAACTTACTCCTGTTTCATACATGTAAAACAGAGTATAATATAATTTTGAAAATATACGTCAACTCGAACAAAACCTCCACTCTGATACTAAGATGGTGTAAACTGTGACCAAGAACAAATAAGGTTAGTCGCTAGATGGGTTTAAAATTGCAAAAAGCTTAAAAGAACTAATGGGAGAAAGTGTGAAAGGGATGAATAATAAATGAAAGGTCAGCAAAACCAACGAACAGCTTCAGAGGATATGATGTACCAGCAGAACTTCTAAAGACTCATGGCGATATGATGCACGAATCGGTCTGGTAAGGCTACTTGCCACTTAACTTTACTTAAGGGTTAAGATAAGAGTGATGCTGAAAGTAAACAGAGTATTTATGTAAGAGAGAAAATAATCAAGTGTATTAAGGATGATCTGATGCCTTACAACTACAAGTACATGAGTATTTATACCCATAAGTTAGGGCAACTTACCTAAAAAGGAAAAGACAAAAAGAATTAAGGAAATAATGTACAAGATACAAAAAGGTAAAAATAAATATATAATAAAAACAATCATTGGTGCAACGGATTCTATATATGATATTGTTTACATAGCAATGTTACATTGGCGAAGTTGTTAAAAGATGCAGACAAAAAATACCGGCAAATGGTATGTCTAAGCAGGGATGGCTTAGTCAATCTAGAGTCTCTCTTTCTTAGTTTTTCGGTAAGAAAGATGTCAAGTAATTGGTTAGCTTAGGTACTAGTAAGTAATCTTTAATTCGGCGTACTATAGAAAGATGAGTAATCAACTGACTTAGCATAAAAGGTGGCTTGACAAGGAAGTACTTAACCTTAGCAGAGGTCAGTTAGAATAAAAAGATCCATCGTGCCAGTCCCTCTAATCCTCAAGCTCGGCTGCAGGTCAGAGGTTTGGTAGCTTGATTCCCATTAGAATGGGTACAAGAATTATATGCTTCTAGTAATCATGTCATAATAAGAAAATAAGTAGATAAAGCATAGGATAGGGTTAAACAAATACTAAATAATACATTTCATGTAAGCTTTTGGCACACACAAGTAATCTTGGAGGGGAATAGAAAATCTATTATTTTTTTGTTTTATTTGTTCAATCCTTTAATTGTCATGACTCTAGTGTTTGTTATATTGAGTTTTTGTCTTTACTATTGATCTAGTCATGTTATATTGATCATAAAGCTCAATATTTGGTTAATTCCTTTACATATCTTGTTACTCTAAGAGTTGTGTTAATATTGCTTGATTCAAGTGAAATTTAACTGTATTAAGTCATTATAAGTCTCATTTGAGTTTGGGTAAGCTAAAAGTTCACACTTGTCATACTCTTACTTGATACTATATGTATGCTAGCTATATGAAGTACTAAAATCCTTAATGATGATGTAGTTGTCATACTTAGAGAGCTATGCATAAGGAGAGAGACTAGTCAGAAGTTACATATGAGCAACAACATTGTCTTGACTAGATTGGAGTAACATAAGAAATGACATATGTATTGAATGGTAGAAACTTAGTTAGAAAGTACTTGAAGGTAGAACCCTAATTAAACTAGAGGTTAGAGGATGTATTAGAATGTGTTTTGGTATAATAATTTAAACTCAGTAAGACTCAAAAACTACCTCAGAAAGTACCACAACCTAAAAAACAAAATAATGTATGAACTCACAACCTAAGTCAAAAAGTACGAGAAGTAAGATTAGTTTACCTATGATAAGACATTAAGGTGCAAAAAGTAACACAAATGCAAAGTAATCATGCCTTTAGCAATTACATTAAGTTACAAATGCATAGAAAAATTAAAGTCGAAGATAACCTATAGTTCTTAAATTAGAATTGTAAGGCTTAGAAAGTTGGACAGAAGGTCTTGGTAGCATATAAGGTGTTAGAGACTCTATAAAGTGAGTAAAATTAATGTTACTACTTGAACCCTATAACATAGAAGGAAATAAATAACAAAGGTGTAGACTTAGATATAAAGGCTTAAATTGCACAAAGAATGAAGAATATTAAGGTTATTGCTTGAACAATAGTTAATGATTATGTTGTGATGTGATATGGAAATTAGAGTTACGTAATGGAAGCACAGTATTGGGTTTGAACTCGAAAGTCCTAGATTGTAGAAGTTTCGATGACGAAACTTTTTATAATGGTGGTAGAATGTGAAACCCGATCTTTAACCTACTACTTGAGACTTAGAGTAGCGGACCATTTGGCGTAAGAAGTATAGCAAATATAAGTAATAAAGAAAAGTCATTACGAGAAGTTTACGAAATAGATTAAGTCGCCATACCTGAATTATTTGGTATTGATGCAAATTAAAGTGTTTGGAATGGTATCAAGCCAAATTTTAATATAAGTTCATAAAATTTAGACAAATAGCCTTATTAATATTAATTTCTCAAAATAAATAATTATAATATTTGATCTCAATAAAATGTATTTTTACCAAGTATAATTGGAAATTATCGAAAACTCAAAATTAGAGTTCCAAATAATTGCTAAACTTTAGAGAGAAATTATATATGTAATAAAAATATTACATGACACAAAATAATATATAGAACATATGTATATGCCCTATGCATAATTATTACAGGTAATTATATAAATGTAATTAGCTAAAATACCTTAAATTTTACGTTAGGGCCAAAATAAGCTTAGGAAATCATTAAAAAAATCAACAAAAATTATAAAAACAAAGGGGAACAACTGGGATGAGAATGGATAGGCATGTGGCCATAGAATGGATAGATGTTTAAGAAAAACAAGAAGTTATCATGCATTAGAGCTTAATATTGAAGGGAAACTATTAAAGGAGAGAGAAAAAAAAATCCATTTTACATCCTTTGAGCCTTATAAAATCTAAAAACCCTCTCCAATATTTCATACATGCAATGAAAGATTTAGGAAAATTTAGTATAGGGTTTGTTGATTAAATAATAAGATTAAGAAAAATATACAAAATTAAGGTATGAAATTGGGCAATCGAAGGTACATAAGCTTAGGCCATTATCGGGAACCATCTACCACCACCACTAGAAGTACCAACTAGCGCTAGGGTAGGCTAACAATGGAAGAGGAACCATTAGTGGTCGAAGCTTCTAATTCTGGTAAGGTTCAATTTTTGGTTGAGTTTCATCAAATAATTAAAAATATGAATACTACCTAGAAAAAAAAAAATTATTCCTATATATTTTTATGTATAGAATTTAGGAAAAATGTCATTTTGTATAAATTTAGAGATGGGAATATATGTCCTAAAGAAATCAATCAATTTTCAATATTAAAATAAATAAGGCTAATGACGTAATTTTGCCTTCGAAATTTTTCTATAATCTACTCTATAAAACTATTTTCTAGATTTTATGTGATTTTTGAGTCCTAAATTAGGTATTAAATTATGTTTTTTATGGAAAAATAACTTATTTTCTTAATAACCTTACTTGGATACTAAGTTTGATTTAATATTGAAGTATGATTATTGTTTTGGAGCGGTTGGGTTGATTAATAAAGTGAGAAGTTACGGAAAATGATAAATTGACCTTAATTAGTAAAGTTAGTATTTGACTAATTTAGTGGACTTGAACCAATTAATGAATTGTGATGTAATGAATGAAGAGTTAAGAAGTACTGAAACCGAAGAAGGTTGGTTTGGAGTGTTATTGATGCTTAAATTTGATTTTGCAATTGTAACTTGGAAGGGAGTTGGTAAATTAGCTACTTATAGGACATTAAGTAAAGGTAAAGGATGATTTAGATGATTGTAATCATGAAATTTTTATTGAATTGATACTTATGGTAGCTTAGAAGCAAAAATGATGAGTAAAATGTAAAAAATAGGGAAAGTAAAAGGTTGGTAAGATGATAATTTTATTAAAAATCCTATAGTTAATAGAGTCAATGGATAGCTTAGAGAGAAGTTTAGAGGTTGTCTCAAAGGATGGAACTGGTGTAACAAATGAATGCCAAGTAGTTCAGATGGTAACTTAGAGGATTTTTTACTATAGAAAATTGCTATAGAATTGCTTAAAACCTAATTATGGTTCATAAAAGAAGATTATGCATTAAGAAGCTGTTTTAAAGGCCAACTTAGAATCAAACTTAGAGGCTAAATCGAAACTGGCTTATAATGAACTAATTACCAACAAGTGAGTATTTGACTAGTATATATATAATATACCAAAGTCGCTATCTCAGGGAATACTTATTGAATAGTTATTATTGATTATTTAATGATTGAAGTATATGTCAGCTAAATAAAACCTATCTCTAAGCAGAGAGTAAGCCCAAATTATATAGAATAAGAATTTTATCGCATCTTTTAAATATTGATTATATTCAATTAGATCTTCTCCGTTATTGTCTTTTGTATTTACAGACATAAATGGGAAAATAATATAGAACAAAATTTGATTTTATTAATGATGGAGAATAGTGTTTATACTTAATTAGTGATCTAGGATATTTATTACAGTGAAAGCAAGCCAAAGATAATTTTTATGAAAGTGCTCTAGCCAAACAATAACACAAAACAAATATTGTAATACTTTAGCTTCTTCTTCCCAATTTTCTGGATTATATTGTTTTGACATCTACAACATAAAATAGATTATTCATCATCAATATAATACCAGTTAGTATTGATTATGACAGTATAATACCATTTAAGGAATTCTATTGTATTATCTAAGTAATGATAAAGATGAAAATCATTAATTAATAGAGACATAAATCTGTATGCAAAATATGATTAAAACCACCACAGGCGACAGTGCCAAGGCTAATGGGGCTTTGATGTAGACTTGAAATAATAAAACCTCCAAAGGCGGTAATAGTAGCCGATTATGGGGTTTTTTACAGATAAACTAATAAATAAGAATAGACAGATACAATCTCGAGAAATTACACCTAATTTCAATTGGAGATTCCCCACACGAGATATAATGTAAGATAAGAATCAAACCAATTTTATTGATTAAAATTGATTTTTACAAAACGTAGAAATACTAGGGCATAAATGGATGATAGAAAATATTGAGAGGTATGATTAGGAAAATGATTGTTCTACCTCTGATAGGAAGAAGCAAACAATTATGCTTCAAGAAAATGATCTGATTGGTTGACAGAGAAGCAAACAATTATGTTTCAGAAGGTGTTTGGATGATATTTGATATAAGTGTATGAGTGGGATGGAAATGATAGAAGAGGGAGAGAGGATGAAAGAAGAGAGCTAGAAGAGGAGAGGTCTGTGGTTTTCCGATGCCTCTTCTGATTCTGAGAGTCTATATTTAGAGAAGGATTTGGATTATTGTAGCTGGCACGGTACTGTTGCTACAGTGATGTTGTGGCCGACAGGGTATTGTTGCTACAGTGATGTTATGGCCGATAAGGTACTATTACTACAGTAATATACAGACTTTCTGATTGACTGATTTTTGGTTGATTGTATTGTGCACTGTGGTACATGTGTAAAATACCGTATTTCTACTTTTACAGTGCAATATGATACAATGATACAAGTAATACAATTACGGATGTCCTAAATCTATTCCATAGCAGTCATCTTCATTGAGTCCGTTTCTGAACTTGATTCTTGTGTTGATTCTGATTCTTTGATATGTTCCAGTGCTTTTTCCAGAATTTGCTTCAATTAGTCTAGAGAATTTGCACTTGCAAGAGATGATACTAAAAATCCTTTATTGTGGTATTGCCTAGTTGATGATGATGATGGTGATGATTTTATAGAGTTAGTTTTGATCTAATTCAAAATTGAATTTTTTTCACACTTATTCCACATTTTGAAGCTGTCCCACCATTTGATTTTGTACATTCTGACCAAATTGGTTATGTTTGATGTTCAATCTGGTTTATATTCGAATCACTAAGCCATGACCCATGATATTCCAAGATGTATAAAATATAGTATCTCTTTTGGAAAATTCTTTTCATGAGGTGTAGGATTATAATGATTTAGGAAAGTATCAAATCCTTCTCTAGTATTTTGATGAATGATTTCTGATGTAGTACCAAATTGTTCTCACCAGTGATTAAACCAGGTAGAAAGATTGAAAGAAGAACAATTATAAAAAAATATTAACCAAGTATGTGATCTTTTTGGATTCGTTTGATAAAACCCATTCTACCAGACTTGCTTATAATCATAATAATTATAAGTAGCTTGATGACTTGGTTGTGCTGAAAATGGTTCTATATTGAGTTTAGTTGCTGTGATTAGATGAACTTGCCATTCTTTCAAACTGATTACTTTTAGTATTCTAGCTATAGAATAGCTGATCATTCCTGCTTTTTCAAAATGTTTAAATCTGATTGATCCAGTTTCAGTTAAAATTTTTTCATAAAACTGGATTGTTTTGTACGAATCATATGGCACATAATAAAAATCTTTTGTAAATATTTATTTGCAAAATCAAAAGGTTCCTTTTTTGGTAGGCTTTCTTCTACAGGAAAACATATCTAGAAATAGGTTTTATACAAAATTTTGACATTTGATTAAAAGGGATTAAAAGGGTTTGTTCCAATTGGTATTGGTGATGATATTTCTGTGATTTGGAAATTCTGATTTTTTCTTTGGGTGTCTTTTGATTAAGAGGCTGTTTGAGGAATTTTTGGTAATGCTGGGATTTTATGTTTTGATTGAGATTGCATTAAGCAATCCGGGCTGGATCCATATCTGGTAATTTTGCTAAGGCTTCTTTGGTCTGACTTTCAGAAATTGATTAGCTCTTTGAAGACAATGGTTTTGATGATTTTGATGAGGATTCTTCTTTGATTGTTAATGAAGTGTTGGATGATTTACAAACATCCAACCATGTTTTGATATTGGTTAATCCTTTTCCTGATGAGGAAATTTTTTCCTTACCTTCATCCTTGTCTTTTTTGGAAGGCATCTCCCTGCAAGAATTCACGAGTAAAGAAGTTAGGAAGGGAATTGGAAGATCCATTTATATGCTCGATTTCGAAATCAAATATAGAAAGAATAGATTGCCATATGGCAAAAATTTGTTTTAATGCAATGTTTTGAACATCTTTTAATAAAACATTTCTAGTTACCTTGCAATCAATTCTTAAAAGAAAATTTTGATTCAATAAATCTCCTTGAAATTTTGAAATTGTTAAGACAATGGTTAAGATTTCTTTTTTTATTGTAGAATAGTTTGATTGGCAATTATTCCAATTTTTTTATACAAATCGAACAACATATTTTTTATCATTTTGTTTATGTTTTAGAATTCCCTCGAATCCTAAATCAGAAGCATCAGTTTCTACTATTTTTGGTAATGAAGAATCTGCAATATGCAGACAAGGAATTCGTTTAATTCTTTGTTTGATCAATTTGATAATTTCAGTATGTTCTTTTGACCATGGAGGTGGATTCTTTTTTAATCTTTGATATAATGGTTTGCATATTATGTTGAGATTTGGGAAAAATTCTGTAACATAATTCAAACTTCCTAAAAATCTTTGAAGTTGATTTTTATCTTTGATATCATTAGGAAATTTTTCAGTGAACTCAATTGATCTTTGTATGGGAATTATTGTCCCATTGTAAATATTAAATCTTAGGAATCTGATTCTAGTCTGGAAAAGACTGATCTTAGTAGGTGAGACTACTAAACCATTCCTTTTGATTATATTGGTGAAAATCTTTATATATTTAAAATGTTAATCAATATTAGATGAATATATTAAAATATCATCTATATTTGTAATTATGAAGCTGATATAATCATTAAAAATTTTATTTATGATTTTTTGGAATTCTGAAGGAGTATTTTTCAATCCAAATGGCATTACATTCCATTCAAATTGACCAAAAGAAACTGTGAAGGCAGTTTTGTACCTATCACTTTCCTTAATCTAAACTTGCGAAAATCTAGATTTTATATCAAATTTTGAGAATATTCTGGCTTGATTTAATCTATTGAGCAAATCTTTTTTATTAGGGATTGAATATCTTATCCATTTGAGAGTAGAATTAAGAGGTTTGTAATTGATTACTAATCTTGGTACACCTCTTTCAATTTCAGCATTTTTATTTACATAAAAAGCAGAACAACTCAAAGGTGATCTACTTTTTCTGATTAATTTTTTATTGAGTAAATCATTTATTTCATTTTTATAATGATTGAGAACTTCATGATTCATTTGTGAAGGTCTAGTCTTTGTTGGAATATTTTTCTCACTAAAATCATTTTCATATGGGAGATCTATAATATGTGATTTCCTATCCCAAATGCATTTGGGAGCGTGGAACAAATTGAATTTTTTATTTTTGATTCTATTTGAGAAATTCTTAACTTCAAATTTTATTATTAAGTTGGCTCTCAATTCTTTTAAATTCAAGATCATTTTTCAAGTACATCAAATGATTTTCTTTACATTGGATTAAACAATTTAACTCATTATTATTTAACTGATTTATATATTTGGTTTGTGATTTTGTCACGAATTTAAACACAATTTCTTTTTTCAGATACTGTGTTTTAATTCCATCTTCATCTACAACAAATGGTTGAATTTGATTTATAAATGGTGTTCCCAAAATAACATTTTTATTCAAATTTTTTACCAATATAAATGAAGTTTTATAAAAAGCATGATCTTTTAATATTTAAACATTTGATAATTTATATTTGATGCTCAATTTATTTCCGGATGCAAAACTTAAAGATTGGCTAGGTTTCTCAAAATATTTTGTTGGAATTAAGCCTTCTCTAATACAATTCAAATCAGCACCAGTATCAAATAGAGCAAGTGTTTGCAGAACAAATTCGTTATTAATCTTGATTGATATGTTTATTATCCATTTTCTTCTTGATGTGATTTGAATAAGATGCATTAAATAATCATCAATTCTATTTGATGAGGTTTTTACTTCATTTGAAGTATCTGATTTATTTTCTTGGATTATTTTTTGATTTAATTCAAATAATTCTTGTTGAAATTTTATTTGTATTAATTTTAATTCCTTTATTTCTTGTTTTTGAATGTTAATTTCTTTTTGCAAATCACTGATTGTTATTACTTCTTTATTTTTCTTTTTATTTCTTTCGACAATTTCATTAAGGTTATATGATAATTTTGGAGTGGGATTTGTGTTGATTTTGAAGTTATTAATATACTCAAAATTTTCATTATCATTTGTCATCTAATCAATTTTTTTAAGAATTGCTTCTTCATTACTAGTTAGTACATTAATTTCTTTTTTTTTCTGATTCTGATGAAGTAAAATCCATATTATTGACTTGGATTCCATCATTATTATCATTTTCTGATGACTCATTTTCACAAAAAATTTGTAATATATAAAAATTTGTAATATATTTTCTAATTCATTAAGCTTATTATTTATTTTACAAAAATTTGCTGTATGACCAATTTTTTTACATTTATAACACCTTAATTGTTTATATGACTTTTTTTTATATTTTTTATCTTCAGATTTTTCTTGATTTTGTTTATTTTGAATTTTTTTAAATGATTTTTTCTTAAAATTTCTTCGAGGTTTTCTATTTATACATTCAGGACAATTTTGTAATTTATGAGATGACCTTTTAAGATTTTTTGATTTTTTATTGACAAAAGAAGGATCATATTGAGCACAAAAATCACCAAGACTGTGGTGTTTTAAGCGCTGTTTATTTTTTAATTGTTTTTGTAACCTGAATGTGTTACATAAATTGGTTCCAATTTTATTTACATATGATGTTAATTCTCCATATGACAAATTATTATAGGGAATTTCACCATTATTTTCTTCCTTGAGTAATTTTCTAACTTAGTTACCTATACGTTTTGGTAAACCGACTAGAAATTTTTCTTTCCAAAAGGGTTGGTTACAATCATTTATAAGGAAAATTCTTTGAAAGAAAATATCCCTATATTGCCTGAATTCTCCAAGTGATTTACATTTCATATTTGATAACAGATCTAGGGTTTTGTCTCTAATATGAGAAGGGTCTCCTATGAAATGTTGACTGATTGAAAATATTAAAGTATTAACCATATCTTGAATTGATTCATTATTATCATCTAGAATTCTCCTATTATTTTCATCTATTTTACATGATGTAAGAATGTTGATTCTCTATTCTTCAGTGAGATAATTATCCCACCAACTTTTTAATTGGCTTGTGAAACCTGAGATTAAAAGAAGTGCTATCTGATAATCTGTTACATTTAGAACAGTTTTATTAGTATTTAAGAACATTATCATTTGACTGAGTATATTGAGAATTTTTTGTTCCGAGTATCCATTAATATTCCATTCATAGGTGGATCCTACAGAGTATTTATTCTGATAATTGTCATTTTTCTCTTCAATTAATATATCAGGAGGTGTTGCTCTCTAATAATATAATTTTTGAGGTTCTTTCCAATTTATTTTATTGATTTCATCATCATTTTTTATATTATTATTCAAAGAAATATTAGACATTCATTCATTATCTGATTTATCTACTGATTCATTATCTAAAACATGAATTTTTTCTGAGGGTGTATCTTCTATGACTATTCCTATTTTGATTAGAGTTGGAGTATCCATTTGAAAATAATTTATTGGCTTTGTTGATGAAGACTCTTACTTTATTGATTTGTTTTTTAATATTCTTTTTCTATCTTCTAAAGCTTTTAAAAATTCATGACTTGGATTTCTAGGCATTTGAAATGGTTTAAATAATAGAGTATTTTTATTGATTAAAGTTTTCTCACTTGTTTTATTGATTTCAATATTAATTGTATATTCCATTCTGTTTAATTATTTTCCTATAGTATGTAAATGTTGATTAGTGTAATTATTTTGATTTATTATTCCATTCTGATCCTTCTTCTGTAGCATTTTTAAATGGAGTAAGACTGATTTCTGTATTTTTATGAACCATTTCTATATTACTTAATGGGAGATGATTTGATTCTATGATTTATCCATCACTGAGTTTCCATTTAAAACAATTATTAATAACATTGATTTCTTTAGATTTCAGATAATAATTCTCGAACCATTCAAAGAAATATATCTGAGCACCAATTTCTTTCATGAAATTATAATATTTATCTTTTATTTTCATTTTTATATGACCAAATGTTTCAAAATACCAATTTCTAATTTTTTCATTCTTTTAAGAATTGAATTCATTATTTAAAAGTGATTTATTTGGTACAAATGATTTTTCTATAACATTTAATTCTGGATCACCAATTTCTGATAATGAAAGTTTACTATGTTCAGGTTCATTTGATTGATAAACATGTTGGGTTATACCTGACCTATTATGGACAATTCTTGAAAGGGACCGATTCTCTTGCTGGTTGTTTGATTAAGTATGATATGGAGCGTAAATTATTGGAGGAGGATTAGGAAGATCTACTGATCTCCTAGAAGAAGATGTCGTAGATCTTATTTCTAGTGATCTTCTTGGCTGATCAAATGATTTCCTATTGAATTGGATGGTAACTTTACCATCAGGATGTTGAACTACATTTGATGGTTCAGTATTGTATATTGGTTTTTCAAGAAGTGGATCTTCTACTTCTTAATGTTCTGGTAAATTGACTTGTGACCATTGAATTATTTTTGGGATTGATACATTAGCTTTAGTTAAGTTTATTTGAATAAGTAGAGTCTGACCTCTCTTATCCATTTTATAAGCCTTAGAACCAAAAGTAGTTTTCATTAATTTGAAATATATTCTGTATATTTCAACCATTGGTATTGATCCTTCTACCATTCTATAATTATGTGTTTTGATTTTGAGAATTAATGAACTCATGATTGTTTTATCTCTAAGAGCAAGGGTGATATTTGGATGACACTCAAATTGTATTAGACCACTACTAAGACTGGTTTCAATAGTGGCATGTATTGACCTTTCATACATTAATTCTTTAGCATCTCTATAACCATAAATATTGATGTATTTAGACCTAATTTAGTAAGAGGTTTTGCTCCTACTTAAACTAAGCCTAAATGCATATAATTTCAATCTTTTGCGTATCTTTTGATTGATTCTTCATTTAAAAGTTTAATTGTTATTAAACCATCAGATACAGGAATATCCTAATTTAGTAAGAAGTTTGATTGATTCTTCATTTAAAAGTAGAAATACGGTATTTTACACATGTACCATAATGTACAATACAATCAACCAAAAATCAGTCAATTAGAAAGTCTGTATATTACTATAGCAATAGTACCTTATTGGCTATAACATCACTGTAGCAACAATACCATGTTGGCCACAACATCACTGTAGCAACAATACCTAGTCAGCTACAACAATCCAAATCCCTCTATAAATATAGACTCTCAGAATCAGAAGAGGCATCGTAAAACCACAGACTTCTCCTCTTCTAGCTCTCTTCTTTCATCCTCTCTCTCTCTTTTATCCTTTCTATCCTACTCATACACTTATATCAAATATTATCCAAACACGTTCTGAAGCATAATTGTTTGCTTCTCTATCAACCAATCAAATCATTTTCTTGAAGCATAATTGTTTGCTTCTTCCTATCAGAGGTAGAACAATCATTTTCCTGATCATACCTCTCAGTATTTTCTATCATCCATTTATGCTCTAGTATTTTTATGTTCTGTAAAAATCAATTTTAATCAATAAAATTGGTTTGATTCTTATCTTACATTATATCTCGTGTGGGGAATCTCCAATTGAAATTGGGTGTAATTCTACGAGATTGTATCTGTCTATTCTTATTTATTAGTTTGTCTATCAAAAACCCATTATCTGCTGGTATTACCGCCTTTGGAGGTTTTATTATTTCAAGTCTGCATCAAAGCTCCACTAGCCTTGGCACTGCCGCCTGTAGTAGTTTTAATCATATTTTGCATATAGATTTATGTCTCTATTAATTAATGATTTTCATCTTTATCATTACTTAGATAATGTAATAGAATTCCTTGAATTGTATTATACTGTCATAATTAATACTGACTAGCATTATACTGATGATGAATAATCTATTTTATGTTATAGATGAGAAAACAATATGATCCAGAAAATTGGGAAGAAGAAGTTGAAGTATTACAATATTTGTTTAGTGCTATAGTTTGGCTATAGCACTTTCACAAAATTTATCTTTGGCTTGGTTTCACTGTAATAAATATCCTAGATCACTAATCAAGTATAAACATTATTCTCCATCATTAATAAAATCCAATTTTGTTCTATATTATTTTCCCTTTCATGTCTGTAAATACAAAAGACAATAACGGCTTGGCTTAGCTTAAATTGGTTACAAATTAATGTTTCGCTTGGTGAGTTATGTTACCTGTTATATTTGTTGTTGATTGAACAATGCTATGATATTAAGTTTGGTTGTTATGTTGATGCTGATGAATGCAAATGTGACATTTGTTAAGGTTTATATTATCTTGGAAAAGAATATAGGGATTAACTCTGGCTCTTAAGGTATTCACTTAAGTAAACCCAATATTGAGGTCTTAGAACTGACAAAACTACAAAGTAAGGGCTGGGTAATAAGTGATGAATATATTTGCTTGGATTTGCTAGGTTTTACTTAGCGTGTGCTCTAATGCATTCATCGCATAGTATAAAAAAGGACTTATTGGTTAAGTTTTCTAAGAATCGAGATATTGCTAAGTCAGTTTCCATATGAAAAGCTAGGTTTATCAAGTAAACTACTTAATTTGTAAAAGTTCGGTTTCTAAGCATACAGAGACCCCACTGTATATGTTAGGTCAGCTATATGTTGGATTTTCCAATCACTCTATGTGGTTATTGTTAGTCCAAAATGTTTGTTAGGTTCCTGGATATGTTATCTAGATGCTTGGTTTGAGTCGATCAAATGGGATGAGTTGTTAGATTAAGCTAGGATATCGGTATCTATGCATGTCACATGCATGAACATGGCATACACTTATCGCATTTGCATTGCTTGGCTTAGAAACCATAAAATAACGTAATTGGACTAACTATTTGAATGATGTACCTATTTTGTTATGCTTGTTATTATGTGTTTATCTACTCTCACTCAACTCATAATAGTTGAAGGAATAAGTTTTTCTTATCTTTAGGTTATGAACGAGTAAACAAAAGAAGGTATAAGAGTGATAGGGAGACTTTAAAAACTCTAGTTGAAGATGGGCTCTTAAGAGAAGTTGTTAACTATAAAATATGGCTCGAATACACGAAGATAGCTTTTCAGGAAAGTAGTGAGTATTACTTCACTAAAGGTTTAGTATTGTTGTAATAGTCCAAAAACATGCGTTTGTAAGAGGGCTACCATGTTGTATAAAAGTATGAATTGTGATAATCTAAGTGTAGCTCACTAATGTGAAAGCTTTTGCTGTTATTTATTTTATTGATTGAGAAATGATTTCGAAGTAATTGTTTATGGAACAAAAGAGCATGTTGAATACATATTATGCCTTATTCTTTACTCAAGAATGGTAATAATGAACTGTCTTTAGGTATTAAGAGTTTAAGAAAAAAATTTTAAGTAGACAAGTTAGAAGACAGGGCATTATACTGTTAGGTAGTGACTCTAAGTATTTTTCAAAAAATATTTAAAAACTTAAATTTTCCTTAATTATTACTTGAGAGTTAATATTAAAATGGATAGAGTTTAATATTGATCGAATTAAGAAAAATTAAAAGAACCAGAAAAAATATCAAGCCTGTTAGCTTAATAACTCCACTAAAGATGTCAAGAGTGCTAGTCACTTAAAAACTTTCTAAAATTAAATTTACCTTTCAAAATACTTACGTTACTTATTTATTGTTATAATTTATTTTGTATATATATACTTTGTTTTAATTACTATATTCATTTTGCATGCACTATACTTAAGATTTTCAAGAGAATAATTCCATCAGACTTAGTTCATCTTAGCATCCTAACGTAAAGGGCCATTGTGTAGGCTCTAGATATAGTGTTGTAGCTACTGCTCAAGGTTGATTAGGCACCTTACTTAAGATTCAATGTAACCAATCAACCGTTTCTTCAAAAGTGCATAAAGTCACAAAGCTTAAGGACCTTTAGAACCTACCCTAATTGCATACATAACTTCTTAGACTGATGAATAAATAGTAATGGGACATATCATCAATGAAAGGTTGGAACTCTGTAAGAATTTCATTATACCATAAAAATATTTAATATACTTTCCTATATTATAATAATGGAATTCTAGTAAAAATCCCAATCTTAAAACCCTTTCATTATCACATTATTATTTAATCACCAGCCCTTTATAGCTACATTTGTGTGTCGTCATGTTTTCTTGCCTTTATATGCTTGGTTACTTATGTTTCTAAATAATCTTATTTGGTACCCTTATTATCTTTACCAAATTGCATTGTTTTTCAAATAAAAAAGTTTCCCTATATGTTGTAAAAATTTTCTTATACTAATAATTAAGTCACTATTTTAGAATAAGGCCATACTTATAGATTATATTAGCTTGCCATTATAATAATTAAAAGCCTCATAACTTGTAAATAGTCTTCCTTTTCTTTAAAAGGTAATTGGACTTAGTCTATGAAATTTTGTGTAAAATTTTAGATTATAGTAAAAAAATTCACTATTCTATAGATTGTCATAGGTTTTTATACACTTTCTTAGCATTTAAATTTGTAAATCCTTAATCCCCTTATCAAATTCATAAATCTAAAAAAAAAAAAGAAAAACTTTAGTAGAGTCTTGTAATTGTAAAATATTTGTCTCCTTAAATTTTTATTCTAGAATAGATCCCCTTACCAACCTTCCCCTTCCCATTAGATTTTTCTTATTACTTTTGTCATTAGTTCTCATTTACCGATTCTTCTCAATATCTCGATTTTCTCATTAGAAATTATTTGTAAATATTAGGTTCCTTGTAAAATTTTTCTTTGTAAGATAATTCTTTTCTTTTACACTTACTATAAGTAATTTTTTAAATACTTACAAGCTATAAATACTTTTCTTTATTGACCATAAATTGTTAAAATGTTTCTCACTCTAAGTTTTTTTTTTTTAAAGAGTATGTCAATTAAGTCTATAAACCTAGCCTTTTCTCATGTAAGTACATCTCACCTATATATTTTTTGTATAAATCTTCTTCTCTTTCTTATGGTTCCTTATAAAATAATTTGTAAACATACTTTTCTTTTCCTCACTTTTGTAAAAATTCTCCTTATAAGAAATTAAGTTGGTCCTTTTTCTCTTTAAAAAAAATAATAATAAAGAAAAGAAAAGAAGAGTGGCTAACAGGTAAGGATTCTTCCAATCAAGTTTAAAGGGCTGATGATAAGATTGCCTCCTTAGAAAAAATGGTATATCAAATGGCCCAATAATTGTAGATCTTGTTTCCCAAAATCAGTAGTCTCCAAGTGTCTTAAGATTCAAACTTGAAAAAAAAAAAAAAAACTTTCAAATCTAGAAGAAAAAGTATCAACACTACAAAAGAACATTGTAGACTTAGAAATGGCAATGGGTCGAGTACTTAGAAGATTTCAATACTTGACGTCTAATATTGATCAAATTTTGGTAAGTCCAAATAATGAAAGTGACCCAAATAGAAAAGAGTTAAGGATGAGTGAGAAAAACAAGCCTAAAGGCCTTGGAAGAGACAACTTGCTTAACTAAAGATCTTAATAACCTAAATCTTTCATTATTTAAAGGAGGTGAAGATGTTCGTTGGGAAGCCTTATTCCAAATTATAGACCATGTGGCTTTGACCCAGAAGCACAATATGACTATCATATAGGTCAGAAAGGTTACTTTACTAAAACATGTTGGAGTTTGAGAAACAAAATTTAAGACCTGATTAATGCTAAGATCATTCAACTAGAGCTTTAAGAAGTTGGTCCTTCTTTAAGTCATGGGGAGAGTTCAATTGAATCACCTAAAGCTCCAATTCTTCTAAGTCTACCAATACCTTATGCTAAGCTCACATGTTGTCTTAAATAGTTGGGTACTTAAATGGAGCAAGTTAAAGCAAAGGCAAAGAGGAATCAAGTTTTGCAATAAAGTCTATAATAAACTCATAAGAAAATGTTTTACATAGTTTTGTAATAGTTGGAATAACATTATCTTATTGGTTACCTTGTAAATTAAGTGGTTATAGTTTGATTAATATTAGGGAAAATGAATGCACATTTTGGTATCTTATTTTGAAAGCTTAGAACGAAAAGAGGTAAACTAAATTTCAAAAACCAACCTTAATATACATACGCTTTGAGAGTTGAGTAACATCATGGAAATGAATTATTCCTTAAAGCTGGTTAAGTTTGAATTTGGAGCAAAGATTAAAATGAAGTTCGTTATTCATTTTCAAATCTCAAAACACAATTACCTTTTGTTAACCATGTTGGACTAACTTGACGTATTTTCAAATTTAAACCCTATTAAGAATCATCTCATACTAAGACAATTTAGAGGTTGGAGTCATTAATTAAGAGGAAGGGATAAAAACTAATTTATGCTTGCTTAGGTGGCATCAATTCAAAGATAATTTTTTTTTTTTTTGATAATTTGTTTTCTTTGAAATGAAGAAAACCTTACAAAAACCTTATACACATAGTCTAAAGAAAAGAGGTCGAAAAACTGGGCTCAAGTGCAACATGAAAGTCCCAAATGATATATTTGATTCTAGTGGGGGCAACAAAATTGAATCAAAAGGTTAGAAATCAAAGCCCAAATAGCCACAAAAACATAAGGCCTTGAATCATATTCTAAGCCTAAAAACATGAAACCTCCATATTCACTTCGAATTACATTTCAAAATTACAAACAGAAAACTTTCTTACCCATGCTAAATTACGCAATGCCTCACTAAGGTAAGCACACTTCTAGTTTTTTTCTAAAGGTTCTTGACTTGTACACCTAGGATAATGGTAACCCCACCATTAACTACTTCATTTATGAATTTCATAGTAATAGAAATCCATGTCTTATCGAAACAGAATTTGTAACTTGCTATCCTCTTGACTAGTAAGTAAAGATATTTCTTTATTTTATCACTAAAAAAAAGTTATTTTATTCATAGTATCATTAGGAAATGCATTAACATAAATACAACAGTAAGAAGAGGTAAGAGAAAAGTGTGTAAACTATAAAAACAAGTCAAAGTAGATTGTCCCACACTAGCACTTCTGCGTAATAACTAGAACAAAGAAGATCTTATTACAGGAATAGCTTCCGATACGCCCATTACAATTTTGATTGCCCAATAACCAATTTGGTCCTAAGGTAAAGAATAACCAATTACCCTAAAGGATGTGGTCAATACGGCCAGAACCACACCTGTAACTCAAGTCAATTCATAGGGTTTTTTAAAACCACTAGTGAGATATACACGAAATACGTACAAGATTATCATTAAAACCATCATACTTACCAACCATTGAGGACTGATTGGATTAACCAACCAAAGTTAGCTTCAGTCATAATGTATTGAATAGAAGCAAAAGCTTTAGTAACAGTCGGACGATAGTAAAAGGTCATAGCAAACCCCATAGCTACTTGTACTAAAAAACAAGTAAGCGTAATTCCTCCTAGACAATAAAATATGTTAACATGAGGAGGAACATATTTACCAGTTATATCGTCTACAATTGCTTGAATTTCGAGACGTTCTTCAAACCAATCATAGACTTTATTGAGATAGGTCAACCACAAGTACTCCGCCCCTGACAACCATATCTGAGAATTTCATCTCGTACAGCTCAAACAAAAAACCCAAATATTGCTTTGGGATATGGAATAGAAACTTTGTAATAAAACCCCTCCCATTCTGAGTGAGGATATGAACAAGTAAAAATCCTAAAGCTCTTATTTGTGGTTATAATATCAAAATATCAAGTTGGTGCATTCGTCTTTATGTTGATCATTATAGGCCTCTTGAATCTTCTATTTACCTACTTTCTTTGATTTTTTTGTGTGTAATGCCACTTTATTCTTGTTTTCTTTATTATTGATAGGAATTCTCTTGTTAAGACCCTATGAATTGATTAAAACTCCAGTTTCATACTCGAACCACGATGATTCAACAAAACTTCAAACTAAGTCCAAAGATTCCTTGAGTAAGAATCTTTTGATCATCACTTATTGAATGAATAGATATATATAATAACTAAAAATCCAAAGAAAGCTTTGCCTTTTGATAAAAAAAAAAGAGGGAATATTTTGAAAAAAAAAAAGAAGAAAAATCTTTCGATTTAGAACTTATAACTCTTTGGAAAATTTTGTGGAGTTCGATCGCGGGGTATGAATATTAAGTATGAATCGTAGTTAATATTTTGTGATCTATTTCATATATTTTGTACTCCAGATACTAGGGATGAATAGCCGATGAAGTAAAACCATCTCTATCATGATGACAGACCCATTCTCTATACTATCAATAAGATCCATTCTAACAAGTCATACACTTGTATTCCGGAAATACAGAGAGAAATTCCACAATCGAACTACCAATAACACAAAAAATATAACAATACCAAAATTATCTAATGGTAGAAAAATTTGAAACCAAATGCTTTCCTTGCATTGAAAAACTAAGAATTCGTGGTTCATTTTAATTTAGTTTAATTCATTGAAATTCCATCCAGTAAAACAGAAGAGTTATAAATTTCCAAAATAATAAATAGGAATACCACAAATAGAGCCATTGCAACACCCATCAACGGAGTAGTTCTCTGAATTCAATGGTTTCAATAAATCCCCTACAACAGTTCGTCTTGGTCCAGATCTAGAACTCCCTTCAACGGTTTGTATAGCCATAAATCCTATTTTGTATTCATTAAGATCTGTTGACTTTGTATACCATTCCCTTGTAAATAAACGATCTTATTATAGATCCATTTTGGTCTTGAAATTATATAATAATGGAAACAGCAACCATAGTTACCATCTCTATATTTGGGTTACTTGTAAGTTTTACTGGGTATGCCTTATATACTGCTTTTGGGCAGCCTTCTCAACAACTAAGAGATCCATTCGAGGAACGCAGGGACTAGTTAAAGCATTGGGAGGCTTGTTGCTTTAATTGATATAATAAAAAGTCATTTCACCTTTTTAGTTGGAACTTTCGGAGGTTCCAAAAAAAATACAGCGAAAAAAATTATCCCTAGATTCGATACTAAGAGGAATGTATAAACCAATGCTTCCATAAATTCGCTCGTGCTTTACAATTATAGATTTCATACCTATTTATGAAGATTCGAATCAAGATTTCTCCCTTTCCTTAATCTATGTCAAATCACAAAAAGACAAGGAAAAAACTAACTGAAAAATCTTGTATCAAACTACTTGTCTTCTTGTAGTTGGATCTCCAAGTTTTTGGAATGCTCCAAATTTCACTTGAGCATCCAAATCTGGGTCAATACCAGCAAAAACATCTCTGAACAAGGTTCTAGCACCATGCCAAATGTGTCCAAAGAAGAATAGCAGAGCAAACGAAGCATGTCCAAAAGTAAACCAACCCCTTGGACTGCTACAAAAAAACACCATCCGATTTCAAAGTAACACGATCCAATTCAAAAATTTCACCTAATTGAACGCGTCTTCCATATTTTTTGACAGTAATAGGATTACTATAGCTAACTCCATTGAGTTTGCCACCATAAAACTCAACATTTACACCCACTTGTTCGACACTATACTTCGATTCTACCCTTCTAAAAGGAACGTCAGTTCTAACAATTCCATCTCTATCTACCAAAACAACCGAAATGTTTCAAAAAAAGTAGGCATACGACGTACAAAAAGTTCTCGTCCTTCTTTATCTTTAAAAATAGGATGTCCTAACCACCCAACAGCTATTCTATCCCTGTTGTCCATTGAACCTACTCTGAATAAGCCCCTTTTTGCCGGATTATTATTGATGTAATCATAAAAAGCCAATTTTTCTAGAATTTTAGACCAAGCTTCTGAGAAACTTTGATTTTTGGCTAACCCATCACCAACTCTTCAATATATTTCTTGCTAGAAGTAGCCTTGATCCCTTTGATAACGAATGGGACCAAATAATTCGATAGGCGTTGTTGCTAAACCATACCACATAGTTCCAGCAACAACAAAAGCTGCAAAAAAGATAGCGGCGATACTACTGGAAAGGACAATTTTATATTCCCCATACACAATCCTTTGTATAGACGTTGAGGTGGACGGACACTAAGATGAAATAGGCCTGTTAATATGCCTAAAGTACCTACTGCAATATGATGAGAGGCTATTCCTCCCAAAACAAAAGAATCAAAACCTTCTATACTCCACGTTGGATTTACAGGTTGTACCTTTTCAGTTAGTCCATAAGGATCAAGCACCCATATTCCAAGACCATACAATCCTGTTACATGAAATGCTCCAAAACCAAAACAAGCCACTCCTGAAAGAAATAAATGAATTCTAAAGATCTTGGGCAAATCCAAAGAAGGTTTTCCCGTACGTTCATCACAAAATATTTCTAAATCCCAATACACCCAATGCCAGATAACTATTAAGAAGCACAAGCCAGAAAACACAATATGTGCACCGGCTACACCTTTATAACTCCAAATACGAGGATTCGTTACGGTTCCTCCTATGATACTCCAACCGCCCTAGGAATTGGTTATTCCTAAACGAGTCATGAAGGGTATAACAGACATACCCTGTCTCTACATTGGATCAAGAATGGGGTCAGAGGGATAAAAAACAACTAATTCATATAAAGCCATCCAACCAGCCCCACCAGCAACTAAACCCATGTAAATACGACGGTATGAACACGATACCAATGTAAACCCATGTAAATACCTCTTTATCAACGAATAATAGACACTATGTAACTTTATTGCATTGGAAAAAACTATTGAATAAGTAAATCTTTTAAAATAGGCCTTTTTATTAATTCTCTCAAAACCATTTGTCCAAAAGGCTTTCATAATATTAGACCTAAAAAGACTTAATAAATTGATCAAAGCATATCACTTACAAAATGGGCTATAATTTTCAGAAAAGTAGTTAAGAATGTAATCTGTACCAATAGTGTATAAGTGAGCCCTCTTTGACTAGACTAATAATAAGTTACCTTTTCCTTAAGAAATGAATGTTTAAAATCATAAAACCCCATGAGAAAGCCTAATATTAGAGTTAGGAGACATTTTCAAAAATTAATAAATATCCTATCTAGGTATCAAAGTAGAGGATGGTTATAGCACTTGCTTCTTAAATAAGAGCTTTTACCCATTAGCAAACCTAAAATAAAATAAAAGAAAGAAAGAAAAGAGAGAGAGAGAAAGTAAAGGCTTTTTAAATCCATGTCGGCTCGAGTAGCCATACTTTTAATTCGTGTCACCAACTTCCTTCTAATATGGCCATACTTTTTAAGTTGACTATAATAGTCTAAGTTATTCCTCCTGATATAGTTTTTAATATCCACTAACTCTTTTAGATTAAATGACCTAATCTATGATGCCTTTTTTTGTCATAAATAGTTTCCACTGAATTCTTTGTTTGTAAATATTTTTCAAGCCAAGAAGTTTGTGTTTTTTTTTTTTTATGTTCATCGCTTTACTTCATTAATCTTTCATTATTTTTTAGGGTTCTAGCTAACTCTTAGAGTACTGTCTCATCTTGAATCCATTTTTAAGGTTCTAGTCAACTCTTATAGCATTTTCCTATCTTCAATCCATTTTTAGAGTTTTAGCAAGCCCTTAGAGCACTATTCCATTTTAAGAGTTCTAACTAGCTCATAGAGTGCTGTCATGACTCACATTTCCTTTAAGGTCCTAGCTAGCTTATAGAGCGTTGTCCCCACTCATAGAGTTCTAGTTAGCTCTTAGAGCAATGTCCCATCTTTAGTACATTTTAGGGTCTTAGCTAGCTTATAGAGCATTGTCTTGACTCATAAAACTCTAGCCAACTTACAGAGTGCTGCCCTATTTTCAATCCATTTTTAAGGTTCTAACCAACTCATAAAACGCTGTCCCAACTCACATTTCCTTGAAAGTTTTAGCTAGCTTATAGAGCGCTGTCTTGATTCATAGGGTTTTAGCCAACTCTTAGAGTACTATCCCATCTTTAATCTTTTTTAGGGTCCTAGTTGGCTTATAGAGCACTATCCCGATTCATAGAGTTCTAGCCAACTCATAAACTGCTATAAGGTTTTAGTTAGCTCATAAAGTACTATCCTAACTCATATTTTAATCAGCTCATAGAGCACTATCCAAATTTATTATTTCTCTTAAGATTTTAGCAAACTCGTAAGGTACGTCCCTTTATCAATCTCTCTTTAAGATTTTAGTGAGCCTATAAGGCACATTATTTCATCAATTTCTCTTACGATCTTAGCAAGTCCAAATGACACTTCCTTTCATCAATCTCTCTTAAAGGTTTTAGCAAGCCCATATGGCACTTCATTTCATCAATTTCTCTTAAGGCTTGAGCGAGTCCGTAAGGCACTTCCCTTCATCAATCTCTTTTTAGGGTTTTAACAAAGCCATAGGGTACTTCCCTTTATCAATTTCTCTTAGGGTCTTAGTAAGCCCGTAGAGCACTTCCTTTCATCAATCTGTCTTTGGGGTTTAGTAGACTCATAGGGTGCTTCCCTTCATCAATTTCTCTTAGAATCTCAGCAAACTCATAGGGCTTTACCCTTTACCATCTCTTTTTTTAGCATTTTAACAAGCCCATAGGGTACTTCCCTCCATCAATTCTTATTTAAGGTTATTAGTTTCTTAGAAACGCTCCCTCCTAGATCAATAAGCTTAAAGGTGTACAAATAAATTTTCTCATTTCAATTCCAATTTAGGGTTGCTAGTCCCTTAAAGATGCTCTTGCCCAAGTTAATGAACTTGAGGGAGCACGACCAAGTTTCCTCAAATCTATTCTAATTTAGGGCTCTAGTTCCTTAAAAATGCTCTCGCTTAGGTTAGTGAGCTCAAAGGAGCACAATTAAGTTTTCTCCAATTGATTCTTATTTACAGTTGTTAGTTCCTTAAAGATGCTCTTGCTTAGGTTAGTAAGCTTAAAGGAGCACGGCTAGGTTTTCTTAAATTGATTCTCATTTAAGGACTTGTCCCCAAGAGCGCTCCCACCTAAGTTAGTCATTTCAAAAGGGTACAACTAGGTTTCAAATAAACTTCTCTTGCCAACTCTTAAGGCTCAACCCTTTAATTAATGTCATTTTACAGTCTTGTTGACTTTGAAAGTGTTTCCCTTCCTTCTAAACTTTCTAATGTTATAGTTAGCTCGAAGGGCATTATACTCACTTTGTGTTTCGACCAGCTCTTAGAGTGCCTTATCTCTCTTTCATTTTTCAGCATTCACCAAAGCTCCAATGGATTATACCTACAATAGCCAACTATTTACAACACTGCTTAGGGTAAATTTATCCCTACGGCAAAAATGGTGTTTATTTTTTCTTTATAGTAAAGTTTTACTTAAACTTCATCATAAAGAGGGGCTGCCGTAGATGTTTTATTTTGTTCCCTTTTAATTTTAGATTTTTTTTTCTTAGAATAAGAAAAAGGGTTTTCATTTAGAAAAGTAAAACAAAAATATAAAATTTAGAAAAGTACAAATAAATAAAAAATTTAGAAAAATTCAAACAAAAAAAAAAGGAACAAGAAAAAAAAAAGAGAGAGAAGAAGAAATAGATAGTTTAAAATAAAGTAGGAAATTTCAAAATAGTTTTTTTAGATCTTAAATAATATATGTATAAAAAAAAGAATAAGATCGTTTAGGCTAGGGCTTAGATTTTATATTTAAATCTAGCACAAGCCATCCTAGTCCATATATACAATTTGATTGCACATTTAGATAAGGCACGTACCAACAGCTTGATGAAAAGAACACACACACATATAAAAGAGACATAGGTTCAAATCTAATGATAAGTAATGGACGCTTTTTTCTTTTTTTGGGCACATTGGATACGTATTAGCCAATGATTGGCTAACATAAGACTTTTCCTTCTCTTTCTCCCCAATACTCTCCTTTTCCCAACATAATTCCAATTCAGAGTGGTCACTTTGTGGCTATTTTTCATCAATTTTTTTTTGTAATTTCACCAATTTAATAGTCAAATCACGAAGACCACTTGAAGTACTTTAGATTAAACCTAAGAAATTGCCTAGATTCAATCATTTATTGAGTCAAATTGGCACTTAAAGATTGGAAAAACTTATTTTTCCACCAAAGTAAATTTCCATAATTTAAGTACCAACGTTAAAATTTGAAGCATCTTTGGTTGGAAATTGATTCAAATTAACACCAAAGTGGAAATCTTTTTCCTAATCAACCACACTTTTACGTTCTTCAAATTCATGGCAATTGGGGGCTTTCCATCTTGAAATCGAGCTCACAAAGCATAAATAAAGGTGCAATAGACTCTTCCCAACACCAAGAAATCAATCTCAACTCCTTTTAAACTCTCTCACTCATCTTCTCTCTTTAGTTGCTTGCTTATCTCTCTCTTTATGAAATTGGAGAAGCTGAAATCTTTTTCGAGTGAAGCCATCGCCCCTAGTAGACTCCTTAAACTTCGAGCAATCAAAACCAAGCCCCATTATACGTAGCCATAGACCCTAGTTATACCATTAAATCGCTACTCTTGAAACCTTAGCCATCGTAACCCTTACCCTTTGAAACCACAAGATTCATCACACCAAACTTAAAACCCTTGAAAACCCCTTATACAGTCTTTCTCATACATTAAGCAAACTACCATGCATGTTACACCACCATCATCGTTGGCCACTCATCAAACACCACCAAAATTGACCCTACACACCACAACATCATCACCAAACCTACTATGCGTAATATAAAACTCATGAAAATGACTTTCCCCACTTTTTTTTTTTATGCCTACAAACCTCCATGGCATGCCCTAGTGATCCTTGTCCCTTTCTCTTCTCTTGACTCGAACCATACCCATTAACTCAATCCTAATCTGACCCAAACTCGATAGTCCGACAAACGTGTTAACCCGTGCCCCTTATTGCATCCTTGGTCTGGCTTCTCTTTTATTTTTTGTTTCAATTTTAATTATTATTTATTTATTTTTTGTAAATTTATTGTAACTGTAACAAACCAAAAAAAATATGAAAAAGAGAAAAAAAAGAGGAAAAAAGAAAAAAAAAAAACTATAAGGAAGCTTAGTTTAAAAAAGGTGAAAAACATTTTATTACTTATAAAATCATTTTTCAACAAAAATAGAATAAGAACCATACTTTTCAAAATTAAGACCCTTTAGAATTTTTCAAAAATAAAAATAAATCAATTTATGATCCTTTAGAATTTTTCTTCTGAGTTGTAATAAAAAGTAAATCTAACTACCTTTTAGTAATTAAAAAAACCTAACACACATGAAAATATTTTAGGAATGAACTACAAAAGTCGAATCTCGAATAACGAGTATATAGGTATTTAAGCATAGTTACGAGGCAACTTAAAATATAGAAAATTCTATTTTTTCCCCTTTTTAAATAATTAATTCTTTTATTTATCCTTTTTGTAAATAGACATGATTTATTGTTTTCTTTACTTCTAAAATAGAAATTGTAATTTCAAATTATAAGAGTATATTAAAAAGTAAATTTAAATTCAAAAAGATAAAAATACTATCTTATTAAGGTTTAATAGGTTAACTTCCGGACTCGATATATGGTTTTTAAAAATCATTTTTTAAAAATTGATCTTCATATGGTCTTGTCTCTATATTAAAATCAATCCTCCTAATTGGTTTTAATTTAAACCTTTTCCCGTCCCTGGTTGAATGGTGACTCTAAGAATTTTTCAAAAAATATTTTAAAACTTAGGTTTCCCTTAATTGTTAGTTAAAGGTTAATATTAAATAGATAAGGTTTAATATTGATCGGATTAAAAAAATTAGCAAAATTGAGAAAAAATCAGGCTTAGTAGTTACATATATAGAGGTCATGGTATTTGGATGCTAAAATAAGTAACATTCAAATGCCATGATTGGGGAGTAGTTTACCCCTTAACATCCACCCCTTAACATCCTGACATTAAAGGGGATGGTGTTTAGGCACTAGGTTGATGCAAAATTTTGCAAGTTGTAGCAACATTTCATCTACTAATTCATAAACTATGATTCTTAATTCATTAACTCATTAACAACTCGATTCTACACTTCTTAAAATATCTCCCAAACATCAATTTATGAACAAATCTCAACCCAACTCTCTTGACTTTAAATTACACAATTGATGAAACAACACATGTAGGGGCTAGGTAAGATTTCTTACTATTGGGATTTGTAAACCTTGCTTACACCACCAAGAATCTAATGTAGGACTCCTAAATAACCTCCTTAAATTTGTCTTAGCTGCTATCTTATAAGGAAAAATGAGTTTCTCATTGAAATTTGCTATAGTCCTTAGGAAAAAGGGTGGTTTCATCACCTACCTTGATGTCTTTTATCTCGATCTCATTAAATCGTGATGTATACCCTTCCTTACTTCAAGAATCACATAAAACCCTAGGTTATAGTGCTACAAGTGTAGAAGAGTGGAAAAAGGGTTTCAACAAGTGTCTAATAGCTCTATATACAATGGGTTCATAGACAAATTCTATGCCTAAATTACCCTTGCAAGTTTTTACCAATACTAACCTTATCCTTAACATAAATACCCCTTATTATTCATTTTGTTTTAATTTTATATTTTATTTTTCCTTTATTTTGGATTTTACAAATAAGAGCTAAAACATTGAAACCTGTCCTCTACTAATAGATTGGTCAAAATCCTTAAGGTGATGTGACAATCTTAAATTCTCTAGCTATTTCCATGAAGAAGGCCAGTAATCTAGTGTTCATCAATTTCATTTTCTAACTCTCTCTTATCATTTTCATATTTTTAGTTTTTTTTTTTAAATTTTGTCATTTCTTCCCATTACTATTTTTTTTAATACTACAAGAATGGTATGCATAATAACTTCTCTTTATCTTTTAAATATTAATAAATAAATAAGAATAACAAGAAAATTAAATAAATTAATAAAATTGCAAGTGTTACCCTACAATTATTTATGGCATTGCATATGTATATATGTATTAGTTTTATATTAATTTAATTATTTTGATTTAATTTTACTCTATAATTCATATCTATGTATTATCTAATATACATTAATTTTATACCTTATATTTTTCCATATTTATATCGTATTTTATCCTAAACATTATCTAAATGTTTGGAACAATTTAAGAAAAGTTAATAAGTAAATTTTTCTTTCCTTCTTTTTCTTTCGCTTCTATCTTTTCCTTTTTCCTTTTTCTTCTCGTTTCACTTTTTCTTTCCAAACTTTCAGTTGCCATGTATCTAAGCAACTACTTCATGTGCACAAATTTGAAATCAAGAAAAAGAAAAGCAAAGTCAACTCTTATCTTTTTATCTTTTCTTCTTTTCCTTCCTTTCTTTCTCCTTTTTCTCCTTCTTAACTGCAAGTGTTTTGTCTAAAACCCACTTTGTTTTTCTCCTTCTTTCCTAAATTGTAAACTCTAATTGAGCCTTCTCTTCTTCCCTTTTGAACTAGCAAGCCCTCTCCCCTCTTTAACCTTTTATTTTCCTTATTTTCTCTCTTTTACTCCATCAACTATTATCCTTATTTTACAACATATTCCACTATCACTTTACTACTGACTTCAAGAGGGAATTAGGATGCATCATCTTCAAGAATTTCAAGATCAAAGCAATTAAATTTCTCTTATGTTATTTTAGTTTTTCTTTATAATATAAGTTTTGTATATTTTCTTATGTTAATATGTATTTTAACATGTTATGTATTAGGGGATATGTTAGTAGAATATATGTGTATTATTAGCATCTTTATGTATGTATATATTTAAATATGTTTAACTATACGCACATATATGTTGTATCTACTTAGTTATGTGTATGTATGTATATATATAAATATATATATATAATACATGTAAATAAAAACAATATTAAGTATACTTCAATATACATATGTATGAGAAATATTATGAAATACTATAAATACATGTATGCATAAGTAGTAAACTATAGGAGTAGATATATGTGCCTATAGGTATATATATTACTTTATTTTTTCTAGGATTTAAATAAGTATAGTATAAGTATTTACATATGTATATATATCGAAAATACATGTATATGTGTATAAGTACTTAATTTTCTTAAAATAAATTAATAAGTATAAATATATGCATATATGTACATACGTTGAACATGATCTTTAAATGAAGGGTAGGAGTTAGTTTTTTATATGTAATTCTTTAAAATATTATATATGTATCTATATATTAATATTACAAATTGGAAAAAAATTAAAAAATTGGAAAAATTAGGAAAAATGCAATGTGAACAAATAAAAAGCTGCCACATCTGCTTTCCTAATTTTTTGATAAAAACCACTAATTCCAAAAATGATAAGAAAATAATAATAAATTAATTACAACTTACAATTGTAACAAAAAAATTAAGATAATTAATAATTTAAGTTTAAAATAGAGAAATAAAGAAATTATTACAAAACGGACCCAAAAATAAAATATTACAAAAATATAAAAATTTTAAAATTATTTATGTTATTATTAAAAAATAAAGAAAATTCTAATAAATAAAATCAATAAGATAAAGCTCAAAATGATAAATAAAAACATGGGCCAAAAATAAATAAATTCAAAACATTTGAAGCCTAGAATAAAAAATGTAAGTTCTAACATCCAAAATGAATCTTGCTACATGAACATATGTCTAAAAATAATAAAAATTGACTATAAGATTGTAAAAATCAAAGTTAAAAACGAAAAAGTTACACACAATTGAAAAAAAGCTCAAATCAGGAAATTACGTAAGATAAATAGAAAACTTACATAGATTTTTAGATAAATACTTACATAGAACAATTATTCCAGTTAAATACTTATTATATTTTATATTTCCTAATTATAAGGTGATCTTGATAAAGATACTGATCTCCCCGCTGACTATTATAATCTTTGAGCCTTACTATGGCAAAGTAAATACTACTAATGATTCTATACGTATTTGTGCTTGTAGATAGTGACATTTAAATATTTATGATAAATTGATTGATGTATATGAGGTTTGGGACTTGCGTGTGATTAATATTGATTAGCTGCTTTGAGAAAATACCTTAAATTGTTAGAACAAACTATTTATTGCATTTTAGATAATTGTAAAAAATTTGGTTGCTTATGATATTGGTTGCTCGCCTAATAATCAGGCTTAAGTATATTTGAATTTATTAAATTAAATTAAATCATGTATAAACATGCATTACATAGTAATTATTTAGCTATCACTACACATAGAAGTAGTGAGAGGCTATGCTAAGGTTATTTATACATAATTGTGATTGAAGTGTTTTAATACGATACACTGATACAATAGGACCTTACTTTAGCTCACAGGATTACTAGGCGTTGAAGGTGTAAATTACTTGACTAAGGATCGAGTCTAGAGATCTCTATTTAGGAGTATGTGTAAATTATGGGGGCTTACTCATAATCATACTCGGAACTTTGTTTTTAAAGCTGAAATTTATAGACTGTTTTATCTTAAATATAGAGTTTCATAGTTATATGAGTTCAAGTATGATACTTAGATTTGACTGGCATCATATATTCTTCTACCTTAACTTTGGAGGATATTAAATTTGAGTTGTATACAATACTTTGTCATCTATATGTATTTGTATGGCATTCTACTTGATTATGCATTCATATGTATGTAATTAATTATTGAATAACTTACTTATCAGTATGGTTGAGGAATTACTCACTAAACTATATAGCTTACACCCTTATGGGCTTTTGACATAGGAAGGTCTATTTACTACTCTTAGCCAAGGCATGCCTGAGGTTAATTTGGTACTATTGCAAATTGTGTCAATGTTGACAGAGTTCAAGTGAATATAGATGAGAAAAAATATTTTCAGTAAATATTTGGATGATAGTCTATGTTATGATACCAGTAACTATGTAGGACTACTTTTTCTATTACTATATCTTGACTACCAATATTTTGAGACTTAGGATCCTATATTACTTACATAGTAATGTTACCGTATGAAATCTTATATTATTATATATGTTGTAATATTATTTGTACTTGTATAAATCTTAGGTAACTAGTTATGTAGTAGCAGCATTATATGTCATATAAAAGGTTATCGATTTGAAGGGAAACCAATCTATAGTCTTTTGTATAGTATAGGGCGACTTACCATAGTTAAGCCGCTTCTTGGGTTACGACAGTATTAGTAATAAAATGGAAAAAAGAAACCTTTTTACTTTTAAGCTTGTTGGCTTATAAATATTGTAAATAGTTAGTAAACTCTAAGCGCGAGTCTAAACTTCATTGGATATATGTTTTATGATGAATAAAAATATCATAAGTTTATATAAGTGTTTAGCAGGTTTTAGTTTATGATGAAGCATCATTTGCTATTGAGATGTGATATCCTTTAGGTAGTATCAAAGCATGTGTTATGGGATACTAAGTTTCTAGACACATGTGAGATGTGTGAGGTGGTTAGATACTAAGTTTCTAGACACATGTGAGACACATGTGCTATGGGACACACGTAGATTCTATGTGGTGTTTGTTAAGGAAATGATATGTAGAGGACGAAGAAGACTACTAGTATATCAAGTACCTTAAGGTTAAAGGATAGAGCTTAATTATAGCTAGGGCCGCAACTAAATCCAACACAGCTAGATTTGATTCAGCAACTTGCAAATGCTTAAGCTAGAGTTGGAGGTGGAGCTAAGTTGGCTCGAGTACAATGGATTGTGAAGCCATTTGATGGTAAGAGGGCCAATTATTTGGTAGTTGAAGAGTGGATTGATTCTTAGGAAAAAGTGTTTGAAGTTCATAAAATGGAGGAAAATAAGAAAGTGAATATCGTAGCCATTTTATTGGGTGGGTGAGCCAATAATTGGTGGAAAAGTAAAAAGTGGTACTCAACACAACCTAATGAGTGAAATGCATTCAGAAATGCCTTTTTGGAATAGTTTTTCCCTGAATGTATAAGAGAACAAATGTGCAAGGAATACGATAAGTTGAAGCAGAAAGGTAAGAGAATTGAGGAATGTGAAACAGAATTTAATAGATTGTTAAACTTTGCACCAAAAGTAGTTTAGAGTAATGAGTTAGCGAGAGTTGGAAGGTTTAAGGCAAGACTTGATCTATATTTTCAAGTAGAGTAAAAAAAGGCTAGAATCACAAGGTATGTTGATTTGGTGAATGAAGCTAGATTGATTGAGCAAGCCCGTTCTCTATGAGAAAAAGCGAAAGAAATAAATAGTAAGAGAAGGAAGTTTGTAGGAATTTCCAATGGTAGTAACAAGGCAGCTAAAGGGAAGAGAGGTAATCTGTCTTTTAATAGGAATCAATGAGTACGAAGAGTGATATTACCTTATTAAAAGTGTAATAGGGAGCATCGACTTACGGAATGTCCTTAGTTATAAGGAAAGTGTTTCAGGTATGGTGTAGTGAAGTTGGACATTTGGCTAAAAGTTTTTAGAACCCAAATCCTAAGGGTATACACTGTACTAAGTGTTGTAAAATGGGACATACGTCAACTCAATGCACGGAACTACAAGCAAGAGAGGATTAGGCTCAGGCATATAGATAGGAACCTACTAATAAGAATAATAATTGATTAGGAAAGACAAGGCAAAGGGCTAAGATTCAAGGAACAATTTATGCTCTTCAATAAGAAGAAGTTGGGGATAATCGTGTTGTCATGACTCAAGAGGCAACCTAGTCAACCATAAAAAAGATCGTAGAATGGCTTCCCTTCTAATTGACAACTTTTTATATGATATATAAGACTACTACACAACTAGTTACATAAGAGTTTTACGAGTAAAGATTATATCACAAAAAATATAATATTATAAGTTTTCATACAGTATCATTACTATATTAGAAGTAGGGGATCCTAAGTCGCAAAATATTAGTTGTCAAGCTACAGCAATAGAGAGAGTAGTCCTATATAGCTATTGAATATCATAATACAAAATATTATCGAAATATCAACTGAGAGTCCAATTATACATTTATATCCACTCAGTTTCTCTTTTTTCATACACTTTTCCTAAAAATCCCAAACTATCCTCAAGCATGCCTCTACAAGGAGTAGCAAATAGGTCCTCCTACAAAAGCCTATAAGGGTGTAAGCTGTAAAACTTAGTAAGATATCCATCGACCATACAAACAAGCAAGTTATTAATTAATTGATTACAAACATATAAATGCATGATCAAGAAATATATCACATAAATACATACAGTTGACCAAGTATAATATGTAACTCAGATTTAATGCTCTCTAAAGTCAGGATTAGAGAATACATATCATTAGTCAGATTTAGGTACCATACCTAAATTCACATAACTACAAAACATTGTGTTTCATATTAAAAGAAAACAATCCATTTAATTTCAATTTTAAAAACTAAGTTTCAAGTATGATTGTGAGTAGGCCCTTGTAGTCCATACTTACCCCTAAACTGAAACCTTTAGACTTTACTCTTAACCAAGTAGTTAGTACCTCCATTACCTAGTAATCCCATATGTAAAAAGGAAGGTCCTGTTGTATGAGTGTACCTTACTAAAAACTTAAATCTCAATATATATATATATATATATATATATATATATAACAACCCCCACATGGCCTTTGATTTGGTTTAATTTAATAAAGTCTAGTATACTTAAGTCCAATTATTAGGTGACTAACCAATATCACAAACAACCAAATTTCCTATAGTTATCTAAAATGCAGCAATCAATTCGTATAACAATTTAAAGTATTTTCATGTGACAAACAATCAATATCAGTCACAAGCACATCCCAACCCTTACACATTAACCAATTTATCAAGAATATTTAAATTTC
This sequence comes from Lumnitzera racemosa, assembly GCA_024138005.1. NCBI lineage: Eukaryota > Viridiplantae > Streptophyta > Magnoliopsida > Myrtales > Combretaceae > Lumnitzera > Lumnitzera racemosa. The sequence continues at coordinate 27,460,932 of JAMXBC010000005.1, forward strand.
ACTATTTATAATCACAAACAAGTACGAGATCATCAAGAGTATTCATTCGCCTATAGTAATAGTTAGGGATAGTACCAATTGGTAGGTAGATCAATATCTACGTAGTGATCACTTGATAATTAAGGAATATAAAAAGATAATAAGTATCTAAGTAAAGAAATTATTTTATCTAAGTATAGAAATTATTTTATCTAAGTATTTAATTAAGAGTTCATGTAAACCTCACAAATTTAGTTTTTTGATAAAGTCAAACTTGAGTATTATAGGTAATTTCCTTAAGTCAATAGAGTTGATAAATTTAAAACTGATTAAAATTTTAAATTTGAAACCTAAAATGATTATAAAAAACCTTAAATTATTAATTGAAACCTTAATCATACATAAAATCAACATGATTATGAATATTATTTTATGATTATTTGTGATTTCGTATATGTATATATGTATATGTATGTGTGTGTATGTATGTGTGTGTCCTAGTTTTATGTTGATTTAATTATTTTGATTTAATTTTACTACATATCTTACGTTTCTATATTAATAGTACACGTTTATTTTTCATTTTATATTTTCTATCATGATTATTCTATCTTAAACATTATCTAAAAGCTGAGAACACTTTTGGAAAAGTTAACTAAATTATTCTATAATTTTTTTCTTTTTCTTTTCTTCCTTTTACTGTTTCCTCTTTCCACTTTTTAGCTAATTGCAAATGGTTCGATTGCCATTTGCTTCTTTCAATATCTACATATGATTAAATTAAGAAAACAAAAAGAAAGGATATTAGATAAGGGTAAAAGTCACATCATCCCTTATCTTTTTCTTTTACTTTTTCCCTTTCTTCTTTTGCTTTTCTTTTCTTGTCTAGCCACATATTTCCTAAGTTTACATCAGCACTTTCTTACATTTGTCCCAAAAGTTGAAAAACAAAGTTAAGTCTAATTTCTCTCCACTTGAACCGACCCTACTTCCTCCATTTCCAACTTTCTAATTTTGCTTCTTTTCTATCGTTCCAACACTTTTAAGAAGAAGAAGAGCTTTGGTTTTATAACTTCTCAAGGTACAGAAAAAAGTGATTAATTAGTATTTATGTTGTATTTGGTTTGTCTTGTAATATCAATTTATATGTACTTTTATTGCATATGTATTTTGTAGTGTTTTATGTATATTAGTAGTATATAATAAGGATTATATGTGTTTTATTATCTTTGTAATAAAACTCTACATACATGTGTGGAAATTGAATATGTAGTTGTTCATCTCCATGGTTATGTATTCATATATGTATATATTTAACCATATATAACTATATGTATACACATATTTTATTTATTTATTTTGATATATGATAGATATATAGATATACATATAGTACTTGTACATGTATATAATATTATGTATGCTTACTTTTATTATAGTCATATGTAAAATAATAAGAAATAGTATAAATAAATAGATGTATAATATAGTATAAGTATAAATATTTATATATATACCAAAAATATATATAGGTATATATATAATAATATACTGATTTTTTTTAAAAATAAGTCAACAAGTAAAAATACATACATATGCTAGATGTGAGATTCAAGAGAGGAAATAAGGGTCATTTTTCTTTTACAAATTAATAATTAATTAATTTATGAAGTGAATATGTATATGTTAATATTATAACAATTGGAAAAAATACAAAAATAGAGCAAAATAAGAGATAGCATTTGAACTACTAGGAAAAATGCCACATCATCACTCTTATTTATTTAATTAAATTCAAAAATTATAAAAAAAATATGAAAATAATAATAATTAATTAAATAAAAAATTATAAATATAACAAAAATTGAATTTAATAAGAATTTAACCTTAAATTAGTGAAATAAATAAATTATTATTAAATAGACTCAAAAATAAGAAAACTTCAAAACTGTAAAATTTAGAAATTAATTAAATCATAAATTAATAAAGAAAAGCTTAAAATACTTATTTAAAAATAGTTAGGCAAAAATAATAAAATTCGTGACATTTCTAATTTACGGTGAAAAATACATATTGTAATATCCAAAACGAATCTTGTTGCATAAAAATACATATGAAAATGTTGAAAATTAACTATAAGTTCATAAAAATTGAAATTAAGATAAAAAAGTTTTATGCGATTTAAGATTTAGGAAAAGTTAAGAGATATAAGTATATTGATTAGGTCATTCGAGTGATATGGTTTTGTAAATAATTTATTAAGATAAAACTCTAACTAAACAAAGAAATATCTAAATATAATTATTTACAAGTGTATACGTAAGTTTTCATACGGATTATAAAGTATTGATAAGACATAATTACAAGACACAAAGTCATTCAAAAGGTCAAAGTCTTACGCATACACACACATCCTTAAAAGTTAAAACATTCTAAAAAGATATGCTTATATATATATATATAATAAAAAATATAAAATGTAATAACAATATTATATGAAACAACAACAATAATAACATCTAATAATAATAATGATGATGATGATGATGATGGCGACGATGACAATAGTATGGGATCATACATCTACAATACTTAAAAATAAGTATATTCATTTATGTATGTATGCTAGTGCAATATGTTCTCAAAATAATACTATATAATGATCAAGTTAGAGTTTTTATTACTAAGCTAGTTATTTAAATATATATTTTCAAAATTTTCTACCCATTTCTATTACTTTGTCTGACCTGTACAGTTACATTACTATCTATTTCACTATACATGAGTACTATAGATTAGTTATACTATAACAGAATATCAATACAAAATTTACAAATAGTTGGATAATCTAAACGTGTGTAATATTTAATAAGTTATATATTACTACTCATGAGATAAAGTAATACTTACTATTTACTGCAATAAATAACTTTAGTGATGTAAAATATTCTTAAAAGTTTTAACTAAATTATATTATTAAAGAAGTACACTCAAACTCAATAAAGACTGACCATAAAAATGCAATAATTTAAGGTAAAACTAAAAAGTTATATGAGATTTAAAACCTAAGCAAAAAAGGGAATTATAAGTAGATAGTAAGCTGATTAAGTCATTTAATACCATGTCTAGACACTTATTAGGTTTCTTTTATTATTATTATTTATCAAGTGACACTTATTAGGAGGGCGAGCTGTACGTTACTTACTAAGATCCATATGAGCTTTGGCCAAGTAAATACTTTCAATGACTCTATACTTGTTTTATTTTTGTAGTTAGTATATCTAAATTAAATATTAATAACTTGATGCTTGAGAGTTCGAGTTATGCATATGCATAAATATTGGTTATGTATTGTGTAAAATGTTGTGAAACATAATAGCCAAATAACTGGTTGCTTGATTTAATACTGCATAATTGGATAACTTGTCGATATTGATTGATGACCTAATAATTTGGCTTAATCTTACATGACATAATTAAATAAATGGTTCATGCATGCATATGAACATTGTATTTAATATTCTAGCTATCATGTCACAAAAATAGTAATGAAAGGCTTTGTAAGGGTAGGAATCCCATGTGATTTGATTAGTATGGTACAGAAGCACCTGTATGATAAGACCTTATCCTTGGCTTACAAGTTTACCTAGCATTAGAGACACTAACCATAGGTGGCTGAGGGTCAAGTTTAAAGACTACTGCTGTAAGGCATGAGTATAACCTAGAGGAGCTACCTCATTGTTAAACTCAGGAATTTATGTACTACTGGATTTTAGAAATGAAAATATATTTTGTGAAATGTGAAATTTCAATTTATGGCTAAAAACCTAGGTTTCAGAACCTAATTATGATTGGCGTTGATGTACATCTAACTCTTACCTTAAATAGCGTTAAATCTAAAGTTGTATACAACATTGGTCAATTGTATATATTGTTTAGTATACAACTTGTTTATGCATTCATATATCTATTAATTAATTATTTGATAATCTGCTTGTCAGTATAGTGTGAGAGATATCTTACTAAGCTCGTGTAGCTTATTCCTCCAATAGTTTTCTCTTGTAGGTTGATTGATAATGGGGGTATGGTTAAGAGTTGAGCATTCGGTACAAGTATTGAGATGCCTTGAAAGATAGAATTTGAAGATAGATCGTATAACTAGTTTGAAACATTAAATGTAATTACTATTTTTATACTTAAATTTTATAACTTCAGTAAATTTAAATTGAAGATCTTTATTACATAATCTTATCATTTGGTAAGGGATACCATTTCTCAGTAGTTCTAAGGAACTGTAGAATATTGGATATTTTTAATTATCTATATTGTATAATAAGTTAAAAATCAGAAACCCTAGTAGATAATTAATTAGAGTTTTGTAATCTTTAACTTGCAAAATAATTTTCGTATCATGGGTATACGTATGAAATGAAAATTTTAGATAATCTTACTGAGCCTCCTTATAAGGTCATGATAATTTACTGAAATTTGCTACTTATATTACATAATTTTCCAAATTTAAGCTTTTTCTTTAATCAGTATAGCTTTATTTGTTTTAACTCTAATTTTGTATGATTTTATCGTTAATCTTCATCATTTACGAACGTACATTCATATAGGAAGGTCCATTTTAGATGTTAGAACTTACATTTTCTATTATGGGCTTGAGTTATTATGAATTTCTTTATTTTAGACCTAAATGCTTTTGATTATTATTATGGGCTTTTCTTAATGAGTTTATTTATTGGGCTTTCCTTTAATTTTAGTAATGAGCCAAAATATTTTCTAAATTTTATATTTTCCAAATATTTTTATTTTTTGGCCCATATTGACATAATTTCTTTAAGATACAACTTTAATCCCTAATAATTAATTTTCTTAATTCTTATTATAATCATAATTTCCCAATTAATTTCTTATTATTATTATTTTTTATAATTTGTGATTTAAATAAAAAAATTTAGAAAGACTAATGTGGCAACTTCCTATTGGTTTATGGTATAATTTTCTTAATTTATTCAATTTTTTTATATTTTTACTAAATTATAATATTAATACACACATTATAATACCATAAAATAATTAAATAATTGAAAAATAATTCCTATCATTCTTTTGATGCACACATCCAACACATATACATATTTATACTTATTGACATAATTTTTAGGAAAAATAAGATACTAATATATACATGTATATGTACTTTTCGGTATATACTTATATATATTTATACTATTTTATAATGTATTTATACATATATATATGTTGAAGTAAGTATATTTAGTATTACATATATTTACATGTACTATACATATAAGGGAATTGTATATGTATATATATAACTATATTTAAGTGCATAAATACATGAATACATAAATAAGAAGAAAAATTGTACACCTAAATTAACATGAAGCTCTTATTTCACTTAGTAGATGAAAACCAAATACATGTACATATAACTTCTACTCATATATTCCTAAAACAAGAAATACTATAAAGTACATATCAAGAAAAAAATACACAAAAATTATATTACAAGGAAGAAAACAAATACAACAAAAAGTAACATTTTAATTACTCTTTGTCTTAAAGTTTTTAAAAGATAGTCTCCCTATTCCCTCTAGAAGTCCCTAACTTCCTTGAAGTTGATAGAAAATAGTGATAAAGATAGGATGATATGCTATAAAATAAAGGTGATAGATGATCGAATGAAAGGGAAGAAAAATGAAGAAAATGAAAGGTTTAGCAGGGGGTGTAACTGTCAGCCAAAAAAAGAGAGAAGAGAAGACTTGGATTGTGTTTGGAAATAGAAATGAAAAATAAAGTTGAAGTATGCTTAGGGTAGGGTAACTTATCCCATGGTAAGGAAAAGAAAAAAAAAAAAGGAAGAGGATTTGACCTTGTTATTATCTTGTCTAATTTAGTCAAATAGGATAATGTTATATTGCATTTTCTTATCCTTAATTTGACTTCTAACATGGGATAATGTTGAGGATGTTGGTAGCCGAAGATTGGAAGAAAGAAAGAAAGGGATATGGAGTTGCTTTTTTTTTTTAAACTTTTTTTTTTGGGGTTTTTCCACTTTAAATAAAATATCCTAATTGTAGATAATTAGATAATTTTAAGAATAGAATTAGGATAGTATATGATGTAACTATAGGAAAAAAAAATATAGGATATGGAATTAATGTATACTACATAGTAAATAAACATAAAGTATATCGTAAAAATAAATCAATATAATAACTAACATATATATATATATACATGTAATGCTACCAAAGTCATAGGTTGCTATTTGTAATATTATTAATTTATTTAATTAATTTGTTATTCTTTTTACTTATTAGTATTTACAAATTATCTTAATTCATTTTATAGTGATTTTAAGTAATTACATGTATCTATCGATAATTTTATCAAATCAGAGCTTTATCACCGTTAAAGTAAATTTGTATGTTTTATAGGTTTAAGGTTTTGGTTTTAGGATTTTTATTAGGTTCGAGTTCCTACATCTCTTGTATTTACGCTATACAAGTTTTAGGGTTTTTATACGTAATTAGGAATGCGATTAATATATTAAGATTTTTCTCATTTGTTATAAATTTAGGCTTATAATTTTGTTAAATTTTTAATTTATTTGGCTTTATTGACTCAAGGAATTATTTAGGGCACTTGAATCCAATTTAAGATCTAGCCTAAAACTTTATAAGGTTTATACATACGGTTGCAAGTAAGTGTAACTTAGAATATTTTTAAAACTAATTTTTACATAACTCATTTATATTAATTTATTTATAGTAAACATCTAAAGTAAGAATAACATAGGTATACATAATTTTCCAAGGACTAGTATGAGTAGGTAATAATTATGCTTATACTTCATTTGACACTATAGACATTCATACATAACAAAATAACATATTATAGAAGTGGCCTTCCAATAAAGACTTTGGCATATGAGCTGGTAATTATGACTCCTTTGAGTGGAGAGCAAGTTATACAACGGAGGTTGAAAGGAGGAAATTGTATATAGTGGATTAAGAGAGGCTTGTTGAATTAGTTGTTTTTGATATGATGGGTTTTGACGTGATATTGGGTATGGATTGGTTGACTAAGTATCGAGCAAATGTGGATTGTAAAGAGAAGAAGGTAGTTCTTAAGAAGCTTAACGAAGGGGAGTTTTGTTTTAAGGGAAGTCCAAGTAAGGTAGTTCCTTAGTTGATTTTGGCTAGTAAGGCATGGAAGTTATTACAATGTGGTGGTATTGGTTTCTTAGCCTTAGTAGTAGATATATCAACTAAAAAAGTTAAGTTAGAAGATATACTGATAGATTGAGTTTACTATAGGTCTTGTACCAGGCATTGTACCTATTTCCAAGACCTTATACTGTATGGTACCAACTCAATTAATGGAATTGAAGAAGCAAATTCAAGAGTTGTTAGATAAAGTTTCATTCAATCAAGTACGTTACCTTAGGGTGCATCAATACTATTTGTTAAGAAAAATGATGGGAGTCTAAGGTTATGTATAGATTATCATGAAATGAATAAGGTGACAATTAAGAACAAATACCCGCTTCTACGAATTGATGATTTATTTGATCAATTGAAGAGAACCACATTGTTTTCAAAGATAGATTTATAGATAAGGTACCATCAGTTGAAAATCAAAAAGGTTGATATACCCAAGATTACTTTTAGAACAAAATATAATCATTATGAATTCTTAGTGATGCCATTTGATTTAACAAATGCTTTAGCTACCTTTATGGACATGATGGACTAGGTATTTATGAAGTATTTAGATGAGTTCATGGTTTTATTTATTGATGGTATTCTTGTATGTCGAAGGATAGAGAAAAGAATGTGAGCATTTAAGAATTGTAGTTTTGACTCCAAGAGATAATCAATTAATATGGAACTTAAGAAGTGTAAGTTATAGTTAAAGCAAGTAGGATTTGTTGACCATATTATGTTAGGTGCTAGAATATTAGTGGACCTTACAAAAGTGAAAGTAGTAATGGAGTGGTCAAGAACAACTATAGTAACCAAGATTTAAGTTTCTTAGGGATGGCCGGTTATTATAGAAGCCTTATAAAAGAGCTCTTCAAAATAACAATGCCATTGATGTAACTGACATGAAAAGGTGTGAAGTTTGAATAGGATGATAAGTGTGAAAAGAGTTTTTAAGAACTTGAGAAGAGGTTAGTAACGGTCCTAGTGTTAACATTACCAAATAAAACTAAATAGTATGAGATCTATTGTGATGCGTCAAGAAGTGGGTTAGGATGCGTGTTGATGCAGAATGATAGGGTAATCGCATATGCTTCCAAGCAACTTAGGCCTCAAGAATGGAATTATCCGATACATGACTTAGAGCCAGCAACTGTGATTTTCACTTTAAAGATTTGGAGACATTATCTTTGTGGTGAAAGATGTAAGGTATCTATGGATCATAAAAGTCTCAAATATATTTTTATATAGAAGGAGTTGAATTTAAGGCAAAGGTGATGGTTAGTACTATTAAAAAGATTATGATTTATCAATTCATTACCATTTCGAGAAAGCAAATTTTATTGCTAACACTTTAAGTAAAAAGAAGTTTAGTAGTACCACTACACTAATTATAGATAAGCAGGAGTTGATTGTTCATATGGAGAAATTGAGTTGGAGGTAATTGTAAAAGGAAATGATTCAATGTTAGCAAGGTTGGAGTTATGGTCTATACTTCTTGAGCAAATCAAGGAAGCTCAGAAGGTAGATGAAGAGTTGCAAAAGAATTGAAATAATATAGAGAAACACCTTGGTTTTGAGGTTAATGACAAGTAGATACTAAGAGTTAATGGAAGAATGTGTGTTGCAAATGATTCAAAAATTAAAAAAGTAATTTTAGATGAGGCTCATGGTGCAAAGTGTTCTTTACATCCTAAAAACAATAAGGTGTATGGAGATTTGAAGCAAAAGTTTTAGTTGAATGGAATGAAGGATGATACAGCATAACACATATCACAGTGTGTAACACGTTAAAAAGTTAAAGTTGAGCATCAAAGATAAGGCAGCTTATTGCAACCATTGTCAATATCAGAGTGGAAATGGGATCATGTGACCATGGATTTTGTAAGTGGCTTACCTTAGACATGTAAACAACATGACATGATTTGGGTCATAGTAGATTGACTTACTAAGTTAGCAAACTTCCTTGCAATAAAGCAAACTGTGACATTACCTCAGTTGGTAGAAATCTACGTGAAGGAGATAGTTCGTCTACATGGAGTATCAATATCTATAATCTCCTATTGTGATTTCAAATTTTTATCTCATTTCTAGTAATCACAACAAGTAGAGATGGGAACTAAGTTGAATTTCAATACAGCATATCATTCTCAAAATGATGGATAGTTAGATGTATAATACAAACCTTAAAGGTTATGCTAAGAGCATGTATGTTAAAATTTTCTAGAAACTGGGATGATCATTTGCCATTGGTAGAATTTACATATAATAATAGCTATCACAGTACTATTAAGATGGCACCATATGAGGCGCTTTATGGACACAAGTGTCGATCTCTGATTTATTAGGATGGCTTAAGGAATAACCAAACAATTAGACCAGCGATACTTCAAGATCTTAAGGAAAAAGTGTAAGTGATAATAGAACAAATGCAAGTATCACAAAGTCAACATTAAAGTTATTTGTAATTTTAAGTTGGTGATTGGGTGTTCTTAAAGATATCTCCCATGAAGGGTGTAAGACAATATGGCACAAAAAGGAAATTAAGTGCTAGATACGTTAGACAGTATTAGATTAGAAGAAGAATTGGAAAAGTAGCTTATGAGCTTCAATTACTAAACGAAATTGTTGGTATCCATCATGTATTTTACGTTTCAAACCTAAGGAAATTTATTAGAGACTTGGCAATAACATTATAAGTGTCTCTAATAGAATTGAAAGAAATCCTTATATATGTGGAGCGTCCTATACTGATACTAGATTTGAAGGCTTAAAGGTTAAGGAGTAAGGATATTAAATATATTAAATTCTTGTGAAAGAAACATACTAAAGAAGAAGCAACTTAGGAGTCAGCAAAGCGTATGAGACTTTAATACCTCAAGCTATTCACATAAGGTTAGTATTCTATTAACTACTGATAGCTTCAATTAAGAATGACTGATATGTATAAGTCTCGAGAATATAAGTAAGTTTTAAGGAAAAAGTTTATTGTGAGGGGGGTAAGAATATGAAACCCTAATCACTAGTAATCGATACGATTTAAGACTTTGGAGAAAACGTCTTGGAATTGGGTAAAACTTTAATATAAGGTTATAGGAGTTAAAAGAAAAGTTATAGTAGAGTATATTTTGTCATGACCTGAGAGGGGTAGTCGTGGTAGTCGCCGCATATCGTATAAAGGACTATAGATTGAATTCCCTTACAATCGATAACCCTTTATACGATATATAAGGCTATAGCTATAACTAACAATCAAAAGTTGCATAGGTGTAAGCAACATCGATTCATGATAATAATAACAAATTAAAGAAATATAAAACATGATCTATTTATATAGAAATTTACAACTAAGAAATCTATAATACTTCTTAACTCAAACTGATATCATTTCATTATATAGTAAGATTCATAATCTAAATACACTATCATGAGTACACTTCGGTAACATCTTACTCCTACATCAACCCCCTGAGATACAATTAATCTCAGGCATACGTCAGCCCAACTTCATAAATAACTCAGCCTACGAAAGTAAACTATAAAGGTATAAGCTAACTAACTTAGTGAGATAATGCTCGAGTTATACATTAATTAAATTTAATCAAATGAATGCATGTCAATCAACATGCCAAATAAATACAAATAGGTGAGCAGGTACTATATGCAACTCAGATTTAACACTCTTCGAAGTCAGGGTTGGAGATATTTCGGTACAGTTAGATCCAGGTTTCATATTAGAACTTATCTCATAATGAAACTTTATGTTTCGTATTTAAAATGTAATGGTATTTCCATTCTCAGTTTTATCAAAATGAGTTCTACGTATGATTGCGAGTAGGTTCACGTAACCCTCACTCATCCCTAAACGGAGGCTTTTAGACTTGACCCTTAACCAGACAGTTGACGCCTCCAATGCCTAGTAATCCTATGGGCTAAGGTAAGGTTATATTGCACATATATACTGTACGAAATCTATAACAATCAAATAATCAACTTGCATATGGCCTCTCGCTATCTCCGTGTAATGTGACAGCCGAAATTAGTTATGCAATGTATGATTATGCATGTTTCGAGTTAGCTCTTTCAAGTCGAGTAAAATTAGGTCTTATTATTCAGTGATCAACAAGGTCACAAGTAATCAATTCTTAGTGAATTTATTATGGAACAATCAATATATTATTGTACTTTAAAGTAAATTTACCACTAACAAATAGTTATTATATATAAGTATAACCCAACCCCATACAACATTCAATTATTAATCATAATTTATATTCGCTAGTTACAAATACAAACAAATATGGAATCATTAAGAAAACTCATTCAGCCATGATCGACTCAAGGGTCGTAATAATCCAATGGCACCATAAGGTCAAGGTCGAGATTACTTGAGAATAAGAAAGTTTGAAAATTGTAAGTTTGAAAATTGAAAGCTAAACTAGTATCGTAATTTGTACTCTTTACTTCACTTAATTATGTGAAATTATCGATTTGAGCGTTTTATCGAATCACATATAACCTTTTTGATTTAGCTTGGATTGTTATGAACTTATAGTCTATTTTGATAATTTTCAAGCGTATTTTTCAGTAACAAGGTCCATTTTGGATGTTATAACTCACAATTTAGACAATAATATAAAAACACCAAAAAATTTATTATTTTAATTCAACAAGTTATAAAATATTAATTTCAGCTTTTTCTTAGTATATTTATGATTTAATAATAATTTAAATCATATAATTGATAATTTTATTATTTTAAGCTTTTTTTGCCCTAATTGTTTATTTTTACCTATTTTTGAGATTTTAGAATTTTTAATTCAAAATTTTTTTCTACGTTATTAATTTTCTTATATTTTACAATATACATATATATATAAATACTTATTATTATACTTGATTAATTTTTTCTAATTTACTTAATTATTAGCTCTTTTCCTAATTTATAGTACCCATATATATATATTTATTAACTTACTTTATTTATTAAATTAATATTATTGTGTATCATGTATAATATTTAATTATATGCATATTTTATGTCATAAATGTACGTTTATACATATACTATACTTTATGTGATAAATTCTTCTAACTTTAATTATATATTATATACTATACATATAAGTATAATATAGACATTTATATTTTATATACATATACCTACTTTTATACATATACACATATACATATATATAAAATACTCTATTTATATATACATACAAACCATCACACCACCTATATATACATATATATACATAAAGAAATACTTAATTGAATACATAAATACGAGAATACCTAATACATGTATATATATAATATACCAAATACTAAGCATCCATACATATATATATTTACATGTACATACATATATATTAATACCTAAATAGTAAAAATACTAAATACATACTATATGTATTCTTATTTATACATACATACATATACATAAAAAAATACATAGTATATCTATATTATACACATACATGTACATACTTTAGACCATACACATAAAATAGATATACCTTTATGCATACATACATGTAATACATGAAATAAAAAAAAAATAACAAACACCTAATACATATGTACATAGTATAATGTATATATACATGTACAAAATTTGAATAATAACTTACCTAAATCTTTTAGTAATTTAATTGCTCAATCCACTTGATCTCCTTCTTCTTCTCCTTCTCCTTCTTCTAATTAATTTGTAATGTGAGCTTTGGTTTGATTTCCTCTTTGCTTTTCTTTTCTTTTTCTTGGTTTGGTTCTCTTATTTGTTTTTGTTTTTTCTTTTCTTTTTCAAATTTCCATCTTCCAAGCGTGTGTAGCAATTTAGAAATAGAAATAAGAATAGAAAATAGATTAGGTTATCTTAAGCATTTATTAAGATGAGACAAGGTAATCGTGCCTTAATTTTTTTTTAATAAAATCAACACTTGGAAATTAATTCCCTCACATAGGCTACTATTGGGATCTGCTAAAGTTCAACGTGGAAGAGAGAAAAAAAAAATAGAAGAAGGAAAAGGAAAAGAAAAAGGAAGAAAAAAGAAAGAAATAGGAAATACAAAAATTAATATGTGTAATTTTTTAATATAAAAATATTAAAAATAACATTAATAAATTAATTTTAGAATTTTGTGAAAATTTATCAATTTAATTGGTATTCGTTACAATTATAATTTTTTACAAGTTATTTTAACGTTTCAATTAAAAATTTTACTTGTTTACGCGATTTAATCGATAATTGTAATTGACTACGATTATATCACTACTGAGTGATCTTTAATTATTTTATAAGCTTAAAGTTATAACTTTAAGGTTTCAATCAAGTTCGGGTTCGATTTCGGGTAATTGTGTATAGATCAAATTTAGGGTTTTGGGTACACAATTTAGGTTTCAATCAATTTCTAGGGTTTTTATTATCAATACTATATTCGATTTATTAAATTTTATAAAATTTTATTATTACTAGCCTTATCAACTCATGACATAGTTTAAGACACTCAGATTTAAATTAGGATTCAGACTACTGATTTTGTAGGGTTTACATATTTAGTACAATAAAGTATATAAAATATTTAAATTTAAAAAAGTACAATTTTACTAATATTGGAAATTGATATCATAAACCTTGAATATAAGTCTTAAATATAACGAGATGTTAGAGGTAAATTATGTATTTTATAAAAATAATAAATTGGATTTAATGGAGGTAAAATAATTAATATAAGTTTCATGTATCTATATATATGCATGTGTAGATATCAAAATAGAGAAAAATAAACATTTAGTATACAAAATATACATAAAATAATATTATAATCTTACAAAAGGAATAAAAAATCAGAAGGGTATATGGGAGTAGCAAACTCTACGTGAAAGTAGTGTAGCACTTACCCTAAGCTTTGGATACTAAATAAACTATGAAAAATAAGGAAAAGGACATTTGGCATGGAAAGAAATTCCTACTTGACCTAGATCATTCTATGAATTAAGAAACCCAACTCCATTCATAAGTTTGGTCCTTTTAACACTCTACAAAATTTAGAGAAGGGTAGAGAAGGTTTTGGAAAAATAAAAGACAAAAATAGAAGAAAATAGGATTAAACTAGGGGTTTTCAAAATCCATTATCCAAGCTAAACTCAGGAGTGAACTGCAACCGTAGCTTGAAAGAGGAGGCGACGAAAAGTTGGGTCAACATACCCTCTACCCACAATAGTGGTTGGAGCTTCTTGTAAAGGTAAGTTGAAAAATCAGCCCTATTTTTTGAAAATTTATCATAAACTAGTTGAAGAGCCATGCAATGTGAGGATGAAAATTTGAATAATTATTAATTTTTTTTTACAACAAAAAATGTTAGTATAATCTAATAATTTTTATGTATTATAAGAGAATATGTGAAAATTATTTAAACAACATAAGATTCTAAAAACATGACTTTTTATGTATAATTTGTTGAATATTCAATGGAAAAAAAAAACATGTACAAAGTAATTATATGAGCATTATGAAAAAAAAAAACTTGGTATTTCTCTTATTAACACTTTATGTCATAGTTCTTTTGCGCTTACAATGAAGCAAATATAAGAGTTGTATAAAATTTGAAATAAAATGTGTTTTTATATAATATTATAGAGGATGGAGTGGTTTTATAATAATATGTAACACAAACGTGGTGTTTGCTAGTTTAATTATTTATTAATAGACAAAGTTAAATAATTATAATAATAATAATTATTATTGTTTATAATATCATGATATAATAAATATTATGAGAATATATTATATTAAACTATTCTCTTATCATAAAAAACAGTGCTTCTAAAATTATATAAAATTTGAAAAATAAAATAATGAATATGTTAATGATGAGATAAAAAGAATGATTATAAAAAAAGGAAAGAGATTTTGAAACGTTATGTTATAATATGCTGTGAAAAATTTAAAAAAAGTCAATACATTAATGATAAGATAAAAAAAAGGAACACAAAAAAGGAAAGAGCTTCTAAAATCATATTTTATAACATTACGTTTTTATTACCTTTATAAAGTCTTTTTTTTTTTTTGTCTTCATAACTCCTAATATAGTATACGAAAACCAAAGGTATATGTGCATTCTTTTTCTTATGCATATTTATTATATCATAGTCTTTCTAAATTATATGGAAAGCCCAAATTTTTTCTTGAAGTTTATTCCCTATATTTCTAGACATTAATATTACATGTAATTAAATATATAATTTTCTCAAAATGAATTCTTCACAAACTTGATATTCATAAATGTACACACGTTGTAGGTGTAACTTTAGTATGCTCATGAAAATAATTGATATCGGTTGACAATACTTAAAAGTTGCACATTAGCTTTTACTATCTTATTACGGCAATAAGTTAAAACAACATTTAACAATTATTATGTTTTAAATGATATTTGTTCATTTTATTGGTTACCCATACAATAAATATGATAAGATAATAGAAGTATGAACAAAAAAATAAAGGTGATTGAGAGTAAGAAAATAAAATATGAATAATATTATATCCTTAATGTAATCTTTAACTAAGAACACCTAGCATCATTAATTAAATATATGTACATCAATTTATATTATCTTTATTACATTGAGGGCATTATTACAATTATAAAATCCATTAACATCATTTGGTAATGTTTAAAAATTGCATATTAGCTTTTAATATCTCATTAGTACATTAAATTAAAAGAGCATTAAATAATTACTTTGTTTTAAATAATATTCATTTACTTTAATGGTTACATACATTATAATAATGATAAGATAATGCAAGTGGTAATAGTAACACTAAAATGATTAATAGCAAAAAATGTAAAGGTAAAAATTATTCAATCCTTATCTTAGAATAAGAACTCATAATATCCCTTCATCTCAAGTATACATGGGCTATTATTGTTACAAGGACATTTAACGCATAAAAAAGTGAGATTCTATAGACTCATCTACCATTTTGATGAGACCAATCACATTCTCTATTATATCATTTATTTTTATGATTTAAAATCTAAACCATTGAATTTATAGTTTGTTTAATGATTTATATGAATGATTTATATTTAAAAAAGTATAAATCAAGGGTACAATTGGTGACAGTACCGATCCTTTAGAAAATAAGAGTGGGGCTACAAAAAAATCCATTAAAAAAGGACTAAAATATTTTAAAACACAAAGAATGTCTAACACATGTAAAGGAGAAAGTTTTTGTTCTAAATTTCATACTTTTCTCATAAGCTATATCTCTAAAAGAGAAACCCAAGAAAAACAAACCCATGAATAATTTCCATTCATATCAATTTTTTTTTTAATTGAAAAGAACTCCTCCTTTTGAATTCTCGATTATTCATATTTGCATTAATCAACTAATCTTAGCACATATTTTTATACTTTGATTATCTCTTTATTTATTTATTTTTTGAGAAATTATCGCTCCGTTGAATTCCCTTACTATAACATTTTTAGATATCCGTGCAAAGATAATTATTCTATCTCCATTATACTTTTCAAATATTCTTAATGCATATGTTTATGCTTTTATTGTTTAACTCATTATTGCTACTTTTTATTCTCTAAAAGCATACAAACATTTAAATGTTTAGTTTCCATAATAATAAAATGTTAACTTCTAATCCTATCTACTTTGATTATCTCTAACTATTCTTAATTCCTATTTCTATACATTTAATGCATTTGAATTTATAGAAAGTATTGCCAATTTAAGTTATACTAAATACAATTATTTGCATTTTAAAGTTTTTATAATAATGAAATGTTAATTGTTATATCTATTGATCATCTCATCTTTTTGTAAAAATATGTTAATTGATTGATTCCTATAATTTAAACTTTCCACCAAATAAGACTGTCCAAATTCCATCCTTTTCTGTTAACTATTTATCTTTATAATATATGATTTTGCTAGATTTTTTACTCTTCCAATTAACGATACAATTTAAATTATTTTTATTTTTACGAATTATTCTTAATCCCTATCATCTAGTATTGTTGCCTTGAAAAGGACCAACATTTATGTGTTTTACTTTCAAAAAGGAAAAAAGAATATAAATATTAATTCTTATACTCCTTAGTTACTTTTTTTTTTAAAGTATATGTTATTGCAATAAATTTTCATGATATATTCAATTGAAAATAAGGAAATATAGGGAGTTATAATTTTGATGGCCTTTTTCGTTACTAAATTTTCCATAAAATAGGCATTATATCTTGAACTATACTAAATTCCTTATTTTTATTCCTCTTAATATAATTACAAAAGATAATAAGATAGAATGATAATGTAATTTAAAAAAGTCTAATATATTCAAAAATAAAATACATAATTTATACTTGAAATTTTAAAAAATACACATAAAAGTAAATAAAGAATTAGTTATTGAATAGACAATAACAAAATCAGTAAAATGGGGGTAGAAAAACTTTTTTCCTTCATGGGTTAGAAAAATATCAAATATCTAGAAATTACATGTTATCTCCACGAATGATCTTTTTCTAAAAAGTATATACATTAATTTCCATAAATTAAACTTTTCATAAAGTAAAAATCCATTCAAAATTCACTTTTTTCCTTTAGTTATTTATCATTAGAAAAAAGAGAGAGCACATTTAACACCTCTTAATTGTTTATTTGTAAGATATATGTTATAGCGAATAGATTTCAGTAAATTAAAATTTTTTTGTGACACATTTGATCTAAAATAAGAAGATATATAAAGAGTTAAATTTAGTAGGTTATTTTTTTGTTACCAACTATCCCATATGATGGTACTATATGTTGAATTATTTTAAGTTTTTTATTTTCATGTCTCTTTGACATAATTGTATTTTGACAAGTTATAAATTTTTAGTAAAAGAAAACATTTAACTTTCAACCTTTTCTCTTATCTAATTCTCTTACATAATAACATCATATGAAATTAAAATTGAAAAGCTAGTTTAAATTATAATGGAAACATATAGTTATAATGGAATTCATGCATGTAGCTCTATCATTACAATGAAAAACATGAAATTGAAAATATGGTAGAAATCACAACAAAATCATATAGTATTATAATGGAATTCATATAGCTCCACTACTATGACAAAAAATATGAATTCAAAAAAATTGTTAAAATTGCAATGGAAACATATCATATTACAATCGAATTAATGTTAATAACTTGAATAATAGAATACATCAATGTTATAGTGTTACAATGAAATTCATGTAGCTCCAATATTTATCTATTTACAAAATCAAATTTGTTAAAATTGCATCTATTGGTATTTTTGCTTATATAGTTTACATTTCCTGATTTGTATCCATTCTACATTTTATCTTCGCTTATAAAATAAATAAATATAAATGTGAGTTAATAAAGAGAGTTCAAACAAAAAAATGGAAAATATGTAGAAAAAAATAATTTGTATGAAAATAGGTGAAATTTATCAACTTGAATCAAAGAAGAGAGCGAAGCATTTGTATAAAAGCAAGAAAGAGGGTTGGTGATGAAAGAAGGAGGAGAAGTAGAGAGAGTGTAGAATTATTTATAGTGATAGATAAGGAAAATAATGAAAATTAAATATGAAAAGACATTATGACTTAATAAAATAAATATGGAATATATAAATGATAGCATAAAAAGATTGAATATAAAAAAGGAAAAGGCTTCCAAAACTATACAGTATATTATGATATCACCTGATGTTTAAAAATTATAAAGTTTGGTTTTCCTTAGTATTCTTATATATAGAGTCTAAATTTAAAATCAAATTTTCAAAATTTTGAGTACTAATATATAGTCCATAAGAAAAATGTCTTGTTGACCAGTTTTTCATTAATTTTTGAAAACCTTAAACATGTAATTTCATATTGAATTTTTAGGAGTAAGTTATTTAAATGTTATATTTTCATGCTACATAATTTATTTTTCGAAATCTTTAAGTTAGGTTTTTGAGAAATTTTAGTCTTTGCCAAAACTGTAGTTGAAAGCTTGTTTTTTTAAAGCGTACTTAGTGTAATTTTTGTTGTAAACTACAAATATGGTGGTTTTCAATGATATACAAAAGGAGTTGAGTATAAATTTTGAAGAAAAATTGGTTGTCAAGTTATACATAGAACAACAAGGTTGAATCTACATGTTTTACAACTGAAGCTATATGTACTTTTGTTCAAATCAAGTGTTTGGTAAATATAAAATGACATGCGTGAGTATTTAAGATGACTTTAGGTGATATTGTTTTATGCTCAAATAAATGGGTGATGGATTGGAGTAGTATTGGTGTGATTTTGTAAGTTACAAAAGCAAAATAGGGATGTCCGAAAGTCAAGTGTATTGATCTAAGTTAGTTTACAAGTAAGGTAGAAGGTTGGTCGTAATAAAGTATACATATTGGAGTTAGTCAAAAAGTAGGTTAGAAACTACACTTTATCTATGAAGTGATTTTTGGTATCTTTGGGTTTAACTATAAGGAGGGAAGTCAATCAGAACATTGGTCAGAAAGTGTTCTAGAGAAAACCTTGTGTACTTGAAGTGAATTAAAAATTAAGTTAGGACCTTAGTTAAAAATTATCTTGGAAAGGAGTTTGTATTAAAGAAGGATCTTAAAACTTAAGCTCAATACTTAAGTAAGTTTCCATTTTAGTTTATATTTAACATGTAATTAATTAGGATATTGTATACTTACTTTTACGTAAGATATGGAAGGTACATCAACAATGCAACGTTTAAGTATTTAGAGGAAGTTTCCTAAGTGACACTAGTAAGTGGATACTTATGTTTTCGAGTAGATTATATCTACTCTTTGTAGGATGTGCTACTAACTTGTTGGAATGATTTCCTTGGTTGTGCTTAGGTGCTAATATGATGTACTAGTTGATGTTGTGAATGTTATTCTAATCATGCTTGTAATGTATTGAATCGTGATTGATGTTGAGATAGGGTTTGTTGCTGCATCAATTGCTTGATATAAAAGACTAGATCAACAAGACGAATGACTAAGTACTATCCCTGCTTCCTAAGGTGTTTACCTAAGAAAACCTGATACCTAATCTTTAGAGTTAAAAATGGAAGTAAGACATAACAAAGTAAACTTACATGTAACTTATGAGTGGTTGTTGTATTGCTTAGTGTTTGGCTAATGCACTCATTGAATGTCAAGAAACGATCTATTTAGCCATGTTTTACCTGAAAGCTTGGTTTTTCCTAAGTAAAGAACTTGGTTTACAATCTAGATTTTCAAGCATATAGAGGTTTGCATAGCTAGGCTTAGGTATTTAAAATAATAACTTTTTCTATGTTCTTAAATTAAGTCATTTAGATGCCCAGTAATGTTGACTAATCGAATGTGTAGGGATAGGGCTAGGGCTAAGGTTAGGTTAGGATATTGATATCAATACATATCACGTGTATGAGCATAACATCCTTAAATTGCAAATGTTGATCATTAAAATATTAAATTAATATAATTATCATAATAACTTGTTATCTGTTCAAGATATGAGCTTATTCGTACTGTGTTGGTATCTACTCTCACTCCGCAATATGCTGAAGGGATAAACTGGTTTTATTCTCAGGTTAGAAGTTTGAAGCAAGTTTGAGCTTTGGGGGGAAAACTTTCGAGCATGTTAGGGAGTTAACCTTTTTGGAGATGCTTGTGATAAACTCAATTAATTTTGATGGAGTGTATTAGTAATGAAATGAAAAAAAAAAAATTATACTTTTGAGCCTACTAGCTTGTAAATATTATGAATAGTTTATAAAGTCTAAGTGCAAGGTAGAACTCTAGTGGATATATGTTTTATGATGAATAAAATATCATAAGTTTGCATAAATGTTTAGCAGGTTTTAGTCAGTGATGAAGTATCCTTTGCTATCAAGGTGTGACAAATAAGATTATTGGTAAATTAACACATGGTTGCATTAGGTAATTTGCCCAATTTGTTATCATTATTTAAAAAAAATTATAAGAAGTTATAAAATCAAAATTTGAACTTTTTTTAAGGCATACATTGCATAGTTGTGAAATCATGGACAATATTCAAAGATAATAAAATCAAAGGCTAAATACAAATTTATTTGTTGAATTCCACAATTGAAACGTGTTTAAATTTCAAACTCATTAATTAATGATCTAGTCTTACAATCTTTTCTTGTGTCTATTTGCAATGAATTTATCCTAAAGAAAAAAATTAAATATTAACATTCTCATGGACCCTCAAACCATTCCATTCGAAATTTTTGCCATAACAACTGGTACATTTATCTTTGAAATGATCTTGAATGTGCACCAATAGTAACATTCTGATTGCTCTTTTTTTTTAAAATGTTTTTTTGGGCCAAACAACAAACTTCATTAACACAATCATGAGTACACATTAGGGGGCCTTGATGCCTAGTCAACAAACAGCAAATCTAGTAAATGAGATGGTGGTCGATTGACAAAACACAACAGCTCATCTCACAAGTACCTTGGGTAGCAATCCAATGTGTACAAGCTTTAACTTCATGAGGAACAAAAGAAATGGTACATGACGAAAAGAAAGAGCTTAAATGTTTGATATCTTGGATTAGTCCTTGGTTATCTGACTTAATTGCATTGTTAGACCAGTGATTGTTACGTGCAACTCACAGCTTCAGTTTCCAAGACTTCAATATATCATGGAGGAACATTCAAAGCAGTAGCATAAAATAACTGACCAACTATACCCAAACTACCCTTAACAATTGTCGGAAGAATAGAAGCAACACACTTAAACTTGATAACATTTGAACTCTGGGGATCAGAATTTTTAGCCATGTTCTATTGATTACACAATGAGCATCTGGTGGTTGAGATGAAGAATGTAGTGCTCCTTCTAAATTTGAATTGCATGATAATGGAGCTCTAGTTGTTCCATTGGTGTAGACAATAAAACACATTGAACCAGCCTCTATCATTCGTAAGTGTTGACTGGAAGATGTAGCTGCAGACACATTATTATGCGTATTAAGCCGCTAACAGTCGTAAGTTGAAACAGATTCTGAAGCTGCATTAGTGACTGCAAATGCCGATCACAACTACTAATTGACATGTCAAAACCAGCTTGTAAGCCTTTGCTTTCTTCTGCTTGGTTGCTGGCATCATCTCGATTTACAGGAAAAACTGAAACGGTCATTTTAATAAGTGAATATTCATTTAACCGCAAAATTACAGCCAATGGATTTGGGAAACTCTGAAAAACTACAAAGATTTCGTTGCTTCCAAATATGCCAAAGTACAATGGCAACTCTTGACAAGAAATGCTTCGGTTGGCTTTCGATAGGCAATGTTTGTGCACCACATCTTCCATCGAAGTAGCAATAGTTGTTGTAGCATAGTTAGCTACATCAATCTACAAGAAATCAAACCAAATTGGCTTGACCCACTCACAATGGAGTGAAAGATATTCAACAAACTCCACACAGCCACATAAAGTACAAACTAGAGAAGCAAGGACCTTCCTCCAAAATAAATTATGATTAGTGGCCAGCGCATGAAAGTATAAATGCCAAATATGGTGTTTATACATCGACTAACAATCTAGACTTCAAATAATTGCCAAAAATGCATTGTGGCCTCATGAGAAGATTGACCAACTATATATAAATTATCATCTAATGACACTAAACTATGATAACCACTTTTAACTTAATAATTGCCATTCCTTTCTTTAGGCTAAACCAATTTATCCTCTAATAAAGAAAGAGAGCAAAATATTTAGAATTGCTTCCCTTTAACTATTAGCAATGATCAATGATAGAAAGATTCTAACATCGATGATTTTCATCAATTAATTGGCGTACTACTAAATTTCTCAAATCAGGACCAACTTCCCTAAGTTATAATTTGTATAAAGGAAGAGTTGGTATCTACAGTAAAGAATACTAGGCTAAACTCAACAAGGTGAAGGGGGTTGGTGTGGGAGGGTGAATTAAGTTCTAAGACAATATGCAATTCTTTTTTATAATAAAATAATAATAAGTAAGAAAATTAAAAAAGATAAGGATATAGAAATTAAAGCTTAGATATAAGGAGTTCGGACTGTCTTCTACTCTCTATGCACTCAAAATGCCTTCAATTGAAGACTTCACACCACTTTATCAATTTTTCAACACAATGCTCCAAAAGCTATACAAGCTATACAGGCTTATACAATCTCTTTTACACATAACAAACTCAAGTATAGTGTTTTTCTCTCAAGATTGCAAATGTAAGAACTTTCAAGCACTATAAATTAGGTCTCTTTTTGTTTGATTGCAACTAAAGTGCGCAAGAAACAAATGAGAAGTAATGAAGCTAAAGAGTGTAAGAGAATGTCTTTTAATTAAAGTAGAATATTAGATCTTAATTCTCTTTGGTTGAGTGGTTGAGTATTTATATCATCTCATTGAATTCTTCCTATTATCGCACATTAAATGCTCCAATGGCTACTTGGATTAAACTGCCGGTACCTTACCCTTATAGACAAGCTGACAACAAATTGCATTACCGGTATGAACATTGGCAAGTGAACCGGCATGCTGGCTCCTTAAGGTTAGTCAACTCTTCTTTATGTTATTAAGGGTTTTATACCATCAATTTGGTTCTTCCTTAAGCTATTATGTTGGTAAGCCAAGTATAATCTAAAAATACTTTTAATACATTACAAACAAATACACTTTGCAATCCAACTTTAAGATTATTTGATTACCACTCAAAAGATTAAACTTCTTATAGAGATAATTGATATATTTAATTATTAAGCAAATTATTCAATCTTATTCAATTAACTTAATATGGTCAAATAAAACTCAGTTTAATCATTCATTTTTGTTTTATTCTCATCAAAATCAATTAATAAATCTTTGATTCAATATAAAGATCACGCTAAACATACACAAAATTGCCATCACCAATCCTTTATAACAAATTATTCATAATTACATGACGCCCTTGTAAAATAATTTGCCATCCCAATGATTCTGTACTCCTACATGAGGCACATTAAAAACCTTAGTTAGAAAAATAAATAGTCATTAACAAATAGATCCACATAGTATTTGGGAATTTCAAAATTCATCATGCTAATTTACCAAGCAAGGCTAAATTAAATTCATGGAAATCCTTAAATCCCAATTAACCCTTATCCTTTGATTTAGCTAAATCTTTCCACTTTTTCCAATCCCAATCAACCGCTATCTTTTGATTTAGCCAAATCTTTCCACTTTTTCCAATGGATATTATTTCCTTTCTCAGTTTACTCCTTACTAGAAATTAGCAAAAACGCATTCACTTTAGTACACCATTTTTTTAGGAAAACTAAAAAAACCTGTAAAATATGTAGGAATTATATATGCTACTGATTTAAGCATAACTTCCTTAGTAGCTGTAGAAAATAAATTTTTTTTCCAACCCTATAATTTCTAGACAATTTGTTCCTTAAGAAAACATAAACCCTATGATTTTGGCCTACCTTAGTTAGTATGAAGGCCCAAATACTTACCTAGGTGATGGAATAGATTTATGTACATCTCGTTTGCACAAGCTGCCTTCAACTAGTCAAGAGTAGACTTACTAAAAGCTATAGAGCTCTTTTGGAAATTTATTTCTTGGCTTGCAATCTTACAATATTAATCTAAAATAGTCCTTAACCTATACAAGTTCTCTTTATTTGCTTAAAAAAAATAGAGTCATTTGCAAAAAATAGGTGAGTAAGCAAGGGACTTGATTCTTTAATCTTAATTCCTTTCAATTGGCCTAAGTTAGTAGCATAAATGACCAATCTAGAAAGACAATCTGCCACCATTATAAATAAGTAAGGAGATAAAGGTTCCCCTTGCCTCAACCCCCTTGTAGATTTGAAGCTATGTCCTCTTTTTCCATTTATTAACAATCTATAATTCACTTATGAAACATAAGACATAATCTACCCAATCTAAACAGATGAAAAACCCATACGACTCATGACTGCTTCTAAAAAGGACCATTCAACTTGATCGTAAGCCTTTGCCATATCTAACTTAATAGAATAGAAGTTCTTTTTTCTTTCATTAAGACAATTTTAAATGGTGAAATACCTCATGTGTCATTATTACATTGTCTTGAATTAAGCGACCAAGGATGAAGGTACTTTGAAAAGGAGATATGACACCATCTAAAAGAGGTTGTAAATGATGTGACAAAACTTTAGAAATGATTTTATAAGTGAAATTACATAGGCTAGTTGGTTGGAATTGAGTTATTTCATATAGACTAGATGCATTAGGAATATTTGTTGAATTAAAATGAGGAGGAAAAGTACATGTTCTTATATAGGAGCTGACAACGTCAAAGAGACAAGGGTCGAGCAAATTCCAATGTAGCTGATACAAAAGGTGTAACGACCCAAGGGGGTTAGTTGTGACAATTGCTGTATACCGTACAAAGGATTGCAAATTGAATTCCCTTACAATCAACGACCTTTTTATACGATACAAAAGGCTACAGCTACTACTAACTACCAAGAGTACGCAAGCTTAAGCAATATCATTTCATGATAAATAATAAAATTATAAAACGTAACACATTGTCTATTTGTATAAAAGTTTACAAATACGAAGTCTGAAACATGTCTTAAGTTAAACCAGTATATCAAATTACATATTCAGCTCTATAAACTATCAGAAATACTCTCTAATCATATCTAGCTCCCATACTGACCTTATGTAGAATGTTAACCACGAGCATGCGATGGCCCAACTCCACAAAAAGATTGGCCTACGAGAGAAGACTACAAAGGTATAAGCTAACTAGTTTAGTGAGATAATTTCCTTTAACCATACATCAATTAAGTTATATAATAGTTAGGTTCAACCAAATGAATGCATGATAAATAATATGCCAAACAAATACATGCAGGTGACCAGGTACTGCATGCAACTCAAATTTAACGCCTTCCGAAATCAAGGTTGGAGACTCATCGGTATAGTCAGATCCGGGTATCATATTAGAACTTATTCCATAACGAAACTCCGCGTTTCGTATTCAAAATGTAATGGTACATTAATTATCAGTTTTATCAAAACGAGTTCTACATATGATTATGAGTAGGCTCATACAGCCCTCACTCACCCCTTAAACGAAGGCTTTTAGACTCAATCCTTAGCCAGGAGGTTAGCGCCTGCAACGCCTAATCATCCCGCAGGCCAGGGTAAGGTCATATCATACATATGCACCATACAAAATCTATAACAAACAATCAAAATGTTTGTGTAATGTGACTGTCGAAATTAGTTATGTAGTGCATGATTATGCATAATCCAAGTTAACTTTTTCTAGTCAAATAAAATTAGGTCTTATTTATTCAGTGATCATTTTAAGTCACAAACAATCAATTCCCAGTGAATTCACTATGCAACAATTATTATATTAATGAAGTTTAAAGTAAATTCACCATCAACAACAATTACCATACACAAGCATAACCTAACCCCATATACATTCATTTATAGATCATAACTTATATTCACTAACTATAAACACAAACAAGTATGGAATTATTAGGAGAAACTCATTCAGTCATGGCTAACTCAAGGGTCGTAGTAATCTAGTGGTAATTCAAGGTCTATATCAAAATCACTTGAGAATAATAGAAATTTGTAAGTTTAGGAATTTAAAGCAAACTAGTATCATAATTTGTAAAGTCTACTCCATTTAGTTACGTAAAATTGTTAATTCGAGCTTTTTATCGAATCGCATGTAACTTTTTCGTTTTAGCTTGGATCGTTATGAACTTATTGTCCATTATGATCGTTTTCAAGCGTATTTTCTCGTAACGAGATACAACGTAACGAGATCCGTTTTGAACGTTGTATCTCATAGTTTAAATTGTGAGATAAAAATATCACAAAATTTACTATTTAAGTTTAAGACTTATAAAATATTATTTTTCTCTTTTTCTTAATATATTTATGATGTAATCATTATTTAAACCATATATTTGATATTTTTATTATTTTGAGCATACTTTTCCTAGTTTTGAGTTTTTAGCCTTATTATTATTATTATTATTTTTATTATTCTTATTTTCTTATTATTCATCTATATTTCATGATTTATACATACAAATATATATATATATACTTATAGTATTTTTGATAAATTTTATAATTTTACTTTGTTAAGAAATTCTTAATTTACGATAATATATATATATATACCTACTCCTTACATAATTATAAATTTATTTTAGTTTATAGATATTATTATATTATATATGTTTATTTTCGATATACTACATATATATACTCTATGTTATACGCTATATGTATGTATATATTTATTTTATGAAAATAAACATGCTCTTATGTACATATGCATATATTCATGTATTTGTATTTATACATATAAATATACTCATATAATATAGTTTACATGTGTACAAAAATGTAATTACCGAATACATAGATTTTTATATATATATATATAATATACAAATACTTATATTATATATTTGGTATACCACAACATATACTCTATATTATATATATATGTCCTATTTATATTATGTATTTAAACATATATTACCACTTATAGAAATATACTACTACATATATACTATACGACTACATATTTATATATATATATACGAAAATAATTATATATGTATACACATATATATATATACACTATAGTTATTTTGTAAAAATACTTAATACTAATTTTATGTATTCTTAAAAAAAAATAAATAATACATAACCCTTCCATATAATATACCTATATACATACATGTATACGTACATAGCTTTATACATACATATATAAATCAATTTAAGTATTTATGTATATATACATGTAATAATAATGTTATATTTATAAAAATACCATACAAATACTATATTTATACATGTACATACTACATATTACATATTTATACTTGAAAAATAATTTACTTAGCTATTACTTTTAAATTTTTCTTCTTCTTTTCTTCTTTCTTTTTCATGTTTTTGATTTCTAGGATTTCTTCTCTTCTTTTGTTTTAGGTTTTGCTTTTATTTTTCCAAATTTTGTTCTTCCTTTTAATTCACGTGTTTAGCAATTTAAGAGAAATAAAATAAAAAAAAATCTTATCCTAATCCTTTCATTTATGAAGATGGGATAAAGTAATCTTATGTAAAGTTTTCCTTCTTTTATACCTTAACAGTTAGCTTGGCAATTGTGCATGTAGGTTGCCATTCGATTTCCATTTGCAGAACGTGGAAACAATAGGAAAAGAAAAAAAGAAATAAAAGAGAAAAAGAGAAAAAGAAAAAGGAAGAAAATAAAAATTAATAATAAATATATGTAATTTTTTGAAACATATAAATTATAACAATACTCATCATAAATTAATTTTGAAATTTTTGTGAAAATTTCTAAATTTAATTGGTACCGGTTACAATTATAATTTTTACAAGTTATTGTAGCGATTTCATTAAAATTTCACACGAATAGATGATTTAGTCGAAAATTGTAACCGACTATGATTATATCACTATTGAATAATATTTAACTATTTTATAGGCTTATGTTTATAATTTTAGGGCTTCGAATATATTTAGGTTCAATTTTGATTAATGGTGCATAAATCAATTTTAGAGTTTTAGTACGCGATTTAGGGTTTCGATCAATTCTTAGAGTTTTGTTATCGGTGTTATATTTGATTTATTCAATTTCATAATATTTTATTGTTACTAGCTTTATCGACTTATTGTACAGTTTAGGATACTCAGACTTGAATTAAGGTTTAACTATTGATTTCCTAGGGTTTACAAAAGGTTGTTAAACCCATTAGGACTTGGTAATTTTAGGCTACTAAGTTGAAATACTACTTGTTTGACTTCTTCTAACTCTGGTGGTCTTATTAGCCAATCATTATGATTAAATGAAACAATATGTGGCATATGATCCGAAAATAATTGTAAAGGATATGGACTCTCAAACTTAGAGAGATTAGAAAAGTATGATTGAAAAGCCTATGAAATTGCTTATGCACCCATTCTCTACTAACCTTGCTGATCCTTAATACGAAAGACTTTACTCTTAACTCTGTGATTAAGAGTCATTCTATGGAAAAATTTAGTGTTTCGATCCCTAAACTTAAGCTAATTTATTCGGTATCACTGATGCTAGAAAAATTCTTCTTATTGTTGTACCTCCTTAAGTTGTTGATGTAGAGACATTTCTTCTTCCACAAGAACATCAGAAACTAGACAATTCCTTAAAGGTGAAAGTTGTACATGTAAATCATTAATCACCTTACTACTATTACAAACATTTTTCCTACGTTCTATCAAGTCTCTTCCATAAGCCTTCAGTTTAATCAACAATCCTCACAAATTTGGAGTAAGATAAACACTATTCTAAGCTTTTTTGAATAACTTTCGAACACCCATTAACATGTAGCCAACCTTGTTCAAATTTGAAAGTTTAGGGCTTCTTTTTTTATTTAGATTAAGATCTACTATCAAAGGCAAATGATTAGAACCTTGCATTGGGAGGTTAAAACATGCATTGAAGGGAAACTCTTTATTCAATAATAATTGACAAGAGCTCTATTAAGTTGCTCCTTAACCCAAATGCCATTCGCACAACGATTAGCCCAAGTAAATTTCTAGCCTTAGAAACTAGGATCAAGGTGCCCAAAGTCAGAGATCATATGATTGAAATTAGCCATTTGCCATAATGGCTTAGGCTTACCTCTACTCTTCTCATCTTCAGAACATGTTTATTTTAAATTGTCTATTATCATCCATAGAGTATCCACACAATCTGCTAAAAGATGAAATCTATCCCAAAGTTTTAAACTACTACCATAATCAGGGTTAGCGTAACAGAAAGATATCTTCACTTACCTTCCACTTAAAGATTTAACAAACTTAACATTAACAACATTTTTGGTAGATTGACAACATTTAATACAACATCATCATGCTACCATAAGAGAAGACCACTAGATAATCACAATGGATCTACATAAACAGATGAAGAAAACCGAAAATGCCTTTGCAATCTTTCTAAACAAGGTTATTGATTCCAAGTCTCCATTAAGAAGACAACATTGAGCCATTTTTTTCAAATAAGTTGATCAAGCTTGTTCACTATCAAGGTCTGCCCTAACCCTTGGCATTTCCAAGATAATAACCTCAAGGTAACTACATGGTTGTTAAGGAACAACCATAGAAACCCTCAGTAGTAAAATAAAAAGATTGATGAATCTTTAACTCTACTATATGGCTTTCAACATCAAACTAGCCAACTTCAAACCTATCTTTCAAAGAAGCTATTTGCTTCAACAAGACCCTCTTAAATTTGCGATGAATACTTTTCCTTCACAACAACAAGGAATTCTTTCTAGATTCACTTTCCTTTATGCATAGATTAGATTCTTTAGGGTAGGCATCAGTAAGTTGTTGAGGTCTTTTTAGAGTAAGAAAGTCGAAGGCTGTTTCAACAGGTGTTGTAAAGTTAGAATTTTGTATAATAGTTTTGTTAGGGGACAAAGCAGATGTTGGAACTAAAGGGGATGGTGACATAACAGTGGAAGCGATAGGATCAACAATGTTTTTTGGTATGAAAAGGGAAGTGATAGCTTTGGTAAAGAAAGAGGGGTTTAGACTCGGTATTCTATAGTGCTTCCCAAAATCCTATAGGATACCCTTAAGGTTTTCACTTTATTTCCATAACCCGACTCTATAAAGTTTTAGAGAACCTGATTAAAACTCAACCCTACTCACTCATGCTAAAAACATTATAAAAAGATATGTTTAATAAAAATAAGCACTCTTGTTCATAAAATAAGATGCTCAAGAATACAAGCATGCCAAAGTGTTCATGCATTATATCACCATAAAATTTAATTTTCAAATAAGCTACTATTATTAATCGTTGTTCCAAACCTAAAAGTAAAACATAAAAACAATATCTATATAAATATTATGAGGCTTAGGGTTGTTTAAAAGGAAAAAGACAAAAGATATCATTCTATTATTTATATTTTATCAATACTTATATTCTATTATTGTATTATTTATAAATATTATTATACTAGTAACTCATGCTTCATGAAGTACCAATTTTCTATAATGTAGGCATAATGATATTGATTATAGGGATGTGATTAAGGATTTTGGCATATATATATATATTATTTTAAAATGAATTCGGGTTTTCTATTGAGTTTTTCCTATATTCTAAAATCTCCCCCATAACCCTATAGGATTTAAAAATTAATTTTAGAACTCACCTCAAAATCTTATAAGATCTAACTCTATAGAATTTTTAACAGTTCAATAGGGTCAGAAATCCTATAATAACTCGCTTAATAGTATCTCTAGTTTAGATTTAGAAGTTATTTGGTAAAGTGGAGAAGTGGTCTGTGTGGATGCAAATCTTGAATTAAAATAGAGGAATGTGGGCCTGTATAAATATTTGACCTTACAACACAAGTATGCAAATATTCTAAATCAAAGCACTTTCCTTTGCCTTAAAAAATGGGTCACTTGAGGCTTGCTTCCCATGTAAAGTTTTTGGCTCGCACGTGACGACAGCAACACCAACATAATTTATGCTACCAAGTTCAACATTATCAAGAATAACTAATTCAACCGCATTATGCGAACTTAATGCCACCTGGGTGGATACGTTAGCAGGCTTAGGCAACGGCAATGTAGCAGTTAAATTAGGATTAGCAGCCGAAACAATCTTCTTAGAAACATCAATCTGCAGAGCCTTTGATCTTGGGAGAACAAGTGATTTAGCCCTCAAATCGCTGCTTAAATGCTTGTGAATAAGTTTAAGCAGAGGACAATCGGTCTCAACATGTCCAATAATCCCACATGCTGCACACTAATCTCCTAATCTTTCATATTTGAAACCAATCCATGTTTTACCACCATCAGAATTCTTAACCCATACCCCAGAAATCAATGGTTTGGCAATTCCAAAAGCAACTTGCACACAGAGAAAATCTCTTCTAATACCAGAAATTTCTTCAACATTAATTACTTTGCCGACTTTCCGTCCAAACACACGGGCATTTCTTGTAGTAAGCATGTGCAAAGGTAGACCCTGCACTTGCAACCCAAAGGTAACTTCTTGGGAAGTCAAACATCAATTCTTTGCATTGGATCCCATCTCCTAACGGCCATAGGTTGGCCTATAATTGTCCATGGTCGCAACTCCAAAATAGAATTTGCTACACTCTCGGATGAAGTTTCAGCATGGAAAAGATTTCCATTCAGCACCAAATCGCATCCTTGCCCTTGTAAGAATATTCATAGCAGAAGCTTTCGGAACAACCTTGTCAGCAACCACTTTCCCAACCAAAAGAAATACATTGGAGCATATGTCCAGATCATTAGAGTCAAGGACTAAATGTTCATCATATGGAGAATCACTCGTAGCCACCATACTAGAAAGAAAGAAAAGTCAAGAATACCTATAATGGACAATCTATAAGAATTAGATAAATAGAAAATCAGTCACATACATTCACTGAGATACAGACAAAGAAATAAACACAACAACAATTGAAGGCAAAGTAAAGGAACTTATAAAGTAACAGAGAATGACAGAACAATACAAGAGAATACGCAAGAACTAAGAAAGCAACTTGAAAACGCATAATAGAATAAATATAAATTAAAGACAAAGAAACAAAAACAAACCCTAAAAAAATCTAACCACAAAAACTACCACCTAAGAATGATTTGGCCCACATCGCGAGCACGATCATAAAAAAAAAAAAAAAAAGAAGAAGAAGAAGAAGAATGAGAGAGAGAGAATATAATGTAAATTGGATTTTTAATTTTGGAGGAAAACTTTAAAAGAAGAAATGCCAAAATGGAATTAAACCTAATAGTATGTAATGAAAACCTCGTCTGTTGTATCTAAACGTCAAAAGTGAAAACACAAATTGAAGTACAAAACAATAAATAAAAACATTTTTTAACAAATAAATAATAATAACAAAGTTGTAAATGTAAAATAGATTATATTATAAATTCAAATATTAAAAGAAAATCAAACACACTATTAGAGCAAAATAAATAATTATCTCATTAAAAGGAGAGGAATTTCTTTTTTTTTTTAACAAACACAACTTTCATTCATTAACAACAAGAAACGTAGGTATTCTTATTCCAAAAACTACAATACATCCCGCTTTTAGCTTGGGTAGCCCCATTGGGCACAAGCGTTAGCTCGCATACTAACAAAGGAAATAGAACAAGTAGAAAAAAAAAAGATTTCAAAAATAAAATATCTTGAATAATCGTAGACAGTCACCATGATGCAGATTGGGGACGTGAAATGGCAATAACATACACCAAAGAATTTAATTCAATATGAACATGTTGCTACCCTTTATCCTTCGTTATAGATAAACTTTCCCTAATTGCTAATGCTTTATTCATAGCCACATCAAATGTCAATACTGGGATAGTCGTAGCTTGAAGAAGGTGTTTAGAAGAGTCTCGACAAATTACTCCAATGCTGCTTCTTTGTGATTGTGTATCTAGAGAAGCATCACAATTTACCTTTACAAAATTAGGAGAAGGATAGCTCAAACCATGTGTAGCAGCTAGCTCAAGTTGTGACACTGTATCACAATTGGATTGTGGCATTTGTCTAATAATATTGTCATTCAACACTGGAACATAAGAAGCGAAAGAGGAGCAAGAGTTCCTTCAAAGCTGATATAGTTACTTAGAAAGGGTTCGGTGAAGTGTCGTTAAAGACACAATAATTCCTATGTGTCTAAATTAACTACACGATAATTATAGTGCATGATAAAAATTCTATCATCTCTAACTTTGTAAACTAGGAAGATGCTAACAAATCTTCTACCCATGAGTCGAACTTAGAGATTGAGTATTCTTCTATTTTCATATGAAGAACTCCAAACCATATAGCTTAAGTTTAATGGCAATGAAAGAACACGTATTCATAAAATTCTTCTTCACCACAAAAAGACATGATGGTGAAAATAAAAGTTTCCTACAAAAAAGGTTAAGGTTAGTAGTAAGAGTATTATACACAATTTCCATAACAAGTGTTTATATTTAGGTTAGCATTGAAAATGCCAAATTATTTTCCATACTTTGTGATTGAAAACATGTGAACTTGACACTACATCCCCCTATTGATTGCCACTTCTACATTGTAAACAATAATAACAACTTTTCACTAAGTATATACAAGAATTCCCCTTACTCCATACCAATCTAGCGCCCTTAACATGTGCCGTAACAGGGATTCATAGTATCGCTTATTTCTTTACATCCAATAGCTCATGATCAGTACTACTGAAATTCTAATAGCATCTATCTTTGTCCAACAAATAAGAAACTATCAAATTAACAAGGTTAAACTTATGCTCTCTTATAGATAATTAAACTTAGGTAAACTTGGAATCTATGGATCATTCCAAACATTGATAAAGTTACCATCACCTACTTACCATATAAGTTCATTAACAATAGACTCTTTACCAATTAAAATGCTCTACCACACCCAAAAAGCTCTTCTACCATTTATAGCACTTAAAAAACTACAAATAGGAAAATAAAGAGTCTTCAATAACCAA
Organism: Lumnitzera racemosa; assembly: GCA_024138005.1. Classification (NCBI taxonomy): domain Eukaryota; kingdom Viridiplantae; phylum Streptophyta; class Magnoliopsida; order Myrtales; family Combretaceae; genus Lumnitzera; species Lumnitzera racemosa. The sequence goes on from JAMXBC010000005.1 coordinate 27,495,792, forward strand.
ACCCATAAAGCATCAAGTCTTTGCAATATACGCCTACTAGGTTTTCCTAACAATGGGTTATTAAAAGATTCTAAATCCTTAAAACTAAGACCACCTAATGCATTACATTTTTGCAAATCTCTCTACTTTCTCCAATGTATTTTATTTCCAAATCCAATTTAACCCCACTAAGAATTTCAAATCGAACTATCTACCTCCCTATACTACTTCATTGGAAACTTGAAGACACTTATAGAGTAAGTAGGAAGATTATAAGCTACTGACTTTATGAGTACCTCCTTTCCACTTGTAGGTAGCAAATTCTGCTTTTTCAACAATACGTTCTTTAACATAATTTAAAGCTTGTGATTTTGAATGACCCTAAGAAATCGGAAGACCAAGATACTTACTTAGAGAATTGTTAACCAATATTTGCAATATCTCAGCACATTCTCTTCTTACATGAAGTAGAGTAGACTCATTGAAAGCCAATGAACTCATCTCATAATTAACTTTTTTGCCTTGAAATCTAGCAATACTATTTAATAAGCCCTTTTAATCTTTGAAGATTAACTAATGTTGCTTCTATAAAGAAGAGAGAATTGTTAGCAAAAAATAAATGGGTTAGAAGCGATCTATTACTCTTCATGTGAATCCTATTTAAACGACCTTCAATACTTGCTTAATGGTGGATCTCCCTACCTAATAGCCCTAGATGGTTTGAAGTTCCTAATTCTAGACCCATTCACTGACAAATAATAGGAAACAAGTGAGACACATGACATAATCCAACGAATCTAAGTATCAACAAATCTCATTCTATTAAGCATAGCCTCTATAAAATGCCATTCAACTCTATCATAGTGTTATGCCCTAAATAAGAAAAGTCATAATAGTTTCATTATGTAAACTAACCTAAGATACAAGCTAACCTCACAACTGCTACCGTAGATATAATCTACATAAGATTCACATGACTTAACCAGCTTAAAGCATCTAGTTTGACACCTATCAATAATCCAACCTATAGTATGGCTTTTCAAAAATTTCTATTCATGACAACCTATTATCTGATAAAACAATAGTGCTTATATAAACCTTTCCACTCATAGAGTTATAATTTACATTAAAAGTTAACATAAACCATATATCTTAAAGTTTATTTACAATAAAATAGGAAACTAGTGGGAATTTAAGAGAGTTCTTAGTTAGTTTTCTCAAAACTGAAAGGAAAAGTCAAAAGCTTAGATTTAGTGAATACTTCTTTCCTCACTCTCTCAATTAAATTCGTACTAACGTGTAGGTAGTGATATCTGTACATCTTGAATTTTTTATTCATCACTTGCAAAAGAGTCATTAGGATATAAGCATAACTAGCTCAGTAAGTAGGGTGGTGTTAGAGAAGTACCATAAAATCACAAACAAGGTTATTAATTGTAATGAAATGCAACATAATCAATCACTAAAAGCATTGCACAATGTTATTTGCTCTATTGTGAGGTTAAAGAAATTATATCCACTTTAACCCAAATTGAGGAGTTTACTACGACTCAAAATTAGACTAAACCTAGTCTTGTGCAATAGAGAACACGCTACTCTCATAACTACCTTAAAACCATGGCCCACACCTTTATTGAGACCTACTCCTTGTCACTTAGTTTGACTAAGGATAGGAAAAGGACCACTGCAACTGTCCTCATCAAAGGTTGCTATGTATGTCCAGTTGCATTAGCAATCAGATCACTATTAGTTTCATTTATTGGTAGCCAAACAAGTTCACACAATACAGAATTATGAAATCATGTAGAATGGTACACTAATGAGTTTAACTCTTATCACAAACTGAATACCAATCACATACATGACATACGCGTCCAAATACTTTGATATAGCATCTTAATAAGCTGTAAAGGTACGATCCCAACTTATCTATATTGATGCTACTACGGAAGGCCTGTATCATTGATGCTCTGCTCTTTAGTAAATCCTATATATAGAAGACCTATATTTAGTTATTGTAAGAGTTATGAAAACATTAGGGTTTTATCTACTCTTTATATTATTATGAACCTATATATATAAATATATATTAAGTATATTATTACTCTTATATGATGGAATATAGTTTCATCTAAATATATATTTATTATAGTTCTATTATATAAGTTATATTAAGTTAGTAAGCGTTAGTAATATACATAGTTATATTATTACTTATAATATATCGTTTTTATCTTATCGAAATGTACTTTTTTTTTCAATTATGTGACGTTTCAATATTAGGTTTATTGTAGTACATAAACTTTTATAATATTATAGAAATATGGGTTATATTACCTATGATTATCTAATTTTAGTAAAAATGGTATTATCGGGTTCGTACGAACTTAACGATATATATTATAAGTTTTATCTTGACATATGACTTCTAATGGGTATTCTTTGTTTTCTATTATGCCTATATGCTCTTATAACAAGTCTTATCATATTATGTTCATATTACATGATTAAGTTATATTTTATATAATTTCCTAAAATAGCTTAGTAATACATGTAATTTCTAATCCTAAGACATATATACCGAAACCTAGGTTATATAATAGTATAAAATACAATAAAAACCCACCTTTACCAAACTTGGTTAGCATGTATATGTATAAGATTTATTTTAATATTTGTCACATTTTAGCCTAATATTGCTAAAAATGTATGCTAGTTGGTAAATTAAGCTATTTTACTACTAAAATTCATAATAAATAGCTTGGGTCACCAATTTATTTTATGAAAGATTTTATAGATTCCTAAAAATATAGGAAATTCAGTGAGTAGGTGGTTTCATGTTATTGGTTTTATCACCTATATGCACATAATTACGTTTTTACCTTTAAATTATAAATAATTAGGCAAATAATATTATTTTTATAAAAAATTAATTCCCTTATGCCTTAACATCATTATAAGCATCTAGAAGTCATAGTATATCAATTTTATCATTTAATTTCATAAAAAGTTATTTATTTCATAAGTCGCGCTATTTTTAGCCATTTTTAGGGTCAAAAAATAAAATAAATAGTAAACATACATGAATTTAAAATTAGGCTACATAGCAATTAGCTAAGTATGAAATGTATTTTGTAGAAAAATTTTCAACTCAAAACAAAATCATTTAGTGTATTTATTTTGTATTTAAAGTTTTGGATGAACAGTAACAATGTTAAGCAAGTATATCAAATATTCATAATTTTACAAAAATAAAATTAAACAATGAAAGTATGTCTAAATAACCTAAAAATAATTTTGTTTATAATTTATTGAATTAATTTAGTATTTTTTAGAATTTAACAAAAAATAGAGCAAATTTTTTACTTAGTGTTCATCAGCGATAAGCTGACTGATGGCCAGAGAGGGGTTATCAGTAGTCCTAAGCGGTGGTAGCTCTACTTGGGTCTAGCAAGGCTCAACACTAGGTGGTGGTTTGGTCCACAAACTAGTCCAAGCTAGCCCGTTTCTTTGTTTTTCTATTTATTTTTTGTATTTTCTATAAATTTTCTTTGACTATTTAAGGTTCCTAAAGTATGCAAATGGTTGTCTAAGACTCTTATTTATGTTAGGTTAGGCGGTAAGAATTTTGTTAGTTATTAAGAAAATTATTTTAGTTATTTTTCTTAAAGTAATTAGCATGAGGTGGGTTTTTTTTTTTTTTTAAAGAAGTTGTAAACCTTACAAATCTAGCCTTTTAAGTATAGAGTTAAACTTGTGTATTATAGGCAATTTCTTTAAGTTAATAGAATTGATAAATTTAAAATCAATTAAAAATTTAAAATTTAAAACCTAAAATGAATATGAAAAACCCTAACTTTTAGATTGAAATTCTAATAGTATATGAAACCATAAACCCTAAATATGTGTAATTGTAAGAAATTGACTCTAAACTTGATAAAAACCCTAATTATATATAGAAACTCTAATCCTATAAGCAAGTACATACGAGAGATTGAACCTAAACTTAATCAAAACACTAAACTAAAAACTTTAAATTTATCAATCATGCAAATTTACCTTAATGGTCATGAAACCCCAATTAAGTACAATTATTGAACGTTACACTTAATCGCATCAAATCGCTAATTAACGATTTGAGATAATTTTCAAATGCTAATAAACATAAGAGTACTTAGTTAATTTATACAATTAATGATATTATTTTATAATTGATATTAACTTTATATATATATATATATATGTAAGTAAATTAGTATTATAAATATATTTAATTAATCGAACTTTAATTTCACTATTATTTGTTATTTAGGTATTATATAATTAATGTTACTTTTTTTACTTTATAATTTCCATATAATTATAATATATGTTATTAATAATATTATTTAGAGTATTGAAAATGCTTAAAGAACATTCAACATGTTATATTTGTGTATGTCTTTATTTTCTTTTCTTTTCTTTTACTAAATTATGCATGATATATGTACACAATATTATTATAATATTTTATTTTAATGTTGACCAAAAGTCAACAAGTCCTTTTCATTGCATTTAATAATCTTTTCTTTCCCTTTTGTTCTTTTTTCTTTTCTCCCATTATTGTTTTATTTTTTCGTGAACACCTAAGAATTTAGAGAATTCTCTAGTTTTCTTTAAGCATCATCAATGTACATATGCAATTAGATTACATATTATTCCAAAAAGTAAACCACCACTTTCCCTCTCTCTTTCTTCATCTTCTTCCTCTAAATTCTCTCTTTTTCTTCCATTAAACTACTTACTTTTAATTACACCACTAACTACCTATTTCAACAATACCAAAAGAAGGAGAAAAAGGGGATTTTTCTTCAAAGGTATTCAAGAAGAAGTAACTATATTTTCTTGTATATTATTAGTATTAGCCTTCTTATGTAGATTATGTCATATATTTCTTGCATACTTTTACGTTTTCTTCTACTTAATGTATTTAATATATATTTTAGTGTATGGAGCTTCGTGTAAATATATTAGATTTTGAGTATGTAATCTATTTCTTTTGAAGATTATGCTTATATGTATATATATACTATTATACATATAGGTAGATAAATACATATATGTATAGACATATTATGAACTCAGTTAGAAATGTATATGTAAATACATATATATGGTTTATAAAAAATGCATAGGAATATATATTATGTGTATACATATAAGTAAATAAATAAGAAACAAGACAAGAAATATATATATATATACATACGTATACATCTTATATACATGAAATATAATATGAACATAAACATATATATATGAGAAATACTTGTATTAATATATATACTAAACCAAAAATACATATATATATATATATGATATATATTGAATCTCCTTAAAATTATATTAAGAAAATATAAATATACGTATATATGTGTGTATAAAAGTACATATAAAATTAAGTATAAATACGACTATAAGCATATTTACATGTATTAAAATACGAATAATAATAGTATACTAAAAGTATAAATATATGTATATATGTATGTATGCATGTATAGATATACGTATTATATTAGTGTAATATAAGTATACCTACATGTATGTATACAAGAACATATAATAATATAGTAAGTATAATAATATAAGTAAGGACATATATGTATATAAGTATATGTATACAAGTACATACATATAATATATTTATTTCATATAATATAATAAAATATATATGTACATGGTTTGGGTCAAAACCCATAAAATATTAATTAATCATAATAACATATACATATATATAATAAAAATATAGAACTTAAGAAACATAAAAAAATAAAGGAAAATAAATAAATTGCCATGTAGACAAATAGAAACATGCTACGTTAGTAAATTTCCTAAAATAATTCATTAAAAAAATAATTTACAAATAATTATGAAATAATAATAATTAATAAGAAAAACATTTCAATAATAATAAAATTAGTAAATATAATTTTAAAATGAATAAATATTGAAATTTATATAAATAAGACATAAAAAATAAAATATTATAATATATGAAATTTAGAAATTAATTAAATTATAAAATAATAAAGAAAAGCTTAAAATTGGAAAATAAAACTATTCGGGACAAAATAACCAATTTTGTAACAACTTAACCTCATATTGGAAAATGTGGGTTTCAACAACCAAAATAGACCTTACTACGTGAGAATACATCTGAAATAAATATTGACTATAAAGTCATAAAAATCATAATTAGAATGAGAAAGTTACACATGATTAAATATTTAATATAAACTAAGAAGAATAAGTAAAATAACTAAATTAGTTGATCCTATAGAGAAATAATGAGGAGAAATAAATAATTAAATACATAACATACCATAATTTACAAATATATTTACTATTTACCCTAATAAGTAAGTTAAACCATGTTCATATCTTGCCCGAGTTATAATAGGAAATTAGGTAAATTATAATAGATATTTAGTTAACTGAAGAGCTTAGTTTTTCAAAATACTTATAAGTCTTATTGTCCTTTTAGGTATTCAATTGTCTAATTCTAGAAACTCTAAAGACTTAGAGAATAAGCATTAATCTAGGTGAAGGAACTTTAATAACCTACTATTTGCTTATACCTGATACTTGTTTGATGTTTACTAATTGTTATTGCTTATGTGTTTGAGTAACTATTTTACTTGAGTGGTATCATCTATGTGATTACTTTTTTAAATCGGTAAATATAAATACCTAAGCAAAGTAACTATTTATATGTGTCTTATGTCTATAACTCAATTGGTATATTTATAGAGAGTGCTAGCTTTGCTAATTTTTGAGAAAAGTATTTTTAGAAACCTTTTCCCCAATCTTAAACATGTTCTTTTATGATTTTAGTGAGGGATTGTAGCACCCATTGATAATATTTTTATTGTTGAGACAAATCTAATATAGGGTCTCCAATTGATTTTGAGAGGACTTGCATATTTGTACCCATGGAGCCTTAGATATATTTTGATTACAAGAGGACTTACATATTTGTACCCGTGGGGCCTTAGATATGTTTTAATAGCGGAAGGCTTGCTTAGCTGTGCTTAAGGAGCCTTGGATGTTGGATGGCCCTAATTAGGATCTACTTGTTTGGATTGGTATTGCTTACTGAACTGGGGCAATAGTTGAGTATTGTTTGGAGGGACGGTACCCTTAAGTAACCTCATGTAGATAAGGTCAAGTACCATGTACGAGTAAGTATAGAGGATAATCGAAGTATAGATGATGTAATTCTACACCTTCCATAGTTTTGAATTCTTATGGATGTATTGCTTATTTTTATTGTGTATGCATTCATTTCTTGTGTTTTACGTGTGTTAACAATGTTTGACAACTTGCTTGAACAATAGTAGTGAGGAACAAACTCACTAAGTTATGGTTTACTCATTCCCTTATAGTTTCTTTTGCAAATTCAATAGAGTTGGGATTAGGATAAATCTCGAGTGCAGCGTACAGACTGGATATATGTATGATAATGTTAGAGTTAGTTGAGGGTTATATAATTGGTATAGAAACATTCTTGGTAGAAACATTTTTATATTAAAGTTCAATATAATTATAATATTTTTTATAATTATAAAGTTACCATATCATATTTTATTATTTGGTAGGAGTTATCGATTTTCTATAGTTCTGAGGAACTATGGAATATTAGATATCTATAGTTATTTATATTTTACAATGAGTTAATAAACTAAAATCGAAAATCCTAATGATTAATTATTTAGAGTCTTGAAATCATTGACTGGCAAGGTAATTTTCATATCATAGGTGTACATATGATATAAAAATTTTAGGCAATCCCAATAGCTATTAGGATGCCATGATAAATCCTATAATTTTTCCTAGTTGTTTCTTCAATTTTTGGATAAATTTAAAGGCCATTTGGAATTATTATCATAATTTATACTTAATATATTAATGTTTAATGATTTTTGTTAATATGCGAGTATATATCCTATTTGTATATTACATATAATAAGTAATTATATGTATATAATCTTATTACTATCATGTCTTTTATTTTTACGATATATTTCCTATTAAATTTACAAATTTACTGCTTGTTATATATAATTATATAATCTTGAGTTAATTTACTAGTATATTTATTATATATACCAGGTGTATTCATAAAAATACACATATATTCATATAGTATATTATGTTATATTATTTCTTTCTATAGCTTAAATAACTAATCTCTAAGGCTTTATTACATTTTGAGCCAAGTTTTAGGAGTTCCAACGAGTTTTACACTATTTTAAATAATCATACTTCTAAGGTTAAAATTAGGTTTTTATGATATCGTTTTTAAAATATAACTTTACTGGGTTACTTCAACTAACTTTTCTAACCTAATCTTAAAGTTTGGGCTCAATTAGATAAGCTTTTCCTAAAGTTCCTAAATCTAGGTACGGTTGCCCTAAATATGATTTTAAAGGCTCGTATTTCCATCTCACTTAAGAAAGTTTTGTCCTCAAAACTTTTATTCTAGACATAATAACTATTCATTTTCTAATAAAAACCTATCACTTACATTTTCCTTTGAAGAGTTTTCGATAATGATCGTTTATTGCCATTTTCGGTTCCCAATTTAATTCAGCTCTTAGACCACTACCCCACTGAACTTTCACATATTCAACTTCTCAATTTCTTTCCTTTTGAATACAGTTCTCCAAGATCTTAATGGACTTTTTTTCAATTATGTAATCCTGTTGTAAGTCTACTGATTTCAGCTCTACAATTGTATCTGGGTTCTTTACAAACTTCCATAACATGGATACATGGAATACATCATGATATCCCACTAAACTTAGTGGTAAAGCAATTCAGCATGCTACATTTCCAATTCTTTTCGTGATTTCAAAAGGTTTGATGTATTAAGGACTTAGCTTTTCTATAGTACTAAAGCTCTTAAATCCTTTAAATGGACTTATCTTAACATACACATCATTTCCTACTGCAAGCTCTATAGGTTTCCTTTTTAGATCTTCCTAACTTGTGTATCAACTTTGTGTTGCTGTCATCGTCTACCGTATTATTTTTACTTTATCATTCATTTTTTTGATTATATCAGGTCCTATCATCGCATATTCATCATTCTCTTAATATAGTGGTGATCAACATTTTCTTCCATACAAAGCTTCATACAGTGTCATTTGGATCATTGCTTGATAACTATTATCATAGGTAAAGTCCACCAATGGTAAATACTAATCCTAGATACCACTAAAATCCAAAATATAGCCTCTCAACATATCTTCAAGTATTTGAATGATTCTTTCTAACTATCTGTTCACTTAGGATGATAAGCCATACTGAATTGCAAATTAGTTCCTAATGATTGATGTAAGCTTTCCTAGAATTTCGGTTCAAATCAATTATCCCTAGCTAATAGAATACTTATCGGTACACCATGCAGTTTAGCAATATCTTTTATATACAATCGTACTAGCTTCTCCATTGAATCATAAGTCTGGTAAGGTGAAAAATGAGCGCACTTTATCAACCTGTCTACTATAACCCAAATTAAATTATGACTTGATCTCATTCTCGAAAATCCTATCACAAAATCCATTATAATATGATCCTACTTCCATTAAGGTATTTCTAATAGTTGTAGTGTACCACTAGACCTTTGATGTTTTACCTTCACCTATTGACTTGTATTACAACCAGCTGCATACCATGCCACATATTTTTTCATGCCTTTCTATGAAAACAATGATTTCAAATCTTGGTACATCTTATTTCCACTAGGATGCAATGTATAACCAATGTCATGTGCTTTAGCCTTTATATCATCCTTTAGCTTTGAGTCACTAGGCACACAAACTCTATTCTTATACCTTAACATACCTTCGATATCAATTTTCAAGTCAAGTACATCACCCATACTCAACTTTTCCTTAATTTCCTTCAATCTTTGATTCTCATCTTATTGAAGTTCAATTCTCCCTATCAAGGTTGGTTATATTACTAAATTCATCAATTGTGCATCAGCTTCATGCCGTTTGAATTCAATTTCCAACTTCTCAAATTCCTTAATTAGTTTACGTTGAGTATTGAGTAACGAAGCTACTTGTTCATAGTTCATGCAACTCAACACATTTGCTAGAACATCAACTTTGCTATGATGAAAGTTTATGGTCAAATCATAATCATTATTAATTCTAACCAATGCTTTTGTCTCAAGTTCAATTCTTTTTTAGTAAAGAAATACTTCAAATTTTTATGATCCGTATATATCTCATAATATTGTCCATATAGATAATATCTCCAAATTTTCAAAGCAAATATCACAGTTGCTAACTCGAAATCAAGATTCAGATAATTCCTCCCAAAAGGCCTCAATTACTTAGATGCATATGACACTATTTATCGATCCTACATCAATATGCATCCCAGTCCATTATTGGAAGCATCGCTATATATGCAATAGGATTTACTCATATTTAGTAGAATAAGTATTGGCGCTGAAATCAAACAATCCTTTAACTCTTGGAAACTTTGTTGACATTCATCACTCCATTCAAATTGAACATCCTTTTGTATCAACTGAATTAAAGGCTTTGGGATTTTAGAAAAATCTTTTATAAATTGCTTGTAATATCCTTCCATTCCAAGGAAACTTCTTCCTTCTATTACTATAGTTAGTAGTTTCCATTCAACTACTACTTTGACTTTTTTAGGATCTATTGAAATTCCTTTGCTTGATACTATATGTCTGAAAAATGAGATTTTATCCAATCTGAAATCACACTTACTCAACTTAGCATAGAGTTGATTGTCTCTCAATTTCTATAAGGCCAAACACAAATGATCGACATGATCTTTTTCAGTCTTCGAATAAATTAAAATATCATCAAAAAATACCATGGAAAATTTATCTAAGTAAGGTTGATAAATCTTATTCATCAAACCAAAAGGCATCACTAAAAACTCATAGTGCTCATATCTGGTTCAAAAAGCCATTTTTGGCACATTCTCTAATTTAATTCATAACTAATGATATCTAAATCTTAAATCAATCCATTAAAATATGTTGGCATTATGTAGTTGATCAAATAAATCATTGATTCGGGGTAGTAGGTATTTGTTCTTAATAGTTACTTTATTTATCTCCTAATAATCAAAACATAATCTCATTGTTTCATCTTTCCTCTTGATGAATAATACTAGTGCTCCTTAAGGACATACACTAGGTAGTGTGAATCCTTTGTCCAATAGCTCCCAGAGTTGCTTCTTTAACTCTTGAAGTTCTATTGGTGACATTCGATACAGAACTTTTGACATCAGTTCAATTCCTAGCACTAACTTTATAATAGAATCCAATTGTCAATGTGGTGTCAACCTAGGTAAAGTTTTTGGAAAGATATCAAGAAATTCACCTATTATTGGTATTTTTGACACCTTTGGGGTTTTCTTCTTTCCTTCTACAATAAATATCTAACAAAGCTGCCATCCTTCAACAATCTTATTCATTTTTTTGCTTACTTCAATTACTGATAATCTCAAGCTTCACTCACTAGTCTTTCCCTAAAAAATATCACCTTATTCTCATCAAAGATCACATTCTTATTTTGAAAATCCACTTTAGCTCTTTGTTTGGACAATCAATTTACTCACATAATAACATCATACCCTTTAATTGGTAAAACTATTAATTTTATTTTAATTTCCTTTCCTTGAATTTGCAATTGTCCATTATCGACTACTTCTCGGGTTAACACTTACTCTATCGCATGTGTTCTTACTCTTAAAGTGCATTTAACTTTGTTTGTCTTAATCCCATTTCTTAAGACAAATTCTTGACTACTAAACAAATGTGATGCCCTAGTGTCAAACAATGCATAAGCCGTTTGCCTATTTATAAGTATGTTTCTTGAAATATTTACTACAATTATAGTTATCTATCATTTGTATACTATACCCAAGTTACATATTTTCACAATTCTTAACACTTCCTATGTACACAATATTTGCAATCAACTCACAAGTAAGTAAGGTTATTAGTTAGTTTACGTACCTGTCACTAAGCTTTGATCAATTCCATCAATATCCATTTCATCATCTAAGCCGTCACGGAAGTATTCCTCCATTCATTCATCAAAATCCTTAGTATCCTCTTTTCTAACCTCAATTGCAAATATTTGAGCTAGCATAACTATTGTCTTTACTCCTCCAGATTTCTTAGTCCTTTATCTTACTTGAGAATAATATCTTGAGAAGTGTCCCAAACATTCCACACTTGTAACACTTCACTGTGTTCATCTTTGAACACTCTCTTAATATATGACTTAGATCACCACAGAGAAAACATTTGCCTCTTAGCTAAGGTCATTGCTAAGGGAAACGTTGTGGCTGTGCTCTACACTTCCAAAATCTCACATCCTTGCCTCATCATAGAAACTATATTTTGTCCTGCATGAAGTAGGACCACTAGTTACAGTTGCCAACTACTTTCTTTTCCGACTTGAGTTACTATCGGCATATGGGATTATCCTTTTAAAGACATGTCTATATTAATTAACTCCTTAAGTTTCTTACTCCATTCATTTTGCATGATCAGTTGATTATTCTCTAGTTGACTTACCTTGTCCACAATTTGATGATAAGTGGTGAATTCATAATCCATCAACTTACATTGCATTGTTGAGTCAAGCCCTTTAAAGAAAAAGATCCTTCTTCAGTACTTAATTATCTTTATATGACTCAAGCGCATATTGCAACAACCTATTAGATTTGTTTTTGTATTAAACTACACTCATAATACCCTTCTTTATCTCCATCAACTACTGAATCATATGATTTTGTACACTTATAAGGAAATATTCCCCTTTAAATGCCTTTGGAAATACTTGCTATGTAATGGGGCCAGTGATTGTTTGTACTATTAAGTCCCACCAGACTCAAGCTCTCATCTTTAGCAAAAAAGTATCATAAGAGACTTTTTGATTATTTGGAATTTTAAAAAACTCAAAACTATGTTAGATCTACACAACCAATCATCGACTAAGGTAGGCTTACCCATTTCTCCTTCTAAATACTAGTTTTCTTTCATAAACTTAGAAAGTTAACTTGCCACCTGAGGTCGAATTCCTCTAGGTTCAACCTCTAGTAGCCTTTGGTTTGCCATTTTTCCATTCGTGATCAAATGTTAAACTAAAGCCCCTTGTTGTTGGATCACGGTATTTATATTATTCAACATTTACCCAATATAAGTTGGGTTTAGCACATTTGGAGTGGGTGGTGATACATCATTTCTAGGTGATTTTGGTAGATTAAGTGAGTTAGGAGGTAGTACTACTTCTTCAGGTTGGCCGTTGCCGTTAATGTTACCATTTCCTTATTTTGTTTGCCTCCTCTACCATATTTATATTCACAATTACTAACTATCAACCTTGCACTTAAATATGTGTACTAGAAGTTAGTATATAATCTAAGAAGCTCACATTCACATATAGATCAATTATTCTCTATATTTATAATACACAACTATAGATTCCCTAACAAGGACTTCAATTAACATAAGACCTATAATATTTCATCCATGTGTATAAAGTAATGATATTCATGCATCACTTGTATACATTCCATCATGTGATCAAATGCACTTGTACATCATGAGCTCATATAGACTTCACTTATGGTATCACATTATTTTGCTTCACTCCCTATAATCACTACTCATGTTTGTATCTCATGCAAATACTAGGAATAAAGATATGCTGCACTTTTTTACACTTATATGTACTTTACATTGGTACATGAGATGGTTAGAACTTTACATTCAAAAGATTACATCACTTTATTTATAACATAAGATTACACATCTGATCACCTATTTACATTACTTTCATCTCTATAAAAGTTTACTTACATCCTTAGTAACCGAAACATAAAAAGTATACAAGTTATATTCAAATGGTAAAATGTATATAAAAAATTGTTAGGGAACCTAAGTACATCAAAACAACTAAGTTAGATGATATCAAAAACCCTAAACATATCTTGTCACTATCTTATCACTCTTTTAATTACTCGAGCTTTTTGAAGTTGCCACATCTTCAAGACAAAACCGGTCATCCTCTCCATTCTCTTCGGAATCTAAATTGATTACCACTACTATAAGGGTATTTAGTATCATGAATACCTCCTATACATCACTCCCACTATCCTATGCTTCACCTTTAAGAATAGCATTGACCTTAGCCTTTACCTCAAACTCGTTTTCTGAATTCTCTTGGGGATCTTCATTATCATCAAACCCTACATTTAGCTTAGCATTCTAAGGTGAAATTTCAGGTGGCATCACAAGGGGTTTGGGTTCCTAAGATTATAGTGGTACTTCTATACATACAGTCTTAATTATAGGATATCTAAGAAACCAGTCTGCCACACCAACAGGATAACTTTTAGGGATATGTAGGATACCTAAGGGTACCTAATCAAAATCTGAAGGGTAATTCTTAGCTACTTCTACAATAATAGGGAAATATAATAAAGGAATCATTTTACATAAAATCCATTTTTCTTTTAAGTACTTCTTCTTATAGGCAGATGTGGCAATGTATTCATTATATGCAAATCTTAGTTAATTCCTCATTATCCTCCAATCATCCTATATACTAAAAGACATTTCATACTTATAATTCTCAATGATTTCATCAATGGTATAAAATACCTTCCAATCTATCATATTTAGTAATAACTTTTGCATTCGAATCCTATATTTGATAGGTATTTCATCCCTTTTCGATTTAAAATGCCACCATGCATATATAAGACCATTTATATGAATCTGAAAACAATCAAGTTAGAAGTTAGTTTATATCCCTTTTTACATACATAAGTTATATATATATAATCCTATAAATCTACATATTTTACATCACATTATTAACCCCACTCTTAATGAGCTTATTGTCTGCTTATTTTAATTAAATACTTTAAAACTTGCTTTTTTTAGAACTATGCTCTGATATTGTCGAACTTTATTTTTTCCCCATTCTATTAATTTTCCTTTATTCAATCAATATTAAATCTTATTTGTTTGATATTAACCTTCGATTAAGAATTAAGGAAAATCTAAGTTATTAAATATTTTTTGAAAAATACTCGAGACTCTCTATCCAATTGGGGTCGAAAAATGGTTTAAATTAAAATCAATGGGTTGATTGATTTTAATCTAGATACTAAACTACGTAAAAACCAATTTTGGAAAATGGTTTTTGAAAACTAAATATCAAGTTCGAGGGTTAATCTATTAAACCATAATTGGGTATTACTTTTAACTTTTCCAATTTAAATTTACTTTTCAATATATCTTTATAATTTGAAATTATAATTTCTATTTTACAAGTAAAGAAATCAATAAATCATACCCACTTACAAAAAGGACAAATAAAATAATTAATTATTGAAAAAGGGGAAAAAAATAAAATTTTCAATATTTTAAATCACCTTGTAACTATGTACAAGTGCTTATATACCTGTTATTCGAGATCAGATTTTCGTAATTTATTCCCCAAAAATTTCGTATGTGTTAGTTCTTTTTAATTTCTGAAATGTATTTAGATTTACGTTTTAATTCAATTTGAATTTACTTAAGAAAAATACTAAAAAGTCTTAAATTGGTTTGTTTTTATTTTTGAAATATTCTAAAGAGTCCTAATTTTGAAAAGTATGGATCTTATTCTATTTTTGCTAAAAAATAATTTTCTAAGTGAAAAGATGTTTTTTCACCTTTTTTTTAATGTTTTAACCTAATAAATAAACTAAGCTTCCCTATAGGTTTTTTTTCCTCTTTTTTTTTCTTTTCTTTTTTTGGTATTTTTTTGTTTGTTTTTTTACAATTACAATAAATTTACATAAGATATATAAATTACATAAAATCATAAAAAAAAAATGATGGCCATACCAAGGATGTAGTAAGGTACGCGGGTTGGCATGTAGGTTAAATGGCTAGGTTTTTTTAGATGAAGATCGAGTTGGTGGGTTTGATTCAGGTTGAGAGAGTAGAAAGGGATAAGGACTACTAGGGCATGCTACGGATGTTTATAGGCATCAAAACAAGTGGAGAAAGCCATTTTCATGAGTTTTCTATTAGGGATGGTGGGTTTGGTGATGATGCTTTAGTGTATGGGGTCATTTTGGTCATATTTGATGAGTGGTCTACGGCAGTGGTGGTACGGTGTGCATGGTGGCTTACTAAGTCTGTAAGAAAGGTTGGGTTAAGGGTAGTAAGGTCATCTGTGGTGTTTGTTTCAAGTTTAGTGTAGTAGGGCTTAGGGTTTCAAAGGGTAAAGCTCTTAGCGACTAAGGTTTCAAGAATAGCAATTTGGTGGTGTAGCTAAGGTCCATGGTTACATGTAATAGGGCCTAGGTTTAATCGCTTGGAGTTTGGGGAGCCTACTAGTCGTAATAGCTTCACTTGAAAAGGCTTTGAGATTCTCCAATTACATAGAGAGAGAGATAAGCGAGTAGCTAGAGAGAGAAGATGAGTAAGAGAGCTTGAAAGGAGTTAAGATCGATTTCTTTGTGTTAAAAAGGGTCTACTGTACCTCTATTTATGCTTTGTAAGCTTGATTTCATGATGGAAAGCCCTCCGATTGCTATGAATTTGAAGAATTTATAGTAAAAGTATGGTTGATTGGGAAAAAGATTTGCACTTTAGTGTTAATTCGAATCAATTTCTAGTTAAAGATGCTTCCTCACTGCTTGTTCATCCCTAAAAAGCTCAAAGGAAGCTTTGAATTTTAATGTTGGTGCTTAAATCATGGAAATTTGCTTTGTTGGAAAAATGAGTTTTTCCAATCTTTAAGTGCTGATTTGACCCTATAAATGATTGAATTAGGTTTAATCCAAAGTATTCCAAGTGGTCTTCATGATTTCACCAATAATGACAAAAAAAATTAATGAAAAATGGCTAGAAAGTGACCACTCCAGATTGTAATTGCATTAGGAAAAGGATAGAATTGGGGAGAAAGAGAAGGAAAATTCTTGTATCAGCCAATCACTAACTGATACGTATCCAACATGCCTAAAACAAGAAAATAGTGCCTAGCTCTTCTAATGAGATTTAAACCCAAGTATCCTCTGTATGTATATGTGTGTTCTTTCCATTAGGTCATTAGCTTATCCTCTATATATTATTTAACACCTAAAAAGCTATTTTGAAATTTCCTATTCAATTTTAAATTATCTACTTCTTCTCTCATCTTTTTCTTCTTTTTTTTTCTAAATTTTCTGCTTTTTTATTCTTGTTTAAATTTTCTATATTTTTTTGTATTTTTGTAAATTAAGGCCCTTTTCCTAATTAAAAAAAAAAACTCTAAAATTAAAGGGGGCAAAAATAGGGTGTCTACAGCAGTGATTTTTTTTTTCCTAATCAAAATCTTTTCCATTGCTTTTCTAAATATGAGACTTTAACTAAAACACCTTGCAAACTAAATTATCTTCTTAGAGATCCTAGGTTCTTTAAGTGATTCAAAAGTAATTATGAGATGGTTGAGTTGCTTTGTTAGAGAGGGTCATTAGATGAGTTTGGAAACTAATTATGTGTCTTATTCTCTTGTGAATAGGTTGTAAGGTGTGTGTTTCAGATTCTAAGCAAACTCTCTAGTTAGGTATGGGGTTATATGCTGCTTATATGTATGTAGGAATAGTAAATTTCTAATTGAACTCAATAAATACTTGGCCTAAATAAAGTGTAATGTGTATGCTTCGTTAGGCCTAAGGGATTGAGATGACTAAATCATAGGGTGGTACTTTAATGATCTTAGTGTGATAATGTCCTAATTAAAGTCTCACTTTGAAATGATCTAGGTAGATTAAGTGATCTTTGGTTCCTAAGGTATTGGGGGGTTGGGGGACCTAATGCCGATACTTACGTGTGTATGTGTGTATAATATGCCAAAGTTATAAGTTACTCCAAGTATTGATACGTTACAACTATGTTGCTTAAAGGATCTAATAAAAGATAATAAGCTATGGTTGTTGCATGTAAATATGTTGAAGCAGTTAATATGTGTGACTGTGCATCCATTGCATGATACATGCACATGTGTTTGTTTATCCTATACTAGGTTTTGCTAACCCCTTTGGGGATTCTTATTTTTTGATGCAGGAATAGGTTATGGGGATTATGAGGACTACTATAGTGAGTTTGACTTATATGGTGATGCTTCAGATTATTATGATTATTATTTTGACCATGGAGATCCATGTAGTTAGATAGGATTGAGAATTTTATTGGATCATGTTATCTGACAATTAGTTACTTACTTTTATGTTGTATTTGGGGTTACAAGAAGTCGCTTGAGACTTCTCTTGTTAATGTCCTTCATAGTTTGTTAATTTTCATATCTAGCAAATATGAGATGTTTGAGTTTTAGTTTTTGGTTCTTGAGACAGTTGTAGTAGTACTATGAATTTAACTTTATTTTTTATGAATAAAATAATTCAGGTATTGATCATTCTATAATTATTGGTGAATTGAGGATGTTAAAGATGTCCATGAAATTTATGAATTGGAGTTATTATAGGTTATTGATGAATGTTAAAAATGTAGAGAAGTTAGCAAGCAGTTTTATGATGCTTGACATGTCAATAGGTTATAGGGACACCTGGTAAGTTGTAATTTCACAAGTTTTGAGGCATTACATTATTCTTAGTATGATGTCTATGAGACTTTAATTATGTTCTAAGTAGGTCCTAAAGATGTACAACAAATTTGGAGCAAGAAAATTAAGTATCAAGAGGTACACAACCATGAACATCGTTGTGTTGATGAGTATATTTATCCATACAAGCTCTACAAGTAACAAACATGACCATGTTGAAGGAAGTAACAAGTAAAGAGAAATATGAATAGGAATATGCCCATACTCTTGAGCATGTTGACTACTATAGCCTCAACATAGCTATATTAAGGGAGGAAATAACTAAGCAAGAGATATACGGTTGCAACATGAGCACGTTGTTGACTATGTTCCACCTGATGAAGTTTTTTACGTTTTCTTTATTATTTAGATATTATTTCAAGCATTGCCATTTCTTTTAATTACAGTTTTACACTTAATTATTCTACTAAAAGGCTTATCATGTGCAAATAGTGATTATCACTAATTTCATGTTTTCTTTGCGTATTTTACTCTCTTAGGCACCATTCTTATCAATTTTACAATTGTGGTGAAACAACCCTATTTTTTATTATATGTACATAATATCAAGTAGATTTTAGGTTTTAGTTGTGAAACCCCAAAAAACTTAACCAATATATTTGAGAAAATTATAAAATATTATCATCATTTAATAGAATAATTCCATTGCTTGTCGAAACATTAATATGTAATGTGCCTCCTCAATAAAACAATGAAATAGTATATGGACGTATGCATTTATACTACAATAAGAATTAAAATTTTCATATAAAAATAAAAATAAAAATTATAATAATGTATGTCAAAGGTAATTTTTAGTAGACTATGATACAAAAATTTTCTTCTAAAGTTATCTCATAGGACTTATTATCGAATAATGAGTTAGGATATGAGCAAACTTGTAATTCAATACAACATTACATTGATCTTATGAAAGCTAACATTTATAAACATAATAGAAGACTTGAAACTTACTTTGATAATATTCAATAATGCACAAACATGAATCATGCAAACATTTCGTGATTGATAGTTGTATGTACAAGCTCTTGATAAAAGGAAGAAGTAAAACTAACAACGTAGTTACAATAATATACATAAGTAATCGCTATGTATATATACACTACGTTAATAAAAGTATTTATCAGTAAATACATATGTATAAAAGATTCTATATGATAATTAATTGTAATTTTAATTTATGTGTTATTATAGTACGCTAAGAATATTCATAAGCATCATGTTTATTTCTAATAATGGACATATTATGTATTAGACAAATTATAAAGTCAAAGTGACCAACCAAAAAGATATATGTCAACAAAAAAAAGTATAATATATATGTAAATAAAGAATGAGTGTAATATAAATTTGTTAGCCTCTTTAATTGATTGATTAAGCCCTATGATAGATAATTAGGATCTTTAAAAAGATAATTTAGAGAATTGTACCCCCATATCGTGAAAATGCTCAAAGCCTAGGACATTTCTATAGATTATATTTACAACATCTTTACAACCATATTCCTTGTAATGGAATTAAATGGTTGAGTCAATGAGGATAGTTATTGATTAGGTCCACTTAGGTTTGGTCTTAAGCCTACAATTAATTAAAAATGTAACCCCTAATTTAATAGAACGTACTAACTTATAGATTAAACTGATTGATTAATTATTTTTGGTGTTGAAAAAACAATTCAATAGAATCGAAAAACACAAATTAGACATTAAGCTATGATGTATTCTAATGAAATTAGGCTTTTCAAATGTTGAAATGACTAATAACTCATAAGAAGCAAAGTTAAAATGAATAAAACATGACTAATCAAAGTTTGAGTTCAACTTAGGAAATATAACAATTTTAACTTAGTTATTTAGATAATTTACTATTTACATATAGTATTATAATTATTTCATATTCAGGTGACTTTGAGATTAATTCTAAATTGTCGAAGGACTACTTTGACCATAGGAATTATGATTAAGTAGGTATTCTAATGAATATTATGCTTATAGATTAGTCATACATTAATTGTATGATTGGTAATAACTAGTTGCTTAGGAATTATGATTATTGCTTGCTTTGGATGCCAAGATATTTCAAAATATAAGACCAAAACTTAGTGATGCATCAATATCATTTGCTAGGATAATTGATTGTTTAGAAATCTTAGTTAGTCACTTATGAAATTGAACCTTAAATATATTCAACTTAATAATTAAATGAATCATGTATAACCTAAATTGCATAAGTCAAAGGCCATCAACATCAAGTGGTAATATAGAAGGGCCATTAGATCAATTAAGAGTAAGCTCCAAATTTGTTAAATTCACGATTCTATCTAAAAAATTTAGAGAGTCTATAGTATCAAAATGTAAAATTAAAACATAGAAGCATAAGTTATTATAACCTATATAAAAATAGCTTTAAAAAACTATAAATATGCTTATAGTAGTTATTGGAAACTTAAAATACATGATGAGAATAAAGAAATGAAGAAATTAAAATTTTTTCCAATGAAGAAATTAAAATTTTTTTCTACAATATAACATTCTTAGAAGAAGAATAAGAGGAGTTGAAGCTAATTCTTTTTCCATTTTTGTGCTTGAAAGAATCAATAAATTAACTCATTTTGAGTTATTGATGGTATAAAATTGTATATATATAATTTTCCTTAGAAACTTTTCCATTGGAGCTAGAACTTGAATAAAAGCTATGAATATCAAACAAGGGACTAAGAGAGAGAGAGAGAGAGAAGAAAAAAATTAGAATAGGATAGATAAGATAATTTATTACCTTAATAGTCAATGAGATAGTAAAAGGCTAATCATATATATATATATATTTTATTTGTGCCCCATTCAACACATATATAGAGAATTGATAAAATCAATTAAAAACATAAGTTTTTACCAAGTTAGACATCTGAAACTGGCTAAAAATGTTAATTTCCACAAGAAAATGATTTCATATACGAGTTAACTTGGAAAATTAACATAAAATCGTAAACTCGTAGAATCACATGGGTAGAATTGCGATTTTGACAACTATGGTGGGATCCATTGTATAACATGACTTACATTATTCTTTGGGTAATACTTTGTATGAAGAAACACCACTTGCTATTTAAGGCTAATTTCTAGAGATTACCACTTAGGAGTAAGTGAAACTAAATGTGCTTCTCATATCTACACCCTTAGCAATTAGGTTTACGAGACAAAAGAAAAATGAATGACATCATAGAATTGTAATATCCTTGAAGATTTAGTTTGTCAAGGCAATCAGAACCTGGAGTTGATGAGCAATGGATTTATTCGAAAACCCAAGACATAGTAAGTGTCGAAATCATGCTTTATATAGTTTTCAGCTTATTGTATGTGTTGTTGCATTGTTTATGCTTGTTCGTGAACTCATAATATGAGGAATGTCTCACTAAGCATGATGTAGCTTACTCATTAATAGTTTCTTTTACAAGTTATTCAAATGTTGAGATTAGGTTAGGACCTAAGTGCAAATTCACCAAAATATTGTATTAAAAGTATAGATTTAGAAGAGCAAACTATCTTATTGAATTATATCACGAGTTGAAACTTTTAAAGCATCATATATCCTCTTAAAAATTAGGATTTACTAAAACTTTGTATTAGAAGAAAGATCTTAGTGTGATTTTGGGATATTTTATTATAGAAGCAATTCAGATAAAATATACTCAAGGTTAAGAGTTAACTAAGAGGTATAAGTTCGATTAATTCATATTAGGAATTCTCGTAGTCTAATGAGTAATTAATATTTGAAAGTTGCATAGAACTATCTAGTAACTAATAGATCTACTAGATGCACTTGCTTATTGACCATTAATCTTTTGGTACCATTGCCAGCAAGCCAACAAAGTGAAATTATTATGATGGCAGGAAAATCTCTTCACCAATTACTCTGACTTATCATTCACATGTTATATGCTTCTTATCTTTGGTATTTTACTTTATTTGTTACATCTAATTTCTAAATATTTTTAGTATATGACCAGGAATAGTGGAACAGATCTAGCAATTCGATCCTGGTAATGAGAGGATAATTTATCTTCTTTATAGAAGAGTAGGCAAAATAATGGATCTGATAAATCAAGGTTTTTCACTCCGACTCAAGGAAGAGGAAGAGGAAAATTCAGAAGAAGAGTCAAAAGTGATAATTATTAACAATGATGAAGTTAACAAGATTATGATGGAGTATGCTAAGCTGACAATGATTGAAGCTAATTCAACATCACTAGACCTATAGTTTAGGCACCTAATTTCCATATTTAGCTGGATGTCATTTAGATGGCACAACAATTCATTCAAATTGACAAGTAAGTTAGCAAAGATCCAAATAGCCACATTTCAAGTTTCTTGGAGATTTATAAAACTTTTACAATTAATGGGGTTATAAACAATGTAATAAGGCTAAGGCTATTTCCTTTTTTGCTTAAAGGTAAGGCTAAGCAATGACTAAATTCAATTCTTGGAGGATCAACCATTATGTGGGAAGAATTAATTGACAAGTTTGATGGGAAATATTTTCCACCCACTATAATAACTTAGTTTAGAAATAACAAACTATCATATGCCTAAATTGATGGAGAGACATTGTACAATACATAGGAAAGGTTTTATGATCTCTTGAGGCAATATTCACATCACTATCTTTCGTTGTAGATGCAAGTTCGACTTTTTACAATGGCCTTAGCTAGTGTAGACACCCAATTTTTGTCGCCCCCCATTTTTATTTTTTCAAATTTTTAAGATAAGGTAAAGGGTCCTAATTTAAGGAGAAGAAAAAAAGAAATTTAGAAAAAAATAAAAAAAAAATTAGAAAATTTAGGAAAAACAAAAAAAAAAAAGAATTTTCAAAAAAAAAATTAAAAAAATGGAAAATTTAGGAGATTACAAAAAATAAGAAATTTAGAAAAGATACAAAAAAATAGAAAAATTAAAAAAGTCACAAAAAATTGAAAAATTGAAAATATAGAGAATTTAGGAAATATAGATAAATATTAATTTTAGATAGCATAATAGAATAGATTTTTTTTAATCAAAATTAGAAGAAAGGCATTGAACCTAGGCTTGGACTCAAATCTAGTTCAAGTAAACCTTATCTATATATTGAATTTAATTGCACATATCAACAAGATATAGGCAAACAACCTAACAGATGAGTACTTGAGTATTGGCATTAGGATAGCTTGAGGTTTTAGGTTTGAATCTCACCAAAGGCATGGAATGCCTTTTGTTTTTTTTTTTTTTTCACAAGACACACTACCACATCACCCATAGCATAAGAACACATCAACATTATGTCATTAGCTACGTCTCATATTAAGATACGTAGCACAATGACATTTGCCCTTACCGTTGACATGGCGCCATGTTAGCATCTCTACCATGTATTGTACTACATATCTAATAAGTAACACATGACATGCCTATGTTCGCCATTTATTGGATACATTGCATAACTTAATTCGACCTTACGGTTGATGTGGCACCGTGTCAACACCACATCAGCTACTTCTTCTTCCCTTTCTTATTCCTTTCTCCCCTCGTTTCTCATAACACTTTCCTTCCTCTAGAGCTCAGTTTGGGGTCATATTTGACCACCTTAACTACATGATTTCAATAAATTAATAGTGAAATCATATAGTACAAGTGGCTTATTTCTGAATTAGGCCCCAAAACTAATCCAGACTTAGTTAGCTACACATTTAAAGTAGAATAAAAAATTAGAAAGAGTTGGTTTTTCGAGTCAAAACTCATTAACAAATTTAATTTGATTTTCAAACTTTCCCAGCTTATTCGATGCTAGTTTAGTATATAAAGAGGTTGTGGAAGAAGCTCAAGATAAGGGGAATCAATCAATTCTCAATTTCAATCCTCCACCATCCATTTTCAACGGTTTCTCTCGCTGTACCGTCATTCTCTCTCTCTCTCCCTCTCTCTTTGATTCTTCCTCTTTAGCTACCTTCGAAGCGCACGAACATCTTAGCTCGATTGTACTCTAACAGGTCTCTGACACCGTACATCTTGCACTTTGCTGCTACTCCTAGCATCTTAGCCACCGTAAGAGACTCAAACCCTAACCACCATCGACCATTACACTCAAAAACCACCCAAACACCTCCCAAACACTGAAGCACTTCGACTAGCCCTACTAAACACAATAAATTTTTCATGAAAACACAATGTCCCCTTCACTTTAGTAGCATAATCAAGTAGAACAAAACAATAGCAACCGCTGCAACTTTTCTTCTTGTATGACTCGGATTAGTGGCCCATAGATCTCCAGATTCTACTCATAACCTGCTCTTGACCCAATTCTGACCATATCCTTATCCTTGGTCTGGCCTTGTCCTTTTTCAATTGCTTTATGCCTTTTTTAAAATTATTTTTCATTATTTTTTTAATTTTATTTATTTACTCATGCATTTGTATGTAAATGTAATAGAAGAAAAAAAAAGAGAAGGAGAAAAAATAAAAAATAAAAAAGAGAGAAAAAGAAAATAGAAAAGATAAAAAAGAAAGAAAGAAAAAGTTTAGTTTTTGATCAAAATTGTAATAAACAATTAGAATAATAATAATAAAATAGAAAATTAAAAAAATTAGAAAAATTAGTTTTCCAAATAAATAAAATAAATAGACCCTTTCAAATTAAGAACTTTTTAGAACTTTCCCCAATTTGGGACCTATTAGATTTTTCTCAATAAAACCCTAATCTACTTAAAACGTAAACTCGGCTTTCCTTTCAAGATTAAAATCAACTCACCTACCTTAAGTTTTCATTAAAAGAGCTACATATGTTTGATTTTGAACAGTAAGTACGTAAATACCTTTGGGGCGATGGTTAAAAATTGGTTTTTCCATATTAGTTCTTCAATTTAGTATTAAAAAAATTTCCAATTTAGTTTAAATTTCTCCAATTTAATTAGATAAGGTCTTATCCGTTAAATTAATGATTGATTCTCATTTTATAGAATAGTTTTAAAATAAGGTGATTTTAGAAATTAAATCTAAAATTAGAAAGATAACGACACCTACAAGGGTTTGAAGAAGCTAACCAAGAGACTAGATTTTCTGGCTCTTAGAACTATTCATAATATTGGTTTTATCAAAAAGACCAATAGTTAGATTATAACAAATCCACCCAATCAGTTATAATTTAACTCCTTTTCTTAACTTTGGTCGAGTGGTGACTCCAAAATGTTTTCCAAAATAAACGAATCGGTTTTCTTTAAATCTTAATAGAGGTTCATTATTAAACAGGTATGATTTAATATTGATTGGTTTAAAAAAAATGATTTATAAAATCAAGAGAAAAAACATGCTTAATAGCTATCCTACTAAGTAGATGATTGATGTTGTAGCAGGAGGCACTCTAAGGATGAAGATATCAAATGAAGTCCAAAAGTTAGGTTAAAAGCATGGCTATGAGAAAACCCCCTAATAGGATAATGTAAAGGCTAAAGTAAGCTGTTTGAAAGTTCGTATTTGACTTAGTCACAGCTTTGACAGCTTAGTTTGAAAGTCATTGTAAGAAAATCGAAGGACTAATGGAATTAATGCATCTATTGTAAGATGAAACACAATCACTGACTTAGAGCAAGTTACTTTTCTTGCTAATAGATTGCCAAATAACCCTTTCAATGGTAATTATAATCTAGGTTAGTAAAATCATCCCAATTTTTCATAAGAAGGTTAGTAGCAATAGGATAAGAATATTTATGCTTAGAATAGGAACCCGAAATTGGAAGAGCCTCTAAATAGGTACATGAATAGCTTTGATGCTTGCTTTCAAGCTATTAAAGCTCTTATCAAGAATATAGAGGTATTACTCCAAATTTTGGAAAATCAATTAGGTCAATTAGCTAGAAATATCACAGAAAGCGACAAGGCAATTTACTAGGAAACACCAACTAAACCCAAAACCTATGGGATCCGAGTAAAAATGAAAGAAAGAAGGATATGTCTATTGAACCAATGACTTTAAGCAATAATACTCCTTAGGAAGCAACGTAAGTTAATGTTGTTTTTAGTTCATTTCTTTTTAATTTTTGCTTGTTTTAATTTCTTTAGTCAAGTCGAGTAGATATTTCCTATTAGACATTGCCAGTTTTTCATCAACATGGGTGACCTTTTTTTTATCTCTTAAGCAATTAAGTGTTTTGGAATTGCAATGATTTCATCTTGAAAAATTATGAATCATTCAAATAAAATTGGGCTTTAGGAAAAATCTAATCTTTGGCAATCAATTAATCATGTATTTATCCTTTAAGAAGTGATTTTAGGTTAAGAAATGCAAAAATTCAACAAATTTTGGGTTTAAGAGTTAGTAAGAATCAGGGCCAAAGTTTACACTTATGAAACTACCTATGATCCCTTTAGAAATAATAAGGTAAAAAGGAGACTTAGAGAATCACCGTTAGGATTACGCCCATGATCACACATGAAGGTAAGCATGTATTAAGTCAGGAATCATGGCCATTGTAAGTCTCACAACCAGTCACTTAGAGTTTTGATCGACTGAAATATTCGATTGAGCCTAAATTATAAGTAAAGTCAGAAATATTAATAAAAATGATCCTGTAAGTTCGAATTTAAGAAAATAAGTAATAAAATAAAAGAATATAAAATTTTCAAATTTTAAATATATAACTCGTTATTTATTGAAAATACGTAAAATACATTCCGATAATTAACAAATCGCTAGAAAAAACTTATATATATACTAAAAATCATTGAATGACTTAAATAATATTTAGAAATATTTATTTTCACTATATATGAATTTACATTTAGGTAGAAATACGCGTAATTACTTAAAATATGCAAAATAAGCTAAAATAATACTAAATAATTAAGGAAAATTCATAATTAACTAAGGAAAAATAAATAAAAATCATAAAAAATAAGGAATAATCCAAATTTAAGTCATGGCAGCTGGGTAAAATAAGAAAAAATTAGCCAATTAAATTAGAAAAACACAAAAGTCAAATTAGAAGAAGATAAGGCAATTATCTAGTCAAATTAATGCACAATAATTTTCGTAAAGCTCTATAAATACTCCAAATTTTTCATAAGCTCATTTTGGATGTTAGAAAGTTTATAAAAATAGAGAGAGGCAAAATTGAGAGTAAATTAGGGATTTAGAAAAAATCATAAAAAATTTGTACAGTTGGGGCTTCTAAGGAGAACGCCGACCCAACGAGCAACTAAGAGTGGATAGCCACCACCACCACACGGTGGTGGTAGCACCCAGGTGAGCTAACATACCCATGGCCACCGAAGGTTACTGGAGCCACCCAAATCGGTCAGTTCGATTTCCAACTCGATTTTGTGTAATTTTGTAAAAATAGTAAATATTCTTAGAAAATTATGAATTTTTTTATTCTACAATATTTTTGTATTTATTTTTTATAAAAAATTTATTTTGATGAAAATATGTGCCGTGATATATAATCCTTAAGAAATCATGCAAAATCAAGTATGTTTCGGTTTAGAAATAAATGACCTTAGAAGTGTAGTTTTGAGTCCAAAATTTTTGCGTAGACTACTTAAATGATATAGAACAGTGCTATGAGGCCCATTTTCAAAAATTAATTTTCTAAATTTTTAGATAATTTTTAAGCCTTAAAATGAGGCATAAAATGGGTAATTTAAGGCTAATTAAGTAATTGAATAGTTAATTACTGATTTAGTGAATAATTATATGTTTTAGGATATTGAAATCTAATGAAGTATGATACTTGTAGCATTTAGGGTGTTAAATGTAATTATTAGGTTAGTTATATAGTAAATAAGTCATAGGGAAAATAATAAATTTTAAGTTAATTTTCTAAATTAGAGTAATTAGTTGTAAAATTTGATTTAGGATGAATTTAGAGATTTTGAAATGATAATTGATATTGGGAGATGGTAATTAGAGTAATAAAAATATTAGATATGTATTATGTACATAATAAGTAATAGTACATAATACACAATTATTAGAAATATAATAAATAGAAGATATTAGAATAAAAATTGATATTATGATAATAATAGAAATATGCAATAAATCTGATAGGAAACTTAAATTAGGGTAATTATATGAAAAATGTAAGATTTTTTCATAACGGGGGTAAATTTGGTGGTTAAACCAGGATCCGAGTGTACCGCACGGACTAGAACACTAGTTAAAAACTAAAAACAATATTTAGGATATTCAAAGATAATGTGATTAATTTTACATTGTAGGTTGGAATGATTTCTTAGGGTGTACATATAAATCTTTAACCAAAAATTGAGTTAATCACAAATCAAGAAGAATTGTAAAAGACTTAATACCTAGATAATTAGGTACATTAAACTCTAAACAAAAGATAACAATAAGCGTTATAGGATAAAACGAACTTATAATAGTTATATGAAAAACTAAAACCACATTTGTGTTATAGGGATGATCGGCGATGGCTTAAGTGAGTAAGACCTCGAGTATGGGAGCGAGGAGTCCAGGTAAGTTGGGATTAATATGATACTGTATTTTAGAGGCTTAAGATTATACTTGGTTGTGCTTGTTAGATAGTTGATTGTGTGCATGCGCTTGATTATGAGTGATGCTATGATTCTGTTTGTTGTTCTAGCTTATAGCTTGTATTGTACGATTTGTATGAAATGATAGATCACCATAAATTGGACCTAATAAAAAATACAATCTATAATCATAATCAAACATGCATGGCAACTCATTAGGGGAAACCTAGGATTCTCCGGATAAATATCGACCCCTTTGAAAGGGATAGCGCAGGATTACATAATGGTCCTTTTTTCATCCTTAGTCGAACTAAGTGACAGGAGGGGAGGTCACAACGAAGGTGAAGTCAATGGTTCGAAGGTAGTCGTAGGAGGAGCAGTGTCTCCATTGCACAAGCTTGAGTTTGGTCGTAAGCTGTTGCATTGACGGTAAATCCTCAACCCAGATTAGAGCAGGCGGAATTTCTCTAATCTCAAAACGGGCCAGACAATGTCATGCGATGGTATTTGCTTAAACATACATTACACCTAATAAGTTGGTTAATAACCTTGTTATGTTTATGGTATAGTTTTAAGTCCTCCATCTTAACTTACTGAGTTGTGGTTGCTCACATCCCTATAGACGTTGTACAGGTGCTGGCTAAGAAGCGGCTTACAACTACTCTGAAGCTAGCAACTACTGGATCTTGGAGAGTGAGAAAAAATATTTGAAGAATAAACATATATTTTTAAGGTCTAAGTTTTTATTTTAGAATTTTTCATTTTTGAATAATGTAATAACTAAGAAATATATTATGATGAAACGTTGTAAACGTTAATTGTAATAACTGAATTATAGTGTATATATATATATATATATTCTCACTTTCTTAGCTAAATGATTTATTTAAATTACAAATTGTTTACCTCAAAACGGGTTAGTCGTGGACGCCTTGTGTAGATTAAGTCTAGGATAGCGGTTGTAGGGCCGGCTTCTATTTTAGAATGGTTTACACAGTAGGGCTATTACGACTCTACCGCTTCGGGACATGACAGTCATGAACTTGATTGTGATCCTTCAGTAATTAAAAAATCACAGGCTTTTCTCTCCCATTCATTGTCTTTTCAACTTCTCTCTAAAATCACTTACATTCCCTTCCTTTCTTTGGCTACAAATCACCTTAATATTGTAATTTTTGTGAGATTTTCTTACACTTTCAAGTAATCAAGGTTATGCAAACTCCAATTTGCACTTAAATTTGCTGTTTTACTTATTGATTTGTGGATTATTGTAGTTCGATTAAGGTTTGATCAATGATTGTGAGATGTGCACATGATGTAATCTCTAGTTTTAGGAGTGATGTTTGAATGTTTAAGTGATGATTATTGATGCTTCAACACTAATTGTTAATACTCTTTTCTAAAGATGCAATCTTAAGGATGAGGTAAGCAAGAGCATATTGGGAATTTGCAGTAGATAATGAAGATGTGCTTATTTTGATGAAGTGTTTGATTTTACTAGCCTATTTAGGATAAAACTTACGTTGTTGCGATGAACACACTTGTAAATTGCTAGACTTGCTTGGATTCCTCATACAATGGGATGAATGCCTGTTGCATGCTTGAATTTGGATTGTAGAAGATCATGAACTAGGATGAATCTCATTGCATTTTTGTTGATGGAAGCTAGTTCATGAATTTGAATAGTGAAAATTGGCATTGCAATGTTGGAATTATATATTATGTTAAATTTATACGAACCACAATTTGCCTCTAAGAAAGCTTTAGAAACACAATCTCATAATAGCCTCAATTTATTTGGTTTTAGATATGGCTTGTGTCGATTGGTCATTTTCATTATGGTGTATAAACACCTATACACTGAGAAAATGGCTACGTGAGGTATTGAAGGGTGCTTTGGTACGGTCATTCCAATGCCTAAGTTAGCCATCTTGTGATGAGAATGAAGTTCTCGAGGAACGAGAAAGGTAAGAGAATGAATGGGGGTCCTTTTACTTGAGGGTCTTATCTGGTATTTATAGTTTGTGATTAGATATGCGTATATGAATGGGCCTTAGGAGTTGGGCTTAAGTCTTAATATTACTAATCTAGGCCTTCAACCTATTTTACTATAAAACGCTATCAACATTAGAAAACTTAGGCAAAGAGAGTGCTTAGAAAGGTTGATTTTATGGGGTCTATGGAAAAGTTTGTAATCCTAGCCTAAAGAGGCTAGAGTGCTTGAAGAAGCAAAAGCCTAAAGATGCGAAGGTTTGGAGTGGTCAGAGCACTTATAGATATTGGTATGCCTAAAAAGCTAAAGGCTTGAAAGGTCAAAGCGCCTAAAATGGTGAAGGCTTGAAAAGACTGGTATGCTTGAAGAAGTGAAGGCTTAAAGAGGTCGAAATTCTTGGATAGGCAAAGGCTTAAAGGGGTCAATGTGCTTGAAAAGGTTGGGGAAGCATGGAAGTCATTCAAGCTAGGCATGACCTATGCTAAGTAAAATCATAAGATAGGCTAGTTGGCCTCTAGTACGTTAGTGTAGAATTAACACTTTATTTGATTTGTTCATCACCCGTAGTAGATAGGATTTAAAGCTAATGAGGAGCAGCCCATTAACAAATTATACTTACATTGGCTTAAATTCGAGAGCCTTTGCTTAGCCCCAATTTGTCCTTGAGTTCTCGTTGGAGCCTTATGTAGATAAATAATACATTGCTTATGAATCAAGTGTGAATACTAACAATTGATCAACATAGGGAACAACACAAAGTACATAACTTAAATTAAATGATCGAATGAATTATAAATAACAATAGAGGATATTTACTCATCTTTTCTTGATGAGGATTGAAGTCGGAATGGGACTTGAACATTTGGAGTTCTGGTCAGCATCACAAAGCGTCACCAACGTTCTATTTGGCGAATTACAAATAGTTGTACATCGGAAGTTGCCGCACGTGTGAGAGCGCTTTTGCGGGATGGCGTATATATAAAACATCATGCTGACGCATGTTTCACTTTTCCACACGTGCAAGCAAAAAGGCAATGTACGATATACGCAACAAAACTTAGCCTACGCGCAACATTGCTCGGTACTTGTGAACATGCAGTATTCGATCGTGGCTGCACTCTATACACATTAATTTTCTATTTTATTGATTATATTTGTGTACAGAAGGTCGTCAAAATCAGAGAAGGATAATATGGCTCACTTCAACATGCAACAGCGTGGCATTCTCTACTAATAGAATGCAGTAAATCAGAATCTCATGCAATTCCTCAACGAGAAGAGAAGATAACAAATTATTCGTTTTCAAAATATCTTGAGCAAAGGCATTTTCACTAGATGCTCCCCCTCCTCTCTTCATCGAAGAAAACTACGTACCCCAGATAATAAGGATTTCGGCACTATTGCAACAAAGGAGGTGGTTAATAGGCACAGCATGCTAAGCAAATCAGCCAAATAACATGCCAATATACACCATGGAAGATGTAAAACGGGATGAGCATTAATTGAAAATATACATAGTCCATGGAGCTTGGCTTTTGGTGTTGTCAAACTGCTCGACTAGTCATGGATAACTATTCGGCAACTCATATGGAAGCTTAGTTCAACTGCTTGACCTTATATGGAAAATAACTCGCCATTTGTAGATCTATTTGGCATAACATGTTATTGATAGCTTGGCCATGAAGTCATGGCTACCATCATTGTAGGGAGCTTGGCTTGATTTGGAGTTTAGTTTTGCTGTCGGGAGGACCTCATCGAAGCTTGAATGTCGCATGGGATAACAAGGATTGTAGCTACCATTGTAGGTGCATCTTGGCGCTTATACTTGTAGATCGGCATAGAGCCTTGTTACTTATTGTCATGAATCTAGACCTTAGAGTTTGCATTCATTTAAACAGGAGCTTGGGCTAATGTGAGCTACTTCATTTGGGTAATCTACCAATTGTAATGGCATGTTGTGCAAGATGAGTTGAGTTACTCGACATGGTGGATGAAAGCTTGGACTTTGATCCGTCTAAAGTGTTAAGCAAGCTCTAGTGCTCGATATTTTTATTGTGTAGTTGTCGAGCTTGGTGTCATGCTCACAATTGAGAGAGAAGTTGATGGGAATCAACCTTCGATTATATCCAAGCCGAGGCAAACCTATCCAAAGCTAAGGCCTATCAATACTTGCCAAGGTCGAGCTAAAGCCAGAAGGACAAGAGGAAGGAAGATAAACACTTGGCATCAAGTCTATTGTCAACCGAGATGCCAATATACTATAAGGCTAAGTACTCAAGACCAAAAAACAACTCAGCAAAACTCTAAGAGACTCATGCAGATCGATTCTAGAACTCGACAATTATGAGCGAACTTTTTCGATGTCTCGACCAAACACTACAAGATTCGTGGACTCTTTCCTAAACCTGTACATCTAACTGCTAACCCCGTTCGGTTTAGATATTACGCCTTCCAAAACATGCCGAGTAATTGCATGCTGACTTTCCTTATAAAATGCATAGTTTTGTATTCATGTACATATTTTCTTTTATTTTATTTATAGGCCCAATTCTTTATGGTTTAAGGTCATGTACATTATTTACAATTTTGCTACTAAGGTTTAGGACTCGCTCTAAATAGCAACATCTATAAACATCAAAGATAGACATAGATATATGGAATTAGACAGACAATTATATCCCTGCATTTTGGAATCTTTCCCTTTTTTATCAAGGCTACTCTTGAGTTAGAATTTGCCAAATTATTAAGTATATATTAAGCTCTTTAATCTCTCCTACATTCTTATCAATCTTGACCTTAAGATTGTGACGAACCCCTTCATTTAACCCGGTTAGTAAAT
This sequence comes from Lumnitzera racemosa, assembly GCA_024138005.1. NCBI lineage: Eukaryota > Viridiplantae > Streptophyta > Magnoliopsida > Myrtales > Combretaceae > Lumnitzera > Lumnitzera racemosa. Next base: position 27,529,842 of record JAMXBC010000005.1, read on the forward strand.
TGCATCTAACCTTCATTTGAATCTGGAGCAATATTTAATGTTCGTGAGTTGTAACAAACCCTATTTCAAGCTCAAACCCCTGATAGTGTTTGTGTCCTGGTGAGATATATTCATTCACATTCACCGTCAAAATTAACCATCTCACTTCCTGTCCATCATACCCATTCAACTCATTCTAAGATTTCGAGATCCATTGCCGTTGATCTGTATCATATTGGTATTAGATTTTTGGGGAGACACTTATGCTAGTGTTCATCAAAGGGCTAGAAAGGAGGATGGATAAAGGAGAGCCTAATTGACTTATCCATGCCGAGAAAGAAAAAGCACCCAGCAACAAGGCCGGAGATATCAAATGCTTCAAATGCTTAAGCTATGAACACATTGTGTCCCAATGACCAAATAAGAGGGTCATGGTCTTGAACGGTAAAGCGCCTGAAGGTCAAATCAAGAGTCAGAGTGACAAGAGTTCCGAAGACCAGTTGATAGAAGACAATATCTATGTCGAAGATAAAGGGAAAATTTATTTCACATGTGGTGCTTAGTGAATGGGAAGACCCGTTCCCTGGTAGGCTAACCTACCCACACCCCCGACCTTATGGCTTGAAATGATTTAATGACGAAGGTATGGTCTATGTGCAGAAAAGAGCACGAATAGCATTTATGGCTGGACAATACGAGGATGAGATTGACTTTGACGTAGTGCCTATGAATGCCACGAATCCACTTCTTAGCCGACCATAGGAGTTTGATTGAAAAGTGATCCTTAATGGATTCCCCAACACTTACACCATTCGAGAGGATGGGAAGAGCTATCTCTTAACCTTAATGAGCATTGAGGAAATCTAGAGACATTCGGTACCCACGGTAAAGCGAAAAGGGAGAATGAGCTTATTCGGCATCTCAGCCTATGCTCAACACTTAACATAGAGGATAACTTCCTTTCAAACCCACAGTAATTATGGGAATCAACCTTCGACTATATCCAAGTTGAGGTAGACCTACCTGAAGCTGAGGCATATCAATGCTTGCCGAGGCCAACTTGAAGCTAGAAGGACAAGAAGAAGGAAGATAAACACTAGGCAACAAGTCTGTTGTCAGCCGAGATGCCGATATACCATAAGGCTGAGTACTTGAGACCAAAGAAACACCCAACACAATACTAAGAGACTCGTGCTGACTGATTCTAGAACTCGGCAATTATAAGCTGACCTTTCTGATGTCTCAGCCAAACACTACAAGACTTCATAGGCTCTTTCCCAAACTTGTACACCCAACTTCCGACCCCGTCCAGTTCGGATATTACTCCTTCCAGAACATGTAGAGTAACTGTATGCCGACTTCCCTTGTAAAACATACAGTTTTGTACTCATGTATATGTTTTCTTTTATTTTATTTATGGGCCCAATTCTTTAAGGTATAAGATTTTGTACATTATTTATATTTTTGCCACTAAGTTTTAGGACTCGCTATAAAAAGTAACATTTGTAAACATTAGATATAGACCTAGATATACGAAATTAGATAGAAAAGTATATTCTTGCATTTTGGAATCTTTTCTTTTTTGAGCAAAGCTCCTCTTGAGTTAGCATTTGTCGGATTATCGAGTATAGATTAAGCTCTTTAATCTCTTCCATGTTCTTATCTATCTTGACCTTAAGATTGTGGTGAACCTTTTCATTTCAACTAGTTAGTGAATTATTTCTAATCTTCATTTGAATCCCGATAAATATTTAGTGTTCGTGAGTTATATTGAACCATATTTTAAGCTCAAACCCCTGATAGTATTTGTATTCTAGTAAGTTATGTCTATTCACATTCACAGTCAAAATTAACCATCTTACTTTCTGTCCAGCATACCCACTCGGCTCATTCAAGGTTTTTGAGATCCATTGCTGTTGATCCGTATCAGAAGTTGTTTGAAGATTAGCACTTCGGATGCCTCGCTTTCTAAGGGAATAGCAGCTCGACATATGTTATGCTATAGGGTTGAACTAATTTCCAGACTTAGCTTCCTTACAACCTTGCTTCTACTCGGACTTGTTGGAATGTGAAGTGTTCATGTACAGAGATGCACGGTTCTATCAATTAGAGCTTGGAACGTGATGAAAACATTTAGGTTGTTACAGCTTTCCAACAGCAACTCAGCATGAAAAAATTTAGGTCGGCACGAGAACCACGACAACATGATTAAGAAGAATGAAGTGCATTGAATAGCCTGTTAACTCAGGCTTATGTATTTTAAGAGATGCTCAAACTAGCTTAAATTTGAACGTAATAGCTTGGCTTAGCTTTTGCAATTTCATGAACTCGACTCAGGATAGGAATTCCTTGGTCTTAGATGTTGGCAACGTTGCATTCCCATCTTAGTGATTAAATAACTTAAGTAAATTTCTAAAGTTGGAGTTGTTTTACTCATTGTTTGTCTATATTAGGACAAAGTCAATCTGTCATTCGAGATATGTAGATATTTCCCTCCACTTGCACTTGTGTGCCTTCGGCATTTAAATTAAAAAGCTTGCCAGTTGTCAGCAGCTCAGTCCTCGGACTTGGTTATACAAATTCGGATTGACATACGCTAAGGAAAAGTAGCCAGTCCACTACTCACGCGCCAACACATAAATTAGCTGAATAACTCATGTGGAAGTAGCTCGGTTCCTTAACTCAATTTGGAAACTCGGAACCTGTGTACTTCGGAAACTTAACTTGTCAAGAGTTGTTCGGTCATAGATTACCACGTGCATGATAATTAGAAAACTTAACTCAGCAAATGTGGCTATCCTTATGAATGGAGTTCGACACTCACTATTGTGGATCAACATGGAGCTTCTCGGCTATTCAGCATGGCTTCTCGTCCATTCAATAAGGTTTTAGAACTTCAAACACTCGGGCATGGTGCTTAGTGACTTTGTGCGACTCAAATAAAAGCTTGGCATTTCGAGTTGCCGAAGCTCAATCGAGAATAGCGCTTCACAATATTGAACTCAATTTTACTCCTACAGGACTAGTACGATTATTAATACTTACTAAATCTTTATTATCTAACCGGCAATTTAAATTTCAAGAAACTTAAAGAATTAAATCTAAATTACTACTAATACTAAATTAAAGATTAACTAAGTACAATTTAAGAATTAACAAAAAAGCAGTTCGATTAATTCAAGATTCAATGTTGTACCTAGATCTTGTTTTCCCTAAATCTAACATGTGATTTTCCTCAAGATAATCTAATTTATTCTTTAATCTTTCTTGATCGAGAGAATTCTCTACTATGTTAATCACTTTCTCAAGCCAATTAACCTTAACACTAGAATCACTCATTAAAATCTCTTCTCAATAGCTTAACTTAAGATTACATTATCGAAAAACGAATTCATTATTCTATAATTTAAAAATTAGAGAAGAATCTTACCAATTATCTCTAATCTTGCAATAACTCACATCAATTATACCTAGATCTAATTTTATAAGAAATCTCTTGATTCTCTTATAAGATATCAAACTCTAGATCATTATCTATGGAAATAATAACCTAAATCATGAAAGAAACATAGTCGAATCAAGAAAATAATAAAGAACTAAATTAATCAATACTAATCATGTCACATGAATAGATTTAGGTTTCACAAAACCTAGATATCAAGATTCTACTCACTACACATCCTAAATTAATAATCTAAAATCAAAGTATAGAAAATAATAGAAAGAATCATCATGAAATCTAAACAAAATTGAATCTTGAAATCCTTTTTTCTCTTTGCTTTCTTAGTTGTTCTTGGCTTCAAAAGCTCTCCTAAAGTTGTGCTAAAAAGTTCTTCCAAATAAACTGTAACAAGGCTTTATATATGAAGAACCAAAAAAAAAAAAATAAGTTAGTTGAAAAACAAACAACCATGCTTCATGTTTGTCTTTTTAAAAAAAAAAAAAAACTTGGAAACAACACAACTGATGACAAGATTGTGTCTTTTGGTCGTGTCTTAAATTGTAATAGTTGAAAATTAGCTTCAATTTCTCCTAGAAACGATACAGTCATGTTATTCAGTTGTGTTGATCTTTAAACCTTTATAACTTGTACATTTTAGCTCTGATTTGAGTGAAAGTTGTTTTTATCTTCTTGTTTTCTCATGTAGATTGTTTTAAAACTTAAAAAACAAAATTTTACTCAATTAATTATTATTATTTAAAAATAAACTCAAATATCAAGAAAAATCATTAAAAAATCGCTAAATAAAATACATGCCATTAAGAACCCATCAAATTCACTAGCCAAATAGCTTAGTGCTTTGCAATTCTATAACTCATTAATAGCTTAGAAATTTAATTTCTAGCCAAATGGTTTGGCATGATACATTACTCTCCAATAAGTATGCTATAACTTAGTATGGCCACTCTTAATTCACTTGCATCCAAAATGGATCAAAACTCAACGAGTTGAGAAGCTGTATTGGCTACTCAACTATGGAGCTCGGTGACTGGACAATTTTAGCATCTCAGCCATTGTTGCAAGCTAATAAAATTTACTTGGTGTCAACGTTTCTTGACATTGTGGATCTCAGCGGCTCAACAACTTTTAATTTGGACAATTAGGCAAAGTTTGTTGATTTGGTTCTCAACCCATCCATTATCTTGTGAAGAATGCATGGGCATAATAGGAGGTGGCCACAGAAGGATTTCAGCTCTGACAATCTCCTAGGTATGGGTATTGAACAACAAAACCTTGCTTCATGGATCTAAACGTCCCTCGGTCAGTAATCATGATGATATCATTACCGTTGTACTTCTCTTCAAGTTCCTAAACTTGGTTGTATTCCCTACGTCGTAGGATACCTAGATAATTAATTCCTCAAACCTGATGGGATTAACGTCCTTACACTTGTAGATCTTCTTTCTTTAAGATAAAGATTTTTCCTCAAATGATGTTAATTGCTGAGAGACAATAACTTAAAAATTTAGCCAACATGACCTAACATACTCAATTTGTACAATTAGAGGAAAGCAAGCAGCACGTGAATTTACAATTGACGAATAAGCAATAGTGGTTATGATCCACAAAAAGGCAAGATTGTAGTTACTCAAACATGTATCCCCCTATGAAAGTGGCAATTATAAACATATAAACTCACATATTCTTGAAGACATAAATGTAGCATGGCGGTTAACCAAGGTAGTTTTCAACTTTCATGGGACAAGCAAATGTTAGGAAATGCAACAACTACTTGCTTAAAGAACCACTAATTCTTATTAAACTCCAATAGCCATAAAAATATGGGGAATAGAAATATCGATGCCAAAGAGAAAAGTCAGGTTTGGAAAGTTCCACTAAATGAGCCAATATCCTGTAACATACCTTCAAGAAATAATTAGCAATCGTAGTGATAGATTACATTTCCTCAATAATAGTAGGGTACCTTTTATGAAAGAAATCTCAATCACTCATGGTAGTTAAAAACCATATGTGAATAAATTCATCCAAGGGAAGAACATCTTGTCGGGAGATTTTTTCAAAATAACATCAAGAATCATAGCAATAATTATACGTAACTATAAATGGCATCAATTATTGGCTGGTAATTTTTGTTATTGTATGTGAATACTTGCAAAATGAGAAAACGGCTATCAAAAGCATCAAAGAGTGCTTCGACTCAGCTACTCCAATACTTAAGTTAGCCTTCTTATGATGAAAATAAAGTTGTTGAGTAAAGAGAAAGGTGAGAGAATGAAAGAGGGTTCCCTTACCTGGGGGTCTTATCTAGTATTTATAGTAGGTGATTGGATACATATATATGGATGGGCCTTAAGACTTGGAAGGTCTTCAACCTATTTTACTACAAAATGCTATCAATAGCCGGTGTTAAACATGCTTGTAAGAAAACTAGCACTAGCATTGATGATAGCAACTTTGCTTGCCTCAAACACAATTGATGCTCCAATTTACTAAACTAGCTCACAAGAAGTGATACAACAAACTTAGTAAGAAGGTATTAGAGGGTAGGACCTATTGTTGGCATAAATGAGCTAGCCCATTAGGAATTTACGTTAGAGTTCCTCAATACCTTAGGCCTAAATTGTGACCACATTAAGAATGGAGTTCGGAACACCATGTACTTCCAAGTGAATGGCAATCAAGTGGTTATGCCATTTATGAGACTACTAGTGGTGCTAGGCATCTTCCTTAAGGAGTTTATTCATACTCATGAGTTTAAGAGGTTGCTAGTCAAACTACGATGAGTGATTAGCGATGTATGGTATGGAATAAGTTAAGCACAGGTAGATCAGTCATTAGTTTGAAGCGATTAAAGGCTTTAAATTTGAGGAATCCCATCTTAAGGATTATCCATTGGATCCCAACTAGAAGTTTGACAAGAAGGAAGTATAGCATTGGGATTGTAAATCTAATGGACAACATTTTTCTTCACAATTTAGCCAAGAGACATTAGATAAATTTGGGGGCTAGGATGGCTTTCTTTTTCAACAGCCAAGCTATAAATGGTAGAGTTGAGAATATTTTTGTTGGACTATTCATCACCTACCTCATGATGAATTTAGGGCTATTTGATAAACTCCCAAGGATGGAGCTAGCAAAAAAAACCTACCCTCATGGTACTTCATTCCATCGAGGTTTAAAGCTTCCACCACAATTTTGAGCATCCAGATTAAAAGAGATCCAAGAAGCAACAATTGGTACAAATATGCCTAAGATACCCTAAGAGGAGCCTTCTACATGGCCCAAGTCATCTATGTTTACAAAACTTAAGAAGCTGATAAGAAAATTGATTAAGAAACACGAGAAGCTCTCTTAAGAGGTATGTCATACTAAGACTGCTGTTAAGGTGCTCTTAGTGCACTAAGGGATTCATTTACCAACACCACCACCTATTCTTTATTCCAACGGCAATAAGGCTAAAGTGATTGCAGAGGAGGATGATGAGGAAGAGAGTGACACGAAATGACTTCAATTTTTTTCTTTTTTCAATTTTCCAAAGACACAATCAATCTATTTTTCTATTTCAATTCTCCTTACTTTTCTTTTTCCCTTTTTATTTTGTTCCTCAATGATTGTATACATTGGAGACAATGTACAATTTAAGCGTAGGAGAAGAATTAGGAGATATTGAATTTGAAGAATTCGGAGGTCCTGATTTTAATATATGTTTAATGATTATGATATGATCGAGTGCTTCAAAATTAAGTTTTTAAGCTTTTGTTAAAAATAGCTTTAAAAACTTGCATCCCATTATATTTAAGCAACTAATTTCTTTTCTTTTTTTTTTTAAATTTCCCACAAATATTGATAGATTAACTATTAGTTATTTGTATTTTTAAGCTTCATTTCAGAGGATAATTATCTATTTCTTAGTTTTCTTAAAATGTTTTAGATTGGATGAACAAATGAGATTTGTCTTTTGAAAATATCTTAAAAAATAAAAAATAGTTGGAGGAATAAATAAATTAAGCAAAGTGAATCAAAAAGGGTTTAAAGTTGAGCCCAAAAGGAAAAAAGTGAATAAAAATGCTAAAGAGTCTACCAGTAAGCCTCATTGACTCGAGCATATGCCTGAAGGGTACCTCCTTCATGTGGAGTAATGCCTATCAAATTATATAATGAGCTTAGGATTATTGGTTCAAAGCTCTCTGGAGATGTTAAGAGAAAGTCCATGTGAAGGCCAGAACTTACATAAAAGTCAAAAGATCCAAATTGAGTAGAGTTTATGGATAGTTCATAAGGGAGTCTTATTGACAAAGTGGAATTACTCAATTTGAATTGAAAAATAATGAAAAGAAAGTTCCTCTAGTGAAAAATTGAAGGAAGTAAGAAAACAATTAGAAAATGAATTAATGTAACATGCATCTAGCTTGAGTTTTTGTGATTAAAATAACAGCAAAGAAAATCACTATCCTCCTAAGTTATATTGGTGAAATGCTTATAAATTTTTCTTAGTTTGTTGATGTTTGTTTTGATCTTTAATTTATTTTTAATTTAAGTGATACGGCTAACTTTGGGTTATCTTGATCAATTGTTGAAATTTAGTAGGTTCTTATTAATAATAATATTAAAGTACTCTAAGGGCATTGTGTGAAGAAACAAGAAAGGTGATTTCAAATGAAGCGGTGAAGCTCATAAAATTGAGGATATAATTTTCTATATTATGAGAAAAATTGATAAGTTTGTCCTTTAAGCTAATCTTTATCTCTTATTTATTATTTTTCTTGAGGACATGAAAGGCTTAAGTATAAGGGAATTTGATGATACTCATTTAGCATATATATTAAGAGCTAGAATTGTAGATTTTGTATTCATTATTTATGTATTCATAGATAATTGGAATTTATTTGTTAATTATTTCGCTTATAGGTCTTTAAAGAGCACATGATGAATTTTGGAAGAATTTGGCAAAGATTTAGGCCTTTGATGAAAGTTGCACTAATTAAGCCATTCAAGCATAGGAATTTTAAATGAGAATTTAAGTCTAAAAGAAAGACCACGTGTGGAGGCCATGACTATGCTTCTAGTTGTGATGATTTTCGTATAATAATTTCAAAAATTTCAAGAATTTTGAGGAAAAAAGAGAATTATTAGGGGTGGGCGTGGTTCAATTCAATATGGTTCACCTTCCCTTACCAAACCAAACCTAATATAATGATTTGGCTTTTTTTTTTCAAAATCAAACCTAATTATATGGTTCGGTTCATAAATTTTTCAAACTAAATTAAAACCGATTCGGTTCGGTTTGATCTACGGTTCGAACCGTTTATGTCAAATTTTCATTAAACATTTTTATCTCCAATAACTATGAAATTTTAAATGGAATTTACTCAACTTAATCTTAATAATAAATACCAAAATTATGATAAAGAATAACAAAATATGAAAAATTTGATGAAATTTATGAAGATTGATAAAAAAATATATAAAAAAGTACAAAATAATTGCATAAATTTTTTTTATTTAATTAAATGGTTCAGTATAGTTCAAACGGTACGATTTGGTTTGCTTCTCCGAATTGAACCATGAACCGTTTATACATAACCAAACCCCAACCATAAACCAAACGGTTCCAAAAAAAATTGATTTTTTAGTTTGGTTCATGGTTCGACCCGTAGTCCGCAGTTTTTATGCCCACCTTGAAGAATTATGCCTAGAGATCACAATCATGATCTTAGGGTATAACCATGTTATTGGAAAGAAAATATCTTATTTTTGAAAAGTTTCTTTGTAACCCTAGATTAAAGTTCTACAAATAAGAGCTTAGATTAAGTTGTTATAGAGCGCACCCATCGAAGAGTAATGTCGAGTAAAGTAAAGCAAGGGATTCCTCTCTTTTCTCCTTTCTTTTCTTCTCTTTCCTAAATTATTGTTATTCTTTAATTTAGCTGTTCTTGGTTGACCTTCATTGAATCTTAGTTTTCTGTGTAACATTTGTTTCCTTATTCAATAAATGATATTACCTTCGTAATCTAATTACATTGTATTAGTTGTCTTTAATTCAATATTAGTAGCTGCTAAGTTAAAGTATGAGTGTACTGTAAAGTTTGCAAATTCCTATAGTAGATGGACTGATATAATTAGAAGTAGTTAAAGAAGCTAAAATGGTTAGTTATTTATTTTCTCTACACTAGGGTAACCTAACAGTAGAATTCAAGATCATAATGTGCTTTTAAGATATTTTATAGTAGAAGTGATTTAGATAGAATATAATCAAGGTTAGGAGTTAACTACAAGACGTGAGTTAGTTAATTTATATTAGGAATTCTTGCAGTCCAGTGAGCAAATGAGATTAGAATATTGCATAGAACTAGATAGTAAATAATAGATCTACTAAGGATTATGTATATTCTAACTTATTTAATCCTCTTATTTATAATTCTTGCTCTCTTTATTTGCTCCTGCATGTTCTTATTTATCTTAATTAGGGTTTTATTTTATTTTATTTAATTGTTCTTAATTGCTAAGTTAGATATTTCGAATTTTAAGGAGGAGTACTAGTAATCTAGGGTTTCCTCAATTTAGTGGTTCCTCATGAGATTCACTACTTATACTTGTAATCCATTTTATATTATAACCTGACTAATTGCACTTGCCTACCAACTAGCAACTAGCAACTACATAGTAAGGTTCCACAATAATAAAGTTTGTTTTTTATCATAGTAAAGTGGGAATCCATTATGGAAAATTTCAATTCTGTTGTAGTAAAATAGGGTTTAACAATAATTAGTGTATATTTTATTAAAGTGGAAGTCCATGACCTTAATGTGTGAGTCACAGTAAACTAATAAACCAATATAGTAAAATGAGTGTCCATAACAATAAAGTGGTGATCTACAACTGTAAGGTGCATTTTTTACTACAATAAAGTAGGAATCCATTATTGTAAATTTCAATTTCATGACAATAAAGTAAGGTTTGACAATTGTAAAGTGTGTTTTTTATTATAGTAAAGTGGAATTTCATGATCTAAATGGGTTCATCACAATAAATTGATAGTCTAATATAGTAAAATGAGTGTTTATGATTGTAAAGTAATGGTTGACAATAGTAAAGTATGGTGTTCCATTGCATTAAATTTACAAACTATGACAATAGTAAATTATAATGAAAAGTATGTAAGTGACATTTACGACATTACTATTTATGTACATTAAAAAGGAATAAATTTGTATGAGCTAAAATTAGGAGTACAATCTATAAGTATGGACTTTCATTTCAAATTTACAAGCATTAAAACAAAAATGGTATATTTGGTTTTAATTTCATTTGTTCTTTCATAATGATTGCAAATTTTTTCACATGTATAATCACTCTTCACATTTCATTCATCCTTCATGAGTTCTAAAATAATTTTTTGATGATTCTTATGTCTTGCAATCTCAAACATAACAAAAGTACAAGCAAAAAGAGAACCCAATGATGTTGTTATGCTTTAAGAAAAATAAATAAAAAAAATGACAAAATATTGATGAGTATACTTATCCTTCAATCTCAACTATCTTAGTGCAAACCGAGCTAAGGACTGGCAAGATCAATTGTGAGGGGTGGGTCTATACTTGTAGAAAGCTCGAAAATAAGGGTGGAAATTGCATGATGATAGAGAAACCAACAAGCAAACCATAACCCACTTTAAGGATATTACGTATTAGGGAACTACTAAGGATTCACGGCTGAACTTGATATGATGCACGAGTTAGCCCAATAAGGGTACTCTCCATCTAGCCTTACTTTGCAGTTAAGAATTAAGAGGTACATTCAATATTAGATGCACTTGTATTTTGCAGTTACATTTATAATGGATACTTATACCCAAAATATCAAGACAACAACTATAAATGAAAATGACTAAAAGGGATAAAGTCCTAAAGAAGTAATGTACAAAGAAAGGAAAAGGGAAAAAATAGAAATTAAGAAAAACATTTGATTTGTATAGAAGATTTTGACAAAAGGGTACTTGGGCAAGTATTGGATGCCCTATGGTCATGCGCTTGGCAAAAATAGATAAACTATATGGCTAGCTTAGGTGCTATTCAGTAATGATGCCAAGCCAAGTTAATAGTTTAATAGTGCGGAGCTAAGTAGATGACTCTTTCAAGGTGAATTCAAGTTGGACATATTCAATACAGCTTGGATTTAGGTTGGCTAAGCAAATGGTCAAATGAGCCAAGCTATTGCCCAAGTGTACTTCTAGTTAGCAATTGGAAAGTATTGCTAAGTATAAAAGGGTTCGGTTTGGCCAAGGCATCAAGTTGGCAAATTATAGCAGCTTGGATTCCATTGTTGTAAGATGTAACAAAATAACTCATTGGGCCATGCTCTTTAATCTCCAAGCTCGAACTCAAGTCAAGGGTTTAGTGGTCTAATTCTTGTCATTCCTACTAGGTTGATTGGGATTTGGAGTGAAATCTAGTTGGTCCTTGTCTAAGTTCTCTTTGGGTTAGTAAGGGTTGCAGTCAATAGCATTAAACATGTACGACACTCCGAAGTCTTCTGGTAGCTTTAATTGGTATGCATTGTCATTTATTTTCTAGAGTATCTTAAATGGCCCTTTAGCTCTAGCATAAAACTTGTTCTTTCTCTTGTTAAGAAACCTCTCCTTAGTCAAGTGTAACCACACTTGGTCACTAAGCTAAAACTACTTGGTCTTCCTTCTTTTGCCTTTCTCTTTGAGTTTTCTAGTAGCTTGGTCAAATGTGCTAGGCGATTCCTTAGTAAACTTATTAGATGGACCGAGCTTTGGTTCTTGCTCCGAGATCCTCTTTGTCAATGGGCAGCATCAGGGTATGGTCGAAGGGAAGCTCGGGATTGAAGCTATAGACGACCTTAAATGGGGTATGTTCAGTAGTGACATGTACTTTCCTATTATAAGCAAATTCTATTACAGGTAGGTAAACGTCCCAATTAACTAAGTTCTTCCCTACTATAGCTCAGAGTAGTGACCTTAAGGTAGGTTGACAACCTCTATTTGGCTGTTAGTTTGGGGATGGCATGAGGTATTGAACGATAGTTTGTTTCCCATCTGATGTTATAAAGTTCTCCTAAAATGGCTTAAGAATTTTGGAACTCTGTCTAACACCACACTCGGCACTCTATGCAACCGAACTATTTCCAACAAAAACAAGGAAGCAATAGCCAAAGCATTATTAGTTTTGGTGCGGGGCACAAAACGTGCTATTTTATTGAATCTATGTACAACAACCATTATAGAGTCTTTGCCTCAGATAATTTGAGATGATTTAAGGAAAAAAATCGATACTCAAGTCAGCCCATGGTTTGGTTGAAACAAATAAAGGCATTGTCTTCCCTTGTTCTACTTGTCTTTTTGCTTTCTTACAAATGGCGCATCTCTCAATCGCATGATATACATCATATTTCATTTTAGGCTAGAAGAACCTATCATTCAATAGCTCATATGTCCTTTATTCTCCAAAGTATTCAGAAATTCCTTTACTATAAGCTTCTTTCACTAGTAGTTCCCTCATTAAATAGGTTAGCACATATAATTTGTCTCATCAGATCAGATAACCATCCTCCACATGGTATTCTTCCACTATTCTCCCCTCTTCATTGTGTATATATATTAGACCAAAGTGAGAATTATGTTGGTACTATTCCTTAATGCTTGTAAACCCTTACAGCTTAGTTTACAACTTAGTGAGAAGAACATGTTTTCTTAACAAAGCATCAGCAACTACATTATTCTTGCCTTGCTTGTATTTGATGATGAAATTAAGTGCTTCTACAAACTTAATCCATTGAGCTTGGTGTTTAGAAAGCTTTGATTGACTTCGCAGACACCTCAAGGATTCATGATCCGCGTATATGACAAATTCTTTTGGCAACAGATAATGTTGCTACAAGCAAAGAGCTCTGATTAGTGCCAAGAGTTCTTTGTCATATATAAAATAGTTTAGTTAGGCTCCTCTCAGTTTTTCACTATGATAAGCGATAAGTAGGCCTTCTTACATTAATATAACTCTAATGCCGACACCTTATGTGCGGCATTTTAGCTTAAACACTTTATCAAAGTTTGGTAGAGCTAAGGCAGGAGTAGAGGTCAACCTTGCTTTCACTTCGGCAAAACTCCTTTCTTCTTTCTATCCCCACTTAAACACTACATTCTTCTTTATTAGCACAATCAAGGGCACAACTATAGTACTAAATCCTTAGATAAAGCATTCGTAAAATGATGTCAATCTATGGTAACTCTTCACCTCTGTACATGAAGTTACGGTTAGCCACTCAACAATGACTCAAACTTTCTCTTCATTAGCTATTAATCCTTTTCGACTAACCATATAACCTAGGAAGATCACCTCTTCTTAATACAAATACCATTTCTTCATTTTTTCTAACAACTTCTCTACTTGGAAGACATCATAAACAAGGATGTCTTCAAATTAGATTACGACACATCTTCCAATGAGATCTCTCAGGAAATGGTTCATCAACTACATAAAAGTGCTTAGGGCATTTGATAACATAAAGAACATAACCATTTGCTCGTACATGCCATGTCTGGTCTTAGCAACGGTTTTCCATTCACCCCCTTACCTCATTCGAATCTACTGATACCCTGACTTCAGGTTAATCTTATTGAACACTCACATACCACTAAGTTTGTCTAACATGTCGTCTAGCCATGGAATGGGGTATCTATACTTAATTGTAATCTTATTGACAAATCTACTATCCACACACATATGCCAAATGCCATCTTTCTTCAGTACAAGTAATGCGGGTATAGCAAAAGGGCTACAACTTTCTCTAACATATCCCTTCTCTAAGAGCTCGTTGACTTGCTTCTAAAGCCTTATAGCATGCTTGGGATTCATTTAATAGGCAAACTTGTTCGATAATATAGCTATAAACACCCAATTTTTGTCCCCTTTAATTTTTTAAATAAGGTAAAGGGTCCTAAATTAAGGAAAATGCAAAAAAAGAAAAAAAGAAAAATAAGAAAAAACCCAAAAATAAGAAATTTAGAAAAAATCACAAAAATATAAAAAAAATAGAAGATTTAGAAAATAATAAATCTTTTACATAGTTTAGTAGAATATAATTTTTAATTTAGATAAAATAAAAAAAAAAGGGTCATTAGGCTTGAGCTTAGGCTTAGATTTGAATTTATCAAGTTAACTTAGTCTATATGTGCAATTGCACATAACAATAAGGAAAAACCAATAACCAAGTTGGACAAGCACTTGGACTTGATATTGTATATGACTTAGAGATCTTAGGTTCAATCTATGGAATGTGCAAAATGCATTTTTTATTTTATTTTCTCAATTCATTGTTACATTAAGGGCCACTTGATTGATATATCATTTACCAACTCACTTCTAAGTGTGGTAAGCATACTCCTACGCATGTTGTACACACTCTTACACATACAGTTTTATATTTAGCATCACATATTGTCCAAGTTTGCCCAATCCAAACATGGAAGAAAATCATATTGCATTAAATATTTTCCATCCTTAACTTGACCATGATACCTATAAATAGGGGATTCCATTTCTTTGCAAACCATCAACTCATCACTTACAATCAGTTAAATCCATTCACAATGCTATTTTCTCTCTCTATAAGGCCCCTTTTTTCCTGGATTTATGCTAACTCTAACTTGGTATAGCTCTACTTTAGTTTTAATTTATGTTTTGTTCTCTATATTTTGTTTTCTTTTTTTTATTTATTTTTGTATTATCGTACTTTTTCTTTTTCTTTTCGTTGTTGTTATTGTTGTTGTTTTTGCTGTTATGATTGTATTCTATTTACAATTGTAGAAAAAATAAATAAATAAATAAAAATAAGGATATGAAATGAGTTCTCTCTCTACTTTAGGGTAACTTCCACTTTCTACTATGAGCACAGAAACTTGCTCATTCACTTTGCAAGTGATATGAAATGAGTTCTCTCTCTACTCCTCTACAATAGATGGTTCTATGTTCATTGCACATGGGATAACCAAGGTTAGTTTAGCCAAATCCTTAGCAAACACATCTTCCTTAACCGGTTCATTATTAACCTCAACCTCTCTCTCCACTTCTCTTCTCTCCTAGAGTTCTTCATCCGTGCTATCCACTTCAATCTTTGAGGCATCTCTCTTAATGATCGTAATTTGTCTATTCGGATATTGAGTAGCCATATGTCCAAACCCTTGACAATTAAAACACTTGATCTAGCTCGTCTTCCTTCTAGATCCTTGTCCCTCTCATAAATTCTTAGTAGTGCTTCACCATCAATTGGTCAGCGTTTCTATTCAACTCTGATGTATGTTCTTTTATTTAGCTCAACACTTTGCTTGACATTATGACTTCCTTAGGTGGGTTGACCTAACTACGTAAGTTGGCTCATTAGAGGTTAACTTAGCCAATTCCTTCTCTATCTTTCTACTTACTGGGCTATTCTTATGGCCTTATCCAATGTGGTAAATTGTTAAAGCTCTACAACATCTTAGATGTTGCCTCTCAATTCAGTGAGAAATCTAGATACTGTTCGAGTTGATGGTTTACCTACTTCACATAGAATCATGAGTACTTAGAACTCCTAAACATATTCATTAATAGTTCGACTTCCTTATCTTAGCTCTTGAAGCCAAACAAAGGTGTCTTGCAAATAAGTATCCAATATGAATTTATTTCTAGGCATCCTTTTCATCTTAGGCTAAGTATTTACTTCCCTATATCTGTCTCATTTTCTCATAATGTAAAAATTCTCTTACCACATCGTAGCATAACCTAAGAAATCTATAGCAATAGCCATTACTTTCTTACAGTCGTCATACAAGTAATAGTTAAAAACTTGCTTTACCTTCTCTTCTTAATATAGATATATATTAGCATTTCTAGAGCCATTGAACTTGGAATTTGAAGCTTCACATGGTTGGCAACTCGAGCTACTCGAGCTTGCTCCTCTTCCTCATCGTATTCTCTTTCTTCTTCATCATCCAAATCTCCTAAGACAATCCTTCTCCTTATACACCTTCTTACTCCATCACCTCGATCTTGTCGAGTTGGGATCTATCCCCTTATAGGTTAAGTAACTTGTAAAGTATTCAACATAGCTTCAGTAGGAAGAATGGCCAATGCATGAACATCTTTGGTCAAATTAGCTATAAGGTTAGCCACCTCATCAATTTGCTCATCTATACTTATAGGGGTGTTATGGGGTTATCATCTATGGTGGATAACATCGTTATTGTCATCTCCAATACCAATGTTGGCATTCAAATTCATCATTCTCTTCAATAAATAATACTAATAAACTCCGAATCTAAGAAATAATAGATAATGTTCCTTTAAGCTAAACAATTCACACACTTCTCCATATGAATGTTTAACTAATCCATAAACAGAACTACTTCGAAGTACAATAAACCCAATTGACATTTGCTTCATTTTCTTATGAACGAAATAGAGTGTAATAGAGTATACAATAACAATAAAGTTTTATGCCTTCTACTTACTCAAACACTTGCAACTAATCTCTTCACAACTACAACACACTATCAGAACAAACGCTACTTCACAAGAAAGCTCAAACATGACTTACTCAATTGAACCACTGCTCTAATACTAAGATGATATGAATCGAGCCAAGGACTAATAAGGTCAATCATAACAAGTAGGTCCAAGCTTGTAGAAAGCTCGAAAACAGGGGTAGAAATTACATGAGGACAAAGAAACCAATAAGCAAACCTCAATCCACTTCAAGGATATTACGCATTAGCGAACTACTAAGGACTCACGACTCAACTTGATATGACATACGAGCTGAACTAATGAGGGTACTTGCCATTTAGCCTTGCTTAAGGATTAGGATAAGAGTAAAGTAAATAAGCAAACAAAGAGCAAATCTCACTAAATGAGAGTTGTATTCAATATTAGATGTGCATGCTCATTACAGCAACATTTATAATGGATATTTATACTAGAAATATTAAGGAAACAACTATAAATGAAAATGACTAAAATGGGTAAACTTATAAAGAATGGAAAAAGAAATAAATAGAAATTCAAGAAAAACATTTGTTTTATATAGAAGATTTTGACATAAGGATGCTCAAATACATGTTAGATGCTTAGTAGTTGTGCCCATAGCAAAAATCGTGCCCTTAGAAAAAAGAAATAAACTATACAGCTAGCTTGGGTACTATTAAGTAATTATGCTAAGCCAATCTGATAGTTTAGTATATAGAGCTAAGCAAATGACTCTTTTGGAGTGAATTCAGCTTGGATGGATTTAGTATAGCTTGGATTTAGGTCAGCTAAGTAAATGGTTGGATAGGCTAAGTTGATGTTTGAGTGTACCTCTAGTTGGTAATTGGAGACCATCAATAAGTACAAGAAGGTTTAGCTCGGCCAGGGCATTAGGTTGGTAGATTGCAATAGCTTGGATTCCTCGGTTGTGAGATGTAAAGAAAGAACTCATTAGGCTATGCTCTCTAGCCCTCGAGCTTAAGTTAAGGGTCCAGTGCTTTAATTCCTATCATGTGTGACCCTTAACTTTAATAAATTTTAGTATATATACGCCATAGTTGGAACTACAATAGACAAAACATGCTAGTTTCATTCTAGCCATAGATTAGATTGTATAGATGAGTACCTAACAAACATAACCATTACTTATCACCCAAAGCTAATTGATTTGTTACTTTATCATTTTATACAATTGGCCAACTCGAAATTGCTTTCTCAAATTGACTAGTCCCCTCATCTGTAAAATCATTGACTCAGAATATATCATCTACAACTGAAACCTGCCAATTGTTGCCAATAGTTAGTTATATTTAAATTTCATCTTATGTACAATATAATTTAAGAATGGATGGGGAAACAGCATAACACTTCCTTCACCTGATTACATTATGCAGTATCTACAGTGTTTTCATGGTATCGTATACTAGAATCATTTCACGTGTCATTTGTAACTTAATTAAATATCAATGTTTCCATAATGGATTCATTAATTTGTATACCTGCATTGAACAACGGGCTCAATACTTACATTTCAACATATGTCATATGGAAGAATAAACAAGAGAATGTACCCTATCATATTGGTTTGGTTTTCCCATCAATTCTTTAATACTAGTTAAAATGTGAACAAGACTATTGAGAGTACTCTTTCCCATGAAGAAAAATGCCTATGTCCAATGTTACAAGTTGATTAATTAAGAAAAAAAGAAACAAAATAATAATAATATAACAAAGTCACAAGTTATTATCAAAAAAGCATAGGGGAAGAAACAAGTCTTTCATCTAGTACCATCATTCATTTTTGAGTAGATCTAAATTCTCATCATCATGTCAATAGCCCTACTACATAGCTACTTGTATTGTTTCAAATAATTAAAGTCTTTACGTGACAATAAGACATAATGTCTAAATTAAACCAATATTTCCTTACCCATAATAGATTCATATGTCACAACAAATTAATCTCATGAAGAGTTTAAAATTGTCTCATGACCATTGCACTTACTCTATCACCTCATTAATATCAAAAACAAAATTAAGTATACACATGTCATCATAGGCCATTGTAACCTAGGAACATTCTTCACTCTGTTTGATATTCTCCCTAATGAATAGAAGTTTATGTGAATTATAAAATAAATTTCAGAATGTCTTACATTCGCATATACTTAGAGAAGAAAAATAAATAAAATCCATATATTAAGTACTAATTAGTGCCTAACATGGTATGTTTTTTTTTTCTTCTTATTCATCATCAATGTGTTTAGGTAAAGAGACACTTGGTATCTGGATGGCCTCCTTTCTTCTCTAAATTCTCTAGCCTATGCAAAAAAACTATTGCTAACTTAGAGTTTTAGATGACACAATGATGATGTCTTTTCACTAACCTTATACTACACTATTTTTGCCTTGATCCTAAAAAAAAAAAAAAATTTTAAAAATTTGCAACACAAGAAAAAGGTTTCAAAGCAAATAGTCTTGAATAATTTAAGCCATGTAAACATGAAAAGATATATGAATTACCATTTGCAATTGTTTAGGATCATTCTCGTTAGTAAGGTAGCATCTCATTGAAATTTTGGTCATTGCCAATAAGCGAATCTCTACCCAAGTCTTTATACTTTTCTTCCATGTTACTTGCCACTTAGCATGTCTTTCTAGACTGATCGACTATACTCATCAACTCTATTAGCTACTTTTGTGTAGATGCCAAAGGTAGGGTATCTCCTCTTGCAATTTTTTCAACCTTTTCTTTCAACTCTTATTGCTACTTTATAAAAAGACGTAGCTTCTCGCCCAACACCTACAACAATTATATTAGCATGACACATCATCGAACAATTTAAAACCAACTTGAGAGCTACAATATGAAGAGTAAGGCGTGGCCTCAAGCTTTGATTTCAAATAAGTAATCATTCTTTCTTTATTGACTTCTTTTGGGGCACTCCACGTAACAACCTATTCAATAAAAGAAATATTAACATGGTTTTGGATGACTTTAAGACCATCCACATATGAAGCATGGTCATAACAATTAAATATCTTAACATTTCTCTTGGAAGCTTGTTAAACTTCGATACCACTTTCTTAAATCCATGTCTTCAATCAAGTTAGTTCTTGCGTAGAGCTATTCACCATCATATGGCCTAGTGAACAATTGTCTATAAAATATAGCTAATGGAGAAAAGCGCAGAGAAAAATATAATGAGAACAATAAAGTGGGTGACATGATAAAGTGAATAACAATATTAGTAATGAATCATGTACTACTAAATGTGAATTAGAGCTTTTAGGACAAAGCCATGCTATGAAGAACAT
Organism: Lumnitzera racemosa; assembly: GCA_024138005.1. Classification (NCBI taxonomy): domain Eukaryota; kingdom Viridiplantae; phylum Streptophyta; class Magnoliopsida; order Myrtales; family Combretaceae; genus Lumnitzera; species Lumnitzera racemosa. The sequence goes on from JAMXBC010000005.1 coordinate 27,550,125, forward strand.
AATGCAACCCAAAATATAACTCCTAACACTCATTTTATGCTTTTGGATATTGTTTTCATTTTGTAAAGAACATACTTTGCCAAGAACATGTTCCAAATTGTATGGAGTTATTAGAAACCTCATTCCATTTATTTCTAAAACACAACTATTAGGTTCGAAATTCTCAAGTAACCATAAGCAAAGATCTCTATATATTTTAACACAACTCAAGTGGAAAAGTTTACCAAACCCCATTTCATTTATAGCTTGCCATTTCACATCATTGAAACCAACATTACATCTACTACATGCATAGGTTGAAATATTATCCCATACTATAAAGAATAAACAATCCAAATGACATATTGAAAAATACAAAGTTTTTTATAGCTTTCCTTTTCACATCAATAAAACCAACATTACATTTGCTATATGCTTAGGTTAGCATCTTATCTCATACTATAAAGAATAAAACAATCCAAATGATACATTCAAAAATACAAAAAATTAAATTATTTGTTTTAAATGACACATTACAACTGCTACATGCTTAGGTTAGCAACTCGTCTTATACTCTATGGAACCATGTTTTTACTTTTCTTGGTATTCCTTCCTTACTGTTGAGAAGGAACATTCTACTTTTCAACTCTTCCTGCAAGCGTTTGCAAAGAAAAAAAATATCATCATTTATAAATTACCACACAAACAATCTTAAGTAGTACATCATCTATATAACATGACTTCCTTAACCTCTTCCTTAAGTGGTCGTTCATCTAAATTTAACTTGTTGCTCTCATCCTTCCTATGTAGGGAAAAACTAAGACAACAAAACCATTAAGTTCCTACTATTACTACAACATGGAGAAAACAATTAAAAACAATAAAAACATTTCTCCGGTCATATAGGTAATGTATGTACAAAGTCAATGGATGCTTGATTCTACTTCAAAAACTAGGAACCTATAAGATGAAATAAGACAATCAGTAAAAGCAAGTAAGAAAGGAATGATAGAAACCATTGCATTAGACTTCTAGGAATGAGAAAATACAAAAGTCATTGTTCTGTAGGAAAAATTGTCGATAGAAACGAAGCATATGTTGAAAGATAAGAGAATACTCCAAAGGACAATTCATAAGTTTGTCGACAGATAACCCCAACTATCAACAAATATGTAATGGCTTGAAGTACCCACCATAGCTCCTATCGACCAAATGATTTCACTACTGATAGAAACTCAAATTGCCAAATTCCCTCTTGTAAAAATGCCGACAGTTCTTTACAACTGTTAACTGTATTTTTGATAGTATCACCCCATGAAAAAGAACAAAAACCCTAATTCTATACACCTAACTTAAAAAAAAATAAAAATAAAAAAATCCAAACCAAACTAGTAGATCATATTAACAATACACCAAAAAAACCTTGAGAACTACTATTGATAGATGAATCACTATTACTAAAACACTAAACCTTGTGTAACTATATTGAATTTTTAAGAAATAATTAGAAAAAAGAAGTTTAAACACAAGAATAAATACATACCTAGATGGAGTATTGAGTGATATTGTTGGTAAGAAATGCAAACAAGCATACTTTAAGAGAGCTTTGTTTATTACTTGATAGAGGGTAAAGAATGAAAATGGCATAAATTGGGCTTTATAGTTGTATTTTATTTCTCTTATTTAAATTTGCTTTTTTATTTTTTAGATAATTTAATATTAATTCTTTTTATTTTTTATATTTTTGCTATTTCGAAATCATTTTAATTGTTGTGATGGTAACAAGTTAAAGTGTTTTAAAATTGTCAATGGATGGTTTTGTGTCAATAGTAGCATGACTGCTATCTTAGCTAGTAACTTTTAGCTTAAACCTGCATTAATACAAATGGTGTACATGAATCAGTTTGTTGGAAGTGCTTTAAAACATTCGCATGAACACCTATAGAGTTTCCTCCAATTATTTGATACTTTGAAAAGCAACTGTGTTTCTAAGGATGCTACCGCTACTTTTCACTTTCCTTGAGAGATAAACAGAGAGTTTTAATTTTTACCACCTCATTCTATCACTACTTAGGAACAATTGGCCCAAAAATTTTTGTCAAGATATTTTGCTCCATGTAAAACAATGAAGATGAGGAATGACATTACAATGTTCTACCAACATGATGGAGAGTCCTTATATGAATATTAGGAACGGTTTAAAGAAATATCAAGAAGATGTCCACGTCATAGACTACTAATCTTGTTACAGTTTTAAACTTTCTACAGTAATCTATCAGGAAGCTTACAGTCTATGATTAGTGTAGCATTTGGAAGTAATATGATGAGGAAAAGTCTTGAGGAAGATTAAGAATTGATAGAAGAAATGGCTCTCAACTCTTTTGGATGGCATGCTAAGAGAACGAATGCCAAAAGAGTAGTAAACATAGAAGAAGAAGACAAGTTCAATAAGATAACCCGATAAGTTGCTACTCTTTCTAACAAATTGAATAAGATGCTTGATGCTAAGGTGAATTTGAGCTAAAATATGGGATGTAAGAAGTATGTCGACATTGATGATGATGATCATAATCACTACTCATACTAGCACGGACAAGATCAAAGCGTTGAGGAAGTTAATTATATGAACAAATTTAAGCAGATTGGACCAAATAACTCTAATTCATTCCCAACAATTTTACTCAAGGATGGAATCAAAATCTTAATTTCAGATATGGACATAATCAACCAACTGCTTAGAACTTTCCCCTTTTACTAGCACCATAATGGAGACATCAATAAAATTTCCAATCATTAAGAGAAAGGGAGATCATTGACCAATGAAGTAGGATGTCTACCCTAGAATCTACTGTGGAAGATGTCCAGACTCAACTGCAACAAATTTTTCAGATGTTAAGTGTTAGATGGTAAGGTGCCCTACTAAGAAAAATCAAAAAAGAACCTAGGGGAATAAGCAATAGTAGGAGCACCTACAAACATACGAGTTGATACATCTAGTAGAATGACAAAGATGCAAATGTCGTTAAGATTGATTATAATGATTACAAGATAAACCATTAGGAAATTGAAGATTCTGATGAAAAAGAGGTTGATGAGGAATTTAAGATAGTTGAAGAGACTATATTAGAAGAGGAAGAGTTAGAGAATCCTATTTTAGAATAAAGCATAAAGGAGGAAGAAATAAAAGAAGCTAGCGGTAAAGAATTGGGAAGATTGATAACATAAGAGGAATTTGAGAAGGTGGTTCAAAAATAGGTCAAGATGTTGAATTAAGAGGAAAACCCTTCAAAGGATAGCTAATACATGGAAGTTCAAGATTCCCCTCCCATTTAAGGTCAGGAAATTGAAGCAATGAACCTAAAGAAAAACTAAGGGAAAATGATTTATGTATCAAGCAAGAGAAGACTGGGTTAGTAAAGAGGAGATCTAAGCTAATTTACTAATCCTTTTATTTTTTTTTTTTGAGAAATACTTTTTGTAGGCTTATTTTAACTTGGGAGGTTCTTATAACATTATGTCTAGAGAGCTTATGAGGAACTTAAGATTGGAATGATTCCTTAGGAGGTGAATTTTTTTGTGTCCTTTGCTGACAGATCAATAAAGAAACCATTAGGACTCCTTACTTGTCTTGTTATAGAAGTAAGTCTTTTCGGTTACCTTAGAGTTATCATGATAGAGATGAATGATGGAGCATGACCACTTATCTTGGGTCGATCCTTCATGGTAATAGTTAGGGTACTAATCAATGTCAATGGTAGGAAGGTGGTTTTGAGATAGAGGCCATCTAAAACCAAGCTTTTCATGAGAAAGACGAAGGAAAAGTGAAATGGAGATGAAGAAATTAGAGTTGATATCAATGATCTAAAGAATAATTTTCTAATGAGTAAAGAGGTCCTCCTTATTGGATGTTTGACTAAGCTAAAAACAAAGATACAGAGGAACAGGCTAAGAAATACCTTAGTTTCCATCCACCATGACATGTATGGGAAAGGTTCCAACTAAGGGGCAATTAAAATCTAAGCACTAGGTAGAGGGCAACACATTGGCTTTTATTTAATTTCAATGCACTTTCTTTTATCTCTTTTCAGTTTTGTTTTATGTCTTTGATATAATGGTAAAATAAGATACTTTGAGATGTGTTTTATTCATTTGTAGATATTTAAAGAGGTTTGAGGTTAAGAGGACCTGAAGAATGAAGAGAAGAAATGACAAAGTAACTCAACTTAATCCTTAGGGTAGTTCTGCTATAACACTATCTTTTTAATTTATAATTGATAATGAGATGAAATGATAAGAGAATTTAAAGTTGGGGGTAAGGAATACAGAGAGTAGATTGAAGTTATAGTTGCATTTTGCTTAACTAAGATTACATTTGTGCTGAGTTATTTGGTTATTGAGTCTATTCAATTTTCTTAAAATGTTAGAGTTGCACTAAAAAGGAGCAAGTAATCTTAAGTTTCATCATGTCCATGAATAAGGATCAAACAGAGCAGACTTTTTTATGCTACTTCAAAAATAATGGACCAAATCTTTGGGCTAGATTGTTACCCTTTGTATTTAACTCTAGATTTATAAGAATAAGATCATGTCAGTTGTTAGAGTTGATTGCTTACTTTTTAGAAAATTGATTTCCATGTATCATGCTCTTTGAATTTTCAAGTAGCTAAGTATATTGTTAGAAAATATGTAAAAAAAAAAAATTCCTAGAAAGGATTTCTCAATAAAAAAAAATAGATCGAAATTGAATGAAAAGCAAAAGTTGATGGTAAACCTAACCAAAGAGAGCAAGAAAATAGAAAAGAAAAAGAAAACAAAAGGAAGAAAGAAAAGAGAAAGAGAGTACTAGTAGTACCTAGCCTAGGCACATCTTTTGGAATGATGAATTCTAAGATGGGTTCATAAGCCCCTCGTATTCACTTGTGGAAAAGGTGAGGAATAAACAGCTCCCTTAGGCAAATACTTTAAGATACATGGGTGAAAATTAACCATAAGTAAAAATGAAAAGCCTTTTAGAGATTTGAGTAAAGAAAAAATCTAATTTTGTTATTTTTTGAATTATGATTGGCATAAGGGAAGAATTAGGATTATGTACATGTTGATCAATCTATAAAATGTAAAAGTCTTTCTCTTCCTTAGTAACGTCTTACTTGATCTCAAGTTGTCCAATCTTAATTAAATAAAAGGCTCAACTTTATAAAACATAGATTAATAAATTATTTTTTCTCAATGTGTAATCATGCACACTCAACCATTTACCTAAATTTTCATGAACTATAGACCAAGGAATAGACTTAACAACCAACGATTAGAGTATCCATCTTTTGCCCACTGATCTATACAGGTTTAAACTTACTTAAGGTTAAGCAACCATCAAGTTAGAACTTCTAAGCATTGTGAATAAAAGCCGTACAAGTTAAAACACAGAGGATTATACTGACCTAAGGGTAGTTCCATTTACAATTGAGCTTGTATGCTAAACCCTAGAGCCTAATGCACATTTCATTTAATAAGAAGAGACAGAAGATTGACACGTGTTCATCAGGTTGCCAATCCTTCCACATATTGGCTTGTTGCTGGAACCCTTGATATAAAAACTCATCTTCTTTTTGTGGCCATGAACATATTGTAGATTTTAAGGGTTTTTTTCTACCATTTCTTTAGACTCTCTTAGGTTAGTCTTAGTATAAATCTACAATTTTTATCACATTTTCTTGCATTTCCATGTTAGTATCATAAGAAACTTGTGGATTCTAGGCAATTTTGAGGTGCGATGTGTAGATTTCACCTATGCTCATGTAGAGTATAAGATCATCTTTGAAGAACTCCAATGTTGCCATTATGAAGATTGGCAATGTAATGTTTTTCTAACTCTTTTCATGGTCAAGACAAGGTTTATACTCACATTATTGTATACTCTATGATTATTTGTTAAATCCTCCATGAACATGGGTTTTGAGCTATATTGTGCATTTAGGTATCTTGCAAATTGGATGAGATGAATGTGGTTATTGATTTTTATTTTCTTTATTGGAATAGGATAATTCTGAAGGCTTATTTAGACTTATAGAGAAATTAGGATTTCATGTGTGTAAGGTTAATGCCAAGCTAAGAAATGGTTCTTATACTTTGAATTACTCCCTATGATCTCCTAATAGTGTTTAGTAACCGTAATAAGATTCAAAAGCCTTGATTAGGTCCTAGGCTTCTTAATTCTAATAATGGAATACTTGGTTCCAATTTCTAATAATGAGATACTTGTAGATTAGGGTTTAAATCCTAGAACATACGTTTAGCATAAAATAATTAGGATGAGAAATTAATCCTAACATGGTTATTTAAGTTGTGACAAGGCTTAGATAAATAGCTAATGTGTGTAGAAGAATCTTATTAATTTTACATTCCCATTACACATAGGATTCACAATATGAGAGCTGAGTCAATTCTGTGAGCATGGATAAGCATTAGATTTAGCCTATTACAAATTTATTAATAGCATAGCTATGATTGTCTTCGGCGAAGATTTTCTTAATACCCAATGTCTTGTTTTATAAAAATCCACAATCCGTTACCAAGAAATTTGCCAAATTCTACACTCAGACACATTGTTAGTTCTTTCTTCAATTATTTACTTTTGCATGCTACACTTTATTGATTTGATTATTGGTCTAGCTTAGAATAGAAGTAAAAGTATTCTAGTACTTTTTTGACTTTCTGATTCTATTCTTTCCTTCATTGCAAAATATGACGTTGGGTTCTCTCCCTGATATAGCATAAGGAATACTTAAATGTGATTAGGCAAGCTTTTAACTTGGTCTTACCATAGCATAAGTGGATCCTTTGAAACTATTGAAGAAAATGTAATGGTTTTGGGTAGATTTTAAGGTAAAAGGTAAGCGGTCTGTGAGCTACTTAAGCAAATTTATGCATCACTTAAACACAACATAGCCAACAACTTACTGGATGTGACGTACCGATTTAAGTTAGAGGGCTGCTAGCCATAATCTTGCTTAAGGGATTGACAAGAACTAAAAGTCTTTACGATTTCTCATAGAGGAGAGAAAGTTTAGTATTTCATTAGATCGAGGTTGTTTAAATTATAACAACTCATTAATGGGGTATTTATACCCTCATTGCTAGGGTTACATGATACAATTTGGATTTAACTAAAAAGGGTAAACATATGTATACAATCTGTTAAAGAAGGGGAAGGCAATTCCATATTCACAATAAAAGAACATTCTGGTAGGAGTATGACTTAGGTAGTGGGGTACGTATTGTCTTGCAAGAGGCCTGAAGATTCACTGCATAAGGTTTCTTAAACTGGTTGGATAATGTCAATAGCATCAGACTTCGTGAACAACTTAGTGCTTGTACCTCAATAAGGCTACCTTTTTAGGGTACAATCTCTAAAACAGGTTAGTAGTGAAAGTTAGGAGCTTTTAAATAGTTTAGATTGGCCTTATTCTTGAGCTGAGATGATACTACATCAACCACAGCTTCAATAGATGATTAGATCATCTTAGCATAATAGGTCAGCTTCTTTTGAACTTAGATGCTAGTTGAGTATTTGATAGACCATGTTGGTAAGTCCCTTAGCTTGGGAATGAGTGAGGGCCTTATGATGTAATATTGTTAACAGCTCTACTATCTATACACATAAGCTAAGTGCCATCCTTCTTCGACACAAGCAATGTAGGTACAGCATAGGGATTAAGACTTTCTGTTACATATCCCTTCTTTAATAGCTTGTTGACTTATCTTTGGAGCTCTACAACTTGCTTAAGATTCATTCTATAATCTGGCTTATTCGGCAATGTAGTACCAGGTATCAAGTCAATGCATTGCTTGATACCTCGAAATGGAGATAATCCTTTAGGTAACTACTCAATAAACGAGTTGGAATATTCATTCATCAACTTATCATTCTCCTTTGGCAACTTCAATTCCAGTTGTCTCCTTACCAATAGGAAGGTCAGTAGGTCAAACTTGATGGCTGCTCAATGCTTAACTCTACTCAACACTAAAGCCTTCTTTAATCCATAGGCCAATTTGGCTTGTAATTTTCTTGGCTTCGGTTATGGGATTCAAGATAATTTTCCTCCCATCCTTCTCAAACACATACATATTCTTGAAACTGTCACGAATAACCTTCCAAGCAAAGATCCAAGGTCCACTTACCAACACAAGAGGTGTACAAATATGACAAAGCATTTCATTAGAATAATTTCCAACAGAGATCGGTAGTAACACTTGCTAAGTAACATTTAATTTAGCCAATGTAACTTATATGGCTTCGTGCATGAGATAGTTGACAACTTAAGCTTCTTAACTCGGTTGGTAGACACCACATTAGTTTAGCTTCCACTATCCACAATGAGTGAATATACCTGCTTAAGGCCAAAGAAGCTACTATAAGCGTTGTCAATACCGGTAACCTTATCAAACCAGTAGCTCCGATAGCCATGTCAGGAGGATCTAATCCCCCACTGAATCTAAATTAGAATAACCACCCGCAAATGAGACAATTTACCCATATTCCAATTCCTCTAAGCCAGGTTCTTGTCCGATTAAGGAAGGAGAATCTATTAGCATTTGAAATACCAAAGGAAGGACAAAGACCAAGTGAATATAACTTGGAGCTTCGTTGTTTCTATCATTTGGGGCAAGTAAGGCATTCTACAGACCAATGCTGGAGACTTAAACATAAGATCCAGGATCTTATTGATGTAAAGTTGGTGCAATTGGATTTCTTTCAGACTACCACTCTTAACGTGGGTAGCAATCTTTTATTGAATCATAGTCATTCAATCAACATGATCATTGCCGAAGAGTCTAAACCAGAGATCAATCTAGATAGTCTCCCCATCACTATTGAACAGGTAGCTTGGAATCTGAAGCAGGACAGATACTTGCAAAATATGAATCTTAAACATAGAACCAGGACTAGACGAGTAATATATCAATTGCTAAAGGATGGAAAAATAAAGAAAGCCAATATTATGGCTATGATAGTTCTGAAATAGCGAAAGAGATATACCTAGAAGGAGCTTATAAAAAGGTACGAAGTCGAACATCTAAAAGTCGACACCTTGGGAAAGCCATCGAGAAAGTTTGAGTATTTAGTTGATTACGTCGGTTCACCCATATTATATGCTAATGAACCATGCACTAGATGGAGTCTTGCATTTGAGGAAGAAGAAAAACTTATTGCAGAGGACAAGAAGATAGCTAAGACCGTTGGAAAGATTGGAGATGGCCATAAACCCTTGGTTTAAGTACTATAAGAAGACGAAGAAGGTTGAGGAGTTGAGTAAGCCCAAGAAAATTACATTTAATGTCCCGATAGCTTCGAAGAATTACAAAGTAGCTCTAGTAGATTACTAGACAGTGAATTAGATAGCTAGATACTTATCACGTATGGTCAATGGGCTTACACGCTTGGGAGGAGTCTATGACCAGATCGAAGAGACCAAGAGGAAGACTACTGTAGGTGAGGCTTCTTGAAAGATCTTTGAAGATACGAATGAGAAAGATTAGAATGTTGCAAAGAAGATAGTAAAAGCTAGTAAGTACAAGATTATTGATCAGTTAGCTAAAGTACCAGCCTAAATTTTCCTAATGGGCTTACTATTATCAACAGATACTACCAGAAAGCTTTAATTAAAATTCTAAAAGATGTCAAAGTAGCTAAAGGGATTTCTACTGAGAAGTTGGGATTAGTAGTGAATTCAATATTTGAAATGGATCAAATTTCATTCTCACCAAATGAGCTAGGTGAAGAAGAAGACCAACATATAAAGCCCTTTTTCATAATAGTCAAGTATGTAGGGAAAGTGGTCGCTCGGATACCAATTGATAATGGGTCTTCAATGAATGTGTGTCCATTAATGACACTAAATTTTCTTAGAGTAGATTCAACAAAGATAATGCCTAGTTTGATTTCAGTAAAGGCTTTTGATAGATCAAAGAGGGAGATACATAGAGAAATTGGGTTGCAGGTCAAGATCGATCTACAGATGTTCTCTATCCCATTTCAAGTCTTGCATATACCGCGAACTTTCAATCTTTTATTAGGGAGGCCATAGATTCATTCAGTAGGCGCAATTTCGTCGAGTCTACATCAAAAAGTGAAATTCATAGCCAATAGACAATTGGTTGCTATTCTTAGGGAGCAAGATTACGAGATTTCCAAAGAGACAACTATTCCGTATGTTAAGAGTAAAGAATTTGAAGAACTAGGATTGCAGTTTTCTTATAAGGTTAACATGATCGAAGTGTCAAAACAGGGGGCATGAGGTTGCTCGGAACAGACTAAGCAGCATATTAGAATGTTCGGGCTCAGATGTGGGCCCACTAAAGAGGTGAGTCAAGAAATGAAGACCAAAACCAAAAGGAAGATAAGAGATCAATTGTACCCTGCTCGTATAGATTTTCAAACATCCATTAGACATTCCTAGTACTAGCATATGTTCAAGAACCCAAAGTAGCCAATTTATCTAAAGTTTTGGCTCAATAATGTAACATCAAGAAAGAAGATATTGGTGTCCCAAATTCCTTGTTCAACTAGTTTTCCATTCTTATTAATAGGTCTCTTTAGAAAAGTAATATTATATTAATTAAAAGCATTTGATTTCAATAATTAGTCCGATTAGTTAGGCCCTTTTTCTTTAAGAAAATTTGAAATTCATTCAATAAAATTAGTTCCTTTTTTTCTATCAATTCTTCTTTATTATTTATTTGTTATCCTTTTACTTTTTTCCTTTACTCTTTAGATCCAATAAAAATGATGAACATAATGGATATCTCGTGATTGTAAATGATCAAAGTACTAATATCACCTTTAGCCATACTAGGTCAGACATCAAAGATGATATTGAGACTCCAAGCGAAATACATGAGAGTTTGCATTGACTAGAATAGGATAAAGTGATTATTGACGAACCGATAGTTAAAATTAATCTGTAGATAAAAGAGAATCTGCGAAACTTGAAAATTAGCGGTAATTTAGCGGATAATTAAAAATAGGAGTTGTCATAATTGTTATCAAAATACCTAGACATATTCGCCTGAACCTATGTGGACATGTTCGGTTTGGATTCATCCAAAATAGTTCACAAGTTTTCGACAAGAGAAGATATTAAACCAAAAAGGCAAAAGCTTAAGTGGTTTAGGCTAAATATACTCCTTAAAATAAAACAAGAAGTGAAGAAATTACTAGAAGTTGGGTTCATAAAATTGTCAGATTACCCTGAATAGGTAGCCAACGTGGTACTAGTGCTGAAGAAAAATGGGAAACTTAAGGTATGTATAGACTTCTATGATTTAAACCAAGTAACACCTAAGGATAACTTCCCTTTACCATACATTGACGTATTGGTGGATAACACAATTAGAAATCATCTTTTCTCGTTTATGGATGGTTTCTTAGGATATAAGTAGGTCAAGATAGCAGAATAAGATAAAATCAAAACCACCTTCGTTACCACTTAGGGAATGTTTTATTATCGTGTAATGCATTTCGAGTTGAAGAATGCTAAAGCAACTTATCAACATGCTATAGTAGCTCTATTTCATGACATGATGCATCATGAAATCAAAGTTTATGTAGATGATATGATTGCTAAATCGAAGAATGGTGAGAATCATGTTGATATTTTCCGTAAGTTGTTTAAGCAGTTGAGGAAGTTTCAACTGAAACTAAATCTGGAAAAGTGCACCTTTAGAGTAATCTTAAGCAAATTGTTGAGCTTTATAATCAGTAGAAAAGGAATGGAGGTAGAACTAGACAAAGTCAAGGCAATCATAAACATGCCTATACTGAAAACTACAAAAGAAGTACATGGACTATTAGGGAGGTTGATTTACATTACTCAATTTGTATCACAATTAACCGGTAAATGCAAGCCATTATTCAAACTTTTGAGGAAAAATACAATGATAGAATGGGATGAAGAGTATAAGCGAGCATTTGCTGAAATTAAAGAGTATCTCATGAATCTGCCAATACTGATCACTCTTACACCATGATAGCCATTGAGTCTTTACTTGACGATCCTTTCTAAATCGAAGGGATGTATGCTAGGGTAGAAAATGAAACAGGTAGAAAAGAGCATCCTATTCACTACTTGAGCAAGAAGTTCACATAAGGAGAACAAAAATACTCAAAGGTGGATAGAAGATGTACCATAATATGGGTAATGCATAGGCTTAAGCAGTATACTCTTTATTATTCAGTGGAGTTGTTAATGAAACATAACCTGTTGAGTATTTAGCAAAAAAGCGAGCATTAATAAGGAGAAGTTTAAAGTGGCAAATGCTGCTCTTTGAGTTTGATATCAAATACGTAAGTTAGAGTTCAGTCAAAAGGTAAGTAGTAGCCAATCAATTGGCAATGTACCTACTAAAAGATGAAGATGATGGTTCAAAAGCATGAAAATGTGATGGTGATGAATGAATTGAGTGGTGGGAAATTGGAATGGAGAATGTATTTTGATAGAGCAGCCAATGTGTTCAGATATGGGATAGGAGTAGTAATGGTCTCACTTGAAGGTAATCATTTCCTTATGGTAGCATGGTTAACTTTTCCATATACGAACAACATAGCAAAATACGAAGCCTGTATTTTAGGGCTCAAAATGGCATTAGACATGGGAATATAAAGGCTTGAAGTGTACAGAGATTTTTCTCTTATAATTCTCTAGATCCTAGGAGAATATAAGACAAAAGACAAAAAGTTAATACCTTATCATGAGCATTTAACCAAGTTGATTGAAAGATTCCAAGAAATTTCATTCACTTACATTCCAAGAACGTAAAATCAATTTACTGATGCATTGCCATGCTAACATCTATGGTGAAAGCCATGGATGGGATAAAAATTCAGCTCTTGAAAGTTGAGGTGGAGGAAAAACCTGCTTTTTGCATGATAGTTGAAAAGGAGGAATCAAAGAAACCTTTGCATTATGATATCAAAAAGTTACTTTAAACGGGTGAATTCCCCGATGGGGTTGATAGAAAAGATAGAAAATCATGAGGATGGGATATTTTTGGATGGCAATGGAATTGAATTGTGTCAGGCATGTGAAGCATTGTCAGTTGTGTCAAGTATATGCTATTAGAATCAACACTCCTCCCCAACAATTAGATATGTTGTTGGCTCCTTAGCCTTTCTCAATATGGGGGATGGATATAATCGGTCCAATTTCTCCAATGGCTTTAAATAGGCATAGATTTATTCTAGTCGCAATCAATTGCTTTACTAAGTGGGTAAAAGCAATGTCATATGCCACAATAACCAAAGGACTGGTAGTCAAGCTCCTAAAAAGAGATATCGTTACAAGATATGGTGCACCCGAGTCTCTTATTATAGATAATGAGTCAAATTTGAACAATAAGCTAATGGTTGAAGTATGCAACTAGTTCAAGATCAATTATAGAAACTTAACTCCTTATCAACCTCAAATGAATAGGGCAGTTGAAGCTGCTAATAAGAATATCAAGAGAATCATTGAAAAGATGGTGATCACTTATATAGACTAACATGAGATTCTTCCCTTTACTCTCATGGCTTACAAAACCTCAATCAAAACCTTTATAAGTGCAACACCTTATTCATCGGCATATGGAACTGAAGTAATGTTACCAATGGAAGTGGAAATACCTTTGTTTTGAGCTTCAGTAGAAATTCAGCTTGATGAAGTTGAATGGACGAAGAAACGAATCGAGCATTTGAATTTCCTAGACGAGAGGAGACTTGTAATGATCTGTCATGGTTAATGTTACCAATAGAGGATGATTTGAGGCTTTAACAAGAAAGTACACCTGATATACTTCAAAGAAAGAGATTTAATGTTAAAGAAAGTATTGCCGAATGCAAAAGACCCTAATGGTAAGTTTGCTCCGAATTACTAGGGCCCTTATGTGGTAAAAAGGATATTATTAGGAGGTATATTAATGTTAACAGAAATGGATGGCTCAAAATTAAGGAGACTCGTGAATTCAAATGTAGTCAAGTTATATTAACCATAAAAACTGAGTTCAATAAAGATTTTAATTTTTCTTATGAATTTTTCGGGGTTAATCTTTCATCATTTGCATGTAAAGTTGATATCCATGAATATTCTCGAATTCAAAGGTCATTGACCAACAAACACTTCGCCAATAAACATTTGTATACCATGTTTCTTAGCATCATATACTCAAACACAAAACACTTACCAATGAATTTGAGTCACCAATTAAATTGAAATCGAATATTCTTAGTAATCTAATATTGTTTATTTCAAAAAGAGATTTATTTTTCAAGAATCATAATAAGTGGAAATTAAGACTTAACGATGACAAAAGCAAGCTCAAGGCATGATCATGGTACAATTAAGTAAAAAGTTTCAATCATGAAGAAGACGTTATTCCAAAAAGAAAAAAGAAAGAAAAAGGAAAAAGAAAAAAACAAGCAAAAGGAAGAAAAAAGAAAAAGGGAAAGAAGCAAGTACAATACTTTAGTGACATTCTACTAATTGAACGAGTGAATATCAAGAGTCAATATGAGGTAAGCTGATTGGTTGCTATTTACAAAATTCGTTATTCTTAGGTGAAATCATCCTAAAATTCCTTGAAAGAGATATTTCGGAGAATTAACAAGTTTTTTTGAAATCTTGAAGAGATTTATCTTCAAATTATCTGCCACATCGAAACAAGAAATCTCAAAGAGATCTATCATCTTTGGATTATCTACTAAACAAAAACAAGAAATCTCAAAGAGATCTGTCTTCTGAATTATCCACCGAACCAAAATAAGAAATCTCAAAGAGATCTATCATCTTTGGATTATCTACTAAACAAAAACAAGAAATCTCAAAGAGATCTGTCTTCTAAATTATCCACTAAACCAAAATAAGAAATCTTAAAGAGGTCTATCCTCTTTGGATCATTCACCAAACCAAAACAAATCTCAACTATATCTATCCTCTTCGAATTATACATCAACTAAAACAAATCTCGAAAAGATCTATCCTCTTCGGATCATTCACTAAACCAAAACAAATCTCGAAGAGATCTATCCTTTCCAGATCATTCACTAAACCAAAACAAATCTTAAGGAAATATATCCTCTTCGAATTATCCACTAAACTAAAACAAATCTCGAAAAGATCTATCTTTTTCAGATTATCCACTAAACCAAAACGAATCTCAAAGAGATCTATCCTCTTTGAATCATCCATCAAACCAAAACAATTTTTTTTTTTATATTTTTAAATCTTGGAGAAATCTATCCTCTTCAGATTATCTGCCAAACCAAAACAAGTTAATTTGACCTCTAATGGTTTTTGCCCTATCATTCCAGATAACCCCCCTTAAATATTTTACCTATCCTTCTAAGATAAACACCCCAATTTCTATGCCCTATTCCTCTAAGTTAGGCCCTTTAGTCTTAGCCCTATTCCTTACCTCGTCCTTTCAAGAAGGGGTTTCCCATTCCTTTGCCTCACCTTTACAGGACGAGCTGTTATTCTTTACATTGACTATTCATGTTGATATTCTTCTTCAAGATAAAACATAGTTTAGTTGATCAATTCAAAATAGGGTTTGATAAAAATAGGTATCTCTTTTGTATTTAAAGTGAAGTTCCAATTGAACTTCACTATAAAGAGAAGCAACTTTTGACAACTCATTTTTGTCATTTCATTAGTTTTATTGAACCAAGAATAAATATATAAAAATAATAAATAATAATAAAAAGAAACGAAAAAATGAAAAAAATAAAAATACAAAGAAGCGTGGAGTTAAGTTTTAGCGAGTCTAGTCTTATTGAGGTAAGTCATAGCGAGTCTAATTGAGTCAAGTCGAGTCATATCGATTAAGTCGAATCGAGTTGAGTCATTTATTGTCGAATCAGATAATGGTGAGTAATCAATTTAGTAAATTCTAAGTTATTGAAAAATTAGGCTTTATTAAAATATTTTAGCCTGATTTAATATAAAATGGATTGTTATCTAAATTATATTAGCCTAAAACAGACTTAGGATTTATTAAGCAAACTATTGGGCTATATCGAGTTGGATTGGATCAGGCCGGGAAAATAGATAGCACAAATTAAAATAAGGTTTTTAGAAGCTAGGCTAAATTTCCAAAGAATCATTATCAAATCTTCCATATATAAGATACGAAATATTCAATTGTGAGTTTATCAATAGTAAGTCGGTAGGTGACATTTAAGGCGTTTTTACAATTACACAACTTACACCAAACACAATCCAATCTATAAGCACTCGATCACTTTTCCTTCACTTTACTCCAATTACACTTACACATATAGATCCGACAACCTATCCATGTCGCCACTACTTGAATACATCCCTTAATCACCAATACACTATCCACACATGCCCTAACCGAACAATTTGATCCACCGCCACTCTTAATTCCACACACATTAACCCCCTCATCGAAATACTTGCTGCACTCACCATTCAATCCACATTACATACTACCACATCTTGCATACTTTACTGTACCGAACAAGTCAACTACACAACGTACATCCCATACCAAGTACTATTGGCCGTTGACCCCTTTACCATACAAAACACCAATACAAGTTGATATATCCTACAGTGAACACACAAGATCATAGCTCACTAATGCTAGCCCCTGCCATGTCCACAACACGTTGACAGCATCTAACTCACGCCTAATCCCCAATTACACATACACACCAATAGCACTTGATTCATGCTTGATCACATGATACACAATATGAAAACGCCAGTACACACACTCGTACAATCCTCGCTAACCAACATCCCTAACTCATACGTGCACATACTCCCTCATTGATGAAACACAATTTACATACATACTGATCGCACAATTCTCACAATAGATCCAACACTAATCCGACATAGCACCTGACCATGCCACTCATTAAAAGTTGCATGTTTATGATAAAGGCATATTTTTCTTGTTTTAAAGTGTAAATTAAGATAAAATTATTATTGATTTTATAGAAATCATTAAGAAATTGTAGTTAATTATTTTCATTTGTACATTTCAAAAATTAGAGGATTCAAGAGTGGAATTATGGATGATTTAGAAGAATTTTACGCAAATAAATGAAGTCCGAATAAACATGCGTAAGTTAGAATTGTAGGCCGAAATTGAAGGCAACCAACCTACAATGAACACTAGTGGCCCTTGATGGCTACGCCACCGGCCTGTAAGCCGACCTTGCACTTATACCGCCGGCCTTCATGAAAAAAAGAGAGTAACACAAGTCAACCTTAATTTTTCTTATAAATAGCTTATGTTTTACCATTTAGAAGACTTTAGTTTTTTCTTTAGACACTAGAGAACACACTTTCTTAAGAAATAGAGAGTCATAGAATAGTTTTTAGTTAGTTTTTGAAGAATTCTTCGAGAGAATTGCTTGGATCATTGAGAAGAATTTGCTTTTGCTGTGGAGACCAAGTTGAAGTTGCAATTAAAAATAAACTTTTCCAATACAAAATTGGTGACATTTATTTCAATTACTCTTATGCAATTCTGTGAATTACTTATGCTTTTAATTATGAATTTCTTTGTAATTTCAATTAGTATTTGTGTTTTTGTTTCCAAATCCATCGCTAGTTAAATTTATTTGTAAGAATTGATGAAACCCTAGATAGCTAAGATGATGATTGTGTTCATGTTATAGGATTAATAGATATATAAATGATTCATGATTGCAATTTTTATGATTTCGATTATAATTATTCAATTAATTATAATTGTTAGAAACCCTAATGACATGGGAGTTGATAGAGGGTTTGTTAGAAATTCTTAGTTGATTTGATTAATCAATATAGAAGCAGAGTTAATTGAATTAATTAGAAATTATCTAAAAATTAATGTGATGTTAGGCGTGATTGATTATTCACTAAGACATTAGGGATAATTTATTTAAGACATTAGATAATCATAGTATCGAGAGATATATAATTATAATTTAAAGTCTACTGTTAATTGGAAGATGCAGGAGCTAACTAATAAATTAGGAGTTTAAATCCTTAGGTTTGAAGGTATAATAATTTCACTTAAATGACCATATAGCTATTAAACTATATAAAAAATTAACAATTTGATTGGCATAATCTGCGGTGGGTTCTATTTTATCATAATTCTCAATTGATTGATTAATTTTAGATTTTTCATAGTTATTTTCTTTTCAATAGTTTTAGAGTAATTATTAGATTAATTAATTTAATTTTGATTATTTGAATATTGATAAGAACTAGCATAAGATTAATAATTTTTTAGTCCTAAAGAGATCAACAACCTTACTTTCTCTATATTACTTGATTCTAATCCAGTATACTTGTTGGAGTATTGGGCCATGAGAGACCTTATTAAGTATTGCAAAAGAAAGGGCCTGCTGATAGAGCTGGGCGGGGAGGCGATACTAGTTATCAGTATATACATATTTTAAGCATATCAGTTAATAACACCCATCGAGCATCTTCGTGTACATGCAATGCAAGCATACCGTACACAATCAACATGATGCCAATTACACGTAAATCAATTTGTTTAGGTAATAAAAAAATTAGTTTTATTTTATTTTATTTTTCTATTTAATTATCTTTTATTACTTTTTTTAGTGTAGGTTTTTTTATTAGGGTTATAATTATGATTATTCTTATATTGTTGGATACTTTTTCAGATAATTAGATTTTTTTTTTACTTGAATTGCATTTCTTAGCCAAAATTGCTTTTTTTTTTTATTACATACCCTTTCTCCAAAGATCTATATCTTCGGAGAAGATACATATTTAAATCGTATCTTCAATGTATCTTGCATGTAAGATTTGGAGAAAATACGTATTTAAATCTCATCTCAATGTATTTTATAGTTGGAATTTAGAAAAGATACGTACGTAGATCGTATACCAGTAGATTTTGCATATAGGATTTAGAAAAAATATCTTTTGACATGTATTGATTTTTTAAAAATAAATTAAAAATCTTAATCAAAGTTTTTTTAAAAAAGGATTTAGTTAGTTAGGGTTTTCTCAAAATTCATGAAATTAGACTTTTGAAGTTTTTCTTTTAAATAATAAATGGTTAAGTAAATGCAAATCTAACTCAATTTTCAAAATAAAAAATTTCACCCAATAAATATATTATAAAAAAAACTACATTGATTTGACCTCGACTAGCGGATATATAAACATTTTTCAGGTAATTGTATAAAAAAATTTAAAAAAAAAAAATTTTTTCCTTTTTCTTGAAAAATTCGTAATAAAAATTAATAGAAAGTTCATTTTAATTAGCTTTTGCATGTTTGTATATATATCTTATTAGTTTTATAAAATATGAAAATAAAGCCCATTAATTTTTTTATCTTTATATGGTTATTTAGTCTTAATAGGTTAGCTTCCGAACTCAATTTTTCTAATTATTTTTCCAAAAATTATTTTTTTAAAAAATATATAGATCAGCGGCTAAATTAGGATTTTCGTAACCAAAAACCCAAATTTTATTTTTTATTAAATTTAACTTATTGGCAACTCTAATTTTTCAAAATATTTTTTCAAAACATTTTATTAAAGAAAAAATATTTCCTTAATTTATATCGAGTAATCTATATTAAACGGGCCAGACTTAATATAAGTTAAATTAAGAAAAACGAAATAAGGTTCGACATATACTTTCATTAATGAGGTTGCTCAATCACTCATCTCTCACTTTTTATTAGCTTTTCTTCCTCTATTAATCTTACGACACTTGTCTTTTTCTACTCTTCATATTTCTTTAATGTTATATTATTTAACTAATAATGTGCTCAAGATATAGCACTCTCACAAGGTCCAAACCAACACACCACAAATCTTATACAAATATAACTCAACAGTTAAGATTCTAAAATACTTTACATTAGAGAATACAAATGGGGTAACAAGAAAGGACAAATTTGAAGAGCATAGACAAATAGGAAATAACTAGATTTTTTTCTTGTTGATTCCTCTTTATTTTTTCTTTTGAATTTCTTTTCCTTTTTCATCCTTCTTCTTCTCTTTTTTTTTCCTCTTTATTTTGAGTAGTTCTTCCTCTTCTTTTTCTTGTTCATTTTGTTTTTTTAGCTTTTTTCTTCACCTTTATTTTTTTTTTGTTTCCCTTTTAGATTACCCAATATAAATCATAAAGGAACTATGAATCAAACAAAAGAAAATGAATCAAAACAACTATTAGAAGGAGAACAATGTGATAAAACCAAAATTTAAAGTCAGGGTCTTATAATAAACTGATGTGAACCCTAAGAACAAATCTCGACACCCAACACCAATAAGCTGATATGATATCCCAAGAAAGTTAGAAAAATTGATCCTTTGATTATAAGTAATCAAGAATCAATTGCATATAAAAGCTATGACCCATTAGCTACAAGGAATCAAGAACCAATACCATAAGAACCTCGACCTACTGGCTATAACTAAGCCAAGAGCCATAGAATAAAGATTAAACACCATAAGATTAGAATTCTTGAGAAGTTCAGGAGTTCATAAAGGAACCAAAAGTAGTTCAGTATCTAGATGTAATTCACCATTCTTAGTTACCCTTAAATTGCAAATGAGATGGCTACTTCTAGGCTTAAAAATAACAACTAGCCTAAAGATAATCCTTAAAGATTACTCTTAAAAATAATTCCAAAAGACAATTCTTAAAGATAGTTCTTTAATAAAATAATTTAAAAAAGGAGAATTAAGTAACATCAATCCTAGACAAGCAATCGGTTGGCTGACCATGATAAGCCAACTCATGGCAACTTCTAAAATGGGCTTCACTGATTCACTAAGAGGCTAGGTTGATTGCGTATCTCTTTTTGTCATGGTACTCCGGATTGTCACTTCTTGTCTTTTGTACATGCATAAATGATGTATGCTATCTTTGAACTTGCTTTTTAGCTTGACTTAAGATCATTTTCAATGTTTTTCATTGCTTCTCTCATGAACTCATTAAACATCTCTTGCAACTTCTTAGCTCTATCCCTTGTAATTGGTCCATGAGGCAATTGCAGTTGGTCCAATGAATCAAATTTTTTTTTTCAACACTATATCAAATTAAACTTTCTATTTGTTTGGACTACCTTAAATGTCCATGTACTCGTAGAGTGGGATCAAGACTACGTAGTTCTTAATTAATGAAAACTTTAGCACATTAGATGATTTTATTTATTAAAAATTCTTACATTTTATTAATTTTGCAAAATTGCATTTTGGTCCACTTTTGAAAATTTTACCAAACCCCTATATTTGGAAAAAGAAAAAATTTAATTTTAATTTGCGAAAATCCTTTCATCTATAAGAAAATCAATTTTACAAAAATCAATTGAATAAGAAAAACAAAGTTTAGAACTATGTATATGAATGTTAAAACACCCATTTTGGTTCCAACTCAAATTAGAACAAATCAAAGCTTTTGTTAGATGAAATTAAGCATTGGGCTTTGTTCTACAAAGAATGAGGAATCTTCCACTATTTTAGCTCTCTTCAATTTGCTCTATGGTGATAGAAATTGAAGAGAGAGAATGGGATCATGTAAATATGGAGCTAGAGAGAGAAAGAGTGAATTTCTTGCACTTAAGAGCTTGTCAATGCTTTATATTGGAATGAGTAGAGGGGAGTGTTCTTTATAAGGTGGAAGCTCAAGTGGTACCTAAGAAACATCTAAATTGGAGAAAAATCAAATCTTTATCAAGTGAGCTTTTTTAGATGCAATCTAGTTTTCTTCCAAATTAAGCCCAATTTCTTGTGTTTTTAAGGAAATTAAGTGTTTTAATATATATGAAAAGATGTTATTGTATATTTCCACTAAGTGCCTCATGGTATTTCTCGAGAATCTTCTCCAATTCCACCTAAAAAATTCAGGTTGTAATATATATAAGTACATTTTTTATTTTCCAAATTTTTGTATCCAAATTTCCTTCAATGAAAACTTAAAAATTAGAGTTATTCAATTAATATACCTCATTCCCTCTTTATTTGTTATTTTTCAATGATTTTAGGTGCTTCAAAAGTGGGCGAATCGAGTAAGGAAATGCTAGTATACATAAGCTTTTATTTGTCGTTTTTGTTCACTATAACTTTAGAATTTCAATTGTGGGAGAAGGGGATGGAGAAGGAAGAGTTGACTTTGATCAACTCAATCCCATGTGTCACCAAGTGGTCCAACCACATAGTGATTGCTTAGCAACTACTTATGCTACCTATCTGACACGTAGTACTAACGTACTTGTCATGTAGCATCACCTCTTAGTGATTCATGTCATGACTTCATTTCCATTTTTTTTTTAATTTTTTTTGTTCTATTTTTATTTTCTTTCTCCCAATTGTTCCCATCTATCAATTTTATTCTTACATTTCTATATACATACATACATACATACATACATACATACATAAATACGTATATATATATATATATATCAAATCACTAAATGCTCTCTAAAAATCACCCAACTAACCCAACCTCTAAAAAATGTACTTCCCTTTTCAACCCAATATAAAGTTCAATAAATATACGTTCAAAATTTTTTTCATATTTATTTAATTTGATCAAATTATAACTCAATTTCTACTCATATTCAGCTATAATTCAAAATTTTAAATGGCCATAAAATGCTAATTTTCAATTCAAATGAGATACAGTTTAAGATTATGTTTTTTAGAAAATGTGAATTTTTAAAGTATTTCAAAATGAGTCGATCGAACATAGGCCAAAACATGATTTCCAATAAATGCTCATTTTTATTTAAAATTCCATAATCAAGTCAAATTGCATATACCTAACTTTGATTCCAAAATAAATGTTTAACCTTGAAGAGTGATTTTCACCCCGAGCACCCAAACGGACCATTTGAATGATAGTTTTTTATGATTTTTCAATTTTTTTTTATTTTTTAGTCTTCTAATTTTTTTGCTATCTTTTTGAATTTTTTTAATTTTCTTATATTTTCAATTTTTTTTGTACTTTCCATTTTTTTCTCTCTCTCTCTCTTTTTTTTTTTTTGTTCAACATGTCATTTTTCAAATTTTTTTTTTTTTTGGGTACATTTTCATTTTGTGGCTTTTTCCAAAGAATGGGCATTTCTAAACTAGGAGTAGACTTAGGGAGGGAAAAAATGAGGTATTTATAACTACCCTTATTTATGGTGAAATATAGTGAAAAATTTTATCACAAAGATAAAAGATATACCGTTTCTACCCTTACAGGAAGAAGAGATTCTTAAAAAGGTTTTTAATGGTATCATTTGAGAGATAAAGAGAGCTTATTAATGGGCTTCCTATAGATCGAACCCCTTTGGTAAGCTATCAATCAAAAGGGGTGGAAAGAGCTCTTTTATGAGCTACCTATGAGTAAGCTCCTTTTATAAACTACCAATCTGAAAGAGGTGGAAAGAGATCCTTTTGATCTATCTTAATGAGACTTTTTAGTGAGATATTCTATCGTAAAGGGGGAGAAACAGCTCCTTATAGTGTATCTTAGCAAGATCGTTTTATGAGACATTCTTTCCGAAAGGGTGATAGCTCTAAGGCTATCTTAGGATGAGTCTCCTATGTGGTTTATCTTTATGAGACCCTTTGGTGAAAAATCTTATCCTAACGAAATGATAACACAAAGGCTATCTAAGAGGCAAAAAAAGCTTCTTGCAATCTATCTTGGCAAAACACTTTAACAAGATATTCTTTCCTAAAAAGGTCGAAAGTGCTTCGTACGGTTTATCTTAGTGAAACCCTTTAATGAGATATTCTTTCTTAAAGGGTGATAGCACTAACATTATGTAAGGATAGAGCTCTTATACTGTTTGTTCATAACCAATCCCTTTAATGAGATATCTTACCTTAAGGAAATGATAACACTAAAGCTATCTAAGAGTTCAAATGAGGTCCTTACCTTCTATCTTAGCGAGATCCTTTAGCAAAATGTTCTTTTGTGAAGGATTTTTCTTTAAAAGGATTGTTGTTCTAGTAGGAATTCACTAAGGGCTTCTTTGAAAAAATGGAATAGTACACTATGGGCAAACCATCTGAGATTTTTTTCAAAAGGGATAGTGCCCTCTAAGTAGGCCATTTAGGATACCTTTCGAAAATATGACATCACTCCACCTAGCAAGCAATTGAGATACTTTTAGATAATAGGAAGGCAATCTACCAAGCAAGCGATTCATCGGAATTTTAAAATAAGATAGCACTCTGCCAAGCATTCAATCTAGATATTTTTGAAAATAGAGTAGAACTTCATTGAGTAGGCAATCTATTGGAATTTTAAAATTAGATAGTGCTTTATTTAGTAGGAAATTCATATACTTTTGAAAATAAGATAATGCCCCACTAAGCATGCGATCTAGGGGAACTTTAAAACATGATTGCATTCTACTGAATAGGCAATCTTGATACTTTTGAAAATAAGACAATGCTCCATCAAGCAGATGATCTCTAATACCCCAAAAAGGGCCTTAGGAGTTTTGCCTAAAATCTTCATATTATGTATGCACCCATAATGCAAAGATCACCTTTTATGTCAAGGATTGCAAGATTCTAATTAGTAAGTTTCTAATGCTACTTATTCATAATACATTTACTCAGCTAAATAAGTAATTAAGGGTGACCTTACAATTAATGGTCTACTAGAGCTATAGAGAATCGAAATCACCCATTAAACAATAAGATAGGGTAATCAAACTCCAACTATAGTAAAATTTAATAGATTTTATAGAAGTCCAGTTTAACTAATATAATTTAGTATCATGATCTTGTCCACTTATTCCATAGCTTAATGGAGCACATTGTACTTGGATCCTAACCAATCCTAACTCTTCGCTACTTGCAAGAAGGAATTGATGGGGGTGAACAAATCATGGCTTAGTGAGTTTGTCCCTAACCACTACTGTTAGAGCAAGTTATTAAGTATCATTAACACATATGTAATCAATCTACATAAGAAATGAATGCATGCAAAATTATTGCAAGAAACACATCTATGGGGCTCTAGAACTATGGAAGGTATAGGGTTATGTTGTTTATAGGTTGATTATCTCTTATACTTAATCACACCAGGTACTTTACCTTCCTCGCATAAGTCAATTTGTAGGTATTGTCTTGGTAGATAAAGCTTAACTATTACCCTAGTTAAGAATATTATACTAATCAATTAGGTGGATCCCAACTAGGGTATCCACTTTCAACAGTTAACATAATATTTACGGGCTCACTATCAACAAATCCATATAATGCCCCCATAGGCTAAACAATGCAATTCTCGACTTCAGTTACTCCTCATCAATTAATTGATGATGGTCTACTACCTTTGCTTCAATAAGTAAAATATCATCATGGCTACTATAAGCACTCACCAAGTTGATAAATCATTCTTTAAATTGCAAAACATTTCAAAAATGCATTTCACAAATTCTTCAAAAAACTTGGTAAAGCTATAGACATCCTAGTCGGTAAATAGTGGATCACAAATATGAGACAGGTATATCTAGTTAACTTAGCCAAATATTTAAATTTACCAATTTAAAAGGCAATCACATGGATGCTGACATAAAAACAATCACTCATTTAAATAAATAATCAAAGGCAAATAGCACAGTACTAGACACCCATCAAACACAAGCGGATAGTAGATAATTAGAACTCCTTCAGTTAGGTCTACTCGCCTACTTCTCCTAATCTTTAGGTTTCTTCAATTAGAAGTTAAGTCACCTAAAATATAATAATAAAATCAATACAAGTAACTAGAAAAGAATCTCTTCAAGAACCTAAAAGTCTACCTACTTATTAAAGCTTGCTATAAATCCTCAAGTGTAGTTAAAAATTGTTTTTGCTATAACTTCTTCATTTTAAATTTGTTTTCTACGTTCTTATGGTTGATTTCGTATGATTTTAGACATACTTTTACATCATGGGGTTTATTTTGGGAGTTAGGACCCACAACTATTTGTTTGGATAAGGGTCATATTCAAATTTTATATGTTTCCCGTTTAACTTAGTTGATTTCTTAGTTTAAGTAAGTGTTCAAGTTTATAAGGCCTTGCTCTAATCATTTGTTATTATTAATTGAGCTCTTCTATTGTTATTGGGCATAAAATATTGAAGTCTTTACCTTTAGGCTTTTCTTAACTTTACCTTAGTCGCTTTGATTTTTAAATGTGAACATCATTTTAGGCCTAAGGTTATTTTGAAGTTGAGGGATGCTTTTTTTTTTTCATTATTGGGCCTTTTCTATTTTATTCTAAGGTCATTAATTTAGTCAGATCTATTTAAACTTAGGTCCAAACCTATATGAATTTAAAAGCTTGTTTAAGCTTTTTATGTGGTTAAGGGCCATAACTCTTATCTAAGCTTATCACAGACTTCATAGATTATTGGATGAGATGTTTTAGACCTTTCTTTTAGAAAGTAAATATTTTTATAGCACGATAAGCTAGTTAAGCTTCCCTTCTACACCAAACTTCATTAAGAGGTCGGCTAACTTTGTAGTTAGCTTAGGCTTCTTTATGGCATACTTCAATGACTCATACATTAGCGTAGAGAGCTCTATCAATTAGAACCATGGTTTCTCCTTGCATAACAACTAACACATTTTTTAGAAGCTCAATGAGTTAGTCCATCCGCTTATACGTTCACCATGGGGTTTGCTCCATACGGCATCACCTTCTAAGTCCATCATGGTTATTGTCACCAACCATCGCATTCACATTAAGGTCTATCATTTCTCTCATTGATATAACACTTATAGCTCTCTTTCACCTAACTACTTTAGCAATCTCTATTATTACTATTACAATAAAACAAATACATAGCAGTATACTACAACTTCCTTATTTTCTTAAACATTGCACTTAGTACTTTGTTTCAAAATACGAAAACTAAGCATAAACAATGTCACTATATGTAGTAAATACTTCAAACCAACTACGGTTCAATCTTCACACATATGCATATGGTTCAACAACATATTGCCTCCTTAGAACAAGAGATTTGATACAGAAAGATGATACAGTACAAGGCATACCTAAATGTAACCAGGCATGCCTATTACGAGGTCTTATTGTAGCACAGGCAGATCCTTCAAAACTATCAAAGAAAATGTAATGGGTTTGGGTGGATTTTAGGGTAAAAGATAAGCGATCTGTAAGCTACTTAAATGGATGTTATGCACTACTCAAACACAACATGACCAACAACTTATGATTGCGATCCATCAGTCTAAGTTAGAAGGCTATTCGCCATAATCCTTACTTCAGGGATTTGATGAACATTAAAACAAAAGTTTAGTATTTCATTAGATATTAAGGATGTTTCGATTATATCAGTTCATTATTAAGGTACCTATACCCTCATTGCTAGGATTACATGATACAGTTTGGATTTATTAGAAAGGCTAAACATAACTGTAAAACCTATTACAAAAGGAGAGGGAAATTTTGTATTCACAACAAAAGAACATTCTAGTGGCAAAGTATGACTCAAGTGGTAAGGTACGTGTTGTCTTATGAGAGGCCTAAAGATTTGCTACATAACAGTTCTTAAACTGTTCAGATAAGTACAACAATAGCAGGCTTGGCAAACAACTCAATACTTGTATCTTGGTAAGGTTGGCTTTCTAAGGTGCAGTCTCTAAAATAGTTTAGTAGTGAACGTTGGAAACTTTTGAATAGTTTGGATGGACCTTACTCTTGAGCTAAGATAATACTATGCTAGCCATTACTTAAATACATGCCAACTTCTTCTAGACTTAGATGCTGGTTTTATATTTAATGAACCATGCTAGCAAGTCCCTTAGCTCGAGAATGAGTAAAGGGTCTTTAGGATGGATTACATCATTTCTAATACTATCAATAAACCAATACGCTTGCTGACATTCACTTTTTCCATTGTAAAATCAAAGTGTTTCATTTGCAACAATTCAATTGATAGAATAGTAGTTCTACAATTTTAAAAAATGGGGTAGATATTTATTTTTGCATAACATTAGAGGAAGTGAGAAGCAACATGCGACACTAAGCTACTATTAGCTATTTTCTCACTTTGGGAATTTCTTTACCTTCCTTGTTTTACCCATCGAAGGAGCTCCGTTTCTACATACTCTATTACTCTTACTTTCTTAACAACTTTTTCATACATCTTTAAATAGAATCCCTCCTATCTACCTCAAGTTTCTTAATCTAATCCTACCATGAATACCTGTATCAAAAAATGATCACTATCTCTTAGCTCTTCATAAGTAAGATGCACTAGTCTCCTGAGCTTACAATTATATTCACTAACTCTTTTTTCTTCTTTTTGTATGAGGAGTAAGTCTTCATGGAGCTTCATCTACAAGCATTTTAGGATATACTCCTTTAAGAATTCCCGTTTAAAACCATTCTGAGTGATAGGTTAGGATATGGTTCTTTTCTTAAAGTTCCACCATATTCTTCCACCCTTGTATGGCATGAAAATTTTGTAGCTTACCTTCAAATCTTTTGAAATCTTATAAGCCCTAAAGGATCACTTAATTCAAGCTAACCAACCTTTCATCTTGATTGGGTTGTCGAGCTTACCTTCAAAGTACCAGATTAACTTGATGAACTTAGAGAGCATTACCTTGTAGGGGGATCAAGATTTGGCTCAATAGTTATAGCTTTGTTAAGATAAAACTTTTCTAAGTTAGTATCACTCAACCAACTCATTTATTCAACCATCCAATGTCTCATTCATACATTCTTATATTATTATAAATTCCCATTATACTATATATAATTACATTTTTTGTCAATATTTGACTACTATATGTTATGTTCACTTTAACATAGGCAACTTCATGCACTTAAACTCATGAGATTCTCTCCTTAACCCAACTAAGCAACCAAACACAGTTTCTCAAAGGTATGATGATCACACAGCATAATTCTTCATGCTTTTCTATTATGGAGATTCTAAATTTGTTTTTCGAATTACTAAAAATGTGTTCTAAGAGTTAGGTAGAAGAAAAGGTAATCCTAATGCATAAAAAGGGGAGTCTAAGCTAAGAAAGTGTTGTATTTTAAAGGATTTTCAATCCTTGGTATCCTTGGTGAGATTCTAATTGAATTAATGTTTTAAGGTTGAAAGATTTAGCATTCATTTGTGTAGTGGCATCAGTTATGCGAGATCATGTGAGGAATCTAAGTATGAAAAAAACGTTGAATTTTGTATATGATTTTTAAAAATAGTGGAAATAATGTTAAATAGATCAAAACCTAAGAAAATAATCATAGAAAACCAAACTTAGGGAGTAGGCATGGAGTTTAGAGCATGGTTTTTGGAGAAAATGAAGGTTTTTTCATAATAAAGGATTTAAGTTAAGAAGTGCGGGCATGCTTCTAACCATGATTCCTACAAGTGTAAGAAATGGAGTTAGGTGTGATCTTGAGAGTCTTTAGTAAGAGGATCATGGTTAAAGATCATAAGCGTAATCATGACTATGCTTATGAGAGCGTGGCTTCAAAGAGGTTCACAACTATGAATTACGCTCATGATTCACCCTATGATCTTTTCATCTATTTTTTTTATTCTATTTAATTTGCATTTATTTTACTTTCCCTTAGTTTATTTAAATATTAATCTATCAATCCTGAGAAATTATAATGTGTTATAAACCTCATTTAAGGATTATTAACTTAGATAATCACCTACTCAATAGGATTAAGTTAGAAAAAACAAATCATCGATTGAGGGTTAAGGATTCAAGAATGAGAAAAGTTCATTAAAAAGGATTTTTTCTTTGTGTAATATTTTAGGTGGAGGATTTTTTTTCCAATTTGTAGAATTCTTCACTATTAATCCAAGGCTACTAAATTCAAGATAGACTAATTAATTATTTAACCCTTAATTGCTTGATGTTTGTATTTAGCTTAACCTAAGGGTTGATGGTAGCAAAACCTTAAGGACACCTTAATGGTCCTTGAGTAGCGATGTCATAGTGAAGTTACTCATAGAATTGATTTGACGTCAACTAAGATATCCTAGGGCTAAAGGAGGCAGCCCCAAGTGCAATATATTTATATATACATGTTATTCTCTAGTGTTAGCAAAGTCCTAAGCACCCCTATATCTAGTTATATAACTTAAATTGAGATAATAAAATGATGATCTATCTATCTATTATGCATTTAATGCATGTATATTTAATTTGTTTGGCATGCATATGTGCGTGTAATGTTACGTACTGACTTCAACTCACTCTTTATTATTTTTTAGGTCAAGAATAGATAGACTATAATAACTTTAGAGATACCTGTTACTATCTTTGGGAGGGGAAAAGCAGGGACTATGTATGCTATAATAACATATGAGTGAGGATAGTTAAAAGTTTAGCCTTTTGGTTACTAATTGTTGATTAAAAATTAATTATTCCCAGTTAGAAGTTATAACGCTTTATTCTAGAGAATTAAATTAATTTTATGAGATTATTTAGAGGTTTATTTTGGTTTACTTTGGAGACTTTTATAAGAACTTTTAGGTTATGTACACTTGACATGTTTGTAAAGGGTAGGGATGTGTGATGATTTATGGTGTTCTGAGGTTTAGGCATTAGATTGTACCTATAGTGATATACCTAGCTTTATGTCAAGGTTAGTTTCTATTTATGTGTAGCAGTTAGATGGTATAAGTTCATGTTTTATTTACTGATTTCCATTAGTAATTCTAAGAATGTAGTAATTTTATATGAGGGAATGAGGTTCTCTATTACTTACAATGTAGAAGTTGCAAACGGAATAGCTAGAGATGTTACGAAGAGAAACATAGTTATCAGAGACAAAAAGGCATCCTTTATTAAAGAAGGAAGATAAAGAGGAAAATGGAGCAAGATCCCAAAACTTGGTGAAACAAAACTTGAACTTCTCACATTTGTACTATTTTTTGTAAATTATAATCAAGATAAATGGGTAGTCAATCAATTGAAGATACAACATCAATAACATTTCATTATTTCTATACTTTCTTTCGTCTTTTAGAAAATATATTATGTGTTTGCTTAAAAATTTTGAAGTAGACACATAATATAAGTTGCTATACAAGATTTGCCAACCCCCCTGTATAACTTTCTAATCTAGGTTCTGTATATGGCTTTATCTAATATTTTCACTTGATTAACATTTTGACCTATATTCTGACTCACATTTTGACCTGTATGATATATTTCTTAAATCACCAAATCACTCAACTCAACACCGACTCTCCTATTTCCATACTCCATTAGAAGAATTCGGCATTCCAATACTAATTTAAAACCAGGATATAACACATGCAAATCAAATTATTTTGAAAAACAACTACTTTGGTGCATTTCTAATACATAACTTCATATTAAACCAAAAAACCCGTAATCCAAACTCATAGTTTTTCAAAAATGTGCCTTCAAGGAACTTATATACCAAAATTTAAGTATAAACAACATCATTTGCTATTTTTAAAATTTATTACAAAATCCATTTTTAAGCTTGATTTCCCATATTTCCACTTTAATTCTCAAAAATCTAGTTCTATATTTGAATTCCTAATGCAAAAATACTTAGGAAAACTATGTTTCATAATTTTTAGAAAACATTTGCTATTCTTAGAACCTAATAAAAAATCAGTGACTAAATGGAAACTCATTGTCACACTAGTGTCTAGCTACTTTCCAATTGAAGGGGACTATCAGGACTACCATCGAGATGGCACTCCACTTAGATTTAGTGATGGTTATATGTTAGGTTGTTTCAAATCCTCTAAATCTTACGTTTCCAAATTCCTCCTAAAATTCTTTATCATTTTTCCTATTTTATCCTAATACCTTTCTCTTGCAATCTTGAATTTTCTTAAACTGTAAATTAGGCAAGAATTGTCCAGCAAGAGATTTTTATAAGGAATGGAGTTGGTGGATTTTTCTTTTGGGTGAAATAAGTATATGCCTTAATTTTTCCTTCTTCTGTAACTCTGGATTATGCATCACTTTCTTAACGTGTTTATTAGAACTCATATTGTGTGTTTCCAATAAAACTAAACACTAATAAAGTTATACTTTTGTTAAATTAAATATTCTATAAATAATTTATTTTTTCAAAAAAAAAATTCTCTAAAGCTCTTCTTCTAGCTTTTACATTTAAAAATTATTCAATTATGAGAATATTTTTCAAAACCCCAAATTTGCCTATTCTAAGAAACTATGATTACTTTACGTAATAGTACTCGTGACTTCTCATTAGCACTTTATATCTACATTTTCCCGTATCATATTTTCTCTAAGTTCCATGTTTATTATGAATGTGTCACATTTTCAAGTCATCAATAGTTGGTTGAAGATTAAGGTCTTACATCAATTTAATTTAAAAGCATTTATATTTTGTACTATTGATGAAAGTTTAATTTTTTTTTCCCATTCTGGAAGGGGGCCAATTGCAAAAGAATGTGTAGAAAGTAGTCATTTGTCATGCAATAGAATGTGTGGACAGATTGAAGCAAAAATGGAAATGGGAAATAGAATATGTTCCATTATGACAAAAAACGATTACCTAATTAAGTAGAGTGGTCCAAACAGTTTGATATGCTACTTCTAGAAGTGGCTATGATCAGATTATTAGACTATTTACAATTTCAAGTAAGAATGTGCTTCAACAACATGAAGGGAAGCTCTTTATTTATTTATATATTTTCTTGTTTAATGAAAAATAATGACATTGAAATAAGTAGCTTACCTAACCTTTTCTTCAGTTTCATGGTTTTGCATTATTTATGTTTATATTTTATGCACTATGCAAACTACATTTTACTTGAACCAACCTTAGCATCATATAGTGCAAGTAATTTTCCTTATCAGCAATATGTTGGTTGAATCTACTAATTATATCAATCCACTATGATAAGTTTTGATGATTATGGATGAGAGTTTTACTATATTTTAATAGTCTCACATGATTATATGGTGCTTAATAACTTGATCATTAGATAATATCATTTTATATTGAAGTATCTTACTTTATTATATATAAATTTTCTATATTATTATAATATTTATTTTTTCTTTAAATTTTTGCAAGCACGTAACAACTTCTTCTAAGAAGCAAATCAGTTATGATTAGTGATTATGTACCATTTCTTTTTATCTCTCTTATTTTCCTTTTTAAATTTTTATTTTATACACACTTTCCAAGAAGTTTATGTGATTCTTCTTTTTGAAATCATCGGTTAAGTAGTGATATAATATAGTCATTTAATATGTGATATATTTTCACACATGGCTTTATTTTTCTTGTGCACTAAGCGGGTACACATATGCTAGTTTTATAATTAAGAAGATTAATAAACAAAATAACCATTCAAATGCATTTAAGAAAATATTAGCAAGCAATGTACCTATGTTGTTAAGAGGTTTTAGACATGGACTCCTTATGCTCAGTCCAACTTAACCAACCTATATGACTTTAAGAACCTGTAATTGAGCACTACTTGGGTAACCAATCTCTCCCCAACTTAGACTTATCCAACAGAGTCATAGAACGTCTATTCTTAAAGAGTGCTCGACCTTTAACAAGACAACTCCTTAGCCATAGCTCTTGGTTGAAGGTAGGAACCTAGCACTTAGGAAAAGATTAATGCAAGGAAAGGAAGACTGACATGACCTAATCAGTCCCTCAGTCATGGTAGATCATCGTACACTATACAATGGTCGAGGATGAACCCCTTTGTTAATCATCACTCTTCCAACAATGTATAAGGCATTTTCTACTTCTAGTTACACTAGGTTATTTAGACAGGTAATATCATCATTTAAACATGCCATTTAATCAATACAATAAGAAAGTTAAGTCCAACGAGATATTAGATCCCTAAAAACATAGATAAATCTAGATAATTAGTCTCAAGCTACTAAGTATCATGATACATAAGTCTCAAATGAAAAGATGAAGTCTAGATAACTATCATGATGTTCTCTCTATCACTCAAGTCATCATACGAGCCTTCCTAAGTCTCATAACTAACCTTAAGCATACTACGGCCCCACTCGACAAAAGGGTGTCCTTATATCAAGAGAAATTTATAGGGGTTGTAAACTTACGCTTAGGAAGCTAATCCCTCTTACCATGCCTTCAAACAATAATTATTAATAAGCATATGAATGTGCATGAAATAAGCAATATATTAAACAAATACATACAATGGCTTAGGAGCTGCATGCAACTTAGAATTATACCCTTTGTAGTCAAGGTTAGAGATTATTAGACAATACAAACCATCAACTAGGCTCTAGCACCTAGGTTTTTATCCATAAATTGCACCAAAGTGCTATACACATGCACACACACTTTACTTTGATAAATAACATGATCTTTCTCAAAACTTGAAAATCTGAAGCCTAGCGATGTGGTAGCCCCTACAGTCCATGAATACGCCATAAGCGGATGTCACAAAATACAACCCTTAGCTATACAGTTAGTATCTCCTGACACCTAGTAAGCCAGTAGGCCAAGACAGGGACTTAATAAAAACGGCTTTATAGCATACTCCAACATAATCCCTTTAGAAGCTCCTGCTCTTATGATATGCATGATCCATTTAATAACCAGCCAAATAAGCTTTAGGTTAATTAATTTAAGTAACTAATCAATTAGTATGCACATGCACCAACCCTATAGGTATCTATCATGCAAGTATTTCCAATTCTTATAACAAAGATATATCGTTCAATAACCAAGTAGCATCATACATGCATAATCCTAACCCTACATGCAACAATTTATCATATATAAAATATTTAGGGCCTTTAACTACAAGCAAAACAAAACATAGAGTCATTAAGAGTTACTCACTTAGCCATATCTACTAATTGTAGTAATCAAGTGGCAAGTTGTCCTCAAAGTCAATGCCAGCTAATCAAAGTAAATGAGGAAAATAAGAATTTATCAATTCATGGTTTTATCTTATTTAGCTTACTAGGTTTATTTCCTTTATATTACTACCTATTCTCATATTTTTCCTAATTAAGCTAATTTCTTCAATAGTGTATAACTTTTTCATTTTAAGTTTGATTTTTATGAACTTATAGTTGATTTTTATTAATTCCGCATATACTTTCATGTAGCGTTATCAATTTAGAGGGATGGGATCCTCATTTTGTCATTCTGACTAAAACAATAGCGAGTCCTCCATTTTTTTTTCCTTCTTGACTTCATTTTGGATTATCAAGCTTGTGTTTTACGGGTTTGATTCATTCTTGGGCCTTAGATTATTATTTTGGCATTTATCATACATATGTTGTTGATTTCTTAAAGTTTTATGTTTGTTCTTAACTTTGGTTCCATCTTTTACTCTATAAGTCTTTAAGTAGGTCTTTATGCCATATATGGGCTCGATTTTTAAAATGAGCTTACTAAGTGTTTTGGCAGGCATAAGGAATTGTTTAATGGGGTCTTTTCAATTATTTTAAATGTCTCTTAGTGCTGCCTAAGATGGTTCTCCTTGGTTTAGGGTGGTTTTGGGTTCGATTATAGTCTTTTGGCCCAATTAAGTGTCTTAAGTCTACTATATTCATCCTACCAATATTACTTAGGCCTTTCACTTGTCATATTTTTAAGTATGTTTTACCTTCTATTTCAAATCTAGTGGATCAAAGTTTAGGGTCCTAAGGTCTATATCTAAGCTTGTTTTGTTGATATATAGCCTTAAATATCCACTTTATGCCTTAAACTAACTTATCCTTTAACTTAATGCTAATTTAACTATTGTTTTCACTTTTTATTTGTCTATTTATCCCACGTTATTCTTGAAATAAATATGGAATGAATGGTGAGTGTGGTCTTTAAGGATATTTTCTTAAGATTTGGGGGTGTTCTCCTTAGTATTATTCTGTAAACTTATGGTGTAGTCACCTTGATGTATTATTATGCTTAAATAACAGGTGCTAAGATAAGGAAACATCTTGGAGGCCACATATGGTTCACATCCAGCATACAAAGAAAAGGATCTTGGCTTTGATTTAATATTTCACACAAGTTACAAGTCTTTTCTACATTGCTTTCAAGTACGCATCTATTCCTTGCTGGATCACATGAATGTACCTACTAAAATTCACTATATTACAAGATAAATTTAAGGAAGCTACTACTTTCTTGGCATAAAAGACTCCTAGACTACTATGAAATAATACAAGAAAGGAAAGGATGAAATCTATTCATAGATGTCGTAGCATTATAAGGAAGTGAAAACATGTTTACTTCACTTGGTGACGATGTGTGGTACCCTAACAAGGGGTGCTTCCAGCTTCTTATCCTAAGCCTATGTTGCAAACCATGCAAATTTAAAATCTTAGAGTCAAAGTTGAATTCGACGGTCAAAGATATTTCCTTAAGTCAATTAAACCACATAAAGTGAAAATTGATTTAAATTTTAAATTTGAAACTTAAAATAAATATGAAAACCCTATTATACAATTCGAAAATCTTAATCATGTAATAAAAAAAAAACAAAAACCTTATGTATGTGTACTTAAAAGAAATTGAACCCAAACCTAATGAAAACCCTAAATCCTAAACCCTAAAATTTACCTAAATATTAATAAAGCCTTAATTTGACAAAACTATCAATAAGTACGCGAAATAGCATAAAATCATCAACGAACGATTAGAGATAATATTAGATAATAACAATTAATTAATTTCAACCAATTAATCTAATCCATTAATAAAATGTAAATAACCTTATGTGTCACCATTAAGGTAGATATGTATATATTATATTATATAATTCCCTGCCTTCTTAATGTATTATATATATATATATATATTGTGCAAAATTGTGTTACATTATATATGTACTATACATAAGTATTTTTATCTAAACACATGCTTTAACTAAATATTATTATTATTTTCCTTTCTTTTCTAAATAAATCCCTAGTGTAACTAAACTAGAACTAGTTCTCTTAAGCTAACTAAACCCCAACAACAATCCCATAACCTCCTATGCCTAACCTTATATGATTTGACAAAAAAAAAAGGGGGGGAGAAGACCCAAGGCTTCTCTTACAATTTTCTACACTTTCCCATACGAAAAAAATTGAAAAAAGTTAAATCAATAACCTCATTTTCTTCTTCCATTCATGTCACAAGTTGCAACCAAAAATGCTTCCTCCCATTTTTATTTCACTTTTTCCACAACAAATACACCAAAATTCCCCCTCTACATCCCTAATAATGCCAAACAATTAAATTTAATCAACTTAAATTGTAAAACATCCTAAATCACAAAAATAAGCAGCAACAATTAACATTAGCTACTAAACAATACCAATTAATCAAACTCAACTACATAAACATATCTAATCAAATTAATTTGGTGAAATTAATTCTAACTAAGCACAAAATATGGTGCTACACATGCTTAAATAATGAAATTTATTTTAATCTTAAGACATCTAATTACACCAACTAAATGGGTCTAACTAGGCTAACTAAATCCTAACCTAAAGTACATGTTTATTTTCGATGAAAAGTGACAATATGTGTAGATTTTTCTAGCCAAAATCACATCACACATATCTTAAAATCTCTTCTCTCAATGGTTAGTTTAAGTCCCCATGTATACCTACTTTTATCACTTCATTTCTCTTATATTTCAATACTCCAACTTCACTCCAAAAGTTGCATATCATGCCTATAAACTTTACCCAATATCTTCATTTTCTTTTCATCTTTTCATCTCTAAAATCAACCAACTTCAACCCAACTTACTACAACAATTTCTCCTTCTCCACTAATCTTTCTCAAGAAAACAACCCCTTTTTCTAGCTATGAAAAAATACCAAAACATCATATCCCTTCACCCAAAAACACCCCGAACAACGACCAACTTCCAATTGTTATTGTACGGCATAACAACCACAAAAACCACCTCCATCAACCATAAGAAACGCCGCCATTCACGGCTCTCTTTTCCTCACACAAACTACCACTCAAAGCACCACAAGGAAGCGACTTAGACAAGGATTTGGGTACATAGAAAGAGCTAAAACCTAGGCCAACAAAGGGGAGTTAAGAAGAAGGGTGACCACTTTGTAGTAAACCCTCTTTCTTGAGTTTTCTTTGTGATCTTAGTATTTCCATATAATTGGGTTGAAAGTTATTGGCAAGCACTCTATTTTTTTTTCCCCTTTATATCTCTTTTAGAAATCCTTGTAAAGATATGCTTGTAAGCATAGGATTCAGAAGTTATATCATGAAAGCTTGTAAGGAGCATCATGTACATTTATATTCTTCTTAGAATGAGCTTGTAATCTCGAACAAGATGTGAGAAAAACCCTAATACTTACTTACTTACTGCTAGACGTGGCTTATAGTGAGTGATTTTTAGAATTATTTCTACATTCCTCATGATACATTAGTCTAAAATAATTCTAAGTGTCCATTTAATAAGTAAATGCAACCAATAAAAGGAAAAATGGCAAAATGAGCTAGGAACATCATCAAGCAAGTCATGGCCAAGATGAGTAAGAGCTAACCTTACTAGTTTTCTTGCATAAAATGATAATTAAGAAAAGATAACAGAAGTTAGGTTAATTCCTAATTAGAACCTTATGGGGGAAATAGTAAGTCCTTGAACTATCAAGGTCGATTCCAGGTCATGGGCATTTGAAGGTGATGCATCTCTAAGGTCAGACATACAGAGAGGCACCACAACAAGAAAATAAAATGGGCAGGGGGTTGGTTTAGTAAGTCCGTGAACTATCAAGGTGGATATGACACACCAACAAGATCTAACACGGCCTAAAATCCATTGAATATGACATATTAGTCTGAACTAAATGGTCACTTACCACTACTCCTTACTAAAGGGAATAGATAAGAGTTGGATGATAAT
The DNA here is from genome assembly GCA_024138005.1 of Lumnitzera racemosa. NCBI lineage: Eukaryota > Viridiplantae > Streptophyta > Magnoliopsida > Myrtales > Combretaceae > Lumnitzera > Lumnitzera racemosa. The sequence continues at coordinate 27,589,004 of JAMXBC010000005.1, forward strand.
AAGAACACTAAGTTTGCTTAATGTGAATAGTTTTGTATTGATGAGTTTATTGTCTACATATAAGAAAGTAGGGGTTCATATACCTATCCACTAGAGTTACTTTACATCTATGAAAAGACAAAAGGGTATTCTACAATTAGGTTACATAAAATATACTAAAAGGGATAAAAAAGACAAAGAATATTCAGTATGGAAAAGAAAGAATCATTTGTATTCAGGGAATACATATCACTTGGTGGCTAGTCATTATAAATATGATACAAAATACGTAAAAGTAGAAAAGCATTGCATTTAGGGGTTAACTTGATATAGATCAAGTAGGGAACCAATCAGTCTGGTAAAGATGTCAGATGAACCGATGTCAAACACCTAGGTCAATTAAGGAGCTTAGTTCGGCTAATCCTAAGCTGCCTTCTAGAAAAGACTTCACTATTAGATCGAAGCATATCTGACAAATGTGAAGATCTAGCAAACAAGACAATAGGAGATTAGTTTGGAATAAGGATCCCCATCTCAGCTTTGGTTGTAAGCTAGTATTTTTTCACATGAATCCTTGGAATCCTTTATCCCTACTATGAGTGATTAGTCTAAGGGCCTTATTCCTATCATAAATTTTTTCAACTTACTATTGGGAAAACCTTAGATTCATACAGCAGGAACCATACCTTCGAGCCTGCACCAAAAAGTGAAGTTTATCTCAAATGACCAGGTGATTGCAATTTTAGGAGACTAAGACTAAAATTTACAAAAAAAAAAAATGGCCATACCCTACATAGGAAGTGAAGGGAAAGAGGAGTTTGGTTTATAGACATTTGAAGAAGTATGCATGATTATCGATCCAAAGAGAGAAAACACCAAGAAGGTAGAATTCAAGGAAGGCCAAATGGGTACCTATGGTCTTGGCTACAACCCCACTCTAGCTGAAGAATTTTAAAAGAAATAAGTAAGGGGCAAGAGAGGTGACAAATTGTACCATGCCTTAATGACCTTCCCGCCACTAGCCGAAACATTCATTTGGGTAGACACTCAAGCCCTAGAATCTACTAACGAAAGAAAGCAAGCTCATATCACAAGTTCCAATACAATTCGAATAATTGGTTCTCCATCCTAATGAAAGGTAACAAGTCTTCCTTAGGGTAAAGGGTAAACCTTAGTTAATATTTCTTGAATTTTTCTTTTAAATAGTCGTCATTTTGAATGTATTGTCGAACCATTTCAATAAATATTAGTTAGTTTTTTTGCCTCATTTGTGATTGACCTCCATACATTTTGATAAAATATTAGTTAGATTCCTTCCTTTGTTATGTTTCAGTTCATTTTTCACTTACATACACTTTTCTTTATACACCTTGCCCAGATCCAATGAATCAAACAAAAACCAAGGATACCTCATGCAAGTAGATAATGAGAATATCAATATCACTTCTAGCCTTATTAGGTTAGTTGTCAAGAGTGATCTTGATAAACATAATGATATACAAGAGAAATGGCAAAAACATGAACTAAGTAGAATTACTACTGATGAACCAATTGAAACGGTTAATGTAGGGGATGAAGATAATTCTAAGAATCCAAAGATCGAGGGGAGCTTGAAAGTGGACCAAAGAATAGAAATGGTTATGTTATTGGTTAAATATCGAGATGTATTCGCTAGATCATATGAGGATTTGCTTAGGTTAGATCTATCAATCACGGTCCATCATCTACCTACATAAGAAGACACTAAGCCTAAAAAGCAAAAGTTAAGAAGATTCCAACCTGACGTCCTATTGAAAATCAAGGAAGAGGTCAAGAAACTACTTGAGGTCGAATTCATTGAGGAATCTAATTATCCAGATTAGGTCGCTAACATTGTTCTAGTAATGAAAAAGAATGGGAAGGCTAGAATACGCGTAGACTTTCGTGATATCAATTAAGCAATACCTAAAGAAAATTTTCCATTACCTCATATTCATGTCTTCGTAGATAACATAATCAAGAACCATCTATTCTCATTCATGGATGGTTTTTCGGGATACAAACAAATTTGGATGTCCAAAGAAGATAAGGCTAAGACGACTTTCATTATAACTTGGGGTACGTTTTCCTATAATGTAATGCCCATAAGGCTTAAGAACGCTAGGGCAACATAACAGAAGGCAATTATTGCAATCTTTCATGACATGATCATATAGAAATAGAAATGTATGTTGATGATATGATCATAAAATCCAATGAAGGGGAAGATTAAGGATGTTTCAGCTGAAATTGAATCTAAAGAAGTGTACTTTTGGCATGACATTAGCAAAATTGCTGGGCTTCATAATTGGCTAACGGGGCATCGAAGTTGATCTTGATAAGGCCAAAGCCATAATTGACATGCCCCCTCCACGCACACTCAAGGAAGTAAGAGGGTTGTTGGGTCATTTGAATTATATAGGTCGATTTATATCTCAACTAATAGACAAATGTTGCCCTCTATTCAAGTTGTTAAAAAATAATGATAGGGTCAATTGGGATGAGGAATGCGAGGAAGCTTTTACAAAAATTAAAGAATACCTCATGAATCCTCCTGTATTGGTAGCTCCTAAACTAGGGAACCCTTTGTTCTTATACTTGACTGAATTGACTAAATCTATAAGGTCCATGCTTGGTCAAAAGGATGAAGAAAGGAAGCAATAAGCCATTTATTATTTGAGCAAGAAGTTTGTAAAAGGGAAGTAGAAATACTTAGACAAAATTAAGTTAATTACATTGCATGATCCCTTGAAGTATTTGGCAAAAAAACTAGCCCCCAACGATAGAATTTTGAACTGGTAGATGTTATTATCAAAATTTGACATCAAGTATGTAAGACAAAGTTCAATCAAGGGGTAACCCTTGGCATATCAATTAGTAGAGTGTCCCACTAAGGATACCCTTCAAGATGTGTAAGTTGATTTTCCTAATGAAAATATCTTGGTGGCTAAAAACAATTCTGACAATGAAACAGTTAAGAAACCCTCCAATCGGAAAATGTTCTTTGATGGAGCAGCTATTGTATCTAGATATGGGATTTGGCAATACTGATATCCCCTTAAGGTACACAATTCCTGATGGTAGTGAGACTCATTTTCTTATATACTAACAATATTGCAAAATATGAAGCATTTATCCTAGGACTTAAGATGGTGTTGTTCAAGGAGATACGGGAATTAGAAGTAGATGGAGATTCGTCATTATTCACAGGCTAGGCTCTAGGTGAATATATGATGAAGGACCCCAAATTGATACCTTACCACCAACACTTCGCCAAACTAATAGGTAGGTTTGAAAAAGATTACATTCGCATACTTACCAAGGGTCAAAACTAATTTGCTAATGCTCTAACCAACTTAGCCTCCATGATTTAGATATTTAGTGGAGTAACGATCCAGTCGCTTAAGAATGAAGTTGAAGAAAAGCCTGCATTCTGCTTCATAATTAAGTTCACGTGATGGAAAGCCTTAGTATTACAATATCAAAACATTCTTGCAACATAATACATACCCTAAGGAGGTTGAGAAGAAGGATAGGAAGATAATCAAAAGATCGACCGCTTAATACTTAATAAGTGAGTCTACCTTGTACCTATGATCGTTTAACGGTACACTTCTATGATTTGTAGATGAGAAGGAGGCAGAGTTGCTAATGAAGGAAGTATATGGGGACTATGAGGCCCCTACATGAACGGCTACATGCTCGCTAAGAAGATCATGAGGTTGGGATATTATTAGTTGACCATAGAGGGATATTGCATCAAACATGTTAGATGCTACCTCTTGTGCTAGGTATATGCAAACAAAGTGAATGCTCTACCTCAAAAATTACATACACTATTTGCACCGTGGCCATTTTTTATGTGGGGTATAGACATCATCAGCCCGATCACTCCAAAGGCATCCAACGGATACCAGTTCATACTAGAGGCTATCGATTATTTCAGTTAATGGGTTAAAGCCCCATCCTACTCAAGTGTTATGAAAGGAGTAGTAGTCAAGTTCATCAAAAGATACATACTAACTCGGTATGGTACACAAGAGATGATTATTACCGATAATGGTATGAATCGTAACAACAAATTGATGCTAGAGTTGTGCCAATAGTTCAAGATCATTCATAGAAATTCCATTCCTTATCTACCTCGGATGAATGGGGCTATCAAAGCAGCCAACAAGAATATCAAAAGAGTCATTGAGAAGATGGCAATCACAGATCTAAATTAGCATAAAATGCTGCTGTTTACACTCATAGCCTATCGAACTTCTATGAAAACGTCAATGGGAGCAACCCCCTACTCATTAGTATATGGAATGGAAGTTATATTACCAGTAGAAGTCAAAATCCTATCTCTTATGGTATTGTTAGAAACCTGTTTGGATGAAGCTGATTGGATAAAGAAGTGCATAGAGTAGTTGAATTTGATTGATGAGAAAAGATTGATTGCCTTATGCCACAACATGTGCTATCAACAATAAATGGCTAGGGCTTTTAACAAGAAAATATCACCCTAAAGTTTTGAAAAAGGAGACCTGGTATTGAGGAAGACTTTGCTTAATATACAAGACTCTAGAGGGAAGTATGCTTAGAATTATAGAGGTCCTTACATTATGAAGAAAGTGTTGCTTGGGAGAGCTTTGATTTTATCTCAAATAGATGGTCCAAACTTAAGGGACCCTGTAAACGCGAACATAATGAAGTTGTACTATCCTTGAAAGATTAATGGAGTTTTTGCTTAGATCACGAAATGTAAGTAATATAACATTATTGTGGTCTTATTTTCATTTTCTACAAGTAAAGATAGTATCCCTAGTGGTTGTCAATATTAGATAATAACCCTAACCCTTTTCTTATTCCACCAAAAGACCTGACTCTTAACCCTATACACCCTAAACATGAGAGAAAATGAACACTTCATTTAGAACAATGTCAATTGATAAAAAATTTTTAATACTCTTACGATTCACTTTCCTTGAAACAAGGGATTTGTTTTCTATATTTCAGGATAAGGCCATATTTAGAAGAAGAAAATATCCAATAGTGGATGAGTGGTGTTCGCTTGAGGGTTGAAGTTTGAAAGGAAAATCGATCAAGTTTAGGGATGAAAATTTAAGACATAATATCTTTTCTCAAATGATGAAGATACTTCATCTATTAAGGTCGCCTATCTTAAATTTGGCTCTAAGCAAAAGTTCATATACTTTCATTTAAAGACTAGATTGCTTTCAAAACAAGAAGAAGAAGAAGAAAAAGAAGAGAAGGTTGAACTGTTGGTTCTAATCAAATTGCTTAAGAAAAGATTTGACTGTTTGGGAGCTATCGATAAATTTAGGTAAGTATTCAAAGCTTTTATCATAAAAATGAATCAGTTTCATTTAAGATATTGCATTTACATTTAGTCTCTCCTTAGGATGGTAGTCAATCTCTAAGATATTTAACTCTTATACTCTCAAGTCTACCCAGCTCATAAAGTGTTAATCCAATTCATATTTTCATTTTAGGGACTAACTAGCTCATAGAGCGTTGCCCTAATTTAGGTTCTTGTTTAGGGATCTAGCCAGCTCTTAAAACACAATCCCAATTCACATTTTCTGAGGGTTCCAGCTAGCCCATAGAGCGTTATCCCATTTCACATTTTCTTTAGAGTTCTAGTTAGCTCATAGAGCGTAATCATGATTCTTAGTTTCTAAAGGTTCCAACTAGCTCCTAGAATATTTGCCTAATTTATGTTTTTTTTTTTTTAGGGGTCTAGCTAGCTCATAGAACACTATCCTGATCTACATTGTCTTTTAGGTTATAGCCAGCTCATAAAGCGCTAACCTAACTTGATTCTCATAAAGGGCTTTAGCTAGCTCAAGGAAGCACATTGTCAAAGGAGCATGACTAAGTTTTATGTTGACTTTTCACTTAAGGTTGCTAGTTCCTTAAGGACGCTCTCACCTAAGTCAGTTAACTCAAAGGAATATGACTATGTTTTATGTTGACCTTTCAAATAGGGTTACTAGTCCTTTAGAGACGCTTTCGTCTAAGTCAATTAAGCTCAAAGGAGGATGGCTAAGTTTTATATCAACCTTTCACTTAGGGTTGCTAATCCCTTAGAGACGCTTATACCTAAGTAAGTTAGCTCAAAGGAACACGACTAGGTTTTATGTCAACTTTTCGATTAGGGTTGCTAATCCCTTAGAGATACTCCCGCCTATGTTAGTCAGCTCATAAGGACACTACTAGGTTATCATTTAGGGTTTTAGCCAACCAAATGAGCACTTTAGCCATTCACTTAGGTTGTCCAGCTTATAAGGTGTTACCTTCCTTTTAATATCTTTTAGAGTTTTCGCTAGTTCAAGGAGTGCTTTACCTATTTATTTAGGATAGCCAGCTCATAAGGTATTATCATTCTTTTTGTACTTTTAGGGCTCTTGCTAACCTACAGGGATGCTACCTTCACCATTATTCTTTTAAAGTTTTTTCTCACCAAATCCCCTACGTACTAATTTTAGGATAGCTAACTAGTCATAGCACTTCTTAGGATAGAGTCACTCCCAGGATAAAAATGGTGTCTCTTTTATCTTAGTAGTAAAATTTTACTCAAATTCATCATAATATAAGGTAGCTGTAGACACTCCATTTTTCGCTTTCTCTTAATTTTAATATTTTTTTATTTTTTGTTTTTTAAAAGGGTCCTAATTCAAAAAAATTGAAAAATGGTGAAAAAACAAAACACAAAAAATGGAAAATGATAAAGATTTTGTTTTAGGAAAATAGATTTTTAGAAAATAAAATGTCTAAGGGTCAATGGATTTGATCTAACTCATTTCAAGTAGTTTTATTTTAAAGATTCACATAGTTTAAGTACAATTTAATTATACTAAATGATAAGGCATAGGCAAGGACCAAATGATAAAGCACTTAAACTTGCAATAAATTAAGCTTAAGATCGTGGGTTCGAATCTTATAAGGTATACATGTGCTTTTTATTTTTCTTTCATTGCAATTCTTTTTTCGAAAGGCTAACAAAAGAGGGGAAAATCAATTGAGTAAATGAAACCTAAATATAAATCTTATCAAATCTTTATTGTTTTTTGGTGGATTTAATAAAATCATGGCTAAATAATATGTGAAAATAAAAATCTAATGATGATATTATTAAATCTGATAACATGGAAGATTTATAGAAGATTCAAATATAGAATGAATCTTATCTAAAGGATTTGAAAAAACCTAGAATGATTTAAAAGATTCAAGTGTGAGTTTTATAAATACGGATTGAATACAGTAGTGAGGAGGATTCATTCACGAATAGAAACTTGCCCCCAGTCTACAGCAAATTCGCACGTAAACATGCTCTACAGTTCCCCGATCCCACACACACTGTACAGACATCCACACACAACAGCCATACCCTCTCCTTCACCCACGCTGTAGACCAAACGATCACAACAGCAACAACGTGCGACCCCTTCTGCTCCACCTTTCAACACCACACTATAGTACAACCCCTATACACACAAAACAAGCCCGATATCGTAATCCCCCGTCCTCTGCTTTATCTACATTCATGCCAACGACAACCCATTGCCCAGCATTACGCCGATCACTGCAATGCAAAGCACAGCCGCGTTTGCAACACTCTAGACCATAGTTCACCCCATTGCAGCTACACCCCACAACGAATGCCAATCGGCGACTCATCCATAAGCAACGCTCCACTGTAGATCATGCGAATAGCTCACAGCCACACATCTGATCACGCAGACCACTCTCGCGCACTGAGTATATACAACCATAGCAGTACACACAAATCTAACCGTACACAATAGAAACAGTAGCTCCAATCCTCCCTTCATTGCATGGCACAACAGCACGCGACCCAGCCCCATCCCCCTCGCCATCGAAGCACCTACAGTTGTGCTCCGATACACAAATTCTCGCACAGTCCAAAAACTGACGACCCTCCTTTTGCGCACGACCGAGCTCACTCTATAGAAGTCGTCCCATTGTCGACGCGCGAGCAGTAATACCCAAAACATCCACACACACATATTGCCCCTCGCCACTATCCCACACTCTCCCTCACACCATCTACGACAGCTCAATAGCAACAGCAGTCCTCTCGCCATTACATCCGACCAACGCCAGCCGCGCTAATCACAGCTCCACTACAATCACGACCCACTCCCAAGCTTGCGAGCTATCCATCCTCCATCCCCATATCAAAAACACAACCCAATCGACCCATCCTTGCGCAACTGAGACAGATACCCAGACTTCTGACCCATTGGCTTGACTTGATCCTCACCTTTCTCTATTCTGGTTCGACTTGTTTTTTTAATTTATATATATATATATATATATATCTTTATTTGTTTATTTATTTTGATTTGTTTAATAGTTGTGTTAAAAATATGAAAAAGAAAAAATATATATCTTAGCTTTGGAGATCTTTTTAATATTAGGTTTTCTTTTAGAATTTTTCATTAAAAAAATTACTAAAAAATTAATAACAAATCTTTTTCAAGATTAAGACGTTTTAGAGATTTTTTTTTCTCTTATAAAATAAAAAATACTCAAGAATTAAGATCCTTTTAGAATTTTCTTTAAATAAAACTAAATTGATAAATATATAAACTCGATAGATTTTTGAAAAAAAAAAAAATCAATACACTTTTTTGGAATGAGCTATGAACATCGGATCTTGACTAAGTAGGGACCTCTGAGGAGATGTAAAAGTTATAAAAGCTTTGTTTTTCTTTTTTGTAAATTATGACTTGAAATTCCTCTTTTTTTAAAAGATAAATACAATTAAATTTATTTACTAATGATTAAGCTTTGTTTTTAAAAAAGGTAAATTTTGAAAACAAAATCTCATTTCGAAAAACTAAAGTAATACCCGTAAGAATTTAATAGAATGGCTCTCGAATTCAAGAAATCTAGTTTCTTGAATTCTTTTCAAAATATTTTCAAAATATTTTCAAAATGGCTAAATTAGAATGAGTCCACCTAATCAATTCTAATTTAATCATTTTTTGAAAATAAATAAATTAGGTTTCCTTTAACTTTGGTCAAGGATTTAAATTAAATAGCTATAGGGTTTGGTCTAAATCAAGTTAAGGGAAATGGAATTAAAATAAGAAATAGAAAAATTCAAGCTCGACAATAAGTTGGTTATGACATCTTTCCATTAATGGTAAGACTTGCAAGATCAAGTCACCTTACATGGGAATTAGTTCTACTTGCTTTGTGGCATTTTTGACCTACTTATTTTCACTTGGTTGGCTTATCAAAATTAAATGGAGGCATAGAAAGGTTTAGATTAGGGTGGCCAATGCTAAGCTTTAGAGGAGAGGGGGTGGCTTGTCAAAGCCTTCAATTTTCCTATTTTTGGGTTAATGGAAAAAGTGACTAGTGATCTTTTTCCCATAAATGGTACAAGTTGTTTGCGGATTTGAAGTGGTTTTGTCTAATCAACACTAGGGATTTAATAAAGTCCTTTAAGAGGCTTACACTAACTAGTGTTTACATCTTAGGGTTTGATTAAGTTTGAAATGAAAAATGAGGGGAAAAGGAATGGAGATGTGGTTGGCCCCTAGCTATTACGTGTGCTTTCCCAGTTCTTTCACATTATTGAATTGTTAAGACTTGATCAATTAATTTAAGTGGTAAAGTTTGAACTTAGCTTTTGACCTTTCTATTTATCAAGCTTATTTTAAGATAGGTTATAAGTTTCCAAATTTGATTAGGGCTTTATTAGGTTTAGGACTTTTGTTATGTTTAGGGTTTTACTAAATTTTAGCACTTTCTTTAAGTTTAGGGTATTAAGTCTTCAATTATAGTCTAAGCATTTCCAATTCCTCCTTTTTAGGGTTTTTCTATTCATACATGATAAGGAAGTTAAAGTGTAGATACATAGATATACATTTAATTCAAGTTTTAAGTTGGTTGATCCTTAGGAATGTCTAAAGTAGGCTTACGCTCTACTTAAACCATTGCTTAAAATTTGTAGGATTTACAAAGTCAACAAGTCAAGCCATATGCTCGATTTCTTGAGATCTAAAGATATTTGCGGACTCACTTCCTTACCTAGTTAGATATGCTTTCCTTTTGAAAAAAAAAAAATCCAAACTAATCCAAGCTGCTTGAAATATCTCTGCATCCATGCTATAAATAGAGGCAACCACTTGATGGTAAGGAATCTATGGACACATATACTCTTGCTTTACTTACCAGCTTGCTATTTATTTGTCTTCACACTTAGCTACCTTGAGTATTGAGTAGTCACGTTGAATAACCCTTAACAACCATTATTGTGCTCTATTTTGCAAGCCTAAGAACACCCTTTAAAAGGCCTAACTTCACTTAAGGCTCTATCAACCAAAAACTAAACGTAGTATCTGTAATGCGTGTGTAATGAAAAAAGAAATCTAAACTTGTTAATAATATTTATTATAAAGAAATGAATAAAATATCAAGCATAAAACTAGTGATAGTACTTTAAAAATTAACCTATATGTTTGATAAAAGATGTACAAAAGAAAAGGGATTAGAAAATTCCATCTAAACCATACAAAAGATAAAAATAAAAAAGGGAAAGTCATCCTTATTAAATTCTCAATACCGTACTCTTCATCTCAAATGTGTACAAAACCACTCTTCTGAATAAATTTTGGAGTGCTACATTCAACCTCTTTCTTTTCAATATAATAAACATTCCTTTTCAACTAAAAACAAAAACATTTCATGCAGATTATTTAAACTTAAAAACTCATTTTTCTCATTCGAAATACGTTAATTTCCTTCATAAAAAAAATGTGAATTCAAAGATATAAAGAATTGAGAAAAATAAAAATAAAAATAGCAAGTTAAAGAGATAGTAGTGTTAGATAACTATTTTATTCTTGCCACATCTCTATCGCAACATTATTATCAAATTAGAGTAATGAGACATCATAATCTTGCAAAATGAAAAATGCAACGTGACTGTGACCTATTCAAAAATCGCACAAAAAAAAAACATTGATGTCTTTTAATTACCCAATGATAAGTGAACTCAATGCTGATGGAGAAAGTGCTTCAATCAAAGGATATAAAGAAGATACTAGCAAATGTTATGCCGGCAGTGCGTGGACAATTTAACATAAAAACAATTATCATCGCAGAAACGGTTCCAAGTGATGTTTAGAAGCTGCTAAAATAGTAAGCTTGTACAGCTTCAAAAATTCAGGGATAGGAGAATGAGGTACTTTTCATTTTGGCAATTGGCAACACAGTGAGAAAAAGGGCTAAATACATTTAGATTTTATTGTAATTTTAAAAAATAATTGACACCAGATGCAGTGTAGTTCCTTTAATAATATACATAATATCGGAGAGATGAAAAAAGATGGGGATTTATTTTGATATAGAATTTAAAATTTGAATTCTTGTTGGATATTGATACTAATGTGAATTCAAAATGTTGTTAATGGCAAACGTAATGACACGACAAGCTAATGATTTAAAGTTGAATTATTGATTGGGATTGAACGTACTATTAATGAGAAATGTAACAAACTATATTATTAGTAATGACTAATGTATTTTTTGAAAGAATTGACTACAATGTATCGTTGGTGCATTTAACAATACAAGCAATTGACTACAATGTTTTATAATTATAGTAATACAGATAGTGATATGTAATGTCCATACACTCATTACTAACGTCCATATAAGTGTAAACATATTATTTAGATAATATGTATAAATCTATTGAGATTAACTATATACCAACATTTGAACTTTCTACACTTTTATATGTTATGTTCTAAATTTATATACGTAAGTATAGAAACAGGAAAATAATACTAATTGTATGTCAATGTTTATTGATACGTTTGTGTCTTATATAAACAATGAAATATTTTTTTACTCAATAAAATAAATATATTTTCCATCTTGTACAAATTCTTTTTTCTTCAACTAAATTATAATAATGACGTACTCTTCTTTTATGCGTTAAAATTTTGTTCTCTAAATGAAAATTAAATTCCTTTGAAAGTTTAATGGAATGGGATACTATGCGTGATCAAAAAAAGATACGAAACTCTATATATAAAATAACAATTAGGTCACAATAGAGTGTATCGCAAAATAAATCAAGTGGTGATTGAAGAAATTGCAATATAGGTTTTATAATGATTTAAAAGCTATAAATTAAGTATTAACCGGCGGAAGAATCACATAAGCAAAATTGTTCTTTAAATTTCATAGTAACGACGTTTTAATGAGGTTGTTGAGAAAGAAAAAGATAAGTTGATGAAACAAAAATAATAAAAAAGAGATAGGATGCTGAAGGGACACTTGAAATGGGATGCACTTAGTTCATAATAAGGGGAAAAAAGAACTATATAGAAGTTGTAGCAGTAATTGGAAATTACCATTCTTGTTGAGATTTTTTTTTTTTTTTCATTTTTATGTTACTGGAGCTTAATGACGTAAAAATACCATTTTAATATATATAGGTCTTTACCATAAATCTTATGAAGCTTTTAGGTGTTGTTTAGTAAAATTAAAAACAAATTATTAAAGTTGTAAGAGCATTTTGAGCAATTTTGGAAAGAAAACCATGAGTCTACTCAACTTAAATAATATAGACAAAGATGTTTGCTTGAAAAGTAATTCTCGTTTTTTCCTTTTGAAGAATCATGTTTCACCCGCTACATGATTACCAAGTTTGGAGAGGTTGGTCTATTAACTATTAATAACACCCCGTTAATTTGCAAGCAATATTCCTTCATGTTTAACTTTTATCGTTTTCTTAGTCTGTTTGATCTTCATGTGTGAATTTATATTATTCATGTCTCCCACCAAGGAGGTTCACATCGCCAAAATCGGTGGAAACTAATTTTTAGGTGAAATTTGTTGAATGACCAATCGATTGGTCCAAGGCTAGTAATCTTTAACTCTAATGACCACTTCTCTAGCCTTCTGTCAGGATTTTCTGCCGATATATACAAATTTAGTAGGATGTATTCTCTATAAATATCGAATACAAACGTATACTCCATTTGCAACACACCTTATTATTGAACTGCCTCTTTTTTTCTAAGATCAAAGAAATGGCGAATATGAGAATCGCAATGATCTACTTGGTGGTTATGTTTGGTCTATCATCTTTATATACGATGCGGACATTCCCTTTCAACAAGTTCGCTGGGAGTGATTCTTTTGCCGTTGCAATTCGTACCTGTTTCTGGAGTTGCTTCGCCTCGTTCTTGCTGGCAATAAGGAATGAGGTGAGTGATAGGCTGCTATATCGGGTGATCTTAATCCCTATTTTTCTAAAGGGGCTTTCATTCTGGCTGATGGTGCGGCTTTTCGCAGTAGAACAGGGGATTTCGACTGTTTATACTGTTGACCCTCCATTTTGGTTATTTTTTGGGTCAGCAATTTGGGTGTATGCAAAGCTTGGGCGCGTATATCTTTTATTTTAATTTTATCATCAAGATTGCAGCGTTTTTGTTTCCGTTTTTCAAGTATTGAATGTAAAAATAAATAAATAAATAAGAGAATGCAGTTTCTTTGTCCTTCCTAAATGTTGCTTAGTTTAGGACTGAACTTGGATTTTATTTGTCATGAGTCATTCTTCTACCATCTCCAAGGTGAATGCATATTAGATTAATTGAACTGGCCGTCGTGAATCTCCATGGAAAACTTGTTGATCTGTTTTTTCTGCGAGACCTACCTAAAATAGAAATGTATCCCATCAATAATTCCACCAAACATCGAATCCACATGGACCTAGTCGAGATGAGGACGTCATGTTTCAATAGACATTTTGTACCAAATTGCAGGAGGTTCTCTATTCATCCTTAGCAAACATAAAATGATCCGCGGAGCATATAATGGTCCGTAAGAAGATATAGCACAAGCGCCTTTTAAAAAAAAAAAAGAAAAAATTCACTACCTAATTTCAACATATAGAAGACTATATCCTGTTGGATAAGCAATGACAAATTAAATTAGATATATGATTTTTTTTCCTTTTTTTTTTAATTTCCCATCAAGTGATACCTTCATAAATATTATCACTTATGTTTAGGTACCTTCCATCTATCATTTGCATAAAAATGTAACACCTTGGCACCTTCGTAGGCATTATATCGTCTCACATGCCCTTGATAACCAGATACATGCTAAGGCACTAGAATTCTTCATGACCAATGACCTAATGATACTCAACATCTAGAACCATAACACCAAAAGAGTGGAAATAGTCATCCTTCAACATGATCATAATCATGAAACCAAGTCAAATATTAACAAAACATAAAAGCTATCCTACTTCCAAATACCAAACCTAAAACGCGAGCATTAACAAGGAGTCTCGCCTGCTCTTATAATCATAATAAGTAATCATACAATTAAGAGGAATCTATCACCCAAAGTAAATAACAACTCAATCGCATTTCAATTAGTCTCCCTAAATATAACCAACACTCTTAACAAACACATCAAAACTCCCAGCATCGAGGTAAGAAAACTCTAATCATCGAGGCATATTTTGATGTAATAGCTTGAAATATGTCTAAACTCTAAAGTTAAGCATACTTAAATTAGGTCAATCCCAAAATAAGTGACCTCTCCAAAATACCTTGATAGGAGAAGTTTCAGCCAAGTTGTTACAAGTAGCATCAGAGTAGTCCACCAATCGAAAGGGTAGAATACCTACTTAGTGGTAGTCTTGGACATCTATAATGAAATTGATAAAGATGTTAGTTCTGTAAGGAGGGTAGATTATAATAACCCTCAAATAGTGGGTAATAAAACTCTAGTTATCGAGGTACTTTTTGGTGTAACAGCTTAGAGTATTTTGAAACTTTAAAGTTAAGTATGCTCAAGTTAGTTCACTTATAAGATGGGTGACCTCCTAAGAAGTTGTTATATTAGGAGACAAAACCATGTTGCATTCCACACTAAAATAGATAATACTTAGGTGAAAGGAGTTCCAATCGGGTTATTACACAAATCTTTTGTCAACAAGTCTTCTTTCTTTCAATCGCCTTTGAAAAGTTTTATCAATGCTTGGACCAAACAATTCTTCAAATCCTACTAATCCCCTTCTATGCATAATATAACTGAAGTCATAGAATTTCGACACAAGCATAATCTTAGGTGATTAAATAAAACAGGTTTCAACAATCCCTACCCCGAAAACCTTTGGCAAGATGTCTATCACTTCACCAATCAACCACTTGATCCTTTAATAGCCTCCTCACTACTCCTGTAAAGCCATAAAAAGGAATGTAGTAAAAAGTTCTCAACAAAACAAAAATGCAAGCTTTACCCTAATTATATAAAACTAAATCTAATTGTAACTAAATCTATTCTACCTTAAGCTCAGTCTTAGAGAGAAATACTAATTTAATATTAGTTAACTTTCACATTCCTTGCCTTCCCTAGTAACAATGCGAAAAACTTAGTGCCGCTTCTTACTTCAACTAATATCACACATAAATGAATATTTGCCACTTTTAAAAAAAAATAGTGGAATTATTACACTATTAATCAACTTGCTTGCAAATAAAAAACATGGATTTTATAGTGGAAACAACAAATGTCATCAAGTGTACCAATTTATAGATAATATAGGGAGAGTAATTAAGGTCATATTTTGCAATGAAGGAAAGAATAAAATTTAGAAAGTCAACCAAATACAAGATTACTTGTATTTCTATTCTATTACTATACTACTGATTAAATCAACAAAGTGTAGCATGTAAAAGAAAGTAATTGAAGAAAGAACTAACAACAAGACTAAGGGTATATTCTAGAGATTTTCTTGGTAATAGATTATGGATTTCTATAAAAGAAGACATTGGGCATCAAGCAAATCTTCGTCTAAGACAATCATGGCTATGATATAAATATGTTTATAACAGTCTAAATCCAAGGTTTATCAATAGTTCTAGAATTAACTTAACTCTCATATTGCGAATCCTACGTGTAATAGGAACATTGATTGACAAGATTCATTTGCACACATCAACTAGTTATCTAAGCCCTATCATAACTTAGATAACCATGTCAAGATTAATTTCTCATCCTAACTATTTTATGCTCGGGGTGAGTTCTAAGATTTAAGCCATAACCTACAAGTATTTCATTGTTAGAATTAGGAATCCTAGGTCCTAATCGAAGCCTTCGAATCTCATTATGGTATTTTTACCTTATTAGGATATCATAGAGACTGCTTAGAGTATGGGAACCACTTCCTAGCTTAACGTTAACCTGACACATATGAAATCCTAATTTCTCAACAAGTCTAAATAAACCTTTAGATTAACCCTATTGCAAAAATACGTATGTATGTGTGTCAATAGCCACATTTACCTCATCGAATTTATAAGATACCCAAATAATAGCTTAAATTCCATATTCATGAAGGATTTGACAAATAATCAAACAATACACAAGAATATGAGTATAAACCTTGTAGTAAGCATTAAAAGAACAAGAAAAACATTACATTACCAAAATCCATAATAGCAACATTAGTGTTCTTCAAAGATAACCCTACACTCTCTATGAATACTAGTAAAATCCACAAATTTGTAGATAAAAAATTCCAAAATCTACGAGTTTCATAAGCTACTGATAGGGAAATGCAAGAACATGCCATAGAAAGTGTAAATATGCACTAAAACTAGCTTAAGAAAGTATAAGAAGGGAAAGAAATGGTCGAATAAAACCCCTTAAGCCCTAATGTTTGCAATTTATTCATGAACAAATGAAGAAGACGGGCTTTTATATCAAGGGCTCTACTAATAGGCTGGTATGTAGAAGGTTCAGCAAGCCAATGGACACATGTTGACCTTTGAACTTCTTCTCCTTAAATGAAATGGTGTGTTTGGCTCTAGGGATTATCACATCAGCTCGACAATAAATGGAACTACCTTCAGGCCAGTATAGTCCTCCATTTTTTATACTTGCACAACTTCTATTTAGGACACCATTAGATGCTCTTGCTTGATAGTTGCTTGAGCTAAAATCCTTGCTTTATTGGCCTAATGATGAAATGACTCACCATTTGATCAATGATCCTTTTTCCTTGTCTTCCTTCTCTTCTTTCTTCACGCTTCTAAAGTGAAGGCTATCATGTAATTTTTTAGCAACTTTTTAGCATTAAAAACATAAAAATATAATGTTCACTTGTGTTGAATGACTGACTATATGTGATTTTAATGAATAATCAACACAATATGGATTAAATCTCTATTAAATCAAATATAATCATTAGAGAAATAATCATTGAGCTAAATGTGTGATTTTACACACATATCATAGCTACTAACATGAATTGGCAAGTAGATGAATCAATCCCAGAAAAGCTACACCAAGTGAGTTGCTAGGAGTGTAGCTAAGATCATCACTCAAGAGATCACCTACGATCAAATGGTAAGCCTTCTTACTATGGAAAGACTAAGCACAAAGTGAAATAGTATTTTAAGAGAAAGAATGTCATAGTATACCACAACTATGGGAAGCATGGCCATAACATCTTTAAGTGTTATTAGAAATAAACGAATCAAGAAACGACCACATGCTTACCAAAAACACTCTTATGGAAAGTGCTAGGTGATGATAACCTCTTTTTGTCAAGATGGAAGAAGGAGAGAGAAGAAAGACATGATTAGTTCATTAGTAGAGTATTATTTGCTACTTGAAGTCAACTGTAGTTTTTAAGAGGGGCCCGTTCATAAAGCAAGTATGTATATGCTCTTATCACATCTAGCATCTCAACTTATAATATCAAATTATCTCTTATTTTGTCAAGGACCATCTACTTAGGAGTTGATTTTTCTAAGGTTTATGTAGAAACACATAATGTACAATGTGGTTCAAGGAGAATGTATGAATATTTAGAGTATTTTAAGTAGTGATATTAATATTAAGAACTATGTAATACATATTGATGAAAGACCTAATGATAGTGAAAGAGAACATCCATCTGACCTTGAGGTACGTAATGCAAAGTGAAAAATATCACAAGGATATGAGGATAATAAAATCATTAAGTCAGGTTTTAGGGATGATACTTCTTCTAAGGGGATAAGATTATAAACCTTATAGAAGAAGTGTTCTAAAGTAAGAGACAAACTTAGATGCTGAAAGATATTTCCTAAGCTCAATGAAATCACATAAATTAAAACTGATGGAATTTTGAATGAAAATATAGAAACAAACTTGAGAGACCCTAAGGATAAATTTAGAAACCATAAACCAAACAGGAAAACCCTAATATTTTATTCAAAAAACCATTTTCGAGCACAAAATCCCTAAACCCTAAAGTTGTGTGACCTTAAAGTAAAGCCCATATGTAAAAAATTCCTTAGTTCGGTAAATTTTTTGTAAATCATGGAAAATCGCATATATATGATAACAAACAATTAGAGATATTTCTAAATAAAAAGGATGAATTAAACTAAGTGAATTAAAATAATAAATTAATAAAATCACTATACCACCCGTAAATAGTTGTAAATGGCACACATTGTATATGTATAATAAATAATTTTTATCACATACGTTGTATTAAATGTAATATAATACATTTTCCCGCTTTTTTCTAATTGAGTACTTGAAATTTTATTTTTCTATTTCAATCCTCAAATTTTCTAAAAGTTTGTAAATGAGTCATTTGTTAATGAACCGTTAGTTTTTCCATTAATAAAAGACTCTTTTACAAACTTTTGAAAAAATTTGATGACAAAAATAGAAAAAAATAAAAATTTAAGGACCCGATTAGAAAAAATGGTCAAGTTTGAAGATTAAAAGTGAAAAATGTAATTTTCCCCTTTATAGGATCAATATTCTTATTTATTTTTCATTTATGACCAAAGCTTATAATAGATATATATATATATATTCGTTCCTTTAAGACATGGTTTTTAACACTTGTAACATAGAAAAACATAGATCCTAATTTTTCTCGTTTCTAAAAACTTAGGTCTTAAAATGAAGGGAAAATGAGAAAATAAAATAAAATTCTAAAACAAAAAGGTAAGATAAAAAGTTTTGGTATTTTCAATATACTTTTTCATTTCAATTGGCAAATACTTTAAATGATCAGTGATCCATTTTATCATTCATAATAAAATCAAATTGCATTTAGTTTTATAATTTTTTTACATTTACATATAAAAATAATCTTCTTGCTTCCTACTACATTACAAATTACAACAATTTAGGAGAGGAGAGACCAAAACCTAGTCTATCCCTTTAGGAGACTAATGTTATATAAGCAATTATACAACTTATTTGATAATTATTCTCACTATCAAATTAAATAAATAATAATGAATACAATTAATTATCATATTTAATTTAATGACACTATATAAAAGTAGTTCGTATAATAGTACACAATTGTAAATTATAAAATATAAATAATGGTAATTTTTTTAGTAAGATAAATAATTTTTTTACCAATATCTTGCCATATAACAAAATTAACTATTCCGACACATTAGGTTGTAGTTTATTTTTTTTGCTAAAAAAATTAATAAATGATCAAAAGAAAAAACAGAAAAAGTTGCACTTTAGTCCTCAAACTTTGCCGTTGCCATATTTTCTAATTGAATCTTCAAACTTTTATTTTTTCTATTTCAATTCTTAAACTTCTCAAATTTTATAAAAGAGTCATTCGTTAACAAAAAAAAAAAAAAAACTAACGATTCACTAATAGATGATTCTTTTGCAAACTTTTGAAAAGTTTAAAGATTGAAATAGAAAAAATAAAAGTTTAAAAACTCAATTGAAAAAAAATGACAAAGCTTGGGGATTAAAAGTATAATTTTCCCTTCTTATTTTTTAAGTGTTCTACAAAGTGTACAGGCCATTCATAATCATTTAAAAAAAATAAGGAAATTGCAAGTTTCATTTTGATTGTAAAATGTTCCTTTCATATATATATAAAATACATTATAAGCACAATAACAAGTAGATATTTTCTAGCATTGACTTAGATTAGGTCTATCTAGTTGTATGATTTTGCATTTATTCATATTTATAATGTATATAATTAGCAGTTAAAGAGTCCATGCAATGTGTGGAAACAAAACATCTACAACAAAATAGAATTTCATACAAGAAGATATAGAACTCTAAAATATGTATATTTCTATTTATATGAAAAATAAAATACACAAAAAAAATATAATCATATTTTTCCATAATATGGTAACTTTATCTATGATTTTTTTTTCCATGATATGCTATACATCATCATATTTTTTTTTTTTCAAACATACTCCTTTAGAAAATATAAAGGTAAAAAAAAAAAATTATATTTGATGTATTTTTTGACATTGGATTATGTTGGGTACTGTTAACTAAGTCAATTACTTTTACTTATTTAAGTGTGAATTTACGATTTCATATCTAGCAAGTCAATTTTTATTTATTAACAAAGATTAAGAACATATAGTATGGAAAACTCTTTCAAAAAATAAATGAGAAGATATTATGGTTACATATGAAAGAAACATAAATTTGGGATTTCTATGGGTAAGCAAATAACCCTATTCAAGTACTTGCTTATTATTGATCTCCAAACCTTTATTCCATAGTAATAAATCACACAATATCCAAATCAAGAAAGCATAAAAAACAATTAATACAACCTATGAAAGAGTTCCAAACTCTAATTCAAGATCAAACATTACTCCTGTTATTTCCGATATAAAATTCCAAAAGCCACTCTAAAAGAAGTTCTTCTCCTCTTGTAAACCCTAATTCGAATGTAATAAGAAAGAACTTTCTATTCTCCATTGCTTGTTTGTGAGGCTATTATCTATTTATAAGTGTAGGGAAACTTCTAAACTTCAAATCTTTGCAAAAATAAAAAATTCACAATCTATGGAATGACCATGCCCAATGATTATGTTCGTGATCCTTTCCCATAGTTCTCTCTAAACACCAATTATGCCTTCTTTTCTTACTCTTCTACCCATGATTTCAATTCATGTTCCTTATTCGTGAGTGTAACCCTTTCTAGGGCTTCAAAACTAATCTCCATATCTTCTAAAACTTTGCCCAAAAATCATTAAACTCTTCAAATCAATCAAATGAAGTTTAAAATCAAAATATAAATAAATACATCAAATTTAATATAAACACTTAGAAAATTAAATAAAAGCATTGTAAAACTAACTATAAAATATTTATGTTTACACATTCATCACTCAACTTCCCTTATGCTCTTGTAGTGCATGTTCTTAATTGGTTTTACCTTTAAGTATTCATGATCTCCCACTTAGAACTCTACCTCTTGCCTCTTCAAGTCCACTCAACTTTTCTATCAATCCTTGGCCTCTTTCATCCTTTATTTTTTATGACTACTTTCCCAACTACTTCTTACACCAAGTTGACTCCTAAAGCCAACTTCTCAACATCATCCCAAAAAGACGGAAATCTACACTTTCTTCCATATAGGCCTTCATAAGGAGGCATATGAATACTTGAGTAGAAAATATTGTTATCAGCAAACTTGAATGCATGTTCCAACTTCCTTTAAGCTCTATAGCGTATGCCTTTAACATGTCCTCTAAAGACTGTATAGTCCTTTCTGATTGTCCATCCAACTGTAGGTGATATGCAGTACTAAAGTTCAATTGAGTACCTAAATGCTTTTGTATGCTCCCCTAAAACTTAGACACAGACCGCAGATCTCTGTTGAAAGGACACCATGAAGTCTTACATTCTCCTTCACATAGATTTAAGTCAATTTTTCTATAGAGTATGTCACACTAGTAGGGAGGAAGTATCCAGAATTAGTAAGCCTATCAACAATCACCCATAAAGCACCAAATCTAGCTAAATTCCATAGCAATTTGCTCACAAAATCCTTAGTAATTTGTTCCCACTCGAGAATAAGAAATGATTGTAACAGTCCTCTCAATCTTTAGTGCTTCGCTTTGAATCTTTTACACACTTCACATTCGATCACATGATTGGCTATATCTTACTTTAGACAATTTCACCAAAAAAATCTCTTAAGATCCTAGAACATCTTTGTTCCTCATGGGTGTACTGAATAAACAGAGTGATGGGCTTCATTCATGACTTTTCTCTAAAGGGATATATCATCTAGTACACATAACTTACCTGGCATGTGCATAGTCGCTTTTTCATCAATGCAAAAATCCAAGTACTTCCCACTCACTATCTCTTCCTTCACTCTTATCAAGGTGAGGTCACCTTGATGGGCTTCTTGAATTCTCTCCATTAATGTGGGCTCAATGACCAAGTTCGATAATTCAACATTTCCCTTAGCTTAAGAAAATTCCATGTTGGATCTTTTGAATTCCTTAATCAACTCTCGTTGATCTATGATAGGTTACACCAAGAACAAATAAGGTTGGTTGTATCATGGTAGGTTTAAGCTTGCAGAAAGCTCCAAAATGAAGAAAGGGTGTATAAAAGCAAGAAAGAATTAAGAAAAAAAACCTATGAATGATTTTCAGGATATGGCATACGAAGGAACAACGATAGACTTATGAACCAACTCAATATGATGCATGAGTTAGTCTAGTGAGGTCACTCGTTACCTAACCTTATTTAAGGGTTAGGATAAGAATTAAAGAGAGTAAGCACAAAATGACTCATGAAAGGAAGAACTCAGTATATTCAATGATGGTAAGATAATTTGTGACTAAAATGTACAATGGTATTTATACTTATGATTCTAGGCCAACCTACTAAAAATGGAAAAGACTAAAAAGGGTATTGTCTAAAGTAAGTAAAATACAAGAAATAGATAAGGTAAAAAAAAAATTGAAGAATAGAAACTTCTGTTACAGATTCCGTCAAGTAGATGGTAGTGATATGCAGCTGGCAAATACTACATGGGCTTCTATAGAAGCAAGAAAAAAGGTATGATGAGGTTTTGATGATGTTGAGTAAAATTGCAAATTCTTTTAGGGTGAATTCAGCTCATGGTCTAGTTAACTCAAAAGCAAATCAGGTGAGTTCATGGTCAGGGAACCTAGCTATCATCTGAGTGTTCTTTAGGTTGGCATTCAAAGATAATCAATAAATATGAGAAAGTTCGACTCGAACATGGTAGTAGGTCTGTAGTTTAAAGCAATATGGACTCTTCAAGTATAAGTTGAAATGAGATAATACACTTGGCCATGCTCTCAAGACCTTGAGCTCAAGATCAGGTTAAAGGTCCGGTGGTTAGATTCCTATCATCCCTTCTAGGCTGATTGGGATTTGGGATCAAATCCGCTTATTCCTTACTATGTTCTTCTTTTGGTTGATAGGAGCTAATGTCCATAATATTGAATACATTAGACACTCCAAAGTCGTCTAGCAACTCCAATCGATATGCATTGTTATTTATCTTTTGGAGTACCCTGAAGGGTCCTTCAGCTCTGGCAAACAATTTGTTCTTTCTCTTGTTAGGAAATCTCTCTTTGCTTTAGTGCAACCATACTTAATCATTGGGTTGAAATTGCTTGGTCTTCTTTCCTTTTCCTTTCTCTTTTAGTTTTTTGGCAACTCAGTCAATGTGCCAAGTGACGCACTAGTAGATATGTCAAAGGGACTCAGCTCGAGTTCTTGCTTCTAGATCTTCTTGGTTAGGTGATGGCACTAAGGTATCATCAAGAGGAAGTTCTAAGTTGAAGCCATAGATGACCTAAAATGGTACGTGTCTAGTAGCAGTATGCACTATCCTATTGTAAGAGAATTTTACTATGGGTAGACATATATCCTAATTGCTTAGGTTCTTCCCCATTATAAATCAGAGGAGTAAACCCAAGGTATGGTTAACGACCTTTGTTTGACTATTGGTCTAAGGATGGAAAGAAGTGCTAACAAGTAATTTTGTTCCCATCCAATGTTAGAGAGTCTTCTAGAAATAGCTCAAGAATTTTAGGTCTCGATCCAACATCACACTCCTCAACACTCCATGCAAGTGAACAATTTCTTACAAAAACAAAGAAGCAATAGTCAAAGCATCATTGCTTTTAGTGCAAGGCACAAAGTGTACCATCTTACTAAATCTGTTCATGATAATCATTATAGAATCTTTGCCTCGAGCAGCTCGAAGTAAACCAAGCACAAAGTCTATGCTTGGAGCAACCCATTGTCTCGTTGGGATGGGTAAAGGCATTGCTCTCCCATGTTTAATTTGACTCTTTGCCTTCTTATAGGTTACACAACCCTCAACCATACGGTACATATCTCGCTTCATCCTAGGCTAATGAACCTCATATTCAATAGCTCAAATGTCCTTTTCTCTCCAAAGCTTCCAAAAAGTCCTCTATTATGAGCTTCTAGAATAAAGCCATTAGAAGTACCTAAACTTTCTCTTTTCTTTCATTTCAATACCTAAACTTTAAATTTGTTAATTTTAGTATCCTAGCTTTTCAAATGAGACAAATTAGTATTTCTATTATAAGGACCATTATAAAGTATCACACCCTAAATGGTGGAGTTATAATAGTCCTATTGTATAAGCCAACCTAAAATAAAAATTAACCTTACAGCTATTATCTTAGATCTAGTTTACACCATGCATTCTCGACTCTACCATTTTGAATCATCCAATTCGATATATTTTTGTTATAAACTTATGGAATAATCTTTTTGAAATAATTTATTAAAAATAAATTGGTAAGTTGACTTTGCAAAAGAGTGGTAGTAAATCCTATAGATATCTATCATTTTATATATAAACTAGAATATTGAAATTTACCAAGCCCCATGAGCAATCCTTTGTAGTTTTCCTTAAAAGTTAAGAAAGTCAATACTAAGTATACTAACCAATCGTTTCTTGTTAAGCCCCACTCCTCGTCCCAATTTACTAATACCCTGGTTTTGGGCAAGTACTTGTAATCTATTTGGAACTTACATAACTTGCCCAATAAGTAGGATGAAGACAGAAATATGCATTCAACACATCACAAGCAAGGTTTTCAACTAAGTTAGTTAGATGTAATACGTATATAAGCAAATTTCATCGCACAATATTATCTGATCATTCGAGAGATTAGAGGAATTGTGTCCACTTTAATTCGAGTTGAGGACTTTGATGTCACGCACTCTCAAATCAAAACCAAACCAAGGCTTATGCAATGAAAGACACTCTCCTCTTGTAACCACCTTCAAACCACGACCCTTAACTTTGCCATAAGCTCCTCTCCTATTACTTAGTTTAACTAAGATGGGGAAAAAACCATTTCAACTATCCTCCTCAAAGGGAGTTCGTATTTGGCACAAAAATCCTAACTATTACCCCTAGTAAGTTGTGATGCATATCAAATTTGACGTAAAGTTTAAGTTAGTTCATTTTTAGAGTGATCAATCAAGCTCGGACAACTCAAGTATATTAATGTTCACAAAACGACCATAACTTAGAGCTTAGCTTCCATCACAACAAACGAATCTCAGATACAGGCATTGCACATGCATAACCAGCTAACTATCATCACAAGAAAATATATATCAAAATTTTTAGATATTTTGAAATAATATCCCAAGATGTTATAAAGCATTTATCCCACTTACTTGTATTGTTGCTCACTCTAGTAGATTTTTACTTTCAATGTTCCGATCCTTTTAGAACTCATATGTATATATATACAAAACCTAGATAACATTTTCGTAAGATTTACGAAAATATTAGGGTTTTATCTAACTCTTTGTATTATTATATAACTTGATTAAAATATTATTTATGAAGTTATATACATAAATATATTCATGTATATTATTCATAAATGGTGAAATATAGTTATATTTATATATGTACTTTATTATAGTTTAACTATATAAGTTATATTAAATTACTGAATGTTAATGATATAGATAGTTACATTTTTACCTATAACATATCGTTTCAATCATATCGAAATATTCATCTCAACGATCAAATTATATTTCAATTAAGAAAAAGTCGTCATGGGATGATAATATTTGTAATATTAAAAATTACTTACTTTATTGTCTAAAATTATCTAATTTTAGCAAAATTAGTATCGTTGGGTTTATATAAACTTGATGATATACAATACGGGGTTTTACCTCAAGAGATGACTTCTAAAAGGAATTTTTGTTTTTTATTATATATATATATAAATATATGCTCCTATAACAAGCATTATCATATTATATAAATAGACTATATTTTATATAATTTCCTAACATAACTTAGGAATATATATATATAATATCTAGCCCTAACAGACATGTATCGTAGTCCAAGTCATATAATTATCACAAAATAATATGGACACTTATCCTAACTAAATCTAACTAGTACAGATATGTATGGGTTTTGTTCAAATATTTAGCCTAATGTAATTAACAACATGCATCGGTTAGTAATTTGTACTATTTAATTAGGAAAAATTCATAATAAATAGCTTAGGTCACAACATAATTCCAAAAAAAATTTCTATAGACATATAAAAATATAGGGAATTCAACCAGCAACTTGTTTCTTGCTATTAAGTTTATCGCCTATATACGTAAAATTACATTTTAGCCCTAAATCATAGTTAATTAAGCAGATAATATAATTTTTGTGCCAAATTAATTTCAGTCGATCCTAACATCATTATGAACATCTAGAATTAATTGAATTCTAATTTCATCTAAAATCAATTTATTTCACAAATTACCCTATTTTTGCAATTTTTTAGGGCCTAAAAATGCAATAATAGTAACTATATATAAAATTAAAATTGACTACATAGAAATAAACTACAGGTAATATGTATTATACAAAAAAAAAAATTTGAGCTTGAAACAACATCATTTAGTAAATTTATTTTAAATTTCAAAATTCGGATGAATAGCGTATTTGTTGAGCAAGTACATAAAATATTCATAATTTTGAAAAAATAAATTTACAACATGAAATTAAATCTAAAATAATTTAGAAATACTTTTTTGCAAAATTTTTCTCACTAATTTAATATTTTTATAAATTACATGAAAAACAAGGTAGAATTTTGAACCTAGAGTTCATCAAAGCTTCGGTTACCGTTGGTCGGTACGCATATGTTGGCTAGTAAAGGCGTAGGTGGCTTTACCTAGATCTGGAAAGGCTCCATGTCAAGTCACTAGTTGGTCGAGGAACCATGCTAGGTGAGTACTTTGCTCTATTTTTCTATTTTTTTTCCTTAATTTCCTAAAATTTCTGTTGAATTTTTCTTTAAGTGTTTGATTTTCCTAAATGCATAAAATGAAGTTAGGAGTCATATTTATACTAAGTTGGGTCTGCTAGGATTTTTCTACATAATGATTTTAATTATCCTTTTCTTTACAAAATTACAAGTATAAGGTGTTGAATTCTTGGAGATTTTCTTTCGATTCATCAATTCAACTATTTCCTAAGTTGTCATGGTCATTTCTAGATTTTCCCAATTAATTTAGATAAGTTTTGTTGATTTTTTTAGCAAAATATTAATATTTTATGTATATTATATTAATATTTAGTAATTTTGCTAATATACGTATATATATCTTAGATATATATATATATATACTACATGTAGTAAGTGATTACATGCATATAATTATGTTTCTAACATGTCTTTTATTTTTAAGACATTTCCTATTTAATCTTGTGAATTTATCACTTATTATATATAATTATAGAATTTCGAGTTAATTTATAGATATATTTATTATCTATACCGGGTATAATCATAAAAGTACATGTATATTCATATAGTATATTATGCCATATTATTTCCTTTTATAACTTAAGTAACCTATCTCTAAAGTCTCGTTGCATCTCAAGCTTAGTTGCAGTGGTTCCGATAAGTTTTATGCTATATTAAATAACTACACTTATAAGGCTAAAATTAGGATTTTATTAATTTATTTTTAAAATCAAACTTTACCAGGTCACTTTTACTAACTTTTCTATCTTAATTGTAAACTTTGAACTCAATTGAATGAGTTTTCCCGAAAGCCTTAAATCTATGTTTAGTTACTCTAAATACGACTTTAAGGGCTTACATAAAGTAAGTTCTCACTATTTTGATTATATTTTTTATTTTTATTATATTTGTTCCTTCCCAGCCTACAAGAATCTATCGATTAAAATTACCAAGCTCCTCATAAATTTCTAGCTTAATTGGGTTACTTTTTCGAATGCTCTAAATCAACCGTCGACCCTAATTGTACAAGAACGAAGCTTTGCTTTAATACTTAGATGTTCATGTCTTAATTGCTAATTTGGGGATATGACATAAAAAATACTTATTTGTTTCACTTAGCAAAGTTGAAGTACCAAAATGAAATTAAAGAATAAAATTTGAGCATTGCAATATTAATAAAATGAAAGTTGATATACTTATATTATTATTTTCATAATAACAATTGTTATAATAGAGATACTAATTTTTTACATTAAAAAAATTGGGATACTAAAATGAACAAGTTTAAAATTTAGGTACTAAAACGAAAAAATCTAAAAGTTCAGATACTCATATTGGCTTTATCCCATCAACTTCTCTTATTAGCTACTCTCTCATAGAACAAGTCAGCATACATAGCTTGACACCTCAAAACAAATATCCATCCACTACATAATATTCATCCACTATCCTCCCTTCTATACAGTGTCCATATATTAGACCAAAATGATGGTAATGTAGATACTATTCTTCAAAGGTTGCAAACGTAAAAAGCCTATTTTATAAGTCGATAAGAAGTATATGTCTTCTTATAGAGCGTTAGTGACGACATTAGTCTTATTTTGTTTGTACTTGATTACAAAATTGAATCCTTCCAAAAATTCGACCCTTCAAGCTTGCCTCTTTGAAAGCTTAGCCTGACTTCTAAGATATCTTATGGACTCATGATCTATATAAATGACAAACTCTCATAGCAGTAGATAATGCTGCCATACTTGAAGAGCTTTAATAAGTGCAAGGAGTTCTTTGTCATATATAATAGTTCAATTGGGGTCCTCTTAGCTTCTCACTAAGATAGGCAATAAGTTGACTTTCTTGCATCAGCACAATACTTATACCAACACCTAATGCATCACGCTCTAGCTCAAATATTTACTTGAAGTTAGGTAGGGCAACCATAGGTACAGAGGTTAATCTCTCCTTCACTTCAGCAAAGCTTCTATCCTCCTTCTCTTCCTACTTGAACTCAACATTCTTCTTTGTCAACTCAATAAGGGGTGCAACTATTATGTTGAAGCCTTTAATGAATCAACAGTAAAAGGATGCTAGTCCACGGAAACTTCTTACCTCGACACAAGTGGTTGAGGTCAGCCATTCGATAATGGCTTTTATCTTATCATCATCAACTCATAGGCCTCCTCCACTCGCAACATATCTAAGGAAGATTATTTCTTACTGGCAAAAACAATACTTCTTCAAATTCCTGAAGAGCTTTTTAGCTCGAAGCACGTCAATCATAGCTTGGAGATGGTCAACGTAACTCAGCAGGTCAACACTCTATACATGGATGTTGTTAAAGTAGATCACAATGCACTTTCCGATTAGATCTCTCAAAACATAATTCATCAACCTTATAAATGTTTTTGGGTGTTTAATAAACCAAAGGGCATCACGATCCATTCATATAGACCATTTTAGGTTTTAAAAGCAAAAGTCCACTTATCTCCTTACCTCATACAAATCTAGTGGAAACTAGAATTTAGGTTAATCATATTGAAAATCCTAGCACCACTCAATTCTTTTAGCATATCGTCTAGCCTTAGGATATGGTATCTATACTTAATCACAATCTTTCTAATAGCTCCGTTATCTACACATACACCAATTCCCATCCTTCTTTGGCACAAGTAATGCAAGTACAGCACAAAGGTTAAGACTTTCTCATAAATATCCTTTCTCTAGTATTTCATTGACTTGCCTCTAGAGCTCGGCAACTTACTCAAAATTCATCTGATAAGCAAACTTGTTTGCTAAGACGGCACCAGGTATCAAGTCAATGTAATGGTCTACTCCTCAAAGAGGGGGTAGTCCTTTTAGCAATTGTTTGAGGAATAGGTCAACACATTCGTCCAATAATTCTTGCACCTCATTGGGTAGTTTAATTCGCTCCCTTAACTCCAACAATCTTCTGATCAATCAAAAGGGTAGCACATCGGCCTTAATGGCTTCTCAGAGCTTGGATCAACTTAGAACTAATGTCTTTTTAAACACTCGGGCTAACTTAGCCTATTAATTGCTTAATTGACATGGAGTCATAAGGTTCAAAGTAATCTTTTTTCCATCCTTCTAAAAAATATACATATTTTTGAAACCATCATGGATGACTCTTCAATCAAATATCTAAGGTCATCCCAATAGCACATAGGATGCATACATGTACAGTACATTACAGAGAATTTCATCAAACTAATTTTCAATTGAGATTGGGAACAGCACTTGTTAAGTGACATGTAGTACTCCCTTATCATTTAACCAATGCAATTTCTATGGCCTTAGATGTGTTATGGTCAGCAATTTGAGTTTCTTAATCAAGTCAATAGATGATATATTATTAAAACTCCCACATTCCACAATAAGTGCACACACTTGTTCATTCACCTTATAGGTGATGTGGAATAGGTTCTCACATTGTTTTTCTTAAACTAATGGTTCAACGTTCATTGCTCGCCTAACGACTAAGGTCAATTTGTCTAGATCCTCGGCAAATACATTCTCTTCAATTAACTCTTCATTATCCTCACCGTTTTCCTTCAGTTCTTTTTCCTCAAGTTCCTCATCTATACTGTCAACCTCAATCTTGGAAGCATCGTCTTTAAAAATCATGGTTTGTCTATTTGGTCATTGGATGGCCATGTGCCCAAACCCTTGATACTTAAAATATTTGATCTAGCTAATCTTTCGTCTAAACCCTTATCCTCTCTCAAATGTCATCAGCTATACTTCACTGTCATCAGATCGGCTTCTTTACTCAATTCTAACATTTATCTTTCTGCACTGCTCAATACTACATTGAGCTCAGTGATTACCTTGAACAGGTTGGTTAGGTTGGGTAGGTCAGCTCAATGGAAGTCAGCTTAGCCTATTCATCCCCTACCTCTCTAAGCAATTTGATGCCCTCATCCATTATGATAAAATTCTGCAATTATACTACATCTCATATATATATAGCCTCAATCTAAATAAGAATCTTGATATTGCATGGGCTAAAGGCTTATTGACTTTACATCAGGTCATAAGCATTTGAAACTCTTACACATACCTATCAATGGTACGGTTCCCTTACCTTAACTCTTAAAGTCGAGCAAAAGTATCTTGCTAATAAGTATCCAACACAAATCTAGCTCTAAGAACCCTTTTCATCTCTAGCTATGTACTAACCTCTCTATACCCATTTTATCTTTGTATGGTCTGAAAATTTGTCCACCACATTATAGCATACCTTAAGAATTCTACAGTAACATTTCTCACTTTCTCATGGTCCTCACATTGATGGTAGTCAAATACTTGTTACACCTTTTCTTCCTAGTCAAGATAGTCATCAACATCTCTAAAACTATTAAAGCTTGTAATTTGAAGCTTTAAAAGTTCAGCGGTTCAGGGTACACATGCTCTCTCTTCTACTTCCCTATACTCTTCCTCATTCTCCTCTTCCCTTCCTCCCATATCCAATCTCCTTTGTACATTGCCTCCTACTCCTCTACCTCAAACTTGCTAAGCTAAGACTTTTCCTTGGGCAAGTTAAGCATTAAGGATAGCAACACCAATTTTAAGAGCATCCTAGGGGTGTTGTAGTTAGCTCCATTAGGTCGAGATACTAACGCAAAAACATCTTAAGTTAAATCAACTATCAATTGAGTCATCTCATCAAACCATTTGTCAAAACTTCTAGGGTATTCTAGGTTTGTCGACTATGGTGGACGATACCACTGTTATTGTCTCCAATGCTAGTGTTAACACTCAAATTAGTCATTCTTTACTCAATTATTGTGTTTACAGTCAAACAATACTCATATTACTTAAGAAACAATACACGTAAAACCTCTAATCAGTTAACATACTAACTTCATAGAAAATACACAGATACTACTTGCTCTGTTTCCACATCTTGAAACAGAGTATACCAAAGCACTTAAACAGTCATCACACAACAACAAACGACCACTTCTATTTACTCATAACTAGTTCAAACATCACCTTAACACCTACTTCACTAGCCAATACACTTAAAACACAAATGACAATCAAAGCAACAATACAGTACACCAATTACTTACTCAAAGTGAATGTCAACTTTGACACCAAGATGATAGGCTACGTCGAGAACAAATAAGGTTAGCTATATTAAGGTAGGTTTAAGCTTATAGAAACCTCAAAATGAAGAAAGGGTACACAAAAACAGGAAAGAATCAAGCAAAAATCCTATGAATTATCCCAAGGATATGATGCACTAAGGAACCTCCGTAGACCATGAACTAGCTCAATATGATGCATGAGTTAGTCTGGTGAGGTCACCCACCATCTAACTTACTTAAGGGTTAGGGTAAGAGTTAAAGAGTGTAAGGATGAAATCTCTCATGAAAGGAAGAACTTAGTGTATTCAATGATGGTAAGATGATGTGTGACTACAATTTACAAGGGTATTTATACTAGTGATTCTCGGTTAACCTACTAAAATGGAAAAGACTAAAAAGGGTATTGTCTAACCTAAGTAAATTACCAGAAATGGATAATGGCGTGAATGATTATCATAAGTACAGTTATATTATATAACCGCTGGCTTTCCTTACATATCAAGAGAGATGTTAAATTAGGCCTTAGTTTATGAATGCATACAACTGGGCCTTGGGTTTTAGGTCTAGAGTTGAGATTTAGGTATTAGGCCTTCTTCTTAGTTTCTTGGTCATTTATTTAAGGATTTTAAGTAAACTTTTCATATTTAGTCAGTTTTCAATTGGGCCTTAGGTTCACTTTATAGATAAAAATTAGGCCCTTTTCATTCTTTTCTTATGTTAACCTTAAGTTAAGCTTATAAAGCTTTTCCCAAGAGTCTAATTAGGCCTAATGGGTTGTTAATTTACTTATTTTATGTATACTTATGCTACAAGTTAGTTTGATCTTGTTGGCTTACAAGCTCCGTTTTGGGTCTTTGTAATAAGATTTAGGCCTAACTTTTATTTTAGGGCCCTAGGCCTAACTCCATGTGTTCTTTTAGGCCTTAACTTAGTATAAGCCTTCTAAATTCTTCATTTTTCATAAGTGTCCAGATCTAGTTATTGTCTTTTATTGGGCTTCTAATTAAGTTTTAAGAGTCCAAATCACCATTTAAGCCAATTTAAGCCTTTAGTCCATTGTTAGCCTAATAAAATTTATTAATTAAGTTCTAAACCTACATTATCACTAATTAATGACATTGTTAAGTTAATAAACCAAAAGTTACAACTTGTTCCCTATTCTAAAGGTAGCATCCAAGGGGGGTTTCCTAGGTTTTCAACCAACTTTCATACAACTTTTCATTTTATGTACATTATCTAACTTTAAGCTAGGTTTTTTACTAAAACAAATCAATTTTATCAACAAATAAATGTTGATGGTGAAGAAAGCATCCCTTACATGGGGCAACATGTGAGTTGCATGGGGACTCTTTGGTGTTTTCTTACTCGTTTCTACCAATACTTACTTATTCCTACATATTCATGCATATTAATGATTTTACTTAACTAAAGTCTTACGATAACTACAGTTTCATGTAACATAATTATCCATGGTTTTCTATACTCTATTACTTTACTACACTTGTTTATATAAGTTTTAGAATCTCAAATATCGTATAAGATATAAACTCTAAGGAAACAAGATGGTTGTGTTTACCTTTAAGAGTTGAAGTAGAGCTCCCCCTTTTTCCTTATTATGCTATGAGCTAGGGGAATGCTATAGGTGTGTGTGTATGGCAAAAGGATAGGGAGTTGAGTAGGGGATTTGTAGTAAGTGGTGATGAAGTGAGACTAACTGATAATGAGGGTACTAATGGTAGCCAGCAATGTAGGAATATGGTAAGCGTTGAAGAGTTGTTGAGAGAGTTTTTGAAAGTGTAGAATTTATTTAAGTGAGAAAAAATATAAAAAAGGATGGGGAAGAGACTTACTGGTGCATGGAATGAGGAGGGGATAGGGGTAGTTTCAATTTGACAAAATATAAGGCTCTTTTTGGAGACCACGTGTACCCTTCTTGCTCTTTGCTAATTTGGAGAAGATTTTGACCTCCTAAAGGACACTTATCCTTCAAATTGTCTAGCTAATCTCTTGGCATTTTCTTACTAGTGATCCTTATCTTCATGTTAATTAAAATGTAATGAGAGTTGGTTATAAGATTAGTATATAATTAAGATAATTAATCTCAATTAAGCATACGTAATTAAAGTTGGTTTAAGGTTTTCTTATATCTTATCAATTTTTTATTTAATCTCATAGCGTTTCCTAGCATCCAAGACTGTTTATAGTTATTGAATTCGCGTACATGATAGGTATCTAAGGTTCCTTAGTTATTCAGTTAGCAAAATTGATTACATTTAACGAGTGATTTTGCTATTCAATTAGGGTTCCTTAGTTATCTTAAGGTTCTTAGTCATTTAACTAGGGTTTTTGTGGATCTTTTAGGGTCGATAGATGTTTTAGGGTTTCCCACTTATTAGGGTTTTTAGGGTCTTATGTGTATAGTTAAGGTTTCAGGGCTTTACTTCCTCTAGGGTTTTTTGACTCGTTATTTAGGATTTGTGACTTGTTATTTAGGGTTTATTCATTTTATTTAAGATTTTTACCATTGTATCTTGAGTGATTCTTAGGATTATCTATTGACTCTCTTGACCAACTCTGCATTTGAATCCAAAAACCCACAAGGTCTATACTTACCTTGACCTTCATAAGCTCCAATAGCTTTAAGCTTTTAAGATACATAGTCACTAGGCTTAAATACATTGTGTCTAACCTTCTAGTTATAGCACCTCATCGCCTTATGCTAATAGGCAGCAACTCTCTTATTAGCTATATCTTGAACCTCTTCGATGGTATTAAGGGTGGCTTAGATACTGATTCTATTGACTACGGTATCAAAGCTATGAGTTTAGATGTTGGGTAACTCAAGCTCAATTAGAAGTACAGCTTCAATGCCAAATCAAGAAGAAAAGGCATTTCCTCTATTATAATCCTATGGATGGTTCGGTAATCTGATAAGATAAGGTAGAGTTCATTCACCTTCTTCTTCAGAATCTTAAGGAAGGTCTTATTAGCTGCCTCGACTTATCTGTTGGTCTAAGGATAGGCCAATACTTCTAGCAAAAAGCATGAAACTTCAAGTTATCAAATTAAAGCCCTTTGTTTTATAATAATCATGTAAGGTACATTAAAGTAAGTAAAGATGGAGTTGATGATGGAATCCATGTTCTTCTCTGTAATCTTAGCTCTAACTTCTGCTTTGATCCACTTGGTGAAGTAATCCACAATAATGATTATGTACTTTCAATTCATAGTGGTCGTAAGGAAGGAGCCAAAAATGTCGAGGCGCCACTAAGCAAATGGCCATGGGTTAGTGAGAAGCTAAAGGTTGTCGCTCAATGAGTGGGTGATAGGAGAATGCTTTTAGCATTGGACGTAACATTACACCTTCTCCTTTGTGTCCCTACTTCATGGTTGACCAATAACATTCAAATCTTAAAGCTCAAAAGTAAAATGCCTAAGCTTTAATGTGATTGCTGCAAACTCCACTGTACAAATTTTCCAAAAGTTCCTAACCTTCCACTAACTAGAGGTAGCAAAGTAAGGGAAGGCTAATATCTTGATGGGATATAATTTGCTACCTTATACTGGAGCTTCCAAGCTTCATTTGAGTCTATTAGAATAGTATCAAGCTTTAGGTACTCCATGACCTCATCCATTTAGCACAATTCATGTAAGTTGGTGTGTATTTCCAAAGTTTGCTAGAGTTGGCAATCCATGCTCCTCTTTAGTAAGTATTCAAAAACTACTTTTTTTTTCTATCTTCCATAGGCTTTAAGATGCCCATGAAGGCATATCTAGACAATCCATCTAGCTTAGAGTCTTAGGATTCACATTATAGTCCACAAAGTAAACTTTGCATTGAAGGAAATTACCAACTCTAAATACTTGATCATCCTTTCCCCCTTTGCTTTGTATTCACTTGTAACCTGTTGCACTACCGGAATCATATCTAAAATCATTTCTAGGCTCTCTACTCCAACTTCTTTTACTAGCTTTAGTATGGTAATCAAAGCTTTATACTCAAGCTCATTAACGTTGGCATCAAATCCGAATTTTAATGCATAGCATATCATTACCTCATGGGGGCCCTTGTGTAATAAACTTACTTTACTTCCCTCTTGGCTGGATGAACCATCAATGTGTAAATTGTAGATGGGCTTCTAATCTTCCTTAACTAGTGGTTCCTCTTCAATATATGTGACTATGAACTTTGTAAGGACTTATACTTTGTAGCCCTTACAATGTGTACTTTATCATCCTCTATGAAGAATTTGGCTTCTACAAGATGTTTCTTAATGGCTAGCTGATCAACACTACGATTTGGTGTCCTTTAAAGTACAACATGAGCCTCCTAGTTGAGATTACCTCTACTAAAGTGAACTTCTCTACCTTTGAATACAAGAGTTCAAGCCCCTAAAGTTTATGAATTACAAAGTAAACTGGCTTGTGTTCTCCACCATTGACTCAAAATTAAGACCAAGGAGAAGGCCCAACTACTTATTTCTAGGGAGATTTATAAATCTTTACTGGAGACTAGCTTTGAAGCATCAATTGGGAGGTTAGAAATTCTTGGAATTGTTTAAATGCTTCTTAACATCTCGACATCCATTCAAAAACCATGAGTGTTCTTCAATATCTTGAAGAACTATGCACACTTATCCACACTATCCTCGTTATAAGTCATT
The DNA here is from genome assembly GCA_024138005.1 of Lumnitzera racemosa. Taxonomy (NCBI): domain Eukaryota; kingdom Viridiplantae; phylum Streptophyta; class Magnoliopsida; order Myrtales; family Combretaceae; genus Lumnitzera; species Lumnitzera racemosa. The sequence goes on from JAMXBC010000005.1 coordinate 27,625,934, forward strand.
AGACCTCTTTCACATTACTTATAGGCTTCATGTCCATAATAAACTTCAAAGATTCATTTTAATCCCACATCGAGTTACCATGTGCCTAAGGAGTTAGCTAGAAGCTATCCCAAAAATGTACTTTTATGGGTTAAGCTTAACCCTATGTCTACTTATTAGATCAAAATCCTCATAGAAATCCTTTCGGTGATCCTCAACCTTCTTACTTTTGATGATCATGTCATCTACATAGACTTTTATGTTTTGATTAAGCTGTAAGCCTCTAAAGTTGTATTTAGGCTAATAGTACCTAGATTTCAGGCCTTTGAGAAAACCTATCTAATTGAGTCTAAATTTTACGATTATGTCAAAAAAGTTAGTAGAAGTGACTTAGCAAAGTCATATTTTAAAAATAATTTCATAAAACCCTAATTTTAACCTTAGAAGTGTAGTTATTCAAAAAAGTATATCTCATTAAAATCCTTAAATCCAAGCCTCGAAATACAACGAGACCCTAAAGATAAATTATTTAAGCTATAAAAATAAATAATATTACATGACATAATATATGATTATGTATACACATTTACGAATATACTCAATATATATGATAAATATAATTGTAAGTTAACCTAAAAATCAATAAATGTACAAAATAAGTGATAAATTCACAAAATTAAAAAAGAAAATCTATCTTAAAGATTAATAACAAGAGAAAAACATAATTACATGAATATCATTAGTCATTATATGTATCAAGTATATAGGGTATATATATACGTATATTTACAAAACTACTAAATAATAATAATATACAATTAAAATATCAAAGTTATACTAAAATACTAACATAAACTTATCTAAAAATCAAGACAACATTTGGATTAGGCAAGAATGCATTGTAGTACTCCAGAAACAACCACACTGCTGAGTTAAAAAGTAGGATTTGAGGATTTTGACACCTCCTACTTACTTTTTCTTGAAAGGATAAGTAAATAAAAAAAGAAAAAAAAAACCTTACCCTTAATAAAATTTCTAGATGACCTAAAACAATATATCTAAGACATTAGACTTCATACACATTTTAGACACCTAAGAAACGCATAGGAAAATTAGAAAAAATTATTAAAAAATAGGAAAGTGTATGAAAAAACAAAGCAAGCAACTACCTTAAGATGATTCCCCAACCAAACGACTATCTAACATAGAACCACACCAAACCGTAGCAAAGCCACCCATGCTTAGGCCATCTGACATACCCTAACCAGCCGATTGTGACTAGAGCTCCAATGAACAAATAGGTTTAATTTTTACCCTATTTTTCAATATTTTATAAAAATAGTAAATTAATTAGGGAAATATGGAATAATTTATTCCTAAGTTATTTTTAGGTTGCTTTCATGTTGTAATTTTATTTTTGTAAAATTATGATTATTTTATATACTTTCTTAAGAATTGTACAATTCATCTGAATTTTCAAATAAAAAATAAATATATCAAATAATATTATTTTGAGCTCAAAATTTTTATTTAAGATTCGTATTACATGTAGTTTATTGTTATGTAGCTTAATTTTGATTTCATATATATATTTATTATTTATTGTATTTTTTACCCTAAAAATTGCATTTTCTAAGATAAATTGATTTTAATAAAAATAATTGAGGAAAGGATATGTGATCACTTCTAGACACTTGAAGTCATGTCTAGACAATGTGGAAATTATGTTGTATGAAAATGATATTACTTGATTAATTAATTCCAATATAAGGATAAAAATGTAATTTTATGTAATTAGGCAATAACCTTGATTTAGTAAAACAAGTTGCTATTTATATTCAATATATTTTTATAAGTTCACAAAAATTTTCATAGAATTATTTAATAATCCTAGTTATTTATTATGAATTCACCTAATTAAATGCCTTAATTTACTAATCAAGACATGTTTTAATAATATTAAGCTAATGCTTGTTAATTATTTGATAAAATCATATTTTTTCTTAATCTTGTCAAATTTGAATAGGAGTTGTTTTCATTATATTTTATAACATTATATAGGTTGAAATAGGGTATACACGTGCTAGGGATAGAAAATACATGTTTTATTGTATTTTACTTGAAAATCCTATAAAAACATACTTTATTTACATCATATGATGATCCTTGTTACATAGGTTTATATGTATATTATAATTGAAAATATCCTTTAGAAGTTATTATTTGGAAAAAAAACACATATTACGTATCATTGAGTTCAAACGAACCCAACGATGCTAATTTTGCTAAAATTGGATAATTTTAGGTAATTAAATAGGTATTCTTAGAATATTATATAAACTATCATCCTACGATGACCTTTCCAAAATTGAAATGTAATTTGACCGACAAAATGGACGTTTCGATACAATCGAAACAATATACCATAAATAATAGTATAATTATGTATATCTTATTTAATAAAAATATAACAATTAAATACACACATAAATATATCTATATTTCATACTTCAAAATAACTATCTAAATAATATTTCAATCGAGTTGTATGATAATAAGAAAAGTTAGATAGAACCCTACTGTTTTCATGAACCTTACAAAAACTGCATCTAAGAATTAGCATATATAAGATTTCCAAGAGAGAAGAACGTTGATAATAAAAACCTATCGAAGTAAACATCAATATAGGTAAGTTGGGATTATATCTTTACTACTGGTTCGAATACTATATTAAAGTATCTGAAAGCTTAAAAGTGTATTATTTGTGGATGTAACTTAGTTTTCTATGTGCATACAATTTGTTTCTATGATGAGAGTTGAACTCCTTGGTGTGTTGCTTTGCTTGATGGCATATAGTTGGTTGGTTTAAACTTGTTTTGTCATCCTTAAATAGAAATAATAGAAATATGACAATTAACTTAATTAGTCATGCATAAAAATCCATTAAGGGAACGATCAAGTGTATCAAACCAAATACCAACCCCTTCAATGAGGATAGCTAGAATGATCATTTCCCTACCCTTAGTTAAACTAAGTGATAGAAAGGATCTTATGGCAAGGTTAGGGCAAGGTTGGGGGCTATGGTTTGAAAGTAGTCTAAGGAGGAGGGTATTCTCCATTACAAAAGCTTGGGTTTAGTTTGATTTAAGTCCCATTGAAACTTCTCAATCTAAGTTAAAGTGGATATAATTTCTCTAATCTCATAATGGTTAAAATAACATTGTTGATGTACCATACGATTGATTAATTGTATTGCATTTTATGAAATTGATAACTTTATTCGTGTTTGTATTACACTCTTCAGTTTCCGTCCTACTCACTAAGATTGTTATGTTGACATTCTTATAGATTCTATTGCAAGTATTAACTAAAAGTAAAGATGCAGCACTACAACCAAACTACAGGTTAGTCCACCAAGAGTTGAGAGTGAGGAAAAGTTTGAAGACTGTAAAACATGATCATTTTTTGTGTAGTGCTTTTAGGAAACTAACTAGTCACCTTAGGCTGCCACTAGTTCTAATCAAGTATGTATATATGTTTTAGAACTTATGAGCTTTTGAAACTTTTCTTTACATAATGTAAACTTGTGATGTAAAAACAATTATGTAAATAAGAGTTAGTTACTAAAGGTATGTACTACAAGTTTTATGGTGTTCATTTTGAAAGAAATACCATAGGTTTTGCTTTTAACATGCACCCTGCTAGACACTTCAGGCCGATTGAGTTATATGCACTTTATATAGGCTATATCTATAATAGAAACTGTAAGGTTAGCTTTTGTCTTAAAATACTTTACATAATGGGATTGTTACAACAACTTGAGTGGGTATCAAAGTATGGTTCCTAAGAACAAAGCTCTAAAGCATTGTAATTAAATTCAATTAGATATTTTGGGAACTCTAAGAATTGGGGATTAATCAAGTCGTAAAGGATTTAAATTATAGGTACATATATAAGTTATATGTATGAGAATTAAATTATGAGTATTATAAGGAATGAAACTAACTTAAGGATTTAAATTATTTTAGATTCTTAGAAATGGACTTATTTATGCTTATATGCATTTTAATTAGGAAAGTGAAGCATCTCTTATTGACCATCAAGTTCGAATGTAGAAGCTATTGTTAGATATGGTTGATTAGCGATTTTCATACTACTGATGAAATCATATTTACTTATAAGCGTGGATTATCTTTTAGTCTGAGAGACGATTGGTAGATGATAGAGTATGAGTTAGGACCAGTGTATAATGAGTATAGTACTATAGTAGCTTTTGAGAAAAGACACTTGCAATGAAAAGGGATTTTGTCCATGATGATGCTAGTTTTACATTTCCCAACAACTATGGAACTACATAAAAACTATCGACCTAATTTTGACCAAGTACCTATAAGTGTCTATCATATCTTTAAGAACTTTCCCCTGATATTATTTACTGGTTTCCTAGATTCCTAGTTATAGAAAATAATGAAATAAAAGTGCCTTTACAATCTCAAGAACCTAGGCCCCTTAATGAGCCACAAGAGAACCAATATCAAAATATACTAGTAAATGCAAGAGTGAATGAGGAAGAGGATCCTAAGGAGGATCTAGAAGAAGAAGAACTTGTGTCAGAATGGGTTACAAGAAGTAATGAAGTTGAACTTGATGTGATAGTTGTTGATGATAATATGAATGACGAGGATAAAGTTCATAAGGCTATCATAATACCTAAAGCCCTAGAGCTTGTAATATTGAGTTCAAATTCCAAAAAAGTGGAAGAAGAGGAAGTTGGGGAAGAGGAAGAAGAGGATGAAGATTTTAATAAGGAGGCAATAGCTTCTAAGGGTTCAAATAGTGGGTAGAGCCAATAGATGACCAGTTATATGACCTTACTTATGATGATCTTAGTCTTTTGACAATAGCCATGTTATGTGACCCAGCTGTTTTGGTGTATGTAAGTCGTATGTTATCTCTTGATGCAATGTTAAATTTTAGTGTAACTTTTGTAAATTCTAGCTATATTTTGGTTTTTGGTTATGTAATGAATGTAAATAGATTAATATATATATGAAGCTATAAATATATATGATGTATCTGGGAATCAGTTATGTAATGTTTTGAATTTGTAAAGTTAAGTTTATAATCTCCTTGGATGTAAATGATGTTTTATTAGAGATATAAATGTATCTTGTACGTAGTTATGTGAAAAGAAAGTGTAATTTCATTAGTATTTATATCGAATATGTTCCATATAAAGGAAGTGTAAGATATGAATGATAGGTGATATATATATTGTTATTATCATTATATAAGCAGGGATATAATGTTACAAGTGATTATGATAGTTGATGTCATGCTAAAAATTTAAGGTTTATTTATATTTATATTGTTTAGGTAGGGGATTTTAGATCCATGTGAATTTTTAAATAACTTTACCTTCCATTAATTGTTAGATTGTATATGTTGAGTGCAGGGTAAATAGTTGCCATTGTGAGTGTAACTATAGTAGAGAAATCGAATAGAAACCCAGATGAGTAACATGAGAATGTTGAGCCACCTCTTAATCCTCCTATACCATAAGAATTACCTAGGAATAATGTACTGCCACCACCACCACCTTCTAATATGATGGATCCAATCCAGTTCACACAAATGCTTGTGAATGTGAATTCCATGATTTAGCAATAGGGAGCTTTGACCTAACAACTTGTAATTGGTCAGAATGTTGTAGATCAAAGGCCATTAGAAGTCGAAGTAAGAGGGAATCGGCCCTAAGAACCTAATAAGCTTCCTGAATTCATGAAGGCAAATTGGTATTTCGAAGGTGAGATGAGAAAGCCCGCCTTAACGGATGACTAGCTAACATAAATTAAATGAAGTTTTGAGGCCTTTAGGATCCCTAAAGGTAAAAAAGTTTCTTACGGTGCTTTCTTTTTGAAAATGGGTGTACAAGTTTGGCAGGACCTAAAGGCACAATCAATCGTAGGATCAATTATGTAGCAAGTATTTATAGAAGAATTTAAGAAAGAATACTTTCCTCTAAGTCTATAGTATCAAATGACTAAGAACTTGATGGAGCTAAAGAAAGGAACAATGAATATATATCATTATGAAAATGAGTTTAATAGTTTGTTATAGTATGTACCTAAGTCATATCGAGATAACCAAATGTTGAATTAGGATTTGTTCCTTAATGGATTTGACTCGACGATCAGTTGTAAGATGATAGATTATGGGTTTATTATTCCTATGAGATTGTAGATAAAGCTCAACAACTAGAGAATAAAATATTAGCTATGCAAGAGAAATGGAGTAAGAAGTTAAGAGAATTCACTCGGTTTTAACCTACTTTTAAGGCATTATCTCTAGGTTCTGGTAGTAGATCAAATCAAAAGAAGAAGAAGCTAACAATGATATCTAGTGGACTTGCACAAACTTAAGAAGGGTATACTTTCTATGATCAAGAAGGGAACACAAAATGTTGGAAATGTGGAACACAACACTTTCCGCATCAATGTGCGCAACTATAAGACAAGTGTTATTTATATGGAGATCCAAATCATGAATCAAGAGGATGCCCAAAAATGATAACCATAAAATGTTATAGGTATGGAAAGTTGGGGCATTTCTTGAGGTATTATAAATAGGTAGGACCAGGAACTAAGAAATCTAATGGAGTGGAAACCATAACAATTCCAACATAGGTCTTCATAATAGAAAGTACGGAATGTGATATTGAGGAGTAAGACGAGTAGATGGAGCAGTATTTTCACAATGGCTCCAATGATGATATGAAGGTTGATGAAAGTGACTAAGGAATAAGGATAGGTGATGTAATTATAAATGGATGATTTGTGCATAGATTATTTGATGCTAGAGTCTCGTATTCATTTATTAGTAAGGAGTTCATATGGAATAATGACATCAATGCAATTGAAGCTAAAGCCACTTATAGAATAAGAACCCTTACTATTCGATAAGTATTGACACGAAAAGTAATGGATTATGGGCAACTTCAAATCCAAATGAAATAATTCCCATAAAGTAGATAGTATTTCCATTGAAGAGTTATGATATGATTACAGGAATAGATTGGCTATCTAAACATAAGGCTCAAGTGGATTGTCAAAATAAGAGCATAACCTTAGATGAGGGTAAAGTGACATTTCAAGGAACACTAAAGAGCAAGGAATGAGATTATCAATAGTGGAAGTAAGTGAGGAAATCAATGAGATTATAGAGGATTGGCAAATATGTTGGATATTCATAGTAGAAGGAAAGAAAGAGACACCCGATGTGTTTGAGATACCAATTGCATGCGAATTCCTAGAAATCTTTATAGTTGACTTACCTAATTTAGCTCCATATTGAGAGTTAGACTTTACCATAGAATTGATTCTATCAACTAAACCCATGTCCAAACCACCATATAGAAGGCCGCCCATAGAGCTTCAGGAGTTAAAGAAGCAATTATAGGAATTATTAGATAAAGGCTTCAGTCGGCCTAATGTGTCCCTATGGGGAGCACCAATGCTATTTGTAAAGAAGAAGGGTAGAATTATAAGATTGTCTATTGATTATAGAGAGACAAATAAGGTGACTATTAAGAATAAATATCCACTTCTGTAAATTGATGATCTATTTGATCAATTGCATGGAGCTACCATATTCTCATGAATTGATTTAAGATCTTGATATCATCAATTATGCATTAAGCCTAAGGATGTATCAAAGATAGCTTTCTGGATGAGATATGGACATTTTGAGTTTTTAGTGATGTTATTTGGATTGACTAATGCTCTTGTAATATTTATAGATTTAATGAATCGAATCTATTAACCATATTGGGATAAGTTTGTCATGGCATTTATTGATGATATTCCAATTTATTCGAAGACTAAAAAGGTACATGCAGAGCATTTGTGATTGGCATTGCAAAAGTTAAGAGATAACAAGCTATATGCTAAGCTAAGTAAATGTGATTTCTGGTTGGATCCAATCTCATTCTTAGGGCATATAGTGTCAGCTGAAGGAATATCAATTGACCATAAGAAAGTTAAGGTTGTAGTTGAGTGGAAGCAGTTGACTACAGTTTTAGAAGTGAGAAACTTCCTTGGAATGGCAATATTATAGACAATTTATGAAGGACTTTTCTAAGATAGTAAGACCTTTAACTCAATTGACATAGAAGGATGTTAACTTTGAATGGAGTGATAAGTGCAAATAGATTTTTTAGGAGTTAAAAGACCGTCTAATCTTAACCTCGATACTTACTACCAAATCTAAATAAACAATATTGCATATATATTGACGCTTCTTGAAATTGACTAGGTTATGTATTAATGCAAGATTGTAAAGTAGTGATGTATGCATCAAGGCAACTGAGACATCATGAAAGAAACTATCCAACGCATGATCTCAAATTAGCAATTGTGGTTTTCACTTTAAAGATTTAGAAACATTATTTATATGACCGACATTGTGACATTTATATAAATCATAAGAGTTTAAAATATTTCTTTACTCAAAAAGAGTTAAACTTAAGGAAAAGGTGATGGTTAGAACTGATTAATGATTATAATCTAACTACTAACTATCATCCTTACAAAGCTAATGTAGCAGCGGATACATTGAGCTGCAAGAACTATATGCAAATAGCTTCGCTACTCACTACTCGGAAAAACCTAATTTGAGAGTTTGAGAAATTGGAAATTGGATTTAGGTATCATGAGACGAAGGTGCAATTGATGAACCTGGTGGTGCAATCGACTTTAATGGAATAGATTAAATCCCAACAAAGCAAAGATCTAAGTTTAAAAGAAGTGAAAGAAAAGTTGAAAATGGAAACTAGACTTTCAAATTGATGAGAAGGGAATATTAAGATACAAGAATAGGAATTGTATACCTTAAGATGCAAAGTTAAAGAGAGAAACTATGAATGAAGCTCATACAATAGGTTATACTTTATATCCTAATGGAAATAAAATGTATCGTGATTTGAAATCGCTATTCTGGTAGAAAGGTATGAAAAAGGAAATATCACAATATGTATTAAGATGTACTACATGCCAACAAGAGAAAGCTAAACACCGAAGACCTAGTAGATTACTGCAATCTTTTGAAATACCCCAATAGAAGTGGGATTATATTACTATGGATTTTGTAGTGGGACTCCCAAGGACTAGAGCAGGTCATGATTTGATTTGGGTTATTGTAGATAAGCTAACGGAAAGTGTTTATTTCTTACCTTGTCGAATTGGTGATTCAATGGAAAAATTATTTCGATTTGTTTGTACAAGAGATTATCAAATTGCATGGTATACCTGTAAGTATTGTCTCAAATAGGGATAGTCATTATGTATATTAGGAACTAAGTTACAATTCAATATGGCTCATCATCCTTAAACGGATAGTCAATCAGAAAGAGTAATTCAGATACTAGAAGACATGTTGATGGGTTGTATTTTGGACTTTAGTGGTGATTAGGATCATTATCTACCATTAGTGGAATTCACTTATAAAAACGGTTATCAAGCAACTATATAGATAGCTCCATATGAAGCGTTATGTGGAAGAAAGTGTAAATAGCCATTTTATTTGGAAAGTGATGAACACGCAATGATAGGTCCTGACATGATCTACCAGATGATTGAAAAAGTGAAAATAATACGACAAAGAATGAAAGTTACTTAAGATTGTTATAAGAGTTAGGTTGATTTCAAACGGAAACCTGTGAAATTTGTAGTAAGCGATCATGTGTATGTAAAACTAAGCCCTTTCAAGAGATTTAAACGATTTGGTGTAATACCCCTTACATGCTAAGAGAAGGAACTATAATCATCAAGGCATCTTTTAGTGTAATGGCTCGGAGTACATTAAAACTCTAAAGTTGACCATACTCGAGCTAGAGTAATCCCAAGATGGGTGATCTCTTGGGAAGCTACTATACTAAGAAACAAAACTGTACAACATTCCATGCCAAAGCAGACAATACCTCAATTGGAAGAGTTTTAACCGAATCGTTACAAGTGATATCAGAACAATCCACCAACCGGAAGGGTGGAGCCCTACCTGATGATGATTTTGCACCTGTGTAACGAAATTAATGAGAACGTTAGTTCTATAATAGGGGGTAGATTGTACTACCCCTTATATGCTAAGAAAAGGTACTCTAATAACCAAAGCGCCTTTTAATGTAGTAGCTTGGAGTACGTCGAAACTCCGAAGTTAAGCGTACTCAAGCTAGAGTAATCTTAGAATGGGTGACTTCCTGGGAAGTTGTTACACCAAAGGACAAAACCTACGGCATTCCATGTCAAAGCAAACAATACCTCGATGGGAAGAGTTTTGGTTGGGTCATTACATTTGGCACTACAAAGATGTTAAGTCCTTACTTTATGGGATCGCTCAAAGTATCAAAAAGAATTGGAGATGTAGCATATTAAATTGCTTTACCTCTAAGTTTGGTAAGATATCATGATGTTTTCTACATACCAATGTTAAGGAAATTTTTAAAGGACCCATAATCGATAGTCAAATTAAAACCAGTAGATCTTTTGAAAGATTTTACACTTAAGGAAAAACCAACCAAGATACTAGAAAATCAAATTCAAAACTTTAGGAATCGTAAAGTAGAATATGTAAAAGTTCAACAGGGCGATGGTCTAAGAGCATAGATAACTTGGGAGCCAAAGATGGCAATGAAAAATCAATACTCGGAAATCTTCAAAGAGACAAGTGAGTAATAGTTTTTTTTTTATCAGAAAATAAGTAGCTACTATTTATATGATGGTTAGATTAAAAGTTTTGAGGACCCAACTTTCTTAAAGGTGGGTGGAATGTGAGCTCCTAAAGTCATAGTTAGGGCAACTATACCTAGATTTATGGCCTTTGGGAAACTTTTCAAATTAAGTCCAAACTTTACGATTAAGTAAAAAAAAGTTAGTAGAAATGTCTAGTAAAGTTAGATTTTATAAATAATTTCATAAGACCTTAATTTTAGCCTAAAAAGTGTAGTTATTTAATAAACTATATCTTATCAGAACCCCTAAATTTGTGCCTTGAAATACAACGCAGCCTTAAAGTATGGAACCTCAATCTTCAACCTACTACTCGAGACCTAAATCAATAGAACACTTCTCCTACACATAGGATTTAAGGAGTATAGCTAAGGGAAGTAATAAAGTAAAGTCATTAAGAGAAGCTCAAGAAATAGTTTAAGTCAAATAAACATATCCAAATTATTTGATTGCAAACTAGGGCGTTCAAAACGATTTAGAGCCTTCGTACAGTTTTTTCCAAATCAAGCCAAATTTTAATATAAGTTTACAAAAATTAGACAAATAGCCTTAGTAATATCAATTTCTTGAAATAAGATAATTATAATATTTAATCTTAATAAAACATATTTTTATCAGGTACGATTAGTAATTATCGGAAACTTGAAAATTAAAGTTCAAAGTTATTATGAAACTTTAAAGATAAATTATATATGTAGTAAAATTATTATAAGACATAAAATAACATGTAAAAATTATGTATATGTATTGTATATAATTTTCAAGTATATGTGTATACCTCGCGTATAATTTTTACGTGTAATTATAAGGATAAAGCCAATACGAGTGTTTGAACTTGCATGATTTTTTCATTTTAATACTTAAACTTTAAACTCATTTATTTGAGTACCGTAATTTTTTTAATGAAACAAATTGGTATCTCTATTATAACCGTCATTATTATAAAATGGTAGAATAATAACATAAGTAAATCAACTTTCATTTTATTTCCATTTTAGTGCTTAAACTTTATTTTTTATTTCATTTTTGTACTTCAACCTTTTAAAATAAAACAAATAAGTATTATTTATAACAACCATTATAACAAAAAAACTAATTTATTTCATTTAAAATGTTTAGGTACTAAAATGAACAAGTTTAAAATTTAGATACTAAAATAAAAAAAATATAAAAGTTTATATACTTCTAATGGTTTTATCTTTGTAATTATATATCCATAACTAATTAAAATACCCAAATAAGTACAAATAAGCCAAATAAATAAAGAAAAAATAGTAAAAAATAAAAAAAATTTAAAAAGAGTAATGGGTAGCTGGTATATGAAGCAAATAGGCATGTATAAGATGGAGAGCTGGTTGTTGAAGTGTGGGGTTCTCATATTAACACCTATAAATGTGTAAAAGGGGATGTTTTGCAAGGAGAGGAGAAAAAATCATTTTCACACCCCTCCAAAAGCTTTGTAAAATTATACAACTCCTACAATATTTTTCGAGTAATCTAAGACTTAGGAAAAATAAGTTGGGGTTGAGGAAATCTAAGAAGAAATCTGGGAAAAATTATCAAAGAATAGGTGCAAATCTTGGTAGTTTGGAGTTCAAAGCGTTAAACAAAAAATAGGGACAAACCAAGAGTGCCACTTGAAGGAGGAGCTAGCACCAATCTCTACCGACAAGGTGGCAGCCACAACTGGCGACTCAAGCTTCATTTTCAGATGAGGTTAATTTATAGTTTGATTTTATAAAATTTTGTAAAAATAGAAAAATTCTCTAGAAAAATTTGAAAAAATTTATTCTTACATATTTTCGTGTATAGAATCTAGGAAAAATATCATTTTGTATAAATTTGGTAGTTATCATATACATCCTTAAGAAATCGAAAAAATTGAACAATTTTCATTATTGAAATAAATAGGCCTAATGACGTAGTTTCACCTTTGAAATTTTTCTATAAACTACTTATATTGATATTAAATTTCTATGAAGAGATTTCTCACAAAACTATTTTATAAATTTTTATGTGATTTTTGAGCCCTAAATTAAGTATTAAATTGTATTTTTAATGGGAAACTAATCTATTTTCTTAATAACCTTACTTGGATTCTAAGTTGAATCAATTCTTGAAGTATATGTACTATTCTGAGATAGTTAGATTGAGTAATAAAATGAGGAGTTATAGAAAATTATAGTTTAGCCTTTAAAAGTGAGCAAATCAACAAAAGTTTAAGATATTAGTTAAAGGTAGAGAGTAACTCAAATGTTTTAAGAATAAATCTTATTCTATAATGATACTCTGTGAATAATTCAAAGGCAAAATTTATGAATGAATGTAAAAACAAGGGATTTAGAAGCTTAGTCAGAGGTTGTTTTTCAAAAAAAAAAAAAAAAACACCTTAGAAAGGATAGCTTTGATAGTATTGTAATAAGGGGTTTAACTTAGAGAAACTCAAAAGTTGTCTCAAAGGATAGAACTGGTATAACAAATGAACCCTAAGTAGCTTAAATAGTAATTAAGAGGATTTTTCATTAAAGAAAATTGCTATAAATTACTCAAAGTTTAACTTAGGATTTTCGATTAGAGAAAATTACTATAGAATCGCTCAAAACCTAACTCAGAGGATTTGGCAATTTCGAGTAACTTACAAAAATCATTGATTGGTTAAGAAATTATGATTTGTAAAAGAAGATAGTGTAATAAGAAGTTGTTTCAAAAGCTAACTCAGAATCAAACTTAATGACTGAATCGAAAACAACTTATAACAAACTAATTACCAACAGGCGAATATTTAACTAGTATATGTATATATATATACTCATGACCTATAATTAACCTTAGAAGTACTTGCACTTGCTAGCTGAATTCATAAAAGAGGAAGCTTATGTTAATGAGTAAGATTGGGAATGTCCCATTAGCTAGGTAAATAGATATTTATGTGTATTAAGTAGACTTATATCTACTCCTAATCTTGTGTGCTTTGCGATGTTTTGGCTTAGCTGAACATTAATTACAAGTTGATGTGTTGTTCAATGGCTTAGCTAAAATTGGCTAAGAATTAATGTATCACTTGGTGAGTTATGTTACTCATTGTATTTGTTGTTGATTGAATAGTGACATGATATTAAACTTAGTTGTTATGTTGGTGATGAAGAATACATATGTGACATTTATTAGGGTTTGTATTATCTTGGAAACAAATATAGGGAGTAATTCTATCTCCTAAGGTGCTCACTTAAGTGAACCCAATACCAAGATTTTAGAACTGACAAAACTACAAAGTAAAGGCTAGGTAACAAGTGATGAATAAGTCTACTTGGATTTGCTAGGTTTTGGTTAGCAAGCAATCTAATGCATTTATGGCATAGCATGACACAAAGAGAAAGAGCTACAAGCCAAGTTTTTTAAAAACTAAGATATTGCTAAATCAGTTTCCATATGAAAAGCGAATTTTATTAAGTAAACTACTTGATTTGAAAAAGTTGGGTTTTTAAGCATATAGAGGCTACATTGTATCTGTTGGACTAACTATTTGCTGGATTTTCCAACCACTCTATATGGTTATTACTAGGTTAAAATGTTTGCTAGTTCCTAGATATGTTATCTAGATGCCCGAATGGGATGAGTTACTAAGCTGAGCTAAGATATTAATAATGATACATGTTATGTGCATGAGCATGGCATACACTTATATCATTTGCATTGTTTTGTTAGGAAACTATAAGATAACATAATAAGATTAACCACTGGAATGATGTGCCTGCTTTGTTATATTCGTTGTTGTGTGTTTATTCACTTTCACTCTCACTCAACTCGCAGTAATTGAGGGGATATGTTCCTTTTATCCTCGAGTTAAAGATGAATAAACAAAAGAAGGTATCAAAGCAATAAGGAAACTTTAGAACTCTCGTTGAAGATGGGCTCTTACGAGAAGTTGTTGACTATACGATATGGTTTGAGTACATGGAGATAGCTTTTCAAGAAAGCAGTGGGCATTATACGTTACACTTTCACCAAAGGTTTAGCATAGCCTTGGTAGTCTAAAAACATATATTTATAAAAGAGTTACTATGTTGTATAAGAAGTGTATAACTATAATACTCTGAGTATGACTAGCTAATGTAAAAGCTTATATTGTTGTTTATCATATTAAATGAGAAATGAATTGGAAGTAATTGTCAATAGAACAAAAGACCAGGTCAAATGCAGGTTATGCCTTAACCTTAACTTAAGGATAACAATAATAAATAGTCTTCAAGTACTAAGAGTTTGAGAAAATTTTTTAAGCAGATAAAGATAAATTATTTAAGCTATAAAAATGAATAATATTGCATAAAATAGTATATGAGTATGTATATACACTTACCATTATACCCAATATATATCATAAATATAATCATAAATTAACCTAAAAATTAATAAATGTATAAAATAAGCAATAAATTCACAAAATTAAATATATATATATATATATATATCTTAAATATTAATAACATGAGTAAACATAATTACATGAATAGGATTAGTCATTATATGTATCAAGTATACAGGATATATACACATATCTTTACAAAACTACTAAATAATAATAATAAGATACACTTAAATATCAAAATTTCACTAAAATATTAACCCAAACTTATCTAAAAATCAAAAGAACATTTGGATTAGGAAATAACGCATTGTAGCACTCCAAAAACAACTACATTGTTGAATAAAAAAGTAGGATTTGGGGATTTTGACACCTCCGACTTACTTTTTCTTAAAAGGATAAGCAAGTAAAAATAGAAAAAAAAATCCCCTCACCCATAAGAAAAATTCTAGACAATCTAAAACAGTATATGCAAGACATCAAACTTCATTTTACGTATTTTAGACACCTAATAAACTCAAAGGAAAATCAGAAGAAATTATTAGAAAATAGGAAAGTATATGAAAAAACAAAGCAAGCTATAACCTTATGATAATTCCCTAACTAAACGACTTCCTGACATAGAACCCCACTAGACCCTAGCAGAGCCACCTATACCTAAGTTGTCTAACATACCCTCACCGACCAACGATGAATGAAGCTCCGATGAACAAGTAGGTTCAATTTCGGCTCTATTTTTCAAGTATTTTCTAAAAATAGTAAATTAATTAGGAAGAATCTAAAAAAAAATTATTCTTAAGTTATTTCTAAGATGCTTTCATGGTGTAATTTTATTTTTGTGAAATTATGATTATTTTATATACTTCCCTAAGAATTGCACTATTTATCCAAATTTTCAAATAAAAATTAAATATACCGAATGATGTTGTTTTCAACTCAAAATTCTTTTGCAAGATTCCTACTACATGTAGTTTAATACTATGTAGCCCAATTTTCATTTTATACATGTTTAGTATTTATTGTACTTTCAGCCTCAAAAAAGGGCTAAAATTGCACTTTCTATGGTAAATTGATTTTAGTATAAATAATTGATGAAAATGATATGTGATGACTTATGGACACTTGTAGTAATGTTAGGATTGTATTGAAATTATTTTGTATGAAAATGATATTATTTGATTAATTAATCCTAATATAAAGGCAAAAATGTAATTTTACGTAATTAGGTGATAACCCTTATTTCATAAAACCAGTTGCTAGTTATATTCCATAAATTTTTTTATGTACAAAGAAATTTTCATAGAACTATTTGATAATCCTAACTATTTATCATGACCTTACCTAGTTAAATGACTTAATTTTCTAACCAATACATGTTTTTAGTAATATTAAGCTAATATATGTCAATTATTTGATAAAATCATAATTTTTTTATAACATTATATAGCCTGGATTAGAGTATACATATGTTAGGGATAGGAAATACATGTTTTGTTATATTTTACTAGAAAATTTTTAAAAATATACTTTATTTAGATAAAATGAAAATAATATGATGGTGCTTATATTATGAAGGTTTATATGTATATTATAATTGAAAATATCCTTTAGAAGTTATCGTTTGAAATAGAATACGTATTACATACCATCGAGTTCATAAGAACCCAATGATATTAATTTTGCTAAAATTAGACAATTTTAGGTAATTAAATAAGTATTCTTATAACATTACAAAAAAAAAAAACTATTGTCCTATGATAACCTTTCTGTAATTAAAATGTAATTTAATCAACAAAATGGGTGTTTCAATACAATCAAAACAATACACCATAAGTAATGGTGTAATTATGTATATCTTTTATAATAAAACTATAACAATTAAGTACATGCATAAATATATCTATATTTCATACTTCATAATAACTATCTAAATAATATTTCAACCAAGTTATATGATAGTATGAAAAGTTAGATAGAACCCTACTATTTTCGTGAACCTTACGAAAACTAAATCTAGGTGTTAGCATATATAAGATTTCCAAGTGAGCAAAACGTTGATGATGAAAACCTATCGAAGTAAACATCGATACAGGTAAGTTGAGATTGTAGCTTTACCATTGGTTAGGATACTATATTAAAGTGTCTAGAATATTAAGAGTATATTTTTTATGCATATGACTTAGTTGCATGTGTACATACTATGTGTCTGACTAATAATTTATTTCTATGACGGGAATTGAATTCCTTAGCATACTGCTTTGCTTGATGGCATATTGTTAGTTGGTTTAAACTTGTTTTCTCACCGTTAAATGGAAATAATAGAAATCTAACCATTAACTTATTGGTAATCCATAACAACCCGTTAGAAGAATGATTCAGTATGTCAAACCAAATACCGACCCCTCAATGAGGAGTGCAAAAATGGTCCTTCCTTACCCTTAGTCGAACTAAGTGATAAAAAAGGAGGTCGCGAGAAGATCGGGGGCCGTGGTTCAAAGGTAGTCTAGGGATGAGGGTATTCTCCATTATATAAGCCCGAGTTTGGTCTTAATTGAGTCACATTAAAACTTCTTAATTTAGGTTAGAGCGGATGCAATTTATCTAACCTTGCAATGGTTTAGATAACATTATTCGACGTATTATATGATTAATTAACTACATTGCATTTCATGAAATTAATAATTTTTTTTTGCATTTATATTGCACTCTTCAGTTTCCATCCCACTTACTGAGCTAGCTGTGCTAACATCCCTATAGATTCTGTTGTGAGTACTGACTAAAAGTAAAGATATAGTACTACAACTAACCACAAGCTACTCCACCAAGGGTTAATAGTGAAGAAATGTACGAAGACTACTAAAACCTTATCACTTTTAGTGCTATGTTTTTGGGAAACTAACTAATCACCTTGGTGGCCACTAGTTTTCTATTGAAGTTTGTATTTATGTGTCAAAACCTATGAGCTTTTGAAACTTTTCCTTGCATAATGTGAACTTATGATGTAAATACAGTTTTGTAAATGAGAGTTATGTACTAAAGTTATGTACTGTAGGCTTTCTTAAGTTTATTCTGAAGAAACACCATCGATTTTGCTTATAACAGGTACCCTATTGGACACTTTAGGCCAGTTGAGTTGTGTGTACCTTATGTAAGTTATATCTACAATAATAGTTGTGAGGTCAACTTTTGTCTTATAATAGTTTACTTGGCAAGATTGTTATGACTTTTCTGTTCTAGGTATAACATAAGTTGAGGCGCAAATAATTCGATCACTATTCTTTGGTAGGTTATCTCAACAATCTCTAACCTAAGAGAGCATTACCTTATACCAATACGTCTCGAAGTTTGTGTTGGAAGACATATGTACTTTATCCTCTAGTGCCATCATAATTTGGTTATAGCTCGAGAATGCATCCATAAGCTTAATAAAATTTGTCCTGAGGTTGCATCAACCAATTGGTTGATCCATAGGAGTGAAAAACAGTCCTTTATGCAGGCTTTGTTAAGGTCAATATAGTCAAAGTACATTCACCACTTCTTGTTAGACATCTTAACTAGTACAACATTGTCTAGCTAGGTCAAGTATTTCTGTTCTCAAATGAACCTAGCCTTAAGTAGTTTTTACACCTCCTCTTCAATAGTTTCTTACTATTCAGGTGTGAATTGCTTCTTCTTTTGCTTTACCAACTTGGCATTATTGTTAATGCTAAGTTGGTACTTTGCAATCTCCAAATCAATGCTTAGTATATATGATGGTAACCGAGAAAATCTATCAACATTTTCTCTAAGGAAGTCAATAAGTCCCTACCTTAAGTCATCGAGCAAGGATGCACTAATGCGAGCGGTTTATACGACATCTTCCCTAAGATGAATCACCTCTGTACTTTCAACCGACCCTCCTCTTTTCTGGGCCAGTTTCTATTGAGCTTTAGTCTCTAAAGTAACTTACTATCCCATCTTAAGGCTTCAACATATAATTCTCGAGATAGCTTCTAACAACTCCCTCATACTCTGACTCCGGTTAGGGTTGAGAACTTTTCCATTAAGTATAAGGAGGATGTAATCATGCTAAAAGTAGTCATGCTCAATCACCCAAGGATCCTATTAAAGGAGGACCAACAATCCATTACTACAAATTCTACAAGGTAGATGACTACATTGTTGTCATACCTAAGCTCCACATCTAAGGTGATTATTCCTTTAGACCTAATGGCCTAATTGTTGAAGCCTATCGAATCATAATGGTAAGGCTTCATCTGATATGAGAGCTTCTCCTTCATTCGATCATAGGTATGCTTAAAGATGATATTTGTCGAGTTTCCAATGTCTACCATCACCATTTAGACTTTGAAGCTACCAATGCAGTTGTTAATTACTAAGACATCTTGGTACGGGATTTTAATTTCATAAAGATCTTTATCTATGAAGGAGACAGAGGTATCGATTTGTATTTCTTCCTCCTTACATAAAAATAGGGATGCAACCAAGCGGGTCGTTAAAGAGTATTCGACCTACCAACCTCGATAAAAACCCTATAGGGTATTACCCTCTAAGGTTTAAAGTTGGGTTTTAGGATATAATTCAAACCCCTACAGGGTTTAAGGTCAGGTTTTGGGATTACAAGAAAACCCAATGGAAAACTCAACCCAATAAAAAAAAATCAGATATTGATAAAAATATTTACTCTTAACTTATACAACATGCATATCTTATACAAGTTCTATATTGTGTAACATAGTTAATTCTCAATTTTTGTTATTGTGTAAATCAGTAAATATAATTTTAATCCCACTTAACTTCTTCCCTTCTATTTTCTCTTTAATCCCATATAAATCCTATAAAAACCAGCCCTTATAAGGTTAAGAACCCTATAGGGTTAGGTTTGGGAGTAAAGGGTAAAACCCTATAGGGTTTTTATAGGTTTTTAGGAAACGCCAAAATCTATAGGAGTAGGTTTGGGTTTCATAAAACCCACCTTATACCCACCCCCAATGCATCCCTACATGGAAACCTTTTTATTGCTTAAGGTGGAGCCCGAGTTAGAGGAGTTTGGTTAGTTCCCTAAATGTGAGACTTTGTATTCATCATGTAGAAATTGATTATAACGTCGATCATTATAGCCTTTGTCTTCATCACAGTCCTCTTCCATTTGTCATCTCTAAGAAGGGAGTGGTAGGAGGTTGCTTAACTCAATCTTTAAGGTTGGCAATATATGCCTCTAAATAACCATGTTAAGTAGCATGTTCCAAAGGATTGTTCAACTAATAGCAGTCATAAGTGTTATGGCTACCAATACGATGGAGGTGGTAGTATTTGTTGTTACCACATTGGCTCAGCCTACTCTTCGTCTTCTTTAGATGTGGTAACAAATCCAAATGGTCCATAAAAAATGTCCTTTGTAAGCTTGTTTAGGAGCATATGCTAATTAAAGGTAGGTATTTGATTAGATCACTTCCGATCCTTCAAACCATTACTATCATTCTTAAGTCCCAAGCGATCCTTCACTTACCCCTTCTCTTTTTCCTTTCTCTTATTTGACCTTCCTTAGTTGGCTTCTTGATTAGCGAGTATGTTATCCTCTTGGTCAACATACTTTTAGGCCTTCTTCTTAAATTAGACCATAACAGTTAGCCTATTCTTCTATAAAAACTTAAAGACGTTGTCATTGAGATCTACTCTCATGGTGGGACTATATACTATTGCTCCTTCATTCAGTTACAAGATATCTACCATAGCATTGTTGATCTAATCTATGAATGACCAAAGAGACTCTCAGTCCTTATACCGTATAAGGTATAAGGATGAGTTGTTCTTAATCTAAGCTTACTTATCTAAAAGTGAAGGGAAAACTTCTTATCTAACTCGTCAAAATTTAGGATTGAATTCTCAAGTAACTAATTGAACCATGTTTGTGTTGCCTTCCTTAAGGTACTTAGGAAGGCTTTGTGTTCAACCCCATCACTAAGGTTATGCAAATCCATGAGGGTCTAAAAGTTCATCAAGTGATCATTCAAATCTGCAATCCTATCGTATGGCTCTAACGTTAGGAGTTTAATGCCCTATCTTTTTACTTCCATGGTTATCAAACATTCTCTTAACCATCAAATATGCTAGTCAATTGTAATCTACACCCTCTACAAGCTTATTGAGCCATGGAGTTTTGCCCATGTCTTGCATAGCTCACCTATACGATGCGGCCAAGTAAACTAGCTCATGTGAGTCCAACTTTCAATCTTTGTTGCAACTCTCAACAGATTGCTCACATTAACTTGTAACATGTATTAATCTCCTTTCCTACTTTAAAAAGGAGTGACTCTTATATTAGCAATGGGCTTGCCAATCAGATTTCAAACCTTAAAAATGAAAGTTGCTTAAGACCAACTATGACCTTTGAAGTACAAGGCCTTGGGCATAGCATCCTCCTTTGTCCAACCAATTACACATGAAGCTCCACATTCTACTCCTTGATTAGGTCATTTTGTTTCCCTAACCTATGGATTCAGGGCTCACATTTCATCATCCTAAGCTTATAATTTATCACAGAGCTCCACCAGCTTAGCAATTTGTTGTAGATCAACTATAGTGGCATTCTCTTCACCATCATCCACCATTGCAATGTTTTGGTTGTTGTCATCCTTCCTTTATCTCCAGCGTCACCACCCTTGCAAAGACAACCACCTAGCTTATGGCTTCAACTACCTTGCCATTCGTTAGGTCGATAACATCTTGTTGCTTAGATCATCTTGTTCTCATCATCATTGCTTTTAAGATAGGATTCAAAACGTAAAAAGTTTGTTAGTTTTGAATGGAATCAAACTCCTACAAATGGTGCCAAGTGTTGTTGTAAGATATTTGCCTATAGAGATTCTTAAGTTGGGCCTAGTGTATAAGCCTATATCTGTATAACAATATACCATGAGGGCACCAGAGGTTTCCGACATAGCTGCTCTAATGCTTCAATCAATACACTGTAGGATTATACGAGAAAGTAAAAGGGCTTAAGAGAGTATGTAACGTGTCTTACCTTTAGGGGTTGACCCTTGTTTATATTCCTTAAGGAAGAGATGTATCTAGAAAGTAGATATATGTATCTCTTATCTGAACTGGAAAGTGTATGTTCCTTATTTCAATATGACCCAAGATCTCTAAAGGTAACATTATAGGTTGATAGTCACCATTGGTTGGCATATCTACAATGTTCCCATACCCTCAAGCCTCAATGACCTTAGGCATGGATGCCATGAGTCAGACCAAGCTAAAGAACCAAAGACTCAACCTTAAGTAGGTTAGGAGCATGATATAACTCAATCATGAATAGAGGTCTCGAATAGGGCTTAAGCTTAGGTCCCAATAAGCCAAGGATAAGGCTGAGATAAGTTGGCCCACGGTCCTCAAAGTTCGAAATGGGCCTTAAGAGTCCATTATCTAAAACTGTCAATCAATACTTAGTAATATTGATATCTTATCAACAACACTTTGAGGCATCTTTTAGGGATTAGATTTAGGTATCATTTGGTTGATGTAATTTCATGTTACTGAACTAGAAAAAATTCTATGTCGCGTTTGATACGTGGGAATGACTGGAATAGAATCTTGATTCTACGTTCCATTCTCTTTCTTTCCGTTTGGAAGTGAATTTAAAAGGCAGAATTGCGATGCCATGGAATAGGCGATTCCAGCCTCAAGGAGAAACATGATTTCTTCTCTAAGAAAGTGAAATTGCGATTTTATTCTCCTCTCTTTAATTATTATTATTAAAATTACTTATCTAATCTTTAATTTAATTTAAAATACAATAATGAAAGGTATTTTTAATAAATACTACCATATATACACTTCATTTCATTCCATTTCTTGGACATTTTCAAACGTAAGAATGGAATTATGATTCCAGCATTAATTCCATTCCATTCCATTTCGATACATTCCTCCATACAAAACATGACACTAGTCTTATGTTTAGCTTGCATACCGGCTACAATACTAGACAAAGGATGTCGTAGAGTACTAGAAGAATCTCAAAATTTTGTACAATGTATTTGATACTACAAAATCTGTTTCACAAAGTATAAAGTAATATATATATTTTTAAAATTCCAAAAATTACCCCACATCAGATTTCCAAATCACAATATTAAACTTTATTGTAATTTATGTTATGGACAATTAATTTTTTTTTTAATTTTTAATCACGAAAATCTGTATTCGATAATGTACATATCAAACATAGTATAACGAGTTTTACTATCTTGTACTTATTGTACCATGCTATCTAACTCTCCTTATCCTATTCAAATATAACAATCATATACTATTTTATTTCACAAATTAAACATACAAAAGAAAAAAATAGAATACAAATGGACTCTTAAGTCATAATGAATTTTATGCTAACTAATTACGATCCTTATAAACATTTTTCTTATGATTCTTTTATGAAAGAAAAGCTTCCAACAAATCAAACAAAACATGTTTTTTTACTCTAAGGGAGGCAAATGAAGTAGTTGATTGTCTTGTGAATGAAGCTTAGCAACAAGGATCTGAACAGTTCCTTTTGTTTGTTCAACCTAAATTTGTAATCTTTTATTGAAAGACTTATGACCAAATTCTACGTTAAGGATCAAAGAATTCTCTATTGTCCAATAATTGTAATATAAATAGTAGCAAACAAAAAAAGGAAGGGTAATGGCACATTTAGTACCTAGGGTTTTGTTATTTTTACACTTGAGTACCTAAACTTAAAAAGTGTTAATTTTACTACTTAAACAAACTTTTCAATATACTACCTCGACTAATTATGTCAAGTTTTGTTAATGTAATGCCGCAAGACCTAAAGACACCACAATCTACCACGTGTTCCTAATTTTCTAATGATACATTAAGGGTCTAAAACTAATTACCATCTCTAAAATCACTTGTAATAACTACTTACAAAAATAAAACATCAACTCTCTAAGTACAATAATTCAAGTGACTCACAAGCGAGTCACTCCGATCCCAAATATGCCCTATAATCAAATGTTGATCTTCTACAATATACAAAACTAATCGCCTCTCTTTCCTAACCCTATGATAGCAATTCCCATACTTATCATAAACTTATCAAATGAACCTATAGTTGTAAAAACAAAAGAATAAGCCTATGCCTAATATGTGATACACAAGCAAACACGGATGACAAATCAAATCATATACATGCATATAATGCAAGTTACATCAATTATAAAGCAATCAGTCAATTAATTTTCTTGAATTTAGGCTAACAACCAAATAAGGGTACTCATGACCTTGCCACATAATGATCTTTGCCAATATTCACAGGTAGATATAGATATAAATTTTCCCTTAAGTTCCTTACACCTAAGTTTAGAGTCCAGAGTCTTTAAAACCTAGTATTCTAGCTACATCATCCCATATACAAGTCCACTAAGGAATCCTTACATATAATTAACATTTGCTCCTTTAAGGATATACTATTATGAGCTCTTAGAGTGAGTAAGTCAATCACAACTAACAATCGAGGTTAATTAGACTGAATATAAATTAATCTGATTTATTTACTAAGTACTAACAAGATAAGCAAATAATCAAGCGTTATATATCTAAGAAGTTAAGCCAAAGCCAAACATAAGTCCTAAATAAAGTAAACTAGATAAACCAGTAATAAGAACTTGATCAATAGAATAACAAGTTCATCTTAGTTTACTTCTCAATTCAATACCAACTAAGTTTCCAAGAAATCCCAACCCAACTCATCTCACACTTCTCCTCTACATCCCAAACCCTGTTACCTTAAACATTTAGAGATCTTGGGAAGACTACGCAAAGTTTGGATCTTTAGGAAGGAAGGCTGAGTGAAACTCTTCGATGAACGATAAGAATTGAAGTAACTCGAGGGATACCAGCTCCTAGGAGAAATTTCCAATTCTCTTGGCTTAACACGACCTAAAAGCATATCTAAACCCCAAACAATCTAGCTGTCTAAGGGTTGAGATAACTTGAAAATATTAGATCTTTCTAAGCAAGCAATATTAGATAAATCACAAAATAAAGGATAGGAATTGAAAGGAATTCCTTGAAAACAAAGTTCTTATTAGATTCCCTAATTCAACTTAACTCAACACAACCTAAACTCAGAGTCTTATACAATCTAAGATTTCAAGGTTTGAAATACTAGAAAAGATTATAATTTAAGTAGGATTGGATGTGTATAACATTTTGATGTGTGTTTAGAGTGGGAAGAATCAAAGAAAAACAAGATAGGAGGCTATACAGAGTATAGTGTTAGGATGCTATCTATTAATGTCTGGATGCTAAGCTTCTAGTCATAAGAAAAACTACCTAACATCCAAAAGCTATCCAATGTCCTCACCTAGCATTCTTAAAAACAACCCTTTTTTTCGTTAAGCCATAACTAGTATCCAAATGGTTTTCTTCTAGCATCTGAATGCCCTACTTTTGCAAATACGCACTCAACTTCAATTTAAACCTAAAATTCACCATCTTAACCCTAGTTCTTACATACTTGAACTCATCCATCACCAATCCTCTTTGAAACTAAGAAAACTCAATCCTAAATCTAAATATTATCTCAACTTCAACACATAATCCAACTTTAGGTAAAATAAAACCTACTAAGAACTTGTAAAACAAAAGAAAAGGGACAAAGAAACTCACTTGGGAACGAATGGAATGAACTTCTTGTATTCTAATTAACATGCTAAACCTATCAAAGAGCTGCAAACTTATACATAAGTTTGGATTACAAAATGACCCTTAGCAAACTTTATTAAAATGGAGCTTTTTCAATAAGAAAAAGCTTAGAGATTTGGCTTAGAAGATTATCTTACCTTAGGGCTTCAATTTGCATGAATTTCCTTAAAGTTTTGAGTGTTGAAGAGCTCTCCACAGTTAGTTATAGGATGAGTTTATGAGAAGAAGAAGAAGAAGAAGAAGAAGAAGAAGGGTTTGAATAGATGAATGGGAGCCTAGGGTTTTAGAATAGGATGATGGTAATTGAAAATAAAAATAAGGGTATGGTTTTGAGAATTTTTGAAATGCCCAAAATACCCTTGTTTTTAAGAAATATTTTCTCAAATTTTTCTTAAGCATTACGATTATTATTAATATTATTATTTTATTTTTTCCACCTAAATTTGTAATCTTTTATTAAAAGACCCATGGCCAAATAGTAGCTAAAAATAAAATAATAATATAAATAGTAGCTAAAAAAACGTAATGCCACATTTAGTACTTAAATTATTATCAGTTTTACAATTAAATACCTAAATTTTAAAAGTGTCGATTTCACTACATAAACAAACTTTACAATGTCATTTATATTACCTAGACTTATTCCATTAAGTTCCATTAAACATTAACCTATACTTTTGTGACACTTGTCAAAGTATTTTAATTATCATCATTATTAATATTATTTCATTTTTATTATTAAGATAACACTAGATTTATTGTTACAATTATTATTTTATTTTTTCCACATAAATTTGTAATCTTTTATTAAAGGACCTATGGCCAAATAATAGCTAAAAATAAAATAATAATATAAATAGTAGCAAAAAAAAAAGTAGTACCGCATTTAGTATTTAAATTATTATCATTTTTACAATTAAATACCTAGACTTTAAAAGTGTCAATTTTACTACATAAACAAACTTTACAACGTTATTTATACTACTTGGACTAATTCCATTAAGTTCCATTAAACATTAACCTATATGATACTTGTCCAAGTATTTTAATTATCATCATTATTAATATTATTTCATTTTTATTATTAAGATAATAGTAGATTTATTATTACTATTATTTTATTACACTCTCATTATCAAAAATACTTACAACAACCCATCATAGATTAAGCCCTCTCATCACCCAAAACATCATTCAATAAGTTTCTTGAATTTTGGTTATTTCACCTTAGTTTATATAAAGGTCAAAATTTAAAAGCTAAGTGGTGTGGGATCAATAGAACTTCCAAAAAACATACACATCTGCTGGGCTTATAGAGTTGCATGCTTCATTTTCTATTTCACTAGTGGCTTTGTTCTTCTTCTCATAAACTACATGGGGGTCGATAAGCAAGAAAAAAAGTGATAGAGGACAATTCAAGGGGGAGCAAGACATCATAACTAGTTGCTAGACAAGTTGAAAGCTTACTTAGTTTAGCTGTAGCTCAATGTTGTGCTTACCAGAGTTCACTGCTATATACTCCAAATTGCTCTATTTCCTTTAGACATAGATTATTCTTACCTAAAACAATAACCAAGATAAAGAAGAGAAGAAAAATAAAAGTGAAGTGTCTCTTACTTGGTTTAGAAAATGTTCACAACAGGGTGCTTACATAAGTTGTTGCTGCATAAACTTGTCTAAGAGGGTTTTGCTAAGATGGAGATTCTTGATTTGATTTCTTAAAACTCAATGCTCTAGACCTATCCCTTGTATGGACAAGCATAAGAGGCATTACGGCTCTTTACCAACATACTCATGGCCATATACAATTGGTGGAAGATGGAATCAACATATTTGAAGTCGTGTCTCCTAAATATGGTATTATTCCTCTAATAAATCATTATACTTGCATCATGCTTTAGAAGAATAAATAATGGAAAAGTGGTGTTTTCATATTCAAAGCTGTGTGATAAGGTTGTTGTAGCTAGCCAATCACATGCAACAAGTGCATCAGTCAACCTAAGAGACATATTGAGTTGATGACACATAGAGAGATGTCGTTAGAAAGAGGCATAACAAGAAAAACAGGCAAACTCAGTATCTCGAATGCATACATGTAATAGTAGATTAAACTTAATGTTCTTGATTGAATTGCTTATTGGATCCTCTTTGGAGTAATTTTAATAGAGCTTTGGTGTTTGTCTTAAACTTGCTAATGTTTTGAATAAATCAAATGAGAGAAGGAGCCCCCTATTTATAGATTTCAAAAGTGGATAATATCTATTAGAAGGCTCTAAGATAAACAATTGAGATTAAGCTTTATTATGAGAGTTAATCGTTTCCTTTAGCCTTCAGGGCTTAGGTTTACTCAAGAGCTTATAATAGTTAATGAAGGCTCATTATTGTTACAAATAAGCCTAGAGCATATATAAGTTCCATTAAAGCCAACTGAAGCCCAAATGAGCTTAGAAGAACCGTTTCCAAGTCTATTTTTCATATGCAAGATCACCAAGTAAGGTTAAGAGCAGAAAATCCAATCTAGCGATCCTCATTCTAAGCTTGCTAAGCTAGATCTCCCTAAAACATCCCTAATCAGACTGATTTCGCAAACTATATGACTAGTCTTTGATATTGACTTGTGGCATTAATTAGATTAAAAGCCTAATTACCAAAATAACCCTCTACATAAGTCATGTTTGTTAAAGATGAAATCAACATATTTGAAGCCATGTAGGAAAAATTATGTTTACATATTGTTCCATAAGGCTTAGTTTTTAATTTGATCCTAGTATATAATTTAAGTGAAACAACACAAAGGTATTAGTTGATGGAAGGAAAGCCATTGTATTATTTTGAAGCCAAATATTGGAATTTTTTTTCCTTTAATACTAATGATTGATTAATATTAGTACTAATAATAATATAGTAGTGATAATAATAATATAAGTTAGATTATGTGATTAACAATAGTATCAATAATAATTGTAATAATAATAAAAATTAAAAATCTAAAGTCAAATGGCATGCATCATTCATCTATAAGTCCATATTTAATGGGGCTTAACGAAGTTAATCGAGGTAGTGTAATTGAGTCCAAAAAAGAGAGGGTAAAAAATTCATAGAATAGGGATTTGTAATATCCCCATTGTTTTCAACTTAGGATTTGGACCTTATGATATTTTCTTATGATATATCGGATAGATCTAACTAACAGGTTGGACAAGCATAGAACTGTCAATTCATAGGTTCGATTACGACTAAACCATAATCAGCCTGTGGGAGGGTAGTTCTAAGTCAGTTCAGCCTTTGAATCTTTTTTTTTAATATTTAATTACTAATTTCTTTTCTTTAAATACATTTCTTTAGATACATTAATAAGTTCTAATAATGTGATCTCTTACTTCTTTTTTTAAGAGTACTAATTCATTAATATTTTCTATTTTTTTTATTAATTTCCAACTTAATGTGATTCCAATTTTTTTATATTTTTTCCTTTAAATTTTATTTATTTTTTCTCATATTTAAATCCTTAACATTTGACAAATTTTACAAAAAGGAATTAAATTAACTTAAATTGAATTTTCAATTTATCCTTAACACATAATCAACTTATAATTAGTCGTCTATCATTAGTTTGACGATATTATTTTTAAAAAATTGTCATTCATCATCACAAAGAAGGTAGTTTTAACATGTCATGATCTAATTAATATCATCTAATTATTTTTTTCCAATTTAATGACCTCCTTTCTCTTTCTCTCTCTTTCTTTTTTTTTTTAAGGGAATAAACCAGTCTGACCAACCTATCAGTTCAATAGTTGGCTAGCCCGACAATTCACGATCTACTTATTTGGGTAATTTTGCTCTCTTGAATCGCTTGAGCCCTTAGGATTCGCCAATTTATGATTGACAATTTCTAAGCCATGCTAGTTTCAAGCCAGTTCATAGTTTGAAATCGACCTTTAGACGAATCTATATATCGAAGGCCCATTTGACATCTTATACTAAAAATACCTGTATAAATAAAGATACTAGACTTGAATGGATTAACGGGGCCATGTAAATCTTAACAATTCCTTTTAGAGAAAAGTAAAAAGCAGTAAGAAAAGAAAAAGAAAAAAGCCCAACAGAATAATCAAGACCTTTTTCCCACAAGATGTTGTCATTCATAGTATTAACCGGTGTCCAAAATGGGTACAAGAAAATGCAACTGATAAGAATAAAAACACAATAGCTTCAAAAGAGTGAATTGAGTCGGGGAACATTTTTCTTCTTACATTCGATGCTATCCGATCTGCTATAATATTAGTATTTCAATCACGCATGTAAAATTCAATGAGACATCTCGAGTTCGGCTTAACCTATGTTGCAATTCTAGATAATACGGTTGCGTGGTCCAGTTAAGACTGAGCTCCCCCTCTGTTATTCCTCGGCACAACATAAAGCAGTCCAAAGAAATAGTGGCCTTTCTCCGATTCATTTTAGTAATGAAATCCACAGCCAACGTTACCGCACAAAGACCAAACAAATCAGAAAGTGATACAAATTCGATATGAAGGAATATTATTTACAATTTACAAGATTTGTTATTGATAGTTGATGAACCCCTCATGTCGAATGTGAAACATGATTCTTCAAAGGGAAAAGCAAAAATTATTTTCCGAGCAAACTATTTTTTTAAATGCAATTGAATGGTAATTATGTTCATTAATTTTCTTTATTATTAAACAGAGGATGTGCGTGGGTTAAGTATATATTGTTTCATCTCTCTAATTAGTAACATCTATATATGAACAAAACTGAAAAGAAAAAAAAAATTAAAACAAGAATTTATAGTCTTTACTAGTAAGATTAACTAATTTGAAACTCCCACATCTTGCAAGGCTGTAATGCTATTCTCAGAATGCATTAATGTCTATCCTTTTTAGGCTTGTACATGATGTTAAAACTTGAGCGAGCCTAAAATTCAAATTCAATTTTTTAATGAATTATTTATAAATAGTAAATTCTTTTAAAAAATTGAATATTCTATTCAAGTTAACTTATACTCGATGCAAAATTAATAATGCTAAAGTTATTAATGTTACAAAGTTGATTTCTTTAAATGAACATTATATTTTAACTATAGTCAATTTAAATTTAAGTAAATATTTATGTTCTAGAATAAAAACACAATTTTAGGTTTTATTCCCTTTTCCCTATGTTTGGAAATGTAATTTAAAAATAAAATCACGATTCCATGGAAATCAATTTTGTCTTTAAAGAAACAAAATCGTGATTTTATTCCACCCTCATTAATTGCACTAATTTAAAATTATTTATTTAACATTCAAATAAATTATGATATACAATAATTAAGAAAATTTTTTATAATTAATACTATCTACGAATTTAGTGTGTCATGTCATTCTATTGGCGTTTCCAAATATAGAAAAAGATTTATCATTTTGTCCCATATTCGCTTGAAATTTATATAATAGATTCGTAGATAACACTCACGGAAGCCATGAGCAGTGAGAATGAAGGAAGATCACCAAGATGTGCTCTCTCAATAAATTAAAAATCACGAGAAAGAAAACAATATCATCGACTCTCTCGATGAAATTCATGCCGTTGATTTACTAATTACTCCATTAGAAGCCCTAGACGGCTACTTTTCCTGTTATTGGTTTATGAAAGTTTTCAATTAATTTAAGAAAGAGACCCCGGGGAAGAGGTTACTGGATTCAAAAATATATTAAATCAGTTGGCAAATTTTCAATAATTTTTTTATAGATATCTTTTTTTAAGCTAATGGCACGATCACCATTCTTTTTTTTTTTTTCATTCAATGTAATACACAAATTTCGCAATTTTACTACCTTGATTCGGACAATACTAAATATAATATTCAATTTAACTCTGTAATAGTACATATTATTCCTAGAAAAACTTCTACATCTATATCAAGAATAGTAGCGGCAACTAAGGGTAAGCAGATATCATATAAGTAGATTACGAATCTTTCACATACACTATTTTATAGAACCTATAAGTTTTAAGGTAAGGTTTTTCTTTTTTTCTTTTTACGTGAATACAATCCAAAATATTGATCAATTTTGACTATTTTGAATGAGTGTTGACCTAAAATAATTGATGATAAATAAAGTTAACTGTTTGAATATTTATTATATTTTTTTCAATGAAATTACATTATTATGCACGTTATATAGGATATATTCATATTTCCTTACATATATTAAAAAATAATATGATACCTACAGCCTGGAACATGCAATATAAGAAGTGTAGGATCTAAAGTAGATAGCGGATCATTTTTTTAAAAATTGGAACTAACCCAATGACACCTAGTATTGAACTCATCTGAGGATGCATGGTTTGACAAATTCTAGTAGCTCTACATCTTACGGTGCTCACCCCAACACGGGAAAGTTCAATAAATGTGCTTACCTAAACAATTTGTTGTAATCCATGAATATCACCTCTAATTGAGTTGTAGAGACGATTTTTTCAAGGTTTGGACCACAATTTAAATGCAACATTTATGTGAGACTCAGCCTTCACCTACTACTTGAGATTTAGAGCAGCAAATCATTTAAGTATATTAAAGACAAATAATAAAGAAAAGATATTAAGAGAAATTTATTATATAGGTTAAGTTAAATGACCATACTCAAACTATTTAATATCAATACGAATTAAGGTATTCCAGAGTGATATCAGAGTAAGGTTTGACGGCCACAGAGTATTACAAATTGCTTAAGGAATTGGATTGGAAGTATCATGAATTGAAAAGTTAAGGTATTTATATGGATCTAATAAATCAAAGTAAAGTTGGAAATGAGATCCAAGATATGTTAAGGAGTATAGATCAAGGTTATTTAAGATGAAAAGACAAAAAGTACGAGTAACATGGAATGATGCAAGCTTCGAGCAAAATTTACGAAGCTATTAAAAAATTGATAGACTTGCGTTGATATTGAGTTGGAAATCTTAATAAATCCAAAACAAGTTATTGTATTGAAGGAATAGAGTAAAAGAATTGTAGACATATGACAATTAAGAAGAGATAGATTAAGTCAGGTTTTGAGTTAAGAGAACTCTATAAAGATAAGAATGTAGTAATACGAATGCACATGTGAAGCTATCAAAAGCAGCTAGAATAACTTAAGGAGATAAAAGAATAATATTTCTGTATAAGGGATGGGCATGGTTCTAATAATCATGTCATAAGAACAAAATAAATGAATAAAGCGTAGGATATGGTTAAACTAGTACTAAACAATAAAGTCAAAACCTAACTTAAAATGTAGGTTAAGACGTTAGATGGTTAAAATCGATAAGTATTCAAAAGTTGATTCAAAAGAATTAATATAATGAAATTATGAGCTATATAATCTGAATAGCAGAGCGTAAAAACTTAAATGGATAGGCTCCATATAGCTAGGTATATGTACTTTAAACTCAAAAGTGTTAAATCTGAACATAGCATTAATAAAAAATAATGGTGCTAAACATGAGAAGGGAGGATACATTCAATTTATAAAAAGTCAAATGAAATAGAAATGGAAGCAAAGACTACTAGCCTTGATAGGAATACAAAATATTATAGAAGTTGAAGCAAAGGATATATAGAGCCAAATGTATTAAGGTTATAAAAGTTATAAGAAAGTAAGATTGGTTTATCTATGATAAGATATTAAGGTGTAGAAAATAATACAAATGCAAAGTAAACGTACCTTTAGCAATTATGTTATGTTACGAACCTATAGAAAATTGAAATCAAAGATAAACTATAATTCTTAAACTATAAGGCTTAGAAAGTTGAACAAAAGGTTTTAGTAGCATATGAAGTACTAGAAACTCTATAAAGTGAGTCAAATTAATGATGCTATTTAAACCCCTGTAGCAAGAAAAAGAATCATAAATGTATACACTTAGATGAAAAGGCTTAAATAGCATAAAAAATAAAAAAAAATATTAAAATTATAACCTTAACAAAAGTCGATAATTGTGATGTAAAATGAAAATTAGAGTTGTGCAGGAGAAGCATTGTGTTAAGTTTGAACTCAAACGTCCTAGACAATGAAAATTTTTAGTTGGAAGGATGGAATATGAAACCTGATCTTCAACCTATTATCCAAGACTTAGAGAAGCAAACCATTTGATATAAGAAATATAATAAATGCAAGTAATAAAGAAATGCGATTAAGAAAAGTTTATAAAATAAGTTAAATCAAATAACCATAATCAAATTATTTCATATTGATGTGAATTAAGATGATACAATATATGTACTTTCTAAAGTTATATTACTAACCTTTGAATCTCACAAATATCAACTAAAACCCAAAAACCAGTATTGAAGAGATCATAAATAGCAACGTTTGTGGACTATAATAAAAGATTGAGAGCATGTATGTATCTCGAAAAGTACCACACTTCTAGGGTTTTAAAGTAACGTCCAACCTTTTAGAGTGCAATTGTCACTCTTCTTCCCTATTATTTTCATGAGGAAAGTTTATAGGAGGACAAGTGATTAGAGAACAAGCACACCCGATTACAATATTTCAGAATATTTTTTTTAAAATTAAAAATCCATTTTACAGTCATAAACTCAAGAGTCAAAGATAATACAAGAAAACGAGGAAAAACGAAGAGAGAAGATCCCTCAAAGCGAGTATTCCCCTAATCTTCATCTTCAGATTACAACATATTATTGCCATATCATTTACCGCGAGATCCGCCATTTTCTTTTCCTCCTTTTAGATATACATATTCTTTAGGCTATACATAACACCATATGACTGATAGATACCGAAAAGAAACCTTGATCACATCCTTCACTCTCCTTCCCTTTCTCTTTTTTAATCTCTTCATACTCAAAACCAGAACCAGACACTATGATTCTTTTTTCCATACCATTCACATCCATACATATGTTATATATATATGTATAAAGCATTGTAATCTTGTAAACTTAAAGAAAAAAAAGGTAGTCCTTAAGGGTATATATTGTAAGCATAAACGCTAATTAAGCAGCGGCAATGGTGCTTGTACGTAAAGGGTGTTCTTCGGTTCTGGTTGGGGAAGTAGATTCTCTCTGTTCCTTTTTTCTCAATGCTTTCACGGAAGAAGAAAGGTTCCGTTTTTTCTCTCTATTTTCGTCTCTTTCAATTTGCTCTTCCCTGCATTCTTCGCTGCAAAACGGTGTGTCACCTCTGAAATCAAAAAATTACATAATTAATTAGTACATAAATAATTGCAATGAATAAAAATATTTGATGCAAGAAAATAATTAAAAATTTGATAGAAATTTAATATTTATAATAGTTGGATTATAAAGCTAAACAGGAGCTGTAATATGATTATAGCCAAGAAAATATTTGTTCACATGTGTTGAAACCAGGGATTGTTTATTAATAAAATTATTTTTGATTTAGTCAAAATTTATAATTTCGTTAACAAATATATAAAGTACAATAAGCAGCTGGATTCAAAGGAGAAAAAAATCAGAGCAACGACCCTGTTTGAGAATAATATTGATGATTTGATTCCCTTAGAAAAAATTCAAATATTTTCTTTATAATTTATCAACCAGATGTAATTAGGTTTTTTTTTTTAATTAAAGATTCCAGTAAAAGTTAAAATATTCAGAAAATTCCCAAATTTGAATTTTCTTTTTCTTTGATGAATAATATTAATAGCAAAAAACATGTAATATTATCTGTGATACTTATACATGCACAAGAGATCTTATAGGCTGATAGGCATATATATACATAATTATCTCAAGCTAGGAAATTTTATCCCGATTTCTATTAAAATAAAAAAATTAAAAAAAAAAAAACAGAAGAAGAAGAAAAGAAAGAAAGCAGCAGCATAAAAAATCATTTGTTGTAATAATTCGAAAAGAAAAAGAGAAAAGGAAAAGGTCGTCAAATCAAACTTCATCTGGGAGCCAACATACCAAGAAAATTTGTCTAAAAGAAAAGATAGATTTTTCGGATTTAGGGCTTTTGGATCATCATTTTGACATCACTTTCAAACCGAGCATTTGGCATACAAATACATATAGTAAACAGATCACAAACGGAAAAAGAAAAATATATATATATATATCAAACAAAGGGCAACATTCTTGGACAATAGAATGTAAACTAACCTGTACATGAAGATGTCCCTGTTATTCCCAAGAGGTTTCTGGCAAAGAAAGCAAGATTCCAGGAAATGGGGATTGTTATCCTCGTATCTAGCATCATAAAACCTAGCAGATCTTGGGGAAGAAACATGAGAATTGCGCATATTCCTGAAACTGTTATTCCTTGTTGGAATAAATGGATGGTGGTGATGGTTGTTCTGATTATCTCCTGAAATTCCAGCTTCCACATCAATAGGAGTAACCAAACACTCCTCTTCAGCTATAAAACAAGGTCTCCCTTCAGGCCCCATTTTCTCTTTTTTTTTTTTTTTTTTGGGTGGTGTGTAAGATTCTTGTCCCTTTGAGAGGAGAGGAAGAGAAGAGTGAGGGGTTTTAAAGGGGGGAGTGAGAGAGTGAAAAATTAAAGGGGAGAGAGAATAGGGAAGAGAGGTGTATGCAATAACCAACGGCAGGTTTGAAGAGGAAGAGGTTTTGAGTTTTTGTGCTTTGGTGGAGTTGTGTGTGAATCTATTGGCCAATAATAAATAATAATATGACATCATCAACCTGACAATCCGTGTTCATTGATCTTTCAGATTCATGAGTAGATGGTCAAAATTGCCACTTGTTTTGTCATTTAACTGCGATAGTACCAATGAAAATGTTGCTTGAGAACTGACCTGTATTGGGATATATGATTAATGGTAATAAGATGTTAGGATGAATTATGCTGCTTTTTAATTTTCTTTTCGTATTTGCATTTCATCACTATTCATTTCAAATCTGATATGATATTTGAAAAGTTAACGGATTAGTGTCGGTGCGAGATTCTTATATTTTTTTTATCATATTATAATTATAGTAATTATGATGATTGTAAAAAATGAGAGTTTATAAATAAAAGTTTATTTATTTTCAAGGTAAAATATAAAAAAATAATTTATTTTTTAGAAAATAATAATTTCGTTTTTATAAATTGAATGAAATAATTGGGTAAATAAAGCTATCCAATTTGTTTCGATTTCAAATCTAATATTTTAATAAACTACTAGTTTTTATCTTATTGTAATTATATTTAGTAACTATGATGATTATGAAAACGAGAATTCATAAGTGAAAAAAAGCTTATGTATTTTCAGGGTAAAACATTAAAGATATAATTTATTCATTGATATTTTTTTTATAAATTGGAGAAAATAAATTGGTAAATAAATTTTATAAAGATTTATTAAGTATATAATTCTATAATATGGTTGTATATATGTATATATTTACACTTCTATCTTTTTTTCTTATTTTAATAAATATAGAAAATGAAAACAAACTAAAAAAAGAAGGTTATACATGAGAAATTTTGTTGTTTAATGATTTATGTAATATGAATATTATTCTCCAACTTAGATGGAAGAAATTGAATATGTTAATAATCCTATAGACCTTATACCTTAACCTATCTTATAAGTAGGCTCTAATGGGTATTGAAAGTTATATAACAAGTTTTTTACATAATTTTTCATAACGTATTTATGTTGGGATAACTATGAATATTATATCCTCATATCTTCTACCCACTAAATAACTTGTATCATAAAACATAGAGTATAGGTTTTAAGTATTCATATATCTATTATTGGTTTTAAAGTCTAATGGCATGAGTATAGATCTCCTAAGTAGCATGAAACTAATGAACCAAGTTTGAATCCTCTTCCTCTAGTTATAATCATTGGAGAAAAATAAAAAAAGAATTGCTATACGTATCTTGTAAGAATTTTTTCCTAACGATATTAAATATAACATAATATTATGCTATTATCTAAATATGTAATCGTTACCTTCTATTGAAAAGAAAAAAAGGGAGAAAAATATACCCTAACATTAGTAATACTATTATAGAACTCTTAATTCATGATTTTCATATTTTTTAATTTCATTTCTCCTGAGCTTTATGTTAGATTATAATTTTATAGTAGAATTATGTGATAAAATGATGAATATAATAACTATGAATTATTGAAATATTAATAGGTTGTCTGAAAATTTACCTCATAACTTTAATATTATTAAAAAAAAATAAGGTAATATAATATCGTATAAGTTAAACGAAGTATCTTCTATTGTATTAAATTTATAAGGTACGAATACCAAGATAGTTTCTAAATGCTATATAGCGGACTTTAGTTTAAAAACATAAGACTAGTACCAATAGTATATAATATAGGTAAAACTTTGTATCCTACTATTGTATCTACTTATTCCAAGATTTAATTCCCTTTACTTCTCCATAATTATCCTTATTCCCTTCTAATATAACAAATTTTTATCAACTCTTATAAATCGATTGACAATGGAAAGGTTGAGAAATCATAAAACCAATCAAATTTGAACATGGTAGTGTTGAAAATAGGTCGCAAGAATATATTTTTTTCTTCTATGTTCTTAGTTTTAATTCCATATTTCAGTTATATTTTAGCTGGCTTAGATTTTGGTTTGATTAACTCTAGTGCCATATTATTTTCTCACTTGAAAAAGAAAAAAAGTATTTGTTAATTCATAAGGTGGGTGAAATAAACGTAACTTGTAAAAATGTCTGGATACCATTTACTCCTTTGATTTGCCCTTAACACTTTGTCCAACAATTTAGGAACAAAGGGTGAAATTGTCATTTCATAAACCGGATCGGACGGGTCAATGCCTTAATAATAATATTGGAAACGAATCCCATATAAGATGTCCAAGAAAACCGGAGACGTTCGGAACTCGTCTTTGACACGGAAGGAAAAAAACAAAAAAATAATAATAATAATAATAAA
Organism: Lumnitzera racemosa; assembly: GCA_024138005.1. Lineage (NCBI taxonomy): Eukaryota > Viridiplantae > Streptophyta > Magnoliopsida > Myrtales > Combretaceae > Lumnitzera > Lumnitzera racemosa. The sequence continues at coordinate 27,664,700 of JAMXBC010000005.1, forward strand.
TAAATAAATAAATAGAAAAGAAATAAAGAAATGAATTTGGATCCTTTCAATTGATTTTCTCTTTCTAAAAATAAATAAATGAACTAGGAACTTGTCAAGATATTAATTAATTTGCTCTTTCACATCAAACATGGATTTGGAAAAAAGAAGAACAGGATACAAATCATTCGACCAAGAAAAAGTCAGAAAGTTCGACAATCAATTCTAAGCTGAGCAAAGCTAATTATGGATATAATGTCACATAGACCTAGGGTTTCAAAAATTCTTTCTATAAAGCATTTATAATGGAAGGATCATATCTCATGGGCGGAGTGAATTTGAATTATCCATGATTTTAAAGTTAAAGTTTCATTTTTTGTGACCATGTTCATATAAATATTCAAAAAATGAATTATCATAAAAGTGATATATTTTCTATTAAGAGAACGCCTGGTTAATGTTTGCATCCTTTTAATATATAATACTTTTACTGCTTCAACCCCACCAACACCAAGTGAAGCTTTTATTGTTTTCTTTTTTTTTAATCTACTCTTTTATCTACTTTCCTATAATTAATCTTCCTCTCTCCTGTTTTCTCCCACCCTCTCAAGTTTTCTCCAAGATTCATCAACCCACTTCCAAGTCTTATTCCCATGTTTGACAGTTTTTTGGGACAGGTTTTATCTTCAATAACACAAAACATCAACCATTCATGCGTGCGGCAGCCGAAGTGTGGATTTGTTCATGTGCTTAAGAAAAACATATTTATATTTTTTTAATAATCAATACCATATATAATTGAGTCAATTGAGTCACATAGCAATCTTATATTTATTTTTGACAACTTCAATCTTCTTTCTTATGGCACACACATCACAAATATGTATGTACTGGTGTTTTCTTAAATGTAAACTATAGTGATTGATCCCGAAAACTTCCTTGATTACATCATCTCCACACTAATCTAATCATCTGTCCACATCCCCAGCCATTAGTATTTGGACTACTGAAAGGTTTAAAATTTGCATAGAGGTGTAATTGTAGAATTGGAAAAAATAGAAATACCGTGGAATTTCGAAAGTCCACATTTACCCTTTTATTATAAGAAGTACTAACTTCTAAATTTTATACTTACATTTTCTTTCCATAAAAATGTTCATTATTGCTTCGTTTAAGCAAAAATTTAATGCTTCAGTTAACATTCTAACGTTTCTTTAGTGGAAGTTTCATCTAACTATATTGGAAAGCTCGTAATGTTTTGTTTACTTTTTAATAATTAAACAACCCGTGACGCCGTTGATGAAAGATATGGATGGAAACATTGAAGATGACAGATTTGCTAAGGCATTACAGTGAATGTATGTAGACCTTAATAAATACTATATTAAATGGCTATTCAATAATGGGTGTCAGTAATTATATATTAAATACTATATATTTATTCTCTCCATGGATAAACAAGAAAATTTTCATGAAACATTACCTATGTGAAGATATCGATCACCAAAGCAATTGCCAAAGTAACTATGAAATGTTGCGTTATATTCTCCAAAAAAATTTTATTATATACAAATACACCTTTAAATTCTCAAGCTACCATTTTTCACCACTTAAAAAGTTAGGATATAATATGTCAGTCCCCTCAATTTATAGTCTATACTAAAAGCTATCAATCTATGAATACTTGATACAATATTGATGAAAAAAATTTTGGTACGAATTGATTGAAAAAACAGCGGAAGTTTTTAAAATTAAGTTACTAATGGCCCCCAAAATATAGCAACAAAAGATGGTATATACATGTCTACTTGATCTATAATTCTGAAGTGAAATTGTAATTGATAAATTATAGTAAAATTTGCAAAAATATTAAAATTACAAACAACTTGAATTAATAAAATTGTCCTTGATACCTTTTAGAAAATGTTCCTACTTGCAAAATTTTCTTCCAGTATTTATTATCAAATAAATCCTTTTATATTAATATGCCACTACAAGAAAACGATCCTTTAGAGACATAATTTGTCTCTAAAACAATGAATAATCAACGGATTTGCGAGGAATTTGCTGCAAACTAAAGTAGAGTATTTTTTGCAATTAGTGTATGTTTTAGTAACGGAATTGATGACTGATTAGCTACAGATCTGCGAGGGAATTAACTTCGTTGGAGATCTGTCGTTAATTTTTTAACGAAAGTGCAAAAATTTTAGAACAATTCTGTTTTATTTTAAAGCTCTATTACAAATCTGTCTCTTAAATGAAAAATTCAAAAATATATATAAGTTCAGAGACCAATTACATCTATCTCTATTTGATTTTAACATTTCCCCCTAAAATTTTCTTCTTCCCCCCTTCTTTTATTTACTCAAAAATAAACATAAGCAAAAAAAGTTAAAACTTATTTTGTTTTAAGCCCACGGCACAACTAATTTAGTCTCTCTCTTTCTCTAAAACAAATCTTATAATATCAAACAGATATTTTCTCTTGACTAAAGCATTAATTTCACTCCAATCAACCTCTTCTTTCTGCTCTTAGGTTTTATGTTTTCAGCAATTAGGGTTTCATTTCTTCCCAACTCAATACGAAAAAAGGCGAATCAAAGCCAATGCTCTCGAAAAGCTCTGGGGTTAGCAAGACGCACCTCCACGACGAGAGCAACATCAAATGCCATTTCTTAAGCAAATCAAACCAGCATTTCATAAACCATGGCTCGTTTCCTTCATATGGTACAAGAATGAGGGTTTGGTTCGTGTGAAAAACCTCAGCTCCATTTATATCTTGGTGAGAAATTGAAAACCCAAAAACTCTCATTGAAGTTACTAATTTTTCCACTAAATCTTCATAGATATTATGTTTCTCTCTTTCCCTCTTTCAGTCTATCTTTAGACCTTGGGCTTCTATCGCTCCTTTCTCATCTTGTTCCCCTATACTCTATACATACCCTATAGTCTATACTAGTGACACCTTCGCAATGAAATCTTTTATCAAATTAAATTTTAATTTTAATTATTAAACAAATGGAGACAAATTCACAACGAAAATCATCAATAAACAGCTGTTTAATTATAATAACCATCAAACAAACACACAGTTGCGATGAAAACTTTTCAACTAAAAAAAAAATTAATTGTAACTTACAGAAAATCAAAGACAAATTTTATTTTGTTTTACAACAAAAATTTTGTCTCTAATTCTTTTTTGTTGTGGATTTTCACATCTAATTTGTGGCAAAATTTAATAGTATCAAAGACAAATTTTTTGTGACAAATTGCTTACTCACCAAATAGAATTAGCAATGATGATTTCTACGACAAATATCTATGACGAAAATTCTTTCTCTAAAAGGTTTTTGTGATAGAATTCTTACTTTCAAAAAGAAAAAAAGTCTACATCTATAGTCTACTTCTATAGATACTATAGAGATAGAGTATAGAGATAAAGGTAATTGCAATTTTTTTTTTTTAAGTTACTATAGAAACTTGGATTTCCTCATGGATTTTATTAGAACTAACCATGGGAGCAATAGACATTTCATAAAAAACCATCCGGATTGACATTGACTCGATATAACTCAAGAGACCTAATTGGGTATACTAAGTCAATGCATGATGTAAAAAAGAAAAATTAAAAAAAAAAATGCAAAGTAATTAAAACCTAAATGATAGCAAAAAATTTAAACATCGTCTAAAAATTCAAAACAAAAAGCGAGATCATATGTTTCAATAATATTTCACTTAACTAAATGACTTTTGTCATCAATGCTACCACAATCGGTGTCATTGACTAGCCATATTTTTATGAAAGTTTAACTAGGTATAAGAAGGACATTTAGCTTGTCTTTAACACAATTAGTCCTTGGTGCCTTATAATTATTGATGTAGAACTAAATTTGTGTACATCATCTTTTTCATTTCTTTCTTTCATGAAAATAGATGCTTGGTGTAAAGTGTACACATAGTAGGTAATAGCCAATAGTATTGATAGTATTTTATTATTTCTGATGTACACTTGTCATTTGTCAATTAGATGTTTATCTATATAGGATTTATTAGCTATAGCATAAATAAAAAAATTGTACACGAGCTAAATAATGAGAAAATCATTTCCACTTCCATTTTATTATTTTGTTACAAACTCTTCCTTTTGTTTGCTTGGTATACTAATGTGTTCACGGAGGAAAACTAATTTTTGTGGATCTAATCATTTCACATTGTATCAGAGCATTGGTAAAAATTTGATTTGGTCTTTGTATTCTTTCTATTGTTCTAGTTTAATTGTTGTTGCTTTCATGTCTTTGGTTTTTGACTCTTGAAAATGAAAAATCAAATCATTCCAAATCATTAGACAAAGCAAGTTAATATAGATCCTTTGTTTCTATCAAGATCTGATAATCCTAGTATGGTAGTTGAAAACATAGTTTTTAATGGTATGAATTATCTTACATGGAGTGGGTCTATCAAATCAAGTTTATGAACGAAATCAAAATTGCGTTTTATTAATAGAAGTCTTTGTAAACCTAATGATGATTCACCAAACTTAGCTAAGTGGATTAGGAGTGATTATACAATTTGGTGTTGAGTTTTAAATTCAATAGTTAGTGAACTCTCTCAAAATTACATATACACTCAATCTGTATATGAGCTTTTGTTGAAGATAATAGAACAATATGGGCAAGGAAATCCACCAATGATATTTCAATTATAGTATTAGGACAAACTTAAAAGTTGCTGGGATGAGCTAAATGTTCTTTATTACTATCTTATATGTGATTGTGGAATTATTGAGAACTAAACCTATCATCTGTAGGAAAGGATTAATGCATTTGAATTGTAATGTCGCTTAATTCAATTCCTAATGGGTTTGAAAAAAGGATATGAATCGGCTAGGAATCATATAATTTATATGGATCTTCTACCTATTGTGAACAAAGAGTATACCTAGTATAGCAAGTCGAGAAATAGAAAACTTTAACAATGTTAATTGTAGGTACAAATGTTGCAGCTTTTACATCAAAGTGAATAGAAAGAAGAGTTTGTAATAGAATAACATAATGGAAGTAGAAATAATTTTCTCATTATTTAGCTCATGTACAATTTCTATATTTATACTATAGCTCGTAAATCCTAAATAGATAAATAACCAATCAACAAATGATAAGTGTACATCAGAAATAATAAAATACAATTAGTACTATGACTTGCTACCTGTTATGTGTATACTTCACATAGGATTTGTTCAATTTTTTATCAAGTAAGGATTTGCTCAATCGGCTATTGATCACTCATTATTACTTTTTCATCTCCAAGCAAGTTTTTGATTGTTCTACTTTATGTCGATAACATGTTGATAACTAGTAATTATGCCGAATCTATTGATTCTTTAAAGCATGCTCTTGATACTGAATTGGGTCTTGCAAGATTCTTCTTAGGTATTGAAATATGCAAATCGGATGTTGGTACTCTTCTTAGTCAATGCAAGTTCATCATTGATTTACTATTTGATGTTAGCCTAATAGCTAGCAAACCAATTGCTCTTCCATTACCTTCAAGTCTATTTCTTCATAAGGATCATGGTGATCCTCTCTTATACAAACGGATTATAGGTAAGTTATTATATCTTACACCCATCTATCCTGATATTTGTTTTACTATATACAAATTAAGCCAATTTTTAAGTCAACCACACAAACCCCACATGTAAGTTGCTATTCATCCCTTAAAATATCTTCAAGGTTCTTCCAGTCTTGGTTTGTTCTATCCTTAGCAAAATTCTCTTACACTTCATTGTTATTTTAATTCAAATTACGCTCCCATTGCTTTTAATCATCATTCAGTTATTGGATTCAGTATTATGCTTAGTAGTACATTTATTATATGGAAATCCAAGAAGTAAACAACAATAGTACTTCCTCTATTGAGTAAAGTATTGTAGCATGGCATCTACTAGTAAGGATCTTCTTTAGGCTTCATATATTTTATGTGAAGTACATGTTTCTCTTCCTTGTCCAATTAATCTTTTCTGTAACAATAAGTATACCACTATCATTGCACAAAATCCATGTTTACATAGCCAAACTAAACATATTAACGTGGATGTCCATTTCATTCGATTATGTTGCTAGTAGTTTCATTTCTCTAATTCACGTCTCTTCTATTCATTAGCTAACATATTTGCTTACAATGTTGGTCTCTGTTTCACAGTTCTCCTCTTAGAACAAGTTAGGGCTTTAAAAGCTTCCACTTGAGGAGGCAGGGGAGAGGCGTGAAGTATACACATAGTAGCCAGGATTTGATAATACTAATATTATTTTATTATTTCTGATGTACACTTATCATCTATTGACCGGTTATTTATCTATATAAGATGTACTAGCTACGGTATAAATACAAAAATTGTACACAAGCTAAGTAATGAGAAAATCGTTTCCACTTCCATTATTTATTCCATTACTAATTCTTCATTTTGTTTGCTTAGTATACTGTTATGTTGATAGAGGAAATCTGATTTTCATGGATCTAATCAATTCATAGTTGGTTCTTAAATGCTTTCTTAATAGATGCTTAGAAGTCCCATCGTAAGCTTATAAAATTTTTCAACATTCTTAAAAAAGGAAAACAAATTCTTCACCAAAAAAAAAAAGGAAAAGAAATGATGAGTCAAGAAGAAATTTCACTAAAGATTCATAATAAAGGAAAATTCTCTATTGTAAGTAAAGGGTTGGAAACTTTTCTCAAAAAGTTATTATTTTTTATATATTTTTATAAATTTGTAAATCCAATCCTATCTAATCGAGCCTCTTAACCTCAAACATTAGCTCAATCAAATAAATACCTAATATAGCTATGATAGTATCTCTTTCTAGCTTTAATTGATAAAATATTAACTTAAACACATACACACACACACATGATCCAAGGTGATGATAGTATATATAACAAGTATGACCTCTACTTACACTCTTGGTGATCTAACAGCCATTGACAATGGTGGACCCACAAAAAGCCTTCTAGAACATAGGCAATAAAAGGCCCTCCAATGCTCAAGTTAGCGAATAGAGTATTGGAGAATTGAGCAAAGGGAGTACAATTAAAGGTTAGTTAAGAGAAGTCAAGAATTAGATCATTTTACCTGGGGTTTTACCTCCTATTTATAGAAGAAAGAGAGCTAACTCGCTTAGCCATGTAACTCGTAAGGATTGGCTTAAGCACATTCTAAGGTAAGGGTGTTGTTAGTATGAGAAAGGATAAACGCCTTTTTACCAGTTAGTAAGCCTCAAGTAGGGAGCTTTATCACATCGAAGTGGGCGCTGCCATGACTTAGACAGTTAGATACTTAAGCTATACATCAGGACGTCATGTAGCATTTAATGAGAAGAGAAAGAGAGAGAGGAATAAGAGCTTAACTCCATTAGATGCAGCGCCCTCCGAGGGGTGCTTTGGATGGTAGGCTTAGCTCCTCCTTGTGGTTGGAAGGGGATCCTCGGGTAGTAGATCTAGTTGTAGTGGACTTCTTGAGTGCTTAGAGCTTAGACTCTAGAAGGCTTGAGGCTTTAGGTTCTCTCAAAGGATGCTTAAGCTCTCTATCTATTTGAAATTGGAGAGGGCCTGAGACTCTACGAGTGCTTAGAAACTATTTGGACTTACACTTGGGTTGTTAGTGAGGTGAGCTGTTGTGGCACTCTAATTTGGGTTACGTGTACACTTGTTGGGGAAATCATGTACTAGGGATGAGAGAATCCCCAGAGTGTACTAATTGGAGCTGGTGATGGACTTAGCCCTTTATAGCCTTAGGCCGAAAGGTGACAATCAACAAATAACAAGTTAACTAAATACGTATATCTATATAAAAAATCATTTAATATTCCATTACAGGAAACATTTTAATAAATATCAATATTTTGCAAAAGATATAAATATGAATATTAATTATTTTAAGGGATGTCATCCGAAACCGTTGTGGGAAATGATGGCAATTTGATGAAACAGTACCTATGTGAAGATATTGATCACCAAAGCAATGGCAAGTAATTTCGTTATATTACATTATATTCTTCATACAGTTTTAAATTTTTATTAAAATTTTAGATGTAAAATATTGATCTCCTCAATCTATAGTCTATAATAAAAGCTATCCATCTATGAATACTTTTACAATATTAATACAATTTTTGCGATGAATTGATTGAAAAACAAGGGAAGTGTTTATTCTAGACCTATGTCAAGATATTAGGTCGTAAGTGGCCCTAAGATATATGCCTATTCGGATTTATAATTCAAAAGTGAAATTGTAATAGGTAAGTTATAGTAACATTAGCAAAAGCTATTAAATGACAGACAACTTCAACTTATAGACTTTTTATTTATACCTTTAAAATATGTTGAGACTGGCAAATTTTTCTTCCTTTATAAATTACTAAATCCACACTTTTTGCCGATGGGTTCAATTGAAACCAGCCAAGAGAGAAAGTCCATTCTTCATTAAATAAATAAATAAACCAACTAGATTGACACTGACTTGGCATAAGCCTAGGAAATGCAAAGTAACAAAAACCTAAGTGCAAACCAGAAAACCAAACATGTAAATTAAAAAAAAAAAATGAAACCTACGTGCAAACCAAAAATCTAAACATGTTCCCAAAAAAAAGAAAGTTAAAGTGCGACCACATGTTTCGACAATATTTCAATATAACTAAATGATTTTTGTCTTCAATACTTATGGTTGTAGTTGCTCCCAAGCTACTAAAGTTTAATTTGTAAATAAGTTGAATTTAAACTTAAAATAAAATTTATTTATTTAAATAGATCGAGTTCGTGAATAGACTCGTAAGTTATATATATAAGATATTATAGTATATATCATATCATATATAATCAAAACTCAAAACATATATATATGTATATATATTATATCTAAATAATATATATAATATATTAATATTCTAATTTTTATTCATTATCAACTATCTACTTATTAAGCTACTTAAACTTAGCTTACTTTAAGTTGATTATACTCACTTTAAGCTTGACATCTCTCGAACTCAATTTGTAAATGTTTCAAGCTCAAACTTAATATAAAATCCATTTAAATAAATAAACCTAGTTCATGTAAAAGCTCAAGTTAACATAAGGTTAATTACTTCTTCGCATTCAACATAAACCTTTAAAAGCTCAATTCTACTTGGCCTCTCTATAGCACTATCAGCGCTACCACATCTGGTATTATTGATTATCCATAAAGTTTTATGGAAGTTTGAAAAAGTTTGAGAGGGACAATAAGTCTTTTTCTTCGAGAACACAATTAATGCTTGGTCCCTTGTAATTATTAATGTAGGAATAAATTCACCTATGGCACCTTTTACTTTTCTTTCTTTCATGAAAATAATTGCATGGGTCTCAAATGCTTTCTTAATAAATGCTTAAAAGTTTCACATTGTAAAAAGAAAATAAAATTTTCAATATTATTTTGAATAAAATAATAGGCTCATTAGAATTTTCAAACTGTTCAAATATTAATGTATATTGCTTATGTTACTTGATTCTAGAGACGATATTAAGGGGACAAAAAATTCACTACCATGAGTAAAAGGTTCCAACCTTTTTTCAAGAAGTCATTATTTTATATTCCATGTACTTTAGTAAATTTGTGAAGCTGGATTTCATTCAATTGAATTTCTTAACACCAACCCTAGCTAGACCCAAGTGAATGCATAATCCAGCTTTGATAATATTTCTTTCCAATTTAATCAGTATTGACTAATTAAATATTAACATAAATTAAAAAAAGAATATGAAAATCCCAAAAGGAAGAATTTGTGTGGCAACATTTGCAGAAGGAAAAGGAAAATATGAAATCTTAATTGTTTTGAGGAATGTCAATATAATATGAAATGATGGCAATTTGGTAGATATGATGTCAATGTAAGGTTAAGGAAGGATCTTCACTCACACACTCTCTCTCTCCCCCCAACCTTGGAGTTGGACCCCACTCGCCACCGACCTTCGCGTTCCCCTTTTTTCCCTTTCTCCGCTCCAACGTCAAATATTCTATATTACCACAAGAACCCGATTGGACCCACGCGCTTGCATTTAAGCGTTAACGTAACTTTCACACCCTACCGGCATTGCAATCGCAACTACACCTTTTAGTTTGGAGCACTCGTTGTGTTTTAGTCGAAAATAATACATATTATTTGCATGCATGGTTAAAAATATCCTAGTCTTTTATTAATGGATTTGACATGAAATTCATATAAATTCAAATTAAAGCCATCCTTCTTCAAAAACTATTAAAAAACTATACAAAAATGCCTAATTTTTTGAAGTAGTACATTTCTGAAAAGAATTTCCAATATTATGAAATTTTTCTTTTGATACTAAGTTAATCTTCTATATAAATGGGCAACTGTAATTTTGTTTCGAGATGGATGCATTGTCTAATTAATTTAGGGTTTTCTTACATGTGTAATATTTCAATGGTTAGTACAACTTAAACCAAATTGTGAATTGATATTAAAAGAAATAGTTAAGTTGTGTATATAATGATACAAAATATCGACTTAAATTAGCACTTGGGAAACATTTTCACAATACCGATATTTTTCAAACTGTTTACATACACTATGTTTGAAATTTAGGATGCCTTTGTAATTTGGATTTTATTTTTTATTTTTTTGGAAAAATATCTCTAATTTCAGCCTAATTAATCGAAAATATGACAAGTATATATTAACATATATACAAAAAATCAAACAATGGAGTTTTGGCTACATCAGGAAAATCAGACGTGAAAGGTTGGTTGCTTTCATAACAAATGATGAAATTCTCCATGTTTGCAGCTGGCAGTTGCTTGTTCTTGGAAAGAGATAGAGCAATAGGACTCACAGCCTTTCTTCCTCCTTGACTTTCTCAACTTGCACCCGGTGGTCCTGTCCTTACGTTTGCTTTACGTACCGAATTCATCCTAGAATCATTCTTTCCCGCCAATTGTATGTTCAGCCATTTAAGGAAATTTATACTTTAAAGAGGTGAGTACGGTATGGTTCGAGTTGTCTATTAAAGCAAACATAATACTATAATGCAGCGGGATTTTTTCTTTTAATCTAGTTTTGCTTAAGAAAATTTTTGTTAAATCATAATACACCTCGTTGGTTCTATAACAATGCAGATTAAAAGTAATCAGTAACTAAGTTAATAAATACTAATAAAACCATATTAATAACTTGTTATTTGCTACTTGACTTTATATACCACTATTTAATACCTTTCATGATTCATGCGATACCAAAATAGTATTCTTTTTAAACCCGTAACATCCTTTTCGTAAAATGATACTTATAAATTTAGATATTTTTCCTTTTTGGGCCTCTTTGCAGTGGTCATTTATTAATAAAAGATTAGTTTTGATGTTATTTATAATATTTAAGATAAAAATAATTAGTAACCAAGTGAATAAATACTAATAGATCAATTTCGATCTATTGATCCAAATCATTTGTGTGCAATATCACAAGTTTATAGTCCCGATAATCATTAGTTCCCAAATTTCTTTTTTCACAAAATAAAATGATTAGAAAAAGTCGTGTCTACTATCAGTCGTAGATTCATTATGTGAGGTTATATTTTGAGTTTATGTATAATGTCGGAGAGTAGCTTCAAGTGGAAAACTGAGCCACCCAAATTCACACCCATAAAGTAAGATTTTACAAGATACTATCCATGATCTTCCAAATTTATCATTTGAAATACAAGATAGATGATATATAACTGATAAAGTACAAATGAATAATTGGACTTCTACACGTATTTAAGCTTCTAAAGGGAGATGGAGGAAACTCTAGATTATATATGCTCATCTTATTAATTTTAAACGCATTATGTTTAATATATTGTCCCCCTTCCTTCTTTGTTATCTGGTAAAAATTCATATAATCTTTCTATAGGGTTTATTTTTAATTTTTTGGACTCCATTTGGCTCACGATTTAGATTAATAGTAAAAGTCCAATTCAATTCTATTGGTAAACTTTTTCGAAATTGAATTGAAAAAGGCTATGATTACACAATTTAACTTACTCATATTTATCAATTCGTTTATTTTTTGGGGATGGGGGCTCAAACAATAATATTATCATTCAAGAGAAATGACTTTTGCCTGTAAAAGCAGTATGAAGAGCAAAATTAAAGATACGCAATACTTGTGTCTATCCATATATTATCTGTTTTGAATTTCTTTTGTCTTGTAAATCAAACAAGAGAAATGAACTTTTCCTACCCTTCTTGTATAGTAAGCAAAGTGTAGAAATTATATTTATTTTTTTGTCCGTTTTGACCATTCCATCTATATTTATTCATTTTCTTCTATTTCCACTTTCTATATAATCTAAATTATTGGCTTAAGTAACTAAAATCTTTTTACATATTTAATAAAAAAGAAAAACTAACGGAGAAAAAAATCACCATTAGAGGTTAGACAAGAAAAACCTACACATTACTCATACTTATGTTCAACTTAAAAATGTAATGCCCATACAAATTTAAGAGAAAATCATTTCAAAACTAATGACTTTTTTTTTTTATAGATATTTATGATAGGCTTAATCCTACCTACCTTAAAACCTATTTACACTAATTATTTATCTTAACTCCTAGCCGAACCCTCTTTAACTCTCTCATTTCTTCTATTTTATCTACTTTATCTTACTCTCAGTTGAAACCAACTACTAGGTTCTTAAAAACTCAAGGAGATTTCAAATTAAATGTAGTTTAAGGTGAGTTTAAGTATCCAACCCCTTTTTTTTTGTGAAAAAAAAAACCTATTTTCATGAAATTTCTTAATATTTCTTAAGAAATCTAAATTTAAGTTAGTTATTTTTTGCAGCTCTTTATTAAGTTTTGCTTCTTAATTGGATTATAAGAAGTTCTACTCATTCTCATGTAAGTTCTCTCATCTTCTCTTTTAGTTGATTGTTAAGTTTTGATAAAACTAGAGTGTTTTGGATTGATTTGATTTGAAATTTAAAGTTTGGTTGAGTTAAAAATGTGTTTTTGTGTTGGGTTGAAAGATGTTTGAGGTGTATTTAAGGTTAAGTTAATGAATGGAAGAAAAGGAGTGGTTTTGGAGTGCTATTAAAGATGGAATTTTTACTTTGCTAAGAGGATATAACCTATGATATAATCATATCACAAACCATATCCCTACTTGTATCTAAATGGTTAGAAAGTAACATGACTAGATACATAATCATGTTGCTTATCGTGCTCGATAAAAGGGAAGGATGGTTGGGATTTGACATGACGAAGTGATATGGTCATCTCGCTAACCATATTTGGCTATGTTTGTTTAATGTGTAATTTTCTCTTGTTGTTTTTCTTAACCATTCTTAATCAAATTTTTTCCAAATCTTAATCTTAAGTTCCATCTAGCTTTTTTTTGAAAAGTTCAAACCTTAGAATTCATAAGTCCTTTGAGTTAATTTAACCTTTTAGATTAGTTTCAAATACTTTTTACTTCCTATGTCATTTTAAACAATTTAAATGAACTATTACTTAAGTTTGCAAATCCAATACAATACTTAATAGCTTTCAAGCTATAATCCTTCTAAATTTCATTGCTTCTTCAACCTTTTAATTCTTCTTCCAAATATTTCTTTTAACTTATTCTTAATTAAAGTTTCAAACTTTACTATTAGTCTTAGTTGTATTACTCTTAGGACTTAAGGTTGAGTGCAGGGTCGTAATCAAAATTAAGTTAGGAGTTTTAAATTAGAAACTTTATTTTGAATTAGACTAATGATGGATTAAGGAAGGCTTCTTATTCTAATTGTCAAGTTCTTCATCTAAGATCCTATATGAACACAATTCGGACTTTGAGATTTGAATTTCAAACTTGTAGTTTGTTTACTCAGTTTCTAAGTATGTGATGCATGTATGATGGTTGTGCTTAATAGGATGGTATAAAAAAAAGGACTAACCTATATTTAACCTAAAAGTTATTGGCTACTATATATGCTTGTCTAAGTCATCCTAGGAGCTTGTAATGGCAGATCCATAGAGAGCAAATGCTAATTTCATATGAGGTTTCTCTACTAGACCTATATGCTAAGATGATGTAGCTAGATTTAGGTATTATGGTAGCTATACTCTACAATAGGCATAAAGGACTCTAAAAGAAAACTTATATACTCATATATCTATCTATATGTATATAAGATCATGAATACCTCATAGTTGCTTACTGCTGAAACACAAGATAATAACTGGTTGACTATTTATTACTTACATTGAATGCATGTAATTGACTATATGACATCCATGTATGCTCATGCATTATGTATTGGGTTGTAACTTAAACTTTATTTTTATAGTTATAGATTGATTTGATAAGTTTGTTATCTATGATTAGTATAAGAATTGTTTTCATCGAGTTGGGTAGGATAGGCCATTAGTTCCATATACAGTTGAGATTACTAAACTGTGGAATTATGGAACTAATTTTGAGTGGAATTATTAATAGATTTTGTTGTTGTAGAGTTAGAAACCCTATATGTATAATTATGGTTGGATTGACTCACTTGTGAGTCATTCAATTGTTTAGATTATGAAGATTCAATTCTACTAACGGCAATTACCATAGATGACCTCCGTGATTATAGTTGATTTTATAGCACTAGTATGTCATTACAAAAATAAGGACACATGACAGGTTATGGCTCTTTTAGATTTTAAGACGTTATAAAAAACAATTGAGTCTAAGTTTTAATTTTATAGTACTTAGTTTTATATGCTTGTAGGTCTAATCAAATTTAAATTGGGTTTAACTATTAGTAAAGTTTTGATATTAATATGTAGTAATCAAATTAGAAGGAAAATATTATATTTACATAATTGAACTAAAAGATAATTAGTCAAATTGACTTCAAACATATAAAATAGCACCAAAAATTAAGGCTAAGTTTAAAATTATAAAATCTATCAAGTTTAAACTCAAATTAAAAACTATATCTACTCGACTTGATTTATTTAAAGTCATTCGTCTTTTGTAGGCTTCACTTTTAAATTATAAACACTCAACAAAACAAAATCCATATCAATGGGCATCAATGTCATAATTCTTACTTATAGATTTGGTGGACAGGGTCTATGATCTTATCAGGGAACAAGGTAATAGGATGTTATGGACAAAGAATCTGTCATTCCTGATCTTATGAATTAAGGTTTATGAGAAGCTTTTATTAATCAGTAACTTTCAAGCAGTAGTTAGCCTACTAAATAAGAAAATGAATAATTCAAAAGAAAATGGTGGATGCAATGGATCTACCTCTTTCGTATATATTTTTCACTAATTTATTAACATATAGAATAAAAGATATTATATTCACTTATTGGTAGCTAACCTGAATTGTATACTCTCCTACCAATAAGTCATCAAGGTGTAACTCTTAATATGTTTTTAGGATGACCTATTAGTGGTAGCTGACTTGAATTGTATGCTGAAAAAGAAGGAGATTTAGGCTCAATTGTAAAGTTTGGTGATGAAAACATTGTATATTCAAAAGGAAAAATTGTGAGACTTATTGGTTACGTGTTACACATAAATTATAGGAGATTATGAAATTAGTTTATAAAGTCATAATTATGAATACCTTATCAAAATATGATTATAACTTTTGAGCCAAGTAATTGATGGGCTCGTTTATATTTATTGGCTTGATTATTTGTAGTTTTTGGTTTAAGGCATTATAAATGGTTATAAAGCTGACTCCTTACTAGTAAATAGATAGTTCAGATCTAGCTTTAGTTTAGAAAAGAGGTCTGAAGACTGCGGAAAGTATCATTAGGGTGGCTCGAATCATATAAAAAAAAGAATGAAGATTTAAGTTTAATTATAAAGTTTCACGAATATGAAGTAGTGTGTTTAATGAATGGAGATTATAAGATTCCATAATTAAATATTCTACATAAATTTATGAGAGGTTATGAAATTAGTTTATAAAGATATAGTTATAAGTACATTATCAATACATGATTACAACTCTTTTATTAAGTAGTTAATAAACTCATTAATATTTGTTGGTTTGATTATTTGTAGTTTTTAATTTAGAGGATTACACTTACTCATGGTGAATTATTATATACATATATACATAAAATGAAATCCTATATATGAATTTTACTTTTCTATATTATAAAAGATTAATAAGGGTATGTTTAATTCGATCATGTCCTACCTATTATTTCCAAACTTATTTTCCGTCCTTTTCAACCGAGGAATGGGATTAACAACAAGCTAGGAGAGTCTCACGCGTTCACGCGCCCCAAGATGCACTTACGCATCTTACAAGAAGTTCTTTTCCAAAGCCCACGGTTTAGTGGGTTCCCCAGTTCTCAACTTTTCTCTGGCACAGTTCTTGACGTCACCCTCTCTTTTCCTTTTTTTTTTTTTTAATTTTTTTATTTCCAGATTCTATGTTGTCGTTTTCAAGCATTTCCACCAAATGCTTTTTCTTCTTTCCTTCTTAATGGGTAAAACATATTTTATTAGGTAAATTTTTGTACCATACTTCTTTTCACAGGACAACTATGTGTGAAACACTGTACTTTTTCTTTTTCTTTTTCTTTTTCAATTTATCAA
The DNA here is from genome assembly GCA_024138005.1 of Lumnitzera racemosa. NCBI lineage: Eukaryota > Viridiplantae > Streptophyta > Magnoliopsida > Myrtales > Combretaceae > Lumnitzera > Lumnitzera racemosa. The sequence goes on from JAMXBC010000005.1 coordinate 27,681,307, forward strand.
ATACTTCAACCAGGAGTGAGTCGGATTTGCATTTTTCATATTCATGTCCCCTTCTAAAAAGTCCTTCCATTTTCCATTTCATGTCATGAAAATTGCACTTTTATTTTTATCTTACTCTATTCTGCAAATCAAATATTACATTACTTTAGTATTTGTAGTTTTAATTTTACTCTTGATTAAAAAAAAAAAATTTCATAATTGTATGTAGTAAATTATTTATCTGAACAAGTATTCTTCAATTATCAATAACTTGAAGGAAAATAGCAAAACAAAATTCATTCAACTAAAAGAAAAACCCTTTTTTCATAGAAATGATAATTCATGCCATTAAGCATTGACAGGTGCTAAATTTAAATATATATATATATATATATTCCTATCATATATTTATTTTTCTCGTAAGGAGTTCCATCAACTCCCCTTATTTATAATTTGTAAATTATTTGCTTGGAACTATGCTTTGAGTCTATGATAAATGAATTCCTACATCCAGCCAGGGAAATACATTAGAAACTGTATTTATCATCAAAATAGCATTTTCTAACTTTACTAGCAATTTGGTAACTATACTAACATATTATTCCGATTTGTGCACTACTTGTCTTGAATTCCAGATTCATGAGAGATCAAGTCAAAAGATGGTCGGTTGAATTTGACAAAAGTAAATTTCAGATACCAAGATTAGATATGACTTTGCCAGTGGCATTTCATTCGCCGCCCTTTCTGTATTATAAATTCAAGCGGGGTGTATTTCCCAAATGCTTGCGGAATCATCTTTTCTATACCATGTTTTGGAAAGGAAAATAGAGAGATAAGGTTTACGGTATTTATACACATCTGACCAATAACCTTTACCATGTATTTGCAATTTGCATACACTTTGCTTAGAGTTATATATTTTAAATAGTGAAGTCCTATTAACAAGCATGTTGATTGGTCGACCGAAGCATATGGAAAACGACTACCTATGTGCATTCATAATTCTTGTTCTTTAATTTTCTAGATTGATCTTTTTTATTTTGGGTAAAAAATCTTCTAGAATAATCTCGAAAAAAAGGTAAGAAAAGCAAAACAAGCTTATTTTTCTATAGCAAGTAAAAAGAAAAGAAAAAAGAGAAATACTTTTTCTCAGATTCTGTCCTAGCAAAGCAAGCACGGCTGAGTAGTAAGGAATCAGGAGTCATAATCATAACTTCCTGGTCATTTCCTACTAAAATTACCACCCAACTAGAAGTTAAATTGGGTCCACCAACTCATGGGGCCCCCCTTCCAAGAAAACATTAAATTGTGGACCCCGCCCTAGTGGGGTGTAGCTTTCATAATAATTACTTGGGACCTGGGCCAATGTTTGAAACGAAATGTGGAAACGAAAACTCCTCCATCGTTGTTTGCATCTCTCTCTCTCTCTCTTGGATATATTTGCAAGGCATACGGTGTTTTTAATTTTTTTCTTAATTTTTCTTTTCAAATTGTCATAAGTGTGGTCTTATTTTGGTTTTCTCCTAAAAATGTCTTTCTTACATATACTCTATATTAAATTTATAGCTGCCTTCGAGATAAGGATGTAGGGTTAATGCCAAATAATAAATAAATTTGATGAATTTCATAAGGATATTTTTTATTTAGAAATCAAAATAATCCAATTCAAACAAGTTATAAATTTAGAAAAGAAAAATTTGTTGGGATTAGTAAAGTACTTTTAATCAAAAGTGTATGTGCGGCAATCAAATCATCCATTATTTTGTATATATCCATAAGGCATATGCTTTTTTTTTTTTAATTTTTTCTATTTTTTTTTTTGAAATTATAATAAGTAAGGTTTTAATTCGATTTTCTCTTTACAATATTTCATCTATGTCTACTCCATATTAAATTTATCGTTGCTTAAAACTTATTGTTTGAAAAATTTATATTTGATCGTACTCACCTAAAAAATAATATTGGATTATATCTTCCTTTTTGTAATTTAATTAAATCATGTTGAAAATTATGATTAATGAATGAGAATTCCAAAGTAAAAATTCATGTAGTTTTAAACAAAAAAATAAAAAGTTTGAAAGGAATAATTTGTTTGTTAGAGAAAAACACTTTCTTTTTAAATTAGATAAAGCCAAAAAGGATAAAATAAGTATAAGTTTATAGGGTTTTGCTAGATATTTAAAATTATAAAGGGTTGTATTTATTTTTGTACTTTTATCTTTTTAATATTTTATTTTCCAAACAGAAAATTTAAAATTAATTCCAAAATAATTGAAAAAGAAAGACATAAATAAAGGCCCAGTTATTTAATGTAATAAGTTTACATTTTACCCATTCGCTATAGCTATTACCTTTATATTTACAACATTTGCCATGTTTATTATGTCGGTTAAAAGAAGTATATATATTAATATTCACAAGGTTTTCATAATATTACATGCTTTTTTTCATGCCAGCTGAAGGAAGTAATTTATTTACTTCAGATTATATATTTCAAATATATGAAATGTTCATATATTGTAGAGTGCTTTGTAAATATTAGAAATGTCTTCATAACTTGTGTCAATTGCGATGATATCACCGGTTATTCATCTGCATAAAAATTTATGAGAACATAATATTGGTTGTTTAATATATTTTACCTTGTTTATTTTCTTTTATGTATTCTTAAATATGAAAATAATTTTTAAATCTAAAAAGTAATTTTATTTTAATATATTGAAAGGTGTCGCATCAATTATTAAAATGAATTTGGAAGTGGGGAAGAATTTTTGAGTTAGCTTTGTTTTATTGTGGGGCCCATTACTTGCTTGTCAAGGTTTTTGTTCCCTTCTTAAGGAACTCTAACCGTGAACTTTGGGCAGTTCTCTAGGCCTTGACCGTGATTCTATGCTTGCCGTACACGTGTTACCACTTTGGTAATATCCCACCAATCACCAAGTGCAAGGCGTGATGCCACATGGACGTTGAAGGTGCAGGCATGATTTACTCCTGATGTAGAATTTATTTGTAGTTAAATGCTGTTAGTACAGTGGTTAATCAGCGGGAAGGTGGAAAATTCGATGCTGTACTAGTTTGACAACTTTTTAACGATCCACAGTAACAAGAAGAAAAGGTTTTCATACCTCCATCTTTGTCTTCGATGTTAAGGTAGAAAGTGGTTTCGACATCTTACCATTTACATCTCCATAACACCATTTTCAAGGTGTAGATGAAGGGATCAGTGTATTTTATGCCTATCTAGCGTACGTCCAGTTCCTCACGTGATGGGAATCAACTTTACACTTCGATCAATTTTCAGTATTAAGGGATAAAATGAAGAGGGATTAGGAACGAGGAATATAAGTCTATATATACATAGGGATAATTGGTAAAGGACGTTTCTTAATATATATGTAGACTATAAAGTAGTATAATGAGAATTTATAAAAAATCTTCATTAATACTTGAGCTTGAGTCTGGTTAGGACTGATTTTGTTTTGAGTTCATTGTTTCAAACTGTTCTGACTGTTGAAAGATTGAACCTGTCTATCCAAACCCCATCACCAGTACAAATAATTAACTAATATCTGTACCTACATCATCATTGGGCTTCCTGCACATAACGTCATACAACTTTCACCTATCAACACAAATAAATTGAAGATAAGGGAAACAACTGCAACAAGTGGAAAGAGGAAAATATTCGTTCTTAAATTGAAACATATGAAAATCCCTATTTTAGTTTTGGCTCGGTTCATCACTGCTTTGCATTTATTATTTTGTTGATCAAAATTGTGAAAAAAATAAAAGAATTAAATGTCGAGTTCAACATACTATATGGTATTTGGCATAACTTAGGGGCAGCCTTCCTCTCTGTCTATAGTTAGTGGTATCTAACTAAATGAATTACGAAAGCATACCTTACTTATGGGGTTATAAGTGCATTATAGCCTTTTATTTTTCTTAACCTAATTATAGCTTTCCATCTTAAAAACATGATTTGATATTATTCAAAATTTGAGTATAATTTACTTCATTATTTGTTGTCAAGTTTATCTAATTTTAATTTTTGTTCGAAATCCATTTACTAAGTTAATATTTACACGTAAAATCTTGAGTTATTTCATGCTTTAAGTTTGCTTGGCTTTGTGCTCTATTAATTTTCAATGTATTCAAAAAGCTTTGGTCAGAAACTATATTAAAAGTCTCATAACCTATTCAAATGAGAAACAAAACACTCGCTTAGATTCAAAGCTAAATTAGCATCATCTTATTCTCAACACAACCACTCAAAAGGCTTAAGAGAACTTAAGAATCACTTAAGTGGTCTAGGATCACTATGTAGTTAGAACAATTTGGAAATTGATTTTGGTAGTGATTCTTGAGTAGAAAGGTTTAGAAAAGGGTTTAAGATTGATAAATAATATTGAAAAACCCTTATAAAATACAAAGTAAAACTACTACAAGAAATAGGGGTTAGGCATCTGGATGCTAGCTGCCATGCACGAAAAAGCATAGTTTCAATACTGGTGTTCGGATGCTATTGGGGAGGGGGGGGAGGGGGGGGGGGTTAGTGTTCGAACACCTGTTCAACCCCCCATACACAATACCATTTCTACCAATTCGTAACTCCACACTCCCAAAACAAAAACCTAATAGAGAAATGTCACCACACCCATCAAACCCAAAACAAATCACCCTTGTAGCCAACTTCTCCTCCTAACCATATAATCAAACACAACTTGTAGAAAAACAACAAATAAGGATGTAAGAACAAAAATATACCTATGGCAATACGATTCTAACACGTTCACCACCACACAAATGCTATAAGATATACATAAGGTTGCCCTAAGATCGTTTTTCTTATTATCCTATGCAGAAAAATGAAATTCCTTAAGATGTTTCAATAGAAACTCAATAACAACAATATACACCAACTTACCTTATAGTAAGTCACCTTTAATCACACTTATACTGTTGACTACTCGTTGTTACCCTCCCATTAGAACCCTTAAATTACTTTTCCTACAATGCCCTAGCTAGAAAACGAATTTCTCAACATTCTTTGATTAAAACTTACTAAGAAAATGGGTTTTCAAACACTTACCATTGATTGATAATTTCTAGAACGTATTGATCTCTTTGGTTTGCAGCATGTGTAGAAAACCTTAGCACATTGGCACAAAGAGGTGAAAATGTGGGAAAAGAGGGTTTCCCTAACCCTAGCTTCAACTTTTGTACTAAAGCTCATACAATCTTTTCCTATATTGGTAATTCCCATACTTTTAACTCATAATATTGCATTTTTCCTTAATATGAAACTCTCTATTTTAAATAATTCTTTTTTATTTACACTTTGTATTTTTACTTTAATTTGGGTTTTACAACTCCTCTCCTACAAAAACTTTCGTCCTCAAAAGTTAAGGAATTACATACCTTATTCTTGAAACAACTCTGAGTAGTTTTTGTCTCATCCCTTCTTCCAACTCCTAAGTTGTCGCCTTTTTTGAATGACATGCTCACTGAACCTTTACTTAGAGTATCTTCCTTCTCCTCAACTCTTGAACCTCAGTGTTCACAATCCTTATGGGTCACACTACTGTTGACAAGTTTAGTTGCAACTCTAGGGTTTCTACATCCATTACCAGTATCCAGTGTTGCTATGTCTCCTATTTTGGATTGGGTTTTAACTTCCTTAACATGGATATGTAAAAGATGTTATGGATACCCTCTAACCTAGGAGGAAGCTCCAATTTATATGCTATACTTTTGATCCTTTCTATCACTTTGAAGGGTCCAATATACCTTGGAGGCAACTTTCCTCTCAGCCCGAGTGTGAAAACTCCTTTAATTAGAGACACTTTTAGTAAAACCTCGACTCCTACTTAAAACTCCAATAGGTATCTCCACTTGTTAGTGTAACTCTTCTAACGACTCTAAGTGGCTTGCATTCTCTACCTGATCAACCTCACTGCCTCTTACACTAACTCTAAGCCCAAAACCTATCTTTATTTAACCTCGTCCCAATATATGGGCATATTGTACTTCCTACCATATAGGGTTTTATAAGGGACCATTTGAATAATTACTTAATAGTTATTTGTCACATCCCAAACTTATGAATTGTAATAGCCCTGCCATATAAACCAACTTTAGCTACTAACTTAAGTATAGCTAACACTAAGCCTTTGACACTCCACAGCTTTGAGTAATCCAATTTAATATCTGTTTAGTATCAACCTGCAGTGTAGCTTTCTAAAATATTTTTTGAAAGAAATAATATGGTATAAAAGTTTGAGAAGAAACCAGAAAACAAATTTTATAAATAACTTTAGAAAAAAAAAATACGATAAGGGTTTATAAAAGTCTATAGGCTTTCACAACATTATATCGATAAATATAAATGAAAACTAGAGGCCCACTAATAGAGACTTTATTAGTTTTCGTATAAGTTAGTAAATTTGATAAATAATTAAGAACATCGCCCAAGAGTTTTGAATCTCACTCCCCGACCCTGTTCTTTAGTCTTTCTAGGACTTGGTGTAATTCTGGCAATTCTATTGGGAAACCTACAAAACAATTATAAGGGATTGTGCGAAAACTTGCTCGGTAAGTGGAACGAAGATAATAGCACCTATCAGTCATCAAGCAATCAGGTTTTTCAAGTAAGGTTAATTAGATGCAATATATGTTTAAGCAAGTGCCATTGTAGGACGTTGATTGGTTGTCATGACATTAAAGAAATTACGTTCATTCTAATTTAAGTTTTGAGGAATTTCATGCTACGCACTTCGCGAATCGGTGACTAAATTAGGGCTTATGCAATAGAGAAACACGCTTCACTCAAGACTACTTTCGAATAACTGTCTTCAACCTTACCGCGACTTTTTCTTCTATCACTTAGTTGAACTAAAGATGAGGAAATACCTTTTTTGCTATCGTTATCAAAGGGTTTTTGTTTAGCCCGAACTTCCTTATCATTTTCCTTTAGTAGGTTGTGATGTAAGTCCAATTAAAAGTTAGGTCGAGTTTGACTTAGTTTATCTCTTAAGGTGATTGAGAAATTTTCAAGTAATTCAAAGTAAATAACATCATAAAGCAACCAATATATACATCCAACACTCAACAATAGTAATATCATATCCAAGCATATATCTACATAGGTTTCTAGCTTACACTCACAAGTAAGACACGTAGTAAGATCTCCAAGTACTTTTAATAATACTTCAAAGTATAGTGAAGAACCGATCCTACTTACTTACACTTATGGATATTTTACTCCTGACTGTTGTCTCCTTGATCTTTAAGCATCCCTAAAATATAGAATTGATTAGTTTTGAAGCTTTGATTCATTAGTTATTTGTTTGTTTTATATGTTTTTGGTTGTTCAATAATAAATTTTATAAGTTAGTTTCACTTAAAAATTATGATTTCTTGACTAATTAATGATTTTTTTACAAATTATCCTAATTAGTCGAATCCTCTGAGCTATCATCTAAGTGGACTTATTGTGGTTTTCTTTAATCACAATCCTCTAAGTTTGGTTCTAAGAAGTTTTGTAGTACTTTTTTTTTAGTCTAAAAATCTTTTGAGTTTGGTTCTAAGTGAATTTATAGTAAATTCCTTTAGTAAAAAATCTTTTGAGTTTGTCTTCGAGCTAATTGAGGTTATTTATTGCACCAATTCTTTCCTTTGAGATAGCCTCTAAGCTTCTCTAAGTAAAATTCCCTATTTGAAAATCTTCTGAGCTATCCTCTAACCTTATTTTCTATAGAAGTTTTAATATCATCACTGTTAGGACCCTATAGGGGGCCTAATAGAATTTCTAAAATTTTTATATTACATGTGTACTCATGATACGAAAACCACTTTGCAAATCAAATGTTGCAAGACTTTAAATAATCTATCACTAGGTTTTTTTTTATTTTTAATTAATTAACATATTGTAAAATATAAATAGTAATAGATATATAATATTTTACAGTTTCTCAAAACTGCAAAAAATAGGTATCTCTTTCCAAATGATGAAAGTGGGTAGTAAAGTTCTAAAGTTTAGATTTATTGTAGTTACAAAATCTAAGTATAAGAATAATAATTATATGTAAGGATTCAAATCAACTTTATAATCTACCTTCATATTCTATCTTCTAAGACATCTCAACATTGGTACTTAACGCTCAACTGTTAACCTATATCCAATTATCTATCAACCTATAAAAAAAGAATTATTGGGGAGTAAGTTATAAGAATTTAGTGAGTTATTCCTCATATTATATCAGTAAGCAGGTTGTTAAACAAATTATTAACAACCATATGAATATATGTATATATAGTATGCTCAACAATATATACAGTTGATCGATACTGCATACAATATCAAATTTAATGCCCTTCAAATTGAAGGTTAGTGATATATCGGTATCAATTACAACCAAGTTTTAGCATATGGGGTTTTAACCATATATTGAAATTCCATATTTTATAAAATATATTTTCCATTTCTAAAATCTATTAGTACAAAAAGTCCTAGGTTTAATGGTGAGGTGGCCTTTATAGTTTACACTCATACCCTAAGCGGTGGTATCTAGACTCGATCTTTAGCTACCCATGATTAATGTCTCCAGTGCTAAGTAAGCCCGCGAGCCAAGGGTAGGATTTTGTTATACCAATGTTGCTGCACTATACTAATTAAATCATATGGGAATCTTACCCTTATAAGGCACTATACTTATGCATGCTCCATTTGATTTAAGATAAGTTGAATATGATTAAGTTAATTTATTAGGTGATAAACTAATATTAACAAATAATTCAAATTATGCAACAATCAATCATATAACTAAATTTTCACTTATCACTTTTAACAATATTTTGCATAATAATTAATCAATATTAGGCACATATAAAACCCGAACCTCCATGCATCAAGTTATTAATATTTAATTTAGGTGCACTAATTATAAGTACAAAATAAGTATAGAGTTATCGGGAGTACTCACTTGACCCAAGTTGATATGACTCATAGTAATCAACAAGTAGCTTGCCTTCCTATTCAATATCTCCTGACAAATAGATATAAGAGGGACTTAATGAGTATCTGGTTGTATGATTAAATAGCGTAAACACTTACTATTTACTTTATAATTCCCTTTGTGCTTGGGTTTTAAATCCAATATAACATTTTAGTTTTATCTTAAATCTTTATATTTTCATAGATGGTTCTTAACGAGTTCGCATTACTTTATCTTATAGGTAATAGCATATGGTTTATTTAAGATCATATAAATTCAGATTATTCAACTATTTATAATTTTTGTATCAATATTTTGTTATAACCTGATTTAGTTATAATATTTGTGTATAGTAGAATAAATATTAGTGTAACGATATATACATATTAGATAAAGTAATAGGGTTAGGTGGAACACATTGAAATCGTATAATTAGATAAGTAAAATCTTTAGTTTCGTCATACTTTAGTATCATTCTAACTTTATATTGTGGGTATATATATATACATATATTCAATTTATTTTTCGTAAGTGTATGATTCTATCTTATTGTTGCCATTATTATTATTACGTATTATTATTATTATCATTTTATATTTATATATATTATTATGATTTATTAAAGCATTTCTTCTTTGAAGTGCTTTGACTTTTTAGATACATGTGTATATGTATAACACTTTCATCTTTTGAAGAAATCTGTATCTTATAATTGTGCCTTATTCACGCTTTATGATATATTTTTGTCAGTTTCCCTTTATAGAAAGTTATATATGTATGCTTATAAATAATTGCATTTAATTATTTCTTTATTTAGTTAGATAAGATCATATTACTTAAATAATATAATCAATTTACTTATATCCCTAAGTTTTTTCTAAATTCTAAATCACATATAACCTTTTCGTTTTAACCTTACTATTTATAAGCTTATAGTCAATTTTTATTGTTTTTTAGCGTATGTTCGCGTAGCGAAGTCTGTTTTGAACTTTAAACCCCCCCATTTTCTAATATAAGCCTAAATTGTTATAAATTTAATTATTTTGACACAAATATTTTAATTTAAAAATTTTCGAGTTTTCTTTATTATTTTACGACTTATTTAATTTTCTAATTTTTATATTTTTGTGATTTCTTATTTTTAGCTTTAATTTATGTAGTCTTCATTATTTTCTTATTTTAAGCTTGATTTACTATTTATTGTAATTTTTTTATTACTATTAATTTACTTAATTAATTTTATTATTATTCCTTAATTATTTTGAAGTTTTCGGTTTAAATATTTATTTAGATATATTATTGATGTGGCACGATTTGGTTGGTTCATGTAGCATTTTATTAAGTTTTCTTAACCTTTTTTATATTTTCTAATTTTTTTATTATTATTAGATATATTTATATATTATTATATTTAACTAATTAGTAGATTATGTGCCTTAATTATGTATTATGATTTTCGCCCCATTATACATATTATATTATATTATATTAAATAAATATGTTTTATACATGTAAAATTGTACTTATATACTAATGTGTTTATGTACATATATAAATCCTCAATTGTTTTATTATATTTGATATTTTATTATATGTATTATATTTAATATTTTATTATATACACTCATACATATACATAAATACACACATATTATTGTTATACTTAATATACTATAGGATATACTTATACTTAGTATAATAGTATATGTACTTATTAGTATATACATGTTTACATTCTATATCTATACATGTAAGCATATGTATGTATACGTATTTATACATGTACATACCTTTATTGTATGTATTTATGTACATGTAAATGTATTTATACCTGATTTGATACGTACTTTTATATGTATATGTATAAATACATATTTTGTGTTTTCTTAGTGTAGTTTTTTAAGAATCTTTAATATACATAACTTATGTACACATTTATAGACTCAATTTTGTACATATACATGTAGAAAATTAGTATTTCTTACATATATAAGTTTATGTACATATTATATATATATATGTATACCGTATATACATGCATGTTTATATATCCCTAATTAGTTAACTATATAACATATACTTACTCTAGTTAGTTTGCAAACTTACTCACTTTATTTTCTTCAATATTTCGAAAGACTCATTGGTTCAAATTTGCTATAGTAAGTCCTAATGATAATTAAGTTCCTAGGCACATCATCTTATAACTTGTAATCAAGACAACTCACTACGCTTTGCTCTTCTACCTAATATTGAAAATGCACTTTTTTAAGTGTTTCAAATGTGATCACTATGTTGTGATAATCAATGGTGGCATAGTGTCTAGTCAACTAGTTTATGCCCAAGATTACATCAAAGTGGACATATCTAGCACTAACAAATTAGTGGGTAATATCTACCCTTTTGCAACCATTCTAACATACTCTATTTAGTGCAATCTCACTCCCTAAGGGGGTATTCATAATCAAAGTGGAAATCAAAAGCATAACACGTAACATACAAGCATTCACTAAAGATTCAGTAATGCAATAACAAGAAGCCTTAATATCAAATAAAACACTTACACTTTTGTTAAGGATAACGAGCATACCTGTAAGAGTGTCTACCTTAGAAGTCTCCTAACTCTAAGTTTGTTGCTTGAGCACAAAGACATGGGTTGGTGCTCTTCGGTAGGTTCATGGATGAGGACAAGCTGCTTTAGTTATGTTCTGAGTAGCAGTTACCTAAGTAGCCTACATAGGTTGTTTCCTTCCTTCTTTGCAATTTGTTGCCCAATGGCCCCCTCTGATTACATTTGAAGCAAAAACCCTGGTGTAGAAGAGTCGACTCCTTGCAATCTTTGTTAACATGTCCAGTCTCACCATAAAGGAAATAGGCACCTAAAGTCTACTTACAATCTACAACTTCATAGGGTCTATAATAGTGCGTGCACCTAATTGGCATTAGCAAAGGCAAAGGTAGGTGAGTTAGCATTGGGGCTGGCCACATCATCGGCCTTAGTAGTGTAAATGGTGGTCTATCGCCCTCTCTAATCATGATGCTCGACGTAAGCCTCTTGAATCACTTTAGGGATCTATAACCCTGCATAGGCTTCTTACCTAAGGCCTTCCTCTCTTTACGGGCTAGCAACTCTTCTTTCCTCTTCATACCCTGCTCAACACTTCTAGCCTGCTTTATTGTCTCGGCATAAGTGCTTCTAAACCCTGCCATCCTCTCTTGCAGCTTTGGCTCTAACTTAAAGATGAACCATCTGGTACATGACCTTTCATCTTGTCTTATTAGCTCTGGTAGGAAATGGGCTAGGCGATTCAACTTTGCCTCATAATCTGATACTGAACATTTACCTTATTGCAAGGTTTGGTAGGCCAGCTCCATTTGTCCTTTGGTGTTGTCGTAGAAGAATTTGTTAAAGAATAATTACTTGAACTCTTCTCAAGTGATAGGACTAGTTGCATTTTTACTGGTCCTCGAAGTACTCTCCCACTACTAGGTTATAGAACCTCTCAAAAAGAATGTAACATACGTCATCTTTCTATTATTTGGACTTCTGCCATAGTAAAGGACTTCTATACCTTAGTGATCCATTCTTCAGCTCCTAATGGATCGTTTCGTCTGGGGTGGAATGCTTGAGCAATCTTCACAAACTTATCAAAAGTACTCCTACTGGTACGACCAGTTATACTAATGTCCATAAAAAAATGCACTCAATAATAGTATTACCTTAGCAACTTACCTTTCTTGTCTTTAGATTTGAACTTTTTCCTAAATGACTTGTACATCCCTTTGTATTTGCTACTGTTGATGCATTAGCAACCTAATTATAGCATTCATCGAATGTAGAACCCAAGCAGCTGTCATTGTATCTAAATCCTGTGCTTGGTCAAACTGTGGCTAGGTAGGGTTTGGGGTAGGCATGCCCCAAGGACGATAGGTTTGGTCTTGGCCTCAAGTTTGCTAGGCTTGAGGCTAGAAAAGGATAGGTTGGCCTTAGGCTGGTGGTAAAGGTTGCTGCCTTTGAGGTAGCAGACTTGTCTTAAGTTGGTTCTGATTTGGCAAAGGGATGAAGTTTGGGTTAGTATTCCTATTGCCCTAGGGACAAGAAGAAGAGCTGGAGGTAGCACCATGTCTAAGCATAATATAAGAAAAGAATTGATGACTCTTATTTTAGATACATTTCGCATGGTGATTTTATAGCATTTCCCTTGTATTTTCATTTGTTTTTAAAGAAATTGATACTTAATTGAGTAAATTTTTTATTTCAAAATTTGAACACACTCTTAGCTTGAAAAAAAAAAAAAGGAATCAAGTTTGACTCAATTCGGAGTTCAAACGAAGTTATGAAATTTTAAAGTAGGACATGACCATGTTTAACTAGGAGCTCATTATTAAAAGAAAACAAGGCTAAGGGTTAGAAAGTTACACAACCTGGGGACATAAATGTATCCTGGGTTGTGTTTTCCTAACAGAAGAAAATTGTGATTTTCATTTAGTGGGTTACCTGACCTAGGGACACAACTGTCTCTTAGGTTGTGTCTACTTGAGAACCAATTTTAGTGCCTAAAGTCAGTGAGTTATATGATTACTAGGACATGGCCATATTCTAGGTCGTATTTGATGTTAAAAAAGGTAGTTTCCTATTTTATTATATAAGGATATTAGAGGGTTTTGTAGATCACTTTTCACATACAAATTAGAAGAGACTTGAAGGAAAGAGTGAGAAAAAGGCTGAAGCATTACCCAACTGCAAAATTGGAGAGATTTCTCATCAATAAAAGGAGGTTTTCATGATTTTGTTTTTATTGCAACTTTCTTCCCACTTCATCATGATAGCTTAAGATTCTTGTATTTAAGATTATGAAACCTAAGGTTTACATGTAACATTAGATTGATTGTTGATTTTCAATAGAGTTTTTATTTTTCTTGATTCAATTATGTGTTTGCATTGTTAATTGATATTTTTAGGGTATTAATTCATGATATTATGCATCATGATTGAGAAATCGTATGTATAGTGAGGCCTTGACATAATTAGAGAGAATTATATGTATACTTAGAGATAAGGGGCATGATTCTTTTGAAAAGTTGTTATTTTTGTACTGAAATTCATCATACATTAATGCAATTTTAGAGTATTTTACTAAGTGATGAGATTTTGGTAAGTAATTTAGGGTTAGGGTTAATGTTTTTAAGAAAAATGTTAACTTTAATTGTAAATTCCTCTGGTCATAAATGATAGAGACGAAATTCGACAGATTTTTAAACAGTCGCATATTAACTCTAGGGGAAACAAATCCTAAATATGTTAGTAGCCCTCTTGAATTTGTTCTTAATTTTAACACTTCCTAATTATTTGGTTAAGTCTTATAATCAGTTTATTTTATTAATTTTAGTTCTTTAATTTTATTCAAACTCATCATTATTTTCTAGTTTAACTCGGAGTCTTTAAGGGATCGACTTAGACTTACATTTTTTGTATTAGAATTTGATAAGTGTGCTTGCCTTATATCAAGAACATATGAACAAAGTTATGTAAGTTGATTTCAAGGAAAGGAATTAGATAACTTAAACGCATTATAAGCACAAGAAAGGAAAGGATTGTTAAGAGCTTAATAAAACAAACTACTTCAAGCACAACTTAACATAACCTTGCATGCTACTTAACCATTTTTATGTACAGATTAGATCACTTGATTGACAACATACTTCCTCTAAGGTTCAAGCCTTAGCTATCTATGATTTAGATTTTAAACCTAAGGCTCTAATATCACTAAAGTTGTAACGACACAAACTTAGGGAATCACAGCTTGCTATGTATCTTTAAAATTTATTAACATGTCAAGCATCTAAAATCTGGTTTCACATGTCTCCACATAATTAATCATTACCTATCACCTATACTAACTTCCATGTTATGATTCAAGGATGTCTCAAATACATCTACAATTCAACAATATTCACAAAAGATCAGATTTCTAGCATTCTTTTATTTAAATGAAAAGATTTCAACATGGTTCGAAAGTATTTATCTCATATGCCATAAATAAACTTATTATCTCAAACTACAACACTTGATAACTTTACAATTGACAAGGATTTAAGAAGTCTCAAGTGACTTCTCTAAACTTAAATAACGAAACTAAAGAGAATAGAACATATCTAAAAACTTATAACAAGAAGTCTCATAATCTAGAATAACTAAGTAGAATTGTCTCCAAAGTCATAATAGTAATCATAATAGTCAGCTTTATTGCCATAATATCTGTAATTCCCATAATATTCATGAAAGTTACCTATACCTTTGCTTGCATCTAAAAACATAAAATACTAAAAACATAAAATACTAGGGGGTGAGCAAGACTTAGTATATGGTATAAACTCATGCGTATGATTCACACCAAGAATGCATAATACACACACCCGTTCACCAATTCAAGTATCTAGATGCAATACCTATAAGTTATTATCTTATTTAAGTCCAACAAACAACATGGTTTTAACATCCTAGAACTTGGAGTAGCTTATGACTCCGGCGTGCAATATATAATATACATATAGGTATTGGTGTTGGGTCCTTTCCAATACCTTAGTGACTAGAAACCAAGAATCCATGTATTCACCTAAATCTATCCGAATTATTTTCAAGCATGACTCTAATCAGGATATCGTTGCGCAAGGATCGTCGGTATGCCAACCCAAGGTTTGGTCCTCCCAGTCCTACAAGCCCAGCTAAGCATAAGCAGTACACTTATTATAGCTAAGTTTTTATTAAATTTGCTTACATTCCTAAAACTATGCATGCACAAGCAATAAACAAACCACGTACCTAACTGTAACATTTTCTTAGAAACCGTATCAAAAGTCTCACAACTTATTCAAATGAGAAACAAAAACACTCTCTTAGATTTAAAGCTAAATAATGTCATCTCGTCCTCAACACAACCACTCAAAAGGCTTAAGAGAAATTAAGATGGATCACAATGTAGTTAAAACGATTTGGAAACTAATTTGGGTGGTGATTCTTGATTAGAAAGGTTTATAAAAGGGTTAAGGATTGACAAACAATATGGAAAAACCCCTAGAAAACACAAAGTAAAAATATTTCAAGAAACAAGGGTCGAGTGTCCCATTGCTAGCTTGTTGAGCGTTCGAATGCTAGCTTGAAAGAGCATGGTTTCGATACTGGTGTCCGAATGCTATAGAGGGTGGTGTCCAAATGCCTGCTATAATTTGCAGAATTTTGCAAATTGTAGTACCCACTTAATCCCCCTGCATACAACACCGCTTCCTCCAATTCATAACTCGATACTCCCAAAACAAAAACCTAATAGAGAAACATCACTACACCCATTAAAACCCAAAACAAATCACCCTTACAACCAACTTCTCCTCCTAACCATATAATCAAACACAATCTATGGAAAAACAATGAGCAAGGATGCAAGAACAGAATTGTACCCGTTGTAATTCAATTCTGGTATGTCCACCACTACACAAATGCTGTAGAACATGCATAGGGTTGCCTTAAGATCGTTTTTCCTACTGCCTTATGTAGAAAAACAAAATCCCTCAAGATGTTTCAGTAGAAAACTCAATAATAATAACATATACCAACTTATCTTATAGTAAGTTGCCTTTAATCTCACTTACACCACCAAGTATTCACCATAACCCTCCTGTTAGAACCCTTAAATTCATTTTCCTACACTTCCTTAAGCAGGAAACAAATTTCTCAACATTCTTTGGTTAAAACTCACTAAGAAAAGGGGTTTGTAGACACTTATCATTGATCGATAATTACTAGAATGTATTGATCTCCTTCTTGGTTTGCAGCACGTGTAGAAAGCCCTAACACAACGGCATGAGAGGGGTGAAAATGTGGGAAAAGAGTGTTTTCCTAACCCTAGGTACAACTTTTATACTAAAGCTCGTAGCATTTTTTCCTATACCAATAATACTTTTACTTTCAACTTGTAATACTAAATAAGTCCTTAATATAAAGCTCTGTATTTTAAAGAATTCCTTTTTTATTTTACACTTTGTATTTTTACTTTAATTCGGGTTTTACACTTTGAATTTTAATTACAATTTACACGGTTTAAATTCAAATAGGAATAAAATATGATCTGAATAATTTTAAATGAGGGGACACAACATCATGATCGTTGGAGAAAATGAACGTAGACGACTTCAAAGGCGAAATATGTCTTTCAATGAACCTTCCTTTATCTTATAACTTTATTTTTACCGTTTATCCATAGTTCCAATTTCATTTCTCTTGTATTATTGATGAATTTGACATGAAACTCCTTATAGAGAATGTGTCAAAATTAACAAGACAGATTCACTTCTAATTACATCGTAGTGTCGATGCCATTAAATAAATTATTATATAATATATAGAAATATTCCGTCGTCCTCTCGATGCCATTAAATATATTATATTATATATAGAAATATTGTTTCCACCAACTCTTCGAGATTCCAGGTAAGAGTTCGCCTAGAAACACAAGCTTAAATCTAATATGGAGTTGAGATTTATGGGTAGACTTGCACAACAGCTTATTTAAGCAAAATTAAGCCGATCACTGCCAATTCATGTGGTTCTTATGTAGCTTTTTTGTCACGATCGCTTAGACATATGCGGATTCGTAAATCAATACAAACATAATATTGATTATTTAAGGGTTGAAGAGACAAAAAAGAAAAAACTATAATATCATCTAATTATCAAACAGGTTGATGGATTATAATGACAAGAAAATGTTTGACACATTTATTAAAGGGGCTTTGTACATAGACACGATTACTCAATATTATTATGGTTCTTTGAAATTTAAAATATTAGTAGAAGCATACTCGGTTATATAGGTTGATGCAATTTTATTACAAGCGTGGATAAATTTAACATGAATGCAATGCATAATTTTCTTTTTTCTTTTTTTTTTTTTAATTTAACTACCATATTATTGGTATAGTTATTGTATCGTGTTGTCATGTATTGTCGGAAATTGACTAACTCTATTCACTCATTTATTGGAATCTCACTATTAATATAGGCAGCGGTCAATGTGGAAACTTACAACTCAAATAAAGGTGCATCAAAACTTGTGGTTTTGGGTCGACCACCCGATCGATCATATACATAATGGTAAGGACATTAGAGTCACGCGAATAGCCCAATTGCCATTATCAATACAAAAGACTTTGACCATAAAGCCAATCGACGACTTCACTTTATTCACTACCAGTCTGTGGAGGGGGACCGTGTCTGAAGCAGCCAAAGCCAACACCAGACTGGAGACAGGAATTTTGCAGAAAGTCAAGCAAAATAATAACATCTCTTTAGCTTCGTATTTATGATGGAACGACTTTTATGTCTATTAGTTTATTATACGTGATGATGAGAAAGATTTAATGGAATTAATATATTAAGTGAATTGATTAGTAGGATTTAAATATAAAATTTTTTTTATATTTAAAATTATTAAAAAGTATATTTATTTATTTTTAAGTATTTAAATATCATCCGTACCTAATTGATTAACGTGCACTAATTTAATATATTAAAATCCTTAATACATACGACAATTAGAATACAAATAATAGAAAATAACACATGACAAATAATACATACAAACCCTATGAATAAAATTTAACGCGATCGGCTAGCAAATAGCACATATATATGGACTGATCATGCTACATTATATTAAATTATCTCAAATTCATAATGATGTTTTTGTTGCATCTTTTGTATTGAAGGCATCAACTTAATTATACGATGGTTCTAATTTGAAATACACATGGAGATCCATGGTTCCACCAACTTGATTAATTCTTCATTTTGATTATTTTCGCGAAGGCTAGATGGTGAAATATAATAAGATATATAGTATCTACAGTATTTATCGTGCAAAAATTTATACATATTTATCCAACTTTTGATAATCTACTTGGAAAAAGAAAATCTCTATAAATTGTAGACACCAAATTATAACAATCTATCAAGTTGGAAAAGATGATCCTTGAAGCAAAATCTTGGGGCTTACTAAATGTCTTTTTCATATGTTACAACTTGCTACTACTATTATACGCTTAAAGCAAAAATAGCCACTTGATTTAAGCATTAATATCAGCGCTATCGTAATTCAACTTAAGAAAAGCTGGTAATTGCTGATGGTTTTGTACCAAACTTTTTACTGGTGATATTTCTTTCTCCTACTCCTCCCTCAAGTTTTCTTTGCTTGTTGGGCAAGGCCCACCAATTTTGAGCCATAATAGTGGGTTTTTTTTTTTCTAACTCATTGCATTGAATTGTTTTATGGATAGCCAAAATATCCTAAACTTGTTATGGTTCTTTTTAACAGTGATAATGATTCTTAAGAAGCAACGATTGCACTACAAAGTAGCTATGAGTAATTTGTAACAGAGTTCAAAAATCTGAAATATAGCCAAAAGATCTACAACTCGAGACTAGAAGTGCTCGAGACCCCAATAGAGAGGTTTGAGAAACTAAAGATAGTTTTAAAATTTTTGAGGCAAATGCTGTTCAACCTTAAAACTAGCGTGCTTGATATATGAAATAGAATAAAGAAGAAATGAAATTATAATTATTTAAGATTGGAATCAATAAGTGATAGCTATTTTTTATGGTTATTTTGACGTTATAAAAAGATATAGAAGTATACTATAAAATATTAAAGAATAACAATTCTCTTGGTCCTATAAAAAAAAAAGCAATTCCTTTATCTTTTAGTAATACCAAATATGTGGAATTGCCATTCTATCAACCAAGCAAAAGAATAAGTATATCTATTCCACCCTTGTGAAATTAATCTAGTGTGTTTTGTAGTAGTCAAGTTCTAAAATTTTAAACTATTATAAAATCAAGTATTAAGTAATATCGGATCAAATAGAGGGAAAAAAAGTTGCTAATGTTGTAAGCCACAAAGCAAAACTACATAATACTTAATTATACGATATTTGAAGTTTCAGAATTTGCTTGCTGCAATCAAAAGTTGTAAGACTTGATCGTGCTTACCCTTAGATTTTTAGGACTTTCTAGTTATTTCTACAACAGTTAAATGGAAAGTTACAAAGATGGATGGGACACAATCAATACTGTTAATTGGATTTTGAACTGAATATATGAATTTCAGAGAGAACTAAATAGTTTTCATCCCACAGAAATTTGGTTGTCTTCAGTGAGTCCCTCTTAAAGAGCTATCAGATTTATTTACTAAGAAAAAGTGTAACCTCCAAGGAACAAATGTAAATATAAAAAATGCCCCCTCCCACTTTTAGTTTTTTATTTATTTGTTTATTTTTTTTATGAGTCCTTCTCTTCTTAGTTTTTATATTCCAGTAAACTATCTTTTCTTTTTTCTAAATTTTCCAATTTGAAATCTTTATCCATAACCTTTTTATTTGAATCCTCCATTTTCCTTTTTCTTTTTATTTTTTTTTTTAAATCTTGAACATGACTTGAATTGGCATCAAAAAGCCCGAATTTAAACTCAACGAAACTGATTTGTGTTCTAACTTATTTTAAAAACCCTTTTTTCCTTCTAGCTGTATATAATTAATATCTAAACCAAGTTTCAAATTAAATAATATTTATATTTAATTCAAGTTCAATTAAGCTTGTGAGTTAGTTGAACTAAACATTATAAAGTTGGAGCTTGTTTCGATTAATTATTTGAATAGATCGAGTTTAAGCTTAACTTAATTGATTTTGAGTCTAATTTGTAGTAAATATTGAGTCCGATTTAAGCAACTTATGAGTACTTTGACTCACTTATATTTCTAAGTAATATGTGTTTTAAGTATTTAGGAGATGGATTTTAGTAATAAATGTTTCAAATCGGGATATAATCTTCTTAAACACAATTTAGTGAAGAAGAGGAAAAGGGAAAAACAAAAAAAGATTTTACGTACAATATGGTATCTAGATGAGTAAAATCATAACTTGGTTTTGCTCGAAACCTGGGTGATATATTTGAATCAATCGCATTAAACTATATATATATATATATAACCCAAGGTCGTAAGTCCATTTACATAGCATTCATGGTGGTGCCTTTTGGGTGATTGACGCAATTGCTTCTTCAAAGTAATAGTATACGTGCAGCTTGAATATGAAGCTTGCAATCTTACCATGAGATTTAATCATTTCAAATCAAATCGAGTAATTATTTTGCCTCGACAAAGAGAATGCTTTTAGATGCATTTGTAAGGAAGGTATAGGACCATCGTAAGGTGCTTTTTTATTTTTTTAGTTAACCAATTAGAGTTGATAACCTTCTTCTTCAAACTCGAAAGCTTTGATTTAAGTGCCTTTGTCGCTATTTTAAGTGTCAATACTCATGCTAGTAACTTTATTGTATAAATGTCGTATATTTGTATAAAAGGAGCGTCCTAAGAACAGCTGAGGCTCTAGTCTGGGATGCATTCTTGTTCCTTTTCTTTTTTGTGAGAAGTAAGGTTTTTTTACTTTACTTTTATTTTATTTTTTTTATGATATGGTTCATTCTTACATAGAGGATACAAAAAATAAATAAATAACTTTCTTATCCCGCTTCATATGAGATTTGAATATAAATACTTTAACATTTCAAATTAAGTTCTTAACCATTAAAATTACCCTTGTACTTCCACAATGTTTTGTTAAGTAATGAAAATTGGGAATTTTACTTTTTGTATTTGGTTGACGTCAAACATCGGCTATGCTTTGAGTTATTTATGTTACAACATTGCAAGTGAAGTTTTTCAAGTGTTGATATCTTTGGAACCTACCTGCGCTGAAAATATAAAAGGAATCGAATCGAAATTTCTGAAGAAGAAACAATTAAAAGTGGAATCTATAATACACACACACATATATATATATTATGTAATATAATACATACATACAATGAAAGTTGTACGATATCGAATCCCAGTTATGAAGATCTACTGGAACGCTCTTTTATAAGATACGTGGTTTAGTGATGGACCTTTGTGGCTTTGTTATTAGCTGATGGGCCAAATATTATTCCGAAGCCCAATATTATACGACTGGATTTCCTTTCGGCTTGTGGACAATTGTCAACTGTTTCATGGGGTATCGGGCCGAATATCTCAAGAACTAGAACAACTTATGAACGTGATATTTAAACCATGCTGGATATTCACCTTTGAGAATATCAGTGATAAGTGTTCATAAAGGTAACATGCTGTGTTGATATTTTTTTTTTATTCCAATTGTATTACAGGTTGAGGTAAGAGGAATTCAAACTTAGTCAATTTCATTGGGAAACTAATATTCATGTTACTAGGTTATAATAGTTTTGGATGTATTAATTATTGACAAAATATTTTACAATGTGCAAGAGTACATGATATCAATCTAATGTAGGAATGTTAATACATATACATATAAAATGAAAAAAGTGTCTCTAGCATAATACATATACAATAACTTGCCCCTTCAATCTCCTTGTGTGGGAGTTAATGTAAATTGGAGTAGTTGTTGAGGAAAGTTGAGATAGATAAGTTCTTCGTGAGCATGTTGGTGTGCTAATGGCATATAAGAACATAATGAACTAGAACCTAACTAGTAGCGACCATCTCACAAATAAATTGATAGTCAACATTGACATGCTTTGTATGATCATATTGTATTAGGTTTGCTAAGAGATAGATTGCACTAAGACTATCACAACATAAGATGATGAGGGGTTAAATGGAGATGCCAATTTCTCAAGCAAGATGGTAGATCTAAGTAAGTTTTGCCACAGCATATGCTAAAGTTTTATATTCAACTTTGGTGGAACTGTGAGACATTATAAGTTGTTTCTTTGACCATTATGAAAGAAGATCACAACCAAGATTGATAGCATAACCTATTATGTAACGACATGTGTCAAGATATCTAGCTTAATTAGCATTAGCAAAGATAGTCAAAGATATCTTTAATGTACGAATATTAGGAAGGCCTAGGTTGGGTGTGCCTAAAGATATTAAAGGACACGCTTTATTGGATACATGTGATGGATGGTAGGAGTATACATGTACTAGCTTAACTAATTCATTGGAAAGTTGATGTTTGGTCAGGTAATTGTGAGGTAATAGTGTGCACTAATGATCTTACGAAAGGTAGTACGATTAAATGTTAGAGGTGAACTATAAGGACTAATTAGATGACTTTGGGGTAATAGGGAGGTTTTGGCTGGTTTAGAATGATGTGCATATTGACATTTGAGGAGCTTGTGAGTAACTTGCAATTGAGATAAGTGAAGGCCTTGATTGGTAGACTAACTTGAATGCTAAGGAAAAAATGTAGGGAACTAAGATCTTTTGTAGTAAATTGACAGGAGAGAATCGAAATATAGTGGTTGAGAAGTGAAGTGCTATTGTCTATAAAGATGATATCATTAACATAAAGAAGGAGGACCAGTGTATCAAAGACCTTACATAGAATAAACATGGATGTATTAGCTTTACTTTGACAAAACCCCAACTATAAGAGGAAATTATGGCAATGATTAAACTAGGCTCGAGGAGTCTGTTTCAAAATATAAAGAGATTTCTTTAGTTTACAAACATGGTATAGGTAGCATGGATGAATAAAACTAGGGGTTGTTTCATGAAGATTGTCTCAATGAGGTAACCATAGAGAAAGGAATTCTTGACATCAAGTTGGTGAATATCCTAACCAAAAGAGATAGCATGAGATAAGACAAAATGAATAGTATTAGGCGCAATAACTGGTTTGAAGGTTTCGATATAGTCTATACCTTCTCACTAATTGAACCGTTGGACAATACGGATAGAATTAAGCTTTAAAATGTTCAACCTATACCTCAACATTGTAATTTGTTTGGAATTTCCAAGTGCTACCAACAACATTTGGATTTTGGATGAGGAATTACTAAAACCTAGGTTTTGTTCATGAGTAGAGAATCAAACTCCTCTCTCATATTTACAGCCCACTAAAGGTCTTGAAGAGTAATGCTATAATGTATAAGCTTAGAGGCAAAAGAATATATATATGTTAAGGATGGTATAGAGTTTGGTGATGCTAGATTTATAGTAAGTATGGATGTAATGTATGTGTTAGGTAGAGGAAGTAATGGTAGTGGAAGTAGTAGCAAGGATTGGAGGCTATGATTCTAAAGGGGTTTGTGTAGAGGTTCTAGGTATGGAAGTGGAATAGATAACCAATTCATGTAGAGCGGTAGTGTTAGCTATAGGTAAAGGAATCGATGAGTGGATATGAGACCTAAAATAGGGATATACATGAATAATAAGTGAGTGAGAATTAGTAAGTGTAAGAGGTGTGAGGGTAAGAGAGAGGATATTAAGATAGATGCTGCCGAGTTGTCTAAAGAGGTGATAGGGCTCATAGAAGAGGAGCACATGTGTCTGGTGAGAAAGGTAACTATAAAGGGAGGTGAGCATAATGAAAGTAAATGTAAGAGAAGAGGTGGTATGGTATGAGGTGAAGGATGAAGATGATATAGGCCATGTATAAGGAAAGTCGGTTTCATGAAAAACTACATGGCACCTAATATGAACCCAATCAGAGATAGAATTAAGGCAAGAGTAACCTTTGAAGGGCAGAATTACTAATGAAGTAGCAGGTGGTAGAGCAAGGTGAGAGTTTATGTTAAAGCTTGAGGGTGTCATGTTGGGTAAGCATAGATAACCAAAGTGTAGAGGAATTGATAATCTAGTGCAATAGAGTATAGGAGCTTCAATAATGACTTGCATCGAGTGTAGCAAAGGGAAGGTATTAATGGTATAAACAATGATTAAGGAAGCATCAATCCAAAAAGAGAGAGGTAGATTGGCATGTAAGCGTATGGTGTAAGCTAGTTCAAAGATGTGGCAATATTTTTGTTTGATAAACCTATAAAATCGAATATTGTATTTACATAAATAATTAGTGAAAGCCTTGTTAACAAATGTACAACAATCATCACAATAAAATATTTTAATACGATTATAAAAATTGTTTGTAACTAAGGATTTAAATTGTTGGAATGAGACAAAATGTCATTTTTATCATGCATGGGAAAAATCTAAGAGTATTTGGTATAATTGTTAAAAAAATTCAATAATAACGAAAGCCTAACTTTGATCTAACTAGATACTACCATATATCAGAGTAAATGAGATCTAGAGGCTTTTGAGTTATGTTAGGCGATTGTAAGAAGGGAAGAGGGTGGACTTCCCAATACAACATTAGTGACAAGGATTAGTAAACGTTGGAGATGACTTGAGTGACCTAATGCCAGAGGAGATTTAGAATGATTTCATTATAAGGGTAATATAGATGCAAGTGCCAAATTTTTCTATGGATAGTTGATGCTATAAAGGATTGAGAAGGTTAAACTTTGTGCATAATGATTAGGTAGAGTGGATGCTTAGTTGCATACCATGTTCATAGAGGTGAAATGATGTGTTGATTATCGATAATAATCTTACAATTCATAATATCTGTATATACATGATGTTAACCTAATGTAGGAAAGTTAGAGAGGTACACTTGCATCCTTAGTATAATACATACATCAATAGTAGTGTTCAAAATCTACTACTATTGCTATTAACTAAATAAGACTCTTTCGTTAAGAGTAAATGGTTTATAGACTTTTGACCTATTTACCTTATCAACACCCTTCAGTAGGAGTATGATATATAAAATAGTGATCATGTATTGGAACATACATATGGAACAATAAATGAAGGAACTATAATTGCCCATTTTGCTAGCATTTTTTAGACTTAGCATTTCTTGCTTTTCAAGTGAGCTCATTAACCTCGAAAACTCTCCCTCAGCTTAGACTATTGAATACAGTTCTTCCTATCCTTTGTTGACCCCCCTAGCACCCTACATAACCTACCCCTAGTAAACCCTAACCGTTGCACCTAGCCTAGTTGAATCACTACCTTTGGTAGTTCTTTCCCTAATCCAACCTTACAGTCGAACTCGCAGCCCTACAAAAACCTAAGCCCAATTGCACTCCAATACCCAGTAACTACTATAACGGCTGAACCGATGTCTTTGCTACCTCTACCACTTCAATCACTACCTAAACGGTTACCGAACACTAAGGCATTGAAACTACCACCCACCCCCCAAAGGTAATACGAAACAAACGAAAAGCCTTTCCCCAACACATTTTAGTGATCATAATTAGTTGAAGCGTACCCTTACCACTATTACTATTGAAGATAGCTTAGGACTCAACTTGGATCCAACCAACCTAACCCGCCAACCAACTAGAAAGCCCAAATCCAAACTGCTTCTAGCCTATGCTTAAGTCCTAATCTACGCGCCCAGCTTCAATTTAATTCGACCTTCATTCTATTTTGGTTTTTTCTTCTTTATTTGTTTATTGTAAATTGCAAAGTAATTGTAAAAAAGAAAATAGAAAATAGAAAAATAAAAAAAGTAAAGTAGCTTATTTTTAAATTTCTAATTTCTCGATTAAAACTTAAATAATATAAAAAAATGATAAAAGAACAAAATTAGATAAAATAAAATAAAATAAAGAAAAATAAGAAAATATTTTTATGACTTAGAAAAACTTATTTTCCGAATAGATGAAATAAATCAACTTTTTTTTCCAAAATTAGGACCACTTTAGAAAATTTCCAAAAATAAAACCTCGATTAAGACCCTTTAAAAAATTTCCTAAATTAACATCAAATTGACTAAAAAACATAAATTTGATCTTTTTCTTACTAAAATCAATCAACCCATTAATGTTTTTTGAAAAAGAATTATGTGCTTTTAATCTTGAATAGCGGATACGTAAATACCTCTGAGACAACGTAAAAAATGAAAAAAATTATTTTTTTTTCTTACTTTTAGTTTAAATTATTCAATTTGGTAAAAAATGAAAAAGTAGTTTTCCCTTTTTTTTTTAACTTAGAATTATTTAATTAAAAGTAATTTTAATAAATTAAGTAGTCATTCTAAAAGGTGATTTTAGGAATTAAATCTAAATTTTAAAAGTTTGTAGTACCTGTAAGAGTTTAAAAAACCTAACCCTCAAACTTGTTTTTCTAGTTTTTCAAAACCTTTTTCTGTAAAATTGGTTTTCCCGGCATAAACCAGTGTCTAGATCAAAACTAAATATAATCATTTGGTTTTAACCTAAATGATTTTCTAACTCCGATTAGGTGGTGACTCTAAAAGTTTATAAAATTTTTTCAAAAAATCAATTTTCTTTAAACCTTAGTCGATGATTAATGTTCAATGAGTATGATTTAGTATTGATTGGTTTAAGGAAGATTTAAAAAAACTAGGAAAAATCGGGCTCGACACTTAGGAAATTAACATGTATGCTCATTAGATAACATCCTAAGACAAAAAGGGCTTGGGCATGTGTTTTAGGGATACAAATCCCTTAAGCACTCACTTTGATCTCATTTATGCTAACCATAACTCAACCTTAGTTGATGTGTAATTTCATGTTGGAATCAATGCATTCACTGTTGTTCTAGCCAAATAGGGGAAAAAAAAAAAAGCTCAATAGGAAAACCATAGTACCATCATGTCAAGGTTCCAAAGAAAAATCAGATCCTTCATCTTTAGCATGGTATCAAAAAGTTGTTTATGGGGTAAGATGCTCAAAATAATGTGCTTGATTTTAGCTAAGATTTCATGGTGTGAAGTGATGGAAGGCTTAGTGGTGATTCTTTCAAGGATCACTTCAATAAAGTGGTGGTGCAAGGAGTGTGATGGTGGTGGCACTTTCTTATCCTTCCTCTTCCTTATAAAAATATGTCTCTCATGATATCTAAGAGAGAGTTGGGATGTAGCAAGCATGTTCACAATAATTTCTAAACAAAGCTTAGGTTAGAGAAGTTGTAGGACATACTGAGAATTTAGCCAATTCATTTTACTTGGTGGGGATTATGAAAAGAGAAGTTATATATCTAAATCCACTACTTTATTTTCGAAACACTGTTAATTCATTGTAAGTGTTAGCCTTACATATATTTACATTGCATTGCTAGTCAAACTTCTTGACAACAAAATGCATCTATCAATAATTTGTATGTACCACATTTAAAACTCAAAAGTACCATAACTATTGTTTGTGAGTTAGATAGTATGTAGCTTATGTATCCTATGAAGTTTATTACATATATAATCATGTCAACCATATATACGTAGACAAAATATTATTTACATACATTAACATAACTATACTTATGAATATGGATCTCATATATATATATATATATATATAGATATACACATACACACACATACATATTCATATATATAGTAATTCATATAATATATATATATATATATAAGTAGGTTCAATTGTTATTGTTTAGGTCATGTTAGTGTCATAGAAACACAAGATAGCCACTTACATGTTTCTTATCTGACTTACATAATAGTAGTCATTTGAGTTGTCTTAGTTAATCACTCTCAAGCTTATAGTTGTGTGAATTGTCTTTATGTGACCATATTGTAATTATAATATTATTTACTTCAATGATAATGTTTCATAAAATTACAAATGAATCAAATGTCCACTAAGGCCTACTTTTGCATCTAAATAATATTGTACATATTTATTGGTTTCATTGTATGTAAGATCATGTGAATATTGATAGTATCCAATATACATACATGTGTTACTATAACTTTTCAATGTATATTGCCATGCTTTACTTATTTATTTATTTATTTTCTACAACTTTAGATTCATTTGATAATATATTTACTAGCTCTGTAGTTATGGTAGGTAATTTTTGATCTATTTGTGTTAGACAAATAAATTTGTTAAGTGGTTAGGTAAAATGATTAATCATGTATATTGTCCTTATATTATTAATGTTGTTATAAACTAACAGGTGTCATCATAAGAATTCATTGGTGACGAGTTACGCTTGATAATGAAACACAAAGATAAAGGTAGAAAAATGCTTTAGGGGTTCCAATTCTATAGGCTTAGAAGCAAATAAAATATTGGACTCCTCTTGTCCCCACAATTATATTACTACTAATTATTTACTAGATTACCAATATTGTAAGGAAAAAAAAATGTGTTGAGCTACTTTGTGAATGGTTTTGATAAGTAGAGTAACGTTGATATATGCTTATTGTTTTCATATGTAATTATAACGGATTTTAATCAACAATGCTAATTTTTATAATTATAAGGTACACATTTCCATAATTTCCACTTTACATGATTTATTTTCAACTAATATTATTGATTACTTAAGCCATATAAACTATCTCTAGTACTGCATTACATTATCTAACTTGATATAGTTTCCAATAAATAGCAAACTATGTTAAATCGAGAGTAAAGAATATTGTTCTAAATCTTAAATTTAAGAGCTCGAAGACTTCATGAACAACACGTAGATTGATTGTTATTTGCTCATCGTAAAACAATATAAAAATTATAATGGATAATAAGTTAAATATGCTTGTTTATTTTATTACATTGAATGTTCTTAGATAGGGATTTATATCTTCAAATATCCCTAAACTATAAGTGCCATAACCAACAAAAATATAGAATTACTACAAATTTTGTATCTCAGCAATGCTCCATACTTTGACAGATTGAGTCACATCACCAACTAGTTAGAAGTTAACAAGAAAAAAATCGAGACTAGGACACCTGGACGTAGCTACCTCTCGGTAATGTCAACCCTTAGTGCATAGAAAATGTACCTTGTATAGCTACATAGAGACATATGGGTTGCAACAACAAAATATTTGCTCCCTTCATAATTCTTTAGAGGGGACCATATTATAGCATGTAAGCTTGACATGCTAAACATGAAAGTTAAGAAAATTAGGTTTTCTCTCATTATCATCTTTTCTAAGGAAGGAATTAATGAAAAATATATGTTTGATAAGATTTTGATAATTGAAATTTTACATTTCTATTCATCATTTATAAAGAACAAATTTTTAACAAAACTATCTATAGTTAGCAATAAGCCTGTAAAACTTAAAATAAGGAAAAAAAATTGTAATATAAGATAAAATAATAAAAAAGGTCTAAAAATAAGGTAGTTTAAGTTAAGGACACAAGCAGTATTATAAAAGCTAAGTAGGGGTAGATTGGGCATATGGTTTTTCAACGAACCCTTGGTATTTAAGCTTTTGTCGCACATACAGAAACTCTTTTTGCTCCTTTTTCCTACATGTGTAGTAGTTGGTCCCTAGGGTTTATGTGCATTCTTAAAGCTACAAAGCAAGAAATACCAAAGTTTAGTGTTTTCAAGTTAAGGTATTAAAGATAAGCCCATTATAATGCCTTTTAATTGTGTTTTTCTTACAAATTCTCATTAGGAGACCCACTTATTCGCATAGGATAGCCAAAAATGAATTTAAGAGGCCTCCTTAAGTATCTCACAACAGATCTTGTGAGGTGAAAGTGAAATCAAAAGGTATAAAACTTTAAGGTAAGGTTCTGAGAGTGTTTTCTTGAAGTTTGTTACATTTTCTTAAAGGATCTCATTTTCTGCATAGGGCAGTAGGTAAAACGACCTTAGGGTTAATCTTACATGTGTCTTATGACATGTTTGCAGTGGTAGACATGCTAGAATCAAGTCACAACAAGTATGTTTTTGTTCTTGCTTACCTTACATTTTGTTGTTTCAACAAGTTGTATGTTGATTGATGGTTTTGAGTTAGGATTTTGGTTATAGAGTGTTTTAATATGAGTTTTTGAGTAGTTAGGAGTTATATTGTCATTAGTTGTTGAGTTGGGATTAGTGATATGCGAAAATAGTGGAAGTAGGGGGTGTGCATCAGGACATCATCCCCTTTAGTGTATGGACGCCAAGTGCAACTCTAAACCTTTTGATCATGGTATCTAGATGCCAGATGAACTAGCATTCGGAGGCTATGACCCTTAATGCATACTACAATGTTCCTTTAGGATTCCAAGTGTTTTCTAGCATATTTTCTTTTCCCAAAATCTTTCCCAAACAATCTTAACGTGTTTTGACATCCTAAACCTATCTTAAACCTAACCTATCTTCCTAGAAATTCTAAGACCCTAAAAGTTTTGAGTTACAAGAGAGTGAGTGGTATGTTCTGAGTTGAAGTTTGGTGCTAAATAGACTTAGAAACTATGTATTTGTGTTGTTTCTCTTGTAAACAAGTCGTAAGATACTTGTATCACATTCTAAACAATGTTACAGTCAAGTATAGGGTTTGTGTGTTGCTTGTGGGTATGTTGGATTAGTAAGCTAAATAGACTTGAAGAAAATTCAACTTAAATAAGTATATTACTTGTACTTGGTTAGGCCTAGACCTTAGGGTGGCACTATAATGATTCTTGCGCGATGGTATCCTAATTAGAGTTACATTTGGAAATGATTCAAGTAGATTTAGGATGTTCCTAGGTTACGAGGGTGTTGAGGAGAACCTAATACCAATACTTATATATATTATATACATTGTGTGTTGGAATCATGAGTTACTTTAAGTTCCAGGACGTAGGAACTATATTGCTTGTGAAACCTTAATAAAGATAATAATCGGTGGTTGTTACGTTAGATGTTTGAATTTAGTTCTTGTATGTGCTTATGCATTTATTGAGTGCTCATGCGCTTGTGGTTATACTTTGTACTAGGCTTTTACTCATCTCCTAGGGTTTTATGTTTTTAGATGCAAGTACTAGTTTGGGTGATTTTGAGAAGTATTTCAGTGACAATAGGTATTATGATGATAAAGCTAACTTTTATCACTATTAGCACGATCTTGGTGATGGTTCAATGTAGCTAGTTAAGGTTATGAAACTTGTTGAAATAATTTTTTAAACTTGTTTTATTTTCATTTATTTGCTGTTACTTAGGTTTGGAGAAGTCACCTGAGACTTCTCTAGTCCTTATCAGTTAGCAGAATTAAGTTGTTAAGTTTTAAACATATGAGATGTTAAGTTTGGCTATATGGCATTTAAGACAATTGTTAAAGCTTTATGTTAAGTTATTTTGTTTAACTAAAATATAGTGAGAAATTTGATCCTTTGTATTTATTAGTGAATTGGGGATGTTTTAAGACATCTCTAAAAATGTTGCATTGGAGTTAATACAGGTGACAAGTGAGTAACAAGGCATGTGATGACAATAGTAGGTGGTTTTAGATGCCTAGTGTATCAGTAGATTATAGGGACACGTGGTAAGCTGTAACATTCTAAGTTTTGGGGCATTACAACTTTAATGGTATCAGAGTCTTAAGTTTTAAATCTAAATCATAGATAGCCTTGGCTTGAACCTTAGTAGGCATGAGTCATGAATCAAGTGCTATAACTTGATTGTATTAATAGGATGAGTAGCATGTTAGGTTGTGTTGAGTTTTATGCTTAAAGTAGTTCATTTTGTATATGTTCTTAGTGGGGGGGAAACGTCACTTTTGAGGTACCGATGAAGTGGCAAGATCAAAATGTTGCTAGAACTCAGGAGTCATATAAGAGCTATATCTAGTCATAGAGCTGGATTTGACACCCGAAGTAGAAGAAACTCTTAACTTGGGGATTGTACTATATCCTTCGTTGATCTACCATAGGTTAGTGGAATGATGCTCATATAGTGGGATATTGTCACCAAGGTCTATTCGACAACGTCTCGATTGAGCTTTGCCTCTTTAAACTCTAACTCTACTCTTAGGTGGTGCACGAAGAGCCCGCATATCCTCGTTCATAGATGGTCCCTACTTCTTGCCATAGTCTACATTGGGTAGCTCATGTACGGCCTCCTATTGTAGGAAGAGGATGGGGCTACTGTGCTGCTCAACAAAATGAAGTACCCTATCATAATACCTAGTGCTATAGGATAGTTAGGTACCAGTTGTACACTCCTGGGCGAGTTTACCTAAAATAAATAAAAAAACAGTTGTTAGTATCTATAATAGAAAGTATGTATGAGTGTAGAAAACCAATGGACGATTTTAGATGTACTCACCCATCGACCAATGATAGCTCCATGGTATGTAATGTAATGCTAGGTGATTTGTTTGTACCACGACTAGTAACTCTTGTCGACCCCTTAAGGACCCTAGATATGTATTAAGAATCTATGTCTCTATCTTTAAGCTTGGATGTACGCAGAGTATGTGTTGATTCGGTCAACATTCGTCCTACCCTAGAGGTTGAGCTGGTGGATCTGCTCAAAGGTGTCGATGTCTTCTGGTATATTCTGATATCCACTAAACTATCGGACAACACAGTTCAGAAAGCATTGCTCAATGATGTGAAAATATATGAGTGGTACTTGAGTAATCTAAATATGTCGCCCAGCAATGTGGAAGTAAGGCATCAATTGTAGCAACTCCTTCATATAAGGCTCCCAAACAACCTAACAGGCACAAAAAAGAAAAAAAATCAACAAAACAATGAGGGTTAGCAATTACTTTTGATAAAAGGACAATAAAGAGGATAACTTATCATATAATACTTGGTGCATTGTCTATATGTCAAACGTTGTGTAGTACACATCTATTACATGCATTAGATGTTGAGTAGTATCCTGCACTACCCTCCATCTGGCTGCCAAGGACCTATCCTTGTCAATAATAAAGTCGTACGATAAAGGGAGGGGGGTACATGTGGGAATCTATCCTAAGCCTAGACTTGAAGTAGAATTGCGGCACCTCCAAGCTCATGAGCTTCAGATGACGAGAGAGAGCATAGCTGTTGGTATAACCATACCAAGTAAGCACCGCCTCAATTAAATTGCCTAACTATAGAGAAGTCCTCTAACAATGACAAGAACATCAGGCGAATAAAATTGGAGGTTTTATCCTCAAATATGAATCTTCCCATTAGGTTGAGAATGTACGCATGCGCATATTGTCGGACTGTCTCATCGTCCACCCTACGGGGAAGTACCCGAAAGTGCTCCTACAACCATGTTAGAGATAAACGAGCACCCCTTAACTGAGTAGGCCTTACGCCCAATAGTTTCTTCCCTATGTGAACCTAGTTCTCCTCATCATCTATCTCTATTCGACCCACCACTGTGAAACCTTTAACTGGAAGTTCGAGTTAGACCTCAAAATTTAGTAGTGTGATGGTTGCTTCTCTAGTGGGTAGGTGGAACATATGTGTCTCGAGCCTTCATCTCTCAACTAAAGTTTAAATCATATACTAGTTTAACATAATAAATGGAAGCTGTGCAACTCCCTAAAACCCAGCCTCTCGTACGTAAGGCTTCACCTTAGGATGTATATGAATATCTCTCTCATTCTTATGTAATGACATGTCACTATACCACACTTGTAGTATATAGGCAGCTTCCTACACAGACATTTAATGAAGTTAGTAAGTAACACATCTTTAATGAAAAATTTGATTGTAAATGATAATGACATTGCTCACCTTACCTTCTTAGACAGCCTGTTAATGGTAATTAGTCTGCCTCATAAGTACACGTAGATCAATAGGTCCCGACTCCGTCCATCTTACGAACACATACAAACATGTTTAGTAGAAAAAAAAATTGTGCATCTTGTCATACTTATGCATATATTATAAGGTAATGCTTAGATAGAAAAGGAATATGTACCATCCCTATTAATCTCCAAACACTTCCTCCTATTATGTCCTTCTTGTCCACATGTGTTGCATTTAGTTTTATCCAACCGCTCTCAAACGTCCATCTCTATCTGACATCGTTTACAACTAGGTTTACCTTTCTTCCATAGTAAGTCAATGTTTGGGTGGAGATAAGAAAAGCTACCTTGTAGCTAGTTTAGCTCATCACCAATCGGGTAGAAATGAGCTCGATAACAATCTATCTAGTTTGCTCGCTTATACTACGGCCCTATTGCCGATTTGCTGTCCACTTTCATGCTTACAGTAGCAATACATGCATGGGAGCAGGGGATCCTATATATTTTCCACTTTTGATAAGTGCATGTACGAGCCTTAAACTCAATTGTATGTATCCTGCTTCCTCCCTTTATGTGCAAGGCCTATGCTTGAACACCTACAAATCATATAAGTTTCTTGCACAATTGGTTTTTGTGGACTGTGTTGAAGTTACTAGCAATGTGACGCAGATAGCATCTCTAAACTGCAAATGGTGGCTACTAACCTACTTTCTTGTATGTGGAATTAATACCGGATGCCCTATCAAATATAAGACATAAGGTTTCCCCCTTCTGGTTGACTACATGTACTTTAAGCTTCTGTAGGAACCACCTCCAGGTTTCTATCGATTCTGTGTCAATAAGAGCAAATGCCAATGGAATTGTCAAATTGTCCGCATCTATGCTACAAGCTACCAACAACTTATGCCTATACTTTCCGTATAAGAATCTACCATCGATACATATAATGGGTTTACAGTATTTAAAGGCTTCTATACATGGCCCAAATGTCTAGAAAACCCACTTGAACTGGGATTTGCCTTGCTTTGGTGAACTACTCCAGCTTCAATCCACTTGTATCCCTAGATTGCTCAACTTTATTGCATTTAATAGTCTCAGCAACTCATTATACAACTTCTCCTAGTTACTATATACCATCTCAACAGCCTTCTCCTTGGCCTTGAAAACCCTTCTATTGCTTATTGTAAATCTGTACATAGTTTGCACATTAGTTGTAAGATCAGATATCTTAACATCAAGGTTTCCTTATATACTATTGATGAATAGCCTACCTATTATATTACTGTCGAGTTAAGGATGACCTTGGTTCATCATCGGGTTCACATAAGTATGCAGACCCTCTAGAATTGTTATTTTGAAAAGACCATCTACTTTATTCAAATAAGCTAGTAGCCTCTACTTAAAACCTTATTCTTTCTTGTTACAGTAGATCGTATATATAGTTGGTTTTGAAATATCCATACGAAAATCACAGTGGTTCATTAGGTGGAATGACTTCACCACATCTATTAGATTCTTCTTCATGTTGAAATGCATACTGATACTCAATTCATCGGAACTATTAATGTTGCTGCACATTTCATTAACATCTCTCTCAAACGTAACGTAGTTGCTGCCATCGTATTAGCTGTTGTAAAATGGGGTAAGATCCTTCATAAGCCTATTTACTAGTTCACTTATTTGCGAAAGTCTTGAAATTGCTTGTTGGACAATACTTCACAAGTACGATGATGGGGCTTGCTTGGGCCGTCTCTATAAAATAGCTAGACCAGTACACTGCTCCCGACAACATATGGTCTCACTTGGGCCTCTCTCAAATCCTTAGCATGGTCATCTTTAAGGCCAACTTTATCCTCATCACCATCCCCATCATCTTTATCATCCTCATCCTCTTCATCATTCTCATCCTCCTCATCATCCTCAACATTTATGTCTATGTGCATTTTCTTTACATAATGATCATAAGACTCTTCGTGTTTGATAATGGGACCTAATGCTTCTTCAAGCTGCTCTTCTGTGATATTCACGTGCTTGTATTTAGAGAAATATATATATGGTTCATTTGATTGATCCATCTTTGTTTGCTTTGCATTGGTCATTGGTGAATGTACATTGAGATTAGGAAGGGTTGGCATGTTTGGCTCATTTCGAGCACTCAATTCCTCAATGTGCCTTATGTATACTTCCTAAATACTCAATTCCTAAAAAAACTCAGCTATTTCAATGAAATTCTCAACATCCTCGTCGTCTTTAATAGCCATCAACTTGTAGGCAACTCTAGCATCGTGGAAAAATGGATGCCTGTCTATGAATTCAACACTACTTGGGTCAACTTTAGCGTATCCACAAATTCTCTGATTGAAATGAGAGAAGTTTGAATTTTTTCTAATCTTCAACTTCTTGATATGCTCCTTATCATACTCCGGCTCCCAGCTACCCATCACAATCTTTTCATTCGCATAAACAATAACTTTTCACATGATTTGCTATTTCCACCCTAGTAATGCCATGATGAACCGAATATTTAGATCACATTAAAAACTTCATCTATACATCGAATGATAACTTTACAAAATGCTCTAAGTCATCTAGTTAAGCTGCATTGCATACTACCTAACTTATTAATTTGACCCATCAAATTACAAATGCAAAATATATATATATATATATACACAACAATTTCCACCTACATTCCAAGATTTTTCATACCCACATTTGTTTAACTTATCTACCAAAATACAAAAACTTCCTTAATTTAGACAAAATATAATAAATTTTCATGAAATGTCAATAATTTACATAACTTACGGTACATCTATGACTATGAAATATATGTAATAAAGTAGCAACTTTTTTTAAAAAAATAAAAATAGTGCATAATGTGGATTACTACTAAGATTACAAAAAAAAAAAAAAAATCATGATTGCAAGTTATGGGTTATTACCTTTTTCAGATGTATACTATCGTTAAAAAATGGTTCGATAATTTAACTATTGGTTTTCTTGCGTTTTATCTCTATTTTAAAAATTTTAGAAATTAATAGGAATGAGAATGGAGTTTGGCTGCATGGATTGAGTTATATATAGATGGTTTATTGAAGGCGCACGTACATTTGAAAAAACATATTGGTAATATTTTTCAAAAAGGGCCATTTTCTATAATATTTTTTGGAAAAATGACCTGTATTCATATAAAACTTGGTTTTTCTAATGTGAATTGTGAAGTTTGTTTAGATTTTGTGAAGTTCAACTATTTATTTAATTATTTAATTTTACCTTTAATATGTAATATTTGTTTTTGATAAAATGTAGATAAAAAGATAAAATACAAATAGACAATGGTAAGATAAATAAAATATAAGTTTTCCTTAAAAATAAAATAATAAAGGAATAAGGTCTTATAAATAGAAAGTTTTTTTTTTTTACAAATTATATCGTATGGTACTTGGCTTATCATAAATTATTTCATCAACATATTAGACAAATTAATGGTGTTGTACAAATTATAATATATCCATGTAATAGTATATTGTTGATATAGTGTTTTATTTTATCAATGCTATGCATATACTTGTCATAATACTATTTATTAATTAGATTTTAGCATGCCAAATTATCTTTATTATGAGTTAGACACTAATTTAGAGGATGTCTTCATTATATTGTAAATTGTTAAAATAAACCTTCTATGCTATTATTATAGGTCTTTTTTTTTCATGCATATGATTATTATAATTTTGTACACTATTAAAACTTTAATAAGGCAATGTTCAACATGTGTTATACATGAAATGCGTGTAAATAATGTTAGACTTTTTAAATTTCATAAAATCTTATTTCAGTGATAGTATATTATAATCAAGAGATCAACGAAGCATACTTTTAGTATTGACATTATATACCTTTATATTATATAACATACATTAACTTGAATTGTAAACACTCATTCATATTAATATAATTAGATTATAGATTGTAATCAATTAACCACGTCATTATATTGACATTGTATAGTAAAGATTGTTTCGTTATTTTGTTATAAAAATTTATTATGAGTTTCTTATAAACTGATATACAAAAGATTAAATGTGTAATAATGTTATTATTATTATATCACGTAGCTAGATTATAGGGTTATATTAGTTAGGTTGTATCATAATTGTAAAATTGTTATACATATTTTATTTAATATCAAGAATATCTTTTGAATCACTATGTTAAAGTATTTTCGTTTTTTTTTTTTATCAATGATGTCAATACACTTATTATAATATTGATATTAATTAAATTTTAATAAGACCATATTGTACTTGTATTACGTGTTAATTGTATATAGTTGATCTACTACTTTAATCTTAGGATAAATTTTGTTGAAGTGATAGTCTATTGAAATAAAGAGGTCAATAATATATACCTTTAGCTTATATACCCATAAATAAATCATAAGCATAACAAATGATTAATCCATCATG
The DNA here is from genome assembly GCA_024138005.1 of Lumnitzera racemosa. Taxonomy (NCBI): domain Eukaryota; kingdom Viridiplantae; phylum Streptophyta; class Magnoliopsida; order Myrtales; family Combretaceae; genus Lumnitzera; species Lumnitzera racemosa. The sequence continues at coordinate 27,720,129 of JAMXBC010000005.1, forward strand.
TTCAATCATTATTGTTCATTGGTCATAGGTAAATTCTTGCGTTAAAAATGTTATAAATTTTTTAGTTATTTTAAAATAATTTTTATATGAATATCAAATTTCTTAATTTATAAGTGCCTATAGATATCCTACATGGTAATTTGCTTATGTATAAAGTCTTGTTACCTATCTATTCTATATATAGTATATTATATTTAGCAAATAATTGTTGTATTAAAAAGTTTCTAATTTAATATTGGTTCATATAAGTTTAACGGTGATATTTTGTAATTAGTTTCAAATCAATAAATTGCTTAAATAAATGGGAATTAAGTTACAATTGTATCATACTAAGATTTAGATTGATATCAATAATACATTATATAGTTATGTTATTAAGATTTGCATTTTATCTTGTTAATATTGTGTTAAAATTTAACTATATGGTTAGTGTATATTACAATTGGCAGTAGTGTTTATAGCATACTTTAGTGGATTTTGACTATGACAAATCATTAGTAGATATTTCCTTGATTCATTCCCTTTATTCTTACTTTGTTAATGTATTTTCTAAAGTAGACTAGTTTTGTAGATTGAATGTATTGTAATTTTCCTTCTTCTTGGTAGTAGCCATGATATCAATAATTTCTATATTTTGTTATCGATTTATTGACTCTTATGTAATTATACCACCCATTTGACATTATCAAAGATATATATATATAATATAATATAATATAATATAATATAATATAATATAATATAAACTAATATTCCAATTTATAAATAACTTATAATGCATAAATAATAGATGTTTTGATGGTCTTTTAAATCATTTTGATGATCCTATTGCTGTTTCTTCTAGCGTAAATTATCATAACAATAATATATAGGACTGTTGATGTTATATTGTAATTAATTCATGGTTTTACTTTCCAATAATATTTGATTTTTAATAAGGAAAATTCTTGTAAGAAAAGGTATACATGTACTTTAATTATGCAATTCTTTTCACTCTATAAGTAATAGATCTTTTTCTAAGTTTTGTAACAATCTATAATTAGCAAGAGTGTTTGTTACAAATTTTGATGAGTCTTGACCATAACAAATTAACTATGTTATAATTCTCTCTAGAATTGTGTTGTGATTCATCCGTTCTTAATTTGCCATATGTATGATGTGAAATAAATTATTCCCACATATCAAGTATTGTGAACCTTGTAGATTTTCAGTAACCGAAAGCGAAGTCATATAAGAAAGCCTTTATATAGTCCCTAGAAACACTTAAACATAATAATAGAAACTTTAAATAAAAGAATCAAACCCTAAAGTTAAGCCAAAACTCTACAGGAAATAAGACCTTAAAACTCTAACTATACAAGTAAAACCTTAATACTTGAGAAACCTTAGAATGATAACAAAACCCTAAAAACATTGTGAGCCTCAATTGAATTACCAAATACCCTAACATGACAAATAGACCCTAATCATAATGTTAGATTAATCATTAAAAGCAATTGAATTTACTAATTATCTAAAACCTTAAGTTCTGAGTGCATATGCGAGTCAAATAGCTATAAATGGACACCAAACCCTAGGTACATGTGTAGAATACTTAGATTATTTACAGTGTAGCATCAAAACAATACATAACCCTAAACATACCTAAATTACACTTAACTAGCTTAATCATGCCTAATCACTACTAATTACCCTATGTAAACCCTAATCCAATAACTAGCTTCTATTACATCTTAATTAACAAAAAATCAAACTCAATTAATAATTAGAAGACAATGTATTAATGGGAAATCAATATCTTGTTCTTGTAGGGGACAAGATCTTTCCTAATTAAGTAAAAATACAACCTAATACATAGTCCCTAAAATAAGCATGTCATTTCCTACCCAAAAACACTCACCATTTGTCCCACTTTCTCTCTCTCCCTTGTGTCAGCCATACACCCCTACCCTTACTCTAATTTTCATTTCAACTTTCTCACTTAATACTCCTCACAAATCACTCTCAAAAACACTCTCTAAACCTTCTCAAAAACTAACCCTAAAACACTTTAAGAAAATCACTTCTAGCTACTCCATACACCCATCACCGTTGGCCACCTTAGCACTAACACCACCTCACCAAGCTAGCGATGACTAAGACCTATGCGACCTTTACTCTCTTCTCTAGTTGGTCGACACATACACATACATACACTTATACATATACATAAACTCATGGTACATAAAAAAAAGAAAGAAAAGAGGCAATCTATACCTAACTTTGGTAAGTGATTAAGTTGAATTTCTCCTTATTTTCCTTAAGATTCATGGTAGTTCTTTACATTTTAGACCCTTATATTACTATATAGATGAATAATATAGTGTTGTAAGAGAGTATAATAAAAGTTAGGTTAGGATGATGCATGAGTTAGACTAAATAGTTTAAGTAGTAACATCAATACGTAGTGAAAGTTAATAGTTAGTAAGCTTTCGTAATGAATCTACAAGAAAAGCCCCAAACCCTCATTTTCTTTAGTATGCTGCCACCTTCACTTGGGTCTTCCCAACTTATTTTCTTCATATTTGATAGATACCCAAATTATGTTAAAAGAAAACATAACTAACATGAGGGAAAAAGCACTAAACATATATAGTATGTGAGATGTGTAATGAAAGTACCCCTACCCCTACCCCTACCCTATACCTCCCCCCCCCCCCCCCCCCCCCCCCCCCCCCAAAAAAAAACCCTACCTTGGATGTTACATTTATGATGGGTTGAGATCTATAAATTTTAATTTATCAACTTAATGATAAGATTATTTAGTGCTAAGTATGATTTAGGACTTGATTAATTAAGTTAAGTAAGGTAGTAAGGAGTTAAGGCCATAAACTAGCTTAGTTAGTGATTAAAGACATAAAAATGGTATTAAGGGCTACCTTAATGTCCATGACTAGATCTATAACTTAGTGGAATATGGAATAACTTAGCGTTAATGTTGGGCTTAAGTTTAAAAAATAAGTAGGATTGAGCTTAAGGTCGGAAATTGTAAGATAGGCTCAAAAAACCCAAAAAGACCTAAGTTGAAGGCTTAAATAAATGAGTAACTAGATCTAGACTGATGCATCTCCAGGGTCGCACATACGGAGAAGCACCATAATGAATTAAATTGAAAACAAATAAGGAAAAAGCTAGCAAAGTTTAGGCAGCTATCGAATAGATATAATGCACCACTCTATCTTACTTGGCTTATAATCCATCGGATATAACACACTGGTCTGAACTAAAGGGTCACTTGCTACTACTATTTGCTAAAGGGAATAGATAAAAGCTAAATGATAATGAGAAGATTAAGGTTACTTAACATAAAAATTTTGTATTGATTAGTCGATTGTTTGCATACAAGAAAGTAGGAGTTTATATACCCATCTACTAGGGTTATTTTATATGCATGAAAAGACAAAAGTGTATTCTATAATTAGGTTACATGAGACACACTAAAAGGGGGTAAAAGAGACAAAGAATATTTAGTACGGAAAAGAAAGAATCATTATAGAAGGTTGTGCTCAAAAGAAACATGTCACTTGGTGGCTGGACATTAGAAGTATGATATAAGGTAGGTGAAAGTAAGAAAGCGTTGCAATCAGGGGCCGACTTGATCTAGATTATGTCGGGAACTAATCAATTCAGTAAAGAAGTTAGTTAAATTGGAGTCAGATGCTTATGGTCAATTGGAAAAATCGGCTCGGCTAGTTTTAGGTTGTCTTTTGGAATGAGACTTTGCTGCTGGGTAGGAACATGTTCGATACATGTGAGGATTTGATAGATAGGTTGGCAGGAGATTAGTTCGGCATAGGGATCCTTATCTTGGCTTTGGTTTTGAGCTAGTATTCTTTGTGTGAGTCCATAGAGTCATTTAGCTTAGTTATGAGTGATTGATCCAAGGGCTTGACTCCTATCATTTATTAGGGGGTTAGAAAGATTTTCCCTCAAATTTAGAGGAGTTTCTGCTTCTTCTAGGGTGCATGTGGGGTCTTCTTCTATTGGTTGGTAAGGGATCAAATCGAATACATTAAAGGTAGAAGAAACACTGTAGTCATCAGGTAACTCAATTTGGTAAGCGTGGTAGTTGATCTTCTTTAAGATTTTAAACAGACCATCAACTTAAGGAGATAGTTTGTTCTATCTCAAGTGTAGGAGTTGTTCTTGACTGAGGTGTATCAATACTAAGGCTCCTAGGTGGAAGGAAACAGTTCAATGGCCTCAGCTACCAATTTCGTGTTGTCTCTGATTGAATTTAGCGATCTTTTTGGCTACAGACTGGTATAGTTTATGCAGTTCTTGGGCTCGGCCAACTCTGGATTGACTCTCTTTAGTAGTTGCTAGAGCACTGATCATATCTAGGGGAATAGTAGGGTTAAGGCCATAGACGGCCTTGAATGGGGTCTTCTTAGTAGTGCTATGGACAGTTTTGTTGTATGTAAACTCCACAACTGATAGACACAAATCCCAATCCCTCAAGTTCTTTCGTACGACAGCTCTGAGTAGATTGCTTAGCATCCTGTTTACCATTTTAGTTTGGCCATTAGTTTGAGGGTGGTTACTGGAGCTGAATATTGGTTTAGCTCTAAGTCTTCTCCAAAGAGTTTTCCAAGAATAGCTAAAAAATTTTGTCTCAATATGAGACAATAGTCTTCGGTATCCCATGTAGTCGAACAACCTCTTGCAAAAATAAATCAACAATATATAAAGCATTGTTAGTCCAATGGTAAGGAATGAAGCATGCCATCTTGCTGAAGCAGTCCACTACAATAAAGATAGAATCTTTGCCTCTAGATGTCTAGGGCAACTCTATGACAAAGTCTATGCTGAGGTTAGGTTAAGGTAAGGTTGGTCTTGGTAGTAGCATGTATTTTCTATGGGCTTCTCTCTTCCCCTTAGTTTGCTTGCATACTTCACAACTATTAACTATCTTATGGACATCCTTGGCTGAACCTAGCCAGTAAAAGTTCTCCTTCAATAGGTTGGTTGTCTTGATCTCCCCAAAGTGACTTGATAATCCATCACTATGAGCTTCCTTGATCAATAGCTCACTGTGGAACAGTTCGGTATGCATAGCCTTTGGTCCTTAAATAGATAGCCTTCTTTAAGATAATATCCCCTAATAGTAATTCCATCCCTATATTGTTCTATGATAGGGCCAAAATCAAGATCACGAGCGTACTGCTCAATAATGAGTGAGGATCCCAATAATTTTTTTGCAAAGTTGTTAGAAAGATTTTCCATCGTAATAAAGCGTTGGTGACCACATTTGAGCTTCTCTTCTTATATTAGATGACGTACGAAAACCCTTCCATAAACTCTAACCACTTGGCTTACCTTTTCGAAAGCTTGTACTGACTCCTTAGATGCTTTAGGGACTAATGGTTCACATAAATAACAAACTTTCGTGGTAGCAAATAATGTTGCCAAATAATAATGGCTTAGTAAAGAGAGTATAACTCTTTTTAGTATATAGAGTAGTTCAGGGCAGGACCACTAAGCTTCTCATTATGGTGGGCAGTGGTTCGTTGCTCATGTATCAAGACAACACCAATTCCCACTCTTGGTGCATTACATTCCAATTCAAAGGGTATGTCAAAATCTAGTAGTAAAAGGATAGGCGCCAAGGCAAGCTTCTCCTTGATCTACCTAAAGCTTTGCTCAGCTCAATCATTCTACTCGAACCTTCATTCTTCTTTGTCAGCTCAGTCAAGGGGCAGCTATGGTATTGAAGTTTTTGATAAATCACCTATAAAAAAAAGCTAGACCATGAAAACTTTGAACCTTAATGACATTCTTTAGCATTGGCTACTCAAGAACAACTTAGATCTTCTCTTCATTTGCCCAGAGTCCTTCCTCTGACACCGCAAACCTTAGGAAGATCACCTCTTTCTAGCAAAATGTACATTTCTATACAACTTCTTAGTTCACAAAATGTCAAATACTTTGTGAAGATGTTGAACATGGTTATTTAGGTCGACACTGCATACCAATATGTCATCAAAGTGTACGACCACACATTTCCAAATTAGAGGCCACATTACATGGTTCATTAACCTCATGAATGTGCTTAGTACATTAGTAAGTCCGAATGGTATAACCAACCATTCGTAGAGTCCATGTCTAGTCTTGAAGGCAGTCTTCCATTCATCACCCGGCCTTATGTGAATTTGGTGGTAACTACTTTGCAAATCAATCTTTGAAAATATCTTAGTGCTATAAAGCTCATCTAACATATCGTCGAGCCTTGATATCAGGTATCTGTACTTGATAGTAATTTGGTTGACTGCTCAACTATAAATGCACATGCACCATGTTCCATCCTTCTTAGGGACGAGCAAAGCTCGTATAGTATAAGGGCTCATGCTCTCCTTTACATATCCTTACTTTATGAGTTCATTTACCTATCTTTTCATCTTGACAACCTGCTCAGGGTTCATCCTGTATGTAGGTTAGTTTGATAGGGTGGTGCTTAGCTGTAGGTTAATACAGTGATCAATGCTTCAGACTAGAGGCAATTCTCTAGGTAGGTCTTCAAGGAATCGATCGAAAAACTCATTTAGCAAGCTTTAGATTTCATTAAGGATATCCTCTAAATCTCTCATTTACAATAATCTTCCTATCAATAAGAACATTTATTCCTTAACCTTTTCAGTAGCTTGGAGCTCTCTTCGGCTCATTACTAAGGCATTCTTCTTACTAGCTTGGGTGAGTTGATGTGGGTTCATTTACTTAGGACCGGGTCAAGGGTTGTAACACAATCTTCTTTCCATCCTTAACAAAGGCATAGCCCATTGTGAGTAAAATGTTAGTTAAACAATTAAGGTCGTAAGCAGTAGATTTGAAACTCCTATGGGGACGACATTGCACACTACTTTGTCCTTATACATACTCCCAACACTAAATATTATGGTTATTTATTTAGTTATGTGTAAAGTACCCTTATCGTAAAGCCAATATAACTTGTAAGGTTGTGGATACTTTGAGGTCAGTAGACCTAACCTTTGCACAAAGGACTATGTAACGATATTAGCACAACTTTCCCAATCTACAATGCACAATTGGCCTTTGATGGTACACTTGGTATGGAACAATTGTCCTTTTAGTCCTCTTCAGAGTTTGGAAAGGAACTCAATTCTCATCTTAGGACTAAGGTCATCACTTCTCCTTAGTCGACATAGACACAGGTTTTCTCTTCCTCTTTGGCTTTAGGTTTTCCAACATCTTCTTCTTTCTCGGGTTCGCTTTCGTTGGTGCTATCCACTACATCTCCTTAGAGCACCATGATATGTCGGTTCAGACACTTAATGGCCATATGTCCAAAGCCTAAGCATTTAAAGCATTTCACCTTACTGCTCTTCTGTCCAAAGGTCTGCCCTTTCTTATATATCCTTAGGGTTGACCTAACCTTAGCTTGGCCTTTTTGACCGGCTTGGCCCTATTGGTTTGTTTGGCTATCATTAGATTGGTCATTCCTATCCTCAACTCTGTATGGCCTCCTTAGCTTTGCTTAAACAAGTTGGCGTAGAACTAGGGGTCGAGAGAATATTGGCCTAGGTTGGTTGGTAGTATTTCTCCTTTGTTTTTTTTACTCCTTCTACTATTTTTATCATCTCTTCCAAGGTATAAAACCTCTACATCTCTACGATGTAGTGAATTTCATATTAGAGTCCAAAGATGAACCTGGATACAATACGAGCCTTAGGTTCTTCTAAGTTAGCCTAGATTATAAGCATTTGGATCTCTCTAACATAGTCATCAATAAATCGGTTTCCTTGGCAAAGCTCTTGCAACTTTGCAAACATATCTTATAGGTAGGTCTCGAGTATAAATCTATCGCTTAACAACCTTTTCATCTCATCCTAGGTTCTAACATCTGCCCTTCCATCTCTATTTTGACTACATTCAAATTTTTCCACCATAAAGTAGCATATCGAGTAAACTCCAATGCAGCAAGTCGGATCTCGATAGCATTTGTATACCCATAACATTCAAACATCTTCTCGACCTTCTCTTCCCACTCCAAGTATTCATCTGCATTTGCATCTCCACTTCCACTAAAGGGCGAGATTTGAACCTTAATATTGTCTAACCCATGAGAGACTCGATGGTACAAACCATAACCAAGAATTGACAAGGCTGGTTACTAGATGGGTCCAAGCTTATAGAAAGCTTAAAAGGAGTAATGAGGAAAATGCGCGAATGAACAGTAACGAATGAAAGCTAAGTAAAACCCACGAACTGCAGTACAACCAGTTGGCTTATCCGAGTAAGGATGAATTATGTAGTTTGGTCTTTCTCTCTTGGCATGGCAACAAGGGTAGTATCGAGTAAGTAAGTGATCAGGTATGAAGGAAGATTGGATGTTGTCTCGGCCATTCGTTTCTTGGCATTCTATCTATAAGAGATTGGTAGTCATTCAGTATGGCTTAAGGAGTGACTTGGCAAGGAAGTACTTGGCATCAGCAGGATTTGGCTGGAGTAGAAGAATTCATCTCATTAAGCCTTCCAGTGCTTGAGCTAGGCTGTGGGTCAAAGGGCCAGTTGCTCGATTCCCATCATTCTCTCTAGGTTGATTTAGATTTAGAATCAAATCTGGATGGTCTTTGATCAATTCTCCATTAGGGTGATATGGACTAAGGTCGGCAATATTGAACGTATCGGAAACCCCATAATCCTTTGGCTGCTTTAACTTATAGGCATTGTTATTGATCTTTTGGAGGATTCTAAAGGGTCCATTAGCCTGTGCAAATAATTTTTTTCTTCCTCTTGCCCGGGAACTATTCCTTACTGAGGGGCAGCTATACCAGGTCTCCTTGTTAAAATTGCTTAGCCGTCCTACCATTGGTCTTCTCTCACATTCTTTTAGCAGCTTGGTTAATGTGCCGAGTGACCTTATCATATATGTATTAAAGGGATTGCGCTTTGGCCGAGGCATTATGGACCTCTTGCGGGGGTACTGGTACAAGGGTGTGGTCGAGGGGCAACTTAGGATTGAATCCATAGACCACCTCAAAGGGAGTTTGTTTGGTGGTGTCTTGTACTATTCGATTGTAGGTGAACTCGACCACTAGCAAGCAGACGTCCCAATCAGCCAAGTTCTTGCTTACTGCAGCTTGGAGCAGTATTCCTAAAGTGCGATTAACCACCTTTGTTTGGTCGTTAGTTTGGGGGTGACATGAGGCACTGAAGAGTAATTTGGTCCTTAGCTGACGTCATAAGGTTCTTTAAAAATGGCTTAAAAACTTCAGGTCTCTGTTGGAGACTGCACTTTTCGGCATACCATATATTCGCATAATCTTAAAGTCTTTACCTTTGGCAGTTAGCGGTAGTCTGAAAACAAAACCTATGCTCAATTTATTCCACGGCTTCATTAGAATAGGCAGGGGCATTACTTTCCCTTGCTTGGCTCGGTAATTAGCCTTCCTACATACATCATAACTTTTGACAACTCAATGCACATCTCTCCTCATTATCAGATAAAAGAATCGACCATTCAATAGTTCATAAGTCCTTCCTCCAAAATGTCTAGAGAATCTTCTATTGTGAGCTTCCCTGATCAATAACTCCCTTAGGGAACAAGTTGGTACGCACAATTTCCTGCTTTGGAATAAGTAGCTATTCTTCACATGGTACTCATCCATTATTCTTCCATTAATACATTGTGTAAGTATGGGTTTAAAATGTGGATCCTTAAGTATTACTCTTTGATGCTTGTAAACCCAAACAATTGGGTCTACAATTTAGATAAAAGCACATGCCTTCTCGAAAGAGCATCTGCAATTATGTTACTCTTTCCTTACTTGTATTTTATTACAAAATTGAATACTTTAAGGAATTCAATCCATCTTGCCTATCGCTTCGACAACTTAGTCTGACTTCGGAGTTATTTTAGTGATTCATGGTCAATATATATGACATATTTTCTCGGTAGTAAATAGTGCTGCCATACTTGTAGTACTTGGATCAGTGCCAAAATTTCTTTGTCATATACAGAGTAATTCAACTGGGGTCTTAGGAGCTTCTCACTATGGAAGCCAATTGTTTAGCCTTCCTGCATTAAGACAGTACCTATTCCAATGCCCGACGCATCGCATTCTAACTAAAAAATTTTGTCAAAGTCAAGTAGCACTAACATCCGGGGAAAGGTTAATCTTTCTTTTATCTTGACAAAACTCCTCTCCTCTCTTTCTCTCCATCAGAAGTTGGTGTTTTCTTTGTTAACTCGGTAAGGGGTATCACAAGGGTGTTGAAATTTCTGATGAACCACCTATAGAATGAAGTTAGCTCGTAGAAACTTCTCGCGTTGGCATAAGTAGTAGGAGTCAGCCACTCGACAATTGGTCGGATCTTCTTATCATTGACTCGCAAGCTTCCTCCACTAACTACATAGCCTAAGAATACTAATTCCTCCAAACAAAAGCAACATTTCTTTAGATTGTCGAATAGTCTCTCGGTGCAGAAGAAATCCATAATTGCACTCAAGTGTTCATATTGACTTGATATGTTGGCATTGTAGACGAAGATGCCATCAAAGTACACTATGACATACTTCCCTATGAGATGTCTTAGCATATGGCTCATTAGTCTCATGAAAGTGGTTGAGGTATTTGACAAGCCAAAGAGCATGACCATCTATTCATATAACCCATGTCGAGTCTTAAATGCCGTTTTCTACTCATCGCTTGGCCTCATGTGGATTTAATGGTAGCCAGATTTAAGATCAATCTTACGGAAAATCTTAGCTCCACTCAATTCATCCAACATGTCTTCTAGCCTCTGGATCGGGTTCTTGTATTTGATCGTGATCTTGTTCACGGCTTAACGGTCTACACACATTTGTCTGGTTCCATCTTTCTTTGGTTCTAGAAGTGCCGGCATAGCGCAAGGGTTGAAGCTTTCTTTAACGTAGCCTTTTTATAGCAATTCATTGACTTGTCATTAGAGCTTAGAAGCCTGTTCAAGATTCATTTGATAGGTAAGCTTATTCGGCAGTATGGAGTTGGGTACTAAGTCAATGTAGTGCTCTATGCTTTAGGTTGAGGGCAATTCTTTAAGTAACTATTCCAGGAACAGGTCGGCATACTTGTCCAATAGCTCTTTGATTTCTTAGGGTAGTTCACCCAGTTCCTTTATTTCTAAAAGTCACCTAACTAACATAAGAGTTGGCCCATCTGCTTTGATGACCTCTTAGAGCTCGACTCTACTCATTACTAGAGCTTTCTTCAATCCATGAGTAAGTTTCGTTTGCAACTTATGAACTTCTCTCGATAGCATCGGGTTTGGTGTGATATTCTGGTCATCCTTCTTGAACATGTATGTATTCCTGTAGTCATCTTAGATGACTCTCCTATCAAATAACCATGGTCTACCCAATAATATGTAGGTAGTACACATAGGTAGTACGTCATACAAAATTTGGTCAGAGTAGTTCCTAATAGTGATTGGCAGTAGTATTTGCCGAGTAACATGTAATACTCCTTTCTCACTCAACTAGTGCAACTTTTTAGGGTTTTAGATGTGCAACAATCGGCAACTTCAATTTTGAAATAAGGTTGGCTAATGCTACATTGGTGCAACTTCCATTGTCTACAATGAGGGCACACATTTGATCATTCATCTTACAGGTGTTATAAAACAAATTCTTTCTCTACTCCTCCTCTCATAAGGGTTCCATGTTCATAGTACATTAGACAACTATGAGTAATTAGTCCAAGTCCTCAGCAAACATGTCCTCTTTAATCAGTTCTTTCTTAGTAGAGAACTCTTCTTCTTTAGGTTCCTCATTAGTGCTGTCCACTTCTAGCTTCGGGATGTCTTCCTTGATGACCATTGTTCTTTGGTTCGAGTATTGAGCAGCCTTATGTTCGAACCTTTGGCACTTAAAATATTTGATCTAGCTCATCTTCCTTCTAGACCCTTGCCCATTCTCATAAGTTCGGGTTAGCCTTTCTACTTTGCTTGGACACTAACCTTTCTACTTGGCTTGGTACTCGATAGAGTTCGGTGACTTCTTATTTGGGTAGGCTAATCGACATTTTAGTTGGCACTCGGCCTTTTCTCTAAATTTCCATTCGTTGGGCGATCTTAACAGCTTCATCCATTGTAGTGAATTGTTGAAGCTCCATAATATCCCAAATATCACCTCTTAGTCAAGTAATTAACCTTAACGTAGTTCGAGCTAGTGGTTCTTCCACTTCATAACGGATTATGGGCATTTGAAACTCTTGAACATACTTATCAATAGTTCAACCTCCTTATCTCAGCTCTTACAGTTGAGTGAAGGTATCTTAAAGATAAGTTTTCGGCATGAACCTATTTCTGAGCACTCTCTTCATCTCAGGCCAAGTGTTAATCTCTCAGTAGCCTTCTCGTCTTCTCATTGCTTAGAAGTTCTTCCACCACATGGCGGCATATTCGAAGAACTTAACTACAACAATTCTCACTTTCTTGTAATCCTTATACTGATAGTAATCAAAAACATGCTCCACCTCTTCTTCCCATTCCAGATATTCATCAGCATTCCCAAATCCATTAAAGTTGGAATCCGAAGCTTCACATAGTCAAATGCTTTGGGGATTTTTACATGCTCTTCTTCAAAATACTTTTCCTCCTTGTCTCCTATGTTAACTAAATCAATCCTTCTCCTAACTCATCTGCCTACTCCTTTACCTCGAATCGGTCGATTTAGGTTCTGACCTTTAACAGGTTGAGTAGCTTACGAGGTATTTTGCATGGCTTCAGTGGGTTGGTAAGCTAGTACATATGTAGCTTGGGTTAGATTTGCTAAGAGGTTAGCCATCTCATCAAGTCTGTCATTAGTACTTCTTGGTGTTTCCTGTCATTATCGTCCATGGTGGACAACTCCACTATTGTCATCTCCAGTACTAACATCCATACTTGGATCTTTCATTTCTTTACCGATTCAATAGTTCAAATAAACACTCTTTCCAACCAGAAAATCAATAGCTAGCAAACTCAGTAATTAATATGAACACAATAGCTTGCTCTGCTTCACACATACAAAATAGAGTATCAACAGAACTCTAGAAGAACCAACAACTTAAACAAAACCTCCGCTCTGATGTCAAGATGGTGCGAATCATGACCAACAACTGATAAGGTTGATCGCTGGATGAGTCTAAGCTTGCATAAAGCTTGATAGCAGTAATGAGGAAAATATGTGAATGAATAGTGACAAATGAAAGCTAAGAAAAACCCATGAACAGCTCTAGAGGATATGATGCACCAGTGGAACTTCTAAGGACTCATGACACAATTTGATATGATGCACGAATTAGTTTGGTGAGGTTACTCACCACCTAACCTTGCTTAAGGGAAAAGATAAGTGTGATACAAAGTGTAAAACAACAGAGTGTTTACAATAAGAAGGAAAAATACTCAAGTGTATTAATGATGATGATATCTACGGCTTACAAATATAAAGGGTATTTATACCCAAGAATGTAGGGCAACTTGCCTAAAAGGGAAAAAGTGAAAATGAGTGTTACCCCAAAGTAGTAATGTACAACAATATAAAAGGATAAAAATGAATATTCATAAAAGCAATAATTAGTAGGGTAGATTTTACTTGCGGTCCTATATACTTGGGGTTGTTGCATTGGTGAGGTTGTTAGAAGGTCTGGACAAAGTAGTACGGCTAACTAGCTTGTCCGAGTAGGGATGGCTTATGTAGTTTGATCTCTCTCTCTTTCTTTCTCTCTCTCTCGGCATGGTGGCAAGGGTGGTGTCGAGTAAGTAAGTAATTAGGTATGAGGGAGGATTGGATGTTGTCTCTACCATCCGTTTCTTAGCATTCCATTTACAAGAGATTGGTAGTCATTTGATACGGCTTAAGGAGTGACCCAACAAGGAAGTACTTGGCATTGGTAGGATTCACTTGGAGTAGAAGAATTTGTCTCGTTAAGCCTTCCAGTCTTTAGGCTTGGCTGTGGGTCAAATGGCCAGTAGCTCGATTCCCATCACTTTATGTCCTTATTCTTACGCTTGGTAATAGTTAACTTCTTCTTCTTCTTCCCTAAACTCTCTAACATCTAACTTCTCATCATCTTCCTCGATCTCCTTAATCTCCTCTAACTCCAATTTTCATCTAGCAACTCAATCTACTACTCCTCCAGCTTGTTGCGGTCAAATTAGGTGATTGGTTCGATTACCTTGGCCATGTGTCTCTTAAGGGAATTTTCTGGTGGGTTATGGTGTTGTATACCATGGGGTTGTTGTCTGCTAACTTGCATTGCTATAACTAGACTTTTAATAAGGTTAGTCAGTCTGTTAAGTTTGTCATCAACTGACCTTGGGGTGTTACTATCGTTATGACCATGACCAGGTTAAGCACCATTGCTCTGATCACCAATAATACCTTAAACACTCGAATCTGACATGGTATAATATTTCTCAGATGGATTAATAACTCACTAACAACTTCAATTCTAAAAAATCACTTGAACTGAATAGTAGCACACTTACTTTGTTTTCATTATAAAAAATAGCGTAAAAACAGAGTAATAATGAAACTATACTTATACATACATACACTACAGCAGCTACAGGATGAACATAATAGCCACTAATAGTAAGGTGAACCTAAACTTCACAATAACTTCACACACTCCCTCATAGAACTGTACTCTAATACTAGCAAAGTTGATGCATCTCTGAAGTGCTGTCTTCGTGTACTCTAATACTAGTGAACATAAGTATAACTATACTTATACATACATAGAACTGTCTTCGTGTACTAAAACCATATCCTGTTATCAACAACTTTTCTCAAGAGCCCATCTTCAGCTAAATTTTTCAAAGTCTCTTTGTTACTCTAATACCTTCTTCTGTTTATTCATTTGTAATTTGAGGATAAGAGAAACTTATCCCTTTAGCTACTGCGAATTGAGTGAGAGTGGATAAAATCTAACAACAAGCATAACAAAACATGCACATCATTTAAGTAATTAGTCCAATTATGTTATCTTATAGTTTCCTAGCGAAACAGTACAAATGTGTCAAGAGTGTTTTATGCTCATGTATGTGACATGTATTGGTGCCGATATCCTTGCTTATAGCCTAGCAGCTCATCTAGTTCGATCAACTTAAATTGGGCATCTTGATAATATATCTAGAAACCTAGCAAACATTTTAGCTTAGCAATAACCATATAGAGTAGTTGGAAAATCTAACATATAGTTGGCTTAGTAGATATAATACAGTCTCTATATGCTAAAAAACCTAGCTTTTACAAATCAAGTAGTTTACTTGATAAACTTAGTTTTTCATATGAAAACTAACCTAGCAATATCTTGGTTTTTAGAAAACTTGACTCGTAGGTCTTTTTCATGTTATGCTATGAATGCATTACATTACACGCCAAGGAAAACTTAATAAATCTAAGCAGACTTATTCATTACTTTTTACTCAACCTTTACTTTGTAGTTTTGTCAATTTTAGGATCTCGATATCGGGTTCACTTACATGAACACCTTAAGAGATATAGTTAATCCATAGATTCTTTTCCAAGATAACACAAACCCCATCAAATGTCACATATGCATTCATTAGTATCAACATAACAACTAAGTCTAATATCATGTCACATTCAATTAGTAATAATCATAACAAATAGCTGCATATGGTTCATCAAACAACACATTGATTTACAATTAATGTTTAGCTAAGCCAAAACATCACAGAGCATGTAAATTTGAGAGTGGACAAAAGATTACTCAAGTACACATAAATATCCACTTACTTGGCTAGCATCATATTTCCAATCTTACTTATTAACAAAAACTTCCTCTTTTACGAATTCACCTAGCAAGAGTAAGTATTTCTAAGGTCAATTACATGTCATGAGTACACACATACACACACACACACACACATACACACACACACACATCAGCAAATACTTGCTTGTTGGTAATTAGTTTGTTATAAGTTGGTTCCAATGCAATCTTTAAGTTTGATTCCAAGTTAGCTTCTGAAATAGCTTCTTATTACATTGTCTTCTTTTACAATTCATAATTTCTTGACTACTCAATGATTTTTGTAAGTTACGTAAAACTGCCAAATCCTTTGAGTTAGGCTTTGAGTGATTCCATTGTAACTTTCTTTAGTCGAATATCCTCTAAGTTACCATCTAAGCTATACAGGGGTCATTCATGTATCGGTTTTATCTTCTAACATAGCTTTTAAGTTTCTCCAATTTAAGGCCATTACTAAATTATTCTCTAAGCTACTCTTTGACTTTGTTAGCTATAGGATTTTTAATAAAATCATCCTTTGACTAACCTTCTGCTTCCCCTGTTTTTACATTTTACTCATCAACTTTTCCTCTAACCTATTCTCTAAGTATCATTATAGTGTAAAATTCATGACTAGAATCCTTGCCTTTAATTAATGTCCTATAAGTTGGTAATTTACCAACTTCCTTCTAAGTTACAATTGGAATCAAATTTAAGCAACACATAACACTCTAAACCAACCTTCCTTAGTTTTACTACTTCTTAACTCTTCATTCATTACATCACAATTCATCAATTGTTTCAAGTTCACTAAATTAATTAAATACTAACTTTAGTAACTAATGCCAATTCACCATTTTCCATAACGTCTCACTTTATTAATCAACCAAATTACTCCAGAACAATATAAACACTTCATTAACTAATCCAACTCAGAATCCAAGTAACATTATTAAGAAAATATGTTATTTTTTCTCTAAAATCACAATTTAATACCTAATTTTGGGCTAAAAAATCACATAAAAATTTATAAAATAGTTTTGTGAGAAATCTCTTCATAGAAATTCAATATTAATATAGGATAGTTGATATAAAAATTTCAAAAGTAAAACTATATCATTAGGCCTATTTATTTTAATATTGAAAATAGCTCAATTTTATTTGTTCTTAAGGATGTATGTTGCCACCACTAAATTTGTACAAAATGACATTTTTCTAGATTCCATACACAAAAATATATAAGGATAAATTTTTTCATAATTTTCTAGTTACCTTTTATATTTTTACTAATTTAATGAAATTCGGCCTAAAATTGAACCTCACCATAATTGGAAGCTCTAACCACCAGTGGTGACTATCCCTTTATCAATATAGTTGGGTGTGGGCAACTTCTTGTGGTGGTGGTGGGGTCAGTTTAGGTCACACCTGGCATCTCCTTACTCCAACGAATAGCTAAACTACTTAAACTGTGCACTAATTTTGTTATTTTTCCCTAATTTTATTTTTTCATCCTTAAAACACCAACTAATTTTTTTACATATTCCATGTTCCATTTAGAATTATTCCAAAGAGTGTTTCTGATTTTTTCAGCTCAAATAGTGCAGGCATGATTTTTTACTTTCTCTCTCTTCAAAATCCTAAGCTTAAATAGTATGCTTATTTGCATGTTTCATCCTTGCTAATTGCTTCACACTTATTTAGGATACTTTCATGCCTAAACTAAGAATTCCCAGCTATCCCCAAGTGTTTCTCATAATTCTTATTTCCTAAGCCTATTTTGGCTTAAAATGTAATTTATCGAGTATTTTAGCTAATTACGAGTGCATATATACATATGTAATAATTATACATTGGGTATATACATATATATATATTATTTCGTATCATGTAATATTTTTATTATATATATGATTTATCTCTAAGGTTTTATAATCATTCGGAACTTTAATTTTGAGTTTTTGATGATTTCCAATTGTACTCAGGAAAAATACATTTAATTGAGATTAAACATTATAAATACTTTATTTTGAGAAATTGATATTATTAAAGCTATTTGTCTAATTTTTATGAACGTATATTAAAATTTGGTTCAATTTGAACAAATTATTCTATAGTTAAAATGTCCTAATATGCATCGGTATCGAATAATTCATGCATGGTCATTTGACTTAACTTATTTCATAAACTTCTCTTAATGGCTTTTCTTTATTACTTGCCTTTACTATACTTCTTATGTTAAGTGGTTTGCTGCTCTAAGTCCCAAGTGGTAGGTTGAAGATTGGGTCTTACATTCTGCCTTCCTTATAAAATGTTTCGTCTTCGAAACTTCCACGATCTAGGACTTTGAGTTCAAACCTAATACCACGCTTTTGCTGCATGACTTTGATTTCCACATCACATCAAAATCGTCAACTTTTGTTAAAGTCGTAACTTCAATATTTTTTATTCTTTGTGCTATTCAAACCCTTATATCTAAGTCTATACCTTTGTCATTTCCTTTTGTGTTATAAGGGTTCAAGGTGCAGCATTAATTTTACTCACCTTATCAAGTCTCTAATACTTCATATGCTACCAAGACCTTCTATTCAACTTTCTAAGCCTCGTGCTTATAGTTTAAGAATTATAGTTTATCTTCAGCCTTAATTTTCTACACATTTGTAGCTTAACATAATTGCTAAAGGCATGACTACTTTGCATTTGTGTTACTTTTTACACCTTAATGTCTTATCATAGGTAAACTAGCCTTACTTTTATGTAACTTCTATAACTTTAATACATGTGGCTCTAAACATCCCTTGTCTTAGCTTCTATAATATCCCACATTCTTACTAATGCTAGTAATCTTTGCTTCCATCTCTATTTTGTTTGACTTCTTATAAACTAAACATATCCTCCCTTCTTATCCTATATGGTCACATACATAAATTTAGTGCCATTTTTCCTTATTAGTGACATATTTAGATTCAACCCTTCGAGTTTAGGGTACACATACCTAGCTACATGGAGCCTACTCATTGGAGTTTTCATGCTTTGTTATTCAAATTATCAAGCTCATAAATTTCATTATAATAATTCCTTTGAATCAACTTCTAAATAATAATCTAATATAAGATTTTAACTATCTAGGGGCTTAATCTACTTTCTGAGTTAGGTTTTGACTTTATTATTATGTTCTTACATTACTAGGTTACTTTTTTTCAAATTAAACTCTACTTTTCTTGTCTCATAACTTTATGAGCCCAAAATGTCTTATTCGTAAAGTTAATTTTAGAATTCCTAACGTGATAGCTTCTAATGTATTCTCTATACTGTCTGTCACTATAATATACTTAATGTTTTTAGTAAGAACATTAGTTATGAAAGTCATCATTCATTTGTTACTATATAAATTATCCTCAAGTTGACAAGCTTTTGAAGTTTAATATCATTTCAACTCAATCCTCCTTCTTGTACTTTTTGACCTAAGTTTTGAGTTCATACATTCTTTTGTTTTTCAGGTTATGTATTTTTGAGGTATGTTCTGAGTCTTACCAAGTTTAAATTGTTGTACCAAAACACATTCTGACACATCCTCTAACCTCCAGTTTAATTGGGGTTCCACCTTTTAGTACTTTTTGACTGAGTCTCTATCATCCAATACATATCTCATTTCTTATGTTTACTCAGGTCTAGTCTTAACAATATTGTTTTTCAAATGTATCCTCTAGCCAATCTCTCTCCTCATGCTTAGTTCTCCATATATCACAACTATATCATAGCTAAGAACTTGAGTACTTTGTATAGCTGGCACACATATGGTATCAACTATGAGTATGGAAAGTTTAAACTTTTAGCTTACTCAAACTTAAATGAGACTTATAATGACTCAATGCAATTGGATTTGATTTGAACCAAATAAGATTAACATAACTCTTAGACCAACAAGATACACAAAAGAACTAACCAATTACTGAGCTTATAATCGATATGACATGACTGGATCAACAGTAAAGACAAGAACATAACATAAAAGACACTAGAGTCATGATAGTTAGAGGATTGAGCATATGTAACATAAGACATAGATTGGCCATTCCCTTCCAACCTTATGCATATAATTCTTATACCCATTCCTTGACTTAGTCTAGCTATATAAGAATACTATTCTTTCATCTCCTTTAGTTTTTCTAGCTACCTTGGATAGCCTTATACATACATTCTTATTACTGCATTCTTATCTTTATAGAGTTTCCTTAGCTCACAACTTGACTCAATCTATGTCTTTTCTATTCTTAACCGTTATATGTTTGCAATTCTTCTACTAAATTCCTTCCATACAACAATTTGTTTTAGATTTACCAAGATTTCCTACTCAATATCTACTTAAGTCCATCAATTTCTCAATAGCTTCCTTAAGAATTTTGCTCAAAGCTTACATCATTTCATTTTACTCCTCGTACTTTTTGTCTCTTCATCTTAAATAACCTTGAACCATGCCCCTTAATATATTTAGGATCTCATTTTCAACCTTACTTCGATTCTTTAGATTGATATAAATGTCTCAACTTTATAATTCATCACACTCTTAATCCATTTTCCTAAGCAATTTGTGATAATCTGTAGCCCATTTTCAAACCATGCTTTAATACCACATGGTAACACTCGCCTTTTAGGTATTTATTTAAAAAAATTTCTCAAACTATTGGTACTTGAAGGTGGTTTATTACTACCATCATTGATTTAAGAATAGGGTAGAATATGTATTCAACCTATTCTACTGTTTTATTTACAATTACTTCCAAATCATTTCTCATTTAGTATGACAAACAATAGTATAAGCTTTCACACTAGCAAGCCATACTCAGAGTATCACAATTACACACTTTTTATATAACATAGTAACTCTTTTACAAATACATGTTTCTAGACTACTACAACTATACTAAACCTTTAGTGAAAGTGTGACACCCATTGTTATTTTGAAAAGCTACCTTTATGTACTCAAGCCATATCCTATGATCAACAACTTCTCTCAAGAGCCTATCTTTAGCTAAAGTTTTTAAAGTCTCCTTGTCACTCTAATACCTTCTTCTATCTATTCATCTATAACTTAAAGATAAGAGAAACTTATCCCTTCAGCTACTACGAGTTAAGTGAGAGTGGATAAACATACAACAACAAGCACAACAAAATAGGCACATCATTCAAGTAATTAGAGCAATTTTGTTATCTTATAGTTTGTAAGCCAAACAATGTAAATGCATCAAGAGTGTGCTATATTCATGCACGTGACATAGATTGGTACTAATATCCTAACCTAGCCTAGTAGCTTATTCAGTTCGGTCGACTTAAATTGAGCATCTGGATAATTTATCCAGGAACCTAGCAAATACTTCAACCTAGCAATAATTACATAGTGTGGTTGGAAAATTTAGCATATAGTTAGCTTAACAGATATAATGTAGTCTTTATATGCTCAAAAACCTAGCTTTTATAAATCCACTAGTTCGCTTGATAAACCCAACTTTTTATAAGGAAATTGACTTAGTAATATCTCAGTTTTTAGAAAACTTGACCAATAGTTTTTTTTTTTTTATACCATGCCATGAATGCATTAGATTGCATGCCAAGCAAAACCTAGCAAATCTAAGTAGACTTATTCATTACTTATTACCTAGCCTTTACTTTGTAGTTTTTCCAGTTCTAGGATCTTGGCGTCGAGTTCACTCATGCAAATAGCTTAAGAGATAGAGTTAATCTATAGATTCTTTTATACTAGTAAAATACTTGCTTATTGGTAATTAATTCGTCATAAGCTGGTTTTGATTCAATCTTTGAGTTTGATTTTAAGTTAGCTTCAAATCACAATTTATTGACTAAACAATGATTTTTCTAAGTTATGAGAAACTACCAAATCATCTAAGTTAAGTTTTGAGTGATTCTATTATAGCTTTCTTTAGTTGAAATCCTCTTAAGTTACCATCTGAGCTATAAAGGAGTTATTCATGATATTAGTTTTATCCTCTAACATAGCTTTTATGTTGGTTCTAGTAAGATATCAAGAGGGGAGCGAATTGATATCTTTTGCAAAGACTACAACTTTTTGATTTAAAAATAAAACCCCTCTTAATATCTTGAATGGGGTAAGTAGTTGGAAATTGATTGTTAACTCAAGAAGCAAATAATAATAACAATTAGAAGGAAAAGAAGATCAAAAGTAAGAAGATCGAGCAAGCAATTTTATAGAGCTTTAGCCTTTTGCTTATTGCTCTCTTCTAGCTCTACTGCTAGAGGCTCAGTTCTTTTTACCAATATCGTTCCACTAGTCCAAACTTTTCAATAAATATCAATGAGATACTATAAAGATATTTAGTTACTTCTCTATCTTATCTCACTAGGTCCTTCCTAAGCTAAACACAAGACTTAGAGAACTCCCTAATCCTCTCACAATTAAAACATGATGTCAATAATATTCACAACAAAATTAAAATAATACAATCAAATAGCTCTTTACAACTTTCACACAAATGCAATAACAATGAAATAATAAAACTATTTTCACTCAGTTTTTGACACAGTTTCTAACAGTTTGCTTAAGAGTATTTTTAATTTCGGTTTTGATATTAAGTGTACAGTTCTCTATCTTGTACAACATCATCTCATAGTTAAATAAACTCTTATGTAACAGCTAGAATTGATTAGTTCCATATTTTTCTCCAAGATATCTTTATTTAAACAAAATCAGTTTTGATATTGTAGAAGAATCCTATGAAAATAGGAATCAAAAATTGAAATTCAAAAATTTTGAGCTAAGTTGTTCCAGATTTGTTCCTTTACCAAGTTTTAGTCATTTGGCAGTT
The DNA here is from genome assembly GCA_024138005.1 of Lumnitzera racemosa. Lineage (NCBI taxonomy): Eukaryota > Viridiplantae > Streptophyta > Magnoliopsida > Myrtales > Combretaceae > Lumnitzera > Lumnitzera racemosa. Next base: position 27,742,747 of record JAMXBC010000005.1, read on the forward strand.
GCTATACGTGATGATAAATTTCATTCCTCAATTGTCTTCGTGGAAATTCAAACATTTCAAATAATACAGATAAGGATGAAGAGATAAGAACAAATCCAACACTACTTATCTTAACTTCCGTGAACAAATCTTCTTCCTTCTTCAATATCTTTATTTGAATTTTGTTAAAATAAATCCCATAAGAGATTAGGTTGGATTACTCAAGGATATTTAAGCTTGTTTGTAAGATATCTTTTAAGATTAAGATTTTCAAACTTAACTTTTCCAAAAAGTCCTTATATAGATAAGATAATATATTAGAATCCTCTCTTGATTAATATCCTTACTGCATTTCAATCCTTGAACAATTTTAATCGAGATTATTAGAAAACATACTGCTTAAATCTTAAACACTCAAATTTCTGAATCTAATTCTTAAGCATCTTCTTAAATCCCCATGGACTTTACCATCTTAGTAGAATGAAATTGAATATATTACTTAAATATACTCAATAAATTAGAGCTAAGCTTTCTTGCACATTTGTCCAACTTAATTTGTTTAAGTTGATTAAAATAACTTAGAAACAACAGTTAAACATATTTCCAAACGAACACAGTGATGTTTGCTGATATATATTCTAATCGATGTTCTAATGTTTGCTGATATACATTCTAATCGATGTTTTAATGTTTGCTGATATACATTCTGACTAACATAAATCCAAACTTAATTTTCTTCCTTAAATTGATTTCATTCTAAAGTTAACCTACACACTTGATGTTCTTGTTAAACACACTTCAACCTTTTTCCATTGTAGTTTCTTTTAGAATTAATCAATATTATATCATGATATATCTATACCCTTCATAAATTTATTAGATAACTTATCACATGTTTTGTTATCATCAAAACCAAATTAGAAGACGTAACATTATGAGTTTCTTCAGTTTAAGACCCTTATTAAATTTTCCTTCGAGCTACCTTTTGACCGTTTTAACTATAGAATTTTTAATAAAATCATCCTTTAACCAACCTTTTGCTTCCCCTATTTTTACATTTTACTCATCAATTTTGCCTCTAACCTATTCTCTAAGTATCATTGTAGTGTAAAATTCATGACCAGAATCTTCTAAATCATATTAATGTCATATAAGTTGCTAATTTACTAACATCCTTCTAAGTTACAATTGTGAAATCAAATTAAGCATCACATAACACTCCAAACCAACCTCCCTCAGTTTTATTACTTCTTAACTCTTCATTCATTACATCCTAATTCATCAATTGTTTTAAGTTCACTAAATTAATCAAATATTAATTTCACTAATTAAGTCTCATTCACCATTTTCCATAACTTCTCACTTTATCAATCAACCCAATCACTCCAGAATAGTATAAATACTTCATTAACTAATTTGACTTGAAATCTAAGTAAGATTATTAAGAAAATATGTTATTTTTCTACTAAAAACACAATTTAATACTTAATTAAGGGCTTAACAATCACATTAAAATTTGGAAAATAGTTTTGCAAGAAATCTCTTCATGGAAATTCAATATTAATATAAGGTAGTTTATATAAAAATTTTGAAGGCAAAACTACGCTATTAGGCCTATTTATTTCAATATCGAAAATTATTTGATTTCGTTGATTTCTTAAGGACATATATTGTCAGCACTAAATTTGTACAAAATGACATTTTTCCTAAATTCCATACATAAAAATATGTAGGAATAATTTTTTTCATAATTTTCTAGACATTTTTTATATTTTTACTAATTTAATGAAATTCGACCTAAAATTAGACCTTACTATAATTGGAAGCTCTAGCCACCAGTGGTGGCTGGCACCTTGTTAGCATAGTTAGGCATAGCCCACTCCTTATGGTGGTGTGGTCAGTTTGGTCGGTTTACGTCCAGCATCTCCTTACTCCAACGAACAGCTAAACTAACCAAACCGCGAATCGATTTTGCTATTTTTCCCTAATTTTCTTCTTTCATCCTCAAAAACCCAACTAATTTCTTACATATTTCATCTTGCATATAGAAATTTTCTAGAGAGTGTTTTTTATTTTTTCAACTCCAATAGTGTAGGAATGATTTTTACTTTCTCTCTCTTCAAAATCTTAAGCTTAATTAGTTTGTTTATTTGCATGTTTCATACTTGCTAATTGGTTCACACCTATCTAAGATACTTCTACACCAAACCTAGGAATTCCTAGCTATTCCCAAGTGTTTCTCATAATTTTTATTATATTTTTATAATTTCTTAAGCCTATTTCGGCTTAAAATATAATTTATCGGGTATTTTAGCTAACTATGAGTGCATATATACACGTAATAATTATACACAAGGTATATATATATTATTTTGTATCATGTAATATTTTTATTATATCTATGATTTATCTCTAAAGTTTTGTGATTATTTGAAACTCTAATTTTGAGTTTTTGATGATTTTCAATTACACCTAGTAAAAAAACATTTTATTGATATTAAACATTATAAATACTTTATTTTGAGAAATTGATATTACTAGGGGTATTTTTCTAACTTTTATGAACATATAGTAAAATTTAGTTTAATTCAAACAAAATTGTTTAAACATGCTAAATCATTTTAAATGCCTAAACCGCATTAATATTGAATAATTTGGGTTTAGTCGTTTGAATAAACCTATTTTGTAAACTTCTCTTAATGGCTTTTCTTTATTGCTTACCTTTGCTATACTTCCTAAATTAAGTGGTCCCTTGCTCTAAGTCTCATGTAACAAGTCGAAGATCAGGTCTCTCATAATACAATGGCTATTTAGGCTTTATATCGTTTGAGTAGACAAATCTTGTAATATTTGACGATCTCATCTATAAAACATAGGTAAGAAATTCTAGAACAATCGCCAATAATCAAAATTTGAAATCTTTATTAATGAAGAAGTATACTTGCATAACTAGTGTAGCTTAATTTGTAACATTATATTGCTTGCTCATAAGGTAGATAATTTCCACGAAGAAACTTACCCTTGCAATAATATGACCCAAATAAGTGTAGCGAGCTATATAAAATAGTTTAATAATAAATATAAAAACATATCTTAAATATATACTATCTAATCTTAACAACATTAACTTAATTTCTTAATGATTATCATCAAATGAAATCCCCAATTTTGACAAATCTATGTGAAATATATGTGGCTGGAGTATATGTAAACTATTATTTGTTTGATGTTGATTTCTTATGGTGCAAAGAACAAGTTAATTTATATTATTTGTCAATTGGTAACTCCACTGTGCTAATTTATGCTATTTTAACTTTCAAATATATTAAGTTGATCCATTCAAAGTATAGTAATAGCTAACCTTCGTCTATATTTTAAAGAGAATGCATGATTAAAGTAAGGATGATGTATCTATAGATGCATGCATATTTAATTTTTTATTGTTGTCTCCACTAATGCATGCAGATTAAAAATAAAAAATTTTCAAAATATTTTAAGTGTTTATAAGGTTTATCTTGTATTACTTTGATCCATTTTCAAATGTATTTTTTTTTTTTAAAATCGATCCAATCCTTGAAATTTTGATTTTCTTTTTTCTTTTGTATAAAAGATGATGAGTAAATCATCATTTAATATATTTAGAGTAAAAGTAATTTCATTATGATGTATGAAGTAACAACTAAGAAAATATATAATTAAAAAATTCTTACTTAAGATACTTTATGACCTTCATTTATTTATATAATTTTCAACTGTCCTATCATTGTGTATTGAGTTAGTTTAACAAATAATAAATGTGGTTCTTATGGAATTTTTTCCCAAGAGCAAACATTGCATTTAATTTATGGCAATTCTTTTGGCTAAATATATAGAAATTTTATTACTAAATACAAATAACAAATGTTCAAATGTATATTGATATTTTCATTTAGATTATTTATTATTGGTAATAGACGTTGCATGTGCACATTTCATGAATATTAAATTAATATGAGCACGATGCTTTTCAAATTATAAGGGAAAGTATCAAAGTACAAATTTTGTCATATTAAGTACAAGATGATATTATTATCACATAGATCACATAAATTCTAATACTAGAACATTATAATATCTTATCCCTCACTATATTTATGATGTCAAGATATCGATAAAAAGTATTCGTCAAGGTAGATAAAGATAAATAAGACTTAATCTCATTACTCTATCTTCTTGAATTAGGCTAATATTGTTATAATAACACTTGATAGTAGGTAATGAATGAAATAAATCGTTCATTTATTTAGCAATAGGATAATAAAAGTCTTGATTCTAATTGATTAATCATATTACTTCACAATAAAATTAATAAACTTTGTAGTTTACTAACAAAGAAAAAGTAAATGGATATCTAACGTAAATAAATTATCGCTTCGCTATGAATTGTAGATGGTTGCTATTGTTTTAAAACTATGTTTGTTCTTCCCTACACTACTTCTAGATAAATGCTCAAAGTTGCATGGTATGTGATTAGTTTAAAATTGTAGATGTTAGATTAGCTTAAATTAAAAATTTATAAGAAATTGATTTTTAGACTGCAAAAGTACAATAGAATAAAATTTGTTATTTATGAAAATGCGTTGATATAACAAATCGAACATGTTGAAATTTGGAGGAAAATTAACCTAATATAATGATGACTATTAAATGCTTAGGATGAGGGGAAGGAGGTGGTATATGATACATGATTATACTCCACCATAACATATAGATGGGTTATAAAGTTTCCTTGAAAAAATTGTGCAACATGATGGGGTCCTTATGGGTTTATTCATTATCCTTATCGAGATTGCCTTAATCAAGCGTGGTTACCAATAAAGGCCATTGAGGTTCATTTATTCCTTATGGGAGTGACTTAGTTTTATATTACTTGGGCATTCCATGGAGAGACATCACATATTGAAGGATGAAAGTATATATCCTTAGATTTAAATAGCTCTAACATTATTAACAGTGAGGAAAACGTGCAAGACCTATTGACAAGAAATGAAGCTATTTATGACGATGGTCTTATATTTGAGGACGATGTTGATCATCAAATATCGAATGATTTAGCTTATAATAGTAGTGATTTAGAAGATGACATGTTAGAGGATGATGAGGGAGATGAGATTGACATGGATAAGTGGAATGGTTTGTTTGAAGATTTTAAGTGTGAAGTCTATCTACGATGTAATAAATTTTTGTTGTTATCAACTTTAATACAAACGACAAACTTTAAGGTAGATAGTTGAGAATTTCTAAAGAGTTTTAATGATTGGCTTAGGATTATCAAGAGTATATTATTGGAGGGGGAAAGACTCCCAGGTTCACACTATGATTACCAAAACTTATTATGCTAGCTAGAAATGGATGCAACTCTAATTCATGCATGTGAGAATAACTGTATCTTGTTTAGGAAAGCATTTAAAGATTTAGATAATTGTCCACGTTGCAACCATTTAACATGGGCACCTAGGACTAATGAAAAGACAAAAAAAAAAAGAAAAAGAATTCTTGTGAAAGTTTTACAGTATTTCCCTTTGATACTACATCTTTAATGGTTGTATTTGTGTTGAAAAATGGGGCCGCTAATGAGGTGGCATAAAGATGGACATGTTATAGAGGAAAATGGGATGTGGTGTAAGGAAGGGCGTGCCATTAAAGAAAATACCTAAGTCACCATTCTCATTCAAGAATATAAAAGGAATAAGACTAAAATGGGATTTGATCCTAAGAATATACAATTGGGATTTGATCCTAAGAATATACAATTGGGTCTTGAAACTGATGGATTTAATCTGTTTGCTAATTTGAGTACCACATGTAGTTTATGGCTAAATTAAAGAGTAACTAAGATGAAATTCAAGAATTAACAAGAAAGCAATTCAATTAATTCAATATTCAATATTGTACCTAGATTTTATTTCCCGTAGATCTAACGTGTGATTTTCTTAAAGATAATCTAATTTATTCTTTAATTTTTCTTGATCGAAAGAATTCTCTACTAAAGTCAGTTACTTTCTCAAGTCAATTAACCATAACCCTAGAATCACCTATTAGAATCTTTTCTCAATAGAATAATCTAAGATCGCATTATTGAACAATGAATTCTTTATACTTTAATTTGAAATCCGAAAGAATCTTGCAAATTATCTTTAATCTTGCAATAATTCTCATAAAATATGCCTAGATTTAATCTTACAAGAAACCTCTTGCTTCTCTTATAAGATATCAAACTTTAGATTACTATCTATGGAAATAATAATCTAAATCATGAAGCTATATAGTTAAATTAAGAAATTAATAAAGAATTAAATCAATCAATACTAATCATGTCACATGAATATATCTAGGTTTTACAAAACCTAGATACTAAGATTCTGCTCACTATACATCCGAAAATAGAAATCTAAAATCAAAGTATAGAAAGTAATGGAAAGAATATCATGAAATCTAAAAAAAATTGAATTTTTAAATCTTCACTTCTCCTCGTTTTCTTGGTTGTTCTTGGCTTTAGAAACTCTCTCAAAGTTGTGTCAAAAAAGTTTTTTTCAATAAACCCTAACAAGGCTTTATATATGAAGAATTAAAAAAAATTAGGTTGGTTAGAAAAGACATGATCGGGGTTACAACCATGTCTTTTGGTCGTGTAACATTCTATGCTTCACATTAGTCTTTTTTTTCTTATTATTAAACTTAGAAATGACATGACCAACAACCTGATAGTGTCTTTTAGTCATATCATAGGCTGTAATGGCTTAAAAACGGCTCCAAATTCGCTTGGAAATGGCACAATCGTATCATTCGACTATGTTAATATTCAAATTTTCATAACTTTCTCATTTTAGCTTTGATTTGAGTGAAATTTGTTTCTATCTTCTCATTTTCTTGCGTACATCGTTTTAAAACCAATAAAACAAAATTTTATTTAATTAAGTATTATTATCTAAAAATAAACTCAAATATTAAGAAAAATCATAAAAAATTACTAAATAAAATATGTGCAATTAGGAACTTATCAACGACTGATTGTGGGAAGAGAAAGAGGTTTGATGATGAGCCTAATTGGTATCAAAAGAGCATCCTTTTCAAATTGCCTTATTTACATGAACAAGTTATAAGACATAACCTAGATGTCATGTACATTAAGAAAAACATTTATTGTAGTATGGCTGTAACTATTCTAAACTTCAAGAGTAAATGTAAAGATATTAATAAAGCATGACTAAATTTACTAATGATAGAAATTTGACATGAATTGCGTTTTCAAAAGAGGGTAGAATGGACAATCAAACCCTTAGCTTTATTTACATTGATACTTAATCAGGTGAGAGAAGTATGTAACTTAATAAAGAATGTAAAGCTACCTGATCGATATTCCTTTAAATTTCTGCATGCTTAAGGGTGCCTAAGGAAAGTTTAAAAGGGTTAAAGACCATGATTGTCATGTATTACTTGAAAGAATTCTACTAATTATGCTACATGGATATTTGAGAGATGACATATATGACAATAAGTAAGATGTCAAGATTCTTCTTAGAGCCATGCACTAAAGAGTTGAAAGTAGGGGTTTTAAAATCTTTAGAGGCAAGTATTGTTATGGGATTGTGTAAATTGGAAATGATATTTCCATTAGCTTTTTTTAAGGTTATGATTCACTTAGTAGTGCATCTACCAAGATAAATACATATTTGTAGCCATGTACAATATAGGTAGATGTACCCAGTTGTCGCTACTTAGGGGTTTAGAAAGGATATATTATAAATAAAGCTCGACCAAAGGGTTCCATAGTTGAAGCCTATATAGTATGTGCAAGGACATTTTTACTCTTTGTATTTCAAAACTTTGATTTAAGCTTCAATAAGCTGCATAGGCAATAGGATGATCATGAACTCCCGAAGGGAGTCTTTCTTATTTTTCTCACAATTGGTATGTCCTATGGGTAGTTTTACATATTTTAAGGTCAATGAAGAGGTTAATAGGATTCATTCGTATGCATTGAATAATTGGAAGGAGGTTCACTCGTACAAATAGTGAGTGTTACTTTCTAATTTGAACCTATTTTTGATAGTATTGCACATTGTTGAAATATTTCTATAATAATTAAGGAATTTAGGCAAGAGATGTGTATATGCTGTAAAGAAGCGAAAGTGTAGCAGCTTATCATGATTAGTTTCTAGTATGGTTTAAAAATAAAGTAAATGCATTTGATGAGGCAATCAACTTAATTTTACATACATTTAAGTTTCAAAAAGCAAGTTAACTTTATTTATTTCTATACAGATTGTATTTGCTAAGTCAATTACAACCCAAATTAATGACTTTGATGCCCTTTCATGGAGCCTACATTGATAAGTCTAACTTTTCAAGGTTATGTAGTGAATAGGTTGATATTCGTTATAGAAGATTAAGAGTTATGTCTCTAATCATAGGATAGTGATGTTCTTGCCTTAGGTGGACATGATGGAAACACGATCACGTTCTATGGGACTACAACAACCATCATACAACTAAACTACACTCATAGTCGATGCATGTTCATTTTCAAGTGTAAGTGGTGTGACATGAATTGAGATAAGCCTTAGTTAATTCATAGTGATATGGTTACAGTTAATACTAGTCGAATATGGTATGAAAATGATCCTTACATACTTATTAACTAAGCTCAATAGGTTTTTCATTTGAGAGGTCTAAAGAAGTTCATTAATGATTCGAAGGTAGTTAAAAAGGTTAATTATCATTATTTATTCCATCAAGAATTATTTTAGCCATACAATAATATTGATCATAGATTACAAAATAACCTCAATTGGACAAGCCACTACAATAAGAGAGAAGTGCTAGAATGATGAAAATAAGCCATATTTTCATAGATCTTAGGCAATTAGCTCGTATTCCAATATTGAAAGGAATTTTAGCTTTAGCTAACACAAATTATAGTGATGAGCACTCTAGTAGTAGCAATTGTTGGTCTTGTATAAGATATCAGGAGAAGAGTGGGGTGGGGTGTGAATTAATATCTTTAAACTTTTAAAAAACTTTTTCAATATAAGGAAAATAAAGTTATCCCTCTTAATAACTTATATTGGTGAGCAATGATATTTTTGTAATTCAATATACAACAATTAATAAAGTAAATTAAAAGAGTAAGGAATGAGAATATTGAGCTTAGGATTTATAGAGCTTTAGCCTTCTGCTTATTACTTTCTTCCAGCTCCACTATTAGGGACCTGGTTTATTTCACTGGTGCCATTCTATTTGATCCACCAAATCAAATCACAAAAAGATTACAAACTTTCATCACTTATGGACTTCACAACACTCTGCTCTATTTATTTAACCTCTCCACAAGCTTTCATCACTCAATAGCTCTTCTTATCTTGTTTCAGTTAGATACACTTCGATCCTCAACTACTAGATAAGCTTTAGATAAGCCTCATATTAAAAAGAAAAATTGAAATTCCATAAAATCCAAGTTACCCTTATCCTTAACCGTATTTGCGTATGTATTGATTTATCAAAAATATATTTGCTAAAAAATAATCCCTATGGATCTTGTTCCATCTTAAGTGAAACGGGATTAAGTGTATTTTCCTAATACACTCAACTAGTAGAACTAGGCCTTGTTGAATTCAAATATGATATGAGTTAAATTCCATCATCATATATTTCCAAACCAACTTTTTGAATAACCTTATGAAAAGTATCAATCTTCCTTTCTTCAAAGTCTTTGAATAAGCTTTTAAAGTACTATATCACTTCTACTTATAAAGTTTCTGAAAGATTTTCTAAAGAATTTTAAACTATTCTTTTTTTTTTCAATCAAATCAAACCTTTTGAATAAGTTTCTAAAGACAACTTAGTTTTGCGAATTTAAACTTTTTGAGAACTCTTTTGAATACCTATATTCTTAATGATTCATTAGCTTTTATCCCTTTTTGTTATCATTAAAATCCATGAGAGATATCTAACAGCAATGATGAAGAAGTGTAGATATTGAACGTTTATATCTTTAAATCTTCTAGTATTTGTTCTTTTATACTTTGTTTTATTTTTCTTTTCCAATTTATCTTTTACTAATTTTAAGTATGTTATTCTATACAGGATAGATGTTTTAAGGCCTAGTCATGCTAAAGATAATCTTGTAGATTGGTTTGGGGCTAAAGTTGTTTGAGAGCATCTCAATTGTCGATATCCTCCGGAGTTATTAAATACATCAGAGGTAGAGCTAGTAGAAGAGTAGCACAATGATACTTCTAATCATAAGCATACAGAAGAGGATGTTGTATCAAACAATATAAAAATGCCTAGGCATAGGGGAATGTTCAAAGGCACTCTGTCAGGACCCTAAAGGGGGCCTAGTAGGATTACCTAAGATTTCCACAACATGTGTGCACCCATGCTATGAAAACCGCCTTGCAAGTCAGAGATTGCAAGACTCTAAATGATTAATCACTAAGGTTATTGATTTTTAAGTAATCAATTTACTATAGAATACAAATATAAATAACTATGGGTATCCGATATCCCACAGTTCCTCAGAACCGCAGAGAATCGGTATCCCCTACCAAATAATAGGACAGGATATGGCAACATTATAAAACTGCAGGTAGAATTAAATTATATTGAATTCTAACATGTGAATATTTTCTACAAAGAGTGTTATGTATGACCTATAAAGATCTCAACTAATCCTAACACTAATGTACATATCTTCATCTCGCACTCAGCACTCGAGACTCATTCCAATCCCATCGTAGGCAAACCTGCAAAAGAAAGACTATTGGGGAATAAGCTACAAGAGCTTAGTGAGTTATCCCTCATACCATACTGGCAAACAAGTTATCAAACAAATTATTACAACCATATGAATGCATGCACACGCAGAATGCCAAACAATATATGCAGTTGACCGGTACTGCATATAATATCAGATTTAACGCCCTCCGAGATAAGAGATGGAGATTCATCGGCACCAATCATGACCGGGCTCTAGCACCTGGGTTTTATTTACCCATAACTTTGAATTCCGTATTTCACAAAAACTACATTTCCATTTCTAAAAATCTAGTAGTTCATAAAACCCTAGGCCTAGCGATGAGGTGGCCCCCTCAGTCCACACTCACACCCTACAGCGGTAGTCTCTAGACACGACCCCCAGCTACCCACGGTTAGCGTCTCCGGCGCTAATAGAACCCGCTAGCCAAGGGTAGGGTCTTGTTGTACCCATGCTCCTGCACGGTACTAATCAAATCATGTGGGAATCCATCCCTCCAAGGCCCTTCATTACCAACCGCGTGAAGTGACGGCCGGAACAAGTAATGCGATACATGGATAATGCATGACCCTTTTAATTTAAGAAAAGCCAAATATAATTAGGTCAAATTATGATGTGATAAATCAATATCAGCAAACCATTCAAATCATATAAAAATCAATCATACCATCAAATCATCAATTATCGTATTTAACAATATTTCTTACAATAATCAAGCAATATCAAGCACACGCATATCCCGAAACCTCATGCATCAAGTTATTGATATTCAATTTAAGTGCACTAACTACAAGCACAAACAAGGATGGAGTCATCGGGAGTACTCACTTGACTATGACGACTCGCTCTAGTCGTAATAACCGATCGGGAGATCCTCGCCCTCGTCGGGATCACCTGATCATTACGAGTTAATAAGGATAATAAGCAGTTGACTCAACTAATGGTTCTAGATATCTATTACCTAATTCTACTTAGATTACTATCAGCCCTTATTCGATTAAACCTAAATGCTAATCGTACGTAACTTTTTCATTCTATTTTCAATATTTATGAATTTATAGTCGTTTTTCATCGTTTTCGAACGCACGTTCGCACGGTGATGTCCGTTTCGGACGTTATGACCCGTATTTTACGATATGAACTAAATTTAGAGAAATTTTAACCATGAAAACTTAATTACCCTTATTACTTATATTTATATCTTTTGTTTTGTTTATACTTAATGAGTTAGTTAACCCTTAAATCTTTATACTTAGAGGATTTTACTTTGCTATTACTAATTCATGTACTTAATTAAGTGTAATCCATTTTAGACAATGTATTAGGGTTTACTAATTTAGGTTCCTAATTATGATACACTTTTCTTCTTTTCTTAGTTTATAATCTATGCTTATGTCATCGCTTACATCATCATTTTCTTATGTCATTGCTTATGTAGTCTTTTGATGATGTCATGGCTTATGTAATGTTTAGATGATGTCATGGCTTGTGTAATGTCTAGATGATGTCATGGCTTGTGTAATCTATTTATTACATGTAAATATATATGTCATTAAGTACTTATACATATACATATGGTATATACCTACCTATGCTCATAATATACTAATATGTGTACTTATGTACTAATATATATACTAATACATATACCCATATACGCATACGGTGACATACGTATTTTTATACGTATTTTCGTATGCCTTATCTAGCCCCTTAAGAAAGCTTCACAATTTCATTCTTTTTGTATTTTAAGAGTATATTTGACATGATATATGTATGTATAGTTAGTATATACCTTATTTTAGGTTATGTACATATTGTATACTTATGAACAAAGGTATTTATACATGTATTCTTCTAGCATATCCTTTTATACATATAATTAAGGACATATGCACATGCATATCCTTCTTCTTCTTCTTCTTCATGATTCCTAGATTTCTACACTTAAAGAGGAGACTTAATTAACTAACTAACTAATAATATAAAGAAACATAAAACAACTTAAAAACATACCTTTAATTGTGTTGGAATTAAGAAGACAAAAGGAGGAGTGATGAGAGTAAAATGGGAAGAAGAAGCTTACGGCAATGAGGAGTGTTTTTGTTTTGTTTCTTTGTCTTTGTTTTTGATTATGGAAGACAACAAATGGTGGGACCAAAATGAGGAATAAGTGGACGGTAACAATTGAAACAAAGGAAGAAAGAAAAATCAAAAAAAGAAAAGAAAAGGAAGACATCATTACATAAGAGATATTTTCTTTATCTCTTAACCTTTGTTGACTTTTCAAAATGTTGACTTTAGTCAACATGTGTTGACTTGGTCAACATTTGAAATTTGGTCAACATGTATTATCTTAGTCAGCATTCCTTAAGTATGTGTAATTTTGTGCACATAATGAAGTAATTAAGGGAAATTAGGGGAAAAATGAAGGAAATGAGAAGAAATGAGGTATATGATGAATTGATTAGTAAATATGGTTGATGAGGTCTTACTTTAGGTCTTTATAGTCCATATGTCTCATTTGATAAACTACTTTGGATAACAAGTGCAAAAAGTACTAATTTGAGTATTAAAGTTCACTACATGTAACCTAATCTTCAACTCTAACCCTAACCCTAAGTAAGACTATCTTAATCATATATTTAAGGGATAATTATAATCTATGACTCATTATCTTAGTTCCTAATGGATTACTTGAGAATTCAAATCATATAAGCATGAATGAGCGTCATCTCTAACCTTTTACTAATGATTTGGCAAAATATGAGCATTATATTATCAATTAGGGTTTTAGGGTATATCATGATGAATTAGTGTGTTTATATCCTTAAAGTTATAGTTTTAGGATTTTTATTACTTTAGGGTACAATCTTTAATGTTTTTACACATTTAGGGTTTCATATGTTCTTACACGATTAAATCTTTGATTGTCATCTTAAGGTTTTGATGAAGTTCGAGGTTTTAGGGTCTTCGTATGCGATTAGGGGTTCAATTGATGATTTAAGGTTTTTCGTGTCCACTTTAGGTTTTAGATTGAGATTTTAATTGGTTTTAAATCTCACTGGCTCTTTTAAGTTCGGGAAATCATCTACAGTTTGGACGTTTGTTTTTATACTTAGAAAACTAAATTCGTGGGGTTTACATACTCAATATGAGTAGATAAAGAGGATTACAAGTGGCAATCCTGTTTTAAAGCTCAATGAAATTTGCATGGCTTTAGAAGGGGATACTGCAATAATGTAATCTGAAGAATTTACTTTAACACATCATCACTCTTCCCCTTTATGCTATTCTTGTCCTAAAGGTAAAGCTTGGTCGAGAGTACAACTAAAGATACGCCATACGGTGACTAATGCGGTTGTGGTAAGTTGTTTCATTATAAAAATTGAACATGTAAATAATTAAACATATATAACAATTCATATGACATTGCTAATGCTACTTTATCAAATTGCTCTATTCTTCAATTTTTTATAAGGAACTAGCTTGTATACTATTCTCTACCCTTATCAAAATAAGACCTTATATGAATTGGGATTGCTTGATAGGTGATAAAGGCTATTTTAGTTCTTGCTTGGCTTGAGCTTGTGAAGTTGACAAATATTAGCCCTTGCTTTAACTTCCATTTTCTAGCATTGATCTTATCCATAGGGCATTGAATATGTATTTCTTTCTTAAATAGCTTGAAAAATGAGCAATTGGACTATTGGATATCTTTAAGAACTTGGGTTGCTTTATGGATCCATGCACCAAAATGGGCAATTGTGTTTGAGGACTTCTTTACTTCTTACAATAGTAAAAGGTATCTATCTCTAGTTCAAGAATTTTTTTTTTCAAAGATCATGGAAGCCAAATGTGCATTTTCCTTCTTTTATATGCATAAGCTATTTAGACTACGTAAATGAAATTTATAATAGAGAATGTGTGATAACGATAGCATATGATATAAATCCCTGCTTAATGGACCGTGACCTATAGCTTTAACGTATATGTGTTTGTCCTCTTGAGTTTGAGTGTGTTTCTTAAAGTAGATGGCATCTAAATACTACTTTATATTTGTTCTCAAAACAATGATATGTTGGGTTGTATGTGTCTTGCCTTATCTGTCAATGATATACCATGATGCTTTTATAAATTGGATTGTAGCTTCTTTGTTATACAAACTAATGCTTACAACTATTGCAATCTTACTATTTTTATTGTCCATGTGTTGAGTACACATTTAATTGGTTATCATGTCTTGCCTTATCTTTCAATGCCTCATCTTGTATTACAACTTGTTAAAATTCCCTTTACATCTCCCCATCTAATTGTTAATTTATGTAGGAAAAGTTTGATCTAATTCCAGAAAGAGAAGATTAGTAACACTTGGTCTCTCATAAGGTCATTGATGGAACATAGAGTGAATTGCGATACCATTTAGAAAGGCAGTATGAAAGAAATGGTAAGGGTAAGAGAGCATGTAAGAAAGTGCCAAAGTGTTTAGGTTAGGGCCAGCTAAGTGGTCGCTTTATGTGACTTCTTTGATAGTGACCTTAATCATAAGATAATTTGCCTATTTTTTGGTACATATTTGTATGTGTTTATACATTATAGTACATAATGTTGTCAATTTGACGAGGCTTTTTGATGAAAAAAAAAAGAAAAAGAAAAAAGAAAGGGCATTTAAATCTTTAGTTAGCTCATATGCCTCTTAATTTGCTTTCCTTTCTTGAGTTCAATTTTTTCCTTCTTTTCTTTTTATATCAATTGTTCTACTGCATTGTGTTGATTCAAGTTCAAATTCTTTCATCATAGCTTGCACTTCAAAATTCACACAATACAAGTTATTCAAATTCCTTTTCTTTTTTTTTTAAGTGTTTATATTTATGTAATTGGTTGATTCTCTATTTCTTTTGTTTGAAATATGTGTTATTTGAGTGCAATAAGATGTTGTTTGCAATTGGAAGTTCTTTGTCATTTTGAATATAGATGTCTAGTTAATTAGATTTCTTGACAAGATCATCGTCTTAGTGAGCTTAGTTAAAGGTTTCCCAGTTAATAGAAAATCTTGTTTCTCATTCCTCTTTCTTTTTGTCAACTTATTTTGCGATTTTGGATATATTTTAATGTTTTGGACATTACAACACTCGATTTACTTAGCTTAGGTACACACTTAGACATGAGTTTTTCGGCTATAAACTATTTCAATGGTTTTAATTTTGCAAGTTAGTGAAGTCCATGATAAGGATAAATTTATGTTAAGAAGGCTTTAGCCCATATTTGAATTTGGAAGAATTATATGTTATTTGTTTCCATTGAGGTCCGAAGTTATCAGAGTTGCATGAAAAGTGATTTCCATATGTATTGTAGTTCTTGCAATATATCAAGGGTTTACAAAGATAGGGACATTTGAACATACCCATAAGAGAAGAATGGATGAATCAAGTGAATGAGTGAATTCTATAAGAGAAATATGTAACTTATATTCTAATGATTGTATTAAGTAACTTTTAAACCATTATAATGTAGCAAAAATATATATATTTTGTACCATTTATTTAGTCTTTTGATTAACTATGTATAATTTGACATAGATAGCTATGGTAGTATCACATAAAGAAAACTTGCAACAATTATAGTCATCAAGACAATGGTCAAAGATAAAAGTAAGGATCATGAGAGAGTTGCTCAGACATAACCTTAGCTATACTCGTGGTCTAAGTAGTGGTGGCCCTAATTTACCTTTAACTCATCTATAAATTCCTTTTGTCTCCCATTCTAATCTTCTGCCTTTACTGAACAAGTTACAATGTTGTAGAATAAAATATCAAATTTGGAATATACTATTACTCAACAAAAACAACTTTACCAATTCGAAGTGCAACAACATTTCTTTACTTTGCAGTAGCAATGGTTTGCTCATATGATGTCTACTACACTAATAATGCAACCAACTCTTCCAAATCATCACCTTTCTTATTAGGGTTTGGCATTAGGAATATACTATTGTCTTCATTGATTACACCATTGAGTAGATCCTCACAGCAAACATCACACCTTAATTCCTAAGTGCAGCCACAAGTTAGGCATATGCAATCTTTCTTTTGAGCTTCATTTCATCCTTTCCCTATTGTTCAACAGCAACAATCGTAGCCTTTAATAGATGGACGTCATTGATGAATTCATTTCTTTATGTAGTGATGTTGACCTTTTGATTAGGTGTTGTTGCGTTTATCATATGACTTGCTTAGATTTGTTAACCTTTTGAAAAGATGCTTGATTAGGTTTTTGGCGTATCCTATGGGGGTATACTTTGATCTTTTATTAAATGCTTTTGAAAAGATACTTGATTAAGTTTTTTAGGTATACTATTTTGACATTATCTTGAGTACTTCTAAAAGATGTTTGATTACGTGATTTTTAAATTAGTTGTCATTTAGCTATATTTTCATTAGATAATTTTTTCAACAAAATAAAATATGCTATGTTGTTGTATCTTGAGTATTGATAATGTTCCCATCCAGTGTCATTATTTTTTATATGGAGATATTTTGATATGATTGAGTTGGTATTGGTTTGTTTTATGTTATAAAGCATATGTTGTAAGAGGATTTTTATATAGGAGCAAGATGAAGAAAAATTTGATATGTATTGAAGGAGATCATTTTGGCTTTTTTTTTTTTGATGAATTTAATAGATGACATTAATATATATATATATATATATCGCATGATATTGTAGGAATTTGAAAAAATAAATTTTAAAAGATATCACATACAGGATTTTTTTCTCGCTTAAGGGATCTAATTGTCTACGTGTAACCAGTGTTTGCGCAAGAGTGATGGCACACCTTTATTCAGCTTTACGGGAATCGACTTTGTTGCAAATGCCTAACTTATTGCGATTATTTTAAATTCTCGTATATTTTAGTAAGAAAACATTCCTCGATAAGTTGAGAAGGGTTCAATTTTGTGGATCTAAATTCTTACGATAGCTATATTACGATCATTTTCCAACCATTTGCATCAGAATAAAGTTTTCAAATTTAATAAATTTTTTAGTAGCCACGGCTTTTTATTAAATATTTTATGTAATTTTTTTAATTATGCGAATTCAATAATATGTTTAAAGAGTAATTTTTGAATAATTTTAAATAATATAAAAATATAATTAAGTATCTATTAAACAATATCGATGGTATAAATAGTCAATACAATAACAAATTTAGTATTTATGTACATCAAATAAAAAACATCTTATAAATTTGTCTTTAATATTGTTTAAAAAATAAATATTATACAATAAACTTGTCATATTTTATATTTCTTATAATTATATTGTTCGTTTTTTTTTATCTTATTTAGTTTTAATAAGCAAATGTCAGTTATATAATATTTTATATTACATTCTCTGGTATCAACTGTGTAACATGTGCTATAACAATACACATACTATTATCCAACCGAATTCTCTAGGAACTATAATTCTATTTCGTCCATGTCAGGCCGCCTCGATGTCGAGATGGAAGCTCCGGAGTATACGATGAGGACTCATTGCCCTTTTAATTTCTAATTATTTATTAATTTTAATAAATTTAGCACTGTAATATATTAACTCATATTTTGGACATTGCAAAATATTAGATATTATTAATTAACTCTCCAGTGCTTTTAGATACAAAAAACGCTTCTTTTGTAATGTTGCACACTAGAAAGGTCTATAGTATATTTATTTTATTGGCCTTGTAGCGTGTCTTATTAGTGAATTACTACGGAGTTGATCTATGTATTATGAAGCCATATTCATCAAATTGAGTTTTAAGAAAATGAGAAATTAGGTTTTAAGTAAAACCAACAAGAAAAAAAAAATTAGAAAAAGAAAGATTACTGAATAGAGATTGAATGCGTGTAAGAAGAAATAGAAAAAAATATGCACATCAATTTTAACCTTCATATCAGATATTTGCCACATGTCAAATGCTTGAGACTATCCAACTTGTTAAACAAAATTGCCACATGTCAAATTCTAAATTTACAACAATATATCACTTCGATTACGGTCTTTCTCACTCAATAGAAAAACAATGTTGCTTTTTATTTCTGCCATTACCTCAACGCCAGCTTCTTTTCTTCTATTTGGATTTGGCCCTCCAAAATTTAATTCATTGAGGGTGAAAAGGGTGGTGATAATAGATTAAAGAAAGAGCTTGATGAGAGGAGATACGTACCACACATAATAGATTTCGACATAAATACTATGATTATATATGCTACATTATTATTATTATTATTATTATTATTATTATTATTATTATTATTATTGTTGTTGTTGTTGTTGTTGCTGCTGCTGCTGCTGCGAAATGTGCGGAAGTTTGATAATGATAACGAAACTTGCTTTGGGAGTTTTACAAGAAAGTGCTGGTCCAACGTAAAGAGAAACACCTGTTTCATCATGTCGTTCTCGTCCAACTAAACCAAGCAATTTGGCTTTATTGGACATGCGTTCATGAACCTTCTAGGAACAAACACTTAAATGTGTGATGTGCATGCAAACGTTGCTAGCTCCAACTAGAATCGCCTTCAACTTCATGCTTGAAACTTTAGAAATATAAAAAAAGTGTTTCTAATAAAAAAAAAAAAAATTCTGTAATCAGTTTCATATTGTAGAATGGCATTTTCAATGCAGCCTACGATAGATGAAATACCATGTGATTTCAAAATCCGCAAGAGACCACTCCTTTTGACCAAGTCTATATAATTCATATCGATATACCGAATATTAAAAAGTAAATAGAAAATCAAACGAAAATGGTAAATTATATTAACATTCTTTTATTATACATTTGAATCCCTATCTCCCCCATGTAATAACTAATTTTTTATATATATTTTGGTTAGATGACTTATGGATTACATAGCCTAAATATGTCAGGGATTATAATTTAGAAATAAGATAGCTTTAATTGAACAAGACAACACTTATAAATTTACCTTAAACCTTTTAACTAAAGTTATTTTAATTTACCATATATTAGGCAGGTTGTTGGTAACTGCTATAATTGGGTATGTGTACCGAACTTAGGGGATCAAGCAGTTGATCTTTTATATGGTCTTAGAATGGTTGGAACCCAATTTTTAATTAATAGGATAATATTTTATAGGCTTTGGGATGGGTTTTAAGTAAAACAGTAAATCCTTATAGGGTTTTGTGTTAAATTCCGGACAAGATAAATAAATAGGGAACCTGAAACCATTATATTCTACATATTATTTAGTTATTCTTTATTGGAAAAGGCATGAAATTATCAAAACATATTTATTTTGACAATAAATAGTACTATAAGGAACTTATGATAGGCCTAAACTTATAGAACTATTTATTTTATAAATTCTAGTAGTTATGTTTCCCTTTTACTTGATTTAAGAATCATTAAAATATGAGTTCTAATGTATGTAGGTTTTCAATTAGCTTAGCATGCAGTAGGCTTTGGGCATCCGATAAAAAATGTAAGAGTTTGGGATTGTTTAAACTACCTAATAAGGTATTGGGATAAGTTTATATTTTAAAAACACATTTGCAATTTAAAACTATAAGATTACTATTGGCATTAATCGAATTAGTCCTTATGGTATCAGTGAAAGATTAGGGCCATAAGTGAGTTTAACTTGGCTTGTAGCTATAGTGCCTATTAGGATATTTAGTTGAATTTCTTTAACTACAATTAAATTGAGCTTTTGCTTAAGCTACTCAACTAAATTTTGATCTTTTTTCAAATATATATTTGAAATATTTAAGTTTTCCTCGTAAAAATTACCCCATCACAATGTTCTGCCTTTTGTTCATTATTTAATATCTTCAAAACCATCACTATTGTTTTTTTTTTCTTTTTTGGCTAAATAAAACTAAATTCATAACTTTAAATCGACAAAAAAATTTACCAATTCATCATAATTAAACATATAAACGGACTTATTATAATTTGAAACTAGAATCGATTTTGAAGAAGATGGGGTTTTATTGATCCACTCTAATAGATAAGTCTTCATTCTAATATATGGGGCAATCCAATCAACTATATAATTTGCTTGAAATGAGACAAAGAAACTTCATGGAACTGAAATGAATAGTAAATGCTTAGATATTAGGAAAAGAGTATGAAGGTTTCATGGACAACCGAACTCCAAGAAATGTACTATTGAGTTGTCCAATACTAGACAATTTATTCTAATCTTTAATTTGGTGAGTGCTAATTTTAACAACCATCATTATTTTCTATGCATTTTCTAGAGACGATATCAGTACACCTCTATTATAACCATTTACTACTATTGTTGTTGAGTATTAGTAGAGTCCTTGCTACTTTCAAGTCAATTGAGCTATCAAATGCTCCATCAGTGTTCATCTTGATTACATTGAGTGTTTAGGCAACCAAGGTAACATGCTGCTACAATTCTAGGATGCCAGTCCTTATATGTTGATGTTATTATTGTTTAATTAATATTAGAGAGTTCTTTTAATGCTTAATTGCATTGCCTAATAGTAATGACGATATTTGAGGTTTCAAATTGTAGATGCAGTGGCACCCAATATTCAAGATGCTATAAACCACTATTTCAACTTTGGCAAGTAATAATGATACCCCTCTTACTATAATATGAAGCTACAATACAATGCTTTAGGTACACATCAAGAGTTATTATAACTACTACATTGATCTTCATATCTATAGTAGTAAACGAAATTGGTTTAGTTGAAGATAGCAAAGGACCAAAATTTTCTATAAATTCTTTAGCTTCACAAAAAGGATATTTAGCTAATTCAAACACATATTACTTTATCAAGTAGCTATTTATAGGAGCTGTTCAATATTGTCTACATAAAGTGTCTTAACTTTAGAAAATAAAGACTTCCAAACAAGATTCCAAATAGCTTTATCAATATGATGAGAAGATTATGAGTTTAGATTATCCAATGTTGCTAAGGACACCTAATGTAGTTATAAGGAAAACACTATATTTATCATTTTGTGCATTCAATTAGATCATTTTAGTTTTCATAGACTCCATTGAGAGAGATATTCCATTAATAGCTTCGATTGAACCTGTATGAAACCATTTCTAACTGTCTCTCGTATTCTAAGAGTGATGCTTTAGGCTTGTGAGGTCTGAGACTATAAGCTATAGGTTTATCATGTCTAATTTGAATTTTGGTTTAAAGCTCACTATCTTTGGTATTTATTTGTACACCTTTGGCAAAATCTATTTACCATATCCTACTTGGTAAGGGGTTCCGGGATTTTTAATTTAGATATAGGTGAGGAGTTATCAATGAAGGTGGTTGCAAATGCAACTTTAACCTACTCCTTAAGTTGCTTTAAGTTCTCCACTAAGTGATGTAAAGTGGTAAACTCCTTGATAAAGCAACATCAATGAGGACTATAAGATAAAACAAAGATATAACTAGTAAAGTAAATTGCATTACCTAAATCAAGAGGGTACCTTGGGTTCAAAGACAAATGAATTTAACTTAGGCTTTGAGAAAAGCTGGAGTAAAGCTTCAGACGAGCATACCTTTAAGGCATGCATGCTCAAAGTTTATTAAGATCTTCCATTTCATAAGTGCTAATTGTATCTTATTACTCTTAGGGTTGGGCTATCTATCCATAATCCTAGGATGTGTTTTTGCTTTACTAAATGATTGATTTTTGCAACTTTGACTTCTTAGCTTGATTCCTTGCAATAGTATTGGATAATTCTTCTATATGATTAAGAAGTGAGCTCAAGACAAATAAATAATGCAATAAAAATAAAATAAAGTGCTTTTACTCTTAATGTTGCATAGGCTATAGCCTTGAGCATCACCCACTTGTCGATACATCTACTATCAAAATAAAAAATAAGGTGATAGTAGGTTGCATTTTAGGTTCTTTAAAAGGATGCAAATGCCTTGGTAGTTTGCTGTTGTTTAGGATACTATGTAACATTATAACAAAACACTCCATCACCTAGTTGACTCAAGTTTCACTAATGCCTTACTTGAGTAGCATTACCCTTATGAAATAAAATGCTATTCATTAAGAGGCTTTGTTTATGTCTAGCTTTAAGGTATAATATATTTCATCTCCATGCTTAGTTTTTGAGAAATGAACCGCTTTATGAGTAATAATGGTGTTGTCATGGATTGTGTGAATAAAAACAAAGGCACTTTGAGACTCAGATAAGAAGTGTCAATAATATCCTATTAACTAAGGCTTAAGATATGGTTTTTTAAATTAAAATTACATTAGCTAATTGTTAGAAGTGAACAAATTCTTGCTATAAACCACTTAGATAAGACAATTTTATTAAGTTTTAAAGAAAAAGGAAGATTACTTAACAAGAAGAATTGATGGACAGTCTTCATTATGCTTTTATCCAATAGATAAGCTATTTGCACACTAAGTTTCACTCATAGTTCTTTTGGTTGTAAATGTAATTGGGGTGAATTTGAAATTTTTATGACACAAATAGTTCTTTTTGTCTTTCATTATATATAACAATGATATTGTTAATCTTATATATAACCTTTTCAGTTTTTAGATTCTTAGAAAAAATGGAGAAATAGATTGTACCAACAAAAGATAAACAACATGGTATGTGTAATGCATTACTTTAAAGTTAAGATAGGAAAAATAGAAAAATCAATCTGCAAGTATCTTCTTATTGAGGATTTTTGATTTGATGATAAATAGATATTTAAGGATGAAGGTATATGTACATTTATCTAATAAGGATAGGTTGTGGTATTCCTTTAATTGAAAGAGAAAAGGAAAAGGATGAAATTGGTACTGTAATAGAATTAAGAAGTCAGTGTATATATAAATTGAAAAGTCATGAGAGTTGAACTTAAAATGATTTAAAAATTCATGATGTTAGTGCTATTAAAGATTAAATACAATGGCTACTTTAAAAAAATTAAAATTAAAAAATATAGACATCATTGGTAGCAGTACCACCAAAGATGTTAGGAATGATGGCGACAATGGAGAGCCGGTGGTGCTTTTGACAATGACAAACAATTGATGAGTACTGATTTCTTTAGGTTTTTATTTTATCATTATGGTTTGTGTATTGTAAATACTAGCAATACTATTTATATTTTAGTTTTCCACATTAAAATAGTGATCCAGCATAATTATATGAATTATAATATAGTGACTAATCTTTAGGCTGAACTTTTTTCATTTTCATGATTTATTTCATTTTTTATTAGATATTATAAGTATATATATAGTTTTTCTAAATTAATTTATACATGTGTAATAACTTACATTCTTATATTTCAGTTCTATAGAACATCTAAAAGTTCTGGACAAAAAAGTTGTAAGAATTTTTTTAGTCTTTTTAGTGCCAAAATTTATTTGTGATTATTCAAACTATAATTTACATTGTGACTAATATTTATGATGATTTTCAAATTTTTTTCCATTATTTCATAATTTTTTATTAACTATTACAATCATATTTATAATTCTTAAATATGAGTTTATATAGGTTATAGAAAATTACATTCTTCTAATTTGATCCTATAGATTCTCTAAATATTCTAGATAAATTTCAAGAATTTGTTTATTTTTTGATAGTTGTTTTAGTGCAATGTAGTCAATGTAGATCAAACTAAATTTGTTAGATGTTTCAAAAGATATAAAAGAGTGTGAGAATTTGATATTCATGTATATGCATTATAAAAGTAATTGCATAACCAATTGCTATATATTTCCACTATTTTCATATGTAACCACCTTTAGACATGGGCACTATGTTCTATAGTGATCCAACCTATCAAGAACTCCGAGGTCATGGGGCCTTAAACACACAATAGAGAGCAACTCATCTTTAACTAATTACAAGGTAGATCTTAAGGTCCATTAATTCCTTATTGTAAGTTCATGACTCTCTCTAATTATGATCGTTCACAATTTCCCTATATCATATTTAAGAGTACAAGTTGTACAATATAATAATTGATTAGTTGGTATACTATCATCTATGTAGACAAGCAATGACAACGATGGTAAAATTGTTGGAAAAAGTTTGTTGAGAATTTAAAATGAACAAGTAATAATTTCTATATTTTATCATTTAAATAGTTTGAGGACAAGTGGCACAATCCTTATTGAACACATAATTCTCAACTAACTTCTTCAACAATAATTATCACTATTTATCTTTTTTTTCTTCAATCAATGAATAGATAATTTCCTCATTTTTAATAGAGAAAATACTTGCATTTGGAGTATTGCTCCCTTTATAGGGAAATAAAATGTCAAAAAAAAAAAATAGTACAGTTATCTTTACATGAAAAATAAAAAAGGAAACCAATAAAGTCAATAAATCTAGAAGTAGTCATCATATTCTAATATTAATATTTTTCACATGCTAAATATTTTACAAGTACCTCTACAACTATAATTTATTTTGTAATGACCATTAGTGTTCCAATAACTACTCATACATATTAGATTAAGGAATATTTGCATCCATCCTTATTGAGATGTTTAAAAAAGTAATTGAAATCAAGTGAAACAAAGAGGTTAAGAATGGGAGATAGATGAAGATTTCTTTGATACTCTATTGGTTCCAATACTAGTTGCTACAAAAGAATTTGAAATAATGGATTAATACATAGAAAATAGTCATAATTGAATTAGTCTTGTGATCAATATTATCATGTCTTTCTATGGCACAACATGTATCATTTAAGGATAAACAATTGATGCCTATATCCTCATTGAATTATTGACCACCTAATTTGCTTCTATTTAGTCACTTGCTCGAACTTTAGCACTAGTTAAGTCTTTCTTAAATGGTATAAGCATTTACGCTAGTGACTAAATTGATCGAATCAAGGAGGAAACAATTTATGGATGATGATGATGGCAAGCACTACAAGGGAGTGCAACAAAAACTGATATAGTAATATTGTAATGTATATTTAACTTTGAATATTTTTCCATGCATTTCTCCATAAGTTTACAAATATTGTGTAGAACTAAAAGTGAAATCAATAATTCATCAAAATAGTCTTCATCTCCTTCTTTCTAGAATCATTCACCTCTACATCTATTTGAATATTTTAGAAATTAAGAAAAGGATGAAAGGAGTAACACCATAGGAAGTGGTGCTAATATCAATTACAAAACCTAAGTTATACAGTAATTGTAAAATTTAAGAATGCATGAAAAATATTAATATAGGAAATATTTTAAAGGAGAAGGTAGGAAAGAACACTTTTGATAAGGTTGGCAATTTGGAGCTCGATCCGTAAGATCTGGACATGACAAAACACGATTTAGATAGGTTTGTGTATGGAAAAAATCAACATGAAATACAAATGGGTAGACTAATCTAAACTCATTTAAATTTGTTTCCAAGTTTAGGTCTAACCCCTAAACTGGACACAACCACATATATATTCTTTCATATTTACACTTTGTTGTACGAATCTCTTTTTGTAAGTCAAATATCTTAATTAAAGGTATGAGATTCACTACTTTGACTATGAATTTTTCTTGCTACATAGTAGTTGAAATGGGTAAAAAGTTATGAACTCATGTGTAGATTCTTTAACTGTCTCTCATAAAGATCCGATAGACTAGGTGATGAATTTTGAAAATACCACTAATGGTAACATTCATTTAAATCATGGTTCTACTTAATTTAGTGATATTATGTATGATGCATCTCCGGGGTCGTATACATAAAGGTTACACTACAACGAACATAAACAAAAGGAAAACGAAAGAGTTTTAGCAAAAACTCGAGCAATTATCAACTGGATATGGCATACCAATAGATTATACTCGATCTAACCTCTACTTTATATGATAAGTGAAGATTAGGCTTACTCTTCACTACTCCTTACTAAAGGGTGTAGGTAAAGGGAATAAATAAGAGATAGGGAAAAGAAAAGACACAACTAGATGCTTTCAAAGGATAAAATTCTATTACAGTATTGAAGTGATGATGTTTGCTTACACATAAATGAGGTTTATATACTAGCCTTACTAGGGTTACATATATAGAAGGAAAAGACCAAAAAGGGTAAATTACTAACGTAATACCAAATCTATACTAAAAAGGGTATAAAGGAAAAATGTTGTACAATGTATGGAAGAAAAAACCTTTCTAGAATGTTATGTCAGAAGATACATGTTGATCTGGTGTTGGTGATCTAATGTTGGTTGCTTCCATAGGTATAAGCTCTCTAATAGCTTAGTAATTGTTGGAATCAACTCATAAGAGGTCGAAAAGAAAGTAGAAAACATAGTTAACCTAATCTAAGGTAAGTTGAAGCTTGAACGTAAGGTTTTGATGAAAGTCTCTTCAAGTCGGGTGATTGGGCAGCTTAACTTCGGTTGGGTACTCGAACAACTTGACTAAAAAAGAATCTTAGTATTCAACAGTTCGGGTATTGCTTTAAACATGGTTAAAGCCCAACACTTAGGTTAGATAAAGTGAACTAATCCCTAGTTGGTAATGGAATCCTTGTCCTTGAATGGTTCTTAAGTTAGTACTCATTGGGTGAGTCCTAATAGTCCTTTAGCTAAGCTATGAGTGATGGGTCTAAAGGCTAATTCCTATCATCTTCCTAGAGGTAAAAAAGATTTGTCCTCAAATTTGTGAGGGTCTTCCTTGGTTGAGCTTGCTTCATTTAGATGGTGGGGAATTAGGTTGATTACGTTGAATCTAGGAGAGATACCATAATCCTTAGGTAGCTTGATCTAATAGGCTTTGCGATTGATCTTCTCTAAGATCTTAGATGGACTATCAGTTTTGGGTGATAACTTGCTCTTCCTATAATGGGGAAATCTCTCTCGGATAAGGTGGATCCAAACGAGGTCTTTTAGATTGAAGGAAACAGCTTGATGGCGTTGACTATTGATATCATGCTACCATTCATTGAACTTGGTGATCTTCTTGGTCATTTGTTGGTAAAATTTGTGTAGTTCATGAGCTTGATCAATTTTAAACTGAATCTCTTCAAGAGTTACGAAGGTGCCAATCATGTCTAGTGGGATGGTTGGGTTGAGGCTATAGATGACCTTAAAAGGAGTCTTTCTAGTGGTATTATAGATAGTTCGGTTGTAGGCGAACTTTACAATTGGTAAGCACAAATCTCAATCCTTTAGATTCTTTTTTATTAAAACTTGGAGTAGAGTACCTAGCATCCTGTTCACCACTTTAGGTTAAGCATTAATTTGAGGATGATTGCCTGAAATGAACACAAGTTTAGTGCTAAGTCTCTTTCATAAGATCTTCCAAAAGTAGCTTAGAGATTTATTCTCTTGCTTTAAAACAATGGACTTTGAGACTCCATGTAGATAGATAATTTCTTATAAAAACAATTAAAAATATATAAATCATTGTTAGTTTGGTGGCATGAGATGAAATGCATCATTTTGATGAATCGACCTATAACTACAAGAATCAAGTCCTTCCCTCTAGATGTTTGAGGTAACCTTAGGACAAAGTCTATGCTAAGTTTGGCCTAAGGTGAGGTCAGCCTGAATAAAGGCATGTATTCTTCATGTGTCTCCTTCTTTCCTTTCATCCTCTTACACACTTCACAATTATTGACAACCTTATGGATATCCTTAACCTTACTAGGCTAGTAAAAATTTTCTCTCAATAGATTAGCAGTTTTAGTCTTGCCAAAATGCCTATATAAATCACCATTATGAGCTTCCCTAACTAATAGCTCCTATATGGAACAATTAGGTATATATAGTCTCCTCTCCTTAAATATATATCTGTCCTTTAAGTAGTATCCTCTAACAACAATTCCATCTTGACATTTCTCAAGTATAGTACCGAAGTATGGGTCTTGAGCATATTGCTTGGTAATAAAAGAAAATCTTAACAACTTTATCTATAGGGTTGTCAATAAGACATGTTGATGTGATAGAGCATCAACAACCATATTAGTACTATCCTTTTTATGTTTGATCACATAGGAGAATCCTTCTATGAACTCTAAACATTTAGTTTACCTCTTTGAAAGTTTGTTTTGGCTCCCTAAATGTTTTAAAGACTCATGATTTGTATAAATGATAAACTCTCATGGGAGTAAATAATGTTGCCATATTGTAAGGGCTTGAAAGAAGGGAATGCAACTCTTTCTCATATACAAAATAATTCAGGGTAGCACTACTAAGCTCCTTACTATGGTAAGCAACAAGTTGGTGTTCTTGCATTACAACTACTCCAATGCCAATACCTAATGCATCACACTTTAACTCAAATAGTTTGTTAAAGTCAGGTAGGGCTACGACAAGTGTGGATGTAAGTTTCTCCTTGATCTCGTTAAAACTCATCTCGACTAACTCGGTCTATTAGAATTCATTACTCTTCTTTGTTAGCTTAATCAAAGGGGCTGCAATGGTACTAAAGTTCTTGATAAATCTCTTGTCAAAACAAGTAAAACCATGGAAACTTCTAACTTCAATAACATTCTTAGGTATAGGCTACTCAAAGATAGCTTGGGCCTTTTCCTTAATAGCTCATATTCCTTCTCTAAACACCACATATCCCAAAAACATAACTTTGTATTGATCAAATTTCATTTCTTCAAATTCTCATATAGTTGCTCAATATGAAGTATGTCAAAAATAGCTTGGAGATGTTTCAAGTGATTGGTTAGGTTAGCACTATACACTACGATATCATCAAAGTATACAACCACACATCTATTGATCAAAGGATGCATTGCATGGTTTATGAACCTCATGAAAGTGCTCGATGCATTTGTAAGCTTAAATGGTATGGCCAACCATTCATAGAGATCACTCCTTATCTTAAATGTAGTCTTCCATTTGTCACTACATCTCATGTGAATCCGAGGGTAGCCACTCCATAGATCATTCTTCGAAAACACTTTGGTGCAACGAAACTTATTTAACATGTCATCGAGCCTCGGTATAGGATATCTATATTTGATTGTAATTTGGTTTATAGCTCAATCGTCAATGTACATGCCCCAAAAAACATCCTTCTTTGGGATGAATAGAGCCGGGACGACATAAGGGCTCATTGTTTCTCTCACATAACCTTGCTTAATAAGCTCGTTCACTTGTCTCTTCAACTCGGTAGCTTGCTTAGGATTCATTTTGTAAGTAGGCTTATTTGGTAGGTCTATGCTTGGTTGAAAATCAATGCAATGTTTAATGCTTTGGACTAAGGGTAGTCCTTTAGGAAGCTCATTTGGAAATAGGTAAAAAAAAAACTCATCTATTAATATTTAAACCTCTTCTGGTATGTCATCTAAGTCTCTTAACTCCAATAATCTTCTAACCAACATAAACATAGCTCTTTGATTTTCTCAACAGCTTAGAGCTCTCTTTAGCTAAGTACTAGGGTCTTCTTTTTATTAGCTTAGGTGTGTTATTCACTTGGCTCAGTGTCATGAGCTGTAACATAATTTTCTTACCATTCTTTATAAAGGCATAGGTGTTCTTGAATTTACTGTATATGATACATGGTTGAATAACCAAGGTCTTCTCAATAGTAGATGTAAAGCTCCCATAGAGACAACATGGCATACTACTTCATCTTTGTATACATTTCCCATGAAGAATGGCATAGTTACCTATTTGGTTACGTACATAGGACCTTTATCATGTAACTAATGTAGCTTATAAGGTTGGAGGTATTTAGAAGTTGACAGACCTAACTTTTGCACAAAGGACTAAGCAATAACATTTGTATAACTGCCTCCATGTACTATGATCGTGCATACTTGTCCCTTGATAATACACTTAGTGTGGAATAAATTTTCTCTTTAGTCTTCCTCCAACTCAGCATTGAATTTAACATACATCTCAATACTAAAGTCATTACTTCTCAATGGTCGACATAAACATAGGTTTCTTCCTCATTCTCCACTTTTGAGTCTTCAACATTCTTATCTTCCTTCTTAAGCTCAATATCATTTGTATTGTTTACGTTGTCACCTCGAAGGGCCATAATAGATCTGTTAAGATACTCAATAGCCATATGTCCACAACCTAAGCTCTTGAAGCTATTGATCCTACTCGTTTTGTGATCTAAAGTTTGTCCTCTTTTATAGTCTTCAAAGTTGCTCTATCATTAGCTGCGCTCTTCAGGCTGGTTCAATTATCATCATCTCGGTCATTCTCCTCTTTTACTCAAACAAGTCTCTTTCATACATTGAAGGTAGATCGATGCAGAACAAGATTTTCCCAAAAGCTTGAACTAGGTCAAGTCAGGACATTTCTCCTCTATTTCTCAACTCTTTGTGCTATTTTAATGGCTTCCTTCAAGGTATGAAACCTCTATACTTCAACAATATTTTGGATCCCATATTGAAGCCTTGAAATAAACCTCAATACAATGCGGGCTTCAAGCTTATTTATGTCAGCTTAGATCATCAACATATGAAATTCCTTGATATAGTCATCAACAACTTGTCTTCCCTAGTGTAGTCCTTGTAACTTTGCAAAGATATCTTATAAATAAGTTTCAAGTATAAATCTTCCTTTCAATAGTCTCTTCATATCATCCTATGTGTATACTCCTTGTCGTTTGTCCTTTGCTTTAGCTGTATTTAAGTTTTTCCACCATATGGTGGCACATCTAAAGAACTTAAGTGTGGCAAGTCAAACCTTATCGACCTCGAGATACCCATAACAATCAAACGCTCTTTCTACTCTAGGTATTTGTCTGCATTACCACTTCTATTGAAGGTTGGAATTTGACCTTAAAATTTATATCCTCGAGGAGGTCGGCATCCTTGTTCCTCTATTTCATCATATCTTCCGTCCTCTTCTTCTTCTCATCTACTTCTTCTTCAACTTCTTCGTGTTCTTCTTCAATCTCTTCCACCTCAAGTCTTCGTTGAGTAGGTTGATTTACCATTCCTCTAGCTTTATGGGGTTGAGCTAAGCAATGAGCTTGGCTAGCATGGCCATATCTCCTCTCTCGCATTTTTTCTACTTGACCATGAATAAGAACTTCTTGGGGTTATTGTTTGTTTGCTTACATAGTTGTAACTAGACTCTTAACAAAGTTAGTAAGTCTATCAAGCTTATCATCTACCGATCCCGATGTGTTACTACTATGTTAACCATGGCCAATACGAGTGCTACAGTCTTGGTCACCAATAATACCTCGTACACTTGAATTCGACATTGTATAACATTACTCATTACTGCTTTCTTCAACAGGAACAACTTTCAATAGCACAAACTCAACAAACACTACTATTCACTGCTACTTAGCAACATTTTAAAAACTACCACTTGTATAATCAATTACTAACACACTTTAACCACTTTAATACTTAGCACAATACAATTTAGTAAAGAAATCGAATCTGCTTTGTCTTTATAGTAAGAAACAAAGTAGAATAGAGTAACACGAGTTACTATACTTACCTCTTACAAACCACTGCTCCATAGCTCATAACTTCAAAACTTACTTCTACAACTGGACCACACTTCCAATACACTCAAGAACAGTACTGTGGCAATTGCGAGAGAACACATCAACTACCAACAACAATACGAATATAACTTTACTGCAAACTCACATACTTCTTCTTAGAACTATATTTTAATACCAGTAAAGCTAATGTGTCTCTAAAGTTGTACACATAGAGGTCATACCAAAATGAATCGAAACAAAAGGAAAACCAAAGGGTTTTTGCAAAAATTTGAGTAACTATCAACTGGATATAACATACCAGTTGATCATACTCTGCCTAACCTCTACTTGATATGACACAAAGTAAGAATTAGGGTCATTTGCTATTATTCTTTACTAAAGAGAGTAGATGAGAGTTAAGGAAAAGAGAAGACATGGTTAGGTACTCTCAAAGGATAAAATTCTATTTCAATAAGGAAGTGATGATGTATGCTTACACAAATGAAGTTTATATACTAGCCTTTCTAAGGTTATATGCATATAAGCAAAAGACAAAAAAAGGTAAATTACTAATGTAATGTCTAAGACATACTAAAAAAGATAAAAAAGGACAAATGCTGTGCCTTCCATTCTTAAAAGTGCTTAATTTTTGAAACAAAAGCATGCCTTTCATTTTCTTATGTCTTTTATATCGTAAGGACTTGTTGAAACGAAACACGTCTTCCATTCTTCTCCTTTTTAATTCCTTGTTAATCAAAGCAAGAAAATTTATAACTTTTTTATAAATTTTTTCCACTAATTTTTTTTCTTCCTCCTCCTTCTCTTGTAATTCCTTACCACTTTCTAAACAAAGTTTATAAATGTGAAAACAAATCGCAAATATTTTCAATTAATAACAAAGTATCTGAATATTCATAAAGATGCATTAAAACGAACGTTATGAAAGTTTGAAAAGGGTCCCCACAAAACAAAAGCCACAAGAAGAGATTTATACAATCATTCTCATCATCTTGCTTATGTTTTTCTTTTTCACTTCAAAATCGGAAGGATTTATTTTTCGTGATTTAAATTGTAGTACACATGACAAGTAGACCCTCGAAAGAATTTTGCTTCCATGATTTCAAATTTTGAGCGAGTACCAACATTACAGACCTGTTCTGAACCGGCTTGGTGGAGATGCGGCCGATTCTAGGTCTCCATTGTGGAACTGAACCGGTTCGGAACTCACACACCTGTATAAGTAGCACAGAAGGAAAAAGAAACATGCCGATGCAAGAGTTAATCTTTTTACGGAGAACTTTTTCCAAAATGTAAAATTCACGAGAATAAAACATCTGAAATTTCAACCTTTTATGGCAAAAGAAGTACAATATAAAAAGAATTTTTACATTATATTGATGTTAGATAGATACCAAAAAAATATTTTCCAGCCAAGTATTAACATTTACATTACCTCTAGGCATTGCATTTCCACTCCAAAACAAAGCCCAAAGAGAACTAAAAAAAAGAAAAGAAAATTAATGAAAAACGCTCTTTCTTTTGTATCATTTTTGGATGACGTTATATATCCCCTTTCTGTTTTTAGTGGGCCTTCTCAGGGCAATGGTGGGCCTGAAATTTTCGCAAATGAGCCCAGGCCCTAAGAGAAATAAACTTCCACGCTTGAACTCTTTAAACACAAGCATACCGGACAACTTTGCAACACCTGGTCACACACCGTGCAAAGGCAAAGATGGCGGCATGGCAGCGCAACCATGGCGGCCATGCGCCTGCGGCACATCTTACAACTCGGTTCAATCTCAACGACACGGTCTGGATCGATGTACACTGACTCAGCATCCTCGGCCTGGCCCTCGGGACCCAATGTGGGGTCCAGGCCACTTCCGCTCTCGGCCCGTCTATCTTGCCCATAAATTATGGCTTGCTGAATCTGGGCCTTCAAGGAGACCACCGTAGCTTCCTGGGCCCTTGCTTTTGCCTGCCAAACCTGCATCTCAGCACTAAGCTGTGCCGCGCGTGTCTGTAACTCGGCATTTTTGCGAGTGGCCGCCTCCACTTCCGCTTCCTTCTCTCTCAGTGTCCGAGACAGAAATTCGTCGGCTGCACCCAACAGCGCACGATAGTGCCTCGGCCTTTTCTCTGCTAATGTACGCCGAAGTTGCTCTGCCTATAAATCCAAAATAGGCAGAAAAACGGAAGGAAAAAAAAAAAAATTATATTTATCAACGATCATATCCAAAGTAATAACATTCTTACATTAATGGCAGTTCTCCCTTAGAAGAAAACAAAATATTCTCCTTTAAATTTTTACTTAATAAAAATGAAAAATAAACCTTCAACTTAAAATTTTAAAAGAAAAAATCCCAAGAGCTCATTTGGGATTATATCGATTCAGTACGAAATAAAATCCGAATACGATCCGTGATTTTTTTTTTCACCAACCGTGATGCTGATTAACAGCATCATTAGGAGAAAATTCTAAAGAAAGGAAATATATTGAGAACTTGAAAAATGAGCCATAAAAAAAGGTTAAGAAAGAATTACCTGTGCATGGAGCAATTGTTCAATTTCTTCCTTTTGTTGCTTGATTTGGGCATTAAAATCTTCTGACAATGCCAAAGATGGTGTTGATTTTGAAGAGTGATGATAAACGTTATTGCTGTTTTGCAAGAAACTTTGATGGTGGTGGTGGTGCTGCCGCTGCTTTTGCTGGTCACCAAGAGATAACTTTAAGCCAGTGGAGACCCCATTATTATTATTTGATTGTACTGTATTGTGAAGTAAAGCAATGTCTATCAATTGGGGTGTCCTCGATTGCATTGAAGAATACATGTTTATTGAAGATGATGTTCCATTATTATTGTTATTATTTTCTGCCGTTGAATTCCCTTCTCTTCCTCTCTTACGTGTATTTGTATTCCCTGTATAATAATTAAAAAAAAAAGAAAAAAAATTAGTACCTAAGTATATAACTATACCAAAATATTCAAAAAAAAAAAAAATGCTATAAAAACCAATTTGTTCAGTAGTGAGATTTATCAAATTCAATTTAGAGTTAAGTTATGTCTAGCGATGATTGAATCATAAAAAGTTTGAAAAGGTCATAAAAACAAATTAAAGCTGTCAAAAATGGATAAATATTGGAAATGGTATATATTGCCACTTTAGAAAAATCAATTTTCAATTTTGAAGTTAAGTTGCTGGTATAAATGAGAGAAAATAACAAGACTGGAAAAAATTATAAAACAAAATTAAAACAGTCCAAAAGCGGGAGAATTTCCCAAATGGTCGTATATAATTGCCAGTTTAACCAAATGGTGTTGCAATTTATAATTAAGTTAATTACTACTAGAAGATTACAAAACAAAATTAAAAGGTTGAAAATCCAACAATTTTCTAAATGGTATTTATTTCGCCATCTTTTTTAAGAAAAAATTGCAGAAAGTTCTATCTTACCTCCATTGTTAAACAACAAGTGAGATTGATGATCAATAAATAATCCTCCACCTTGTGGTTGCAATGAGTAATCATTGTTTCCATCTTGCACGTTTCTGCAACATTTTTGGAAAAACCAACAACGAAAAAAAAAAAAATCAATTCAACTCTTGGGTTATCATATAAAATTAAAAAAAAAAATTGTACTAAAATTTATATTACTATACGAAACAAACCTGTTGAAGAGGAGAATATTAGAAGGGTATTGAGCTTGAACAGCCATCGTAGAGCCCAGGATCGAATTGGATTGAGTTCTTGTTGTTGTTGTTGTTGATGATAACAAAGAAAGGGGCAAGGCTTAATAATAAGAAGCAGCCAAAGGCGGAGTCTTCAATACGTAAATATGTAAGAGAGAGAGAGAGAAAGAGAAAGAGGGGAAGATGATATATATACGATATGATGATGGTTCTCTGAAGCTTTTTTCCCTCTTGTAGACTTCGTTTTCAAATGCTTTTTTTTTTTTTTTCCTCTGAATTTCTTGCCTGTACTGGTTCACAGAGAGAGAGAGAGAGGGGGGTGGGGGTGGGGGTGGAGTGGGGAAGAGAGGGATGGTGTTATTATTGATGTCTGTGTTATGGTTCTGAGATTGCTTAATAGGTTTTAATTTTCCTCTGCATGGTGCTGATGATGTTTCTGGTTGTAGTTGTTGTTGTTAGCGTGAGATTTCGCTTTTATTTGGAGTAGTCAGGAGTCTCGTGCTTCTTTCTTCCCTCCTTTCCCCTTTGTTTATATGTTTGGTTTCTGTTTATCTATATCCTATTCCCAACAGCAACACTAACCAATCCCATTAATTTTAGCGTTGTAAGTTTTTTTCCTTTTTCTTCTCTTAATTTTTAGTTTCCCCGGTCTTATCCATACTAGACGCAAGCGGTAACTCCCCTGATCCTCCTTCTAACTGCAAATCTTCTTCTTCTTCTTCTTTTTTTTTTTTTTTTTTTTTTTTTCTTTTTCAAAAGACAGTTACCACTAAAAATTTATCCTTTTCAAAATCATAGTTTTCTAGTTTCACTCGTTATTAAAATATAAATTTGTAACTCATTGTTTTTTCTCGAGTAAAAAATTTAAATCATCTGTTAAGTGTACTAAATCTTATTTAAGACGCATCTGAATCAGCTATTAATAACTAATACGATTAGATTAGGACCAAATAATCAATAGAGAATTGAAACGGATCTACTTTAATACGGTTATTTTTATATCTATATAAATTTTTTTATTTATTATTAGGACAACGGTATTCGTATGTAGATGGGGAGGTGAAAGTGAAAGTTAAAAAATAAAAAAGGAAGGGAGAAAAAAAAAAAAAGGAAACAGAAGGGGAGGGTGATGAAGTATATATTAAGATGTAAGATGGCTGTCCTTGCCGCTACCGCAGCCGCTGGGATTGTTTATACAGTATTACCAGTACATGGTCCACGCAGCACCCCAACCTCTCCTCACTTCCCTCTCCTTTTCTCTCTCTCTCTCTCTCTCTCTCTTACAAGTCAAATATCACCAAGAAGTATTTATTTATTTTAAAGCAAGACATTAGTAAATAAAAAAAGTCCTTAAAAGCTCTCTAAATGGAAAGAACATGCTACGCCATATTGCCAAAATTTAAGCTATAAGGTCAATTTTTCTTTTTTATTATTTTTTTAATACAATAAATTAATAACTAGGGTAAACTAGCTTCTAAACTTAGTTTTGCCTTGGTAAAGGTCTAAAGTATTAGCCCTGGTTGTATATTTACTCCAAAGTGACGATTATTGAAAACTAAAAATCTTTGGCATCTATATTTATATATTTTGGGAGATTAAGGGGGATATCCACGTTTTTGAAACAGGTTATATTTGTAGGTGGTTAACACTATGAAGCCAAAATGCAATTAGCATATTTATTTACTAGTTTTTGAAAATATTGCCCAACATCTATTTTCTTATATATTATTTAATATTTCTTTGGCCAAAATTTTTCATTGTTTATGTTTTCAAAATATTGAATTTCGCTTGGTTTTGAAGACTGGGGCTCAAAGAGAAGGAAAAAAAAAAAAGAAAAAAAAAAAAAGCAAGGGTGGTTTCCCTAATTGTTTTCAATTCTATGTATTGGAAAAGACATAGGGACATCATCACAAGACTTCCAACCAAATTGTGTGGTTGTTCGTTGTTAGTTGAGTTCTCCCTTTTCCAACATAAATCACGAAATTTGGTGTTTGATCAGGATTTCCTCTAATCTCTATGACTTTGTCTCCCTCGCTAATATTAATGAATTAATACTCTTAATATAGGCATAAAGTTAGTGAAAAAAAGAGAGAAATTTTCAATCCCCCCCAAACTGATTTGTTGCAACAAATCGTTTTGACTAAATAAAAGTTTTTATTGCACCTAATAATAATAATAATAATAATAATAAATTTTTGCTCATGGCACATTGGTGCTAATTGAGTGGCCCTAAGTTTTTGCCAGATAATAAGACAACTTGGGGAACTACCTTTGCTTTAATGAGCTGGATCCCCCCTTTGAAGCAATGCGAATGCCATTGGATGTATGAGTGCTGAAGAGGTTTGCATCCATCATGTCCATATTCCCCTTTAAAATATGTGAATAATTGTTTCACATGTTATAGGGACAACCAATGACTCCGTTTTTAGCATACTCTTTTTATATACGTCTCAACTTATTAATACAAGAAAATGACTCACTGATCAAGTCTATTAAATACGAGCAAGAAACTGAAAAATCCAGTTTGAGGTAAAAAGCAGATCAAAATAAATCCATGCTCACACTGCATCAGGATGAATGCACTGGATATGATAAGAATCCAATATGGTAATTTCATATAGGGTTTGGAATAAATTTTCAATTTAATTTTCAGTACCTTATATATAATATTTGGGTCAAATTTGGGGAAAAAATTGGAATAGCCAACATTTTTTGACCCAGTATTATAGATGTAAGTTCTCCTTAATGAAACCTAAATTATTTAGCCTTTAAAGTTATTTTTTGCCATAAAATATGAATTTTTGTTATATTATAATTGAACTATGTTAGCTTATGATTTCGGTATCCACATCAAGTATCGAGTGTCTGACAATAAAATGTGTCTTTGGCACATGTTAAGACACTCTATAGAATTTGTATGAGATTTTAAGACTTCTTTATATTCTTTTTAAATGGGATTTTGACATATAATTGCATCACTAGCTAATTGACATTTATTAATATTACCTTAACTTAGAGAATGTCAACTCTATTACGATTCTGTTTTCAAGCAAAACTCTATACTCTTTTCTCCAATTGAAAAAAGAAAATAAAGTCTTGAGATTGGAACATATGTTTGGATTTGTCGGCCTCCCCGGTTGATTAAATTATCTTGTTAAACAATGGTGGCTGCCAAAGAGATTAAACAATTCCAATAATTCACAACGGAGCTTCCACTTTTGTGGGACTTATTCAATAAAATAAACTCAGACTATATCAAATGTTGGGAGGAAATAAAAGTAGATGAACTAGTTAGGATCATGACATTATTATTTGTTTGACAAAGAAAAACTGTTCATGAACACGGGTTTGGAAGGACAAAATGTCCATTTCTAAGGTAAATCTGTGAATCTTTGGCCAATAAGAGAAGTTGCAGAGAAGTTAAGTCTCAGAAAAATAGATGTGATTGCTTGACAATTTCCTTTTTCTCCGGACGTTGTACCTCAATTCAAATTTATCTGAGGTTAACGTAAAATATGTACTTTTTAGTTTACTTACCCATTTAAGATTCGGAAGCCCAGAAATGAAAAAAAAATAAACATTAACAGCCGCGTCAATTAGTTTTCACTTGATTAAAGGTATAATAACTGTATAGATATCCAAATTTTCATCTTTCTGGTATCTTTATTTTTCATTACATAATTTAGGATGAGCTTAATTCTCGAAAACACTTCCCAAATGATGATGATGATAATAACATATATATGCTATTTGCAATTGTCAGACGTCAAGTAGCTAGCAATTAAAATGAGTGGGCGTATTTAGTAGCTTTTAATAACAGGTGGTTAGGGAATATGATAACAGCTGGTGACACTCAATTTTGGTTTTCTACTAAAAAAAAAAAAGAAGCAAAATATATATAAAAATAAAGAAGAGAGAGAGGGGGAGATTGAAAAGAAAAATGTTTTAATATATGTTGAGAAAGCTAAGGTTATTATAGTTTATTGCTTCATATGTCACCGATCTAGATAGATTATGATTTGAATTGTTTATTTTTATAATTTGCAAAAAAAAAAAGGAAAATATTTTTTATTTTTCTCAAACAGTAAGTTGGGGATACTGTTTCCACATTTAATTACAACATGTTTCAATTTGATTAATGATCATCACACCTAAATTTTCCTTATCATAATAAGATCTAATGACTATAAATATAAACTTGTAACAAAAGTATAAGGTTTTTCTATGGAGGAAAGGCATACTTTACGCTTATTTTATTGAAAAACCTAATTTAGGGCCTCGCTCTTCATTTTCTTATTTAAAAAAGATATGAAAGTTTAATTTAAAGTTCAAACACTAAATTATGAAAAGATTGAATAAAAATGTTTAGACATTAATGCGTAATAAGTGTCAAAATTAAAATGATGTGTGGCTTCTTCAAGGTGTAAAAAAGGCGAAAAGAAAAAAAAAGTAAAGTGGAAGGTATATTCTCATCAAAGAGGTAATTTGCGGTTGTCGTTGTCCAATTTTCCATTTGCCCCATTCTAAAATAATTGAAGGATGTAGTAGTGTAGATGAGTACGAATAGGTGGCATAAGTGAACCCGCCTAATTCCGTGAAAGAGGCTTAGCTTCAATCTCAATTAGAAAAAACAATAGAAGAAAATTCAAAGAAAAGCTAGGTTGGTATTGGTGATCAGTATGACACCCCAAAAACCAAGAACAAGATTTTACTTTAATTAATGGAGGTGATAAAGAAAGAAAGAGAGAGAGGGAGAGAGTGTACGTAAAAGCCGGTGCTAGGGCAAAAGGCAATGGCTTTTGTCTTTGCTTAATTAGGACCCACGAGGTTGGCTCATTTGCTGTTTCAATAATCTCTAGATTCATTTAGATGGATAGAATTGCACACTGTTGAAATTTCCGGAAACTTTGTGGGGTTCTTGATTTGACCTTATTTCTTATTTTAGAATTAGAATATTATCTTGCTAAATGGATTTTATTATTATAATAACAAAGTGAAACTTATTTCTTTTCCTGTAATTTGTTTTGCTATAGATTATTGTACAGAAATTTAGGCTAAAATTGTTTTGCACAAATTAAATTGTTAAGAGTGACTTTGTTTCGCTTTTTTAACATGTGTCTTATTCAAATCTTTAAAATTATTACGTTTTATCCTAGTAAATACAAGAGTTTGTATTACTCGTAATTTTGGGCAGTAAGCGATCTTGGAAGACCGTGGTAGTGACGGACTCCTAATAGGTAAAGGTTAACATCTACTAGAAATACCAATAGAAAATAGGAATATTGTTTCTCATTTTAAAAATTGGAACATTTTCTTAATTTTCTATTAATATTCTCTATAATATTTAACCATCTCAAGACATTTATCCGTTAGTAATCGCAATTTTGAAATTACTACTGCAATATTTGACAACTCACCGGAAAAAAAAAAAAAAAAAAAAACACCTACACACACACCTAGTTTAGTTATTATCGAATTGAAGGAGTTGGAAACTTTTGTAATACACTAAAATTTTCTTTCTTGAATGGACAAAAGGTGTTCCGCGGTGATTATGAAATTTCATATGCAATCAACAATATGACTTGAACAACAACAACAGCCTTCATCACGTAGCCTATAATTCTCATAATTATACTATTGTCTGTGTTATTACTATCTAGAGTTCTAAATTTCAATATAGGCAATACCATAGTTTCTGTACCTTACAGCCCATTGTGATATTATGAAGAAATATTCTCTCTCTATGTGGCTCCTACCTACCTAAAAGTTAAGGCAGTATAGGCTTTATTTCACCGATCTCACAATTATTATTTATTTATTTTTGGATTATGACATGATATCTCACGTTTTTTATCCGAAAGTTTACAAATGAATTTTTCTCCCACCAATTAAAACTTAAAAATTGGTAAATTTGTGCACGTCTATTCAATGTTCAATTTTTGTT
Source organism: Lumnitzera racemosa (assembly GCA_024138005.1). NCBI lineage: Eukaryota > Viridiplantae > Streptophyta > Magnoliopsida > Myrtales > Combretaceae > Lumnitzera > Lumnitzera racemosa. The sequence continues at coordinate 27,784,567 of JAMXBC010000005.1, forward strand.
CTTGTAATTTATTTGAGTTGATCTAGAGCTGTCAACACAACTTAAAATCATATACCTCCTTATCTCCTTTCAGGAAAATAGATAAGTGTGTGTCACTGCATGTAGAAAATAAATACAATTTCCATATATTTTCTGTGCTTATGAAATATAAGTTTTTGTATGTGTAAATTTTCCATGAATGGATCTAAATATCGTAAACATTAAAAAAACTAATGGAAGCTGTTCAAAAAGAAGATTCCTCTTCTTTTTTTCTTTTTTTTTTTTCCTTCTCTTTTATGATCTTTAAGTTCGTTTTATTTAATCTCTCTCTCTGTCTTTTTTTTTTTTTTTAATTTCCCGATATTTCCTTTGCATTCAATGATCCCGTGCAATATCCGTTGATGAATAGTTTAAAGTGAGCCACATCATCTTGTCTTGTTTTGCATGATTCTTCAATTCAATGTATGAACAGGACACCCTCAACAATCTGCCAAAGCACATTCAAATCTGACTAGCCCATCTCATTTATTCTCAAAATGATTCCTTCTTTCTCCTAGAACAAGTGCACATTAACCAAAAAAAAAATAAATAAATAAAAAAGAATAATGAAATAAGAATGGGGGTAGGTCTTCGAGATCTAGACAAGACCACATGAATTGAACATCGACCATTTGAAGTCATGCAAATCGATCCCCACTAATAATATTCAAATTCATTTTGTGAGTGTTTACACCATATTGGTTGACCTTAGCACACCTAGATTACTGAATACATCAATCATGAAAGCGTTAATCTAGTTTACTTTTGTTACAAAAAGTCTGATCTTCTTTTTATATTTATTGTAATATAGTCTTATTATGGCAGTAGTAAAATTAAAAATGATTAAAAAAGAAAAAAAAAAGAAACCACAGAAAGTAATAGCTTTTAGATGATTAGTGATTAAAGGTTAGAAGCGATAGTAGTAACTTGTGATCGAACTCAGTGTAAGATCCACTAAGGATGTTAGAATTCATAATTTTTTTTTTTCTTCCTTCTTAGTTTACGAGTTACGACCACCATCAAAGGCTTACCTTAATGCTGTTCCGTAGCTCCAACTATTAAAAATTACTAATTTATGTAATGTCTTATAATTTCTGATGTAAGAATCCACCATGTGTCCTTATCCCAAAAGGTTATGCAAAGACAAATAGAATTGCTTTAAAATCTACAAATAATCAGTAATAACTGATAGACACAAGGTAAGTGTATATCTTTTGAGGTTAATAATATTGAGTGGTTTTCAAGAGTCACTCTTATATCACAAAGATAATGAAGCAGATACATTAATTAAAGTTGACCCAATATCGTCATATGGGAGAAAGGTCGACTATAATATTACAAAAAAAAAAAAAAAAAAAATTTGAGCCCATATAGGTACTAAAGTTTGATTTTTGAACATACTATAACAACTAAAACCCATAAACAATTTAGCAACACCCATAGTCTCCTCTAGGAAGTAGACATATTCTCTATTCTCTCCACAAGCATAGTGCATTTGGATATTGGATCCTAGGCCAACCATCGAAAGAAACAAATGACATCTATAGTACCTAATTGTTAAAAAGAGGGGCTCATAAGGGATAAGATATTGCCTAGTAAGTGAGTACTATATTTACATATGTATGTCATGCATCACATATCACAAGCATATATACACACACGCATACACAAACTGCACAAGAGATTCAACATACTGATTATTGGCTTGCCACCCTAAGTTACACCACGTCCACTCCTTAAGTCCAACTACACACAAGTAACAAAACAATTTAAAAGCCAAATATAAATTAAATTAATTGTTATTTTATTTAACATGTACATATAGCAAATAAAATAAATACATACCTAAATAAAACAACTCACAAGACTTTAGTTATCCTCACTCCTAAAACCTAGTATTAAAAATAAATAGTTAAGCTTTAATAAGAATCTAAAATAACTCGAGCTTAGTCTCCTTTACTATTCTTTGTTTTATCCTCTACCTAATCTTCTGCTCACTAAAATGTGCAATTCCATAGTTTGCTTACCTCATGCTTAGCCTTTTTCTTAGTAAAACTATCACTTTGTAGTTCTACTCACTCTTTATTTCACCCTTTAAGCCCTAAAATTATCATCTTATACTTTCACCTACCCTTTAAGCGATAAAAAATTATCATCTTGTACTTTTGCTCACCTTCTAACTTACTCTTTGAACACCGGAAATTTGTCACTTGCAATTTTTTGTAGAATTTTCTCTGTAACCCTTACAAAACATCTCCAAACTTCACCCAATGCAAAATCACTTCGCATAACTTCATAATAATTAGTGTAAAATATTTCAAAACCTCAATATCTTACATAAAAAATGCTCAAATAAACAACTTCTACCCTTTAATTCTTAAAGAGAATACAATTAAATGAAAAACTTACTTGATTTCTAGAAGAACTTGACACTCACAAATGAAACTCTTATAATCCTATGATTTTAAACCCCTAAACATCTTTTTAACACAAACTTATAACAAGATAGACTGACCTAAAGGTTTAAACTTGCTAAGAAAACTCTTGAAAAGTCATCATTCCCAAGAACGTAGGAAAAGTTTTCTTTACAAAGAAGTGGGGGTATGCAAAGATACTAAGGGAAAATTGAAATAAAGATGTACTTACCTTTAATTCTTGCTGCATTTTATGAAAAAGAGGATAGAAACCATTAGTGGGAGGAAATAAGATAAGCAAACAGTGATAAGAGGGAAAAGAATAGAAAGAGAATGATAAGAATGTATCTTTTAACATATAAATAGTTAGGATTTTGAATAAAATTATAAAAAGCCACTACCTTTATAAGATAATTAACTAAGTCATTAATAAAAAGAAACATTAAATTCTAAAATATAATATCATTTTGGATAATAGAATAAACCTGGTTATTATATTCTCCCTCCTTAAAAGAACTTTCATCTTTAGAAGTTTAGTTGTATCATGAAGTTTCTAGGTATTTCTTTCTCATGTCATCCTTTGATTCCTAAATCAATTCTTTTTTAGTTTGATTACTCCATTGGACCTTAACATTCAATCACCTCATGTCTTAAGAACTACTCTTTAGTATTCATGTTAAGAAGTCAATCAACTGTTGATAGACATGATTGTACGCTTTAGTGGTTTTAAAGCTTGGACTTGTAAGGTATATGGAAAACATCATGAACTCCTTCCACACTTGACAGTAATACTAACCTATAAGCTACATTACCGATTCTTTCGAATATCTCAAAAGGAATAACGTATCTTAGATTCAACTTTAGATTGGATTAGTCTGTTGGTTGAAGAGATTTTTCATGCACTCATTTAAACGGGAATCATTTATTACTTTCAACTATCTCTTGAGTTTTTTGAACTCTTAACTCTTAGTTTAGAACATATATACTTTTTCTTAGTGCTTTATTTAAGCTAATTGTAATTCCACTTATTTCCTTTAACATTCTACTCAACCTTCTGATCACCTTTACTCCTTTGTACCTTTATAACTTTGACTTCTTTAAATATCTTTTTCTCAAGTTTGTCTCCATCTTCAGTTGTAATCCATATCTCCTTCCCTTGGTTTAAGTAGTTCTTACTCTTTTTTTTTTTCAATTATTCACATAACTCATGCGAATCAAAGACAAAAGCTAGCATAAGAAACAGTGGAAGACTAGAAGATGATTTAGAATTGTGATTATGTTAGCTTTACAGACTGAAGGGTTAACTAATCTAGCTTTAAGGATATTGAGAGCTTCTTTGTTGTATAGAGAGACAAAATTTGAAAATTCATTCATAATTCATCATATGAATTTCAAAAAGGTTTAATCATTTCAACTCCTAAAGATGATACTCCTGAAATATTAGTTTTTTTATCTAAAGGGCATTTAACACAAGAGATTACTCTAAATCTAGCATCAAAAGTAGAATATGTCGGGAATTTTGATTAAAGATAGAAGACTATTTTCTAAAGCATTAAAAGACATTAGAAGATTCATTAAAAAGTACAAATCTCAATGTTTTAGGAAACTATACATTTTCTTCTTATTGTTTAGACTATTTGTTTTTCCTATTTTATTGACTGTCTTTGCATTTGAATTTCCTAGATTGTTACTGAGGTCATCTTATAAATAATCTTATATAACCTTATAAAGAAGGATGATCAATTGAATTCTTAGTACTCTTTCTCTGATTGAGCTCATCTCTTTCAAACCCCTATTCTTATCAATCACCTTAGTTGTGGCAAGCAAATGGTTTTGTATATTGGTTAGTTAGCAAATAAACTAACGTAGTTTGAGCTTTTTCTTAGTGACTCATATCATCTATATGCTTTTAATTATTCTGTCATGGTTATATTCATAAAATTTGGTTGTAGTGGTTGTGATCTCCATAGACTTGTCATGATACTTCTTGATCTTTATTTCTAATTAATTAAGACCATCCTAAGCACATCCTTGTAAGAGGTTTCCATGTGTTTGAATGTAGTCTTAAAGATTTAGGTACATCATTTTTTTTTTTTGGTAACAAAGTAAAGATTCCAGTGAAGAACTATGAAGGAGGAGATCAATATGTTGGGTAATAATAATTGCGGAGGAGTGCACGTATAGTGCATAATAACTTAGAGTTGTAGAATAACTCACTATCATGGTTGCTAATCTAAGTGCTATAGCGTAATAATTGTTGCAAGGTAATGTAGGAATGACTTTTAGCAAAGTATGGGATAGAGAGTGGATGGAAGATGTCCAGAAAACCTAGTGAATTTGATTGTGAATTGATAGTTAAAGGATATATAGATGATTATATCATATGAACGACGATTGGAGCTAAAGGATTAAATACAACAAAGTTGAAAATTTTGCCTTTTGCAAGAGGAGAAAAGGATGATGATTATTTAGATTGAGAGTATAGGTTGGAGAAGCCATTTGAGTGTCATGATTATGACGATGCCACAGAGTTTCAACTAGTTGCACTAGAATTTATTGAGTGTACGACTTTATGGTGGAAGAATGTGATGATTAACAAGTGAAGAATTGGATTGAAAGACTAGATACTACGGACGAAGATGAAGGATTTAATTCATAGGAGATTTTCCCTTGATTATTATCTTTAGGAAACCTATTAGAAGTTTCATCCAATAAGTTATGGAGTTAGATTATTTATGGCTATGTGAAGGAATTTGAGATGTTGATGAACAAAAGTGATGTGATAGAACCTATGGAGAAGAGTGTCATAAGATTCATATCTAATCTTAAGTGTGGATTGCTAATATGGTAAAACTATAGAAGTTTGAGATTTTAGATTAGGCAATCCAATTTGCTGTTAAGGTTGAGTGCCAAAGGTGAAACACATAATACATAGTCCGTACCATTAGGTAAATAGTTCCTTCTGAGTTTGCTATGTTAAAAGGTTGAAGGGGAAAAGTCAGAAGTAGGTAGTGTCAAAAGAATGATTAGAAGGGTAAGACTTCTAAACAAAAATGAGTAGAAGTACAAGGTCATGGGAATAGCTATAGCAGGAAATCAAGTCAGATTGAATGTTTTAAATGCTTAGGCTTTGAGCACATTACTTCCCAATGTTCAAACAAGTGTACAATGATGATTAGAAGTGAACTCCCAGAGTTTGATGTTTATAGTGAGGAAGATAAGCTTAAAGAGGAGTTAGAAGACTTAGTGGTAGCCTTAGAAGCTTTTTATCTAGACGAGGAAACTAAGCATATGTAGAAGAGGGACAATCATCATTTGTAGGAGATAAGTGATTATTGCACATGCCGAAGATGATGATTAAAGGGAGAATCTTTTCCATGAAAATTGCATAGGAGAAGTCAATTATGTGCTTTAATTATTGATGGAGGTAATAGGTATCAAGGTAAGTTGATGAGGTGATGTATAATATGATACCAATGAGAATCATACTTTTAAGAAGACCATGGACCTTTGATTAAAATATTATCCATGATGGGTGACAAAACGCATACTTAGTTTAGATTGATAATGGAAAGGTGGTTCCAAATTCCATGATCCTACAACAAGTATAGGAAGTACCATAGCAATTGACTCAAAAGCTTAAAATGTCTTATATATAACTTAAGGATAGTTGGTTGAAGTTGTTAACAAGGGGGAAACGTCATTTTTATTGTAGATTAGAAGAATTTTGGAGATGGCAAGTTAGAGTGGTATTCTTAAAGAAGTTAAGGGGTTAATGAAGGAACTGTTGATGTTTTTCTTGAAGAATTGCCACAAAGATTACCTCCTATGTGCAACATCGACCATAATATTAATTTCATTCTAGGATTTGCATTGCCTAATCATCTTACATATGGGATGAATACAAAGGAGGCTAAGGAGTTAAGAGGGCTGGTTAATGAGTTGATTAATAAGGGCTATGTTAATGGGAGTATGAGAACATTTGCTATGCCAATGTTGGTTTTACCTAAGGAGGATGGATCTTATAGAATATGTATTGATAGTAGAGCTATCAATAAAATTCCTATTAAGTGCAAATATCCTAATCTGCATTTAGATGACATGATAGATGAAACACATGGTTCCATAATCTTTTCAAAGATTTGATTTAAAGAGTTACTACCATCAAATGCGTATGAGACTACGAGATGAAAGGAGGACTACTTTCAAAACAAAGCATAATTTGTTTGATTGGATGGTTATGTCTTTTGGATTGACAAATGTACCAAGTAGTTTCATAAGGTAGACAAATCATGTTTTGAAGAACTTTCTTGGTAAGCTTGGTGTTGTGTATTTTGATGATATTCTAGTGTATAGTAAAGACTTTAATGTCATTTGAAGCACTTAAGAGAGGTATTTGAAGTATTATTGATAAGATGTAGGAACCTTAAGAGCTTTTTGTTTTGTTAACTAAAAGTACTCTTCTTAAGGTTTGTTACATTAGATGGAGGAGTTAGAGTTGATTTTGAAAAGGTCAAAACTATTTTAGAGTGGCTTGTACCATAGCTAGTAGCATAAATTTAGAGTTTTCATAGGCTAGCATCTCTTTACATGAGATTTATGGAGAACTTCAGTACAATTGTTACTCTTTTGATTGAGCTTACTAAGATGAATGTGGAGTTTAATTAAATAGACAAAGTGCAAAGATTTTTGAGGTGATTGAGAAGAAACTTACCATTGCACTAGTGTAAGTATTCTTTGTAGGAGTAAGAGTAATATTGATGCAAGAAAGAAGGCCTATTTCATAGTTTAGTGAGAAACTTAACGGAGTAGCTTTGAATTCTTTGTTTTATGATAATGAGTTGTATTCTTTGTTTTAGGGGTTTAATAGTATGGTAGTATTATTTGTTACCTAAGGAATTCATCATCTATATAAATCACAAATCTCTTAAATATTTGAAGGGATAGTAATAGTTATCTAAAAAGAGAGGCTAAATTGATACGGATTCCATGGATGAACATATGGACCTAATATCACATGTAACCAAAAGGGGTGGGTTTGGGCCGGGAGATGGCTTAAAAAGTAAATGATAGTCGAGGATGAGTAGGGGTTCTGTGCATTGAAAATGGATATGATGCACCAATACCTTACACGAGCTCTGATCACACTTGATATGATGTATAAGTATGACTAAAGGGCATTCGCTACTAGTCTACACTCAATGGGCTAGATAAGAGTAGCTTAAGTGTAAGCAGAAATGATGCTTAGCTTGATAGAGTGAGAAACATCAGTATATTCTTAATATGATGATGATACGACTATTATAATTTGCAAGTATTTATAATACCCAATTAGGGTAAGCCTTAGGTTACAGGAAATTATAGCAAAGGATTTCTACTAACTAAGAAAAGGGGGGAATAATTTATAGGGGTAACAATGTAATTGTGCAAAGAGAATATCCATTATTAGAAAGGATAGTATGGATGTTAGAAGAAGATAGCGTAAGCACAATTTACTCAATTTGTGGTCCTCATGATACTATTAGCTGAGGAAGGACAAATCCCAATCAGTTTAGGTTGGTGTTTGAAGTTCAGTAGCTTGGGTAGCTAAGACTGGAGCGGGGTTGATTCGGTAGCAACTCATTTGAAGGTTGGTCTCGGATGATTGGCTCCTGACTATTGTCAGCTCGGCTTAATTACTAGTAAGGGTTGCATCTTGATTTGAAGCTTGGAATGGTATATGGTGGAGTAGGCTGGACGTGTCAATTAGTTACCTTAGTAGCTTTTTGGATAATGTAGAAAGCAAAGTAGCTTGGAAGATAAGACTTGGGTATACACTATTCCTCGATGCTTAACTCACCCTTAATAAGTCGGTAAACCATCTGAGCAAGCCTTCATGCTTAGGAGTGCGTGATTAGTCCTTAGTCTTTATCATCCCCTTTGAGTTGTTTGAGATTTGGGATCAAATTTGGTTCAACTTTTGGTTGCTCATCCTCGAGAGTGTAGGGTCGAAGATCGACAATGTTAAAGGAGTCCGAAACTACATATCCTTCAGGTAGTTCAATCCTATAATCGTTAAGATTGATCTTTTCAAGAACCTTATAGGGTCCATTGGCTTTAGGAGATAACTTGCTCCTCCTTAAGTTTAGGAATCGATCTTTGCTGAGATGTAGCCAGACTAAATCACCAAGTTGAAATTCTCTCTTCTTCCATCCTTAGCCTCGCTTCTTGAGTTAGGCAGTAGCTTGACTTAATTACTCTATAATCTTCTAGTACATCGCTCTAATGGCTTCGACCTTTTCAATGGCAGGTCGGTCATCTTTAGGTCTCGGTTGGGGTGCTTGGTCCATTGAGAGCTCAAGGTTGAATCCATAGGCGACTTCAAATGGAGACATGTTTGTTACGTTATGGGCGATCCTATTGTAAGTGAGCTTGATTATTGGCAGATATAGATCCCAGTTGATCATGTTTTGTTTGACAACAACCTATTGAAAAGTTCCTATGGTTCTATTGACAAGCTTAGTTTGTAGATGATAGGACGTATTGTATAATAGCTTGGTTCCCATTCATTTCTGAAGTATCTTCCAAAAGTGGCTCATGAATTTAGGGTCTTGGTCAGAAACAATGGTTTTGGGTACGCTGTGAAGCTTGATATCCTATAAGAAAAGAAAAGAGATAGCCAAAGCATCGTTAGTTTTGGAACAAGGCATGAAATGTATCATCTTGCTAAATCGATTTACGACCACCATGATGAAGTCTTTCCTTTGAGGGTGTCGTTGTTAACCCTAACATGAAGTCCGTACTCAACTCAAACCATGGTTTGGTCGGGGTGGGCAAGGGTAGATAGTGTTGTTGCTCAATTTGGCTCTTCACTTTTTGACAGGTTGCACACTTTTTCAATATGGACTGCACATCTCTCATCATTCTTAGCTAAAAGAATCTTGTAGATAGTACTTTATGGGTTTAGCACTGGCCAAAGTGTCTTATCAATCCTCCTTTATGCATCTCGTGCATTAGCAACTCTCTTATGAAGTAGGTCAGGATACATAGCCTTCTCTTCCTGAATATGTATCTGTCTTCCTTGTGATAGTCGTCTAGTATCCATTCTTCCTCACATCAAGCATAGATAGGACCAAAATGTAGATCCTCAGCATATAAATTCTTTATGGTTAATAAACTAAGCAGCCTAGTCTGCAGCTCAACTAGGAGAGAATTTTGTCTTAATAGGGCATTAGCTACTACATTGTTCTTACCACTCTTATATTTTACGACATAAGAAAAACCCTCCATGAAATTAACCCATTTGGTTTGCCTCTATGATAATTTAGGTTAGCTTTTCAGATATCTCAAGGATTTATGATTGGCATAGATCACAAACTCCTTGAGTGGCAAATAATGTCACCACATCTTTAGGGCTCAAATTAAGGAGTAAAACTCCTTGTCATGTACAAAATAGTTGAGTGTAGCTCCTCGAAGTTTCTCACTAAAGTAAGCAATAGGTCATCCTTCTTGCATCAGCATGACACCTATGCTTAGTTTGGATGCATCCCATTCTACTTTAAAACCTTTTTCAAAGCTCAATAGAGATAAGACGGGGGTTGTAGTTAGCCTCTCTTTCACCTCCTCAAAACTCCTCTTCTCTTTCTCTCCTCATCTACATTCAATGCTCTTCTTTGTCAATGCTCTTTTTTGACAATTCGGTAAATAGAGCCACAATCATACTGAAATTTTTTCTAAATCTATGATAAAATGATGCCAAGTCATGGAAACTTCTCATGTGTGCAAAACAGGTCATCACAAGCCATTCTATGATCGCTCTTATTTTCTCATCATTGATTCGGATGCCACCTTCACTCATAACAAACCCTAAGTAGACTACCTCGAGTTAACAAAAGTTGCATTTCTTCAGATTGTTGTAGAGCTGTTTAGCTTGGAGTTTTGCAAAGACTTTATGGAGATGCTCTTGGTGAGTCTTCAAGTCGGGGTTGTCTACTAGAATGTCATTAAAATAAATCATAACAAACTTCCCTATTAGTTCTCTGAGTATATGATTCATTAGGCGCATAAATGCACTCAGCGCATTGGATAGTCCAAATGACATTACAAGCCATTTCTATAAACCATGTCATTTCTTGAATGCGATCTTCTATTCATCACCCTCTTGTATTCAAATCTGATAATATCTAGATTTAAGGTCAATCTTGGAGAACACTCTCACTCCATTTAGATCATTTAACATATCATCAAGCCTTGGTATCGGATACTTGTACTTGATAGTAATGTGATTGATTACTTGGCTATCTATAAATATTCTCTAAGATCTATCTTTCTTTGGTACTTATAAGGTTTGTATGACATAGGAGCTAAGGGACTTGTGTAAATACCGCTTCTTCATTAGCTCATCTACTTACTTCTATAGCTTGGTAGCTTGTTTAGGGTTCAGCCTATAAGCAGGTTTATTCAATAGTACGACTCTTGGTTGCAAGTCAATTATATGTTCGACGCTTTAAATGGGAGGTAGATTTTCCAGTACCTCATTCAGGAATAGGTCGGCGAACTCTTCTAGTAATGTTTTCACCTTGGGAGAATGCACCATCCCCTTAAACGTCATCTCCAGCATCTTTTGAACTAGTAGATAGGTTGGTCCTTTGAGCTCTATTTTTCTTTTCAATTCAGCTCGGGTCACTATCAAAGCCTCTTTCTTTACGGTTTGGCTAAGTTGGGACTGCATGACCTTCACTTAATTTCATCATCCTGCCTTCATGCTCCACAAAACATGTATTCCTTCTTCCATCATATATAATTGCTCGATCAAACATCCATGGTCGCCCAAGTAGAATGTAGGATGCATTAATAGGCAACACATCACAAAGTACTTTATCTCAATAACTACCAATGCAGATAAATACAGACACTTGTTTGTTCACTTGTAGGGTTCTTTTATTACTAAACCAATGAAGCATATAAGGGTTTGGGTTGTGTTTAGTTGACAATTTTAATTGTTGGACCATAAATGCAAAGGTTGCATTGGTCAGCTCCTATTGTCAATGATTAGTGCACATAGGGACTCATTCACCTTACATATGATATTGAAGAAATTTTCTCTTTATTCATCTTTGGTTATAGAATTGCGTCCTTCTTAACATTAGAGTGGTTAGCATAAAGTTGCTTTCCTCACTGTAGATAACTTCCTCTTTGGACAGCTCGGCATGTTCGTCCTCTTTTAGCTACTCCACTTCCTTGTTAGTGCTGTTTACTTCAACAGTTGGCATCTTGCCTCAAATTACCATAGTTCTTCTATTCGGATACTGAGTAGCCATGTGTTCAAAGCCTTGGTATTTGAAACACTTGATCTTACTAGTCTTCTTCCCTAAACTCTAGCCTTTCTTAAACTTCCTCGGAGGATCCTTCTCTTCTCCTTGAGTAGTTTGAGTAGGTTGGACATTGGTAACCTTACTTGGTTTCGTTTGCATAGGTTTGCTTAGAATAGATTGGCTACTGCCAAGTTAGTTGACAGGTTGTCAGAACCTTCCTATTTGGTGCCTTTATATCCTTTGGGCTATTCGGACTACATCATCAATTATTCAATATCCAAGGTTTCTAGGACATCCTTAATCTCATACTTTAGTTCACTAATGAACCAAGATATAGTTCAGTCCTCTAACTCTACGACTTCACATCGGATCATTAACATTTGGATTTTCTTAACAGAAGTGTCTACACTCGACCCTCTTTGCCTCAACTCTTACAATCTTTTGAAGGCATCCTACAAATAATAGCTTAGCACAAACCTTCTCTACATAACCCTCTTCATTTCATCTTAACTCCTAATCTCTCATTCTCCTTCTCTTCTTCGGGTAGCTTGCAAGTTCTTCCACCATAAGGTAACATAACTAGTGAACTCCAATATAATAAGTTTAATCTTTGCATTATTGAGTACGTCATAACATTCAAACTGCTTTTTAATCCCATCTACCCAATCTAGGAAGTCCTCAGCATCACTAATCTTGGAAAAACTTGGAATACACATCCTTAACCCTTTAACTCTAAGGGCTCATACATTTCTTTCCTTAGGCTCATAGTACTCTTTTGCCTCGTTGTTTCCTTCATCTTCATCCTTAATTTCTTTAAGGGCTAGCTTTTGTCTGGTATCCTTACCCATTCCTTTAGCTTGGGGAGGTCGAAATGAGGCATTAACTCGGCCAAACTAACTATTGCCTCGCTTTTGCTACTAATGTCCTCTAGTGGGGTTATTTTTAGTTGCTTATCTATCTTCTTAGATAACGATCACCAAACTGGTTACTAAGTTGGTAAGTCTATCTAAGCCTTCTTGAACTTAGCCATGTCGAGTACTACTTTCTTAGTTTCCCGAAGTTCCTTGAACATTTGAATTTGACATTATTAGTTACCCTACAAAATTTATGTTTAAATTACTACTTGAATTTTCATCTATTAACAACAAAAGCAGATCAATTACCAATACTCCCAACACTACGATAACTACATAACAAACAAACACTCAATTACACTCTATTTTTGCACATCAAAAACAAGGGAAAACAGAGCACTGAATTTTCCCTCAACACTTTCCAAATACCAAACTCAGAACTTTTAATACGTAGAATAATAACAAACCACTCAAAGAATACAGTAATAGAATCCGGCTTTGAACATAACCGTGCTTTGATACCAAGATGATATGGATTCTGGAGATGAACACATGGACCTAATATTGTGTGTAACCAAAAGGGGTGGGTCCGGGCTGCGAGATGGCTCGAAAAGTTAATGATAGTAGAGGATGAGTAAGGGTTCTTGTACATCGACAATAGATATGACGCATAAATGCCTCACATGAGTTGTGGTTACACATGATATGATGTACAAGTATGGTCGGAGGGCACTCAACACTAGTCCATGCTCAATAGGTTAGATAAAAAGGGGTTCTCATGCATTGACAATGGATATGATGAACTAATGTCTCACATGAGCTCTGGTCACGCAAGATATGATACACAAGTATGGTTGAAGGGCACTCGACATTAGTCCATACTTAATAGGTTAGATAAAAGTAGCTCAAGTGTATGTAGAAAGGATGCTTAGCTCAAGAGAGCGAGAAAGATCAGTTTATTCTTAGTATGATGATGATATGGCTATTACAAATTGTAAGTATTTATAGTACCTAATTAGGGTAAGTCTTAGGTTATAGGAAATTATAGAAAAGGATTTCTACTAGCTAGGAAAAGGGGGAAATTTATAGGGGTAACAATGTAATCGTGCAAAGAGAATATCTACTGTCAGAAAGAACCGTATGAATGTTAGAAAAGGATAGTGTATGTATGGTTTACTTAGTTTGTGGTCCTCATGACACTATTAGTTAAGGAGGGACGAATCTTGATTAGCTTAGGTCAGTGTCTGAAGTTTGATAGCTTAGGCAATTGGGATTGGAGCAGGGTTGATTGAGGGGCATCTCATTTGAAGGTTAACCTTTGATGATTGCCTCTAGATTATTGTCAACTTAGCCTTAGCACTGGTGAGGGCTACATCCTGATTCAAGGCTTGGAATGGTGTATAGTGGAGTAGGCTTAGTACATCTGTTGGTCACCTCGGTAGATTCTTGGATAATGTAGAAAGCAAAGTAGTTTAGTAGATCGAACTGGGGTATGTATTGTTCCTTGGTGCTTAACTCACCATCAATAGCTTGGTGAACTATCTGAGCGAGCCTTTGGGTTTGGGAGTATGTGGTTGGCCCTTGGTCTCTATCATAAATGGATCAAGTTTTAAAGAGTTTCACTTATGTGATTACATATAAGCAAGGGAAGACGACTGTTCTTGCTGATACCTTATCATGATGGTATGCTTTGATTGCTACTTTATAGACTAAGTTGTATGGATTTAACTTGATTAAGGAGCAATATGGTATATATGAGTATTTTGGTCTTATTGAGGCTATGTATGTTAGTGGGTTGATGGTGGAGGGATATTAGTTAAAGGATAATTATCTTTTAAAGAACTGGGGGGGTTGGTGGCGGAGTTATGTATACCATCTAGATTTGTTTGAGAATTTCTTATAAGAGAAGCTTAGTTTGGAGAGCCATCTGGACATTGGTGTAAAGAGGACCAATGAATTGCTAAAAGAACATTTATATTGTCTAGAAATGATGAGGATGTCCATAAAGCGATAGAGGTGTATTGATTATAAGAAGGAAAATTGTAGGAAAGAGGCCTATGATGTTTATTTTCCATTACCTATGCCATTGGAACCATGGCATGATATTAGCATGGACCTTAGATTTGTCAAAAATAAAGATTCTGTGATGGTGATTATGGATGGATTTAGCATTATGATATATTTTATTCCATGCTATAAAATAGACAATGCCATGTACATTGCTAATTCTTTTCGTACAGGAAATTGTGAGACCCTATGGAATATTGAAGAGCATAATTTCAAAAAGGGATCTCAAATTTTTTTTTCTTTTTAGAAGACTCTTTGTTGGATATTTGGAACTAAGATAATGTTCAATAATTCAAGTCATCCATAAACTTTAGACAAATTGAAGTTGTGAATAGAACTTTAGGTACTTTGTTAAGGGTTACCATAGGAAAGAATCTCATCAATGGGGATTTGTATTTGCATTTGCTAGTTGTTGATTTTTCTTGTAACAAGTTTACCTATAATTTAATAGGAAAATCTCCATTTGAGGGTGTGTATGATTATTACCTTACCATGCCTTTAGACTTATTGTCTATACTTGTAAGCAAGAATGAGAGCATTAAAGAATTTAATAAAGCTAAGGAGATTTAAAAGATTTATTATAAGGTTTTTGACACACTCAAGAAGACAATGGAGAGGTAGTTGTAGAAAGGTAGTAAGGGGAGGAAGAGTAAGACATTTCAAGAAGTGGACTTTGTACGGATTTACTTAAGTAAGGAGAGATTCCAAGGAAGAAATTTTAGAAGTTGATTCCTCCAATTAGTAGACCATTTCAAATTGTATGGAAGATCAATAATAGTTCTTATAAATTAGAATTGTGAGGATTATATGAACTTTCAACATATTAAATTTATCTCCTTATATTTTATGGGTGATGATGAAAAAGGGCAAAAAGAGGTTGGCAAAAATTTGCAGACAAATCATAAGCAACCTTGAAAGATGATGGAAATCAAAGTTGAAATCTAGCACAAGAACTAGCTAAAGACCAGAAGACAATTTAGGATCATGATTATATTGGTTGGAGACCTAACTAATTTGGTTATGTTAGGGGTTTCTTTCTTACATGGAGAGGTAGAATTTGAGAATTTATTCATAATTCATTATATGAATTTTGGAAAGAGTTTACTCATTTCAATTTCTACTGGATGATACTTCTGAAATATTAGTTTTTGATCCAGAAAAGACTTAAACACCAAAGATTACTAAAAATTTAGCATTAGAAGTAAAGCACGTTTGGAATTTTGATTGAAGATAGAAGATAGAAGACTATTTTCTAAAGCATTTAAAGACATTAGGAGATTCACTTGAAGATACAAATCTCAAAATTTTAGGAAATTAAATGTTTTCTTTCCATTGTTTAGATTATTCATATTTTTTAGTTCATCTTTATTTTAATTTCCTAGTTTGTTATCAATGTTAACTTATAAAGAATCTTATGTAACCTTATAGAGAAGGTTGATATATTGAATTCTTAATACACCTTCTTTGATTAAGTTTCATCTCTTTCAAACCCTTATTTCTATCAGTCTCCTTTAACTATGGCTATTAAAACTTTTAGTATATATGTGAGTTGTATTGTATAGACTAAGCAAGGTTCTAACTTTTTCTTAGTAAGTCATATGTTGAAGAGAGTGTCATCTATATCTTTTTAATTTTTTTTTTGGTCATCATTCATTTATAAAATACTGAAAACATTTATTGTTCATAGGTTAAATGATTGTGATCTTCGTGGACTTGTCATGAGACATTGCTCAATCATCAAGACCATCTTAAGCACATCATTATGAGGATTGCAATGTGCTTGGATCTTTTCTAGAAGATTTAGGTACATCAATCTCATTCTTTCGATTGTCAATTTATATTCTAATTCAATCTATTACTATGATTTTCTTCTAGCTAACTCATACTATCTTCTTAGTACTCTTTAGCTTATTGGAATACAACAACTTCTATCATAATCACCTCATAGCTCAAAAGTTTTCCTTAGTTTCTATGCTTCCCACTCTTGTCTCCAAAGTGTTTCCCTTCTCATTACCTTCTTACTTATTCCACTTTTCTCTTATTTACCTTCAACCCTTTATACCTTTTTACTCATTCTTGATTTTTATCTCTATTCATTGGTTTTGTATCCTTGAAGATTATCTAGGCTTTCCTTCTTGATTGTGACATTGGGGCTTACTTCATCTATTTACTCATTAATAGTCTTCAACCATACAACCTTAAGAGCTTCCATGCTCGAATATTTCTAATACTTCTATTGCCCTTCATTAAGAGGAAGATGTGCTTTCTCTCCTAAGTTACTCATTTTCTTTGCTTACCTTAAGCTTACCATTAGTAAATGATAGAAGAGCCTTTTTTTTTTCTTTTTTCTTTTCCTTAGATGACAATGGGGAAGAGGGGATTCAAACCTAGTCTATCCCATCATAGACCAGCATCCATACCATTAAATTATAAAGGCTTTGGCAATGGTAGAGTAGATGGTTAGTCTTGTTATTATTAAACGTATATGTTCATATGTTTGATCAATTGTATTATATTACTTTAGTTATTACATTATAGGTTACATTTCTGTTAGTATTATAAAATACATTTGTGTCTATTAAGGGCTAAAATATATTTTACCTAATTTAGTTAAGTTTAATCAATTTAATTAGCTTTAACCTCATCCCACAATATCTTGTTATCCATATTATGGGTACCACGTCTCATCCTTGCAATTATAGCTTGCATTATAGGTGTATAATTTGCTTGTCTCAATCTTTGTATTTTATAATTAATTGTTTACTCTTTGTTATCTAAACTATCACTTAATGTTACATTTTGTTTCAACAGATGACATTTTATACTTAAATTATTTTTAATTAAAGTTAGGAAATTGACACCTTAAATAAATCATGACAAATACAAGTAAGGGTGATGAATACTATTATGAGATAGACCTAACATGACAAGAATAGGATAACAAATTGACCAAACTTAGAACAATGGACTCAAAATGACATTGTAAAAACAATGTGCAAGACTCAACACATTATGCCACAGCATGGTTAATTAAGGATGAAAAGATTTCGTCAGTTAAGTATAAATGTACATATGCCAAAGTATACATAGACTTACAATTTGTGTATTTTATTTATTTTTGTTTTATTGAAGATGATGCAAATATGACATATGAATTTATAAATTAGTCATCTTCATATTATTAGTATATGGCTGCATACTGTGTAAGGTTCAATGAGGCAGTTTTGTATTTTGAATTTTTCTATGTAGTTATTAGAGTTTATATTCTATAACAGTATTGCTATCTTGCTAAAGGTAATTTTTGTTTTGCATAAGCATTTTGGAAGATAAATTTTATTACTTAGGTCAAGATTTTCTTTTGACTACTTTAAATTTATTAACTTTTTCTATTATATATATAGGTACATTTCGCTATTATCATAATGGATATATTAGTCAACTTAGAAAGTATCATGGTCAACCTAAGTGGTATTTTGGTCAGCTGCCTAGTTCATTCGGTTTTTGAAGTTATTATTTAGTTCTTTTCTTCATATTCAGTTCCAACTATTAATCTTTGGAATTTTTTTTTTTTAAGTTGGATTTATTTTACTACTTATCTATTCATTTATTTAATTTATATAACATCCTTGTAGAAGTATGGGGTTAGTTGTAACTAGACTTTTGCTCATAGAAGGCTAGTAAGGACCAACTAGCTGGTTCCCTAAACCATGTGGTTAGTTCACACTTGACGGTGAGTCGAGTCTTATATTTTTGGATGTTGAGAGTTTGGTTGTGAGCTTGGATTCCACCTAAAACCACCACAAATGGTAGTTTTCTTACTAAGGTTGTGGTAGCTAGGGTTTGGTTTATTGAGGGCAATGGAGTTCACGGTAATGAATGAGATTAGTGTCTTTAGGAAGCTCTAAGTATGGGGAATGCCATTGAGTGATTGGTTTTGCCCGTAACTTTGAGCTTGACCAATTTTGTAGAGAGAGAGAGAGAGGGAAATGGGCGTAGTGTTTTCCAGTGTATACGGGCTTGTTTGATCTTAGAACAGTTACTAAGGCTACTATTTACACTTACCTAGCATCAAATGAACATAGAAAGGTCCAATTTTCCATGAATTCAAAAATTAAACACTTAGGATCAAAAGGCTTTAATTTCAAAATTGAGTTGAATTTAAGTGAATTGGTAGGTTAAAACTAAATCTTGAATGTCTATTCTTGCTTGAAAATCACAAAAGAAGCGTTGATTCTTTCTCATTAGGCTCATATTTGAAGGATTTGTTAGAGACTAAAATTGTAGATCTTAGCTATGAGCGATTTTCATAGATCGATTTGAATGATTAGATGAATGAATTAAGTCAAGTTTTTAGTCCCAATTATAAGAATCTTAAGTAATCTATATGATTTCACCATTAATTTGGTGAAATTGTATAGAAAAAGTGGCAAAAAATGGCCTTAAACTGAGTACCCCAATGAGGGACATGAAAGAAAGAAAAGGAAAGGGAAGGAAAGAGAAAGCAGATGTGGCACCACATCTGGCCATGGGTACCAATAAGGACATGCCACATGTCTCAACCAGATACATGGTCCATTAGCTGATTGACATATGGCAGTAGGGGAGGGGGGTGGGGGTGAGAAAAGAACAAAAAGGCATAATGATAGGATTCTAGATATTGATCCAATAACATGCTTGGTTTTGAACTATATGGAAGGCTTCTTCATGAGCTCTATGTGAATGGGTGACCTATTTATAAGCTCCATTAGTGCAATATTGCCATAGTTCATAGATAGACTTATTGGAGAGCTCGGTTAGGATAGAGTAGGGTATATTTAACATTACAAGGTAGACCCAATAGAGCTTATATATAGGTCAACCATTCATGGAAGACCCAACGTACTTTGTAAGTTTTGTCCTTACTTACTATTGTGCCTTGTTTTACCAAGTCTTCCTTAGTATACTAGATTCACCCCGCCCTGCTTTGGTTAGGTCTGCTTTACCCTTCCAAGTTTACTTTGATCAGTTAGGTGTACTCTATTCTGGTTTAAACAGTTATGTACTCCTCTACCAACATCCTTTGTGCTACTAAGCTATTCCACTTTATAAGATTGTCCTACCTTGCCCATTCGCTTTGCTTTGTTAGGATCAATATGCTTCTTAAGTCATCTTGGCCAGTTCTATTTGGCTTAGTAGGTTAGTTCGAAATAGGTTGGCCGCATCCATGTTAGATCGGCCCAGCCATGAAGTCAACCCAACCATGTGAGGTTGGCCATGGCCATGGCCACATTAGGTTGGCCATGGTCATATTAGATTAGCTTTGGATAAGACAAATCATCTAGAAGCTCAAGTCTGCCCAAATCAAAGCTCTAGGGTTTCCAATAGCTCTTTCGAATCAAAACATCAACCCTTTACCCGAAAATCTCATTTAACTATCTATTTTACTTATATTATTTGGATTTCCTATTTCTTATATTTTTCTTAAGTTTTCATCATATTTTATTTGTAATTATAAGAATGCTACTAGGGCATCTTTTAGTAATTTTTATTTATAACTTTGCTGCTTTGTATAAATAGAACACTTGTATAGGATTTTAAGTAGATTTTTAAATATTAATGAAAACCCTTTGAGTCTTTTCTCTTGGAAAGCTCTTTTTTACTAGCTCTTATCAATCTCTTTAGCGAGGATTGTAGTGACTAACCCTATCACTTGGACCAGTATATCATATTTGGTGAGTCTTATGCCATGTAGAATATAGCTAGTGCATCATATCCAACTAGGTAGCTTACGGATTTGCTAAAACTTTTACTAAACCTACTTTATTTTTCATTCTTTCGACAGGATCGGACCCACCCTTATGACCGGCCTTATCTGCTCTTGGCTTCGGTGTGTATCATCTTAGTATCAAAGTTTAAGGTTCCAAATAGGGCTAAAAGTTTTGAGTGACTTTATTTTCTTGTTTTCACTCATTGTGGTGCTTCTCCATGTGTTTAACTCTAGAGAAGCATCAATTTCACTAGTATTAGAGCATGGTTCCAAGAGGGAGTTTATGAAGTTATCGTATAGATTTGTTGTGTTTTCTATTAGTGGCTGTTGTGTTCTTTCTATAGATACTATAGTTGGTTTGATTAGAGTAAGTTTTGAAAATCTTGAGCTACGAAGTTGAGATTTGTGGGTTAATAGGTATGGTTCCTATTGTACTTTGTTGTACTCTGTTCTCCATTATGAAAACAAGGGAGGGTTGTTTCTATGTACACCTGTGCGTTTAAGTATATTGCTTATCAGAGTTAAATTGAAAGTAGGTGTTCAATTTTTTTGACAAAAGTTCTCAAATTATGTAGTTTAGGTCGTTGAATTTGGATGGAGGTTCATTCAAGGGGATTCTTTCATTTTGTCGCAACAATAGTTAGTGGAATGTGCTGTGGATGCTCTCATTGAAATTGGAGTTTTCAATAATAATTTACAGTGTTTAGTAGTTGTTAGCTGCAGAGACTTTGTTGTTACAATGGTAACAGGCGGTGGTGGTTTTCTTAGGTATTGTGCTGGTCAATTTTGTACTAATGGTGATTACGGTTGTATTAGTCGGTTGTCTTGTTGACTGGGGATTGCTGTAATGCTTGATGCTCAAAGTGTGAGTATCTGAATTGAGTAGATGAAGTGTGGCCACTAGGTATCGAGCTATTGTACTTTGGAGAATCTATCTGAGTTATTGTGCTGATTGAGTTATTGTAAGTTTTTGACCAAGCTACAGTTTTGAGAGGCAACTGCTAAGCTACTGGTTACATGTTGTAACAGTGGTAGACATATGCCCAACTATTAGTGTTGACATGGTACTTATCTGGTGAAAGAGGTAGGTAAATGGTTGAGGTGAACTAAGAATTGTATAGTCATAGAGACTAGTACATGAGTAGTTCGGAGTTACTTGTTGTAAGTGTGCCATGGTAAAGTGATAGTACAATGGTGTGAGGAATGGTGTTCTGTGAAGAAGGTATATTTTCAAGTTGTGCTGTTCAATTGTTCAGGTGAAATTGAAGATCTGAGTTGCTGTATTCTTGAAATACTAAGCATTGGATAGTCTTGGTCATCACCAATGAGATTTCTTATGAGCTAAGATAATTTGATGAATTGGTGTCTAAATTTAACATGGCTTATAACAATCGAGGAAGATATGGTTATGACTATGACTACAAAAATATAAGGTCGAGAATACTTATGTTTGATGGTTATGGAGTCCTAGACAAATACTTAGATTAGGAATTCCGATTCAATAAGGCCTTTGAAAAGTATCTGTGCCTTGAATGTGATAAAGAATATATCATAGAGGATTAACTTCAAGGCCTTGTTAGGACTTGGTGGAAGAATATATTAAAGCAAAGGCTCCTTAGAGGGGTGAGTAATACATGGAGCTCAATGAGACCTACAATGAGAGAGAAATTTATACCCTCATCATATCAAGATGAGTTGTATGAAGAACTATCTACCTTGAGGCAAGGACAAATGAGTATCCAAGAATTTGCTAGGGAATACAAGGTACTCTTGAACCGATGTTTATTGTATGAGTCTCTTTCGTGTACTATCTCATGATTCATGAGAGGATTGAGGCTGGAGATTGCCCAACATGTTAACCCTTTAGGAGTAAGAAGCTTAAATGAAGCTATCTAACTAGCCTTAAGAGAAGAATCTACCATTAGTACCGATCATTATGATGTACAAGAATAGCTAGAGGTTATACTTGATTAGCTTGAGAAGCTTAGAGAGGAAATGGGGCAACAAAGGGACACTCAAATAGAGGAGACCAACGGGAGGGAAGTTTGAGGAAAGAAAGTCAAGGAAGAAGAGGTGGAGGATGCAGGAGAAATGAGCCATAGAGGTAAGGTAGATTGAGCTAAATTACAGTTGAGCCCCCATATTCTAAAAATGGTTCCATTATCCACTACAAATGCCATAGATGGTAGCTTTAGGAATTACTATGTTCGACTTCCTCATATCAAAATCTTACTTCCTAGCCTTCTGACAAGTTTACTTGGCACTGATATGAGCAATTATAGCATCATACCTGTAAGCTATTATCGACTATTGATTGAGCTTACTGGGGCTAAGGTGACGGATACATGTATTAGGGATATATCATGTTGACTCTTGGTGCTCTGGTGTTGGAAATATTTGAGGTATGTAGATGGGAGTAGGAAGAAGAATTGATTTATGAGGAAGTAGAAGGAATATCGATTACAACAAATGAGCAGATCGTGAGATTTGAGCTAGCTAAGCTTGAAGTGGTGGAAATACTTATGACTAACGAGCCATCTTTTGTCCTGCGGCATGAGATCTATGAGCCCATGATCCTTTGTATGATCTTGAGATCATGTTACTTCCTGTAATAGATAGTTGCTGGGATTACCAAGGTATAGTTGATCGAATCTATGTTGAGTAGAAGGAGAAATCCAAGATAAAAGGTTTAATTGATAGAGCCCATGATGAGTAGAGGGAGCATTAGCTAGTGATGCCCTTATTGCAAGAATTGAAGTGTATTCTTATATTTAAATTTCAATTTTGTCAATTGGTATTTGATCCAAGAGGGATTTGGAATTGCCAACTGCTAAGTTTTAAGTCAAAACTCTTCTAACGGGGAGGGGATGATAGGATTCCAAATATTGATCCAATGACATGCTTGATTTCAGACTGTATGGGAGGCTTATTCATGAGCTTCGTATGAATGGGTAACCTATTTATAAGTTCCATCAATGCTAAATGCCTAGCCTTGCTCTATTAGGTTTGCCCTTTAATATTGAATACACCCTACTTTATCCTGACTAAGCTCTCCTATAAACCTATCTAAGAACTATGACAATATCGAAAGACCCAACGTACTTTGCAAGTTTTGTCTTAGCCTACTATTTGTGCCTTGTTTTGCCAAGTCTTCTACACTATACTAGATTCACCTCGCCTTACTTTGGTTGGGTATACTTTACCTTTTAAGATCTACTCTGATCAATTAGGTGTGAACTACTCTGGTCTAAATGGTTTTATCTTGCTTTACCAACATCCTTTGTATTATCAACCTATTTTGCTCTACAAGATTGTCTTGCATTGCCTGTCTACTTTGCTTTGTCAAGATCAATATGCTCACCCTAGTCGGCTTGGCCAGTTTTGCTTGGTTTGGTTAGTCATCTTAAAACAGGTCACCCGTATCCATGTCAGATCGACCTAGCCATGCGAGGTTAGCTATTGCCATATTAGGTCGACCCAGCCATGCTTGGTCGGCCATGGACATGTCAGGTTGGCCACGGTTATATTAGATCAGCCCTAGACAAGATAAATCATCAAGAAGCTCAGGTTTGTCTAGATCAAAGCTCTAGGGTCTCCAATAGCTCTTTGGAATCAAAAGATCAACCCTTCACCTAAAATTCTCGTCCAACTATCTATTTTACTTATGTTATTTGAATTTCCTATTTCTTGTGTTTTCCCTAAGTTGTCCTCATGTTTTATTTGTAATTCCAGGAATGCCACTAGGGTATCCTTTAGTCATTTTTATTTACAATTTTACCACTTTGCATAAATAGAACACTTGTAAAGGATTTTAGATACATTTTTAAACATTAATGAAACCCTTTTGAGTCTTTTCTCTTAGAAAGCTCTCTTTTACTAGCTCTTATCAATCCCTTTAATAAGGATTAGGCAAGCAACCCTATCACTCGAACCAATGCGTCATATTTAGTGAGTTTTAGGCTATGCAAAATCTAGCTGGTATGTTATATCCAGTTAAGTAGTTTTCAGATTTACTAAAACCCTGACTAAACCCACTTTATTTTTCATTCCTTTAGCAGGATCAGACTCATCCTTATGACTGGTCTTGTCTTCTCTTAGCTTCGGTGCATATCATCTTGGTATCTAAGCTTGAGGTTTTGATAGGGTCGAATGTTTTTAGTGACTTTATTTTCTTGTTTTTGCTTGCTGTGGTGCTTCTTCCTATGTCCGACTTTAAAGAAATATCACATTAAGTACTTGGTGTAAGGATCGAACACAAGATCTCTAAATCTATCATAGTGCAAATTCAAGTGTTTAATTAATTAAGCTATTAGCCCATGCCCTATTATAAGTTGCACACAAAATATATTTAGCAACTAAAAATGCTTAGACTAGAATTTTACTAAGCCTATAACAACCCTAAATTAAAATAGCATGCTTATCTAAGACCTTAATATTTCTAAAAAGCTATTCTAAATTATTTAGTACTCTTAACATTCTAACTCTTATAATTTAAAGTTTTTTTTTTCTCTCATTCTTTTTTTTTTTGGTAAAATTTCTATTCTTTGTGCTTCTTTTTTTTCCCTAAATTTTTTATTTTTATTCTAAATTTTATATTCATTTTTACTTTTTTAACTTTTCTATTTTTTTTTATTTTTTCAAAATTTCTACTTTTTGTATTTTCTCAAATTAGCACCTTTTTTCCCTATCTTAAAAAATAGAAAAAAAAAAATCTAAAACTACAGTGGACGAAAATAGGGTGTCTACAATTGCTCTTCTTTGCGGTGAAGTTTGAGTAAAATTTTTCCATAAAGATAAAAGAGAGATACCATTTTTGCCTTAAGGATGAATTTGACTTAAGAAGTGCTATAACTAGCTAATTGTCCTAAACTTGATCCATTAGGGATTTAGTAAAAGGTGAAAGGTGAATGAGAGAGAAGGCACTCTCTTGCTAATTGAGGCATTAAAGTGAGTTTTACAAGAGTTTGACGCCCTAGAAGCTGGCTAGAAAAATCATTTGAAACCTGGTTGTGCTCTTTTAAGTTATCTAACCTAGGAGGGAGTATCTTTAAGGGACTAGCTAACTTAGACTGGGATCGATTTAGGAAACTCAATCGTGCTACTCTAAGTTAATTAACCTAGGTGAAAGCATCGCTAGGGGACCAATAACCTTAAATTGGAATCAATTTAGAAAATCTGGTTATATTACTCTAAGCTGACTAATTTAGGTAGGAACATCTCTAGGGGTCTAACAACCTTAATTTAGAATCGACTTAGAAAACTCGATCATACTACTCTAAGTTGACTAATATAGGTAGGAGCATTTTTTGGGGACTAACAGCCTTAAATTCTAATCGATTTAGAAAACTTAGTTGTGCTACCCTAAGCTAACTAACCTAAGAAAAAGTGTTTCTAAGGGATTAGTAACCTTAAACTAGAAATGATTTGAAAAAACCTAAAAGTAGTCTTGGGCAAGAGCATCTCTAAGGGACTTGCAACCATAAATGGGAATCGATTGAGAAATCCTGGTCATACTCCTCCAAGCTGACTGACCTAGGAAAGAGCATCTTTAGGAGACTAGCAACCTTAAATTATAATTGATTTAGAAATCTTGGTCGTGCTCCTCTAAGCTGACTAACCTAGGCAGCAGTGTTTTTAGGGGACTAGTAACCCTAAATGGGAATCAATTTTAGAAAAACCTAGAAGTGCTCATATGAGTTGACTAACTTAGGCGGAAGCCTCTTTGGGGGAACTAGTAACCATAAATTGAAATTGATTTAGAAAACTTGGTCATGCTAATCTAAGCTAACTAACCTAGGTAAGAGCATCTTTAGGAGATTAACAACCTTAAATTTGAATTAATTTAGAAAGCCTGATTGTGCTACTTCGAGTTGACTAATTTAAGTGGGAGTATCTCTTAGAGACTAGTAACCCTAAATAAGAATTGATTTTAGAAAAACCTGGAAGTGCTTCTTTGAGCTGACTAACTTAGGCGTTAGCATTTCTAGGGGACTAGTAACCTTAAATTAGAATCGTTATGAAACTTGGTATTGCTTTTCTAAGCTAACGATCCTAAGTAGGAAAGGGCACTCCTTGAACTTGCTAAATCATGAAAGAAGGTCGAAAATGGGGAAGTATTGTATGAGTTCACTAAAACCTTAAGAGAAATTGGTAAAGGGAAGCGCCCTATGGGCTTATTAAGACTGAAACGCTAAAGAGAGATTCGTATGGGAAGCACCTTATGGGCTCTCTAAAACCTTAAGAGAAATTAATAAAGGGAAGCGCCTTGAAAATTGGTGAGAACCTTAAAAATGAATTAAAGATGGGATAGCGCTCTAAAAGCTAGCTAGAACCTTGAAGGAAATGTGAGTCAAGACAACGCTCTATAAGTTAGTTAAAACCCTAAAAATGAATTAAAGATGTCACAATACTCTAAAAGTTAACTAGAGCTCTAAAAATGAATTAAAGATGGGATATCACTTTAAATGCTAGATAGAACCTTAAAGGAAATGTGAGTCGGGATAGCGCTCTATAAGTTGGCTAGAACCTTAAAAATGAAATGAAGATAGGACAGTGTTCTAAAAGTTGGCTAAAACCTTGAAGGAAATGTGAGTTGGGATAGCGCTCTATAAGCTGGTTAGAATATTAAAAAAATGAATTGAAGATGGGATAGCACTGTAAAAGCTAATTAGAACCTTTAAAATGAATTAAAGATAAGATAGCGCTCTAAAAGCTGGTTAGAACCTTAAAGGAAATGTGAGTCAAGGCAATACTCTATAAGCTGGTTAGAATCCAAAAATGAAATGAAGATGGAATAGTGCTCTAAAAGTAGGTTAGAACCTTGAAGGAAAATTGATGAATGATTGACAAAGCGAAGTGAGAAATGTAATTAGTTTAAAAGAACTTCCTAACTTGAAAATTTTTATAGACAATGAATTTGGTGAAAACCATTTATGAAAAAAAAAGGCCTAAGGGATTAGGTCCATTAATTTGAAAACGATTTAATTGACATTGAAACCTACTTTAGGGAAAATGACTCAAACTATTATGGTTAACTTAAAAGGTGTGACCATGTTGGAAGGAATTAGGTTCATTAATTTGAAAAAGATTGAATGGACATCGAAACCTAAATTAGGGAAAATGACTCAAACTATTATGGTTAACTTAAAAGGTGTGACCACATTGGAAGGAAGTAGGTGAAATGAATTAAAAGCTTAGCTATTCGAGTTGACATGGATTCGAAAATGAATGGAAAAAACTTATAACAAGCCTCTACTTTCTCTCTCTCTTTTTCTATTCTTCTTTTTCTCTGTTTCTTTTTAAAAGTTTTCTAATAGGTATAAATTTTTATTTAAGAAGCAAGTGCTATAACCATCCCTTTCCTTGATAACCATATGGGGCATCTCAATGTCTCCTACCATGATGTTGAGTTTCCTAGTAGGGTCTAATAATTTTAAACATTCCTTTCCTAAGAAAAAGGTAACTCTTGATTAGTTTAGTTGATGAGGACTTCCTTGCACTCTCTTGATCTAGATTTCAACTGTTCTAAAAATTGTAGTCCATTTTGTAGGTGATATGCTTTGATCAATTTGTTGGGTCGTTTTTAGTCCAACATTATGAATTGGGCTTTTGGTCAAATGGTTTCAAAGAAGGACTAATGAGAGGGCCTATTTTGAAAGATTTACTTATTTAACCTGGGTGCACAAGTCAAGAACCTTTAGGAAGAAACTAGAAGTGTGCTTACCTAAGCTTCAATAACAATTTCTATTTACCATAAATTATTCCTTATAATCAGAGGAACTTTTATTAAGTATGAGTGGTATTGAGGGTAAGAAGGCCTTATATTTGTGATGGGTAAGGTTTTTGTGTTTGTGATTTAGGATGGATATGTAAGGATTTTGTTTTTGGGATGGGCATGTGATTCAGGGCCTTTCATCTTCTAGGCCTTCTTTAGTCAAGGATTTTCTCTTATGTATAAGCTTAATTTTCAAGCCTTTTTATTATTTCTTTTCTTCTCTTTCTTTTTTTTTTCTCTATTTTTTTAATTATTTTTCCCCATCATTTTTCTCCTTTTTCTTTTCCCAAGTCTTTATCTTTGAGAGATTTAGGGCCCTAAATCTAAGAATTTTGAGTTTATAGGCTTAGATGAAGCATGTATAAGATTGAGGTGTTTTGAAAAAGCTTAGTCCTTCTTAATTTTAAAGAAAATAACTTATCAAAAATAAAAACCGTCTTTGAATTAATGTTACTAAAGCAAACACAAACTAATTTTATCCTTTTCTCCTAATAAATGACCTTAACATCCAAATTGCCCCAGTATGGGGTAGTTTTTGACAATGTATAAATTTGAAAATATTCTAAGTTGGTCCAACGGGGTTAACAGAGGATAATTGTATTTGGGATTTGAAAATGAATACCTAACTTTATTTTAATATGTGTATCAAATTCAAAATGGACCTCTTTTAAGGGATGAGTCCAAAGTATCCTCACCATGATGTCACTTAACTCTCAAAGTGTTTAAGGGTTAGTGTATGGGATATAGTTTTCCTCTTTCCATCCTAAATCTATTAAAAGTGAGTTGCCAATTCTTTAAGGAGGAATCTATATTTATTTGCCTCATGGTGGAGATTGACTTTGGCCCCTAGTTTCTCGAAATATGACCTAGTTTGATACATTTCACTTGATCTAAGTTTGAGACTATGGTTATATTTGACTTCATATTTTGACTTGGTTCATAGTTAGGCTTTTTCTCATTAGACCAATGGTTTTGGCTTGGTTTGGCTACCTTAATGGGTTAAGGTTTGTGTTTGGGTCAATTATTTGAAAGGGCTAAGGGTCAATGTTTAGGTTAGTTGCCTAAATAGGCCAAGTATTCATATTTTGGGATGACTTTCTTAATGGGCCCAAGGTTAATGTTTGGATTGACCACCTGAATGGACCAAGGAGTATTTAGGTTGAGCCTTAAAAAAATATATATATATAACCATTAGCAAATTTCTTCTTTTTTTTGTGAGAGAGAAAAATAGGACTTTATTTTATCAAAACCGAGAAATCTAATTGCAAATAAGGATGGTGATTTTTAGCTTTTATTTACAAGTCTATAGATTTTATTTACATTTCTCTAAGTAAGAGTGAACAATGGTTAGATAAATGATATTAAAAGACTATTTACAAAAGGGGAATACTAAAGAACAAAGAATAGTAAGCTAAAGGAAACTTTTACTATTTTAGAAAATTAGATTATAGAAAACAAAGGAAGAGGGCCTAACATTTATTCTTGATTTTTATTTAATGAAACTTAACGTTTATTCTAGGCCCCTTAGCTATAAATTGGAAAAACCCTAAACTATGTCTTGCAGATGAGCTCTAAGATCTTCTAGTGTTTCATGGGTTTCTCTAATGACTTGTCCAAAAAGGGCCTTTAAGTCTCGATTGTGAGTATCAAAGCATTGAAGCTTATCTTTCAGAAAGACAATCTACCTTCAATTAGTTGCTCATGAATCTTAGGGAGGTCTTGTAGCCTACTAGTTTTCTGATTATTCACTTGGTCACCTAGTATTATCTTTAGGCCTAAACATTTCATAGATAAGGATCATTTATCAACAAAACAAAAGAATGTACGTGGAAACATACATATGCTAATTCATTGGGTTAATACATCATTCCTTAAGTTGTAACCCTACTATTTGATTTAGTAATTAACTTTTACAAAAGAATGGGTACAAAAACCGATTACATTTCTAAAGCTCTTAAACAATAGTAAGGTTGTAACTCTTTGGAGTAGTGTATTAACTTATGGTTTAAGTGTACGCAATTTGGGTGGGTTCTAAATGTCCTTAAGCTTTATGACTTTACACATTTTTTATGAAATGATTTATTAGTCACATCGAAGCTTAAGTGCGGTAGCCTAATCAACCCCGAGTGGTGGCTACATCACTATACCTAAAGCCTATACAATGGCTCCTCATCCTAGGTTCTTAAGATGAGCTAAGTCTAATTGTATCTACCATGCATCCTTAATGCAATTATTCCCCCTAAAATCCCAAGTATGATGCATGCAATAAGTGAATATAGCAATTTAAAACAAAATATATTTACATGAAACAAATCATAATAAATAACATGGGTATTTTAAAAGGAAAATTTAATTTTGGAAAGTTTTTAAATGGCTAGCCTTCTTGACGTCCCCAGTAGAGTTTCCAAGTTATCGAGCCTGGATTTTTCTTGTTTTTATTATTTTCCTTAACTTGATTAGTATTAAACCCTAACCTATTTAATACTAATCCTCAATTAAGAGTTAAGAAAAACTTGGTTTTCTATTTTTCAAAGTTTGGAGCCACCATCTGATCGGGGTAAAATCCAAGCGTAACTATGGTTTAGATCCATTGTTAGGCCCTGTTTTTGTATAAGATGAGAATATTGTTTTGAAGTGTGATTATTGTGGAGATAACTCACCTATGAGTTGTTTATATTGCTATTACTTGTCTAAATTATGGAAGTTTGCTATGCTGTACTAATAGCAGCTACTAAATATGATTTTGGAGGTTATTCTAGCTTTAGAGCCTTAACGTAGACACATAGTTGGTTGTGACTCCCTTAGGATCCACGTCACTACAAGTAATATTAAATTCTAAAATATAATATCATTTTGGCTAATAAAATAAACCTAGTCATTACATCTAATACAACCTTTTTTCTTATTTCTATAGTAACATCTTTCTAATATGAATGTTAGGATCTTTTTTTTTTTTATGTAGAAAAATTTTAATGCACTTGATGTACTTAATTTTATGAAATCAAACACAAACACAAGTCTATGAGTAGATCTAACTTCATGTACTGGGTTGTAAGTAACCTTAATTGTTTAGTTCTAGCTTTGTATCTCAAGAGCTTAGCAAAATTTGATATTTAAACTAATAAAAGATTTATGGGTATATTTTTGCATTTAGTACCTAAAACCTAGGTCCTTTTTCAATTAACCACGAAAACTTTTTTATTGTCAAATTTAATATGTAGAAACTTTACCATGTCAGCATGGCTATCTTATTTAACTTTGTCTTACTCTATTTGTTATATTGGTGTTTGGTAGCTATAAAATGCATGACACATATTCCAAATGACATATATAAATTTGAAAAACCATTGAATGTTTCATATTAGCTTCTTTTCTAAAATGAAACACAAATAGATAGTTAAAGCCATGTTAAAGTAGAAATTGGGATATTAATAGCAGTAGTTGAATTTTAAGGGAAATCTTCTTAAAATTCTATTTTAGAATAGTTAAAGGAGAAACCCATTTCAAAACTTTAAGCCAATTTCATATGTACGATGGAGAGTTTGAGTAATGTTTCTATTTCTATGATGCTTGACTAGGCTTTTGTCTCTTCCATATTTTGTTTTGTTAAAATTTTATTATTAATATTGAATACTCACTTATATAGGAGGGTAGGTGTAACTTCTTTGAATTTTTGCGCTTCATTAGGAAAAAGAAATTACCAACTTTAGATGTGGTTGATGAGATGAGAACAAAAGAGAGAATGCTTGCATTCTTGATAAAGGAAGCTAGAGTTAAAAAAAAAAAAAAATATGAAGCTATTGTATGAAAGCTTCATCTTGAAAAGGATCAAAATTAGATTAGGGGATACAATGGAACTAAAAGCAAAATGGGTTGTCAATAATAGTTTATGGAATAGGCATTATAGGGCCAATATTGCAGGCCTTTGAGCTAGGCTTAAAGTGCATAAATATATACTATTATGTGATTAGTTAGACTTCAAGTGCATTGGGTAGTAGTTAGAGAGTAGATGTAGTTCTTGTGGAAATTAAAACTGTTTATGATAGTCCTAAGACATAGTTGAAAAGCTTTTATGATGTTCATTAAATTAAAATTTTGTACTGTATCAAAGAAATTTTATTTGGTAATCATGTTAATCTTGTACAGTTATTAAAGGAATTTTGTACTATATTAGTAAAATGAAATTTGTAATAATTGAACCTGGATAACGTTTACATTGCTTAGACACATGATATTGTTAAACGAGTTATAATAGGCCAAAACATTTTATAGATGTTGCCCTTACTCAATGACAATATACAAGTTATAATAGGTGAATATGTGTTTTATTATTTAGCTAATATAATCAAACATATAATGTTTTCTTGAAGACAGAAGACATAATTCTAGAATCCCTAAAGATATTGAAAAATTTATAAGAAGATAAATATCTCAATATTTTAGAAAATTAGATTTTTTTTTATTGTTTAGATTATTATATTTGTTACTTTATTTTTGTCTTTACATAGAAATTTCTTAAATTATTATTAAAGTTAACAAGGGAATAATCACATATAACCCTGCAGTGATAGACTATTGATCATTGAATTGTTAATACAATTTCTTTGACTTAGTTGATGTCTTTCAAAACCATGTTCTAGTAAGTCTCCTTCAATTGTAGTGAGTAGACCATTTAGTTTAATTGTGAGTCATATTAAATAGGATAAATGCTATTTAAGCTTGTCCTCAATGCGTTATATCCAAGAGAAAGTGTACTCCATGTCCTTTTATTTTTCACTGTTGCTTAATTCCTAAAATATCCATTATTTGCTAGTCTAGTGATTGAGATCTCACTATACTTGTTTATTAACCTTTTGTTCCTTATTGCTTAGAGATTATGACTTGTTTATTAACCTTTTGTTCCTTATTGCTTAGAGATTATGATTATCCTAAGCATATCCTTATGAGAGGTTAAATTGTGTTTAGATTTTGTCCTAGAGGTACAAGAAAATCATCTTTTCATACAAAAGCAAAGCTTTCGGTGAGGGAAGTGTAAAGAGGAGCTTAGTATGTTGACCACTAAAACTTATGGAAGAGATAATGTGCCCAAGCATAATAACTTGGAGTAGTAGATGCAAAAACTTGCCACCATGTTTGCCACTTTAAAATGTATAATGCAACAGTTAATGCATAGTAACATAAGAGTGAAAGTTGAGCAAATTGTAGGTCAAACAATAGATGGAAGACACCTTAATGTCCTTGTGAACCAAATGAATCATTAGGTGATATTAGAGGGCGATGTAGATAATCTTGTCATCAAAAGAGAGGCTTGAGCAAAGGGACTAGATATAGTCAAGTTCAAAATTTAGCATTTTACAAGAAGAGTAAAGGTTTATGATCATATAGATTTGAAGTATAAAATGGCAAAGATGTTTAAATGTCATGATTATGATGACGCTATAAATGTTTTGTTGCCAGTACTGGAATTACTAGGCTTACGGCTTTGTAGTAGATGAATGTAATGATCAATAGGTGGTGAATTACATTAGGAGACTTTCTATTGTAGAGAGAAGTAGAGAATCTTATGTAAAAGAGGTTTATTCCTAACTAACCTTAAGAAAATTTGTTAAAAGTTGTAATTGTTGAGGCAAAGAGTTATGATTGTTTATGATTTTGTAAAGGAGTTTGAGATGTTGATCATTAGAAGTAATGCAACAAAACTTATAGAATGGACTATTGCTAGATTCATATCTAATGTCAAGCATAAGATTGCTAATATGGTAGAGTTGGAAAAGTTTGACACCTTAAATGAGGCAATTTAAGTAGTTATTAAAGTTGAGCATCAAAAGTGCAATGCATATTATGGAGTTCAAACTATTAGATAGATGGCTCCAACAAAATCAACCATAGGAAAAGGTAGAATGGTTGAGAATGTAGTTACACTAAAGATGGAGGGCAAATCATAATCAGGTAATAGCAAAAGGATCGATTAGAAGTTTGATAAGAAGGATAAGGATCTCAATACTTTTGAATAGAAAGGAGTAGAAAAGCTACAAAGTTCTATAAGTAATTCTAGGATGAAGGTGAGTCGAGTTAATTATTTTAAATGCTTGGTTTTAGACACACTACTTCAAAATGTCCAAACAAATGCACCATGATGATTAGGGGAAAGGTATCAAAATTAGATGTCTATAGTGATGAGCATGAACTTGAGGAAGATCTTGAAGATTCAAAGGTTGCCTTGAAAACTTCCTATGTTGATGAGGATCTTAATGTGTATTTAAAAGGGGGTCAATATTTTAATAATTGTTCTTCAAAGTTGTTAAACATCTTGTACATTGCCAATAGTATGTAGAGGGAAAATCTTTTCTTATAGATTATAGAGTGTTGAGCCAACTATGTGCCTTAATTGTTGATGGGGGAAATTATGCTATCATTGTAGCTTCTTCCTTAGAGGAGGGATTGAAGCTTCATACAGTTAGTCACTCTATACCGTATGTATTTCATTATTTATATGAGTAAGGAGCTTTATGAATGACTCAATAGGTGAAAGTTTTGCTTGCTATTCGAAAAATATATCAGGATGAAGTTATGTGTGATGTGATACCTATGAGTTCTTCTCATATACTTTTTAAGGAGACCATGGATCTTTGATTGAAATATTGTTGATGGCAATAACCCAAACACTAGTACAATTAAGAAAGATGGTAGTTTGGTGGCTTTAAACCTTATGACTCAAAAGCAAGTATAGGAAGTGTAGTTGCAATTAACTTAGAAGCCCAATAAGTCTTTGATTATGATTAAGGGAAAGTTAGCTAATATAGTTAATTGGGAGGAGCTTTGTTTATGCTATAGATTAGGGGAGTTTGGGGGATATTTATTTAGAATGTTGTTTTCTAAGAGATTAACGGATTATTGGAAGAACATTTTGTTGTTTTCTTAAACAAATGCCATAGGAATTACCACTTATACATTGGATAGAGAGCATAGTACTGATATCATACTAGGAGCTTTGTTATCTAAATTTCTTTCTAATGGGATGAACATAGAGGAACCTAAGGAGCTACAAAGGTAAGTCAATAAGTTGATCAATAGAGAATATGTTCAAGAAAGCATGAATCTATGTGCTATACTAGCACTCTTGGTACCTAAGAAAGATTCTTAGAGAATAAATATTGGTAGTAAGGGCTACTAATCAGATTATTATCATGTATATCAATTCTATTCTACTTTTGGATGGTATGCTACATGAGATGCATATCGTGTAAGTCTTTTGAAAGATTGATCTAAAGGGTGATTATCACCAAATGCATATGAGACTAAGTGATGAATGCATGGCTACTTTCAAGACTATGTATAGTTTGTATGAGTGAATGGTCATGCCTTTTGGCTTACTAAGCACACCAAGAACTTTAGCAAGATTAATGAATCAAATGCTAAAGAGTTCCCTTAGCAAGTTTGTTTTTGTGTATTTTGATGATAGTCTAGTTTATAATAGATATTGGTATGTCATTAGAAGCATTTAACGGAGCTATTCAGATGTTGAAAGGTAAGAAGTTATATGAGAACCTTGAGAAATGTCCGTTTGTTCAATCAAAAGTAGTGTTCTTAGGGTTCTCATTTCAAAAGGAGGAGTTAGGGTTGATTTTGAGAAGATCAGAGCTATTGATGAATGGCTAGTACCGTAGTTGGTAGTAGAAGTTTCTAGTTTTTATGGTTTGACATCTTTTTATAAGTGAACTTTAGGGAATTTTAGTACTATTGATACACCCTTGACTGAGCTTACTAAGAAGAATGCGACATTCAACTAGACAAAGGAGTTCAAAAGAAATCAAGAAGAAACCTACCACTACAACACCATTAGTCTTAATTGATTTAGAGAAGACTTTTAAACATGAATGTGATGCTTCTAAAGTGGGAATTAGAGTTGATATGATGCATATTTTAAGGGAAATTTTGATTTAGAGAAGGTGTATTGCATATTTAGGTGAGAAACTTAGTAAAGCAACAGTGAATTACTCAATGTATGATAAAGAGTTGTACTTGTTAATTTGAGCATCAATAATGTTACAACATTGTTTATTTCTAAAGGAATTCATCATCTATATAGATCACAAATCCCTTAAGTATTTAAAGGAGCAACACATGTGACCCAAAAGACAAGCTGAGTAGGTTGTTCCATAAGAGTTTCACTTATGTGATTAAGTATAAGCAAGGACAGATGAATGTTGTCATGACTTATTATGAAGGTATGCTTTGATTACTCCTTTATAAGGTATATTACTTAGGTTTAATTCAATTAAAAAATGGTATACAAAGGTGATTACTTTTTCCTATTGTAACTAAATATGTTGATGGAGTGATGGTGAAGAATATTATTTTGGCGATAGATATCTTTTTAAGAAAAGAAAGTTATGCATACCTTCTAGTTCTGTTCATGAATTCTTGTAAGGGAAGCTCATTTTAGAGGGTCATTAGACATTTTTGGTGCAAAGATGACTAATGTGTTCTTGAAAGAAAATTTCTATTAAGTAGGAATGATGAAGGATGTACATAAGATGATAGAGAGGAGTGTTAGTTGCAAGAGGGCAAAGTACAAGAAGTTAGCTTATGGTGTCTATATGCCATTACTAGAACCATCAAAGCTGTAGAATTTAATATGGACTTTGTCTTAGAATTTCCTAGGATTGGCAATAGCAAGGATTTTGTAATGGTGGTTATAGGTGGATTTAGTAAGATAATGCATTTTATTCCATACCATAAGATAAGTGATGTCATGTACATTACTGATCATTTTGTTAGGAAATTATGAGAGTCCATGGATATAGAAGAGTATAGTTTCTAACAAGGAAGTCAAATTGATGAATTAAATTTAGAAGATTCTTTAGAGGAGTTTAGAGACTAAGTTATGTTTAGTGCTTCTAGTCATCCACAAAATGATGGGTAAGCTAAAGTTGTGAATTATACCTTAGGTGCTTTATTCAGAGCTAATATAAGGAAAAATATCACTAATTGGGATTTATGCTTACTAGTTATTAAATTTTCTTATAACTGGCTTACCTACACCTCAGCAAGAAAATATCCATTTGAGTTCATAAATGGATATAAAACTACCACTCCCTTATACTTAATATCAACACCAGTAGCTAATAATGAGAGTCTTAAGGGAGTTGATAAAGCTAAAGAGATTTGGAAACTTCATCAGAGGGTTTCTGATAAGCATTTGAAGACAGTTGAGAGGCGACAATGACATGGTAATAAGGGATGAAATAGTTAGACTTTTTTGGAAGGAGACTTTCTATAAATTTATTTAAGCAAGGAAAGATTCTAAGGAAGAAGTTTCAAAAGTTAACTCCTAGAGCAAATAAATCACTCAAAAATATAAAAAAAAAAAAAAATCAATGATTAATGCCTACAATATGAAGTTGCTAAGAGAATATGTAATTTTAGCTACTTTCAATGTATTAGATTT
Organism: Lumnitzera racemosa; assembly: GCA_024138005.1. Lineage (NCBI taxonomy): Eukaryota > Viridiplantae > Streptophyta > Magnoliopsida > Myrtales > Combretaceae > Lumnitzera > Lumnitzera racemosa. The sequence goes on from JAMXBC010000005.1 coordinate 27,822,184, forward strand.
ATCTCAGTATTTTCTAAAGGGAAGTAATGAGAAAGGGCAAGAAGAGGTCGGCAAAGATTTGAGGAAAAATCTTAAAGAGCCTAAGGGAGGTGATGGGAATAAGAGTGAGAAGTTAGTATGTAAGCAAGTTGAAGATCATAAGCTAAGTTGGAATTGCGAGTTTATTTATCCTATGAAAAGGTTAGGGACTAAAAATTTAATTAATTTGGTTTTAAGGATGTTGGGAGCTTTTTCGACTCTTGAAGAGATGGAGTTTAGGAGTTCATCACATGAACTCTAAGAAAAGTATGGTTATTTCAATTTCTAAAGGTGTTAAATCTAACATGGCAATTTTTTACCAAGAGAGGACTTTAGCATTAGAATATGTTTAGGGTCCAGTATCAGATTCAAAACACATCGAGTTTTCTAATTAAAGACAGAAGACTAATTTCTATAATACTATAAGATATATACCTCCACAATTTTCAAATATAGATACTTTATTTCCATTGCTTAAATTATCATATTTCCTAGTTTATTCTCTTTCTTTATATTTGAATTTTCTAGATTATTATTAAGGTTAACATATAAATAACTATATGTAGCCTTATGAGTATAGACTTTTGACTATTGAATTCTCAATATAATTTATTTAATTGAGTTCATCTTTTTTTAAAACATTGCTCTTATTAGTCTCCTTTGATTATGGTAAGTAGACAGTTTAGTTTATTTGCAAGTCATGCCAAATAGACTGAGCATAGTTTGAGCTTTTTCTTGGTAAGTCATATCTAATAGAGACTGTGATGCATCTCTGTGGTCAAGCACCACAACAAAGAGAACTGAAAGAGGATAAAAAAATATTAGCAAAGTCCGAACAACTACCAATTGGATATGATACACTAATCAATCTTATTCAACCTATAATCCACTAGATATGACTCACCAATCCGAATTATTGGGTCAATCGCCATTACTCCTTACTAAAAGGAATAGATAAGAGTTAAAAGGATAATGACAAGTTGCAGTGGTGACAAGTAAGTAATAAGATACCATGAAGCTAAGCAAGTTATGGAACTTTGCTACTAGTTGAGCCTATTCTATGGGCAAGTTGCAGTGGTGTCAATGATTTCTTAAAAACTATGCCTGAATTGGATTGGTATTATTGTCATATAAGATACTGAAAATTATATATATATGTATGCATATATGTATTAGTATCAACTAATTAAGGGTGAAAGCAATTTTGTGACTATATCTTCAATAGGTTGGTAGGTTGATGAATATCATTTTAAATTATGAGTTAGTTGTAAATATGAAAACAATTGAAGGTTAAAAGTTTACAATAAGCCTTAACTTTATCTTAAGGACATCCTTCACGTTATAAGTCTAAGTAGGCACTTGAAGGGTGGGTCATTACATTATGTAGTTGCTATATTATCCGAAAAAATAAGACAAGATTTCAAAAAGTGAGGCTATAGTTGAAACTTCAATATTGTGCCCTCCTTAATCAATTCATTTGGCTAGAGAAAGGGGGAAAAAAACTGGGGGCATAGGGAAAACTTTCTCTTTTAAATCCATCTCCTTTCATTTTCCTTCCATTTTTACATAAGGAATTTTTTTTTAAGTCATACTTTCTTTCCACTTTTCTTTCCTTCCTAAATCTTTTCTTCTCTTAAAGGATTAAATTTACTTCAAAAATTTCATAATTCTATAGTTCTTAAATTAACTAAATTTGCACAATTCTATAAATAATTTCCAACTTTATATTCCAAGATCAACTTTTTTTCACATCTTTAAATACTTATTAAATAGAAAACATAGGATCCATAACTCGTCCATTCAACTTGGTTCTTAAACTAATGTAGACTAATCATTTTCCACAATAATGAATTTGTCTAACTTTCTTGATTTTGTAATCAAAACGAAGACTGAACCTTTCTATAATTGCTATTCTAAGGCATATATCCTTAATTAGTATATGTATTAGTAACTTGCATTAGCTTCTTAATAACTTAATTAAAACTAGGATTGATTCTTTTCCCACAAAATGCCCTTCTTTATTATTGCTTGTGCCTAACCCCAATCCATCTACCATAATCTTATATATATATAAGATATTATAATTGGCAACTTATGGTAGTTACCTCAATTTACAATGATATCAAATGGAGATTGCATTATATACCTATCACCAAGAGTCCCAATCCTTAAGTTTTGATTTTCTTGCATATAAACCGTATATTAGACTCATAAGTTAACAACAATCAACCACTCAATTATTGTAGACCAATACCTTAATAGAGAGTAAAAGCCTACTATCCTTAATAATAATGACCTTGTCACCAAAAATAGAATCATTGCTTAATGTTGCATGAATTCAAGTAACAATATGTGATTAGATAATAGGTCATTATAAAATCAAAATACAACAAAGAAAGATTATATTATCTAATAACACATTTCTCTTAAGGATAGTAATGCTTGCTACATGTATAAAATCCCTTAACTTATAGTGATTAACATACTAAGAATATTAACATCATATTTAGTACCTAAATTTTAGTTCAATTTGAAATTATAATATGAATTTTTCAGGTGCTAATTTTAATATTCAATTGAAGCACGTATTGCCTTCAATACTTAGTATAACTCCAATAACAACTTTTAGATGACATGGTCCTTTTTATGATGATGGTATGATATGGTGAGATCTCCTCATGCACCAATCATTAGAGCCCTTACCAATCCTTAAGTCTTAATTTCCTTGTAAATAGATTGTATACTAAGCTCTTAAATTAACAACAATTAACTACTAAGTTGTAGATTCTTACTTAACAAAGTGTAAAACCTTAATACTCCTAACCAAATTGTGCCATCACCAATAATAGAATCATCGCTCTCTATCATTTGAATCCAAGTAACGTTATGTGATTAGGTCTTGAATTGTAATCAAATCATATCACAAGGACCAACAATCATACCTAATCACATTTTCCTCTTAGATTTGAAAAATCCATGAAATTACTACTTAATACTTGCATAAGATCTCCTAACACATAATAATTAACATATTGGGAATGTTTCTCCATAGTCACCCCTCCATTATCCATGTACCCCTTACTATATTTACATATATAAATGGTTATATGGCAAACAATCTTACATAACAAAACTACCTATATTTTAAGTCTTAAAACTAAAAAGATTATTGGTTAAAGAAAAAAGGAATTGTCATACTTGGTGCCTGAATTTTAAGCTAATTTAGGATAGCTCTTCAAGTGTTAATTTTAGTATTCAATTTAACTTCCACATATCGCCCTTAATATTTATTGTAATTACATGTTTAGATGTTATGGATTTTCCTTTAAATGAATCAATTAGAAAACAAGAAATTTAAGAATTATTTGATCTGTAGAGAATATTTAACAACTAAAATTATTAAAATTACATAAACTTTACTAAATGGATAAAGAAAACAAAAAACTCCATCTCTTTCTCTCTCTATTTAGCAAAATAATTAGTACCACTACCTTTCTCTCTACATCATTCTCTAACCCCTCCCCCTTTCCACTCATAGGCACACCTAACAGTTCGACTACTACCTAACATTATCATAACTATTATTTATCTATACACATTTACACTCACATACACATCTCTCTCTCTCTTGTACATATATTTATATACATATAAATCTTCTTGCAACTCACTCTACTGTTATGTTTATCTTTTGTTTCAACATTCCTAAACCACCATCAACAAAATAAAATATTAGGTTTGGTAGGATTTAGATTGGTATTTCATCTAATGTTGGCAATTCATGTTCATTATTTATTATGTGAGCAATCTATATGGAATTAGTTTGAAAACCTTAACCCATAACATGAATCATTTATTAATCTTATCAGAAAAGCTAAACTTGTAGCTTGATTTGTTTATTAAATATGTTTATGTCTAGTTTAAACCCATTCACCAATTAAAAGATATAAAATTAGTCTCAAGGTAGTTGTTAGTCTACTAAAAGGAGAAGAAAGGATTAAAAGTATTCATATTTAAGTCCATGATAAATCTACTCAAGCATTTAAACGTGACAAATTGCAATATGGCAAAAGCCATAACTAAGGTAAAATCTCACTAAGTATAAAAAATTAAATTAATTATGTATTTGTTATAATGTATTATTGAATTTCTTTGGGCCTTAAATTAATTAGATATTAGTACTAATATTATTCTTATCTCCTCCATAAGCCCTTCTAATAAGGCTATTGAAGAATTTAAACAAAAATGATATTAATATAGATAAAAGGTAAAGATGAGATGTGGAAGCTTTACATTTCTTTATCTTCTTTATCAAGTGTCTTTTGTTATCTCAAATGTTTTAAAGTAGGTTTGACAATTAGATGGGTTAAAGCTTAGTAAGTAAAAAACTTACCTTCAAACGTTATCACAATGAAGCAAGTAATCTTAAAAATCTCTAAGTGCTAAAAACAAGCACCCTTTACAGACATTCCTAAAATTAATTACTTAAATTGGGGTAGAGTATACAAATAGGAATAATACCAAATCTATATATAATTATATCCAAACCCTTAAGCTAGTAACCATATAAACATTAATTGGTACATACTGGATTCACTAATCGTATCAACCATTAATAGTCCAATCTACTACCTCCATCCATATTTCTATCCCATACCATAACCTCAGCCTATCTAGATTTTCCAACTTCTATCAATTGTACTTTTTCCACATCAACTATCACTTTATCCACAAATAAGGTAGCATTAACACCAAATTATGAGCCATCTAATTTAAAGTGACTCTTCTATATTAAGATCGATAGAACCCTTATCTATGACATGCCTATCAAAGATATTTAGCAACCTTCGCATTAAGTACAAGTGGTCATACAATTACTTAGAGCATGGAATATACAATTTCCTTTACTAAACCTTCATAAACCATTAGAGCGAACAAGGTAGAATCATCACTTACTTGCACTAATTTTTCTAAAGTGAATTTATATTTTTTCTCTGACAAAACTTAAAAATCCATAAACTGTAGAAATATTCAAGTATAACTTATAATATGTATTAATAATTTTTAACTTGATTTGTTTCAAGTTTAATAAAGAGTACATGAGAAAAGCTAGTGGCATTAGCTCATACACAAAGCCAAATTGTTATCTAAAATTGTCATGACTTGAGGGGATTAGTCGTGGCAGTTGTCGTATACTGTATAAAGGACTGTAGATTAATTTTCCTTACAATTGACAACCCTTTATGCGATACACAAGGCTACAACTACAACTACAGCTACAGCTATAGCAACAACTAACAACCAATATTTGCGCATATATAAGTAATATCATTTCATGATAATAATAACAAGCTAAAGAAATATAAAACACTATCTATTTATATAGAAATTTACAGATAAAAAGTCTATAATACTTCTTAACTCAAATTGATATCATTTCATTACATAATATGATTCATGATCTAAATCCATTATCATAAGTATTACTCCTACATCAACCCCCTATTGTAAAACTAACCTTGGGCATGCAGTAGCTTGACTCAACGAACAACTTGGCGTGCGAAAGTAAACTACAAGAGTATAAGCTAATTAGCTTAACGAAATAATCCTTTCAACTACACAACAATCATGTTATGTATCAATTAAGTTCAATGAAATAAATGCACGATAATCAGTATACTAAACAAATAAATGTAGGTAACTAGGTATTACATGCAACTTAGATTTAATGTCCTCCGAAGTCAGAGTTGGAGATACGTTGATACAGTCAGATTTGAGTATTATATTAGAACTTATATCATAACGAAACTTTGCATTTCATATTTAAAATGTAATGGTATATCCATTCCTAGTTTTATAAAAAATGAGTTCTACATATGATTGTGAGTAGGTTTTTGCAGCCCTCACTCACCCTTAAATAGAGGCCTTTAGACTCGACTCTTAGCTAGGCGGTTGATGTCTCCAACGCCTAGTAATCCCATAGGCTAGGGTAAGGTCATATTGTACATGTGGACCATATGAAACTTATAACAATCAAATAATCAACTCACGTATGGCCTCTCACTACCACTATATGATATGACAGCCAGAATTAGTTATGCGGTATATGATTATATGAGTTTTGAGTTAGTTCTTTCAAGTTTAGTAAGATTTGGTCTTATTACTTAGTAATCAATAAGGTCACAGATAATCAGTTCCTATCGAGTCTACTATGCGACAATCAATTCCTATCCAGTCTGTTATGCGATAATTAATACATTATCATACTTTAAAGTAAATTCACTATCAATAAACAGTATCATACACAAGCATAACTTAACTCCACACAATATTCAATTATTAATCACAATTTATATTCACTAATTACAAACATAAGAAAGTGTGGAATCATTAAGAAAAACTCATTTAGCCATGATTGACTCAAGGATTGTAATAGTCCAATGGCAACTCAAGATCAAGGTCGAGATCACCTGAGAATAAGAAATATAGAAAATTGTAAGTTTAGAAATTTAAAGCTAAACTAGTATCGTAATTTATACTATTTTCTTAACTTAGTTACGTGAAATTATTGATTCGAGCTTTTTATTGAATTGCGTATAGCTTTTTTGATTTAGCTCAAATCGTTATGAACTTATAGTCCATTTTAATTGTTTTCGAGCGTATTTTCTTATAGTGAGGTCTGTTTTGGACGTTGTGACTCGCAATTTGAACAGTGATATAAAAATATCATAAAATTTATTATTTTAATTTTAAAAAAGTTATAAAATATTAATTTAAGCTTTTTCTTAGTATATTTAATATTTAATAATTATTTACATCGTATAATTGATAATTTTCTTATTTTAAGCTTATTTTATTCTAATTACTTATTTTTACCTATTTTAGAGATTTTAGAATTATTAATTCAATTTTTTCCACTTCATTTTTATATTTAATTAATTATTTTTTTATTATTATTATTAATTACGAAAATTAATTAATTTATAATAAATAATGATGTGGCATCACGTGAGAGTACCATATGTCAAGTTTGCATATTTTTCTGAATTTTTCATTATTTCTTTTTTTACGGTATAAATATGTATATATAAAAATACTTATGATTAAATTTTCTAATTTGCTTAATTATTAAGTCTTTTTTTTCTCTCTAAATTTATAGTATTTATGCATATATACATTTATTAACTTACTTTATTTCTTAAATTAATAGTACAATTTATTATATACACTACTTAATTATACTTGTATTTTTACATATATGTTACTATTCATGTACGTATGTTTATAGGTATACTATATGCTATATATTAAATTATTTTAACTTTACTTATACATTATGTACAAGTATATTATACACTTATTTATACTTTATGTACTTATATACATATATGGTCATACTATATGCATATGTATATATATATTAAAATACAAATATTATTAATATTATGTATATTTATTATTTTATACATACACATATATATATGGAAAATACGAAATAGGTATTTATACATATGTACACATATATATACGGAATTACATAATAGATGTATATACATATCATATACTAAAATAAATATTATGTACATATACATCTTTATATATATATCCATGCATATATATACATAATTAATTAAGTAAAATACTAAATATATATACATGTACATAAAAGAAATATTTAGTATACATATATATACTATACGAGTATTCCTACATATATTATATACCAAATATTAATTGGACATATATATATATATATATATATATAATACACACACATATACATGTACAAGAATACATGTGTAGAAAAAAAATACATATTATATGTACTACTAGTTACATTTATATATATATATATTGTATATACCCACTCCTAAATACATATGTATATACATAAATAAAGATAGATACCTAATACATATGTGTATACATAAATAAGTAGAATACATAATATACATATATATATATATTTATCTACTCATGCATACTTATATGTACATGTAACTAAATATATAACAAAATACTTAGTATATACATGTACATGCTATATGATATACATATGTATAAGTAAAATAAATATACTTACCTAAATATTTTCATAATATATCTTTAGTTTTCCTCTTCTTTTTCTCCTTCTTCTCCTTCTTCTTCTTAATTCTCTTCTTGTTCTTGGTCTCTGTTTTACTCTTTTTGCTTTGCTTTTCTTTTTCTTTTCTTTGTGTTTTCAGTTTGATTTTTTTGTTCCAGATTTTAGGCATGAAAATCTATAGGACATGAAGCAAATAAATTAAAAAAAAAGAAGCTCATCCACTTAGATTAGGCATTAATTAGGATAGGACATTTGCTTTATTATTTTTGTCCTTTTCCCCTTAATTATGTGACACATGTACAAGGTAAAAAATCACATGGGAAGCTAATTTTTCCAGCAATTGGAACGTAGAGGAAGAGGAAAAATAGAAGAGGAAAGAAAAGAAGAAAAAAGAAAGAAAAGAAAATGAAGAAAATAGAAGAAAAAGGAAAATAGAAATAATTATATGTAATTTTTTTAAACATAAAAATAATAAAAATAACATTTATAAAAAAATTTTGGAATTTTATAAAAATTTACCAATTTAATTGGTACTTATTACGATTATAGTTTTTACAAGGTATTTTAACGTTTTCGTTAAAAATTTCATGCGATTACGTAATTTAGTCAATAACTGTAATCAACTACAATTATATCATTATTAAGTGATATTTAATTATTTTATAAGCTTAAAGTTATAGTTTTAGGGTTTTGATTAAGTTCGGGATTGATTTCGAGTACTTGCACGTATATCGATTTAGGGTTTTTGTACGTTATTTAGATTTCAATCAATTTCTAGGGTTTTTATTATCGATACTATGTTTGGTTCATTAATTTCATAAAAATTTTATCATTATTGGACTTATCGATTTATGATATAGTTTAGGATAGTCAGACTTAGATTAGAGTTCAGACTACGGATGTTATAGGGTTTACAAAAATTTAATAATCTACAGTTTAGTGTAATAATATGACTAAAGCTTTAGTGATCTTTCAACCTTACTTTATAGACAAAGATCAATATAGTTAGTAGACTTCGCTACCAAGAGATTTGATGATATGGAAACTTATGCACCTTAGTAGCATATGAGATTGTTCATATTTATGTTCCTATTAGGAGGAAGTTAATGTACTTGATGTTGATAGATAGCTTTTTATCACATATATGGAAATGAAGTATCTTCATAGGAATAACACTCAAAAGCTTGTTTTGCCATATTTTAGTATGAAAGTTATGAAATGTCAATGGATGTTCAAGAAGAAAGTATTCAACTTAAAAGACAACAAAGGTAAGGTACTCTTAAAGCCAAACGCTACCTTTAGGTACTAGGTGTCTATTTCTAAGATATTTTCTCTCTCATTGCTAAACACACTTCAAGATGTGTTATATTTACTCTTGTTGCAATGCATAACTTAGAGCTAGATTAGCTAGATGTAAAAATTGCATTTTTATAAGGTGATCTTGATGAGTAGATTGTGATGCAGTAGCTACAGTCTTTATTGGTTGAATGAAGTGAGGATGAGCCTATTAAAAAAGTCCTTGTATAGACATAAGCAATCATTAAAGTAATGGTTACAAAGTTTTTGATAGTTTTATGTTAAGAATTGATTTTAAGTATTGTAGATATGACACTTGTCTTCATATATAAAGAATGCTAGTGACTCATACATTTTTTTCTTGATGTATTTTGATGACAAAGAATAGAGTTTGTTTAACATTAAAAGTCAAAGGCTAAACTATTGCAAAATTTGAGTTGAAAAATATTAATACCACATAGAAAATTTTGTGTATGAAGATTTATAGAGGTGGAGACTTGAGCAAATTGTGTTTACTTGTGAAAGGTACATTGAAAAGTTGCCATCACATTGTTAGCTTCACATCTTATATTTTGTTACTGTAATAAGAAGATGAGATTAAGAAGATGTTTAAAGTCCCTTATTGTAGAGAATTAAGTAGTATTAGATATACAATAATCTACATTCTTCCTAGCATTGCACAGATACAGGTGTGTTTAGTCCTTATATGGCTAATCTTAGTAAATTCCATTAAGTAATGTTTAGTAGACAATTCATATTTTGTAGGGGGACTCGAAAGAAGACCTTATTTAGGATTTATATTTTGCTTGGGAGATTATCTATTCAGTTATAAGGCCTCACTTCCATCTGTTATGTATTATGTGCTACAAGGTTAAGTATAAGGTAGTGATAGAGGTAGTTAAAGAAGCTACATAGTTAAAGGGTTTTAATTTCGAAGTTTATTATATAGGAGATCTCTATTATCATACAATGTGATAGTTAGAGTGTTGTTTATTCATTTAACTAAGGATTCCAAGCATCATGAGAAAATGAAACACATATATGTCAATACTTATTTTATGCATGTTTTGGTTAGTGAGAGATGTTCATTATCATTTTTGTGGAAGGTATGGTAGTTGGTACTTGTTATTTAAAAGGTTACCACTCATGAGAACTCAATTAACATGTTGACAAAGAGTTAGCCTAGTGTGAAATTTAATCATTTCTTAGACATGTAGTTTAGATATTTTAGTAGTTGTATGGTGGGCCTTGGCAATAGGGTGTAATTTTTGAACTTTTTTCCTTAATAATATTTATTTATAGGAGTGTTTGGTAGTTTTGGCTAAGTATTTAGGTGGAACATTTTCATGCCTTTTCTCTTTTTTGTACACTTTGATTTGAGATATTTTAGAGATGATTGATTCCTTTCATGAGTCGTTTTTTAGGCTTTTAAGATATAAATATTCAAATACTAAGCAAAGTTGTTCCAGCAAAATACTAAAGTAGTTTAACTCTTTTTTTTTTTTTAATTTTTCCCCATATTTTTGCACAACCCATGTATTTCATATCCTTAAATTTAATCGTTTATAAACACAAACCTTTATAGGATTCCACAAGTGAGAGATATATATTTTGTAAGGATTACTTTTATGATAAAGATACAATGCATTATAATCTTCTACTCTCGTTATTTCTATAAAACCCTGTGGTTAAGTGTTTCATATAAATTGTAAAGAGATGTAGTAGTAGTTTATAAGACTATGGTTGTGAATATATTCTCATCACAAGCTTGAAACTTTTAGGTTAAGTGGTTGAAGTAAGTCCATTAATGTTTGTTGGCTTGACCATTTATTGCTTTTAGCCTTAGGCATTACAAATGGTATAAAAGCTAACCCTTTATCAATAGGTTGACTATTAAAGTCTAGCTTCGTTTTAGAGAAGAGGTCTACGGAGGATGAGGAGTGTTATTAGGTTGGTGACTCCTAGTATACTTTTAGGATAAGCTATAAGTAGTAGATAACTTGAATCGTATATAGAGAAAGGAGAAGATTTAACCCCAATTGTAAGGTTCTTGCAATGAGATTGTCGCATGTTTAAGGAAGAAAGATTGTGAGTTTATATAGTTAAGTATCCCACATAGATTTTGAGACTGTAGTAGTAGTTTATAAAGTCATGGTTATAAACACTTTATCAATACAAGTTTAAAATTTTTTGGTTAAGTGGTTGAAATGGTTTATTAGTATTTATTGGTTTAATTATTTATTACTTTTAGTTTAAGACGTTACAATTTTCTAATGAGTTACCTCCTCTTTGTCATGGGTTTATTTCCCTTTGTTAAAGTTGTCCTTGTATAATTGTTAATGTACTTTCTCTTTCCTTTTCTCGTTAATTATTGTACTTGTTTGATTATTGTTGTTCGTATTACTGTTTTGCTGTTATATTGTATTTTCGCATAATAAATATAATAACCAAGAGGGTAGAGAATTTGAGAGACTATAAAAGCAATAGTGCATAGAGACTATGATGTTAACAATTTGTACTATTAATTGTACTATAGTAATCTACATAATCTTACTCATAGTTTTTCACCAATTTCATTTAGGTTATCCGCATAAAATCCTTTTGTCACATATTTTTTTTCCACTTGTTAGTTCTCTTGTTTATCAAATGTTTCATGTGATATGTAACATCAATTCAAATGCAGTCTTAATATTTCAATTAAAAAAATGTTACACATGCTGCATCGCACTCGTTGACAGCCAAAAGCAAAATTTTTATATTTCTAAACTCTTTTTGGTGAAACATATAATCAGTTCTAGAAGATAGAATATTACTTATACATTATCAATCCATAAAGCTTACTAGTAGTACTGAAATTTTTTCTCTAATTGAGTTTAGTTTGTTCAAAATGGTCTTTTCCCTCTTTCTTAATTAATTGCATCGTCTAAGGAAAACTTGAGTAATATGGTTCCATATATTTCAATAAGCAAAGTAGATTAGTCTAAACTACTATCTTGAGTTGAAAAACCTTGTCAACACTCTATCCATTTAGAAGTAAAAGTATATATATATATATATAGATAAGGAATCTAGAAGTTAGAAATCATATTACAAATTTCACCCATTTAGACATGATTATTATGTTAAGGTTTGTGTTTTATAATTTTCTCGAATAATTTTTATTTGAAAATTTTTCTATTCCCAAAGTAGTTATAGTTACATGACTTTAAGAGATTCCGAATGGAAAAATTATGTTCAAATTAGCTGAGAGAAAAACCAAATCATTATGTAAAATAGTCCTACAAGCTTCTTGTTTTAGCATCTGAAGTAGCTTTAGGAGATTCAGAACTTGAAAATTAAATTAAAAAATTATAAAAAACTTTAATTACATAGAGAAAGAGGGTATTGATAGATTAACAAACATTAATTATCAAGTCAGCAGAAGATGGGGGTTGGGTGTGTTGTGAATAATGAGGCCTTGTATTATTTGCTGGTACTTTGGGACTGGTTTTCTGATAATGGTAATCACAAGAAGTGCGAGAGTACGAAAGAGAGGGACCTGATAAGGTAATAAAAGGAAGCAACATCAAAGTGTGGGGTGGGGAGTGGTGTGATAGCGTGATGGTGAGTAGTCTTTATTTTTTTGCTGCAAAAGAATCAAAGCAAAACTCTAAAACTCAACACCTTACTCATTGTGGTCACACACCCGTGGAGCCATTTTTGAGGGCCCATATAAATTTCAACCACCTGCTAACTTACCTCTTTTAAAATGTGTTTTTGGTCAAAAAAATTGTTTCCAACTTTTTTTTTTTTCTATGTTTATTATAAAGTTAAGATATATTAAATATTATCTTATTAGTTCAAATATTATAAATACTAATCGGTGATGAGGGAATGTAACTGAGGTTGCTAATCATCTAGCGGCGGTGATTAATAAGCATGGAAATGCAAATAGATTCAATTTTTGAATTTTCCATTGACGTTTCATATGATTGTTACCCATTACTACTGGCAATTGGTTCCAATCTTCGACTCTCATCGTTCACTTTACTGCTAAAAGGCTATTGGTAACCCAACCTTTTGAAATCACCACAATAAGATTTGATAATTCAAAACTTCTGATGATAACAAATGTCAAAATAAATAAATAAATAAATAAAGGGAAAAAAAATCAGAAAGTGTTTTTTCGTAAAACAAACACGCCAATGGTATTTGAGAAAATCACAATAAGATGATATATGGTATATGACTATATCAATCAATTCAACTAGATGTTTGCATTTGATTTTAGGAAATACCTTTACGATAGCAAATCCGAAATAATATTTATTCCTTCCCTCTTTTTTTCTTTTTCCTTTTTGTTTTATTTATTTCTTATATTGATATTGTTGTTATGATACATGATGTCGATAGATTCTCTAGATAACCGGTTATAATAAAATTATTGCTAGGAAAGTGGACTCTGCCATGTGATTTTCACATGTGATGTGCATATTGATGTATAAACATGGTCCGTCACATATATACAAATAATGACGATACCAAAACTATTTATGTTGAACTTTAGGTGTATTTTTAGTTTTTTACTGAAAGTTTGAAATTGTTAAATCTTAGATAATTTTATTACTTAATGACTTGCATACCTAAAGTTAATGGTATATATATATATTATATATATATAATCAGATTTTCACTCATCAAATTTATTAATTCTTTCAATATTTTAAAAAGATAATAGTAGCAAATGCGTATATGTCAAATTTCTAAACATAGATTACGAATACATATTGCTAGATAGTATTAACAAGCATGCCCCTAAAAGAATCATACAGCCATCGTTATCGAACTATTTCGAAATTTCGCAAAATAATTTTAATCCACATATCTGGCACGATAGCAACTTACATATCGCACAACATCTCGAGCAAGATTTATTGCTTCATGAATCTTTTAACAAATGTCACGAAACTGCTGTTCTTTTATCATTACTGTGTTGTCCAAAATCGCCATTCAGGAATAATGATGATATAATAATATAACACTGGTATAATTAGGAAAAGAGGGAAAAAGAAATTTCCTATAGGATTTATCACTAGGCTATTAGGTGTCGCAAAATAGGAGTGGGGACATCAGCCGGTGGAGCTGGTTTTAATTTGAATTCTCCATTTCTTGGGTAAACAGGCATGCATCCGAGTTCAAACAAAGAAGGTACGCTATGATGTAGTGGTTAAGCTTCGCAACCGAAAGAAAGTAAAAGAAGGGGGGGTTGGTTGGTGGTGGTGGGCGGGAACACAAAAACAGTAAAAGAAAGAAAAAGAGTAAACAAATACGCCAATGAGTGGTCCCTTTTTGCAAGAACGTTGTACACTGCCAGACCTGAGTAAAATCTTGAACTGTAATTTTCCGCCAGTGAGATAGCTAACACATCATGCTTTTTTGAAAAATTTCTATATGAAAGAAGGATATGTCATTATTATTTCTCTTGTAGGCCAAGCACACTGTGTGTTTTTCCTATATTATACTGTAAACATAGATACATATATGTATATATATGTAAAACGAGGAGGCTGCCTCATGGGACCTTAGCCTTTGCTATTGACGTTGGATTTGGGTTCCATAAATAATGAAATTCCCGCCCGTCTCAAATTGTGGTTCTTTTTAGACAACAATTAAATTACATAAAATCTGGACTTTTTTGGAGCAAGCTACATGCAGATGGGATGAACGATCCAAATGATTATGATCTAGCTCATGGATCATTACAAGTATAAAGTTACTCTAAAGGATCCACGTGGATAAAGGAACTTGTACTAATAAGTCTTTGATTGGAAAAATGACTTCCCAAAATCAATAAAAAATTATTCCTTTTGGAGACCATAGAGTGTAGACAAAATCCCACGCCTACAACGATCTTTGTGGCTAATTCAGTTACGGAGCCTGGAGCGTTTTTGATTAAACTACAGGGGAAAAAAGCAAAAAAAGTTAACGTTTCAAAGACAAACCAATTACCTGAAAATTGAAGGCGAGGCAATACACTATGCTTGGCAACAAATGCCAAATTAAGTACGTGATATTTTCATTTTTGAGGAAAAACTAAGGGATAAGCTTATGGAAAAACAACAAATATGGAATGGTGTCTCATTTGAGATATAGTAATTTCATAAGGATCTTTCGTTCCCCCAATGCAAGTTGCACTTTAGCACTACTCTTTAATTTCTTAATCTCTTTAAGATTGCAAATGCTAAATCTAGCGTTTACCTTTGAATATAGTCTTGATTCGTCGGGATGGGCAATGGATCCGGATTTCATATAACAAAAATTATGAAAAAAGAAATAGTATTTTTTTTATGGAAAGGTAGCATTGACATATGTTAAGATAGGATACATGCAGAGGTTAAAGACCACGGCATTAACACTTTAAGAAAGTTTTCTTCATAAGGACTTCCTTACTTTATCACTAATGTCATGTTTGATGTGCAAGAATTAATGAATCGTGATTTTGAGTCCCATTCTATTCTATTGTGCCCCTTACCCAAAAAAAAAAAAATTATTATTATTTAAAATTACTTATTTAGCTTTCAATCTAATTACGACATCCAATAGTTAAGAAGTTTTGAAAAATATTACTATAAAAACATTTCATTCCACTCCAGTTCTTGAATATTTCCAAACATAAGAATAGATTTATAAATTTTGATCTTAATTATATTCCATTCTATTTCATCTCATTTCATTCCAAACATTTTCTTCAACATAAAGTCTTTTGAAAAAGTTCCTTTAACACTTTTTAAGATTTTGTAGGCCTCATAATATAACTTACTTTGAAGCAGATAACTCATAGTTAGCATAAAAAAAATAAATAGATAACTCACATGCCATCTTCTGCCTTCATTAAGAATTCCAACCATGCCAAACGCTAGGTAACTCCATATGGAGTACTCTCCTCTCAAAAGTAATGATAAGCATTTGCAATGGAGATGGCTTAAGAGGTATAACAAATACAAAGGAGAGAAACATAAATATAATTTATGTGAAAACTTCAAAAAAATGAGACAAAAAACCATAGGCAAACCGAATCGATCTATTGCAATATAACAATGATAGTATAATTGTTTCTCCCACAATTACAAAGTACTATTCCCTCCAACAAAATCCTTTTTTCATTTACACTCCTAAATATCAATAACAATACATAAGGGCATGGATGCGCTTTGGCATGCATATGTTACAATCTATGTTTTGCAAAGAAGTGAGGGTATTTAACTTAGAGCTTAAGATAAAGTAAATGATGTCAATTGGTAGTTTGTTCACGGGGTTGGGTGTTTTCTTAAGGCGAGGTTGGCCTTCCATAAGCAAACTGTTCAGGAGCTAATACCGCTCTTCTAATGATGGCGATGGTAAGCTGAAACCAGTTGAGAAGTTAGACGTCCTTATCACATAAAGAGCAGTGACAATGCCGGTTGGTACTCTTAAAGATAGAGGGGCTTAAAATAGTCTTAAGCAGACCAAGAAGGAAAAGGCTAGCTCACCCTTTGTAATTAAAGAAAACACATAAGGTATAGAAAATTCAAGCGCCATACAGGCACTTATGGAGAGGATGAACCTCCCGTCCTATTATAAGTGGTATCAGAGCAAAGAAGTTCTAAGTTAGAGGAGCCACCTAAATGTTACCCATTGTACTTAATGAAAAAGGGTAGTTTTTATTAACAATTGGGCTCATGTAGTTGATGCTCGAGAAGAAGAGTAGTCATTAGGTTGAGGGCATCGTTGATAGAGAGGGCAATTGTGTCGTAAGCACTATTATAACAAGACTTTGCTCGAATCTTAAGAAAGTAAAAAGTGTGAACTTCAAAGGGCATACCCTACCATTGGGCCACTCGATAAGAGATGATTTAGGAGGACAAGAGGGGAGGGTGAGGGCAAGGGTGATGGTACGGGTAAGGGAATGCCTATGGAAGCCTTGGAGTCCTAATGGAGATGATCTTAGCATGAAGTTGGGCAATGGAGCAATATGATCAATGATCTTAGGGGGAAAAGTAGTAGGGGAGAGTTAGCTTCATGACGAGGGTATCGTAGATTTGGGTAGGAGATAACATCATGATTTATGTTTTGGAAGGAAGTGTGGCTATTCAACTTGAGGCTTAATGTGAAGTAACTGATATTAGCTAGCAATTTGTTTATATAACTAGGTGTTCTCTCAAGGTGAGGTTGGCCTCCTGTAAGCAAACTAGTTAAGAGCTAATCTTGCTCTCTTGATGATGGATAAGCTAAACTAGTTGAGAAGTTAGATGTCTCTATAATATGGAGGACGATGATAATGTTGGTTAGCACTCTTGCAGATAGAGGTGCTTAAAATGGTCTTGGGATGACCCGAAAGGAAAAGGCTGGTTTACCCTTTGTAATGAAAGAAAATACACGAAGCATAGGAGGATCGGGCACTGTATGAGCACTTATGGAGGGAGTGACCCTCCAGTCTTGTGATACATACACACATACATGAACACCTAAACATAAAATCACGTACGCACACAATTACACACATAAACAACTTAGGCATGAAAGTATGCAAAATGGGAAACTACTAATGATATAATAACCTTACTTTACATGCTCTTTGTCTATCTTCTTTTTTCTTTCCTATTCTCTTACATATATAGATATATTTTTTGTGACCTAAAGCTTTATCCTAATAGAGTCACACATAAATTCAAGATATAAACTTAATAATCCCCATCAAGACTTGATTTTAATTAACTTAACATACTTACTCATTAACATGAACAACATCTCCAATGTGGATCTCCTAATTCAATCTTATTAATTGGTTACCTCTAAGTTATCTAGTATACTGCAACTATTTATCAGCCTTCATCACTTTAGGCCTATATAATGTTGTTTACCTATTCTAGCAATATGATTATTAATACCCAAGAATATTTCTTCACTCTTTTTAGCTTACATACTTCATGCTATAGTGAATTAAGATGAACTTTCTCACTCTTCAGTTGACACTCATTTACTAAAATATGATAAGTATCGGCATCCATCACCTTGCAATTGGCATCACCAACAAAGCTACATAGGATCATTGTCCCCTATAGTAGGAACAAATTTCTGGATGTGTATCCCTTCTTACTATTAAGCCTTTATAGGATACCTTCGTGCTTCCAAATGTCCTTGTACAACAACAATCAATGTGACCCATAAAGCTATTAGGTAAAATATTACCGTATAACTCTGGTGTCCTTCACTTGTACATTTACCTATCGTATTGTCTAATAAGGGCTCTTTAACACTAACAATCCTCATCGGTTAGTCATAACACAAATATATAAAACCACTTTATACAAACATATAAGTATGGAACTAATCTCTCCTACGATACACATGTAAAGCATTACTAGAGGCTAAAACCTAATATCATAAAATTTTTCTATTAAAAACTAGTAATAGCTTACTACCCTTTAAGCTATCATTGCTACATTAGCAATAGCTTTGCCTCCATCATCTCATGTTTGGCTTTGTTCAATCTCCGAGGTTACTATGCATTTTACATGCCCTTTTTGCTTAAGGTGATAACAAGTTACCCTAGTCTTTAAATCTCCCTTTAGAATTGTTGTTATCACTTAAATTTGTAACTTCACTACTTTTAGCTCCCATTCATGATGAATTAGCCCTTAATCAACATCTTACTGTTTACTCATTTGCTCAATAAGCTATTCTTGCCATAAGGTATGGTCTTCTTATATCCATGAAATGAAGAAAGTAGACAGGACAATAGGATCATCACTTAGTCTTTAGTTTTAACTTTAACATCAATATTTTTTTAAATCACTAATTAGAGACATGAAAAATATGCTCTTTATTGATGACTTGTTATTCTTTCGAAAAGTATACATTCTTTACTTAAATTGCAATTGATTCACAAGACATATGATCATATTGTGCGTCTAATTTCTTCTATAATTCACAATGATCTTCTTCATACGCAACTCTTACAATCTAATATTTTCCAAACCCAGTTGAATAGCCATTAATGTTGATGGTGATTTTTCATTCCAGTACACAAGTACTTGCAAGATAAAAATTGGCTACAAGGGGCATTAGAGAGTATTTTGGTACAACTACTCTAATGCTTAAGCTAACCCTCTTGTGATAAAAGGATCAATTGTCAAGTAATGTGAGAGGAAAGATAATGGAAAAGAGGTTCCTCTTACTTGGGGTCTTCTCTAATATTTATAATAGGTGGCTATATATGTTTACCTAGATGGGCCATAGGAATTGAGCTTAAGCCTCAATATTATTGATTTAGGCTTTCAGCCTATTTTGATAAAAAAAGTTATCAACATTTTTCTCCCCATTCTCTTTGATGATAAGTTCAACAAAGAGAGTATCCAAAGGGGTTAATTTAGTTAAAGCTTTGTAAAAGATTGTAATCTAGGACTAGAGGAGTCTAAAATGCTCGAAGAAGCAAAGACCTAAAGAAGCAAAAGTCAACAGTGGTTAGAGTACATGTAAATATTGGTATTCTTAGAGAGGTTGAAGTACTTGAACAGGCAAAGGCCTGAAAAGGCTAGTGTGCTTGAAAAGGCTAAGGAAACATATAAGTTATCCATGTTAGGCATGACTTTTGCTAAGTAGAGTTGTAAAATAGGGTAATTAGCCTCTAGTCTATTAATGTATAGGACTTTGGTTTATTTATTCGCCTATAAGAAATGTTAGATTATAATGCTGAACCTATCACCGTTTAATAGCTTAGGGTTTTTAAGAAGCTTGTAATCTATTTTTTAGACTTATAGCATTATGCTTGTTGCTAATTGATGGCATAGTGCTTCTAACTAACCCGTTGTCTACTTATTAAACTTGGGTTGTTCGTGCCTATCTCTCTTAAGAGAGTTTAAGGCTCTATATCTCATCATCCAAGTTTTTCTCTAGGTTTAGAGATTTATAGATATCCATTTCTCATCATCTATTTTGATATAGGACTTAAGGCTTACCGCTTTATTTGAATTTCTCATCATCTATAATGGATAGAGTTTAGAGCTATTGAAGAGTTACTCGTTAACAAATAAAAAATGCGTAAGCTTAGAATAGAGGACATTTGTTTAGCCTTAGTTTATTTTAATTCTCATATGCATCTGTAAAAGAGTAGAAACATTCCTACTAAGAAGTAAATCAATTATTATAAGCACTGAATAGTCAACACTTTCCATGTAAATAGATATAATTTAACACATAATCCATGAATGCCAACTACTGACCAGCACGAGGTGCAACACAAGCACATATTTTAAAAATAAATTATCACTCCATAGATTTGTTGTCCACTAAATTTGAATGATTGAAAATACACTCAGTTTAATGGTTTATATGTAATGATATCAAATTAAAGGTTAAATAGAGGATAGGACCGATTTCGTAAAAAATATAAACCGGACCACAGAAAAATCCATATTTAGGTTAACTCAACAAATGCAAGATAAGGAAATTGGAGCTTAAGTTAACTATGTGAAGTTGGAATTAGAATAGATAGTTGTGGCTTGATTATCCACTGTAGAAGTGAGCTTGATTGCTGTTTGCATTATAATAAGAAGCATGGGCTCATACTTCCTTGGTTAGGCTCACCACGAAACAAGAAAGGAAAAAAAGAGAAAAAGAGAGAGAGAACTCGGCGTCAAGACTATGGCAATTGTATCTGGACCAAGCTACTGCAGCACGTGTCTAAGTTGATCCAAATACAGGATACAAGCTATCTGAATTTGGTCTAGTGTTGAACTAGGTGGGAATTGGCCTCGAAAAAATAAGCCTGCCTTAGTTCGTTGCCGAACTCAATAATGAGGCGTAGAGCATGTTTACCAAGCTGCGTAAGTAGAAATCTGATCAGAAATCCGAGATAAACTCTACTTATCGAACTACTTACAGTCAAAGTTTTCTCTGCGCAAAATTCCACAATTTCTAGTTTAGGGGTTGTTCGTGCTTCTGCATCTATGAGTATGAGAGCTCGGCAGCGGAGAATATAGGTTGGCTATTCAGTTATGAAGCTTGGAATTTAGAGTTCGAAACTCCAACCAAAATGCAAATGGAGCTCAGTTTTAAGCAGCCATGACTCGTTACTTGGAAAAGAAATCCGAATACGAAGCTTGGCGTCCACAGAGTTTGGTTCGACGGCTTGCTGGCAAAGGTCAGCATTAAGATTGCCGCTTGACCCAAAGGAAGCTCGGAGCTCGGAGTCCCGTCCTTGGACATCCCATCCTCATGTTGACAAGTTGCAACTTGATGAAACTCGACACGGTTGGTCCGCATAACTCGCTGTTCTATAAAACATGTTAAAGTTGCCTGGTACTGTGTTATTGTGCCGTGCGGCCAATGAATTAGGTTGGCAATCGGCTTCTCAATGAGAGGAGCTGGAAATTAAGGACGAAACCGTAAGCTCGACAGTGCGAGCTACCATAAGCTTGAAAATGCAAATCACAACTTTCTCGAGTTGTGTGGTTCCAAGTTATGACCTAGCCGTAATCTTAACACCAAGTGTTAGTGTGGTTGAAATACAACAACTCGGTACTGATGGAGATTGATAGCATGTGAAAAACATGACTAGAAATTGATTTAGTGATGTTAAGTACTCATATCTTTTGCTATCGAACTTGTAGCTACCTGGTCAATACCTTGGTTGCTGGAGTGCTCGGCTTGATGTTTCCTAAAGTCTATGGATAGTAGCTGAGACAATTGTTGTTGTACGGTTTTTAGATGAAATATTTTCTATAAAGTACAAAAAACTAAAGAGTATTATGATTAATCTGGTGCAACTACTCTGATACCTAAGTTAGTAAATATGTTTAAGAGAAGATAAAGTGAATAGTTATAGGCTATCAAATAGTTCCTATAGTGCTTCTTCTTTGTATTTATAAGCGAATGTCGGATGTTTAAAATAGCAGTTAATCACATGATTATTGGAACAAGTAAAGACCTCATGATCAAGTATATTATTGACATGTAAGAACAATGAGTAGTTATGTAATGGAACCATGCCAGGTGATAACTGTTCATGCCACTTTCCTTAAATTTAAACTCGATATGGCTATCTTAGTTGGCACCTATCAAGAAGCGAATTACTCAAGTTCTCATTAGCTGAGTTGCCGAATGAATGTAACTAATGAAATCTGATTATCAACATTTGTCTCCCAACTCTCGTGATCGAGGATTTGATCGAAGGAGTAGATAGTTTAATATTCTATTTGTTAGGTTGAGTGAAAAACTGTTTCCTAAATGTCGAGTAATGTGGGAAGTTCTTGATTTTCATTTAGAATGATGGATCTTATCCCATCCAAAGGATCCTAACTTTTCAATTTTCTCGCCTATTAGAAGACTAAGTGGTAGCACGTATGATAACTGCTACCTTAGCCGTAATTATACTGCAAGCACTAATATCTGTTAGAGCCTCAATAACCATTAGATTTCTATCTCGAAACATATGTCAATAATTCGCACCACTATTATCATAAATGTATTGTGGTTACAAGGGTAAATAATTCATATATAAGAAATTTTTCAATATTGAAAACAGATTTCATTTCATCTTCTTTTGCATCCATAAGCTTTTGCTTGCTTTCAACATTTCATCTTGGCTTTCGAAATTCTCAAAAGCTCCATGATGTTCATTATGTAACCAAAATCAGGTATGGTTTGAAATGTAATTCATTGACTTGTTTTTTCATATTATGATGCGACTAAGACTGAGGCTACTTCTCCCCCATAAAAAAGGAGTGAGACGGTATGTTCCACAAGCTGACAGTGGGTAGAGTGGTAGGATAAATTTGCTTGAATCAACTCTTTTGCAATAGATAGCTATTTGAATGACAAAGAAGGAAGAATTATGGCCAGGTATTTGTATAATAATGTGATTTACTTTAGTGATTCGCCAAATGAAGTACCTATTACTACCAACAAAGTTCTTATCTCGAAATACAATAAGTACTAGCAAGATCTTCTTAAAATATGGAATCTTCGAAGGCCGATAGAGAAGGAAAGGGTGTGCTTTCTAAGGGAGCATGAGTTTCACATCTATCTGAAATATCATGACTTTGGACTAGGGTTCTCATTTTCAACTTTTGTCAAGCAATTCTTTAACTAGTTCTAAGTTGCGCCAAGCATGTTCTCACCAAATACTTATCGACTTCTTGCAGCTTTCAAGATAGTTTGTGAAGAGGTCAAAGTTAGGGTTACAGCTTAATTGTTTAGGTATTTCTTTACAATAAGAAGGTAACCCAATGGCTAGTATTTTGTCGCCCTAGGCATGTGTAAAAATTCATAGATGGATTGGAGTCCAAAATCTACAAGTGGCATGACAAGTTTGTATCTATTATTTCAAATGAAGAATTGGACTTTTAGACGTAATGGACTAAACTTATCTGCACCAAAGACATTGAGTTGATGCCGAATGATGCCACCACAGCAAAAAAGATTCAAGAAAGAAGGAAAAACAAAATGTTTTTCTAGGATGTTAAGAGAATAATAAAGCGATATGAAAAAGTAGAGCCAATCTTCTACAAGAAGGAAGGTATGCTATTGAGTAATTGCAGTACTAAGTAGTACTACGAGAGGAAAGTTGTTCTCATGAGATGAGGGAAGAATAGTTGCCTTTGAGCTTTGCTCGGTACGGAACATTTATGTCCTTTATCTTTCTTTATTGTTAATATATTTACTTTTTACTGTAGACATAAGTGTTGGTGATGTAAATCTAGTCAAATTGTTGGCCTAAGTGAAAGCAAAATAGTCTATGTTCGATAAGTAATCAGGTACCACAATAGTTATTACTTCACCGGTTGCTTTAAAGAAGGCTATACAAGAGAAAGTGGCAAAGCAAATAGCAGTTTGAGAAAGGTGTCTCGCCCTATCGATAAACGTCAAGGGGGTGACAAGCCTGGGCTTGTTGAGGCCATACAAGTTGAAGTAATCCTACCCATAATAAATATTCCTACGGTTGAAGAGCTGAGAGATTCTAGCCAAGATATCAGTGTTTGTAACAAAGATGAAGTTACTCATCATGAGGCTACCAAGGGACCATTGGTTCAAGTGAATATTGTACCGAGTCTTAATAAAAGAAGTGGAAAGGAGCTTACTAGCCAACCTCCTTCTAAGATATCTAAGACTTTAGATGAGAGGACGAAAGAAGAAATTATGAACAAGGCTCTCAGCATCAGTAGTGCCAAACTTGTCCTTAACAACGAAGTAGGCGAATACTTTATCCCTTATTAGGGCCACAACATTCTCCATAATGATTTGGCATTGGGCAATAGGACTAAATCCTTGGCTTTAATGGAGGGCATCATTCTTCCTAAAGATAAGGAAATTGTAAAGGAAGGTATCAATAAGGTTAGTGGCTGTAACAAGATATACATTGCAGCTAAGTTGTATGATGTAAGTATTAGTTGAATTCTCTCATTTACAGCACATGTTTTATTGTTGACATAATCCTATTTGCTTATAGATCAGTAGACACGTTCTGATGGAATTAGATGAAGCCAAAAAAAATGTAGAAGGTAATAATAATTTTTTTTTTTTTTGCTTTATAAGGTAGTTTAGCGAATTCATCATTTTATATTGTTAACTTACTATAGAAAATCGAGGATGCATACAATTCCTTAAAATCTCGGACTGTGGCAGCCGAAAGTATGAGAATCAAGGTTGAGATAGGCTTATGACGTAGATAAAAGAACTAGAGACCAATAACTCTAGATTGCAAAGCTGTATTGCTGAATTAGAGGAGGCAATGAAGAATGGACCTTTTGCTGAAGAGGCATTAGAGATTGTGAATCTAAGTTGACAATACAAGAGGTTAATAAGAAAGAAGTTATTGGAGGGGGTTTAGGTGGTAAGAAATTCTAAAGTTTCACCTTGAATATGATCTTGCCCACTTGGATTTCGCTGACGTCAATAACCAAGTTAGTAGTTTTGACAAAGAAGCTGACGAAGATATAGGTGTTGAGATCTAAATGCAAGGTGATAACAATAAAGTTTGTATTGAAGATCTTGGTGATGATGAAGATTGTCTATCCAAGGAGATCCCCTTGCATACATAAAGAAAAATCTACTTATTCTAAAACCCCAAGCACTAAGAAAGAGATATACTCCAGTAAGGTCCCATCTTTCGACTAAGGAAATGCCTTTACACAATCAAAGAACTCGTCATCTTCGGATTGTTGTATTATTTTTTTATGTTGTATGGATAAGGTTTGGTTGAGTGGTTAAACATTTCATACTGTATTAATATTATCCACATTTCCTATAATGTGTAATTTAATAGTTTTAGCACGTTTTATTTCACATGTTTTATTTTTTGGTATGTTTTATTTTACATACCTATTTTTCTTGGCAAGTTTTGTTTCACATGCCTAATTTTTGGTATGTTTTATTTCACATGCAGTATGTTGGGTACCTTCTTAAAGGATATCTATTAGTCATTTGAGACGTGGACTAGTTGCCTTATTTATGCCATGAGATCATTAATAATCACATTCTTTATTCGACCTTTTAGCTAAATTAGAAATTCGTTAACTACTATAAGTCTGAACTTAAAAAATGTATTACTTCATTCATTTTGTAGTTTGAACTTAAGATGACAATTCATTGATCATAAAATGATCAAGAAGGAAAATATGTCGGAATTGGAACTTAGAACATGTTTGCATTTCAAAACAACTAAGCTACTGCCTAACAAAACAAATGGAAATGGAATGATTGTTCCATCTAACATTTTTAGTTGAGAGGCCCCTTTACTAATAACTTCCCAAATCCTAACAGGATCTTCCTAATTTGCACCAAGTTTTCCTAGTTTTTCTTACTCTCCAGTAGCTTCTAATTTCTTGCAAACCAAATCTCTAAGCCAAAAAACCATGTGCTTCACCTTTTTTTTATAGTACCTAGTTGCTTTATGTTAGTATGTTGTAACTCTTGCTCTTGTGACATCTCTTATTTCTTCAATTGCACCTAAATTAGCCATCAAACTAACTTTATTGATTATCATGTCAAAATTCTCTATGCATATATTTGGTAGGTATAATTCAATCAACAATACTGCTTCCATACTATATGCTAATTTGAAGGGTATTGCCTTTGTTGTAGTTCAGTAGGAAGTTCGATATTCCCAAATAACATTTGGCAATTCGTCAACCCATTTTCCTTTGGCTTGATTAACCTTCCTCTTTAAGCTATGCAGATTGATCTTGTTAACAATTTCCACTTGCCCATTAGTTTAAGGGTAAGCTACAGAAGCGTAATTTAGATGGATGCCATATTTTTCACAAAATGCTCAAAATTTATCATTATCAAATTGCGGTCCATTATTTGTGATTACCATAAATGGGACCTCGAATCTTGATATAATAAAGTTGAAAACAAAAGCCTCAACCCTTTGTTCAGTGATCCTTACCAATGCCTCAGCTTCTACTCACTTAGTAAAATAGTCCACACTTCACAACAATATTGATGAATTGTCACTGGGTTGTAGACTTTGGAAATGGCTCAAGTATGTTTAAGCCCCATTAGGCAAAAGGCTAGAGATTGGTTAGGCAGTACAATTCGGTAGAAGGTAAATGACTTAGCACCTCATGCTTTTGGCATTATGGATACTATTGAACTAATGTTCTTAAATCACCTTACATTGTTAGCCAGTAATAGCTGAGTTACAAGGCATAGATGTACAAATTTTGAGCTTTTACATGCTTACAGCATACACCATCATATAGCTCTGATAACAATTGTTATGCATCTTTTGGAGAAAGGCATCAAAGATTAGGTTAGGAAATACCATGTTAATATAGCTAATCATCTATCATTGTGTAATTTGTGGCCTGATAAATCAACCCTCGAGCCTCTTTCGTATCGTCAGGAACGATACTGTCCTTTAGATAATATACAATTGGATCCATCTAAAACCTTTCTTTTGGGCAGGGAGCCAGTTTAAAGTCTTATGAAACAATTGGTAAACTCTTGTGTGGGACAAACTCAATAAATAGTTTGTCATTCAAATCTGGAAGTGCCATTAGAAACTCAATAAATAGTTTGTGAATTAAAAAGGACTGAAATTCTTTCGTAATTGTTAGTATTATCAATAAGTACTTATTTATTAGTTTCTCTTTCACTATATAACTCCTTTTAACTTGATTCACTACGAGTTATGAATTGGAGAAAACATCAACTTTATTTGTACCAACTTCCGTTGCCAGTCTGAGTCCAATTATTAAGGCTTCATGTTCCACTTTATTCTTGCTAATTAGAAATTCAAATTTCAAGGCATAATTAACCTTAACATTGTGGGTCCTTATAGGACAAGACCCATATTGCTTCCTTCTTTAGTCGAAGAACCATCGACATAGAGATTCTATATTGGCTTCTCGGTAATTTCTATGCTGTTTTCTTTACCTATGAACTTAACTAAAAAATCTACCAAAACTTGAGCTTTTAATACCATTTTGGGTTTGTATTATACGCCATAAGCACTTAGCTCCAAGGCATATTTCATCGTCATTCTTGAAGAATCATGCCATTGCAATGCCTACCGTAAAGGTTGATCAATGAGGACTGCAATTTGGTGAGCCTTAAAGTATGGTTTCAACTTCCTTGCCAAGAGAACCATTACTAACACAAATTTCTCAATTTTGGTATATTGACACTTTGGTCCTTACAAGACATGACTTGAGTAATAAATTGGCTGATGCTCCTTGTCATCGATTCTGACCAACACAAAGGAAAGTGCTCGACAACTGATTGACAAATATAAATGTAAGTTCTCTCATGGCATAGGTGTTAAGAGTATTGGTGGTGATGTAAGAAACTCTTTAAGTTTACTGAATGCCCTTTTACACTCATCCATCCACTTGAAATCTTTTAGATTGATTAAAATTTTAAAAAATTCTATGCACTTGTCTACACTTCTCTACATGAACCTATTAAGGGATGTTATTTACCTAGTTAATTCCTAAACCTCCCTAATAGTACGAGGTGTTGAGAATATTGGTGGTAACGTAAGAAACTCTGTAAGTTAATTGAATACCCTTTCACACTCATTCATCCAATTGAAATCTTTTAGATTCATTAAAATTTTAAAAAATTCTATGCACTTGTCGACACTTGTCGATACTTCTCAACATGAACCTATTAATGGTAACTATTTGCCTAGTTAGCTTCTAAACCTCCTTAATAGTACGAGGAGACTTCATGTTTTTTATCACATCAATCTTTCTCAAATTCGCTTCAATACCATGCCAAGTGACCATATACCCTAAAAACTTTCATGAAGTAGCACCAAAAACACACACTTCTATTGATTTAGCTTCATATTGTATCTCCTTGAAGTGCTAAATATCTCTTCAAGGTCAACAAGATGCCAATCTTTTGTCATGCTTTTCATAATCATATTGCCAACATATACTTCGATGTTTCAATGGATTTGTGGCTTCAACATTATAGTGATAAGCTACTAATAAGCAGCACTGATTTTTTTAGCTTAAAAGGCATCACTGTGTAACAGTATGTTCCAAAGTTGTTGATGAATGATGTGTGAACTTCATCTTCCTCATTCATTTCAATTTGGTTGTAGCTAAAAAATACATCTATGAAAGAGAGTAATGCATGCTCGGTAGTTGAATCAACCATTTAATCTATTCTTAGTAGGAGAAAGTAATCTTTGGGACAAGCCTTGTTCAAATCTATAAAGTCTATACACATACATCACTTGCTATTAGACTTCTTAACTAATACACAGTTGGCTAGCCAAGTCGGATTAGGCTCTTCCACAATGAATATTACCTTTAAGAGTTTCTGAACTTCTTCTTCTATGGCTACTTGCTTCTCAAGAGCAAAATGCTTTTTCCTCTGTTAAATTACTTTAGCACTTGGATCAATTTGAAGTTTGAGTACCATGATATCTCTAAGGATACTTAAGATATCTAAGGGGGACCATGTGAATATGTTGGTATTATCCTGTAGAAAGCTAATTAGACTTTGGCAAATATCTATCGATAAGTGTTTCCCTATTTTTGTCATCTTTTTAGGATCATCTTCTAGTAAAATTTTCTCTGTTTCATCTTTGGCATTATCTATGCCAACTAACTTTCCTTCTGGGCAACATTCAATTTGAAAAATTTCTTCTCGACTTGATGCCCTCATATACATTGACCTTACCAACTATTGATCCCCTTTACATACCCTAACCATAATAGGAGCAGAAAATTTAGCCTTGAGGTAAGCAATCGAAGGGAAAATGCCAAATAAGTGTTGACACGACCATCCATCATCATATTATATAGGGACCAACATTTGACAACAAAGAAGTCCACTTTATCTTCCTTGATATGAACATCATCTCTAATATAGATTGCTAAAGAAATTACTCTGGTCACCCTGGATGGGTTACTTGTTAAAACCATGCAAATCATAGTTATTAGCTGCGCCTTGATCTTTGGCCTCATTTGATCAAAAGCATGTTGAAAAATAACGTTTATTGAACTTCTAGTATCAACTAGTATTTTATTGACCTCGAAGTTGGCAATTCTTGCATCAATAAAAAGTATGTCATCATGGGGCCTTTGGATGCCTTTGAAATCTTCATTTGTGAAGGAAATTGTATTATTAATTTTAACCTCCTTGCTCTGGACATTACAAATATAATGAATGGCGTTAGTCGAGCTTGAGGAGATTGACCAACCTATGGCAGAAGGTCCACCGACAATAGTGTTAATTATACCATTTAGTGCTCCTTTAGTACTCCCATCTCTCATATCTTTCTTAGCACAAGTTGGTCGAGTGATATTCTCTTATTCTTGTCGTTTCCTTTAAGATGGTTGCTGAATATTCTTAGCATCATGTGTGAGAAACTTGTGTAGATGTCCTCGCTGAATTGTACCCTCAACTGTGTTCTTAATTTGAATACATTCGTTAGTGTTATGGCCCCTATCATAATGGAAACCACAATATTTGTTAGAATTTCACCTTGATGGATTTTCTCTCATTCTTTTTTGCTACTACAACATGCCTCTTTGCTCATGTACCTCCATTAATATGTTTAAAATTGGATGGTTGACTAGTGTGTGGATTGAATATGTCAGAACTTATGGCCTCCTTTTCTCGACATTGGGACATTGGTCATCGTCCATTCCGAGTTGGTCTTTCACACTTCTCTTTCTATCGCCTTTCTTATCCTCTCTAATTTGATCAGCTTCATGGCAAGCTTTAATGTTGTTTTCTTGTCGGATGTAAGACGTGGCTTTGGCCTTGTAGTTCACAAAAGTTGTCGACTTATTTTTGGCAAAAGTCTTGGAAAAGTCTCCGTAGGGTTTAACACTATTAATAATTGTGTTTAAAGCCATGCTCATATCCGACTTTGGAATTTAGACCATCTTAGCTATAAACCTAGCCAAATAATCTCTGATAGATTCATCTGATCTTTGTTTTATCGTATTAAGGATAGAAGAATCCTTAAAAGGAAGCTTACTTACAAGGAAGCGTTGAAGAAACACTTTTGCGAAATCTTCAAAACATGAAATTGTGTTTGAGTTTAGGTGCTTGAACTATATACTTACCGTATTTCTTAGTATTGAGGGAAAAGCTTGGTAAGCCATGGCATCGCTCAAGCCATACAACTTGGCCAATGTGCGGTAGTACTTAAGATGATCTTTAGGATCTTTTATTCCATTATAGGTTTCAAATTCAAGTAACTTAATATGCCATGGTATCACCTCATCTAGGATCTTAGGGAAAAAAGGGCTTTTTTTTTTTTTAATTTGAAATTGTTTACTCATTGTAGTAGAGGTACTAACATGCGAGGGTTTGGCATGGTGTACCTATAGTAGTTACTTCCCCTTATCATTTTTTTTAGCGTAGGGGCCAAAGGTCCTATTGTAACTTTAGGTTGCTTTCTTAGTAATTTAGGGGAATAAATTGAGTCATCACTATTCTCGGTATTATGATCGTCGTGTTCTTTATTTTGACTTAGGTGGACATTACTATAGAGGAGATTAAGGATCTCTTCATGTTTTTTGCTCAATTATTGGTTTTCTTTGATTAAGTTAAGGTAAAATTGTTCCAACTTAGTCGAATGTTCATTAGTATAACTACTCCCCCCCTCGAGGTGGTAAGATGAATTACCAGCACTTGTACTCCATGTGGGTGTGTAAGCAAAAATAGATGGTGTCAAATGTTGTCGTACGATTTTCTGATGAAATCTTTCTTATAAAGTACAAAGAGCTAAAGGGTATTGAAGCCAGTTCGATATAACCATTTTGATACCTAAGTTAGTAAATATGTTTAATAGAAGATAAAGTGAATAGTTATGGGCTATTAGATGGTTCTTACAGTGCTTCTTCTCTATATTTATAAGCGAATATCCAGTGTTTGAAATAACAGTTAATCACAAGATTATTAGGATACATGGAGACCTCGCGATCAATAACGTTCTTGAAATGTAGGAATAGTGTGCAGTTATATAATGGAATCGTACCAAGTGATAATTGTTCATGTCACTTTCCTTAAATTTACACTAGACATGACTATCTTAGTTGGCATTTGCCAAGAGGTGAATTACTCGACTTCTCATCAATCGAGTTGACAAAGTGAATGTAATGGATGAAACTCGACTATCAATAACAACAGCTCGGCATCTTGGATCACTGCAAAGCTCGGGCCTATATTGAATCGTAAATCTTGGTTTTCGGAGTTTAATATTGCAATGATAGGTGTGGAGTGCTAGTCACAGCTTTGAACTCCGTTGCTCTTGTTCAATTCAACATGGGACAACTAGGTCAAGGAAAAGCTCGAGCCTGCAATTGATTAACGTTCATAATGGAGCTTCGTAAGGTTCGCTCTATTATTTCCATAGCTGCTCGGTGCTGTCAGTATTGACTTCTCTACACATGTACTCTCAATTAGGATAGTACACACTAATTCACACAAGTACCTGTATAACTTCCTCAAAAGCAAAGGCCAGGTCTCCTAGGGTTAAATACCAAGTTTTTTAGAGAACTAATCTGACGGAAGGAGTTCATGATCTTCGACGTGCCAAGCAAATTAGTTGAGCAACACGCCAATATACACCATTAGAGACGTAACACCTGGAATATCATCTTCCATCTCGGTTGCCAAAACTAGAGCTTTTCTTCCGTGAACTTGACAAGCTTCCTTGGATGACATTGTGAGGAATCTTCAATCTCACTATCTCAAACTTCAATTTCATTCTCAACATTTTTCTTATCACAAAAGCTGAGTCAACAGGAACTTGGAGCTTAGAATTAGTGTCTAGCCGAAAAGAAAAGGATAGAACAACTCGGTAGCTATACCCCACTCGATAAAGTCCTATAGCAAACAACTTTGTAGCTTAGACTTGGTAGCTGTTGTCCTACTACTGTTTGACTCCCTGTCGCCAAAGTTTTGGCAATTTCATGAACTTGGCTCGTTCGCTAGCTTTGCAAGTATTGCTCAACCTTGGACTGCCGAAATACTACGAACACTGACCAAATGTCCAACTGCTCGGAAACTTGCAATACACTATTGTCAGGAGCTCGGCCTTGACCAAACGCTCTACCATACTCACCTTCCATCCACGAAATCTTATGCGGGGGACTTGGTAAAGCCGCTGATGGTAGGATAATCCTAATCGGTGTGGACTGCTCTCAGCCAAAAATGAGCTCGGACATTGTCAGCAAGAGCTCGAAAATTGTGACCCCTGGTCAGCTCTCGTAGAATTCAACTCGGTTGTTCAAAATCTAGCATCTTTATTTCAAATTCATCATCGGGTAGGAAGCATACTTCCTCAAAAATGTGAACACCCTCTTACAATGCAGGTGATGGTTATGAACCAGTTACGGCTGATGCGGACTCTTAGGTATGGCCTTCATAATTCATTTGTGCGGCTTAATGCAACTCCCATGCAGTTACATTCCAGCCTTGGCTTCTTCTCATCAATTATCAGAAATAATCCGTATAGGTCGTAAAGAAAGCTTAAATATCTTATTATTCTTCCGTATGAACTCAAAACTTTGCAAAGCTACTATACTCCATCCTTCGGTTGGAAACCAAAAGGGAATGTTTGAAGATAGAATGCTAAATCTTTGACCGAAGTTCTGGACCCCCATTGGCAGTTATCAGTTGGTTATGTGCAAATATAGCTAAAAAGCGTGACTCTAGGATAGTTATATAAGGCAATTTCCTCAAGTGTTTATGGTATCAATAAGTTCCAAGGAACCGAAAAAAGCATGTTCAAATTAACCGCCATCTAAACACGGAACACGGCAACATTAATGCACATACTAGAATTGTGATGATGGATTGCTCGTTATTGGAGGACTTGATGATGCATCTTGGCGGTTACACGGTGCTTATGCTTTAGAAAAGGAAGGCCATCGTACCCATTCGTCCCTTTCCTTTGCATATCTTCTCTGGCCAGAAGATGTATGACGGTTACAGTATAGACAAAAAAACAACTACTATAGTTTGTTTCTTGAGTGGTCTGAGGCTTATTTTACTAAAAAGCGTTATCAACAATCAAGACCTTCTTATCTAGTCCTCTCCATAGATCATTTTTAATGAACATCAATCCAAAAGTTTTCTTTAAGCCTGTTTGTAAACCCTTATATTATCTCTTGTTACAATTTGAAATTTGTGCAACCACATCAAGCTCCATTATATCATATCCCCTCTCGTGTATACATCATAAGCTTTCAAATCTCTTATCTCTCATCCTTGCTATGATACTAGTATTTTTAAACAAGATATGAATTTGGTCATAAATCAACACACTGCCATAAATGGATATGACAAGTGAAGAGAAAAAAAGAAAAACATAGAGAATTCACTTAGAAAATCTTAAAGAAAAATGAGTAAAAACAATAGACAAGATTGAATTAATCTACTCTAGCGTAGAATCTAAGAGCATTTTTTGTCGTCTAAGGGAGTCCATAAAACTTTCTTAGATGCTCTTCCATAATAGAATACTGCTTAATAATCATAGATCAATGTGTCAATACTACATTTCCTATTAATGAAATTAATTTCTTACGTTTATTTGTTTAGTGAATTAGGCCTAAAATCTTGACCAATGTAAGATTCTCTTTATCCTTTAGGAATAAGAAATCACATATAATGGTCACTACTCTCAAGGATTATTGTGCACACATCTTAAACTTTCTTCATACTTAGTGTGATCATGTAAATGTTTGTAAAAATCTTTTTCTAACCAAAAAATATTTGTACAATTAAAAGTAAAAAGCAATTCTCAAAATATTAATAAACTAAAATAAATAGGCCTAATAAACAATAATTGCAACAACATAAAATAAAAAAATAAATAAAAGAGAAGAAAAGAGAGAGAGAAATCCCTCACTACTATTTATATCCGTATCCTAAGCAAAATCAATCTTATTTATTAAAATCTCTATATGAATTTGACAAGTTAGATAGGCATAAAGTGTTGATGAGGGAATCTAATAGCATGGGGTAGTGTTACTCAGAATGATGATGACTATTTATAGTGGGCATAATATGAAATAGACAACATATAGACACTTATGCATATATTGACTTAGATCAAACGTAACAGAGGAAGTGACTTTGGATAGTAGTAGTGAAATATCACTACATCAATTATGTCATCTTTCTTAATTTCTTCATTACTGATCACTATCTACCTTCCTTCATATGGACAATAAGTGTAATAGAGATTATTTTTCTTTTCTGATCTAGGTCTTACTATTAGCCTTCTTTTGAATTGAAAGATGCTCTTCCTAACAATTGTGGCATTTCCCTTTCAAGTTATTAATTTATTCCTTAAAGTTTAGTCTCAATTTAACTACATTGTCAAAACATGTTAACTTTTTTCCCTCTTTTTTACTTAAGACCCATTTACTTTATAAATAATGATATATAAAGAATAGAAAAATTATATAGTGAGAAAGAATATTACGATAAATAAATTAGAAATTTATATTCAAGTGTTTACTCCATATAACTTTCATTATATATATATATATAATTATTCTAGTTTTTACTTTACTTTATTAATTATAGAATTAATTTGAAAATATAGTTTAAGATACTAATATGTCCCAATTTGATTTTTTAGAAAATAATTAAAAGTTATTTAACTATTCTTATTAATTGTAATCATGATTTCTTCTTGAACTTTTTATTTTCTATGAAGATGAAACAAAAATTTCCATTTTACCAAGGAGAACAATTAATCCCTATATAGAGAGAATAGAAAGCACATTGAGAATAAAAATTTTCACATCAATTTCTATGTATACGAGGTAAAAAGAAAATCTATGTTTCTTTCAAATTAGTGTTTGTTTACACACATACACACACATACATACATATATTAACAAGTTCTTTATTAAGCATGTCCCTCATTTAAAATGAAATTATTTAACAATTGAAAATTTGACAAATATTGCTATCATCTCAAGATTCCTATTGATAGAGATTAATCTTAAGCCTTAGATATATGGTCCTAAAGCTTGTAAAAGAGAACATAGTAGAGGATGCCAAGGAGATATCCAACATGGCTACTCTAATGCTTAGGCCAAAATTTGTGGGATGGGAGCAAAATGAGGTTTGATATTAGGAGTGAGTCTAAGTGATCTTATCCCATGAGAGAGAGGAAGGGGGACCC
The DNA here is from genome assembly GCA_024138005.1 of Lumnitzera racemosa. Classification (NCBI taxonomy): domain Eukaryota; kingdom Viridiplantae; phylum Streptophyta; class Magnoliopsida; order Myrtales; family Combretaceae; genus Lumnitzera; species Lumnitzera racemosa. The sequence goes on from JAMXBC010000005.1 coordinate 27,858,225, forward strand.
CTATTTATAGTAGTTGAAGTAGAGATATATCAAGAAGGTAGCTATATATTAATCTCACTTAACTAAAAAAAGTCTATCATCCTATTTTAGGTAAGATCCAAGATCTCTAAAGGTGATACTGGCATATAATAGGTTGGCAATTCTACATAGATCAAAGTATTTGATTTATATGCCCTTTTGGTCCCTCTCTTAACCTTCCTAGGCAAGTCTTTGGTCCTTAAGAACCTTAAACATAAATGTACTAAGTAAGGAATGACACTCTAAGTACAGCTTTCAAGCTAGCAGTAGCTCGAGTACTAAGGTAATGGTTAGATTTGGGTTGGAGATTATGGAAGAAAGATTAAGTTTGGACTTCGTTAACTTGGTCATAAGCTTAGATAGGTCAACCCATAGTCTAAGTAGATTGGAATGGCCATTGAGAGTTTAATACCTAAAATAGCCTATCAACACATACTTTCTAAACAAATGTTTGATGGATAGAATGAAAAACTAAATAGGTGAAATTTTATAACCCATAATGTTTGGTGCAAACTAGTAATAGGGTAAACTAAATCCATATTAACATGTTTGGAGTGATGTAGGATAGGATGAGTATAGTTCAGTAAATAAAAAATATTGGCATGATAATGATAATATTGGCCTTGCTATTAGGAATATGGCATATAACATATATCTTATAAGTTATATATTATTTAATAAATTATGTATATCATAATGTAATATATTAGTAACTTATACAATGCATTTATGTATGGTAGATACTCTATCATATATATTATATATTTTAATATCATAATAAATATATATTTTATATTATGTTTGTACATATTATGCATATATCCATATCACTTACCAAATATATTGTATAACCTATAGTGTAGTGTATAAATTATAATAGAACAGAACATGACATTTAAATGTATTTTCTATAGTATTAATATATACAATATAGCACATGGTAAAATATTACAAGGTTATATATGTTCTATAATATATGTTACATACAATGCAATTATATTTTAAGATATATTATAAATTTTAGTATATATAATATATCATATATATACATATTTATATGTTCAAGCAAATACGTATATGATATATTGTAATTAATATCACATAAAATATTTATATATTAATTTTAATTAAAAAACGTATAAATAATACAATATATGTACCATATAATATAATATATGCCATATCATATAGTATAATATGGTCATATAATATATATTCTATAATTTATAATATGTGATACAATTTAATACAATAATATTATATAGATATAATATATATATATATGTATGCATAAAATATATATATCTTATGTATTATAGTTTAATTAGATAGTAGATAATACAATATTAGCACAAACATAATAAATAACCTATATATATCCTATAATAATTACATGTAACATAATTTATTAAGTATACAATGTAAATAACATATGATTTTATACGAAGAAAATTACAAATTTAATTATCAAGTTACCACTACTTTTCTATTTGAGTATGTGTAACATCCAAGAAAAATATAAAGTTATAAATGAAAATAAGGTTGTAAGTTAATGGATTGATTAATAAAATTAGAAGGGTATTACAGTAAATGAAAAAAGATTAATGTAGGGTATATTTATCAATGTACAAAAGTACTAACCTATACTTGCATACAAAATCCTTTTTTTTTTTTTCTTACAACTCTAACATAAGTCTAATATTAACTACCTTGGACTCCTCTTTAGCAAGCTTTGCAAACCTTTAAGGGAAGGGCTAAGTTTTACAAGATTTTATTCATTTTCATTTGAAGTACAAGTCCAAGGGTGATTCTACTGGTAGTACAAGAAGGAGGAATTGATGAAGCATGAGACCATGAGAATTTCGCAACCTTAAGAGGTTTTCATTGGTAAGTGATAAATTAATTACAAATTAGGAGCTTTTAATGAAATCTAGGTGCATTAGATTGGTTTTTAAGGATATGCAACAATTTGGATAAACGAAAAGGTGAATATTGCTCTAGGGTTTCATCACATGTTAAGGTAAAGTACCCCCTACAATTACAATCTCTTATATTTCATAAGAATTATAGATTGTGTTTTAGAGATGAAATTAAAGCATTATATGGTAAGCAATGCAAGGATCCTAGTATTGTTGATGTGAGGATAAGTTATATAATTTGGATAAAAGGTTGGATGAGGAGAGATTGATGAAAATCACAAGCATGATCTTGATCATTATCCTTGTGGACGTATTGGGAGTAAGGAGTACACATAAATTTAAAGAAATTAAGTGCTTGATATGATCATGGCTAAGGTTCACGATTGCGATCTAAAGTGTGATCATGTTGTTTTGCAAAGAAGAAGAATCATAGCCAAGATTCATAGCTATAATTCCATAGCTTATAGCTTTGTAATAATAAAGGATTATAGGAGTGATTCCTAACCATGACTTCCTCAGTTGTTTCCTTATGTTTAGTTTAATTTTTTTCAACCTATAAATTTTATCTTATACTCTTGGAAAGCCCATCAAAAGTTGTAAAACTTACTAACAAAGTTTTATTTGCATTTTCTTTACAAATTATTCTTTTAAAGCAAGTCACGATCAGGTTCCTTCAATTATCTTAGGAACATGAAATGTGTTTACTATATGTGGTTGTTAGGTTGGCTTATCTAAAATGGACTAATGAATATATAACTTAAATAATTGCTTATTGCTTGTGCTTAACTCCTCTTGGGGGCCTAAAGTGGTAGATCTTTAGGAGGTAACCTTAATGATCTATGCGACATATTCTCCTAAGTGAAATCTTACATAGAAATGATTTAAGATAGATTAGGTTGTAGAAGAGCCCAAAATGCCATGATCAATGCTAAATTTGATATGAGATATGATGTGTTGAAGGTTATGAGGACCTTCATTGTGTGTCTTGTATGAATGGCTAAAAATTAAGATAATAAACTAGTTGTGTGTATTTACTTATTTTGCATCTATTGCATATGATTTGGGTTTTTTTTATTTTTTTTTTATATATACATAGGTTTATGTGGTGCATACTAAGCTTTGGCTCATCCCTTATTTTTCTTATAAGTATAGGTCAGTATGATGATTACGAGAGTATATTAGCTATAAATATATAGGTTGTGAAGACTAGGAAAATAGATACTACTATCATAATGATAGTTATAGGGACTGTTATTATTATGATGAGAATCAATAGTACTTAGTTGTGTTGAGAAATTGTTTAAGATGGATGTTGGGTTTAGAATTTGTTTAATACTTGTTTGAAGAGACTGTGTTTTACCTATACATTATTTTGAGTAGACAAGTTCAAGAGTTAAATGAGATATTGTTGTTCATGGAGAATTTGTTGAGATGTTTTACATTTTTGTAATTTGAGTTCTATCATTTAATAAAGTTAGGCAATGTTATTTTCATTTTAAATAGAGAATTTACTTATAGTTTTATAGCTTAATGTATTAGTAGAAGACTAGTGATATATGGCCATCTATGCTGTCTTAAGATTGGGGTGTTATAGTATAACATAGGAGTAAGCAAAAAAACCGACCACCTGTAAATTGAAAATATGACTTTATTTTTCTTTTTCCTTTTGTAGTTTGGTTTGTAATATTTCCAAACTAACCTAAACCATTAGTTTATGGTTGGTTTGGAGGAAGAAACGAAACCAATTCGTAATATTAAACTAAATAGTTTTATAAAAAATATAGTAATATTTTTTGTTATAACTAAAGAAGTTCTTTTACTATAATATAATACTTAAATGAATTTTTCTTGAAATGTATATATATTGAATTTTGTTACCACAATTTATATATATAGTTTGACTTAAAGTCAAAGTTTCTAGTGTACACTATTTTCATAAAAAAAAATAGATATTAATAAATATTTGAAATTTCTTAGCCACATAAATAAAATAGAACTCTAATAATTGAGAAACCTTTTCGGTATAGTGACTTGGAGTACATCAGAATTCTAAAGTTTAGCATTCTTAAATTAAGTTAATCTTAAGATGAGTAACCCTTAGGAAGTTGTTGTATTAAGAGACAAAACTGTGTAGCGTTACTTATCAAAGTGAATAATATCTTTATGAGAGGAGTTCCAATCAGGTTGTCGCATAATATGATATCAACATTTACTATTATTAAATAAATTTTGTACTTTCATACAAGATTACATATTATGCAAATATAATTTCTTGTATTAGAAAATATGATCCAATTCGTAAACCAAATGGAAATAAACCAATTGTTTATGGTTTGAAAAAAATTCTAATTTAAACCATATGGTTTAGTTCAAAGTTATAAAAATTAAGTTGCATTTTTATGATTTGGATTGTTTTGGTGAGAACATTGAACCAATCTGAATCATGCATACTCTAGTATACCATATTTATTATAAATAACTTATTTAAAATAATAAATAAAGGAAGGAAAAGAAATAACATATATGCTTAGAGGTAGCCGTAGTTACAACATTAATTGTCACCCCTTAACTTAGAGTAATCAAGTTGCTATAAAAAACATGATGGTTGCAATCCACTTATGGTGGTAGGTGACCATCTCCCATTATCGTGACTAGCATAACCTATCTAAGGTAATCCATTAGATTATAATCTAATAGCGCAATCCACTTAATTGACTTGTTGGAAAAAATGTGAAATGAATTTTACCCTTTTTCTTCTTCTTTTTTGGTTTTAAGATAGTAAGTGGTGATCCACACTCCTTTTAAGTAAGTAGCACTAACCACCAACGAAGGTGAACAGTTGCACTAACCACTACCAAATATGTAAACTCCATAAGGACTCGAGTTACCTAAGGTTACCAATAGCAAGCTAGGAGTGGAAAGTCATTATTACTAACCTTAAGGTTAATGTTTTGTATAAATTTTTTAATATTAATACTTTTTAAAATTAATTATTACGAGATTATTATTAGAAATCTACACGTCTAATCTCGACAAATTTTTTGGCACAGCTAATGGGATAAAAGGGAAGGGAAGGGAGTTTGTTTAAGGGGCTTTTGTAGAAAGACAATTAAACACTAAGAATTAGATTTTCAACTTTCTCAATAATATATGTAATATATCGTATATAAATATAATAAACCACATATATTTTCGACATACAGATGTATATGTTATATTAGGAATGTAATTCAAAGTATCTTAAATTACATGATGCATCGAATAATACATATTTAGACAATTCATTCTACCACTATCAAACGCTTAATGGAATAATGGTGTCTCCCTCTTGTATATTTTCGATTGTAATCCAATTCAATGCTTTTAATACGGACTTAAAAGTAGCATCTATATGGATTGGTGATTTCCGAAACCTAACATGCACTTTCTATGTACACTAACGTATCGACGAGTCCGTCTTTCTTTATCACATGAGCCATGTATGATTCTTTCTGCCTTTTCCCAATAAGAATCCAACAGAAGTTGCAAACTCGGTTTCAACTTAAATACATGAAAACCTTGGCATCTTCTTTTCATAAGTCTTGTCTTTTAAGATGTTCCATGTGAACAAAAGTGTGAAAAGAAAAAAGACTAAGAAAAGCAAAGGCCAACCTCTCTCTCCCTCGCTGGACTTTCTGTTTGGGAACGTAGGAATAGAGACACATATTTTTTCAGATCTCTCTCGTTTTATTGCCTTGATTCTTGTGCGGTTCGCTTTACACGGATAGGATTGTCTTTATCGAAATAGTTTTGGCTTGATTTTGGGTGGGTTTCGTGTGATTATTTCCCTCACGTCATTTTCGATTGGGCTACAGGTATCATGTTAGGTTTAGGTCATACTCTAAAAAATTAAGAAGACACGTAGAAAAAATTATTGTAACATAATGATTTGGGCAAATTGTAGGTACATTCTAAAATTATATGTTTGGCATCATAATGGAGTTTCTAAACTTTAAAAGGCATGTTTTTATCTTACTTTTAACTCTTTTTCTTTTAGGTAATTATAACTAAAGATGGGATTTCAAACTTAGTCCATTTCACTGGAAGATTAGCATCCATATTACTATATTACTAGGCCTTTAGCTATTTCCCTTTAGCTTTACTAAGAAAAATGACGAAATCTATTTTTGGTCGTTTTAATAACAATCTTAAAGTTTTAATAATGGTTCAACTATTATGTGCACGTTAAAGTTGCAGGGAGAGAGATAAAAGCATATTATCAGAATATAGAAGGTTGATTCGCTTAGGACCAATTATTTTCATATTGTTTTCTGAAATTATTCTCCAAATTTTTCTGGAAGAAGACTAGAGTATACAAATCACCAACCACTTTGGATTTATAAATGCAAATAATAAACCATGTTTCAAGCATTTAATTAGTTACGAACAAAACTTTTCAGCATCTTGTTTTTCCTCGCTTCCAGAAAATCAATGTTGTAAAATGAAATGAATAGCAACCGAATCGGAAGCAGATGATAGGTGTCTTTCATGCTTTCTGGAAAGCTTTCTCTTAAAGGAAGAAAGAATAAATAAATAAATAAAGTTCCCACCGCTCCTTTGCTGGTTCTTCTAGTTTTATGGCTGTATGTTAAGACCATATGTTTTCGGACGGTAGATATAAATTAAAAATTGAAAGAAAACAGAATGACGCGGATTGAATATATTGATTGAAGCTGTTGTCAGATTTACATCACGATAAGTTTGCATAATTTGTAAAATATATGTGCCTGGGATACCGAAAGGTTACAAAAAAATGGTCTTTGAATTCGCATTACTAATATCCAAAAACAAACTTTTTACAATTAAATAGAACGAATTGTTGTTTGTTTTAATTATTATTAGTAGATACTGCACACGTTAACATTAATATGTGAAATATTCATGATTTTATAGATAATTATTATTTTACAAGTATTTTATATAAATATAAGGAATATTAAGATGGTGATTGACTCCTATAATCATAAACTAAGATATTATAGAATCATTTAAAAATTAATAAATGCAAAAATTAATGTAAAAATAATATGACTAAAAAATATGAATTAGGAATGGAAAGAAAAAATATTTAAGCATGGGTTCTAGTCCTAAAAATTCTAAAAGATTATCTCATGTAACTCTAAAAACTTTGAATAACAAAACTACAAAAAAAGTAAAAGACTAAATTTTTGCAAAAAGAGTAATAAATAATACTAAAATTCTACATCGATATTTTTAATAGTTTTCATTACTTAATTCGAATTGTGTTAAATCTAGGGTTCATTAATTGATTTTGAGGAGAACAAAAAATACATATCTAAAACATGTTTTTAACAAAAAAGTGGATGACTAAATTAAGTATTATTTGTTTATATTCAGATAATTGAATGAGATCAATTAATTAGCTTAAAAAGTAAATATATCAATTATCTTTATAAGAAATTTAATCTTTTAAATAGTGAACAAATGATTTTGAAATTAGATTATAAAGTATATTTGTTTGTTGCATGTTAAAAAAATTTTCATGTGTTATTTGGCTTATTAGGTTAACAGCTCAATGAAGAACTAGGCTAACGATATAAAGCCTTGAAAAAACACTCATTGGCCTGAAGGAGCTAACATGCTAGCTCATTTGCTAGTAGAGTATTTTGTTACCTGCTTACTGGTAGGCATGATGTTAAGTCTGATTCAATTAGCTGTTAGAGCATTTAATGCACTATAATGGGAAGAATTCAATAGGATGATATAAATGGTCAACAACTCGACCAAAAACAAAAGAGAATTGATATTTTGCTACAATATTCCAATATTCTTTTATGTTCTTATTGTCTTGTCTATTGTTCTCATTGTATTTTGTGCCCTAATTTGCCAATATTTAGAGAGATTTGAAGTGTAGTGCTTGTGAGCTATTAGTTGTAAAGTATTGAGAGTTAAAAACACTACATCAATAATCCTTGAGATTAAGTTTTGTATTGTGAGTAGAGATTGTGATTTGTGTTGAGAATTGTGAATGAAAAATTTGTGTATGTGTAACTTTTGGAGCTTGGATTAAAAAATCAATAAAGTGGTGTGAAATCTTTAATTGGAGGTATTGTGTGTTCGTAGAGACTAGGCGGCAGTTCGAACTCCATGTTATATCCAGTCTTGATTTTCTTTATCCTTATCTTTTTTAATTTCCGTACTTATTATTATTTTGATTACTCTTATTATTGTATTTAGTTGTTTATATTGGAAAAGAATTGCTATTTGTCCTTAAAACTCAATTCACCCCCTTTTGAGTTTAGCCTAATGTTCTTTAAATTAGTCTCTAGTTTCATACCTACAATTAAACATATTGCTAATAAATAAAAAACTGCTTAATTAACAATTACTTTTTATAATGACCATTTATGAAATAAACATAATTAAACGTATCACTAAATAAATAGAAAATAGTTTAATTATCAATATTTTTTCTTCTCCTAAAATTTTTAAAACAAATAAATCATTTGTAACATAAGCAAAGTTGAACATATCACTAAATAAATAATAAAAAAAAAATTTAGTATGTGGGGGATATGAAAATCGCAATAATTGGAAAGTTGAAAAAAAAAAATTATTAGGATTTATAGATGTTAAGCCATAATTGAAAGTTATCATTTTGATAGAAGATTTTAGTTTAAATGCTATTTTTCGTTAAGGATTTGTAGGTTAGGCACCATTTTTGGCATAAAAAGTTTTTTTACCGTAATAAATATAACACATCAATGATTTATTAATAATTATTTTAGTATGTAGGCTTATTTAGTAAAACCCAAATTAAAAGAAATATTAAAAGACTAACCTTAATAACATATATAAATGTATTTATCAATGAGATTTTTAATAATTTAAAAACAAGTGAAATTGGAGAGAATCAATTGATGAAAAATGAAATTAATTGACCAAATACCCTTAACAATTTATTCCAATTTAAGATGAGCACATTTTTGTCAATTCACTAAAAGGGTATGGTTGGTAACGAAAATATCTGATGAGGGCATTTTGGGAAGGGCCAACTAGGGTTTTAGAATCCTTTTTCTTCCCCTACATTTTGACACTCATAAGTTGCACTTCTTAGGGTTTGCATGGGATCTTGAAGCAAGGAAGAGAAAATCTAGTGGTTTGGAGAGAATCAAGGTAAGTGTTTCTAACACATTATTATTAAAAGGTGTCAATAAAAATCTAATTAAAATTCGTTTTCTTGTAAGGGTAGTGAAGAAAAATGAATTTTTAAGGTTTAACGGAAGTTTTGTAGTGGATTATTGGTAGTACTTTCAAGGCAAGATCATTTACAATGGTTTCCTTTGGGGCATCTTATTGAATCGTTAAAGATTTTTGTTTTTCTGGATAGGGTGGTAGGTAAAATGACCTTAGAGTAGTCTTAGGAGTGTCCTACATTATGTATTTGGTGGTAGAATCTCTAGTAATGAATCTAAATAGGAATAATTATGATTATACATCTTGTACATGTTGTTCATTGTATTGTGTTTGAATGTCAGAGTTGAGTTGAGGATATGGTTGTGAAAGGATGATTTGATTTTTGTTATGAGTGGCATAGAGTTGAGTGGGCATTGAGATGTTAAGTTGGGAAGGGTGGTTTTTGATTTCAGTAAAGAGTTAGGTATGTTTAGGGGATGATTGTATTGCTGCAATCTACAGAATTTCGTAAATTGCATTAGGCTTCAAAATGCCATTACCCTTAGCATTTAGATGCCATGGGCTTGACATGCTCTTTTGAGCATGGCGTCCAGATGCTAGATGAACTAGCACTCAGACGCTTCGACTGCTATTTATTGTAACAACATCTTTTTGAGTTTTTTCTTAGGGTTTTTCAGAACTATTTTTCTATCCTAAAACCTTTTCCTACCCTTTTTGATCATGATTATTCACCTAAAAAGTTTCACAGACCTTTTCATTATCTTAATCATTTTAAGTACCTTAAGTGCATGATTTATAAGTGTGTGGGTTGTAACCTTAGATTAAAGGGTGATGTTAGATAAGCTGGAGACTGAGTGAAGATGTTTCATTCTAGTATGAATTTAGGCCATGAATTGAGTTTTGGAGTTTATATGATAGGTTATAGAGAGGTTATTGTTTCAGTTTCTAGTGAGTCGACAAATCTAAGTATAGGATACTTGTTAGTTGGTTATGTGTTAAGATAGTGGATATAACTAGATTAAATAATTATTAGACTTTAAATGAATAGGTGCTGTGTATGCTTGGCTAGGCCCAAGGGATTGGGAGGACAAACCCTTGAGGTAGCAACCTGATGATCCTTGCATGACGATATCCTAATTAGAGTTACACTTCGAAATGATCTGGATAGATTTAGATCGTTACTTGTTACGTAAATACTTGGTTAATAGGGTATTGGGGAGGATCCATACCAATCTTATATGGTGTTATATATATGTGTGCTAAGGTGTGAGTATCCATATATTGCTTGATAGGCTTAAATAAAGATAAATAAAAGAATGGTTGTTATGTTATTTTATTTTATACTTGTGTATGTGTGATTAGGATTGCATGTTCACTCGCATGTGTTTGATGTGATCCATACTAGCTTCAACTATCTCTTCTTTAATTTTTAGATGTAGTTATAGGTTCGGGCAAAGTTAGTACAATGACTTGAACTTTAAGGTGATGCAGTAGATTTTGTGAATGTTGTTGAGATGTTGGTATTGGCTTTATATAGTTGAGTAGGATTGAGGTTTTAGACAAATTAGTTATATGAATTTTAGTATTTACTTTATTTGTTATAGATTGCACGGTTGAAGTGGAAAATTTAGAGTTTCTTTTATAATTTGTATAGATATGTTTAGAAAATTGTGAAGTTTATTTAGAGTTATGTAAGTTTATTCAAGTTTTAGATTTTACTAAAATATGGTTGGTGAACACTATATTTATTTGGAGAACTAAAATTTGGTAATAGCACCAAAGGTTAAATTGTGATTATTTGGAGATCTTAGTTAAGGCTTACACTTAACATGTCAATAAAAACTTAAAACACATAACGGGTTGTAGTATTTTGGGTTTTAGGATGTTCCACGCAAACATCAATGCCATTTCTTCAATCTGATATCAACTTAAAAGAGGAACTTAAGATTTTCATTTTCACCTCATTTTATCTCGATTTTCACATTACCAATGTAAAGATCTTGCCTTTGAGACTTTTGTCTCATTAAAAACAAGTAAAATATAAACTATGAGGAAACCTAGAAAAAAAAAACATAAAAGAAGAAGAATACCCAAAAAAAAATGTGACAATTCAAATAGGGTATTTTTTTGCTATTGCATTTTCACTGACATGCCTATAATAATTGACCCATAAAATAAAGTCATTCCATATACATTAACTAAAACCGAAGGAATCTAGGTAACATGTAATATAATCTAAAACATATTATTGAGTAACTCGAGCTATATTTATGTAAATTTTAAAAGTTTTATTCCCATTTCAACTGTACTTGGTCTTTCCCGATTCACATATTCCAAATAAGAGGATCCAATTGAGACTCTTTTCATACATTCAACGTAAAGTACACGATGAATCACTTTTTCCAATTCTATAGTAGGATAGAACTTTGCCAAAATTAGTTACATTGTATATGTAGTCCTAAATTGTGATTTCCTCGTTTGGTCCTATTCCAATTGAGATTGGGCAAAGAGCTAAATTCGAAATTGAACTTTAAGCCCATTAACTAATTGGATTAACTCTTTGTGTTAAGGAGACAGGAAGTTAAGCCTATGTATTCCTCAAGATAATTAAGAGAGATTTAGTATGGTAGACTTGAAGTACGGCTCATTGAAGTGGTCCATTCGACCAATCCTTTCTCAATTTGGCTTAAACTTTAAATAAGACCCTTATCAAGCTTGAACCTATGAAAAAAGTCCATTTGAGGTCCATAAAAAGAAGAGGTCAATATTAGGCATTCGTCATTATCTAGATCCAACGGATGAGGTTAATAGTCAACTTCTATAAATACTTTATTTGCTCTCTCATTTGGACAAGAAAGAATTTGGGTACAAATGATGTTACGTTAGTAGATTCTCATCTCAAAGGATAAAACACTTGATCATATCAAGAACATGATTGCATTCTTCATATATAATTGATTTGTTACCATTGAGCTCCTCCACATATCACAACTCATGTTAGCGCTTTTGAAATCACATACTACTCCTCTGTATCATTCTTGACTTAATCATCCCACACATATAACTTAAGTTGTTCCTTTTGGTCAAGTGTAGTAAGACATGAGGTATATATAGGACCTTCACAATCAAACCGCTACATGTAATGATTTCAAATTATGCTCTAATATATATTTCAATTGAGAAATCACATGAGATAGATTCAATGGTGGTTTTTAATAAGAAACTGAAAGTATTACCTATATCATATGACTAGTCATTTTAGATTAGATAACTATAGATGCAAACTTCCTTGGTTAAGATCCTAATGGAAATTTATATATTGCATGTTATGAACACTTTCAACTATGTTTACTACCTTGTTAATGCATGAAATTTATTGTTCACATCTTACTATATTTACTTGTAGAATTTGTTGTTGACTAAGAATAAGGGATTTATTAATCTCATCAGGAATTGTAGCTTTAGTTATGTTCATCAAGCCAAGAGCACCAAAATGATAAGGGTAGACTACTACTATGGAGTATAGCCCATTAAGAATTCAGTTGATCTCTCAACTCCATTACTTTAAGCTTTAATGCCTCACTTTTCCTTCAAAAGTCCCTTGAGTATGTCTTTCTCTTCTTTTCAAGTAAAAACCTTTAATCACTTAAACCATTGTGTTTATAATACCAAATCTCGAAATTTCTTTAGATCTAATGTAAAACCCAGTAAATAGAAAATAATTAAACAAATAATTAAGCTAAGGACAAAGGTTGTTAAAATAAGATAAGTCAGGGGTAGTTCGAGTAAGACCTAAAACTTTAGAAAACCCTACTATTTAACCTAGGTAATGCATCTAGAAACCCTCATGTGTAATATCTTTGGTTTAGGGTTCCTATGCAAAACCTTGATCAAATAAGGATTTCTATACATTTCTACAAGATCAAAAGAGAAGGGTATAATGTAAGCTTTGGAAACACTATTATATCAAATTTTTAGACTAACCCTAAATTGAAAATTCGTTTCTTTTTTTTTTTTTTCAGGGAATTTAGAAAAACAAATTGACGTTGTGTTTTAAGGATTTTATAGAGAGCTTTTGATGGCAGAGTACGTGTTTCCTGACCTTAAGGTAAGCTTTGATAATAATCCTTCATATGTTATGTTTGGTGAAAGTTATTGTTTTGAATCTTAGCGGATTTAAATGGTAGATTGGATTGAATTGATGTTTGGAGGGTAAATTGAGGCATAGGGAGGAGTTTTATGGTTGAGGAAAGTATTAAAGGAGTCGAGTTTTGAAAAGCATTGAAGTGGGGTTGGTTTGGGGGAGAAGTTATGCATTGTAGTCTGCAAAAGAAAAAAAAAAACTTTAGATTGCTATACGATGTTTGGACACCTTCCCTTGTAGCGTCCGAACGCTAAGGAGAAAACTCTCTCAAAACGTTAGCATCTAGATGCTAAGTGTATAGTCATGCATGGAATATTTTCCCCTTATTTGTTAGTTGTTTTTGAGATTTATTTCCAGTTCCTAGTCTTCTATAACACATTTCTAAACTTGTTTCAACAATCATATAACTCTCAAAACAATCTTTTATCCTCTTAACCAAGTGTCTCTTAGTGACTTAAGTTGAAGAAAGGGAAGTTGAGAGGCTAAGTATAGGAGACAATATTAGATTGAGTGTTTTCAGACTGAGTTGAGATACTTGTCATGTTTATAGTAGTACATGGGGAGTTCGCAATTCACTTGTCCTTAGTTTCCAAAGCTCGTTTCCATTTCTTGATTTCTTATTTCAAAGTTCTATATTAATTTTATCCAACATAAACAATTTTAAATGTCTTTCCATGAGTATAGATCCTTGTTTTCCTTAAGAGACTTAGCTAAATGAGAGAGAGCTCAAGGGTGTTATGAGTGAGTTAATATGTGATATAGAAAAGATGGGGATTGAGTTGGGTGCTTGTTTTGAATGTTAGGTTCTAGGAGTGCGATACAGTCGGATTTTAATGGTGTAGTTGAACTAAGTACAGGATCCTTGCTTGATGGTTGTGTTATTAGGATAGTTGTATAATTGGATTAAATAATTATTAGACATTAAATGAATGCATGTTGCATGTGCTTAGTTGGGAATAAGGGACTAGGAGGACCGAATCTTAGGATGGTACCTAAATAATCCTTGCATAACGATGTCTTGATTGGAGTCTCACTTGGAAATGATTTGGGTAGATTTAAATTGTTCCTTGATTCCTAGGGTATTAAGGATGACCTAACACTAATACTATATGGTTCAGTATAATATGTGTGTTGGGGTCATAAGTACCCCAATGTTGCTTAATGGGCTAAAATAAAGATAATTAAATGGTTGATTGACGCATTATTATATTCTATATTCATGTTTGTGTATGATTGGAATTGTATGTTCATGCACACGTGCTTGATGTATTTTGTACTGGGCTTTAGCTCTTCCTGTCTAAAAATTTTTAAGCACAAGTATAAGTCATAGAAATTACGAAGTTTAGTATGATGGCTTTAAAAATTTAAGGTGATGTAATAGACCTTTGTGAACATTTTTTTAATGATGATGGAAATGGCTTTGTATAATCTAAGTAACAATGTATAATTGGCTAGTTATGTCATCAGGCTTTTAGCTCTTTGCTTCTATTTTACATTTTAGGTCATGAGAAGTTACCTAAGAGTTCTCTTGTCGGAGTATATGTGTTATTGATATTAGTTGGCTATAGTGAGTAAAAGAATCTAGAACTTTGTTATTTTGTTTCCTTGTAATAGATTTGTCAAACGTGAAATTGGTATTATTTACATTAAACAAGGTTCTTCAAAGGTTGATATTATAGTGAAATTTTTGGTGGATTATGGATATTGAAAACATTCATGAGGATTTATTAGATTTATTATTGGTTATTGATTGGTGATATCTATGTAGAGAAGTTAGTAGGATGTTTGAGATACCTAATATGTTAGTAGAGGCTATGGGCACATAGCACGCTATAGCATTCTAAGTTCTAGGGCATTACAGTTAAAGTGGCATTAGAGCTTAAGTTATGGCTCTTAAAAAAGTTAGAGCTTGTGAATTGTAGGATAATTGAAGTTGATAAATCATAAAAAAGTGTAGGTTATAAATCTTTAGGAAATAATTTATAGGATAGCGAGATGATAAGAGTAGGTAAAATAGGAGGCTTACTTGTAACCAAAGTAAACCATTACCTTAGCTATTTTACCTACATACATGATTTAATTTCTATATCTTCCTTTGGTTTTTATTTGCTTCATTCTTATGTTTTGCATATTATTTAGATATCTATCTACTTACTTCATTTGATTGTACTATCTTTTTGGGTTGCTTTTCTCTTGTTTATTTTGTCTTCTTGGGTTGTCAATTATTGAATGTATAGAGTTGGAAGAGCTTGTAAGATAGAGGGCAATGGAGAAATTTGGTTAAGCTTGTCTTTGATAAGCTCAGTATAATAATTAAAAAGTTAAGTACAAGTACAAAATAACTTTAAATATAAATACTAATCTTTAGTAGTCATAGAGAAAAGATTTGAGAAGCTACTAACAAATTTTTGATTACGTACACACATAATACAATCAAATATATACAACAATTTACATACAAAGAACTATATATATGATTCATAACCCTTAATAAAGACTCAGGCGAAATAGACTAAGAAATGGACCAAAACACTATGATGTGAATGGCTAGGAAAAGGGAAGACACACAGATACTGATATCACATGAGCTAAAAAGGGGTAAGTCCGAATTGCAAGATGGTCTAAAGGATAAACGAAAGTTGAAGGTTAAGTAGAAGGTCCTTTTGCACCAACAATGGATATGACTCACCAACACCTCATATGAGATTACTTGTTACTAGTTCACGCTCAATGGCCTAGATAAGAGTTCTTTAAGGTCTCAATCCTTGTTAAGAAAACATAAGCTTAAGAAGAAGGAAGTGTGAAAATGTTCGAAGTTTAATATCACTATTATGATGTTAATGCGGTTATTACAAATTACATGTAGTTATAAGACCCAATTACGGAAAGTCTTAAGTATATTTAATTTACAAGAAGGATTCCTATAAGAAAAGGAAAGATACATAGTTTACAATGGCAAAGTTGTAAACAGGCAAAAAGGATATTCAATTATAGAAAGGACATTCGGTTACAAAAAGGACAGTACGGTTATCATAAAATGGGCTACATGTTAATTGTCCATTCTATGGTCCCAAAGATATTGTTTGTTGAGCTGAATAGGTTTTGAGTATATTAGGTTGGGGATGGATGCTTGATAGCTTGATTGTTCTGGACTAAGGAAGGATTGGTTTAAGGAGTAGCCCATTATCTAGTTAGCCCTAGTTAGTTAGCTCAACGTTAAGGTAGCTCAACCTTAGCGATGTATCTAGTCGGTAAAAGGCAGGTTTAGTGCTTAACCTTAGACTGATGTATTGAGAAAGGGTTAGCTTGACAACAGGTTGAATACCTCAGGAGACTCTTTAATGAGACAAAGAGCAGTTAAAGCATAGTACCTTAATTGCTCATGATGGAAAACATAATGTTCTTCAAGGCTTAACTCTCTTCAGATAGCTTAGCAAATCATATGGGAAAGTCTTTGAGCTTAGGAGCTAGTGATTAGTTTGTAATCCCTATGATACTTGCTAGGTTAGTTAGATACCTTGGTTGACCCAAACATCTATTATGATGATGTTAATAAGCAAACTAGTGTGAAAGACATAAGGATGTAGGAAATCCATAATGAATATGATAAAACATTAAACCAAGAAGCAAACAAGTAAGACATGAAAATCTTTGCTACCACAAAGACCTCATTAAAATAATAAATAAATAAATAGTAATAATAATACATAATAAAAATTTGATGGATACACAAAAGTTCCAAATACTAAATCACTTCACTAGACCATACAAGATGAACTATAACACATCGAAATCAATTACAACATAAAAGCGTATTATGCAAACATAGTTAATTGTAAATTAATGAAGACAATGAAACTGATAATTAGAATATAGAACATAGAACTAATTTAAAAAGGGGTTAAATAAAAGACTCATGGAAAATTAGCGTCTATACACTTGTATTGAAGTTGATGAATATTTCTTCCTTTTAATGCCATAGCGTATTGTGTCAATTTTGTTGAGTCGATATAAGTTTAGTTAATATGTCTATTTGTGTTCAATCTGAGTATCGATATGATTTGTTGAGTCAATGTTGATATTCATAAACCACATTCATATGTGTACTTATGTTGAGATGTAAAAAAGTATGAACTTTTCAATACTAATCAAAGACAATGAAAGTAAGAAATGTACTTCAATAAGTAATAAGTATGGGTTGAACAAATAAAGAATTTAATTAATTCATACCCCTTACCTCCTTTCAAGAATTAATATATTAACAAAAATAATGAGGAATTGTAAAACTATTGAAATATAATAAAATAATGTTAAACTTGATAAAACTCATTTAACTTAATTAAATTGTACAAAGAGTACATGAGCTTTTAGTAAATTCCCAATTACACTAATAATAGATGCCATAGCGACAATGAAACCCTAAGTCTAATGAAAAGATTAAAACAATTGATACAACTATAAAAATAAGTATAAAAGGACAATAACAATAACTTAAATGTGTAGAGAAGATGTGTAGTGGAGTAACTTTTAACAATGATGTAATTGATGACAATTATGAGTAAAGAAGGAAGGAGTGTATGTTCTCTACCTTGGAGCTTAAGAGTTACCCAATGTGTGTATATTGCTTCTATTCTTTAGTGAGAGGGAAGAGAAGGGGTTTAAGAGTAATAGAGTGAGAAAAGGACTTGGAGAGTAGATTGTCTTACTTATTCATGCCTAGCACCTTTTATGCAATTTACCTTGACATGTAGTGATTGAGGGCTCATCTGTATTAGTTAGTATTAGAAAGCATGCTTGGCAGTAGGTGATAGAGCATTACTACATACGATACACTATAGCCAACCAAACCACCAAATCTATGGTTTAGTGATCTAGTAAAGGAAGAGGTATTTGTCACGTTAACTGTACTACAGATGTCAAATGCTCATTAATGAGTTGCACTAGGTTATGGTTGCTAAAGACAAAGATTGGGCTAAAGCGTTTATCAAGGGCCAGGCAATGCTTAATGAAAGGAGCTGAGCCTTAAGATTACCTTAGATGGTTGGTAGGCATCGGTTCGTCAGTTGAGGATTGATTTGTTTGGTCATTCGTCATTTAACTCGCTAGGCATTTCACGATGTAGGGAATTGGCTTGCCCTAGCTTGGCTTTCTTCATTGGCTTAGGCTCACGAACTCAAGAGGGAGTTGCGATGTGACGCGTAGGACTGTTGGTTGCCTAAGTGCCCACCAAGCATACCTTACGATGGACTTTAGTTGTTAGGCCTTGGGTCGAGCGAGAATCGAGTTCAATGCTTATCCCTCCACTCTCATCAGTGCTTGAAGTGCAAGAGAGTAATCCAAGCTATGAGAGCGGACTAAGGCTTATCCCCCTAAGCAAAGGACTGGTTTTACTACTTGGGTTGTGGAAAATTAATTTCTCATCCTTTAATTCATTACTTTTGTTGACATAACCATTGCATTACTCTATGTGCCATGATGGCTGTCATTGGAAAGTGACATGTGTATTGATGGTCTTTTGAAGAGCTGTTGTGCAAGCGAAGTGACTCTCTATCAAGCTACATCACGAATCCATGTATGGGGATTAATCGGGGCCTTTGGCTAAAGGAGTGGGGCACATAGATACCTGGGGTATAATGCATGTCCTATCATGTGTTCGTGCTCCGAAAGTGGAGAAAACCATTCACCTTCTCGGTTGTCTATATAAAGGGCGGCTTGGGCTTGCACTTTTTAGTTGTCTTCCTCACTTGGGGGAGAACTTGACAAAATTTTGTCTCATAATCCAAATACAACTTCCTTATATGTTTTCAAATTCTTTTAATGGATGATCAAAGTACAACCGATAGTTAAGGTGAGTCATCTCATCCTTCTATATCGAGAGAGGTAGATGAAGGCAACAAGAGCTCGTACTAAATAGGGGGTGGTAGCCCCTACTCCCCCCGAAGAGGCAACAACAACAGTGGTGGTGATTATAGAGGACAAGGCAATAATACTCTCTTAGGAAGAGAGAAGGGAAATGTGCGTGGAGGTGTCGACACTATATGTAACCTAATGGTAAGGAGGCCAAGGTTGGTAAATTGTTGTGGATGATCTATACAAATGAGCATGTATGCTCTTGCATTTCATATGTATCGAGAAGAAGCTTAGATTGGTTCACTAGGTAGTAAAAGCGATGCTTAGGTAATGAGTAGAGGAGTCACGAGAGGGGTAGTAAGAATATGACATAGGGGATGCCCTGATTTTTTACAATGTATGCAAAGCTGTTTGAGCTCAATTTGTAGCTTCCTTTTTCTAAATTCCTAGTTAACTTCTTTTGGTATTTGAAGGTTGTGTTAGGTGATCTGAGTGCAAATGTATGGGTTCAGTTGCTTGCTTTTGAGGTGTTATGCATTTGGCAAATACAATAGCTAACTATGCAGCTTTTCAAGAACTTCGTTTTTAAGAAGGGGTTCCTTAATAGGTAGATTTACATCACTACTCCAGGCATGAGGCTAAGTATCATAGATAAGCCTCCCTATAAGATGGAAAGTTAAAATGAATTCTTCTACTGTACTTGTACCTTAGACCCCCTTGAATTTTTGATAAAGTGGAGGTGCCCGATTGGAGGTACGACATTAAAAGACTTAGGGGAAGAGGAATTGATGGCTCACATTGAGCTCTTAAATTTAGCAGGTTAGAAGAAACTCAAACCCCTATCAATATGTGAAAAGTATAAAAGCGGAGTGCTGTTGTTTGCAATGGTGATAGGTACTTGTTTGTTTAGTCGAAGGGGGTTAGTTAGTTTGTTTGCCACGCCATTTTTCCTTGCTGTTGGAGTAGGGGACATTGAGCTGCTCATTATTGAAATTCTAAGTTTCTTGTTTTGGTTTGTTCTTGTTTTTCTAAGTAGTTCACTTATTGTTTTGTAGTTAGGGATTTAGCATCTGACAAGTTGATGGCAAAGATGCTGACCGTATAAAGTAGGCAGAAGGAGAGTGTTGCGAGACTTGAGAAGAGGAGGTAGCTAGAGAAGGAATGGGAGGGGGAAACATCATGTCATCCGTTAAAAAAGTCCAAGAAGAAAGAGGCAAAGTAGCAAACTCTCTCTGAAGTTATCTAGTAAGCGGCGGGTAATGTGACAATGAGAGTACCTTTGGGTGCTGCAATAATGGCCTTGAGGGCATCTAGTGGAGGGGCAATTCTAGGAGCACCAATTGGAGATGCTATGGTTGAGCTGAACCTCGTGGTACTGGGTACTCGAGTGGAAGTAGATTGGGTAAGCTTAGAGACAACACCTTAGTTAGCTACCTTAGTAGCTATTAAGATTCCTAATGATGAGAATATCGAACCTTTGGTTCATCCAGGGAGGTGAATAGTACTTATGTAACTTGTGGATTGACACGCTTAAAGCTTTAAGCATGATTTAGGTAGCTCGTTATGGGTTGCAATCAATTAGAGGCTTTAGTAGTAATGCAGAGGAGGTGTAATGAGGAAAGTTGGTCACATACTTTCATTGAATTACTTACTTTCAACCGAATCACTAATTGTTAATTATCTTTGCAGCTGTACAACTTGCTAGACTTCATTCTAGCCTATAACCACTCAGTTCTTTTGTTGGAGGGAGAGTAGGTGGAGGCTAAGGTAGAGAGGCTTTATAAGGCATTGGAGGAGAAGGAAAAATTATGCAATGACTTAGTTGCTATGCTCAAAGGCTAGGAACGCTGGCATAGGGTGGTATTTTGTTAGTTGGATTAACTGAATGATGAGCTGAGGAATTTGAAGAGTCCAATACGGCCATGGAGGGTAAGCAATCTACCAAGCTAAAGGCTAGGGAGAAGAACTAGAGAAGTTGAGAGTTGACCACAATGCAAGGGAAGCCAAGCTTTCTAAAGGTGTGGGGCTTTGTATCACAACTTTGGAGGACCCCCTGATTGAGAAGGCTATCACTAAAGTTGAATATGCGATATGCGAACTTATCCTTTCGATATTGGTTGGATGAACCCAAGGTTGCTACTGGGAGTAGGCTGGCTGGCGAGTCTCTAGTGACTCATTAGGAATTTCCACCAGTGGCTCTAATGTAGACCTTAAGCAAGTGGGTGGTGGCGGCGAAGTCACGTAATGGCCAAGGCAACAACAACAACAACAATAAGTTAAGGATGCTTAGGGACGTCCTTGTATTTTTTGTTTAATTTTTGTAATTAGCTTGCATTATGAATACCCATTTTGTAAAATTTCGTTCTATATCTTTGGGTAGGTAGTCGAGATGCTAACCTTTGTTTATGTAGTTTGTTAAACCTATGAATGAAGTTTTGTTGTCATTCTTTGAACTCGTATTTGCCTTATTCTTGGTCGTGGTTTCTTACCTTCATACTATATTTGTATAATTAACTTCCACTTGCTTTTTCATTAAGTCTTCTTAATTGGAGAGGGTTTTCATGGAGCTAACACCCTTATATTGTTTTCTTGAATTGAAAGATTGATTGACCCTCATCTCCCCCATGTGCTAGTGCTTTACACTTATCCTTGATTTTACCTAAGTGTTCTTGTTTTGAGATGATGCTTACTAGGGCATGAAGTTTCTTTCCTTTAAGTAGATAGTGGCTCTTAGGGTTCTTGTTAGGCTCACATTGAGCAAAGGTAAGCATTCGAGAGTGAATCTTGTGATGATGTTATAGGATCTCCTTGGTAAGGAGATCTTGGCAGGGTAGATTTCTTTCTAACATATACTGTCCATCTCATAGAGTTCATTTTGGGTAGCTTGTTTCTATAACAGGTGGAGCGCCTTAGCCAGAGTACCTTCTAGAAGATATTTAATGTTTGTATGGCCTACCAATAATTCTATAGGTATAGCTTTAGTTCCTGAGGCTTTGGAGTCACATGATGATTGACACATGTATGGCTGGGGGCATCTCATAGACCTTATATAAAGGGTATATGGGTCGTTGCCTTCCTATACCAATTACCCAAACAACTTTAATGGGATATACTTAAGAGCTTTCATGAGTATATTCAAAGCAATAATGTTGTAGGATGGTATACTCAAGTTGGGGAGACGAATGCCTTTAACCTTCTCCCTCAAGTTAAATTGTAAGGCATAGACAATTGCTTGATAGTAGTAGTTGGATCATGAGCTATAATCGGTAGGCACACATTGTCTCGAGGTCTTGCCCTCTTTCTATTGCAATGATATCAGGTAGAAGATAGGAAGCTTGGACATAAACCATTACTTGTCTGTAGCGGTTGCAACATAAGGCATTTACCTACATAAGCTTCTAGGTAGTCTCTTTTAAGCACTATCCCACATAACCCTGAGTAGGCGAGGGCAGCTGTGATGATTATGGCTCTATAGGAGGTATTTTCTCCACCCTTACGTAAGATTTGGGGGTCTCATGGGAATCCTCTACTTTGCGAGCCCTCTGGTTTACTTTTGTGTGAAGGATCAACCTTACTTTGTTACTAGTATGGCTTAGACAGCTCGTTACTTTAGGTGGAGTAGTTGGATCAATATTCCTTACTATAGCCTCTATGGAAGAGAGGCTCTATTAAATAGGGTGGCATCTTCACTTGGAGGTTGAGCATCATAAGGAGCTATGAAATTCAGGGCTTAACTAAGTAGAACATTAGGGATGTAGTCACAATATGAGAGCTAGCTAAGACGAGTTCCTCTTAAGGTAGAATTCCTAGAGAAAGGAGTCAAGTAGGGGCTGAGAATAGCTATTCAAGTGAAGCAAATACCTTTAGCATAGGATGTGATTGTATTGTTTTTTATTTCTTATGTAGCCAGGCTTGATATGATGACCCATGAAGCTTTGTACTCCATTTGATCAATGAAATAAAGTCCTTACGCTTGTAATCATCACTTCACCAACTGATTTGCTTTTCTCTAGCATTCACTTTCAAATTTTCTTTAATAACTGTTATGAGAGTGTGCTTATATGGATAAGTGATCAAGGATAAAAGATTGGCTCATGTTTGGAGGTACTAGGTCAATCAACACCTAGGTAAAGCACTTGCTCAATATGTGTAGGAACTAACTTAAGCAAAGCTCAAGGACATATCAACTTGATGTTAGGGATCGATGTAAGGACTGACTTAGGGTAAGCTTAGGGAGGAAAATCAACCTAAGATTGGGGCATTGATATAGATTAGAGCCCTAAGATGATGCCTACATCGTTAGTGCAAGGATAAACTTAAGCGAAGCTTAGGGTTAAAAATTGACCCAAGATGAGTAGCTTGATGCCCCTTGAGGGTACCTACATTGTTAGTGTATGGACTAACTTGGGTGATGCTTGGGGATGAAAATTAACCCAAGATAAAGGGCATCAAGGGGCTCGATGTAAATTAATGCCCTATGAGGGTACCTACGTTGTTAGTGTAAGGACTAACTTAGGCAAAGCTTGGGGATAAAAATTGACCTAAGATGATGGGCTTAATGTAAATCGATGCCTTATAAGGGTACCTATGTTGTTAGTGTAAGGGCTAACTTGTTTCAAGCTTAGGAATGAAAATTGACCTAAGATGAGGGGCTCAATGCAAATCGATGCCTTATGAGGGTGCTCGTGTTGTTAGTGTAAGGATTAAATTGGGCAAAGTTTGGGGATGAAAATTGACCCAAGATGAGGGGCTTAGGAGAAGAAGAGGAACAGATGCGAGCAACTTCATTAATTCATTGCATTCAGCCATAGTTACCAAATTCTTGCTACTTCATTTAGAAAAACTAAGGTCTTAGATTATAAGCATTCCATACCTTGGGGATTGGCTATCCTTCCATCGTCTTAAGCTTTTAAGCATCTTTTCCTACATCATCAACTATTTGCACAAGATCCTCCTAATTAGGGGTAAGTTTGGCTCATCCTTCCTTGGAGTTAGTATCCTCTAACTTTTTACACACTAAGTTACCAAGTTGGAAAACTTTGTGTCGGATGTTGCGATTGTAGTATTAAGTGGATTGTTGCTAATATGCCATAGTACATGTTTGCACAGCATCTTAAACTTCATCAATAGTATTGAGACTCGCCTATAAGGCTATGTGATTAGTATTTACGCCGAAGTGTTGTACCATGCTAGTAGGTAGCTCCAATATAATAAGGAGGATGGCCTCGACTCTAAACATAAGATAGAATAGGGTATCTCTAGTAGTTATCCTATGCATCGTACGATAACCCTAAAGTATGTTAGGAAGCTTGTTATCCCAATAGCCTCCTGCTCGTTCCATCCTCTTCTTAAGACTATTGAGAATTATCTTATTAATAGCTTCAACTTAACCTTTGGTCTAAGGGTAAGCAACCAAGGTGTCATACAGCTTAATGTTGTACTTATTAGAGAAGTCCTTAAAACAAATTAAGGAAGGCCTTGTACATGATGGCATCAAAGAAGTTGTAGAGGCTCATCATTGTCTGAAAGTGGACAAGGTGGCTATCTAGATCACTAGTACCATCATAGGTGTTGAGATAAGGTAGCTTATCGCTAGTGGAGAGCATTTCCTTGAGGATTAAGGATATGAAAAGGCTCTTTGTTGGAGTGGAATGTGATGCTTGTGCGAACGATTAGATCTTCTTTTGTTCATGAACATTGGAAGCACGACAGATGTGCTTATTGAGCTCATCCATATTCATATCTTCATAGTCCTTTGGTGATGACCTCGATGATAGGCAAGTGACTGGTTTACTTGTCGTTGCGTGCTTACCATCCTTATGTGTTTTATTGTAGTTGTGGTTGATTTGCTCCAGATGGTCTTTGTATTGTTGGTGATCGTGCTGAATGTGTCCATATGAGTGCATTGGGTATGCATTAAGCTATTCGTCATTATCACTCGGTTGTGAGGAGGACTCAATTGTCACCACCCTATTTAGACACTTTTAAGATGTGTTCTTGAGTAGTTTTACATCTTTGTATCGAGCTACAGTAAGTTCATAGTACTTTTTGTTTTCTTTTAGCATTTGCTGGATGAGTAACCTTAGCTCTTGGACTTCACTATTTTCATTTTGAGATGGAAGGGGTTGATTTCCTCTACCATGTTAGGAGGTATGAGAGTCTTCTACATGGGAAGCTTGTGGGTTATTGCTTTTGCTTTTAGCCATCGTTATTATGATGGCCTGAAACAGTAGACGCCAAAATGTTGATCATATAGAAGACCAACTAAGAAGTAGAGTTGTTTAGACTAAGCTTTACCTCTTACTCCTTGATACCTGCAAAAGGTCCCCTATGGGTGAGCCTACGAGGGCCTTTTGATGCTTAAGTTAGCAAGGAGGACTAAGAAAAGGGAAGGCGAGCATTGGAGACCAAGTAAGCTGTGTTCACTTGATGTGTATGTGTTGCTTCGCTTCTCTAGTGAGAGGGAGGAAAAGGGGTTTAAGAATAATAGAGAGAGAAATGCACTTGGAAGAGCTAGGTCCAATTGCAATGTCTTACTTATTAGCACTTAGCGCCTTTTATGCAATTTACCTATATACGTAGGGATTAGGGATTTGCTCATACTAGTCGCCAATAGATAGTGTAAACACCCCATTTTTGCCACTATTTTTTTTAATTTTAGTCTCATTTTATTTTTTTAGGCCAGGTTGACAAAAAAATACTTAAAAAATTAAAAAAATTGTAAAAAACCAAAAAGCTTCAAAAATTGGAAAAGAAAAAAAAAATACAACGTGTTAAGAGTCCAAGTTAAGTTAGTTAATTGTTTAAGGTCAGATTAGACAATAGTTGAAAATATACATGCAATTTAATAAATCTTGACTCTCTAAATAATTGAGATTCATTAGAAAAATATATATTTTTTAAATAGTCCAGTAAAGTATAAAGTGGATTTTTATCCAATTTGAAAAATATTTTAACTGGACTAATTAAAATAGACTAGGGATTTATTAAATTTAAGAATGGTGTGTTAAAAAAAATATTTAGCATGTATATTTTAGGCTATATAAAAGGTTGGGATCCATTTGAAACAAGTTGAATTGAGTTAGCTTTAGATTTGAAAATTTAAATTAAAGGTTTGCTTGTTAGAAAGAGTTTAAGTAAAATTGGGTTGGAATTATTTTGCAAGAAAAGACTAGCATAATCAATTAAGTAACACATGAGTAAGCAATAGGTCTGGGGTTCAAATCTTAAGTGAAGGGGCTACTAACATCCCTATCATGTGTTGGTGTGTGACCATCCTTTCCTTAATATATTTTTTTCCTTTCTTTTTCTAGCCAAGAAAGTTAGGGAAAGGGGAGGAAAATTTAAGTAACTTGACCTAACAAGGTATCTTGTTAAATCTTCATCATTTTTATGTAGATTTGGTTAAAATCTTATGAAAAGATTATCAAAACTACCAAATCTACTAAGGATTTTAACTAACATTTACTTAATGAAGAAATGATAAAGATTAATCATCTTTTTGATATAGTTATGGAGGATATGGATTAATCTAAGATTTTTGAAATTCAATTTAAAGACTTATAAAAGAAGCTTTACTGAATCTAGATCGAACATACAGTTCTTCATCTTTGCTGCCGATGGACTTTAATTACAATCATTGCCCACTGTCAAACGTGATATGGTTAACAGATAAACAGGCAGATCTACCTTCAATAACTTCAACTCTAATTAGCCCCACCATCAAACACCATCAACCCCTTTACAATACAATAGAATCCCCAACGTTGACCATCTTCAATAGCAAACATCAACCACTATAATCCACCCAACCAAACAGGAGCAACCAACACATGACTCCCTTCCCAGTTTCAAAAACTGACACTACTACAATGCTTAAACCTAAATCCCTACAAGCACCAACGATAGTAATCCAACTTCGTGCATTGATCACGGTTAAGTACACTCGCAACCCACATACACATGCTACAATAGACTATCGTGTACCATCTCCCATCCATACCTAGTTACCACAGTGTGCAGTACGAAACACCTATGTGATAGACCAATTGACCACCTTATGCAACCCAGCAATGCACCTTAACATTATACGTAACTCTACAATAGCCATTGTCGTGCCTTAAATGCGACCAAAATGCTAGCCACCGCACTACCTCTCAAAACTACCACTTTTCTTAGAGTCATTGCTTACTAACATACTTTTACTAATACATATCACACAAAACCACAATCTCTCGCAAGACTCGTCACTTTAGAGATGCAATGTGAAAGCTGTTGGAGCTACTACTGTTGAGTCTTGCTTACAACCTGACTTGCTTGCATAATAAGACCTAAGATTCGACCTGCGTCTAATTGAACAGTAGGTTGGTTTAAGTTTTTTTCATCAGTTTTTATTTTATTAATTTATCTGCAAGGGTGAATACTAATTTTGTTTTGGTACAGGCGTTATTTACTTCTTAGTTTTATTATGGTGATTGTTAGTTATAGGCTTGATTTTAGTGGTTTCTCTAATAAACACGTGTCATGTTAATTTTTGGCCAACTCAATATCATACATAACTTTGAACTAACATGAAATCTTCTCTTTGTAGGTTCATTTGTAAATAATTATTCTTCACTATTTTGTTCCATTTTTGCATCAAGGTTGCCTTCTTAGCTTCTTCTTCATTTTTTTTTTCTTTCTGAAAAATGAATGATAATAAAGGCATAGTTGTCATTTTTATTATATAATTTGTATTCTTTTCTAAACTTAAATCATTTAGATTTCTTTTTTGTTTGCATTTAAAAAAAAAACTGCATATTTTCTCCCAAAAGTAACGTCTTCTAGATAAAAATTATATTTTCTCACATCTTTAGGATACAATTGTATCTTTTTTCTCAAAAAATTATATCTTGATCGCATATCTTATAATATTCGAATAGGGTTGCGTTTTCATTAAAATTGCATTTCTTATAAATTAGGCTTTTTAGGATTTTTCTAAAAAAGTTTTATCATGTAGAAAATGTTTTTCTCCAAATAAAAAATACTTAATTTGGGTTTTATTTTTAAAAGGTAAGGATTTTTGTAATTGAATGATAAAAATTTAGGGTATTTTTCTAAGGTTTTTCTTAACAACAAATTAATTACATAAAAATATAAACCTAGCTACTTTATGAAAAATAAAATGAATCCACTCTTTAAATTTTTCTAAAAGAAAAGAATAATAGTTTATTTAATCCTGATTTGTAGATATGTAGATACTTTTAGGGCAACTCAAAATTTGTAAAATATTTATTTTTTATTTTATTTTTAGGGATAATTCGTAATTAAAATAATAAAAA
The DNA here is from genome assembly GCA_024138005.1 of Lumnitzera racemosa. Lineage (NCBI taxonomy): Eukaryota > Viridiplantae > Streptophyta > Magnoliopsida > Myrtales > Combretaceae > Lumnitzera > Lumnitzera racemosa. Next base: position 27,886,673 of record JAMXBC010000005.1, read on the forward strand.
AAATCATTTTCATGCATTTTCATATCTTTGCATGTTTTCGCAATTTATTAGAAAAATTCTAAAAATAAAAGCTCGCTAATTTTTTTTTTTTATTTTTATATGGTGACTTTGTCTTTATAAGTTAACTTCCAAGCTCAGTTTTCTAGTTAAAGGTTTTCTGAAAATCATTTTTATAAAATTCATAGACTAGTGGCTTGATTAGAGTTTTTCTACCCATAAACTCTAATCTTACTTTTCTACCAGTTTTTATTGGTTGGTGACTCCATTTTACTTTCACCAAAATATTTTTTTCAAAGAATTTTTTTAAGAAAAATGTTTTTCTTTAATTTTATATCAAGTAACTTATATTGAGTAGGTTAGGTTTAATATAGGTTAAATTAAAGAAAACCAAAATAGGGCTCAACAAACAGGCTGCTTTGTGATGGATGATAGAGCCTCATTATAGGCGATACATTGTAGCTAATTAAACCACAAAATCTATAGTTCAATGATCTGACAAGGGTAGAGGTAATTGATTTGTTAACTGTACTACAAATGTTAGACACTCATTAATGAGTTACAGTAGGTTATAGCCGCTAAAGACAAAGACTGGGCTGATGTGCTCATTTAGGCTAGGTGATGCTTGATGGAAGGAGTTGAGCCTCGGGCTTATCTTGAATGGGTGGTGGGTGTTGGCTCATGAGTTGAAGACTTATCTATTTAATTATTCATCATTTAGCTTGCTGGGTATGTTGCAATGCGAGGAATCGGCTTACTTAGGTTAGCATTCTTCATTGGCATGGGCTTATAGACTCAAGAGGGAGTCGTGGCATGACGCGTAGGATTGTTACCTACTCAGGTACCCACTAGGTGTACCTTATGATGGGCTTTAGTCGTTGAACTGTGAGCTAAGCGAGAATTGAGTACTAATAAGAATTTTATGTGATATTAAATAAGTAATCTGGTATATGATATTATAAGTTTTTCATATGCAAAACTCATGAAACTTGCAAGAATTTTGTGAAATAAAAAAGAGAAAGTATTTTTTCCTACCTTCATTATTTCATGTTTGTGTAATCTTATTACTTGACAAATAAGAAAGAATAAGAGGAAATAATAGAAAATATAAAGTTAGAGTGGAAATGGAGAAGAATAAGAGAGAATAAAAAATGTAAAGTGAGAGAGATGGCAATAGATTCAGTTGTTTGGGGTTATTAACTTAATCTTAGCTCTTTTTTTCTTTGCACTGAAATATATTTTTGTTGTAATATATAATATCATCATTTATTAATATTATTTAATAATTTTGTATATGGTAAATTCATTGTACGATGTAACTAGTGCTCTTTATACTTTAGGTTATAGGTTCCAAGGTGCATAGACTATAAGAAGACCCTATACCCTATAACCTACCTTGCAAGAGTAGGTTTTGGAAAATCTAGACCCAAGACCTATCCTTTGACCCTCAATACCTATATAGAGCTTACCTAATTGAGTAGGATATGGGTACCTATCTTATATAACAAAATCACTTACTTACCTCTATTTATAACTTTACTATATGCTTAAGGTGGGTAGAAAATGTAACTGATTTAATAGAAACTTAAGTTTGTAAAGGTCTAAAAACATAGAGGATTCAAATAAAAGGAGAAAAAATATTGAGAATCTAAATAAAAATATAGATAAAAGTTGAAGATTAAAAGTATATTTTCCACTGTAGTTAAAAAATCTACATAAGACAAAGTTTTTTATGGGAAGGGACCATATGGGATTAGAAAGAAGAAAAAAAAGAAAAGGACTTCCTTAGTTAAGATCCTCATTGAAATATGCAAAATTACTACAAATTGAGGGGATCAATATAAAATTGTTTAAACTTTTGCTTTAAATATCTGTTTAGTTGATAGATGTTCATACCTAATTGTGGCTTTTTCATTGCATTAAGTAGCTCCTATTTTTAGTCCATATTTTATGAATTTGTATTAGAAAGATATATGCTAAACAACTCAAACAAAAAGAAGAACAAATGAAATTGAATATAGATGGCCGTACTATATACCATTCAAGTCTAGCAGCCATTTGTGAGGTTATAAGGGATGAAAGAGGATATTGGATTTTAGCCTCAGAAAAACAATGGAAAATTAATATTCTAATTGAAGAACTATGAGGACTCTTAAGGGATTGAATTATTATTATCATTGCAAATAAAAGGGCCACATAAACGAAGAATTCTATAAAGATAGAAAACTAGGGTAAATGACATGTCATAAATGTAATACCCCTTAAATGTTGTGATAGAACTCTAATAATTGACATGCCTTTTAGTATAGTAGCTTGAAGTATGTCGGAACTTCAAAATTAAGTGTGCTTAGGTTAAGTGATCTCTTAGAAAGCTATTGCACCAATGGACAAGATCTTGCAACATACCATACTAAAGTAGACAATACTTCGATTGGAGGAGTTCCAATCTAGTTGTTAGAAGGTAATATCAAAATAATCCATCAACCATAAGGGTAGAGTCCTCATATGGTATTGGTCCTAAACTTATATAACGAGATTGATAAGGACAATAGTTCTATAAGGGACATGAATTATAATATTCCTTAAATACTAGATGACGAAACTTTAATAATTGAGGCAGTAGGTGCTTTTTAGTGTAACAACTTTGAGTACATTGATACTTTAAAGTTAAGTGTACTTAGATTAGGTTAATCCTAAAATAGGTGACCTCCTTGAAAGCTACTATATTAAGGAATAAAATTGCACAGTGTATCAAGCCAAAGCAAATAAATTGTAAAGCTCGCGAATTTAACTATTTAAGATAAATTGAATCCTAGTACTATAAATAATTCGTAAGTTAATAATGCCTAAGAAGATGAAATTTATAAATTATGAAATGAATATTAATGTATAAAACCATAAAATCAATAAAACTAAATCGTGATAAAAATTTAAACTATTAGCATAAAATTGAGATTGAACTTCGAACTCGAAACTTGATAAAAATTTTATTAATTATGAACTAATATTATACGTAATAAAACTACATAGAATTAATAAAGCTAATCGTGTATATATTATCATAAATAGAGATTGAACTCAATCAATTGTAAAAATCTAAAACTATTTAACTATAATTGAATAATTAATATAATCATGAATAAATATTGCGTATCGGTAATTTTAATGAATATGCTAAAATAACTTGTAAGTATTATAAACCTAATGAGTAATAATTTAATTAATAAATTTTAAATAGTATTTATTAATTATTATTTCACAATTTATATTTGGAAATTCTTAATTTTTTTCTTATTTTTCCTTTCCTTTTTCTTTTCCTCCTTTTCTCTTTTTCTTTTGTTCTCTAGATTTTTCCTCTTGTTTTTCTCTATCTACGTCGCCCACTTCCAGAATATTTCGGTTGATGTTGTGTGGGTTTATTTGCACCATGTGATACTTATTTGCATAAAACAAATCCAAATAGATAAGAGGTTGTTTTGTCAATTAATGAGCATAACTTATCTTGATTTTGTTTTCTTCTTTTATTTCTCTTCTTAATCCTACTATTTGTTGCCTTTCTCATGTCTAGAACAAGAAGTAAAAACACACATCTTTTCCCAACATAGAAACATAAATACTACTGTTCTTGATTTCCTTTGTCTAACCGTGAAACATCTTTCTTCTTTTTTTCAATTTTCTTTTGATTTCAAAGATAACAAGTAAAGAAACAAGAAGAAGAAGGAGCTTTCAATCCATATTTCATTAGGTCACTAAAAGAATAGATAAGTAGTATGTATATTATATTTAGTTTGTAATAAGTATTCAATTGTATTCTTTCTTGTACATATATTATCTAGAATTTCATATGTATTATAGGTGTATTGAGTAAAGTGATAGATATTCTATTGTTATTTTCAAGAAAATCTATGTATCTGTATTGGGATTTTGTGAAAAATTGATCTTATATCTTGTACAAGTACTCATAAGTGTATAAATACTTAGAGTATTCACACATATATATACATGTTATATTTAATTTTGCAAACATTTGGTATAAGGAAATTATGTATATATATATATATATACAAATATGCATGCATGCATAGTATATGTATATTTGGTATTTTTATTATATAGGTATATGTACATGTATAGATACATACATATATAATAGTATTGAAACACCCTTGTTAAGCTAAAACTAATAATTAAGTTGTAAAATTTATTTAGGTCGTATTAATAGAAACTACATTCTAATAGGGAAAGTTTCAATTTATAAATCTTAGTTTGATTCTAAACTTAGTGTAAAGTGTATCCTATATAATAGATATCTAATTTAAAGTTTCGGTTTTATTTTTTTAAAACACTTATTTTACATACGATTTAAACGGACAAATTTTATTTTACCTAAAGATATAGATATTTTATTGGTATTATATATATATATATATCTTACAATATTTACATTTTTATATTTTATATTTCCCTACTTTAGATTTTAGAATATTTTGGAATGTTAAACACCCTAAACCCTGCCCTAAGTTTTTCTTTCTTACACCGCTTTTTAATATTTCTCTCAATCCACTCTCCCTCCTTCCTCAATACAATTCTCTCTCTCACCATTTGTAATTCATTCACCCTTTCACTAATTAAAACAATCAAACTTCCCCTTCTTTTCTCCACCATTGGACCTTACCTCTCCTTCATTTGTTCTCTTATTCACCATTGAAATAAAAAACATAGATAGCCCCCTTCACTTATTAAATTCTCATCGAATAGGCCCCACCACTCCTTCTCAATTTTCAATCCCTTACTGGTTCCTTTTGCTGGACCACAATTTTCACTCTTGCCTAATCATTCGATGGATATCACATACCTCGCTATTTTCTTGTAGTTGCAATTGAGTTTCAAGATTCCTTCTGATCATTGTTCTGAGTGTTATTCCGATAAAATTAATTATCGATAATTGTTTTAAGTTTTGTAAACAAAGTATAACTTTTGATTTATTTAATTTCGAGTAGGTCTACTATCTTACAATGATTCCATATTCATCAGATACTCTTATCTTGGCGTTATCATGCAAGTTGTCTTGGTATCGTATACATAGTATATTATTTTATTTTATTTTTATTCTCCTAAATTATTGTAAAAAGTAATTATTCTTCTAGTAGATAGATTTTTTTTTATATATAAATTGAATTATTCATTGTGTCGTGTATCAAACTATTTGATACATGTATAATTGTGAAGTTAGGTCACTTTTTTCTATTGGATGTAAAGTATGTTAATTCTTGTATCATATATGTATTATTTTAATTATCGGTTTAGCTATTTGCAATTTCATTATTTTATGTTATACATTGAATTTAATATTGACGGTATTATAATTTAAGTATTTTTATTAGAATAATTATTATGATTATATAGTATATTATATTAATTGTAAAGCATGTCTATTGTAAATACAGATTGTTAATATATTCTTTTTTTTTAATGTATTTCTACAAATTATGATATTATCCGATCAAGTACGTATTCTTTTATTACTATATCAATTAGTAAAATTATATATTTTGACACCCTCGTCATATATCCTCTTCATATTTTCTTATATATATATGTATATATATATATATTTTACTTTATGACTTAAAGTAATTAAATAATATTTTATAAATAAGTCAACTTTTTGTTTTTTTGTATTACATATTTATGCTATCTTTAATTTCTATTATTGAATTATGATTGTATTCGATTATTTTCTTTTGAAACCTTGATTGGATAATGTATAGGTTCATAAGTAACTTCTAGATATAACTTAGTTACTAAGTGTTTAAAAGTTAATGTATGTGCTTATTTTTTAAATAGATTCATGGTGGTTATTGGTTTCCCTTATTGAGGTTTGAGCTTTTGTTTTGGGTTGTGAGATCAAAGTCCTATATTCGATTGTGGAGTGATTCTAAGTACGTGGTGCTTGTTTGTATACTTGTGTTTGTTAGTATGCTTATGCTTGTTAGGATTTAGAGTGTAATCAAACTAATATATATTAGACTTAAAAGAATAGTTGTTGGTTTTATTTGACTCGCTTGCTCTAGGGGCCCGTAATGGCATAGCTGGAATTTTAGGTTTTTAGTCTTTGGACTTTAGACTTTGGGCATAAAAGACTTAAAAGAAAATGTATATTTATATCTATTTATATATGTAGACAAACATCAAGGTATGGTGGGGTCATGAGTATCCCTTTGTTGGTTTCTGGCTTAAATTAAAGATAATTAACTTGATGTTTGTTTATATTCTGTTATGGTTGCATTATATGCATGTATATGTTTTAGGCTTGATATTCATGTATGTTTGTACACTCGTATTGAGCTTCAACTCACTCTTCTATTTTTATAGCTGCAGGTTAAATCGATAAATTTACAAGTATGGAAATTGATATCCTTGGATCAAGAATAATAGGTAACTAGCTTAATATGTAGTAAAAGATTAAGATCTAGTTATTTAGTTTATTTAGGGCTAAAGTGACTCACCTATAAGTCACTCGAGTTAATGTATTTGAAGATTTGTCATTTAGTATATGTTAAGAAGTTATTACTAGTGATTTTGGAGATTGTAGCTAGTTTTAGAATCTTAATGTGTTCTTAATAGATAGGGATACGTGGCGAGTTGTGACGCCCTCTAGTTTCAGGGCATTACAAGTATACATATTATGTATTTTCAATAAATATATATATGTAATTATGGCCGTATATATATATACGTATAAAATACGAAAATACAATTATGTATATATATACCCATACGTATAGCATATGTAGTATATTTACAATTATAATATCATATTACATAATTATATATATATATGTATAAAATACATATATTAGTAGTGTAGTATAAATCAATATACAAGAATACTTAAATAATAGATGCATAATATACTAAAATATTAGATTACTAAATAAAGTAAATTAATATATATATATGAACATATGCAATGGAATTCAAAAACAAGGAAAAACAATTAATTTACTAAATATAATAAATAATATAATTTTGTACATACTACATAAAAATAAAAAATAGGAAAAAAATTGAAAATACATAAAAAAACTTCTGAAATGATACATGGCAATTTCCTTTACTGCTGCGTCAGCATTTAATTAAATATAATTAAGTTAGTAATTAAAATAATAATAAAATAATTAAGTAATTAGAAAATTAGTAAAATAGTAAAACTGAATTAAAAAGGTATTAACCCTCAAAAACGACAAAATACATAAATTATAATTAAATATAATAAAATTAAAAAAAATGTAAAATGTGAGAATTAGATATTTATTAAATAAAAAATATGTAAAGAAAAGATTAAATTAATAGTTTGAATTGTTTAAGTCAAAATAATGAATTTGGTAATATTTTTACATCACGATGAAAAATGCAGGTTATAATGTCGAAAATAGACCCTACTATGAGAAAATACATCTGAAACAATAAAAATCGACTGTAAGTTCATAAAAATTGGAGTTAAAACAAAAAACTTGCATACGATTCAAAATTTAAAATAAATTAAGAAAAGTAAATAAAACATTTAAATTAAACTATATTTATACCATGCTTAGGTTATAGTAAGGAACTAAAAAAATAATTATAGATATTTAGTTAATTGATGAAGCTAGTTTTTTAGAATACTTATAGATTTTTTTATTTTTTAGGTACTCAATTATCAAGAACTGGAAATCTCAAAGGTTAGGAGATTGAGCATTAAACTAGATGAGAGAGTTTTTATAATCTACTATCTATTTACTATTTGATATTTGTGTACTGCTTGTTGGTTGATATTGATAGCTTTGTGTGATATCATCTGTGTGCTTACTTTCTTAAAACATTAAATATGGATATCTGACCAAAATAATATGTTATTTTTGTTGCATGTGTATGGCTTAAGTGCTATGGTGATGGAGAGTGTTAGCTTTGTAGATTTTTGAGAAAATTACCTTTGGAAAACATGTTCTTTTAATCTTAAATATATTTTATATGATTTCTGCGAAGGCTTGCAGTGCCCCGTAAATGACATTTTTATTGTTAAGACAAAACTAATATAGTATCTCCATTTGATTGTAAGAGAACTCGCATATTTACGCCCATAGGGCTTTAGATATATTTTGATAGCTAGAAGACTCGCTTTGTGTGCTTGAGGGGCCTTAGATATGTTTAGTGGATGAGCCCAAGTTAGGGTCCACCTATATTGATTGCTACTCTTGGCTAAGGTAATAGTTGAGTATTGTCTTAAGGGGTAGTGCCCTTAAGTAGCCTCATGTAATTAAGGTGAGGTGCTTTATGTAAGTAAGTATGGAAAATAATTGATGTGTAGACAACGTAAATCTACACCTTTCATAGTTCTAGACTCCTATGAATGTGTTATTTGCATTCACTACATATGCATTCATTTTGCTTGTAAATAGATTGCATGGGTACTAATAATGTTTGATAACTTTCTTGAAAGGTTGTAGTGAGAGATGAATTAATTGAGTCGTGGTTTGCTCATTCTCCTATAATTTCATTTGTAGGTTCCTTTAAACTGGGATCAAGGAAAATCTTGAGAGTAGAGTACAAATCGGAATAGGTATGATAATGTTAGAATTTATTGAAATGTGTATAGCTGGTAAAAAAACAATTTATGTAGAGAATATTTATTTGATAAGACTATGTATAATATCGTATTTCTTGTAAATTATTATGTTGTTTTACCTAATTTTAGTATTAGGTAACGGATATCAATTCTTTGCAATTCTGAGGACTATAGAATATCGGATATCCATAGTCATTTATATTTTATAGTAAGATAATTAATTAAAAATAAAAAATCTTAATGAATAATTGTTTAGAGTCTTGCAAACTTTAACTTGTAAAGCGGTTTTCGTATTATGAGTGCACATATGATTTGAAAATTTTAGGTAATCTTACTAGGCCCCCTTTAGGGTCAGAACACAAATGCCTTAGAGAGAGGAGGTCTAGTTGGGTCATTAGAATAAAGATAAAGTTATTACTAATGTATCAAATGTTGAGTTAGAGGATGGAGAGGTCTACTTAGTATTTATAGGTTACAGAATGTGTGATATGCAGTTTAGACTCTAAGGTTGCTTGCCATATCTATTGCAAGAGAGGTTAGTTTAAAAGTATAAGCTTGTCTAGAGTGATTCTATGCATATGGTGATGGTTAGAGGCTAAGAATTCCTAGTTTAAATGGAGTTTGAGTTAAAAAATGTGATGGGTAGATTTGTATGATATAAGGTATGAGGTATATACTGGAGCTATCTTAGAATGTTTTTATTTTTTGACTTAATGGATGATGTAAGCTATTGTAGTCAAATCTAGTAGCATGGAAGCATCTCATGGATGTTTGGTTATAATGGGAAGATTGACATCTAGAAACTCATTTTTGTTGCAAGGATCAATGACTCCATGTAGTTTTGTTGGACATGTCAATCACAATGAAGGATTATGGAAGGTTATGATTAAGAGGGAGTGTATGTATATGTATGTAGAAAGCTTTAAGGGGGGAAGGAAAAAAAATGAACTCTATTGATTCATTTATTGGAATTGATTCAATTAAATAAACAAGTTTAGAACATATCTCAATGCCCAATGTTTAAAAGGATTGTCATCTATACATGTAACAAAAGTAAGTTATCACAAGTTTCAATTTTCAAATAAGCCAACAATGCTAATTGTTGGTCTTGATTAAACAATAAAAAAGTGGGTTAAATTGATTATTTAGAGTTTTGGAACCTTTTTAAAATATCATTTTTAAATACTTTGTAAGAATTTATTGTTGATAATAGAGGATATCACAAGGTACCTAATATAAATAAATACAAGAAAATGAAAGTAAGAAGTTCAAAAGATCAAGTTTAGAATCACTCATTTCTCCTGTAAGTCATTCCACTCTATGCTATATTCATGCTAAGATTAACTCGTCTACACTAATCATTCCATAATTTGAGAGACTAATATTAGTGGAAGCTTCACACTACTAGTCCTACTCCATTTCTTACTTTCACACTCAGTGTAAACTATACAAGTCTATCGAAACCAATACCTTCTCTCAATTATCCAACTTAAATGATATCAAAGCAAATAAGGAAACACACTTAGCATCAATCCTCAAAGAGTTTGTCTAAAAAAAAAAACTATATGATATTGATAAAGTCGCAAATGAGTTGAGCATAATGTAGCCTTTTAAAAACTACCAAAATTGATTTTTTAAAAAAAAATTTTGGTATTGTAAATTTTACAAATTTTTATAGATTTTAGATTAAATAGGAATGTAAAAGAATATAAATGAATTGATTTATTTAATATGATTCACCAAGAAACCAAATCAAACTACATTTTCTTTTTAATTTCAATTGATATAACATATAATAAACATTATTAGGGTCTTAATTTGATCAATTGATTAAATTAATTGATATGACAAACAATTGGTTTGTTCACCACAATTCCAAACTGATAAAAATCAAGATTTAATTAATTGTAAACTAAATGACAAGTTTGCTTTAGATGAATATATAGGAAGCATTAAGAGATCCCAAGAGCATAGAAGTAATCTTACATTGAATAACAAGAATTTAATAGTAAAATAATAATAAAAGAATCCTAGGCTAAATAACAAGAAAATAATATAAATAATATAAGAAATCAAATAGCCTAAAAATTATGAAAAATAATAAATCTTCATTACAAAAGTCTTATATTCTCGATGCAAATTGGCACAAATCCATGCATATATTTTCCAAAGTTAGGCTCTATAGTTCTACTTCTAGAGTAACACTTACAGAAAAGTCAATAATCAATTAATGAGCAATTGATGTTGTCGTATATCTTTTCTCTTATTATAGTTGTTGATAGGCATTTTTTATAAATAAGCCTAAGGCTTATATCCACTTGTTTGGATACAATATCCACTCGTCTACTATATATACAAAAGAAGACCCTAAGGAAGGAGATTTCACTTTCATTCTTTCACACTTATTATAATTTTATGATTTTACTCTTCCATTAACAAGGTTGACATAAGCATAAGAGTATCCGTATCGGACTACCCTCTGGTACCCCTTATAGTTGTGTTCTGTCTTGCAAGTGTTTGTTTGCTTGGAAGAAATTTGATACTAGCAATAGTTTCATTGTTTTTTTTTCAAGTTTATTTTTATTTTCTTAGTTCTTCAAATTAACTTCTCATAATCTTCTACTTTTGACGTTTGAAGAACCGGTCTTTGAAAGATCTACAAAACATCCATTAACTAGAATCTTCTTGATCATAATCTAGTAAACATAAAATGACGTGGTAGGAGACAAGTTGAAGTATCCTCAACTAGTCTTTAAGTGTGAATTTTAACTCCTATAATCTTTTAATAGATGTTAAGATCTAAACTCAAATATCTTTATTTAGAAAGAAATATCTCTATGTTTATAATTTTTAAGCAAAATCCAACTTAATCTTCTTCAATTGCAAAGAAATCTCTTGATATCTTTTTGAAAATTTAAATTTGAACTGTCATATTCATACTATGATTAGCTTCATACATCCGTACATTCTAGATTTTCCTAGAAATGATAATGTTAATAGCTTCTAGAAAACATTCTTAGATAATCCCTAAATCATCCTCAAAATTGATTCATTGTTGTAATTTAGAAGGTTATGTTACACAAATATATTTAACTAATTGTTCTATTTTTCCTTATAAAATCGTGACTTAGTTATGTTATTCACCTTTTTATATCTTAAGGGTTCATGATAATTTTTTACAAATACTATACGCTAGTTACCTTATCTTTGAAGTGCTTGCTACTCTCTTAAGAACTAGCATAAATATTGAGTGATCTTAATCCTTTTTTTTTTTTTATCTTTCCATTATTATCAATCCTTAGTGGCATTTGTATGCAACATAGAAATCCATTAAAAACTCATATCTACTTTAGTGCTTTGTGAGTGATATATAACATCAATTTAGATACAAGCCAATCTATTGTTTATATTAATGAATTATATCTAATATCAATGATGTCTATATCCTTTCATTTTACCCTTAAACGCTCGGAAAACCCAAAATGCCAAATGTGCTACCCCTAAACTATTGTTGCACACTACCCATATGGAACCAAATCAGTTCTTTTAATTTGCTCATATCAATATATATAGGGCTAATATGAGTTTCGTTTGAAAATATTAGCGATAGAGTTATGATTATTGGAGTCATGGAAGTGACAATATAATGGGTTTGTAGCTATGTGCATACAATTGATGTGGTTATAGTGGTGGTTTTTTGGTTGCTAGGCTCTTTTTATTTAGCAAGTATACAGGCTTAATGTGAGGTAAGCATTCTAATAAAGTACTCATTTGAGGTAATAATCCGAAAAAACAACTAATTTGATAGGATTAAGGAAATGGTAAAAGTAATTATATATTATTGAAGTACCTCTTTGTTATAATTTTTCTAGTTCACTAACAACTGTACCTCATTAAATTAATGGCTCTTTTTTTGTTCTTCTGGCTAGATACTATAATACATTTATAGTGCATTTACTTTGGTAAATAAAATAAGCCTATAATATAATAGCTGTTATTGAGGACTAGAATAAAGTCATAATAACTTGTGAATCAGTATTATATTGCTATTTGCTGATTTTATTAAGGGTATTCCAGGGAAAAGAAAATTAACTCTAATACTAGATAGCTATTCTAAGGTCCGAGTAATGAATTACTATTCACTAATATTTTATAGAGAGGTTCCCTATGAATTTAGTATAAAGGGCCTCAAATGTAATTTGAAATTGCTATTATAGTAAAGTGAACATGTTATAAGTGTTTGCAAAAATAACTACGCAAAATGGACCATGGCCAAAATAAGATTTTGCCAATTATTCTAAACTCTAATAATTAAGGTTAGAACAATAAATGTTAATTAGGCTTCAAATCTAACCTGCACTGCCTATTGCATTTATTATGGGCATCGAAGTCACCTTAAATGTTTCAAACCTATTTGGTTTGGGCTCAAACTTAAACAACTCATTTCTTACTTTTCTTTTCACTTTCTCGAACCCTGCAAGATGTTCATATTATGACTTAGACAATCACAATTCTAAAACAAATTCCTTAGAAGAGTTAAAACTTGTCTTCTATATTCTTCTTGTTTAAATAAAAATAATACAATTGAGAAGTCATAGAAACCTTACCCTCACCAATAACTATTAACATCCTCTTCATGCTTTACATATAAACGATGCTCAAAGTTGAACTAGTAAATTCTCCTAGAACTTCTTTGATGTATTTTCCAAAAACTAGGCATAGATGTCAAACCTAGGGAAAAAATGAAAAAATAATAATAAATTAATAAAGGCATTGACTATTAATGTTGCTTAACTGAATAATGGTGTTAGCCTTTATGGACTTTAAGGATTAAAAATTCACTAATTTAATAATTAAACTAGATTGGATTAATTTGCAGAAATGATATGACTCACAAATTTGGAAATCATCAATCTAAGATGGTAATATGATATGATTTGCTGAATTACAATCATAGAGTTTTCAAATGACACATATGATATGACACATGGATGAATAAAACGAAGGCCTTTTTGTTGCCATAACCAATGTTAATTAATAAATAAGGAATTGGGAATACTCTAAAAAAAATGCTTCTATTGACAAAAGACTCATAATATTACATGGGAGTATTACAAGAATATTAATCAAATACAACTAGAGTAAAACAAAAATAAGGAAAATATAAAAAAATAAAAGATATAACAAATTTTTGAGTCAATCAAAATAGTACAACACACATAACATAGTCATGAAGTTGCTTGTACTGGTTAAGATGCATACTACTTCCCCTATTAATTGGCATGATACCTTGATTTGTGTTTCTTCTCCTTTGTATTTTAATCTTGGGTTGATGGTCACATTATGCTTGACTAAAAAGTAATTAAGGTTTAACAATGACAATAGAAATGGAATCATGCACCCTAAATATAAGAGCCTATATGACCTATGGTCTCATTTTTGCCTTTGGTTATTTCTAACAATCTACTCTCCAAAGAGCCTAGCCAATAAGTGAAGCAAGTAAGTTCTCTTCTTTTTTTATTATGCTATTTTGATTTACTAGTTAAGAATCTACCTTAACATAGAAGATGTCATAATAATATTAAGATAAAATAGTCTTAGAAGGGAAAGAGTTGTAAGGTTTGGATTCAAGCACACCTTAACTAGTAAGTGATGTTATCTTACGAGAAGAGAGAATTTATGAATGGCTTTTTTTGTTTTTTTCTTAATCTTAGATGTTTGCTTTATTTGAATGTAGTTTAAATCATTGAATAAGGGTATAGCATGGAAATAGCAAGAACATGGTAATCAAGGTAAGTTCTTTATCCTTTGTTATGAGATTATTGTTTTGAGAAAACATACTTAAGTGCTTTCCATAGACTAGGGTATATGGAGATTCGAGAGGGATATTTTCATGGTGTTTAATGTGCTAAGAATTAAGGTAGAAAAGGGTAGAGAAAGGATTGATTGAAAGAAAAGAGAAGAATGAATTTCAAGTGGAGCATGAGAACCATGATGTGTTGGTTGGGTGTGTTAAATAGGATGACCATCATATTCTTGTACTTGTTAGCACGGCCGAATATATGTTTGGATTAGGCTATGTACCCTTCGATTCTTTTTCCCTTCTTTGCACAATCATATTCTTTTAGACTTAGGCCATTTACTTTGTTTTCTTCTCTTTTATATATTTTAATAATTGTTTTATCCCATGTTTTGGGCATAAAATACTTATATGATAGTTCAAATGCCTAATAAGACAAGTTTAAGTGCTTAATAGACCAAGTTTAAGAGCTTTAATCTTGAACTTAACCTTAGAAGATTTGAGAGATAGTATAGGTTGTCTAGTTATAAAGTTAATAAAAGTAAGTAACTTTGTAATTTTTAACTCGTGTAAAAATGTTTGAGTATAATTTAAGGTTAGGTTTAGTGATACCCACTGCTTAGGAGTCAGGTACTTGTTAACCTTGTTTACTGCTTGTACTCAGGATAGCTAATAGTAAATAATGGAACCAAAAAATATCTAAAATGGAAACTATTTGTTGCTTGTGCTTGGATAAGCTCAAGGTATCACAATACCAATATCCCTAAGGTAAAACCTGAATTAAACTTAGGTAGCATTGTCTAATGTGCTGCACAATTGGCAGTCATGGTACTAGTATCGAGCACATCCATGAATATGAATGGGTATTTGGGATTTAGAGGGCTTATATGGAAAACAATGACTAAAATTGGTTTGGATGTGAATGTAAGAGGATATAAAACACCTTATCACAAACATAAAGAGGATTTTTTATTGAAATAGATTTCGATATCTCCTATGAAACCAAATCAAACACACAAGTTCTAATGTTGGGTAGTTATAACATACCTCTCAACCAGAAGAAGCTCACAACACTCTAAGATTGGAATGATATGAGTAGAAGATTGAAGAGACAACACTTAAAAATCAAGTAAAACTATGAGTTTACGTTAGTTAAGCTTTAATAAGCTCATACAAAAAAAAAAAAGGATTTAAAGTGCCTTCTTCATTAATTGTTCAAGAGTGTTTGTTAATTACAAGATATTGCTATTAATAATCATTCCTAAAACACTAATGGCAAAACTATAATAATTTACAAGGCTTTAAACCTTAAGGATTAATCCTACTAGTTAAAACATTAAAATAATAAGAATCTATGCAAAACTATGCATTTCAAGATAAAGGTCGAGATGTAGGTTCATCTAAGCTGGAGTAAAATAGGCCTAGTCTAGTTCGGAGTAAGTCAGCAATTGGATGTCTAAGCTTAAGGAAGAGGTAGTGAAATTCTACTACACTTAGCTAAGCTCCCTATTAAGTTAACCTACAATTGTTGAACTAGTAAAGAGGTTAGCCTGTAAGTTTAAGTTGTTGAGTAGAGAGCATGTTAGTAGACCAAGCTAGGCTGAGCAGGTCCATCATGCCTTCATCCAATCTAATTGGGCACATGAGCCTGCGTTTGAGTAACTAAGTTTCGCTCGATAAGGCTTCTATTACCCTATCACTATAGTTGTTTGTGTAAATGCTATGCTTGTACTTGGTTACAAAGGTGCTGGTTGGTTGCACAACTATGTGTTTTAGTTATGAAATTGACTTTATCTTATTTGTTTTCTAAATGAGTGATCATCCTTAATTAGGCAAATATAAATATGACTAAAACATTTAAAGGACATACATTGCATCTTAATAAATGATGGGTAGGTTTCTTCGGGGTTCTTAGAGTATGTTATAACTCCTTTGATAAGGTGTAATATGTTGGCCTTTTCCTATCCTTTGTCAAATTAAGTAATAGAAGAGGAGATGGTGGCAAGGTAGATTGAATGTGGTCATAAGAGGAGTAATGTCTCCATTACACAATCCTAGGTTTGGCTATAATGACAACATGGCCTTAATGTTGGCATTATGTCCTTCATATGTAAACTCCTTAACCTAGGTCATAAAGGATGTAATTTCTTTAACCTCATAATAGATTGGATAACATCGTATAGATGGCATACTGCTTGCTCATACATTGTATTTATTAATTGGTTGATAACATAGTTGCTTTGCTTAAGTTATAAATCCTTTTTGCATCTTGCCCTTTACTAAGCTATAGTTTGCTCACTCTTCTATAGATTTTTACATAGGTCCTGATTCATTATGTCCAGTAACAATCATCTTTAGGTTTACAATGCTTTTAAGTAAGGCTTGAATAAGAAGAACCTATTATTGAACTTTCTTTTTGTACCCTTTTGGCTTCTTGGAATCGGCTACGTCTCCTATGCAACTTAGCCTGACTCTTGCTTTTGAGTTATGTTAAGTACCAAAGTACTTTTATAAATACTCTATATGGAATCTTATTATAAATATCAGTTTGTTATATATATATATATACATATATATATATAAATATTTGTATATTTGTGAAATTGTGAATGCTTTAAAGTAGTTTTATTGTATAAGCCTTATGTATGTTAGGTTTATGGTGGGGAGTAAGCGACCAATATTTAGCATAAAGTCAATATACATGGTGGACTATTATGGGTTGATGACATTTTAGGCCTGATAGTTTTCGACTGGTATAAGAGTGTGATTCTGAAGAACCACCTCTAAAGCGTCTTAATAAAACTAATAAACCTTATATGAAGAAATTAAGCATGGATAGTAATGGGTACTAAATGTTTGAAACATAAGATATATACATATATATATATATGATTAATATAACTTTAGGCTAAATAAACTATAACTTAAAAGTTATCCACGTGCTGATTTGTTGTTTTATTTTACTTAATAGGATAGAAGGTGTTTGTCCTAAGTTGCTTAGGTAACTAATTTATTTATTTCTAATTTCATTGATTTATCATTTATTTTATGAATTTTAAACAAAAAAAGGTATTTTGTTAGATCACATCATTGCTTCTTTCGATTTATTTATCTATTTAATAAATAAATAAAAGCTCTATCTATTAATATGTGTAGGCTTGGACCTACTAAAAGACTCCCAAGAGCCAGAAGTATTGAAGGGATAGCCATAGGAATGGGCACATCATGACATCGTAAGATGTCTAAGTGGTGGGGTGAGAAATCACCTATAGATTATAGAACGTGTATGTTATGGTTACTTCTTGAGATGGTAGATTGGTTATTGAGGGGCTAGTTAGTAGCTCAACTACATGTTTTAGCTATGAACTAACTTTGCTTGGTGTACTTTCCAAATGTATGATCACGCCTAACAGGACTAATATGAATACAGTTAAAACTTTTAAAGGACATGCATTGCATCCTAATAGAGGAATGGTAGCATTCATTGGCTATGTTATAACTCCTTCCACAAGGTGCAGTATGTTGGACTTTCTTCACCTTAAGTCAAACTAAGTGATAAGAGAGGAGGTGGTAGCAAGGCTGATTAAAGGTAGTTACAGGAGCAGAATTGTCTCCATTATGTAAGCCCATGTTTGGCTATAAGGGCATCATGGCCTTTATGTTGGCATTGTATCCTTTAGATGTAAACTCCTTAACTTAGGTTAAAAAGAGTGTAATTTCTCGAACTTCACAATAGATTAGATAACGTCTTGCAAATGGCATATTGCTTGCTCAGGCATTATATTTATTAATTGATTGATAACATAATTGATTTGCTTAGCTTGTACATGCTTTTTGTTACCTACCCTTTACTAAGTTGTGTTTTGCACACTTCCATATAGATTTTCCAATAAGTTTTGACTAATTATGCCATGTAACGACAATCTTTAGGTGTACAAGGGTTTTAAGTTAGGTTTAAGTGAGAAGAAGCTATTGTTAGACTTTCTTTGTATACCTTCTTGGCTTCTTAGAGTCAACTATGTCTCTTGGGCACTTAGCATGACTCTTGCTTTTGAGTTATGTTAAGTACCAATGTACTTTTATGAATACTTTGTATGAAATTTTATTATAAATATAATTTTCTAATATATGTAAATATTTGTATATTTTTGGATCTGTAAATGCTTTAGGGCGGTTTAATCGTACAAGCCTTGTATATGTCAAGTTTAAGTTAGTAACTCAGGGACTAAGCGACCAATTTTTAGCATAAAGTCAATATACATGGTAGAATATTATGGGTTAACGACTTTTTGGGTATAGTAGCTTTCGATTGGCATTAGAACATAATTCTCAAGAACCACCTCCAAAGCATCTTAATAAAACTGATAAACTTTATAAGATGAAATTGACTGTGGATAGTAATGGGTGATAAAAGTTTTAGACATATTATATATATATATTAAGAAAACTTTATGCTAAATAAACTATAGCTTAAAAGTTATCTACACGTTGATCTATTCTTTTGTATTACTTAATAGGAATGAAGGTCTTTCTCCTAGGTTGCTTAGGTAACTTTTAAGTAGTGGGGTAAGGTATTACCTATAGATTATTAAATACCTATGTAGAAGCTACTTCATGAGATGGCATATTGGTTACTAAGGTATTGGTTAGTAGCTTAGCTACATGTTTTAGCTATGACCTAACTTTGTCTAGTGTGGTTGCCAAATGAGTGATCATCCTTAGCTAAACTAATGTAAATACTATTAAAACTTTTAAAGCACATACTTCCTAATAGATGATTGGTAAGAATCTTTGGCTATGTAATAACTCCTTCGATGAGGTGCAGTGTGTTGGCCTTTCTTCACCCTTAGTCAAACTAAGTGACAAAAGATGAGGTAGTGGTAAGGTAGATCGAAGGTGGTACTAAGAGGAGTAATGTCTCCATTACGTAAGCCCAAGGTTAGCTATAAAGGCATTGTTACCTTAATGTTAGCATTGTGTCTTTCCTATGTAAACTCCTTAACTTAGGCTAGAAAGGGTGCAATTTCTATAACATCACAATAGATTAGATAACGTTGCATAGATGGCATGTTGCTTGCTCATCTAATGCATTTATTAATTGATTGATAACATAGTTGATTTACTAAGCGTATATATGTTTTTTTGTCTCTAGCCCTTTACTAAGCTATGGTTTTCTCACTCCCTGTTAGATTTTCCCATAGGTTTAAACTAATTATGTCATGTAATGACCATCTTTAGGTGTATAACAAGTAGGGCTTAAGTGAGAAGAAGCTATTATTGGACTTTCTTTTTGTACCCTTATGGCTTCATGGAGTTGACAATTTCTCTTAAGCAACTTAGTCTAACTCTTGCCTTTGAGTTGCGTTAAATACCAATGTACTTCTATAAATACTTTGTATGGAATCATATTGTAAATATTGGTTTGTTATATGTACAAAAATGTATATATTTGTTGAACTGTGAATACTTCAGAGCGGTTTTATCATATAAGCCTTGTGTATGTTAGGTTTATGTTTGTGACTAAGTGACTAAGTGACTAGTTTTTAGCATAAAGTCGATGTACATGGTGGACTATTATGGGTTGACAAAATTTTGGGTATGATAGTTCTCAATAAGCATAAAAGCATACTTCTCAAGAACTACCTTTGAAGCATCTTAATAAAATTGATAAACCATATTAGATGAAATCTAAAGTGGTTAGTAATGGGTAATAAAAGTTTTAGACAGAAGATATATATAAATATATTTATATTTATATTTATATATATAAGTAAATATATGATTAATAGAACATTAGCCTAAATAAACTATAACTCAAAGGTTATCCACGTGATGATTTATTGTTTTGCATTACTTAATAGGATTGAAGGTATTTCTCCTATGTTGCTTAAGCATCTTTTAAGTGGTAGAGTGAGGAATCACCTATAGATTATAGAACTCGTATGTAGTGATTACTTCTTAAGATGGCAGATTGGTTACTAAGGTGCTAGTTAGTAGCTTAATTAGATGTTTTAGTTATGATTGACTTTGTTTGGTGTGCTTACCTAGTGAGTAATCACTTATAATTGGACTTATATAAATACGATTAATACTTTTAAAGGACATGCATTGAATTCCAATAGAGGATAGGTATGATTCTTTAGCTTCGTTATAGCTCCTACGATGAGGTGTAGTATGTTAGCCTTTCCCTATCCTTAGTCAAACTATGTGATAGGAGAGGATGTGGTGGCAAGATAAATCTAGGTAGTTGTAGGAGGAGCAATGTTTCTATTGCATATTCTTAGGTTTGGTTGTGAGGGCATTGTAGCCTTTATGTTAGTATTGTGTTCTTCACATGTAATTCTAATTGATAGGCATTGTTGTTGATCTTTTAGAGTACTTGCAAGGGAACTTTGGCTCAAGCAGATAACTTATTCTTTCTCTTGTTCAAAAACCTCTCCTTGCTTAGGTGCAACCATACCAAATCATTAGGCTAAAACTATGTTGACTTCCTCTCTTTACTCTTTTCTCTTATCCTCAAGGTGGCTTGGTCAATCAGTTGAGTAACTTTCTTATAGATTTGTTATAGAGACTGTGCTCAAGCTTTCGCATCAAGGTCTTCTTGCTTGGATTGAAGCCATTGAAGACTTCAAAGGGTGTTTGTTTAGTGGTATCATGTACCATGTAGTTATAAGAATTCCACCACGAGCGAACAAACATCCCAATTAACTAAGTTCTTCCCTACTGCAGCTCGAAGTAGTGATTCTAAAGTACAATTAGCTAAGTTCTTCCCCACTACAGCTCGAAGTAGTGATTCTAAAGTACAATTGACTACCTCTATTTAGCCATTAGTTTAAGGGTAACAGGAAGTTCTAAATAGAAGTTTTGTTCTCATACAAAACCAAAGAGTCCTTTAGAAATGGCTTAGAAACTTTAGATCTTTATCCGATACTACACTTTTCGGTACGCTATACAATAGAACAATTTCCTACAAAAAGAGAGAAATAATAGCCAAAGCATCATTAGTTTTAGAGTAAGGCACAAAGTATGCCATCTTATTAAATCTATCTACAATGACCATCATAGAATCTTTGCCTCGAGTAGTTCTCAGTGATTTAAGGACAAAGTCCATGTTCGACTTAGTCCAAGGTTTGGTTGGAAAAGGTAAAGGTATTGTTTTCCTTTATTTAGCTCAGCATTTGGCCCTTTTACAAGGAGCATGCATCTCAACAATCTAATGCACATCTTGCCTCATCTTAAGCCAAAGAACCTTCCACTCAATGGCTCATATGTCATCTTCTCTCTGAAATGGCCAGAGAGCCCTCTACCATGAGCTTCCCTTATTAATAGCTTTTGTATAGAACAAGTTGGCACACATAGCTTGCCACTTCGGACTAAATTACCATCTTTTACATGGTAGTTGTATTCCGTTCTTCCTTCTATACACCATCTAAATATAGGACCAAAATGGATGTCTTGTGGATACTACTTTTTGATGCTTGTAAACCCTAACAGCCTTGTCTATAACTCGGTAAGAAGAACATGTCTTCTCGATAGAGCATTGGTAACTACATTATTCTTGCTTGTCTGAATTTGATCACAAAGTTAAATCCTTCTAGGAATTCAACTCATTATGTTTGCCTCTTCGATAGCTTGGTTTGACTTCAAAGGTGCCTCAAGGATTCATGATATGTATAAGTGAAAGATTATCTCAGCAATAGATAATGCTACCACACTTAAGGTGCTTGAATAAAAGTTAGGAGTTCTTCGTCATATACTGAGTAGTTCAATTGACTTCTCGCTATGGTAGGCAATTGGTTAGCCTTCTTGGATCAAGACACTACCTATCTCAATACCTAACACATTACATTCAAGCTTAAAAATCCTCTCAAAGTCCGGTAAAGCGAATGTTGGTGTAAAAGTTAATATTGTCTTTACTTCAACAATACTTATCTCTTCTCTCTTACCCTACTTAAACTCGATATTCTTCATTGTTAGCTTAATAAAAGGTGTAACAATGGTATTGAAGCTTTTGATAAACCTATAGTAAAAAGATGCCAGTCCATGGAAACTTCTTACCTCAGTATAAGTGGTTGGAGTTGGCCATTCGACAATAGCTGAGATCTTCTCATCATTGACTTGTAAGCCTCCTCCAACAACTACATATCCCACAAAAACTACTTCCTCTTAGCAGAAACAACACTTCTTCAAATTACTGAATAATCTCTCAACTCGAAGTACATCAAATACGGCATAGAGATGCTTAGAGTGATTCGGTAGGTTGTCACTATATATAAGGATGCCATCAAAGTATACTACGATAAACTTCCCAATCAAGTTTCTTAGCACATGGTTCATCAGTCATGAAGGTGTTCGGGGTAGTTAATAAGCCAAATGTCATTACCATCTACTCATAAAGACCATGTTGAGTTTTGAATATAGTTTTTCACTCATCTCCTAACCTCATCCAAATCTGATGGTAGCCTGATTTCAGATCAATTTTACTAAAGACCCTAGCTTCATTCAGTTCATCCAACATGCCATTCAACCTAGGGTACTATTTGATCATAATCTTGTTCACGACTTCACTATCTACACGCATACACTAGGTATCATCCTTTTTCAAAACAAGAAGTGCTAACATAATACAGGGGCTAACTCTCCCTTACATATCCTTTTTCTAATAGTTAATTGTCTTATCTTTAGCGTTCAAAAGCCTGTTCGAGGTTCATCCAATAAGCTAGGTTATTTGGCAGGGTAGCACTAAGTATCAAGTCAATTCAATGTTCAATGCCTTGGAAAGGGTAATCCCTTAGGCAACTATTCGAGAAACAAGTAGATATACTCATCCAATATCTCTTTAATTGCTAAGGGTAGTTCAATTTGATCCTTCAGTTCCAATAGTCGTTTAATCAACATAAAGGTCGGTATATTGACCTTAATAACTTCTTAGAACTTGACTCTACTTAGAACTAAGGTCTTCTTGTATCTTTAAGTAAGTTTAGCTTACAACATGCTAACTTGACTCAGTGTCATATGGTTCAAAGTAATCTTCCTACTATTCTTCTTAAACACATAGGTGTTCTCAAACCCATCATGCATAACCCTTTAGCTAAAAAGGCATGGTCTACTTAGCAACACATGAAATGTGCACATAGGCAACACATCGCAAAGAATTTCATCAAAATAATTTCCAATAGAGATCAATAGCAATATTACCTAAGTGGCATGTAGTATTGCCTTTTGATTTAGCTAACATAACTTATTTAGCTTCGGATATGAAATAGTCGGCAACTTAAGCTTCTTCACCAGGTCGGTAGATGCTACATTAATGCAACTTTCACTATCTATTATAAGCGTATATACATGCTTATTCACTTTACATGTGATGTGAAACAAGTTCTCTCTTTACTTCTTCTTAGTAGAGGGTTCCATACTCATTGTACGTTGGATAACTAAAGTTAGCTTATCTAAATCCTTGGTAAACACATCTTCCTCAACTAGTTCATCATTAATCTTAACCTCTTCTTCCACTTCTCTTTCCTCCTCTAGTTCATTATCCATGATGTCTACTTTAATCTTAAGGGCATTGCCCTTTATTATCATAGTTCTTCTATTTGGACATTGGGCGGCCATGTGTCTAAAGTCTTGGCACTTAAGCACTTGAATTGGTTTGTCTTCCTCTTAGATCCTTATCCTTCCTTATAAGTCCTTGGTAGCACTTTGCCTTCAATTTGTAAACCCTTCTGTTAAGCTTTGACATCTGTTCACCTGCTGGAATTGACACTTTGCTAAGCTCAGTAACTTACTTAAGCGAGTTGGCTCAAATGGACTAGTTAGCTCATGGGAGGTCATTCGACCTATTCCTCGTCTATCTTTCTACTAGTTGGGCCATTCTTATGACCTTATCTAATGTAGTAAATTGTTAAAGCTCCATGACATCTTGAATGTCACCCCTCAATTTAGTGAGAAACTTGGATACTGTTTGAGCTGATGGTTCATCTACATCGCATTTAATCATGATCATTTAGAACTCCTGAACATACTCATCATCAATTCTGCTTCCTTGCCTCAGCTCTTGAAGTCAGACAAAAGTATCTTGTAAGTAAATATCCAACATGAATCTGTTTCTAAGAATACTTTTCATCTTAGGCTAAGTATTTCCTTCCCTATATCCTTCTAGTCTCCACATAATTTGGAAGTTCTTCCATCTCATTATGGCATAACTTAAGAACTTTACAGTATCCATCCTCACTTTCTAATGGTCCTTATATTCGTAATAATAAAATATACATTCAACCTTCTCCTCCCAATCTAAATAGTCATATGTATTCCTAAAACTACTAAAGCTCAAATTTCGAAGCTTTATATGGTTGACAGTTAGGAGTACTCGAGCTTGTTCCTTTTCCTTATTGTACTCTTCTTCTTCTTCATCTAAGTCACCTATGTCAATCTTTCTCCGCACATGTCCTCTCAATCCTCCACCTCATCCTCGTTGAGTTGGGATCTATCCTCTTACAGGTCGAGCGACTTGTAAAGTATTCTATATGGTCTCGAAAGGTCGAAAGGCTAATGAATGAACAACTTGGGTAAGATTGGCTATAAGCATAGCCACCTCATCAATTCACTTATCTGTACTTTTAAAGGTGTTTTGGGGTTGTCATCCATAGTAGACAACATCAATATTGTCATTTCTAACACCACCGTTGACACTTAGATTTATCATACTCTCGATAAAACTCAGCAAATAAACTCAAAATCCACAAAACAATATAAATTGACCTCTTAAGCTAAACAACTCACATACACTCTTCTCCTCATGAAAGTTCAAGTTACCTATCAACATAGCAACTACTTCTAAAGAATAGCAAATCCAGTTGAAACCTACTCTATTTTCATATGAATGAAATAAGGCAAAATAAAGTATACAATGATAGCAAACTACAATGCCTTCTTACTGGTTTGAACACTCACAGCTAACCTTTACACAACTACAACATACTACCACAATAAACACTCATCACAAGAAAGCTCAAATACAACTTACCTAAGTGAACCTCTACTCTGATACCAAGATGATGCACCGTGCCAAGGGTAGACAAGGACGACTATATTGAGGCGGGTCCAAGCTTATAGAAAGCTTGAAATGAAGGGTAATGAAATGTGAAAATTGGAATAAGTAAATGAGGTAAACAAACAAAACCGTCAATAATTCCGAGGATATAATGCACTAAGGAAACTCCATGAACTCATGAAGCTAACTTAATATAATGTACGAGTAGTTTGGTGAGGTCACTTGCTACTTAGCCTTGCTTAATGATTCAAATAAGAGTAAGAAGGGGGAAGTAAGTACACTAGCTTACAAAAGAAGGACGTATTTAATATCAAATGCCTAAGAAAATAGTGTTACATGTTACAAAGGGTATTTATACTTGAAAACTTAAGGTAACATACCTTTAATGGAAAGGAAAAAAATGGGTATTGCCTAAATAAGTAATGTACAAGGAATAATAAAAGGGTACACATAAAAATTCAAAGAAATTGATGATTGGTGTAGTAGGGTCCTTTTTACGTGGGATTAGCTATGTGGCATTTAATTATTGGGGAAACTTTTAGTAAAAACAAACAATTAGCATGGTTAAGATGTGGATTGTCGAGTAGAGGTCCTAAGTAGACCTAGGGGTCTTACAAGAAGATGTGGGTACGGATGTGCTCTTAGGGTCTCATCACTAGTACTACCAAGTTGATAGTCGGCATGATTATGGCCAAGTTGATGTACAAGAGGTCTAAGCTGTCAGTGGAGTACATTTTAGATCATCACTTAATTACTAACAAATGAGGAGTTACTCAGCTTAGCTTGTAAAGTTAGCTAGTAGTGAGGATTAGCTCAACTTTAGCAGGGGTTGGCTAGAACAATAGACTCAGCTTTGTAAGTTCCTTAAGACCTTAAGCTTGTGCCTAGGTTAAAGGCCCAATTGTTTGATTCCTATTAGGTGGGGTAAGGAATTGCCTATAAATTGTAGAGCATATATGTAGCGATTACTTTTTAAGACGGTATATTGGCTACTAAGGTATTAGTTAGTATCTCAGCTACATGTTTTAGCTATCAATTGACTTTATCTGGTGTTCTTGCTAAATAAGTGATCACCGTTAAAAGAACTAATATAAATATGACTAAAACTCTTGAAGGATACACATTGCATCCTAATAGAGGACAGGCAGGATTCTTCAAGTACCTTATAACTCCTTTGATAAGGTACAGTGTGTTAGCCATTCCTCACCTTTAGTCAAATTAAGTGAAGGGAGACAAGGTGGTGGCAAGCTAGACCAAAGGTAGTTATAAGAGGAATAATGTCTCCATTACATAATCTTTGATGTATCTCCAAGGTTGTATACACAGAGGTCGCCCCATAACTAGTCTCAATAAAGGGAAAATAAAAGGGTTTCAAAAACATTAGCAACTACATACTGGATATGACGCTTTGATTTCTATTACTCAGCGTAATCTTAACACTTGATATGGTACACAAATGTAGTATTAGGGTCTCTTGCTACTTACTCTTGCTAAAGGAGCTAGATAAGAGCTATGGAAAAGAAAGAACACATAGTTACTTTGTAAAGGAAATTGTAATTTTTAATAATGAGTGAGGATGCATGTATACAAGTAAATGGGGCTTTT
This sequence comes from Lumnitzera racemosa, assembly GCA_024138005.1. NCBI lineage: Eukaryota > Viridiplantae > Streptophyta > Magnoliopsida > Myrtales > Combretaceae > Lumnitzera > Lumnitzera racemosa. The sequence continues at coordinate 27,913,736 of JAMXBC010000005.1, forward strand.
ATACTAGCCTCACTAGGATTATATGCATACAAGGAAAAGTCAAAAGGTTAAATTACAAATGTAATACCTAAGACATACTAAAAGGGATAAAGAAGACAAATGTTGCACAATGTATAGAAGAGAGAAGCATTCTAGAATATCATATTAGAAGACACATGTCAAGCTAGTGTTGGTGGTCTAATGCTTGGCTGCTCCTATAGGTGTAAGCTTTCTAACAACTTGGCTCTCGTTGGAATCAACTCGGAAGAGGTTGGAAAGAAAGTAGAGAACTTAGCCAACCTGATCTAGGTCAGGTCTGAGCTCAAATGCAGGGTATTGATTGGAGTCCTTGTAGGTTGGGCGACTAGACAGCTCGGCTTTGGTTAAGTACTTAAACAGCTTGACTTAGAAAGTATCTTGGTATTTGGTAGTTTAGGTATTACTTAGAACAAAAATAAAGCTAGGCACTTAGGTTAGATAAAGTGAAGTGATCCTTAGCTAACAATATAATCCTCATCCTTGAATGGTTCCCGAGCTAGCATTCATTAGGTAAGTCCTAGTAATCTACTAGCTTGGGTGCAAGTGATGGGTTTGAGAGATTGATTCCTATCATCTTCTTAAGGATTAGAGAGATTTGGCCTTAAATTTGTAAGGTCTTCTCTAGTTGGGTCTACTTCATCTGGATGGTAAGGAATCAAGTTGGATACATTAAATGTGGAAGAAATACCATAATCCTTAGGTAGCACAATCTAGAAGGTGTTACAATTGATCTTCTTTAGGATTTTGAGTGGACCATTAGCTTTAGGTGAGAAATTGCTCTTCTTAAGATGGGGAGACCTTTTTCAACTAAGTAAATCCAAACTAAGTCCCTTAGGTTGAAGGAAATAGCTTAGTGGCCTCGACTATTAATCCCGTACTGTCATTTATTGATCTTGGCAATCTTTTTAGTCACTTACTGTTGTAATTTATGTAGTTTGTGAGCTTGGTCAACTCTAGAGTGGCCCTCTTTAAGACTTGCATGGTTGTCCATCATGTCTAGTGGAATGATCAGGTTGAGGCCATAGATGACCTCAAAGGGAGTCTTTCTAATGGTATTGTGGTCAACTTGATTGTAAGCAAACTCCACAATTGGTAAGCATAAATCCCAATCCTTTAGATTCTTTCCTACTACAACTTGGAGTGGAGTACCTAACATCTTATTCATTACTTCAATTTAGCTATTAGTTTTAAGGATGACTGCTTGAATTGAATACAAGTTTGGTGCCAAGTCTCTTCCATATGGTCTTACAAAAGTATTATAGAAATTTTGGTATCTTGATCTTAAATAATGGACTTTAAGACTCCATATAGGTACATGATTTCCTACAAAAACATTTTAGCAATATATAAAGCATCATTAGTTCGGTGGCATAGGATGAAGCATGTTATTTTGCAGAATCGATCTACAATTACAAGGATCAAGTCCTTCCCTTTGGATGTCCATGGCAACCTTAGGATAAAGTCCAAAGTTGAGGTTAGAATGGGGAAGGGCATGTATTCTCTATGTAGCTCCTTCTTACCTTTTGCCCTCTTATATACTTCACAACTATTGACAATCTTTTAAACATCCTTGACTATACCAAGTCAGTAAAAATATACTCTCAACAGATCGGTAGTTTTAGTCTCACCAAAATGCCTTAATAATCTTCCATTATGAGCTTCCCTAACCGATAGCTCATGTATAGAGTAGTTAGGTATACACAATCTCCTCTCCTTGAATAGATATCCATCCTTCAAGTAGTATCTCTAAGAACAGCTCCATCTTGACACTTCTTTAGTATAGGACCAAAGTGTGGGCCATTGTATACTACTTAGCAATAACGGAAAACCATAACAACTTTGTTTGTAAGGTGATTAGTAGAACATGCCATTGAAATAAAGCGTTAGCAACCACATTAGCACTACACTTCTTGTGTTTAATCACATAGAAGAATTTTTCCAAGATTAGCTTGCCTTTTCAAAAGTTTTTCTAACTTCCCAAATGCTGTAGGTACTCATGGGTTGTATAAATGACAAACTCTCAAGGGGGTAAGTAATGCTGCTATACTATAAGGGCTCAAAAAAGAGAATACTACTCTTTCTTGTACATGGAATAATTCAGGGTAGCACCACTAAACTTTAGACTATGGTAAGAAACAGGCTAGCATTCTTACATCAAGACCACTTTGATGCCAATACCTAATGTGCCACATTCTAACACAAATGGCTTATCAAAGTCTAGCAAAGCTAATATTGGTGTAGAGGTAAGTTTCTCTTTGATCTCCTTAAAACTCTTCTCAACTCGGTTGGTCCACTAGAATCCATTACTCTTTTTTTTTGTCAACTTAGTCTAAGGGGCCATAATGGTACTAAAGTTCTTGATGAATCTCCTATAGAAAGAAGCAAGACCATGAAAGCTTATAACTTCAATAACATTCTTAGGTGTTAGCCATTCTAAGATAGCTCGAACCTTTTCCTAATCTACTCGGATTCCCTTTCCAAACACTTCATATCCTAAAAAGGTCAACTTCACTTTAGCAAAACATATATTTTTTCAAGTTTCTGAATAGTTTCTCAATACGAAGTATGTCAACAACAACTCAAAGTGTTTCAGGTAGTTGGCTAGGTCGGCGTTGTATACTAGGTTATCATCAAAGTACATAACTACACATCCTCTGATCAAGGGGCACATCACATGTTCATGAGCCTCATGAAAGTGCTCAATGCATTAGTAAGTCTAAATGGAATAACTTACCACCATAAAAACCATGTTTAGTCTTAAAAGCAGTTTTCCACTTATCTCTTGGTTTCATGCAAACATAGTAATAGCTACTTTGCATATCAATCTTTGAAAAAAAATTGTGCACCATGGAGCTTATCTAACATGTCATTGAGCCTTGGTATGGGATACTTGTATTTGACAGTAATTCGATTGATAGCTTGACTATCTATGTACATGCACCATGAACCATCCTTCTTTAGGATGAGTAGAGTTGTTAGGACAAAAGGGCTCATACTCTTTCTCACATAACCTCCCTTAATAAGCACATCCACTTGTCTTTTTAGCTCGGTAGCTTACTCAAGATTCATTCTATAAGCTAATCTATTTAGTAGAGTTATGTTGGGCTATAAATCAATGCAATGCTCAATGCCTTGGATTGGGGATAATCCTTTAGGCAACTCATTGGGGAAAAGGTTGAAAAACTCATCCATTAACCTTCAGACACCTTTTGGCATGTTACCCATGTCTTTTATTTCCAACAAACGTTTAATCAGAAAAACATAGGCTCCTTGACTTTCTCAGTAGCTTGGAGCGCTTTTCAGCTACACACTAAGACCTTCTTTTTACTAGCTTAAGTGTGCTAATGGTAAGTCTCATTCAATTGATTTTGTGTCATAAGCTATAGTAAAATTTTCTTACCATCCTTTTTAAAGGCCTATGTGTTCTTGAATCTGTTGAGTATGACACATAGGTTAAATAACTAAGGTCTTCCCAATAGTAGATATGAAGCTCCTATAAAGACAGCATCATACACTACTTCATCTTTGTACACATTTCTTACACAAAATGGTATAGTTACTTGTTAGGTCAAATGTAGAGCACTCTTGTCATACAACCAATGTAGCTTATATGGTTAGGGGTCCTTAGAGGTCAATAGACCTAACTTTTGCATGAGGGGCTAAACAACATTAGTACAACTATCTCCATCTACTATGATTATGAATACTTATCTTTTGATAGTATACTTGGTGAGGAACAAATTTTCTCCTTAGTCTTCCTCATAGGTTCACATTGAGTTCAAAATCGTCTCAACATTAAGGTCATTGCTTCTCCTTAGTTGGTATAGACATAGGTCTCTTCCTCATCCTTTTCTACTTCAACTCCTCTAACAATCTTCTATTCCTTCGTAGGCTCACTATCATCTGTACTATCTATGTCATCATCTTAGAAGACAATAACACATTGGTTTGGACTCTTAGTAACCATATGTCCATAACCTAAGCACTTAAAGCATTTTATCTCACTTACCTTACAGCCTGAAGTTTGTCCACTTTCTTATGTCTTTAGATTTACTTTATCATCAACTCAGCCCTTCCCATTAGCTTAGCTATATCAAGTCAGTCAATCCTCTCTTCTACTTAGAAGGCTCTCCTTGACTTATTTTGGGCAATTCGATATAGAACAATAGTTTGCAAAAAGCTCGAACTAAGTTCGATTGGGGTATTTCTCCTTTTCTTCTTTGCCCTTTGTTCTATTTTAATGGCTTCCTTAAGTGTATGAAACCTCTACACTTCAAAAATATTCTAAATCTCATATTAAAGCCCTAAAATAAACCTCAATATATTATAGGCCTCTTGCTCATCCCTATCGGCTCGAATCATTAACATATTGAATTCCTTGACATAGTCATCAACAGCTTGGCTTCCCTAGTATAGTTCTTACAACTTTGCGAAGGTATCTTGCAAATAAGTCATAGGTATAAATCTTCCTCTTAATAGCCTCTTCATTTCATCCTACGTATGCATTCCTTATTGTCCATCCCTTGCTTTGGCCGCATTTAAGTTTTTCCACCACATGGTGGCATACATAAAGAACTCAAGGGTGGCAAGTCAAAATTTATCATCCTTGACATACCTATAACAATTAAGCACTGTCTTAACCTTTTCTTCTTACTCTAGGTATTCATCTGCATTGCTACTTCTTGTAGAGGTTAAAATGTAGACTTTAACATTATCAAGTCCTTAAGGAGGTCAGTGTCCTTACTCCTTTACTTCATCGTTTCCCCTATCCTCTTCTTCCTCTCCGTCAACTTTATCTTTAGATTCCTTTTCTTCTTCTTCAACCTCTTCAACCTTAAATTTTCGACCAGTAGGCTAGTTTACCACTCCTCCAACTCTATGGGGTTGGGTTCAGAAGTTAGCTTAACCAGTGTGGCCATACCTCCTTTCTTGCACTTCTTCTATTAAGCCATGATTAAGTACTCATTGGGGTTATTGCATATTTTCTTACATATCTATGATTAGACACTTAATAAGGTTGGTGGGTCTATCAAGTTTATTGTCTACTGACTGTGGCATAATACTACCATGTTAACTACGGCCAACATGAATGCCACTATCTTGGTCACCAACAGTGCCACATACACTTGAATATGACATTGTACAACACTACCCATTACTACTTTCTTTGACCAAAACAACTTCAACATCACACACTCAACAAAACCCTAATACCCATTACTATTCAGCAACACATTAGAACCACCACTCATGCACCCAATTATTACTCATTGCCTAGATTCACACTAATACACTCTAATCACTTTGGTACTCAACAAAAAACAATGTAGTACAAAAATCAAACTAACTCTATTTTCGTAGTAGGAAAACAGAGTAGAATAGAGCACGACTAGTTACTTCACTTACCTTACACAAGCCACTATGCTTATCATAACCTTCAGTGTCCATGTATCCAATCTAGCATAAAAGTTACTTAGTATAACATCCTTAGCCATCATAAAATAGTCATAGAATCTTAATTATCAGTTGAACCAATACCTATGTCAGCATAACTATCAAGAGATATCCCTTGATCAGTCTCAAGAGAACCAAATGGGTGACATTCTCCTTGACCTCACAAGAGAACTAATCTCTTAGTTATCTGGGAGAACTAGCAAATATTCATCCTAGAATCCACTATGATCCCCAAGAAGATGGATCTTCTAGTTATCTAAAGGAACCAAAGGAAATATTCACAAAGGACTTATAAAAAAATTACAAGAGAAGGATCTCTTAATTAGTTCCAAGAATGCCCAAATGAAAATAAGAAGAATGCCTTCCTTGACCACCCAAATGATCAAGGAGTGATCAAATCCTTGATCGGCCTCTAGATGTAAGCATATCCAAAACATAATAATAGACATGACCTTGTTTAATGTACGGCCATCCTCAAAGTCACTTAGTTTACAATAAATAAGGTTTTAGCCTCTCTATTTTATGTGTGATAGTGGTGGCAAATAAGGAGTTTATACAATATGCTATGCATGAGCACTTTGAAGTTTAGATTTCTATATGCTTCATCTCCATTTGTTTTAATGATCACTCAAAACATCACACAATTACAGGAATCGAATCACATTACATCACAATCATCAACTTTATTTATGGAAATAATTCTTAAATGACTTAATAAACAATTCAAGCACATATACTTCTCAAATACCCCTACACAAATCAAGTTAAGTATATAAGATTAAACTACAACTCCTCTACAAGCACATATAAGTAATAATCATAGTAGATAATCACCTAACCATCTTCCTATTCATTGTAATAATCTTCTGAGAGGTCCAAATCAAAAGTACCTAAAAGAACAAAAGTAGTTGATAAACATACTTGGTTAACTTTTTGGCTTAAGTTTTGTTTCGAGCTTTTTCTTTTATAAGTCTTTTGTTTCTTAGATCTATCATGTTTAATGGTTCTTTTGGCATATCATGCTTGAATGGTGCTTATTCAAAGGGAGACAAAAGGGTTTAGCAAACCCGAGTGGCTACCAATTGGATATGATGCACCAATTAATCTTACTTGGCTTAATGCTAACACTTGAAATGATACACAAATGCAGCATTAGGGTGGCTATAAGGACCGTAGGGAGGGCCTAGTAGTTTTACCTAAAATTTCCATATTACCTATGTACTCATGATAAGAAAATCACCTTACAAGTCAGAGATTGAAAGACTCTAAACAGTTATTCACTGAGGTCTTTAATTTTAGTTCATTAACTCATTATATAATATAAATAAACTTACTAAAGATACTAAACTTAATTGAGATATTAGTCATTTTCCGAAGCGTTTCGAATTAACTACATAAGCTTTTCATTATACTTATTTAATGGTAGCACTCTGCACTCGGTACCTATCCTTGTCCCAACTATCGATCAACTTGCAAGGAAAAGAACTATTAGGGTATAAGCTTACGCTTAGTAAGATAATTACCCTCATCAATACCGCATGTCAGAAATTTATTAGATGTACAATCATATGAATGCATGAACAACTAGTATGTCAAACAATGTATGCAGTAGCCTAAGAACTACATATGACTCAGAATTACGCCCCCTATAGTTGGGGTTTGGAGATAATTAACCGACCCAAACCAAAATCTAAGTTCTAAACCTTAAGTTTTAATTCATTAGTACTATTGTGCTTAAGTCAAAACAAAACTATGTATATATATACATATACATACTTTCATTACCGAATAATAAATCATATTTTTAAAATCCCAAGTCTAGCAGTGTAGTGACCTCCGCAATTCATAAACATAAGCCTTAAGTAGAAGCCATATGACACGGCCCTTCGTCAATGGTTGGCGTCTCCCAGTGCTTAGTAAGCCTATCAACTTAAGACAGAGACTTAATAAAAATGATGACATAGCTAGTGCCCAATCCTGCAGGAGGCTAATTCTCCTGTGAGTCTCTTCCCATCTTCTACGTGAAGCGACAATTGGTATTATCCAAATGCAATTATGGGGAATATATGATTCATCTTATTTCTTAATCATATAGATAGTAAATCCGATTTTTCAAGATAATTAGACAATTTCATTCCATACAATCGCATGTATAAATTTATCATAACAATTCCCACTATTATATAATTAACAAGTCATAGCATTGAATTCACAAATCCATACACATGCATTTTCCATTATATATATATATATATATATATATAAGTTTAGGTTCATCTATTCTACTAGCAAAATCAAGTAAAGAGTCATTAGGAATTTACTCACTCAGCCATGAGGATCAATTAAAATAATCCAGGGTAGGTCGTCTCCCAAAAGCCGAGTCCCCTAGACATCGCAAATATAATACTATAAGGGTTTAAAATAGGATTTGGAGAACTAAACTAAAACCCTTTTCGTTATTAGTTGTACTTTTGATTTAGTTTCATATTTTTCCCGATTATTGCTTAAAGTTTAATCGCATATAACTTTCTCGTCTTAAATCCAATTTTTTTTATCTTATAGTCAATCTTCATCATTTTTTAGTGTACTCTAACTTAGTGAGATTAGATTTTTGTGATGAGGCACACAAACTACCTATAGGTCAAAATAGTAGCGATCCTCATGATTTAGAGTGCTTTTAGGCTTTGTTTGGTTAATGAGTTTTTTGGTAACTTGGGAAATTCTTTGAGCTTGGGCTTAAGACTTTATTATAAACTTCAAATACTCCTTAAGGTCAAATTTCCAACTTTGGTTTTGACTCTTAGTGCCAACAAAAACTCCTTGGGCTTTTATGTAGGCTTAAATTGTTAAATGGGCTTGTTTTTTGTTCAAACTAAAGTCGGTGACTTTGTTGGGCTTATGGAGTCTTAGGTGGACTTCTTGTGGGTTTCAAAACAACCTTTCTTAATATTTTAAGTGCTTCTCAAAATTTTAATGAAGGCACAACTGAGAGTTCTAGGCTCGTTTGGAGAGTTTTAGGCTTTGTATACTTGCTTTGGTTTCATTTTGTTCACTTGGTTTTATCATATTTTTAAGTGGCTTTTACTTATGTTCCAGATCTGGTCGTGATGAATCCAAGGGCTTCTCACTTGGTTTTTCAACTTATTTCATTATTTTCTTAAGTTTAAGGATTAGACATGAACCTAGGTTATTTATATTCAAATCTTAACTTAAATTCTCTTCCATAAGATAATTACTTAGCTCATACTTACATGAAAATAGTAGATCTCATACTTATCACAACTTCCATATCATAGTTCATATCTCATAAGGTTGTTTTTTTCATAAAAGCTTCATGTAATGGATTTTCCTTTACCTAAGGTTAGGTTCGAGTATCTTTAACTTAATAGAAATGGAAATAACATCTAAATGACTCACATGTACTCCACATTTAGCATGATTTCTCCTCATTCATGTACACATTTCATGATTTTCTTAACTTAAAATTTTTCATTCTAAGTGTTAAACATATATCTTTACATAATACCAACTTAGCACGCTCAAATTTCAACTTTCATATAAAGGGGTTCGTCAGCTTACTCCTTAAGGTGGTCTAGCTATTTTATTATCTTATAATCATGCTAATATCTTCATGAAAACATGGTCTCCAAACATGTAATACTAAGCCATTAACACAAAGAAACAACTTACTCATTCTCAAAGCGAAAACAAAGTGGTGGTGCAACTAAGTATCCTCTTAGCTTGTTGTCTTTCTTCCTCTTCTTGTAAGTTCTTTTGAAACTAGAGTCTTGATCTTTGAAGTGGGGCTTTGAAGATATTCTAAAGTTTCTAAAAGTGGTTTTTGGAGTTGACCAATAGAGGACACAAAATAAAGCTTGGTGCCATAAGTATGGAAGCAAAAATTGTGGCGGTAATGTTAGGATTTTATGGGGTTGGATTTCTTCTTTTGATTTGTGTTTAAAGTGAGAAAAAAGGAAGTGAAAATGAGAGTAAAAGAGGGAGAGAGTGGCAGATTTTTGAATGGGAGAAGAAATGTATGCAAGAAGCTTTAATTGATTGTGTTTTAGTATGTATAAATGCCAACTTTTTGACAAGACTAAATGATGTAAGCATTAAGGGATGAATAGTAGATTTGTAAGACATTTGAGTGATCGACAAAGGATAAGGTATAGCCTCTCTTTTCCTTCTTTTCCAACCAACTAAGTAGGGAGCAAATAGGGCATGGTGTTATCTTGTCACTTAATTAAAAGTTAAACACATAAAATAATATGATAACTTATCCATATGTAATAAAAGTTGTAGTGTGATAAGGGAAATGTATTATCACTAGTTTTTGATAAATTATCAATTGATAAATAATTCCAATTCTTAATTGATAAGTTATTTAGAATGATTGGTTAGTTTATTTATTCATATGCATAAGTCTTGTGCATGAAGATAAGGAGATTGTCTTATATGAAATTCTTTTGGATTTTGTTTCTTAAATTGGTTTCTAAGTTATGATTTAATTTTTATAAAATTATGAAAATTTCTAGAGGTGAACAAAATTATTCAAATTAAATTCTTAATTAGCCGCTTAAGGTTACAACTCCTTAATTGTTTTAGGGTTTTGGGTTTTGAGTAATTTTAGAGTTTATGGTTTTCATATTTGAGTTTTATTGATAATAGGGTTTCAAATTGGAAAATTAAATTCATTTTTTAAATGTAAACTTAAATTCTTAGTTTAGTTGATCCCTGGAAATATTTAGAAAGTACTCTTGATTGATTCACAAGCCCGTTAAAAGGTAGAGTTTACAAACATGGCTTATAAGTGAAGATAAGGGAATTGTCTTGTGTGTAATTCCTTTAGGGTTTAGTTCTCAAATAAATTTATAGGTTGTGATTTGCTTCTTAAGAAGTTCTAGAATTATATAAAATTTTTTCAAATTATATTTTTAATTATTTATTTAGGGTCATATGTCCTTGATTATCCCAAGTTTTAGGGTTTAAGTGAGTTTGTGTATGTTTTAGGGTTTTTCACCAATTCGGGAGTAATTAACTTACACATAGGAGCTTAAGGTTCAATTGGCTTAATTATTTAGAATCATCACTTTGTTATACAACATATATATATATATATCATATGATAGATTAAGAAAAGAGAAGGAAATTGCTTAATAATATATATATATATACTTATTGTGGGGCTACTTATGTACAAAAGTAAAATAATTTTTGTAAATTTATTAATTTATTCCTTTAACTTGCTTAGTTTTGTTGTTTATTATTACTTGAAATAATCCTTGATTCGTTCGTTATTAGTTTTATACGATTTCACAAAATTATTGATAATTTTATTTATTTATGGCTTTTCAAGCGTTAAGATAATTTTATATAGTTTTAAAAATTTTTATGATTTCATATTTATGATTTCTATTAAGTTTAGGTTTACATTTTTAAAAGTATGCGTATGTAGGGATTGGGTTTTTCTTATGTGATTAAAGTTTCCAAAACATATAATAGGGCCTTTCAAGTTCATTTTAAGTTTCGAGTTTAAAATTTTAGTTAGTTTTCATTTTATGTGGTCTCATCGACTTAAGGAAATATCTACGATACTCGAGTCCAACATTATGTTTAAAAGGTTAAATTTGCGGAGTCTTCAATGGCTTGCTGCTAACTCTTGCTATAGGAGCGAGATATGAGCCATGGGAAAAACAAAATGTATGGTTATACTGCAAAGGAAATTGTAATTTCTTATAATGAGTGATGATGCCTATGTAGTTTATATACTAGCCCTACTAGGGTTATATGCATATAAGGAAAAGATAAAAGGGTAAATTACAAATGTAATCCTTAAGACATACTAAAAAGGGTAAAAAGGAAAAATGTTACACAATTTATGGAAGAATGAAACATTCTAGAATATCATGTTAGAAGACACATATCAAGCTAGTGTTAGTGATCTGATGCTCCGTTGTTCTTATAGGTGCAAGCTTTCTAACAGCTTGGCACTAATTGAAATTAGCTCACAAGAGGTCGAAAAGAAAGTAGAGAACTTTACTTACCTGCTATAGGTTACATTGGAGCTCAAATGTAGGGTGTTAGCAAAGGTTTGCACAGGTTGGGCAACTAGATAGCTTGGCTTTAGTAGGTGCTTAAACAGCTTGGCTTGAAAAGTATCATGGCATTTGATAGTTTAGGTATTTCGTTGAACACAACTAAACCTTAATACTTAAGTCAGATAAAGTGAAGTAATCCTTGGTTAGAGATACAATCCTCATCCTTAAATGGTTCTTAAGCTAACACTCATTGGGTAAGTCTTAATAACCCCTTAGCTTGGCTACAAGTGATGGGTCTGAGAGGTTGATTCTTATCAAGCCCAAGTTTGGCTATAAAGGCATCATGGCCCTTATGCTAGCATTGTAGCCTTCATATGTAAACTCTTCAACTCGGGTTAGAGAGGGTGTAATTTCTCTAACTTAACAATAAATCAGGTAACGTCATATAGATAGCACATTGCTTATTTATGTGTTGAATTTATTAATTGACTAATAACATATTTGATTTGCTCAACTTATACATGCTTTTTGCCTCTTACCCTTTACTAAGTAGTGGTTTGCTTACTCTAAAATAGATTCTCCTGTAGCTTTTGACCAATTATGTTGCATAACAATCATCTTTAGGTTTACTATGGTTTTAAGTAAGGCTTGAGTAAGAAGAAGCTATTGTTAGACATTCTTTTTATACCCTTTTGGTTTCCTGGAATTGGCTATGTCTCTTAGGCGATTAGCCGAGCTCTTACTTTTAAGTTGTGTTAAGTACTATTGTACTTGTATAAATACTATGTATGGAATCTTATTGTAAATATAAGGTTATTATACATATAAATATTTGTAAATTTTTGAAACTGTAAATGCTTTAAAGTGGTTTTATTGTATAATCCTAATGTATGTCAAGTTTATTTTAGTGATTGAGCAACCAAGCGATAGGTTTTTAGCATAAATTCGATATACATGGTGGACTATTATAGGTTGATAGCTTTTGAGGCGTGATAGTTCTTGGTTAGTAAAAAAGTGTGATCGTTAAGAACCACCTCTAAATCGTCTTAATAAAATTGATAGACCTTGTAGGATGAAATTGAGCTTAGATAGTAATAGGTAGTAAAAATTTTAAACATAAGATATATATATATGATTAATAGAACTTTAGGCTAAATAAACTATAACTTAAAAGTTATCCATGTGTTGATTTTTTGTTTGGTGTTACATAATAGGATCAAGGTCTTTGTCCTAGGTTGCTTAGGCAACTTTTAGGTGGTGGGTGAGGAATCACCTATAGATTATAAAACGTGAATGTAGTGGTTTCTTCTTGAGATGGCAAATTAGGATATGTTTGCAACAACAGATGATATTATTGGCATTTAATATAAGGGACTCTCATATAGCATGAAAAACTCAAGGTTTCTCTTGATGCTAGAGTTAGGAAACTATTACGATTACTATATAACTATTGTAGCGTTTAAAGGCTTTAATACCTTAGAATTTCAAGCCTATATGATAAACCTAGGAATCGAGCCCCCTAAATTTAAGGTACGGGGCTATGTTATCCGTTTTAGTTCAAACTTCACATCAAGGTTAGAAAAGTTAGATGAAGTAATTCAAGTAAAGTCAATTTTTTGAAACAAGTTATATAAAAGGATTAATTTAAGAAAAACGTCAATTTCTTGATAAAGCCAATAAATATTGAAAACGTAAAATTTGAGTTTTTAGATATAGCAATATATTATAGATAAGTTATTTAACTTATAAAAATAATAAATTAAGTGAATTATATATAATACATATGTATTTATATGTGATATGCATTCTATGTATTAAATACATGTACATAATAATAAATTATTAAAAAATGAGGAAAATTAGTATAAAATAATGGTAAATTGATAAAAAAAAAAGAAAAGATGAGTCACCAAATGATGTAGCAGCATGGAAACAATTAGAAAACATGAGTCATCACTAAAATAATGAGGGAATGACACATGACACTTAAGAAAATGAGAAAATGATATGTGTCAATTCCCTTTTTAACATGCAAAAATCCTAAAGCTCATAAATAGGAATCCAAACCTCATTTGTAATATTTTAGAAATTTGAAAACATAAGAACATAGTTTTAGAAAACTAGAAAAAAAAAAGATTGAAATTGGTCTAAAGTAGTTGAATAGATAATCCATAACTTGACTTAGTGGCTTGGGGGTCTAATAGAGGGTGGCCGGGAGGTCCAACAGAGGGTGGCCAAAGGATTCTTTCCAATAAGGTGCAGTAGTTTGGTAGCGGTTGGTTTAGGTGAATCAACTTTCGGCTCTTAACTTGCCTAACTTTTCAAAAATATCAAATTATGTTAAATAATTATGAAAGGGTTATTTTATGTGTTGATTAACGTAATAATTTCTTTAATTAAATAATTAGTTGAAATATAAGGTCATTAAGAAAATACCTTGTTTGGGTGAAATATTGAAATGATTTTTAGAAATATTAGATAATGTTACTTCAAGCTAAATTTTTGTGTATAATACACCTAATATATGTACTTAATTTCAATAACAAGAATTTTTTAAAACAAGAATGTTTATTATTTGTTGTAATTATTTTGGATAAAATTGGCAATTTTGCTATTTTGTTGAATTAATTAGTTTATGATAAAATCAAAGTATGGGCCATATGTATTTTGATTTTTGGAAGTTTATAATGATGTTTGGAACACTTTACTTTTATCTTGTGACTAAACTAACTTATTTGCTTAATTTCACTACTTTTGACCTAAAACTATTGTTTTCATAAAAATAGATAATAGGTAGTTTAGTGTAATTTATGGTCAATAAATAGACTACATACTTTTGTGAGTCTATAGGATTTTTCGTGAAATTAACCAGGCTTATATACTATTTATTATGTATTTTCATGGTATAAACCTATACATTAGCCAAATATATGATATAGTAATTAGTACTAATGGGATTTTTGTTAAATATGAAAGAGATTAGTATTTTTTGGTACATAATGAATACTGACTAGCCTTGGAAATGAGAAATTTAGGATTTTTAATTTAGGATTAGAGTTTATTTAGGTTAATTACAATGTTACGATAGCTTTTGGTCAAATCAATAGTATTTGTTTACTACATTCATGGTACGACACAAAAGGACTTATAAAACAAGTTTCTAAAAGCTTGAGCACTTCTAAGTTGGGTTTTGAGCATATAAAGTTGCATTGCTCAACTTATTCTGACCACGATGTGCAATTTTAGCTAAACTAGCTATGTGTTGGATTTTTAAACCACAATAGGCAATTTTTGTTAGGGGTCCTACTCCTAAGCATCGCCTTATTGCCTTAGTTTTCTAGACATAGTATCTAGATGCCTAAGTATGTTGACTAGCCAAATGAAGAACTAGAAAAGTATAAGATATTAGTACTGATGTATGTTATGTGCATGAGCATGGCGTAGATTTTTTGCATAAATAGTTTGTATTAATAACTCAAATTATGAAATTGAATTTCTATACTACTAATCTTTGTAAATGTGTGTTATGCTTATTCCATGCTTTGTTTTATCTATTCTCACTTTACTCATAGAGACCTAAGGGGATACTTGTGTATCCTCAAGTTATGAAGAGAATTGATTAGGCATGAACATTAGCTGAGGGAAAGTCTGTTGAGAGCATGTAGGATAGAGTCAACCACTTTTAAGGAATTCTTATTGTATTTTGATCTTAGTTCCATGAAGGATCTATACATATGAAAAAAAAGTACTATATTTTAGCTTTAGTTAAGTTTGATGAATGTAAACTTTTATATAAGCAAGTGTAAAGCTGAACTCCATTGTAATACTCTTTTGTTATAAATAGAACATTTATTGAATGTAAACAGATATTCCAGTATGATGGTACATGATGTGCTATGTTTGGATGTGAAATCCTTTAGGTGGTATTAGAGCATAAATTAAGGACCATAGTATTTGATACAAGTGAGGTTTACTAGGTAGCCAACTGCCATATGAATTTAACTTTATTAGTAGCAATCAATATAAGAAAACTGATTATGTCAATTGTATTTACTGTTATTTAGAAAATGATGCAAACACGTACAAGTGAGGATCTTGGTTCATTAGCTACTCTTAGGAGACAGATTAGGGAGGAACAACAACCTCAACCAAATCAAGCTTTGCCTACTCAAGCAATGGATGTGGTACAACAACTTATAATTGCTTTGGCTAAGGCCGGTAGAGCACTGGGGTTAAGTTATCTCGGGCTCAATGTATAGTGAAAACATTTTATGAGATAAAAACTGACCCTTTAGTTGTAGAAGAATGGATCAACTGATTGGAAAAAGCTTTTGAAGTACACGAGGTCGAGTACAATAGAAGGGTAGGGATTATTCCTATTTTATTAGATAAATGTATGAATAATTGTTGGAGAAGTAAGAAACGAACAATGGCAAAACCCTTAAATTTAATGCCTTTAGGGATGTATTTTTAGAGTAGTATTTCCCTAAATGTGTGAAGAATATTATAAGATGAGAAAGTAGGTAGGACCATTGAAGAATATGAACGAGAGTTTAATAGGTTGTTGAAATTTTCCTCGAAAGTGATATAGAATAATGAACTTACTAAGGTTGGTTGATTTAGCACTATATTAGATCTTTATTTTCAAGTTGACTTAAAAAGGACAAAGCTAGTGTGATATGCTAATTTGATCAATAGACTCATTCGATTGAGTAAGCTCATAGCCATAAAATGATAAGAGGAAAAAGGGCTTATTAACCCCTTAACAAAAATCAAAAGCTGAGTGGAGCTATGCCACTTTGCTGGAAATGTAATAATAAGCATCTAGCTATGCAATATCCAGAACTACATAGGAAATGTTTCAGGTATGGAGAAGCTAGGCATATGGCTAGGCAATGTTAACCCGAACCCTAGAAGTATATATTGCTATAAGTATCGTTAAATAAGACATAATGCCATTCGGTGTACTACAGATCAATAGGCAAGACTAGACCAAACTCAAGCCAATAGGCCAGGACCTCCCAATAAAAATAATCAACCAAGAGAGGTTAGAGCAAAACCTAGAGTTTAAGGAAGAGTGTATATGATCTAGGGTGAGGAAGGTAGGGATGACAACACAGTTGCAAGTACGAGCCCCGAACCCTATGATTTCTAGATTTCTTCATATGATCATGTGTTTTGTGTTTACTTGAACTTTGTACCCTAGAATAATGATATAATGTGATTGTTATTTTAGGATTGATTCACCTAAAAGATAACTATGCTTATACGTTGTTCAATATGGAAACAACACAATCTTATGTATCCAAGGACTATATTGATAGGAATAGACTCCCAATAAAGAATCTAAGGTATGGTCTGATAGTGATGACTCCTTTTAGAGGAGAACAAGTTGTGTAACCAAATTTAAAGGGAGGTAATGTGTGTGTAGATTTATATAAATTGCCTACAGAATTAGTATTATTGGATATGGAAGAATTTAATGCTAAATTACGAATGGATTGGCTAACTGCACATCAAGTGAATGTAGACTGTAAAGGAAAGATGGTGGTATTTAAGAAGCCAGATGGAGAAGAATTTCACTTTAAAGGATGCTCTAGAAAGGTAATACCTCGAATTGTCTCGATAAGTAAAGCTTGGAAGCATGTAAGAAATGGTAACATAGGATTTCCAACTTCAGTAGTAGATACTCAAGTTCAAGAAGTAAGATTGGAAGATATACCGATGGTGATGGAATATCCTAAGGTTTTTCCTAAGGATTTGCTTGGACTACCACTAAATAAGGAGATCCAATTTACCATAGA
Organism: Lumnitzera racemosa; assembly: GCA_024138005.1. NCBI lineage: Eukaryota > Viridiplantae > Streptophyta > Magnoliopsida > Myrtales > Combretaceae > Lumnitzera > Lumnitzera racemosa. The sequence goes on from JAMXBC010000005.1 coordinate 27,931,050, forward strand.
TCTTATAATGAGTACTACACCTATCTTTAAGACACCCTATCAGATAGATCCTATGGAATTGGTGGAATTAAAGAAGCAACTATAAGAGTTGTTAGATAAGGGATTCATAAGGCTGAGTACATTACAGTAGGGCACACCTATGCTATTTCTTAAGAAGAAAGATGGAAGTCTTTGGTTGCATATGGATTATCGAGAATTTAACAAAGTGATGATAAAGAACAAACACCCCCTTCCTAGGATTGACGACTTATTCGATCAGTTGAGGGATTCATAGTGTTCTCGAAAATAGATTTACAATCTAGTCACCATCAGTTGAAAATTAAGGAAGAAGATGTACATAAGAGTCCCTTTAGGGCTAGGTATGGGAATTATGAAATCTGATCGATCTAAAACCTAGTCGTACTACATTAGGCTCACAAACCTAAGTGGGAGTGTCTCTTGAAGACTTGCAACCATTAACTAAGATTGATCTAAAACCTAGCCATATCTCATTAGGCTCACTAACCTAGGCGCGAGCATCTTTCAATGTCTAACAACTCTAAACTAAGATCGATCTATAACCTAGCCATGCCTCACTAGCTCATTAACCTAGGCGGCCCTAAGTTGGGATCGATCTAAACCTTGGTCGTGCCTCACTAAGCTCACTAACCTAGGCGGAAGCGTCTCTCAAGGACTAGCAACCCTAAGCTAGTATTGATCTAAAACCTAGTTGTACCTTACTAAGCTAACTAACATAAGCGGGGGCATCTCTCAAGGACTAGCAACCCTAAATTGAAATCAATCTAAAACCTGGCCATACCTCATTAAGCTCACTAACCTAAACGAGAGCATCTCTTAGAGACTAGAAACCTTAATGTAGGATTAATCTAAAACCTAGTCGTACCTCATTAGGCTCACTAACCTAGGTAAGAGCATCTCTCGTGGAATAGTAACCCTAAAGTGGGATAGATTTAAAACCTAATCGTACCTTACTAAGCTCACTAACTTAGGCAGGAGCATCTCTTGGGGACTAGCAATTCTAAATTGGGATCGATTTAAATCGTAGTTGTACCTCACTAGGCTTCCTAACTTCGGTGGGAACATCTCTCAAAGATTAGTGACCCTAATGTGGGACCAAACTGAAACCTAGTCGTACCTCACTAAGCTCACTAACCTTGGTGAGAGCATCTCTTGGGGACTAGCAACCCTAAAATGGGATTGATCTAAAACCTAGTTGTACCTCACTAGGCTCACTAACCTAAGTAGGAGCATCTCTCGAGGACTAGCAACCCTAAACTTGATCTTAATTTTGTGCTAAAAGGAACTGATGAGGAGAAATGCCCTATGGAACTTAGTGAATAGAAGGGAAAATGCCCTATGGGCTTGCTTATGAGAAATTTGGTGAATAGAGGGGAAGTACCCTATGGGCTTGCTAAAAAGAATGAGATTTTGGAAGAGAGACTAAATATAGAAAGTGAATGCCTTATGGGCTTATTAAGAGAAACTTCATGAACAGAGAGGCCGAATGGGCTCACATAAAGAAATCAAGCATCCTATGAGCTTACTATAAGATTTTTGCAAAAAGAAGTGCCTTTATAGGCATGCCAAAGGTAATTGAGGAACAAAGGCACCTTATGGGTTTGCTAAAGACCTTGAAGAGAGTTGAATGGATGGAAGGTGGGATAGCCCATTCGAGAGTTGGTTAGGATTAAAACTTATTGGAAACATTTCTTGATTTTAAGGCAAATATTTATGGAAAAACCCTTTTGATGAAAACCATTTATGTTGAAAAAGGTGTTGGGGATAATTTCTTTTATTTTGGAAAGGACGAGAAAATCCCAAACTCTTAACCCCCTTTTTTCAGAAAAAAAAAAAAGGGATTGATAACTTGCCCTCTTGGGCCGACATGGACTTAAAATAAAGATACTTTCTCTCTCCCTTTCTTTTTCTTCTACTTTTTTTTTTCTTTTTTAGTTTGCTAACAGGTAAATAACCCTTCCTTAATAATCACATGGGACCTCTTATGTTCCACCAAATTTAGATGTCGAGTCATTTGGTGATGCCTTGTGATTTCAACATCCTTCCTTTTTTAAGGAAAAGATAACTCGTGACTAGTTAAGTCAAAGAGGACTTCCTTGCAATCTCTCATTCCAGATTACACTCTTCACTACAGTCCTACAATTATAATTCATTTTGCATGTGATACACTTTAATCAATCCATTAGGTATTTTTTGGTTTAACATTATGAATTTAGGCTTTTGGTCTAAGGGTTTCAAAAAGAACTAAGGAAAAAGCTTATTTTGAAATATCTATTAATCTTGGGTATATAAGTCGAGAACCTTAGGAACAATTAGAAGTATACTTAGCTTGGCTTTAAAAACAACTTTTATTAAAGATAAATTATCTTCAAAGATCGAAAGACCTTTCACTTGTGTAAGGGTAATATTATGGGTGGGAAAGCCAAGTGTAAGAGAGGCTTCAAAGTAGATGTAGAGATTTTGGGTTTTTGAGCTCAGATTGTGATTTAGAGCTTTGTGACTTTAGGGCTATTTAGGCTTTGACTTTTGATTTGACTGCCCCTACTAAGATATGATATGTTTTCACTTGGCTGTTGACTTAAACTTGAATGCCGTTTTCCAACCTCTTTTCCTCATCTTTTCCTTTTTCTATTTTGTCATTACTTTGCCCCACTGTTCTTTTGTTGTTCTTTCTTTTTCTTTTGGTCCTAAGTCTCCATTGCCAACTTTTTACCTCTTAAGCAATTTAGGGTCCTAAATCCATTGATTTCTATTATATGGGCTTGGGTGAGGTAAGTAAAAGCTCAAGGTGTTTAAATGTGGCTCTTCCTTATTTCAAAAAACATAACTTATTAGAAATAAAATTTGCTTTTGAATTTAATGTTATTGAAGTAGGTACAAACCAATTTTAATCCCTTTCTCCTTATCAATGACCCTAGCCTTCAAATTGCCCCATTGTAAGGTGGTTCTTGATAGGGTTTAAATTTGAAAAATTCTTCAAATAGGTCTAATAAGGTAAACAAGAGATGATTGTGTTTAGGGTTTGATAAATGAATGCCTAATTTCATTTTAATTTGTGTATCACATTTAAAGTAGATCTCCTTTAAGGAATGAGTCTAAAGTATCCTCACCTTTATGTTACTCAACCCTTAAAGTGTTTTAGGTTAATGTGTGGAAAATTTTTTGCCTCTTTTCATTCTAAACCTTTTAAAAGTGAGTTATTGATTCCTTAAGGAGAACTTCTTTGCTCTAATAACAATGCAATCATTCCATTGAAAAATGCAATTGTATTATTCCAGCTATTACAGACTTTATTGAAAACAACTTTCTTTTCCCCTAACTTAACAAGCACCCAATTACTTGAAACAACCCATAAGCTTATCAAAAGGCATTGTTAAGCTCAAAAGAAATGGAGCTTTAGGCGACTCAATTGGACTATCCTTATGACTTGAAGAAGAAACATCTTGTTGTAGCTCTAGCTGAATGACTTTTGCATTAATCAGGTCTTAAATCTTGTTTTTCAATCTTCAGCATTTTTCAGTAGAGTGCCCCCTTCTGACCCATATGATAGTCTCATCTTGCTTCTAAGTCAAAGCTACGTAGTTTATAATTCGTATTATGGGCTTCATAAGCTATAACCTTCATTGCTTTCAAATGATAAAAGAGTTGGGTGATTGATATCTTTAGTTGAGTGAATTTTCTCCTCCGAGTCCCTTAGGTTTGTTCTTTCTCGCTTCTCCTCGGCTTCTTTCTACTTAGGCCTCCTTCATCACTTACGCTTATTGACACTCAATTAATGTTAAAAGTCAAGTGTTAAAATCTTCTAAGTACAGGGTCCATTGCCATTTCTAGATCTATGGTAATCATTTATAACATGGCTATTTTCTCTCATAGATTTGACAATCTCCTTTCCAAGTTTGAATCATAGGATATCTAAAGGGTGGTGATCAAGACCTACCATTGTTAGGCCATATAATACATCATCTTTCTAGGGAGGCGAGTCTATCGTCAACTAGTTGAACCTAGTTAGAAGAATTCTTTACCCATTAGCAACTTTGCTTTTTCTTTTATTTCTTTTTTTTTTTAAGAGAGAAAAAGATAAAGCTTTATTTTATAGAAACAAAATAAAAATGATGGATTTTTTTATTTTTTTTAATTGCATTTCCATAAGTGAGAGAGTGAATGGTTAGATAGACTCTATTAAAGGACTACCTACAAAGAAGGAAAGAACAAAGAATGATAGGATAAAGAGAAAAATTTTATTTTGGAAAGATCAAAGTAATGGGAAAAGGAAACCTAACAATTATTCAAAACTTAAAATTTATTCAAAGCCCTTTAACTCCATCTAAAGTTTCTAATCTCACTCTTGTAGTTGGGCTTTTTTCAACTTGAGCTAACAATGCTTTGTTAAAGGCCTTAGCACGCCTAGCCTTTTGTTTCCAGTAAGTAGCTTCAGCTTACAGCAGCTGCTTATGGATTACTAGGGCAATTGGCAGTCTTTTATCATTCTCTTATTGGTTACCTATCATTCTTAGGTCTACATATTTCATGGACAACAATCAATCATTAGTGTAGAAAAGAAAGCACATAGAAATATGAAAGTGTTGGGACTATTTGGGTTAATACATTAGCCCCTTAAGTTGCAACCCTACTATTATTTTCAAAAATTTAATTGCATTAAAAATCTTGAACAATTAGTAGGGTTGCAATTTCTTAAAGGTATTGTATTAACTCAAGCTTAGAGGAGGATATATAAATTTAGGGTAGGTCTTGAAAAGGTCCTTAAGCTTTGTGACCTCACTTGTTAAAAAACACTTTCACTGGTCATATTGAGCATAAGTGAGGCAGTCTAATTAAAGTTGAGCGGTGGCTATACTATAGCACCCGAAGCTTACACAATGGCCCCTCTCCTAGGGTCCTAAGACGGCCTGGGTTTGACCTCATCTACTCTGTATCTTTGATGCAACAAATGACTTCCTATATCCCAATGCATATGATATGAAAGATAGGTAAATACTAAGAGTGAATTCTAAGAAAATATAGGGAAAGAAGCTTCAAGTTTTTCTTTTCTTTTATAACAATGTTTCCCTAGAACCTTGAAGGATGTATACAAAAAGGATGGGTTATAGGGGTCCTTAAACTTTGTGACCTTATGCGTTTCTTACAAAACGGTTCCTTGGTCACATTGAAGCTTAAGTGAGGTAGCCTAATCAGCCTCAAATGGTAGTTGTCCCATTATGCCTAGAACTTACACAATGGCTCCCCGTCTTATGGTTCTAATACAGCTTAGGTTCGACCGTATCTATCATGTGTTCATAATACAAGAAATAAATCCCCCCCTCATAATAATTAAAATAAATAAAACTAAACTAGCAAAAACGTTAGTATAATTATGATACAAACAAAGAACGAATAAGTACATAAATTAAAATAAGCTGGTTTTTAGAGTTTAATTTTAATTTTAGAAAGTCGAATTATTAACCCTCTTAACGTCTCCAATGGAGTTGCCAAGCTATCGAGCTTGGTTTTTCACCTCCTGGTTCTTTAAAAATTAAGTTTTCTCTAAACTGCTCAATATTAAATCGTACCCATTTAATACGAACCCTCGACTAAGGTTTAAAGAAAACTAGTTTTTTTATACGTTGAAAACATTTTAGAGTCATCATCTGACCAAAGTCGGGAAATAGAGTTAAGTTATAACCAATTGGGTGGAATGGTTATAACTTAGCCACTAGTTTACGAAAAAGACTTATTTTTAAAACAGCTTTTGAAAACCAAAGATCATGATTTGGGGGGTTAGAAAATTTAAACCCTTATTAGGTACCATTAACTTTCTAAAATTAAAATTAAACATAAAAATCACATTTCAATTTTAACAGACAAAACTCAGTTATTAGTTATTCTAATTAGATAAATGAAGTAATCTAAACTAAAAAAGAAAAATTAGGTTTTTTTTTTATTTTTATCATCTCAATAGGGAATAGGTTAGCAAAGTCCTAAAGTAGTTGTTGCACTTCAGTTAGTAAGTTCTTGGCTTCTCTAACCTTTAAGAATCTCTTGACTAAAAGGAGTACATAGTCCTTGGCGTTGACTTCTTATGTAAATTAAGCTCCGGAAATCACCAAGGACTTTCGCTATAGAGATCTAGTAACCTTTTCTTGGGCTTCTTGCACTTCCTTAAAACTCATGGGTGTTAGAATAATTTACTTCCCGTTCTTCTAGAACATGTAGGTATTTCTATACCCATCGTGTAATACTCTCAAATCAAATAGCCACAGTTGGTCGAGTAATATGTGAGAAGTACATATGGGAAGGACATCACACAGCACCTCGTCTTTGTACTTATCACCAATGGTAATTAGCACTCTAACTTGCTTGGTAACGTATAGTCCTCCTGTCTCATTCAACTAGTGAATCTTGTATGACATAGGGTATGGAAGGGTTGATAATTTCATGGCCTTAACTACCCCTTACGTGATGACATTAGTATAACTCCTTCCATCATTGATCATTGTGCATAGCTTGCCATTCACTCAGTAATTTATATGGAAGAGGTTCTCTCTTTGCTCATTCTCGTTAGCCACAAAAGTACTGAGAGATCATTGAACAACAAAGCAATACTTGGCATTGCCCTTAAGAGGTGTCTCGGCAAAAGGTCTTCTTGAAATTCTTCTAGCATTTGATCTATTGCCACTTCTTCCTCTCCTTCGCTCATACATTTTACTTCAAACTAGGGTTTGTCTCCCTTTATGGTCAAGACTTAGTGGTTTAAACATTGGCTTGCTACATATCCATAGCTAAGGCATTTAAAACATTTGATTTCTTAGATTTTCCTTCTTAAGTTCTGACCTTGGTCTCTTCGGATCTTAGGCTCCTTTGTCTTGATCTAACCTCAGCTTTCTTTTGGTTGGCTCGACATCTAGCTTCCGCATTCCACCTCGAAACTGTTTGATGCTCTATCATTCCTTAGTTAGCTTAGCAGGCCATGCCTATTCGGCAACATTGTTCAGCTACTCGACATCCGACTAACTTAGTTCCATCGTTGCCTTTCAACGATGTTTTGTAGTTCATCCAAAGTTGTGAGGTTTTGTAGTTCCACGATGTTACCAATCTCAGCCCATAGTCTAGAGATAAACCATACTATACTTCATGTCTCAAGTTCGTTAACATCGCATCCTATCATGAGCAACTGAAGCTCTCTAACATAGTTGTCTACTGATCTGTTACCTTGCCTCAAGTCTTGGAGTTATTGGAAAGTGTCTTGTTTGTAGTATTCAGGAATGAACCTACTTCTCAGAACTCACTTCATCTCGTTCCATGTTCGGACTTCGCATCGGGCCTTTAGGCAAACATTCTATAGTTTCATCCACCACATCACCACATATCTAGAAAATTCTAACACGGTCACTCGAATGTGGATAGCATGTTCATAATCATAGAAGTCAAATATCTTTTCGATCTTCTCTTCTTAATCCAGGTAGTCATCAGCACTACTAGACTCGTTGAAGCTTGGAATCTATACCTTAAGATGTTCAACACCCTTTTACGCTCTAAACTTACACTCATCAATCCTAACATACTGGTCTTCTTCTTCTTTGTACTCTTCTACTTCATCTAACTCTCACTTTCTTCTTATGACTCTGTCGGCATGTTATGGCGGTGCTTGGTTCACTAGAAAGGCTTCTGGAGCTCGGTCATTCATCTGCCTTCTTGGCCTATCTCTTGTCTCTCAGCCCTTTTCAGTAACTTTCTCACATAATCTAGTCTTTAAGTCTTTATTTACTGAGACAACTAGGTTGGCTATAATAGTAGTAAGATCTTGTATCTGCTCATTAGTAGTACGTGGTCTTTGTTGGGTAACCTGACCACAACTATATGCATCACTCTCGGCATCGTTAATCTCTCCCTATACACTAAGATTCGACATTCTTAACACAAAGCTTTAGAAAATACACTTCATATAGATACCTTCAACACACACGCAAGTATCTTGAATAGTAGACTGACTATCACCATACAGCTCTTGGTCTCAACCTCAAGCTTTGATATGAGGATTATATGGTGTGCCTAGGAGCTTAATTATTAGTAGGACTTATCGTAGCAGATTTGAACTAAATGAATCTTTCGAAATATCGAAGAAAATAAAGAGAATTGGCCTACGGATGAACTGGAGTAACTAATGTTAAGCTACTCGGAGGATATGATACACTAGCAAGCATAACTCAACTTGATACCTTACTTAATATGATACATAAGTTGATGTTAAGGTCTACCCACCACTAATCTTGAGCTACTCAGTAAGATTAGATAAAAGTGTACGAAAAATGGACTTGGAGAAGGTTATCTTACAATAATAGAATATTCAATGTCTATTTATCAAGTTATATTGTGGCTTATAAGGGAAAGGGACTATTTATAGTAAGTCCTTAGGGTAACATTACAAATAAAGAAATTACAAAATGTATATATAAAAATGGGATTCTTAGCTCACACAAAAAAGGGTAAAAAGGACAAAAGACAAAAATGGAAAAGTAATACAATATTAGATGAGGCAGATAGGTGGCAGTATAACATTGGTCCCGTGTGAAGATTCTTTGAATACAGTAGGAAAGAAGGATCAAGATGTTTCGGCAATAAAGAGGCCATGACACGAAGAGGGTAATAAGAGAAATGGTAGCAGGCTAAGAGAAAACTACTTGGCCGGTAAGTGTATCTCTTGTCATTCGGCAAGAATCTCTTGGCAGTAGTTGGTCGGATTACTTGGCTTAAGGTCCTTGAAAGGGAATGGTCAACATCATCCCAACTGAGAGTATATATCAACATATAAAAATGTAGGGAGCTCAAGGAGTTCAACTACCTTCCTTTAGTGTAAAGTTTCAAATCATCATTAGGTTGCAAAGAGAGGATTCTTCGGGTTAAGGATTAGAGGTCTCTGAGCCGTGTGCAAGTAATAGGACCGATGGCTAGCAGTTTCTCAATTTATTAATCAAAATGTCTAATTTAATTAAAATAATCTAGAGTAATCATATAATTATATATGCAAACATGATTCATGATAAACATTCTACAAGTCATTAAATCAGAATACTAAATTTAAACAATCATGAACTATGAACACTACATGGTCATTATATTATAGAAACAACAAATCCTATTAACTATACTACAAAAATTGCATTAAACAAGTGTTTTACATTCCTAAAAACATGATTTCTTAATTATTTCATTTACAATAAACACATAAAGAAAATAAGAACAAGTAGGGGTTCTAGGAGTTTACCTTACGTAGTAACAAACTAGTGGTTGGTTTAGTGTGTTTTTGGGTAGCTTTAAGCATGATGGAGCTATCTTTAAAGAGACAAAATTCATGTCTTAGAGAAAGCTTGGTTTAAGTATGTTTTTGAAGAAAGTGTTAGTTTGATTGATAACAATAGGAAAGAACACATTAATAAACAATGTTCACACCTCAAATTCAATAAAAATTTCCTAAAGAATGGAATTTTGGAAATTTCATTCAAGTATGTTAATATATTTATTTCCTTTTTCAAGTCTAAATTAACTCGTGATTTAGGAAAATTAAAATGTGTTTTTTGGTCCCAATTTGGAGTATGCCATGTGTAGTTTCCGAAAACATAAAATTTAAGTGAATATCCCAAGATATAGAGTTAAAACTCAGGTTGAAATTGAGGGTTTGAATAAGGAAACTTCCTTTTATTTTCTGGAAATATAATTTGCAAATCACGCGTGAAAAAGAAAAGGGAGGAGAAGGAAAATAGGGGCATACGTCACGTTATGGGCATGTGACTCATGCGTCTCACCCATGTGCATGCTACGTAAATGGGATTGAAGATAAAATATAGGTGCAAAACACACTTGCCTACTTAAGGTTCAAATCCATATAGGGCTTTGACCTTGATTTATTTTGAAGCAGATGGACTAGGTCTTGTACTTACTCTAGTTTAATTTTTTTTTCCTTTTTTCTTTGTTTAAACAAAAATAAAATGAAATAAGACTAAGTCTAGGTTTAACCAAAAATTACATATAACTAAGAAAACAAATAATTTTGAAAATCCACTTAAATCATAAGAGAGAAGGAAAAAAAATATACTTCCTCTAAAATTGTGAGGGACAAAAATAAGGTATTTATAGCTTTCTTTAGGGTTTTTTGACTTATTATTTAGGGTTCTATTGTTTTATTTAGAGGTTTTATTATTATATCTTTTATTATTGTATCTTGAACTGTTGTCGAGATTATCTATTGACTCCTATATCTAACTTTGAGTTCGAATTTGAAAGTTTACGGAGTTAATATTATCTTTCCAAGTATAGTGTTGGCATTATTAAGGAGATATTGTCATAGAATTACTTTGATTTTATATGATTAAATTGCTCTTCACTTATAGTTAATTATGATGTAGAACTTGATAAGTAGATTATGGTGTAACTAAGTTTCTTAATCTTAATTAATAGCACATTTTACACCAATAAGGTATAGTTTAGGGCTTAATCTGTTAAATTAAGTTGGTTAAGCCCGTTGAGCCCTCTTGTCTAGTTAGTTTAAGGAGTTAAGACCAATTATTGTTACTTAATTGTGTTTAGAGAGTATATTAGGATTTTAGGAAAGTTAAGCGATTAGTCTATGATTGGTGAATATTTTTATTATTTAATTAGTGTTTGGTAGTTGGATTAAGGTTTTTGACTTTAGATTAGGGTTTTAGAATTATTTCAAGTGTTTGCGCATATTAGGCTTTGAAGGCTTATTTAGGGGTTTTAGTATCCATTTTATGGTTTCAAATTCATTATTAAAGTTATCTATATTAATATTCATTTATGGCTTAGTTTATCCTTTATTGATTTCAGCGAATTCTCATGGTCTTTGACCATCAATCTCTTTCCAATTAAGGTTTGGGTTGGTTTCATTAGATTATGTTGACCTTAAGAGTTAACATTAGTTATTAGCATTTGTTTATAGAATTTTAGGGCTTTAAGTGTAAGGGTCAAACTAGGGTCAAGATTGCCATCTAAGGTTTTATGAGTTTAAGTTTCATTTCTTTTTTCCTTTTTAAGCGTAGTTTCTTGAGTTCATGGTTAGTTATTTTGCCAACACTAAAAGTATCTTTTAGGAAATCTTTTTAACTATTAGCCCCTTATTTATGAAATTTGTGGGGTTTACACCTTATCCCCCTTACAATAAGTTCCGTCCTCAAAACTTGACAATAACAATCTCTCATCCCAATAGTCCTATAGTACTTTCGCTTGCACACATGAGACCTTAAATCTTAATTCCACATCAAGAAATCATATATTTATAATCATCAGACTTCTATAGCACGTAATACATAATCGTCTTTATTATTACTACTTCATAATCATCGTGATAAGTTCATACAATCTCCTTCTAAATTATATTGTTTTCATATATTATTTGAGCTTACTCCTTAAAGTTCCTTAAAAGGTCACTTGGTTATCTCATATGTAGTTTACTTTGGGGGCAACCTAGAAAGATGTGTCGATGATTTCTACAATTATGGAACACCCTAATCTACTCGAGGCATTTCTTGTACTTGTGTCTAGTTTTACCACAATAATAACATTTATGTTGTAGTCGCAGGCAATTTCTTCAGTAATGCTCATGGCTACATTTCCAACATTCTACTCCAAAAGGATTCCTTATCATTAACTCACTTGATGATGACCTTGATTCCTCAATTGATCTTTCCTTTGCAATTTGGGTTATATTGCTTTTGAAATTCTCTTCTAAAATCACTCCAAGTGATGGGTTAAGGTAAAGCCCTTTTATTGGAATCCCACCACATTATGGCACCATGATGCAACATGAAGGTGCCATAGGCTAACCTCGAGTCTTTAGGTATCTCATAAGCCTCAAATGGTATCTCAACTTGGGCTTGCTATTCTTTTACCTCATAGGGATCATTTTTCTTTTATGAAGAAGCTATTTTCTAAAGCAAAGTTAGGAATCCTTGTGGCGACCCATTTCATCTCTACTATCCATTATCCTAACAAGGCATTTTTGCTTCATATTAATATCATCCAATAATTCATTTATCCAAACCATCCATTATCATATTAGGTATACTTACTTTATTAGGTTTGTCATCCTTCAATTAAATCTGATTCCATTCATTTATACATGCTATGACCACTTTTCTATTAGTAACTCCATACATTTGGACTTATAGCTAGGTAGCCTTAATGGTAAATTATCCTTTGAACCATCTTAAGAGTTCATGCAATTGCTTGCTAATTCTCTATGGTTCTACTATTGTCCTTTTTCCCATTGGGTATAAGGCTTGTACTGTTAAGTAAATGGTTAAGGTATTTGGTGATCCTTATGAAGGTGATATAGCGGTTAACTACACATTTCTTTTGTAACACACATGAGTGGGATTTGCTTTTAGTGTCAATGTCTCTTTTTGGTGTTTCACTTCCATCTTTCTCTCAAGCAAGGTTCATCTTAATGACTTAGTTGTGACTGCTATGGGTTTTGGTTTTTATTACAATTTCCTTACCATGTTTTAATGATACACGTTGATTATTACCATATTTGACATTATTATTAGTGTTACTTTTAGCAATTTACATTGTCTTAGTAGGTTCATGAGACTCATTTGTAAGAGTATTCTTTTAACAAAGATGAAGGATCCTACAAAGATAAATAGAAGTAGAAAAATGTATAATCCTAGAGTCTAAAACTTTTATTTGTTATTCTATTCCTTTTACCCAGTATCCACCCCATCTCACCATTTGGTAAGCTAGTCTTATCTTTAATAACCTAGAGTTCTGATAGCACTTTAGTAATGCCTCAAAAGGGAGCTTGGTAGTTTTACCTAAAATTTTCATATCACGTATAAACCTATGATGTAAAGTCTACCTTGCAAGTTAGAGGTTGCAAGACTCTAGCTTGTAAGTTTCTAATCATACTTAATCTTTTTACATATAATGACTTATATGTATATATATATATCTATAAGTAATCTAGCAATACACAATCATTAGAACAATAAAGAGTCAAAATCACCTACCAAACAACAAGAAAGGATATCTAAATTTTGACAATCATAAAACCACTATACATTGTGAAAGTTTAATTAGATTATCCTGCTTACTTTTCTAAACTTATCATTCTACTTTCCCAACCTAGTAGAGCACTTTGAACTCAAATCTTAGCGTAGCCCCAACTTTGTGAGACCTGGAAAAGAAACTATTAGGGAGGAAATTATATTTAGCTTAGTGAATAACCTTCATACCTTACCATCAAATGATAATAAGCAAGTTATTTATCAAACATATGAATGCATGTACAAGCATATGCAATACAAACAGTGTATACATTCAATAGGTAACTACATATAGCATGGTTTTATGCCCATCATTGTTCGGGGTAAAAAGTATTTTGATATACTAGGACCTAATTCTCTTCATCTATTGTCCAAACAAACACCATCTTCTCTTAGTAGACCTAAAGTAATGAATACAACTCAGCCATAAGTAGATGGCAACACTCCCCAGAGCCAAATAGATCCTAAAGGTTGAGGCAAGAACATGTCATACAAGTACATTAGATGATACAACAACAACATATCACAATAATAGATCCAACATACATGATCCCTACTCTACTAGATGGTATTGACACCCATTCATAATAATGTAGAAGCATGCAATGCATGACCTGTTTATTTAAATGTTAGATAATTATTTATCCAAATTATAGGTGACCAATCAATATATATAATAGATACTCTAAGGTCTTATCAGCTATTGTAGTAGCCAATTCCTCAATTTGATACATTATGGTATTTTGGCATGCAAATGCAACCAATATAAGGACATACAAATACCTTAATTCCCAAAGCATGATAGTTTTCATAAATATAATTAATTAGTGCACTATAATACAAGCAAATACAAGATGAGATCGGGGTCGATATACTCACTTAACCATAGCGTCAAGTAGTTTTAGTAATCTTCAATTGAGTCCATCCTTTGATCCATGTAACTTGAAGATTATGATTAAAATACATAAGTATTATGTCCTTAACTATCTAGTTATTCCTACTCAACCTAAACTTTCCGTTTTCACTATTTTCATATCTTAGTCAAAACTTCTTTGTTTTAAGTCCATTTTTAATGATCATGTAGAAATTTCCTATTGTTTTTTAGTATTCCTTCATTTGGTGAAGCCCTTTTAGGGTATTTAGACTTGTACAAATTTGGTTTAGGTTAAGTAAATTCACTGGTCAAAAGTGTTAGTTTGACTAGTTTAGGGTTTGGGCCTATTTTTGGGTTTTAAGCTTAATTTTGGATGCAGGGCCTCACACATGACCTTTTGAGCCTTTATTTAGGTACTTTAGTTTAAGTTACTACTCAACTTCCATAAATTTTAATTTAGGCCTTAATATCACTCTTGTGGGCCTAAATGAGCTTCTTCTTTTTTTTTACTAGTTTAAAGCCATATCTTATAAAGGGGTCTATAGTGGATGGCTTTAATGGGCTTTTTAGGGATCAAATCTAATTAGTAAGTTATTCATCTCTATTTTGGTTCCTTTTAGGGACTTTTGGGCTCTTCTTGTATCTTAGGGTCTTAAGCTTAACTACACTTATCATTTTGGGCCTCTACCTACTAAAAGCCTTAAGTTTGGCCCAATTTCATCTAAGTTTCATATTTGGTTCTTTACTCTATAGTGGCTTCTAATACTATTCTTAAGGTTATAATCATCAACTAATCTAGTTTAGGTTACTAACTCATCAATACCTTACTTAACTTAGTTAATTACATCCTAAATCATACTTAACACTAAATAATCATGTCGTTACACTAACTAATCAAAATTTGTAAATTATTAACTCTATTAATAGTGTCAGCTAAGTAAGATTCTTTTAGGCTTTCCTTCATCTTCTTCCATGTAATACTTATTCTAGTGTAATTCCTTATTTTAATCACATTTCTACTTGTTTTGAGCTAATAACATTACATGATATGGTGAAAGCTAGATGAATATTCACTAAGAAAGGGGCAGCATGCATCGCACTTAGGGTTTCATGGAGTCTTATTAACTTCATTTCAAGTTATCTACATAAAACTATCTCTTACACTTCTATAATACAAGTAAAAAACTAGCTAAGTACATGAATGAAGATGTGATGATTTGACTCTAAAATGACATGTACATGATTATAACATACTTAGCTAGTATTTATAATCCTAAACTCTTATGTTATCATAGGTATAACTAGTGTAAATAGAAAACTTAAGTTGGGTGAGTTTTAACCCTTACTAGTCTACATGAGTTTGAAATTTCCACTAAAAAATTAAGTTGAAACATGCTCCTTTGGAAGCAAAAGTTTATTAGTAGGAAACTAAGAGATGTGGTGGTTTTAATGGTTCTGGACTTTTTTTATTTGGTGGTGTGTGGTGGTGGTAATTCCCAAAGGTGTTGATGTGTACAGGGACCTCCAACAAACCCTTTTGTTTACTTCCTTTTTTCCTTTGTTTTTTTTTTTTGGGTTTATTGAGAGTGTTTCCTAGGGTTTTCTAAAAGTTAAGAATAAGGTTAAATGAAGGTTTTATTGGGATGAAATGGGAAATATTGAAGGTAGACTAAGGAGAACAAGAGGTGGTTATATTGGGATAAGGATACATGGTTCCCTCTTGGTACTATTATAATTTATTTGTCTTTTGCCAAATAAGGGAGGATTTTTCCTTATAAAGGACAAGTGTCCTTTGATTAGCCATCTAATCATTCTTATTCTCTTGCTAATTAAAATATAATGAAGGTTGGTAGATGAATTAAAGGGTAATTATGCTAATTAATTGCGTGTATACTTAATTAAGCAAGTTAGGACTAATTAGGAAGAAATTAGGGTCTTGCCATATTTTATCACTTTAATTATGTCCATTAACCTATATTAATTTGTTTGTTAGAGGCTTTTAGTATTTGAGACCAATTAGGGTTTTGGGATCACATACGTAATTGATGATTTACGGTTTTCGAGCAATTAGAGAAATTATTTATGATTACTAAATAGTTTAGGGATATACTTAGAGTTAATTAGTTGACTTGGGGTTTTGAACTTCTAATTAAGGTTTTATTCAGTCTATCGATATTTTTCTATCATTTTAAGGTTTCCCGTGTATGAAGGTTTTTAGGGTTTTAAGCATACAGTTAGGGCTTCAAGGTTTTACTCTCTTCATGGTTTTTCGACTTATTATTTAAGGTTCATTATTTCAACTTTTATTATTATATCTTACGCGATTCTAGTGATTATCCATTGAATCTTCTATTTGACTTTGAGTTCAAATCCAAAAGGTTGTAGGGTTCATATTGTCTTCCCAATGATGGCATTTTAAGGAGATATTCTCATATAATTACTTTGGTTTTATATGTTTAATCACTTTTGACTTATAGTTAATTATGATGTGGAGCCTAATTAGCAGATTAAGGTATAATTAAGTTTCTTACTCTTAATTAGGTATTGTTTAGGGCTTAATGTGTTAAATTAAGTTAGTTTAACATGTTAGGTCCTCTTATCTAATTAATTTAAGGAGTTAGGACTAATTATTGTTGCTCAAGTGTGTTTAGAGGGTACATTAGGATTTTTAGGCAATCAAGTGATTAGTTTATGATTGACAAATAGTTCTACTATTTAATTAGAGTTCAATAGTTAGATTAGGGTTTTCGATACTAGATTAGGATTTTAGAATCAAGTCAAGGGTTTAGACATATTAGGGTTTGAAGGTTCATTTCAAAGTTTTAGTATATGTTTTCGGGTTTCAAATTCATTATTAGGGTTATCTATATCAATATTTATTTATGGCTTAGTTTACTCTATATTAGTTTCAAGGAATTCTCATGGGCTTTGACCATCAATCCCTTTGCCATTACGGTTTGGGGTTCATTTCATTGGATTTTGTTAACTTTGAGAGTTAACATTGGTTATTGGCAATGGTTTATAAAACATTAGGGCCTTAAGTATAGGGGACAAACTAAGGTTAAGGTTGTTATGCCCCGAAGCAGCAGAGTCGTAACAGCCCCGCAGTATAAACCATCCTAAGATAGAAGTTGGCCTTCAACTGCTATCTTAGACCTGATCTACACAAGGCATCCACGACTAACCCACTTTGAAGTAAACAGTTTGTAATTTAAATAAATCATTTACTTAAGAAGGTGAGGAAATTTATATATATTCACTAAAATTCAGTTATTACATTATTCAGAAATGAAAAGTAATAACATATATGTTGATTCTTCAATGTTTTTCCTCATTCCCCAAGATCCAGCAGTTACTAGCTTTAGAGTAGTTGTTTGCCGCTTCTTAGCCAGTACCTACACGACGTCTATAGGGATGTGAGCAACCACAGCTCAGTAAGTTAAGATGGAGGACTTAAAACTATACCATAAACAGAACAAAGTTTTCAATCAACTTATTAGGTACAATGCATGTACAAGCAAATGCCGTCGAACGACGTTGTCCGGCCCGTCGTGAGATTAGAGAAATTACGCCCGCTTTAATCTGGGTTGAGAAGTTGCCATTAATGCAACAGCGCACAACCAAACCCAGGCTTGTGCAATGGAGACCTCGCTCCTCCCACGACTACTTTCGAACCATTGACTTCACCCTCGCCGCGACCTCCTCTCCTGTCACTTAGTTAGATTAAGGATGAAGAAAGAACCAATTGCAATCCTGCGCTATCCCTTTCGAAGGGGTCAGTATTTGGCCGGAGAGTCCTAAGTTCCCCTAACGAGTTGCCATGCATGTCCAATTATGATTAGTGGTCCTATATTTGATTAAGTCCAGTTTAGGGTGATCAATCATTTCATACAAATCATAAAATACATGTTAGAGCAACAAACAGAATCATAGCATCACCCATAATGAAGCACATGCACACATCCAACTATCTAATAAGCACAACCAAGAATAATCTTAAGCCTCCAAAATATAGCATCTTATTAATCCCAACTTACCTCGACTCCTCGCTCATTCATTCGAGATCCCATTTGCTCAGGCCATCGCCGATCATCCCTATAACACCAATGTGGTTTCAGTTTTTCATATAACTATTATAGGTTCATTTTATCCTATAACGCTTATTGTTATGTTTTGTTTAGGGTTTAATTTGCCTAATTATCTAGGCCTTAAGTCTTTTATAATTATTTTAGGTTTGGGCTTAGGTTCAGGTTCGATTTTCGCGTCGATTTCTAAATTAGGTTTTAGTTTGATTTCTAAGTAGTGTTTTATACTCCAACCTTAGAAATTTGTTTCAACCCATAATGTAAAATTAATCAAATTACTTCCCGATCCCCTAAATACCATCATTACCCCTAGTCAGTATTTATTTTATCCGGTATATTTTAATCCGTATTAGTGCACCAAATTTACTCTTAATGTGAGAAATTTTTACATTTTTCATATAATTACATAAATTCAAGTTTCGTATCAGATTTATTGTACATTTTTATTATTATCAAAATATCAATTTTTATTATAATATTTTCTATTTATTATATTCTAATAATTACATTATCTATTATTACCTTTTATGTATATGATACACTTCTAATATTTCTATTACTCTAATTATTGTCTCTAAACACCAATTATCATTTCAAAATGTCTAAATTCATCCTAAATCACATTTTACTCCTAATTACTCTAATTTCCAAAATTAACTTAAAATTTACTATTTTTTCCTATTACTCATTTACTACACAATTAAGCTAATAATTACATCTAACACCCTAAATGCTACAAGTATCATACTCCATCAGATTTCAACATCCTAAAACATGTACTTATTCACTAAATCAGTAATTAACCATCTAATTACTTTATTAACTCTAAATTACCCATTTTATGCCTTATTTTAAGGCCTAAAAATTTCGAAAATTAATTTTTGAAAACGGGCTTCATAGCACTATTCTATATCAGTTAAGTGGTCTACACAAAAATTTTGGGCTTGAAACTACACTCCTAAGGTCATTTATTTATAAACCGAAACATGCTCGGTTTTGCACAATTTCTTAAGGACCTTATATCACGAGATATATTTTCATCAAAATAATATTTTTCCTAAAAACTAAACACAAAAATATTCCAGAATAATAAGTTTCATAATTTTCTAAGAATATTTACTATTTTTTCAAAATTACACAAAATCGGGTTGGAAATCGAACTCACCGATTTGGGTAGCTCCATCTACCGTCGGTGGCCATGGGTGTGTCGGCCTACCTGGGCGTTGCCACCACCATATGGTGGTAGTGGCCATCCACTCCCAACTGCCCGTCAGATCTAGGTTCTCCTTTGTCGCCTTAACTACACAATTTTCCTTTTCTTTTTTTTTTCTTTGGTCTTTCACTCAATTTTCGACTCTCCCTAATTTTCTCTGATTTCTAAATGTCCAAATGATCCTCTGAATTTTTCTTGCTATTTATAGAGCTTTAGTGTAATTATTGTGCATTAAATTGAACAAGACAATTACCTTATCCCTTAATTTTTGGCTTTTGTGTTGTCTTAATTTAATTGGCCGATTTTTTTTCTTATTTTTCCCAGCTGCCACGACCTATATCTGGATCATTCCTTATTTTTATTGATTTTTCTTTATATTTCCTTAATTAATTATGAATTTTCTTTAATTATTTAGTATAATTTTAGCACATTATACGTATTTTAAGTAATTACGCGTATTTCTACATACATGTAAATTCATATATAATACAAATAGGTATTCATAAATATTATTTAGGTCATTTTATGATTGTTAGTATACATATAATTTATCTCTAGCGATTTGTTAATTATCGAAATGCATTTTACGCATTTTCGATAAATGACGAGTTATATACTTAAAATTTAGAATTTTTATTATCTTTTATTTTATTGCTTATTTTCTTAAATTCAAGTTTATGGAGTCATTTTTACTAATATTTCTAACTTTACTTTATAATTTAAGTTCGATCGAGTCTTTCAATTGATTAAAACCTCGAATGGTTAGTTGTGGGGCTTACAAAGGTTGCCATCTACTTTTCTATGGTTTTAGTTTTTTTTTTTTTTTCTTTCTGAGTATAGTCTTTCGAGTTTATGGTTAGTTCTTTTGCCAATACTAAAGGTATCTTTCGGGAAGTCTTATTAACTTTCAGCCTCTTGTCTAGGAAATTTGCAGGGTTTATAGGGGTTTTGCTTTAAACATGAAACATGTGCTAGATATGGTCAAACGTAAGCCATCTATAACCCTAGGAGATGAACCATTGTGTAAGCTTTACATGATATGGGGTAACCATTACTTGAGGCTGATTAGACAAACCTACTCAAGATTCGAAGTGGCCCATGACCCATTTCTAAAAAATGTGTGAGGCTACAGAACATAGGAACCTTTAAAACCCACCTATTGCATTCATGATTGTAAACTAGCAATAATGTAGCATCTAATAGTTAAATAAAATATTTGTAATTTTATCAATATTCCATGTACCACGGCTTGCTGTAGATTATTTCCTTGTTGTAAAAATGATAAGATGGAAAGCAAGTGTAATGTCCTACCTTCCAAGCATCTATACAAAATTTTTTCTCAAACTTTTCATCCCTAAACACAGTTTATTACTGTCATTCTTTAGTTAAGGATAAGGAAAAGATCTATACTCAACCTATTATTCCACTGCATATAACATTTCATTCTAAATCACTTCTAACTTAGTACAACAAACAGTAATAGAAATTTTTACAAAAGTGAGCTGCATTTAGAGTATTACAGTTGTACATTTCTCTAAAATGTAGAATTCCTCTACAAATTCACACTTTTTCCCATATTAAATCTTTGGTAAGGTATCACCAACTTCTTCTTTATATTGTCTCATGTACTCAAATGGTATCCCAAAGCCAATGTGATGGGAATCAGCCTTCGACCATGTCCAAGCCAAGGCCCACCAATCCTAAGCTTAAATCGATTAAGTTTTGTTGAAGCCAATCTAATAACAAAAGACCAAAGGAAAGCAAAGGAGACACTTAGCACTAAGTTTGCCATTTGTTGAGAAGTCGAGAGACCATACGACTAAGGACTTGAGGCCAAAGATCCACTTAGCATGGCATCAAAAGACTAGTACCAACTAATTCTATCACTTGGCAATTATGGACCAACCTTTCTGATGTCTTGGCTAAGCACTACGAGACTTCCGAAGCTCTTCCATAGGCCCATACATCCAATTGCTGACCCCACCCAATTCAGATCTTGCTCCTTCTAAGACAGATCGAGTGATTGTATACTGACTTCTATAAAACGCACAGTTTTGTATTCATGTTCATGTTTTCCTTTATTTTATTTATGGGCCCAATTCCTTAAGGTTTAAGGCCCTATACATTATTTACATTTTTGCCACTAGGGTTTAGGACTTACTATAAATAGTAACATTTGCAATCATAAACAGAATAGAGAATGTAGAGACATAATGAAGAATATTCCCATCTAGAGTAAAACTTTCCTCTTTCAAGCAAGGCTACACTTCAGCTAGCATTTGTTGGATTATTGACTGTTGATTAAACTCTCTTGTATTTTTATCAATCTCGACCTAATGATTTTAGTGAACTCTCATTTGAGCTGGTTAGTAAGTTGCATCTAATCCTTATTTGAATCCCGAGCAACATTTAGTGTTCGTGAGTTGTATCGAACCCTATTTCGAGCTCAATCCCTTGTTTGTGTTTATGTCTTTGTACGTGATATCCATCCATGTTCATACTTAAAAACTACCCTTTTCTCATTCTCATTTGAACCTAGATTGCATCATCTTCCTTCCTAGATCCGCTATCATGTTTCATCCACATCATCTTAGTATCAGAGCTTTGGGGAAACATGTGTGCTAATGTCCTTCAAAGTTAATTCATGGTTTAAACACTTCTGATACTCATCGTTCCATAGTTAGTATGTTGTTCGAGTTTTTAGTAGTTATGGTATTGTGCTGTAGTTGAGTCTAATAACATTAATTTCATTAGTTGATTCTAATTATTGTGGAAGTGTTTGTCAATAGTGGTAGCTACGAAAGCCGAATTGTGGTTGTTTCTAGGTTACTGTAATTATGTTTTGTTGTCTGTTCAATTTTTTTGGAAAATTACTATACGGACAAGAATGTCGGAAGATAGTGTTAACAACATTGGTGATAATCCTCATGGAAGTTTGAGAAGACATGTTGATAACTTAGAATATTAGATTCAAAATCTTACTAACTCTATCTAAGAACTCATTGGATTAGTCTAAGGCCGTAAACGTGATGGTCGAGAAGAAAGAAAGGAGCAAACACCCACTAGTAGAAGTAGTTCCAATGAACATAATAACAATGAGCGAAAGCCGAGAAGGAGAGAAAACCAACCTGTGTTGAGAAGAAGAAATGAAAGGAGTGTTGACTCCAAAGCAATTCAAGAAGCCTAAAGAAGAGGGTTGAGGCCAAGAAGGGATATGGCCGAGCAGATCTACGATAGAAGTGGCTAATCCGAGGTAAACCAAGTAGCTCGGAATGCAAGGGATGTACCACGAGCACCTGGCTGAGGACTTAATAATATAAAGCTTAAGTTACCAACCTTTAGTGGAAGTAGCTGACTTAAAGAATTCCTTGATTGGGTTTCCTAAGTCAAGAAGTTGTTTGAGTGTTACAAGTATGATGATCAAACAAAGTTTAAGTTGGCTTTATTGTCCCTTGTTGAATATGTGAGTCTTTGGTAGGATAAGTTAGTTGTCAATCAAGATGCTAAAGAAGAGGAGCCGATCAAAACTTAGAGGCTTATAAAGGGATCGATGAATCAATGCCTTGTGCCGACCTACTTCAAGTAAGAGATGCTCCATGCATCCCAACACTTGAGATAAGGTCGAAATATTGTTGAAGAGTATTTACAAGAGTTTGAGACCTTGATGACGAGATGTGAGATTACCAATCTACAAGACCACACCATTGCTAGGTTCTTAAGTGGACTCTAAGATGATATTGCTAACATAGTTTAATTGCAGCCGTTCAACTTTCTAGATAAGCTAATCAATTTGGTGTTAAGAGTAAAGAGATAGAGGAGAAGGAGGAACCAGAGGCCGAGTAGCCGACTTCAATAAGGCTGCCCCAAGTTTGAGAAGTATGCTAAGAGAAAAGGGCTAGAGAGAAGGATGGAGAAAGGAGAGCTTAGCTGACCTGTCCATGTTGAGAAGAAGATTGCCGAGAAAGAAAAGGCACCTGGTAACAAGGCTCGAGATGTGAAATGTTTCAAATGCTTAGGGTACAAACATATTACATCTTAATGCCTGAATAAGAGGGTTATGGTCTTGAAGGGCAAAGGGCCCAAGGCCCAAATCGAGAGTCAAAGTGACAAGAGTTTAGAAGACCAATTGATAGTGAATAGAAAGACCAATTCCCTAGCTATTGATGGGGGAAGCTACACCAACATTATCTCTATCGGATTAGTGGAAAAGATGAAGCTGCTAACCTACCTAACCCCTAAACCCTATGGATTGAAGTAGGTTGGCGACAAGGATATGGTCCATGTGCATAAGAGAGCTCAGATAGTATTCAAGGTAGGACAGTATGAGGATGAGATTGAATTCAATGTGGTACCAATGAATGCTACAAATTTGCTTCTTGGCCGACCATGGGATTATGATTAGAAAGTGATATATGAAGGTTTCCTCAACACTTATACTGTTTGGAAGGATGAGAAGAGCTATTACTTGACCCTTATGAGC
This sequence comes from Lumnitzera racemosa, assembly GCA_024138005.1. Taxonomy (NCBI): domain Eukaryota; kingdom Viridiplantae; phylum Streptophyta; class Magnoliopsida; order Myrtales; family Combretaceae; genus Lumnitzera; species Lumnitzera racemosa. The sequence continues at coordinate 27,954,778 of JAMXBC010000005.1, forward strand.
ATTGAGGAAATCTAAAGACACTCGGTACTAATGGTGAAGTGAAATAGGAAGAGGAGTTTATTCAATATCCCAGCCTGTACTCAATGTTTAATGTTGAGAACAACTTCCTTTCGGACTCAAGTAATGATGGGAATCAACTTCCGACCATATCTAAGCCAAGGCCAACTAATCCCAAGCTGAGACCAATCAAGTTTTGCTAAGGCCATTCTAATAACAAAAGATCGAAGGAAAGAAAAGGAGATACTTTGCACCAAGTTTGTCGTCTGCGCAAAAGTTAAGAGACTACATGATTGAGGACTCGAGGTTAAAGATCTACTTAGCATGACATTGAGAGACTAATGCGGACTAATTCTATCACTTAGCAATTATGAGCCAACCTTTCTAGTATCTCAACCAAGAACTACGAAACTTTAGAAGCTCCTCCTCGGACTCGGACATCCAAATGCTAACCCTACGTGATTCAAATCCTGCTCCTTCTAGGATAGGCCAAGTGACTACATGCCAACTTCTATTAAACATACAGTTTTGTATTCTTGTACATGTTTTTCTTTATTTTATTTATGAGCCCAATTCTTTAAGGTTTATGGCTTTATACATTATTTAGAGTTTTGCCATTAAGGTTTAGGACTTGCTATAAAAAATAACATTTGTAATCATAAACAGAATATACGGTATAGAGACATAGTGAAGAATATTCCCATACAAAATGAAACTTTCCTCTTTCAAGCAAGGCTACACTTCAGCTAGCATTTGCTAGATTATTAAGTGTTGATTAAACTCTCCCGCATTCTTATTAATCTTGACCTAATGATTGTAGTGAATCCTCATTTGAGCTAGTTAGTGAGTTGAATCTAACCCTCATTTGAATCTTGAGCAACATTTAGTGTTTGTGTGCTATATCGAACCCTATTTCGGGCTCAAACCCCTTATTATGTTTATGTCTTGGTGTGCGATATCCATCCACGTTCACACTCAAAAACTCCCCTTTTCTCATTCTCACTTAAACCTAGATTACATCATCTTCCTTCTAAGATCTACCGCCATGTTTCAGACACATCGCAATGACTTCCTCCATGAGCTCTCCTTCTACTAGAATTTTGAAGTCTCTTTGCCTTTATAATGTAATGCTCTATTTAATCATTCTTAACCTAAGGGTAAGACAACTTATTCTCTCAGCTAATGTTAAGTTAAGTGAGAGTGGATAAATAAATGTACAATACAAGCACTACCTTATCACAACCACACAATACGTTATTAGTTTAATCACAATATTCTTTAATCCATCCATGCAATGCAAATGTAACAAGCGTGTATCATGTTTATGTACTTGATATGCATTGGTACCAATATCCTAACTAGCCTAGTAACTCATCCAGTTAGCCAACTCTAACCAAGCATCTAGACATAAACCAAGGTCCAAGAAACTAGCAAAGCAACATTCAATTGCCAAAACCCATCATCTTAGTAATAACTACGAGTAATGGTTAGAAATTCCAACATATACAATGCAATTCCTATATGCTTGAAAACCCAGCTTTTATAAATCAACTGATTTAATTGATAAACCCAACTTTTCATATGAAATCCAACCTAGTAAAATTTTGGTTTTTAGAAAACTTGACCCATAAGTCCTTTTTGTGTTATAACATGTTGTATCATCCCATGAATGCATCAAATTTCACACAAAGCAATACTCAACAAATCCAAGCAGGCTTATGCATTAATTATTAGCCCAGCCTTTATTTTGTTTCATTGTCATTCTAAAGACCTCAATATCAGGTTCACATGAGTAAACATCTTAGGAGGAAGAGTTAGTTCTTAATTTCTTTTCAAATTTAACCCAAGTCCTAGCAACTGTGACATAGGCAACAAGCAACGTAACTATAGCAACCAAACCCTATATCAGATCAACATTTAGTTAGAAATAGTTATAAAAGGAAGCTCTACATAGTTCATCAAGCAGTACATAAAACTCAAACCAAGCATAGCTAAGCCAAAACATAATAAGGCATGCAAATTTAGAAGTAGACATAAGTTTACTCTAGGCATATAAGTATCCACTTATGTGAGCATATTGATCGCTCTAACACTACTTGTTAATATGAGCCTTCTCTTTAGCTACTTTACCTAATTAGGATATGAGGTACCAAAGTTAACTACAGTATTTGGGTATATACTCTAGATAGATATTAACTTATTGATCCTAAGTTTGTTCTATTAAGAAAATATTTGTCCTATGCTACCTTTGACTTATTTTCCGATTTAGCCTCTAACTTAACTTTTGAATTATCCTCTCATTTAATGTAACTTCAAAATTTCTAAGCAAATTCTACCTAACTTATATCCTCAGCTCTACCAATTAAGAATCTTCAATACTTTACCTAACTCAATCCGAAGCATAACTTACACAAGAGCCTCTAATCATAGTCTTTGATTCTTTCTCTATTTTAGCATCTAATTTAACTAGAACACTATTTTCACTTATAAAATTCCTACTTTTCTGTCTAGCCAATTTAAGACAAGTAATAAACATATCATAGGTCTTAATTAAGTAATCAAGAAGGGGAAGGGAGTTAAGGGTGTGTGAATTAGTTATTTTAAAAGACTTTAAAAATTGCAAAAATAATATTGAATTCACTTTTTGATTACTAAATATCATAGGAGTGAAAACAATAAGAAATAATAAATTATGAAATTAAAAGAGTAAGAGAGTTAGAAGATCAAACGAAAATTTCATATTGCTTTGACCTTATGCCTACTACTCTTCTAACTCTACTATTAAGGACCTAATACTCCACAATAGTGCCATTCCACTACCCACTTCAAAAGGCCAATTATAATTTTAAGAGATTACAGCCATCGATTCCTCTTCTTTGACTCCTTTAGCCAAACCTTTAGTTAACTCAAATCTACAAAGATACAAATGTGTAATCTTCACTTTTAATAGCTTTCTTAACTCTCAAGGAAATAAGAAATAAGATTAAGGAAATAATATAAATGATCCACTAAGTTTAAGTATAAGATAGAAATAAAATGTAAAATTCGTGTTAGTAGAAAAATCCTCTAAGAAAGCCTCTAAGTGTTCTGATATGAAGATGTTTTTAGCTTTTCAATGCTGATTTGGTTTCTAGACTTGTATGTTTGAATTTTTGAATTGTTATGGCATATATATCTTCCTATGTAATGATTAGATGCACCAAAATCTAATCACTTGATAATTATCTTAAACTTGACCATTGGATAAACCAAATCCCCGATTTTTTTTGCAAAAATATTTTTGATTGGGTTAACTTGAATTTTGATGTTTGAACCAATAAAAATCTATTTGAAAGCTTTTGCAAGTATTTCTAATGCGGTCCTTAAAATATATCACGTGTAACTCTTATTCTTATGTTGATATATCTATTAGAAAAAAAATCTTGGCTTCATAAGAATATTCATGGAATGAACATGATGTTGAATTTTATTCTTTAGTCATGTAACCAATTCGATTTGATCTACAATGATCCTTATCTTGATATATCTCAACAAATATGCAACAATTAATTTTGAAATTGAATTTGAAAATTTGAGATACAAGTTGATCTTCACTTAATTAAATATGGACAACCAATAAAGATTCATCCTTGTCCATTCTCTTGACTCTCTTAAATCTATTTTAACATATTTTACATGATTTGATCTTTAAATCTATATAAGTATCTTGTTCACTTGATTATCTAAGTAATTCAGGGCTTCATATAATGATAGATTAAAAAATCTACATATTATTTTTTAAAATGATAAAAATTGTCCTCCTTAATTTAATCCATGTGGATAATTGTCCAACATAGTGGAATGTATTGGATGTACTATCCAAATACTCCCAATAAGTGAAGCTAGGCCTTCAAGCAAACAAATTATCTAACTTATAATCAGATTTAATCAATTTTGTACTATTCTGTTCTTAACTTATTCTTTCCAGACTTTGCCTCTAATAAATTCTTTGAATTTTGCCCAATTCACTATTTCTATACCCTCTGAAAAATCCCCTGAGCTTTATCTAAAAAATAAACTATCATTCCTTTTATGATATCCTCTACTCCTAGATTATTCTTTTGACTTATTTATTCAGTAAATTATACATTACTTTCAATTTAATCCTATGCACTCAATAAATTCCATTAGTTCATAAGATACATTTTGTTATCATCAAAACTTATAAAGAGTGAACCTAACACATATCACATATAATATTAACTAGGACTCCACTTGCTAATGTGTTAATTATACAAATTACCTTATTATTCTTAGTTAACAATATATATAGGAATAATAGGAAAATACTTACTCATTAGCATCTATACTCTATCACAGCCATGAAAAATACTTCAAACTCATAGAAATATATAATTTAAGGTATGATTACTATAACTCTTAAATATAGTCATTATATATATTTCTAATATATTGATTTTAAGTACAATTTAACTAAAAATTAGCTTAAATTAGATAAATAATCAAATAAAATTATGAAATTTTTACTAAATAATTTCAAAATCGTGACTAAGCTCTAGAAATCATTACGAATCAGATTGATTAAGAAACTTAATTGAAAACCTATTATTTCTTTCAAATGAATAAAGGGGTTGATTTAGTAGAATAATTTTAATAAATACTAAACACATATTTTATCAAAAATTCCTTTTATGTAAATTCAACATATCATATGAGGAATATACCTAACAAAAATTAGCTCAAAACAATATTGTTTACTATTTTTAAAAATTAATGCAAATTTTATTGGAACAGGGTGATTTCTTAAAAAACTCCCATAAGAACTTCTTATTTTAAAATTTTGTATTGTTATTTTGACTCTACACACAAAAATTCCTATGAAAACCAAGTTTCATAATTTTTTAATACTATTTGATATTTTTTGTAAAATAAACTATTTTAAAGGCTAAAAATAACATTACTTTATTGTCAAAAGCTTTGTCCATTGTTAGCCAAGACAAGTGGTTGGATAGAATACCCTTGATGCCAATCTTCAACCATCAAAATGTTACCTTGTCAAGTTGCATGTTGCTTAAGGAACCCCACTTCAATTATATTTCTTACTATTTTTGCTTCTTTTTTTTTTGTAAAATAGTAAACTCAATTTGTGATTATTTTACTACATTCATCTATCCAGAATGATTTAGAATTCTTCTCACATCTTCCATTGCTAGCTCAATTAGTTGTTTATTTACATTTCTCCTTACTAATTTCCTATATGCCAACTCACATTACAACATTCAAAAGTTAAGAGGGACTTGTCATACCTATTTCCAAATAAATCTGGTTCATTTGATATTTTTCTATAATTTTTTATTGATTTACTTACAACTAAATATGTATTTTATCAATTATTTAGTATATTTAATAATATATTTACATATTGAGTATACAATGTGTTTATAAGATGATTATATAATCACATTATTTATTATTTGACTACTAAACAATACTTTTATAAGTGAAATAATTTATCCACATGGACTCGTTATGTTTCAAGACTCAAATTTTAAATTCTTGATAATTATCAAATAGATCTAGTAAAGTACATTTCATTAAATTAAATTTTTTATACTTAATTTCAAGGAGTTGACATTACGTAAACTCTTCATCTAACTTTTTTGATCTCATATTAAAATTTTACTTAATTCAAACAACTTTCCTTAAAAGCCCTAAATCGTACCGAATGCCTTAACTCGTATCAATATTGAGTAGCTAGGGTCTACTCACATGACTAAACTCGCTTGTTAAGCTTATCTTAATAAGTTTATTTCGTTATTTCCCACAACTATACTTGCTAAGTTTCATGTGTGATAAAAGTAATCTACTGTTTCGAGTCCATGGTAATAGGTCGAAGATTAGGGTTACACAATCCAGCCCCTTAGAAAAAGTTTTGTCCTTGAAACACGTTCAAAACCTAATATTGCAATTCTACTATATGACTCTAATTCTCACATCACATCACAATCATCAACTATTTTTAAGGGTGAAATTCTTCTATACCAACCTTTGTATCATTAACCTCAAATTTACTAACTTAAGAGACTCTCTTCTTTAACTTATGAGTCTCACTGCTTTTCCTTGTCTTGTGCTTTAATTTATACAATATATTTTGAACATTCATAGGGTATCTTCTAATAAATATTTTGCTATATCCTTTATTTCTCTTAGCTTTCACTATGCCCCATCGATCTAATAAAACCTTTCTACTACATCTAGTCTATCACCTTTTCCATGTTACAGTTTGGTCTTGAATTTTACAACCATCATATTGTTATCCATAATTTATCCTTCATCACTATATAATACCCTTCTCATATCGAAATTAACAAGTTTCTATAATAATTTCTCATCACTATCCTAACTGATGCTTATATTTTATTCCTATTTCGTTCCTTTGGCCAATTTAGACATTAGCATTTGTTGGTTCCTGTCAGGGTTCATATAGCAATCCCAACCATTGTTCCCTTATCCATCCCATAGTTTTATTCAACATATCTTTTCACTTAGTCGCTGTCACCTATGCATGCCTAAGTCCCAATTTCATTTAAGATCAATCATAACTAGTTGATTTCCCCACATTTATAGGTTATATGTTACAATCATAGTTGAGGACCCGGGTGCTTCATATAATTAACACATATATCAATAAGAATAAGTTTGGCAAATCTAAACTTTCCACCAACTTATACTCTAAGGAGAGAGAGAATGACTCAAACCAAGTTGATTTGACTTGATCAGATGGAAATTGACATAACTCTTAATGAACATGACTCACAAAAACGCTGGACACTTTTTTTTTTCTTTTTTTGGAGAACTGACACAACATGGCTAAATCAACAACAAAGATAGGAAACTCGTCATGAGAGCTGTGATAGAAATGAGTCTTGACAAGAGAGTCATGAAAGTCATAGATTTTCCATCCTCTTCTTACTTACCACATGTACTAAGGTACACATGAAGAGTACACTTTTATAGTGTTGTAGTTGTGTCTCTTAAATACTTCATATACTTTATTATCATTTGACTTCTCATTGCCATTATTACTTATTACCTCATAAGTGAAAATCTTATTTTGTATAAGGTTAGCCTCTAATTAATCCTCTAATAAAGGTCTAATCCATCCTCCAAATTTTCTCTCAATTGTCTACCTTCAACATTTCCTACCATTTCATTCATCTCAGAAATAGCTATAGCCTACATCACTACAGTATGTATATCTTTATTAGGATCTCCCTTTAATATCTACTTTTGGCTCTTCCTTTTTAGGTTCTTCTTCTTCTAGATCATCCTCTGCATTACCCCATAGTTTACCCTTATCTAATTCGTTATTAGTCTACACACTAGATTGAGTGTCACCTTAAGCTTCTACAGGGCTTTGATCATCTTATAATGATTCAAGTGTTATTAGTTCAGGTTGATCTTCCACAAACTAACTTAACTACCCTATTCAATCTCACACATGTTTTTGTCATATAATCCTTCATATACACAATTTTTTTTATCTTAAGGCATACTTCATTTCGTTTCCCCTTGATTCTTACCTATAATCATACCCAAATCTTCTAGCAAATTTTTGTAATACTTAAATTTCTATGAATTCCCTACGATTTCCTTCTCAATACCAACTCAAATCCATTAAGCTCTAAGCACTTCCCCAAATCATTTCATCAAAGTTTACTTCATTCCATGTTACTCCATACTACATCATAACATTTCTTCTAAGGCAACTTGATCCATGTTCCTAGTTATGCCTCAATCCTCATCTACATCCTTGTTTCCACCCATCAAATCCATATAACAATCTGAATGCTTCTATCTAACACACTTTGGATCTTACTTATTGACAAGCTGTAATACTCTAAGGCTTATTCAATACAATAATGCTTTGATACCACTCTACAACACCCTACCTTCTAAGTGTCTGCTCAAAATTTTTTCTTAAACTGTTGGTACTTAAAGATGGCTTGTATTGCCTTCCATAAGTTAGGGATAAGATAAAGATTTGTATTAAACTTGCTATTCTACTTCATAAAACAATTGATTCCAAATTACTTTTCAATACAACAAACAATTGAGGAAGCTTTTACAAAAGTGAGCCATACTCAAAGTATCACAGTTGTACACTTCTTTACAATGTAGAATTTCTTTACAAATACATACATTTTCCTACAATTACTATATTAAATCTTTGGTAAGTTATCACCAACTTCTTCCTTGAAGAGTTTCCCTTATGTACTCAAATCATATCTTGAAGCCAATAACTTCTTCCATGAACTCTCCTCTAAATAGTATTCTAAAGTTGCTTTACCTTTATAATGTAATGCTCTGCCTCCTCATTCTTAACCTAAGAATAAGACATCTTATCCCCTTATCTGTTGTTGAGTTGAGTGTGAGTAGATAAACAAATACACAATATGAGCAATTCCATATCATAACTACACAATAAGTTATTAGTTTAATCACAATATTCTTTAGTCCATCCAAAAAATGCAAATGTAATAAGCACGTGTCATGCTTGTGCATGTGACATGCATTGGTACTGATAACCCAGCCAACCTAGCAGCTCATCTAGTTGGTCAACTCTAACTGAGCATCTAGACATGAACTAAGGTCTAGGAACTTAGCAAAGCAACATTCAGTAGCCAAAACTCAACATCCTAGTAATAACCATGTAGAATGGTTAGAGAATCCAACATATAGCTGGCTAAACATATACAGTACAATTTCTATATGCTTGAAAACCTATCTTTTATAAATCATGTGATGCATTTGATATCCCAACTTTTCATAGGAAATCTGACCTAGCAAAATTTCGATTTTTAGAAAAATTGACCAATTTGTTCTTTTCATGCCATATCGTACTATGCCGTGCCATACTATGCTACGTCATGCCATGAATGCACAAAATTTCACACAAAGCAATACCTAACAAATCCAAGCAAGCTTACTCATTATTTATTAGCCTAATCTTTATTTTGTTTCGTTGTCATTTTGAAGGCCTTGGTATCGCATTCACACAACTGAACACCTTAGGAGGAAGAGTTAGGAGTTGACATAAGTCTACTCAAGGCACACAAATATCCACTTAGCTAAGCTTATTGATCACTTCAACACTAGTTGTTAACATAAGCCTCCTCTTCTGCCACTACCTAATGAGGATATGGGGTACCAAAATCAACTATAATGTATTTGTACATATTCCAAATGGATATTAACTTATTGATTCTAAGTTTGTTCTATTAAGAAAATATTTGCTCGATACTGCTTCTGGCTTAGTCTGCAATTTAGCCTCTAACTTAACCTCTAAATTAGCCTATGAATTATCCTCTAATTCAAGCTAACTTCAAAATTTCTAAATAAATTCTATCTAACTAATATCCTCAATTCTACCAATTAAGAATCTCCAATACTTTACTTAATCTAGTCCCCAGCTTAGCTCACGTTAGAGCCCCTAAGCATAGTCTCCACTTCTTTTTGAATTTTAGCCTCTAATCCAACATTAACATTAACTCACTTATAAAATTTCCATTTTTCAATCTAAGCCAAATTAAGACCAGTAATAGGCATATCACATATAATTTTAACTAAGACTCTTCTTGCTAATGTGTTAATTGTACAAATTACCTTATTATTCATATTTAACAATATATACATGAATAATAGGAAAATACTTACTCATTAGTATCCATACTTTATTACATCCACAAAAAATACTGTAAACTCATAAAAATATATAGTTTAAGGTATAATTATTGTAACTCTTAAATATGACCATTCCATATATTTTCTAAAATATTGATTTTAAGTATGTTTTCACTAAAAATTAGCTTAAATTAGGTAAATAACCAAATAAAATTGCAAAATTTAACCTAAATACTACCTAATCATAACTAAGGTCTAGAAATCATTATAAATCAGATTCATTAAGAAATTTAATTAAAAAACTCTTATTTCTTTAATATGAATGTAGGGCAATTATAACAAAATAATTTTAATAAATATTAAATATATCTTTTATCAAAAATTATTTTTATATAAAATAGATCAATTATATGAGGACTATACCGCAAAAAAATTAGCTCAAAATAACAACATTTATTATTTTTGAAAATTAAGACAAAATTCATTGGAACACGGTGGTTTCTTTAATATATTTACATATCGAGTATATAATGCATTTATAACGTAACTATATAATCACATTATTTGTTATTTGACTCCTAAACACTATTTTTATAAGTCAAATAATTTATTTCTAAAGGCTTGTTATGTTTCGAGACTTAAATTTTGAGCTCCAAATAATTATTGAATGATCTTGATTAAATTACGTTTTATTGAAATTAAATGTTATTTATAATTAATTTCAAGGATCTAACCTCAATAGGACTCTTTTTCTAACTTTTTTTTATCTCATATTAAAATTTTACTCAATTCGAACAACTTTTTCTAATAGCGCTAAATCATACCAGATGCTCTAACTCGTATCAATATTAAGTAAAGAAGGTATAATCACATAACTAAAGTTTCTTCTCAAACTTTTCTTAATAAGTTTATTTCATTTTTTCTCCCAACTATATTTTCTAGGTTTCATGTGTGATAAAAGTAATCCATTGTCTTGAATTCATGGTCATAGGTCGAAGATCGAGGTTTCATAGCCCATTAAGGGTCAGACCTTTTAAATACATGGCTAGAATATTAATAAAGTTACAACTTAGGTAAATTGCCACTCTATTATTTAATTGCTAGCCTACATCCATATGCTTTCATGTTCAGTTGAGAAAATTAATTAATATTGCAAATAAGTTATTGGAAATAAGTGTTTTATAAATAACCACCATCCTTAGACTCATCCCTTTGTAAACTAATCACAAACCTAAAATTTCTCTTCTTGAATTTTTGTGACCAACTCGGTAAAATACATGTAACATTTAATTGTCAACCTATTAAATGACTATTATCCCTCTTACACTAAAACCCGCTACCATTGTAAAATCTTTTTTTCATTATCCTCCTTTTCATTTAACTAATCCATAAGCTTCAATAGTGTTTATCATCAATCATCTTTATATTACTCACTCCTTGTAAATTATCATCCTTTTATCTCGCTACATTTTGTAAGTATTCCAATGATTGATCTTACCTTTTTCCATAAGTAGTTTATGAGTGTTAACCATGTAAATTGTTGTCTTCTTGTTTTAGAAACATGTTACCTTCTATAAAATTAAAATCTTTGTAATTAGCCATTTTAGGGCTTCTTGCCATTGTAATAAGATCCGCTACCTTTATAACCAAGCCTTCTTCCCATTTGATCTCTTTATAAATAATTTGTATGTAAGAAAAAGATTTTTTGATAGTAGATTTTTATTCCTTCAACTAGGCGCTTGAAAATATGCTAACTTATGTTAAGCTATCTAAAAATTATATAGGAAGTTATGCCCTTCGCTAACTCTCATTATAACTAACCACTTAGTCACACCACTATTGCCAACCTCTTATTAAAGCATTCATAGCTTAGTGCCAACTCTCTAATCATTGTTATTAAAGGCCTAATTATCAAGCTAAGTCCATGAAGGTTTAAATATTCAAACATGGGTGTGAATAGTTTAGCAATTACTTAAACAACAACCATCAATCTTGCCTCTTCTCTCTATGATTCACACATGGCTAAAATCAAAGAACACCTTATATCATTAGAAATTCAATTACTAGCCACTTTAGTTATCAAACAAAGGCCTACAAAATATGGGAGTACAACCATTGTAAGATCTCTCCTCCCACTCTAAAAACTTTCCTTTAACTCTTTAATACTATCTTTTGTGAACAACATAAACTTAGGCATCAAAGTGGCCATGCCAAGCAAACCCTAGTACCCCTTAAAAGTCTAACTCTTACTTTTTTGCAAATTTACTGAAATTTCAACAACAATTTAGTGCCATCTGTGCTTGAATTTCAAACATGGTAGCTAAAACTCATTTAACAAAGAGTGTTAGTGGTACTACTGCTTCCCACCATCATTCAAGGGGAATTAGGAGACACCACTCGAATGATGATCAATTGGCTAGATTATAGCAACTCTACACTAACTTAGGCAAGGAAAATCAGCCATTCTATGAAAGAATGACGAAATCTTGAATCTAGTATACATGAATATGCTACCTAATTAGAATGATGGATAGGAACATTAGTAGATAAAATTCCAATAATTCAATTTAGTCCCTTGAAGAGTAAACCAAGTAAGCTAGAGTTTAAGAAACTCAAACCCTTACTCTAAACAGAATTGACAAAGGAAAAGCTCCACAATAAGCACATCGTGTGGGTCCATTGCACAGTAGTGCTCTTTCTTCTATGAGTAAGCAGTGTGTCCTAAAGAAAAGCCCCTTTGTCTAAGAAATCCTAAAGGAAGTTATTCCTCTTCATATCAAACTCTCATGGTTTCAAACATATGATGGCATGAAAGATCTAGAAGACCATTTGGAAAATTATCACACCCTAGCCAAGTTGCATGGCCTTAGTGATGTAGTTGCTTATTAAGCTTCCCCATCAATATTAGGAGATGCCACAAGCATGTGCTTTAAACATCTAAAGCTAAATATAATCACTTGCTTTGATAACTTAGTAGAATTGTTTCTACAGCATTCTTTGCTAGCAAGCTACCTATAAAAGACTATTTTGTCCTTAATATGATCAAGTAAAAGCTTGATGAAAGTATTCGAGAATACTTAGCTCGGTCCATAGCTGAAACAATGTAAATTCCAAAAATTAACATGAGCATAGCACTTATTGTGGTGATAGATGGAGTAAAGTCACATGGAGACTTTTTCAAATCCTTGGCCAAGAACAAGCCTAAGATATTTGTAGAATCTAAGGCAAAAGCAACGTCTTATATTAAGCAAGAAGAAAATATCAAATTTTGGTAAGAGAAGAACCAACCTAGAGAGTGACAAGAACCACCTAAGCATAAAAGATCAACTTAGGGGCAGTGTTGTTAGATTTTTAATAGGGGGTAGTAGAGATAAGAAGAGACAATGAATTCTAACCTTCTCTGCCGGTAGTCCCCTTAACCATTGGTATGCCTAACTTAACTTTATTTTTCATAGTAAAAGTGTATTTTTACTAGAAAGTGCACTAAATCACATATGTAGTCATAACATTAGTATGAACTAGGTTAAACTCACAAAGAATGGTATCTAATTTTTTTTTTTTTTTATAGTATAGCCCCATTTAAATCTAAGTAATTAAAATCAAGGATTTATAAAATAATTCAATTATGAAAACTAATCTAATAAAATTAATTAATTGAGATATTTAACATCTCGAAGGATTTAATTATCCACCAGATAATTAGAATACTATTGTTGGTGAATTTTGGGTGTTAGAAATGTCCTACAAAGACAAGAAAATTGCTTGGTACTAAGGCCAACCTAGTACAGCCACTCTGATAGTTAAGTCTGTAAGTAAGAATGAAGAAAGTACAGTAAGTAGTTAAAAGTTATCAAATGAGCCTTATCGAGTTTCTTTCCTGTGTTTATAGGGGACTATCATGTCTAAAGGAGCAGTTGTAGGGATAACTATTGAGATACATGAAAGATTCTTGATAAGACACCTTCCCTAAAATGTAGGGAGAGTAGATAGTTATGTAATATAATTGTCCTTGTGATAACTGTTTGCACCATGAACTTAAACTCAAATTAAGAGCAAATCTATTTTACACGGTGGAACAACAAGAGTCAATTACTCAACGAGGTGCTGAGAATATAAATTGCTTCGCCTATCGGTAGCCGAATGGACTAGTAAGACAGTTGGACGAAAACTGACTATAAATATTTGCCCCCCAACTCTTATGTTTAAGAATTTAATAAAGGGAGTAATACATAATGCACTATAGGCTGAGTGGGGACCAATTCTTTAGATGTCAAGCATGATGGGAAGCAAGATGGTTTGCATCCTAATTGAAAAGTCACAACTTTCAAATTCTTGCCCATTCAAGAAACCAAAAAGTAGGATGCATGATACCTATCTCCTCAATCATCATTACACCTCAGGCCTAAAAATGGTTAGAAAGTTGTCAATAGTTGGATTTCTATCTCGAAACATGCATCAACAATCTGTACCACCATCAAATCAGTGCATTATTACCATTAGAAACAAATTTGTAGTTACGAGGGTGAGTTGTTCATATTTAAAGGACTGTTCACAATCAAAATACATTTCTCTAGTTGTATCTAATACTTTCATTTGCTTTCTCGTCTTCAATCTCACATTCTTCAACTCATGTAATATCATTACTTATAAGCATTCAAGTATTGTTGGTAATGTAGTCTATTGACTTGTCCTCTTTGATTCCAAAGCAATCGAAACTGAAGCCACTTTTCCCCTCCAAATGGGGAGTAAGATAGCATGCTCCTTTGGTAGCTTGGCTAACAGCGTTGAGGAAAAGTAGGATAAGCTCACTCGGATAAACGCTCTTGCAGCAGATAATTATCCTAAGGACAAAGAAGGGAGATCTTCGGCAAAATATTTGTACAACAACATAACTTACTTATGCAACTCTCCAGACGAAACTGCCAATTCTGCTGATAGAGTTTTTGTCATAAAATACAACCAGTACTGGTAAGACCTTTCTATGATGTGGAATCTTAGGAGGCTGAGAGAGGAGGAAAGGGTTTATTTCCCAAGGGAGCTCAAATTATACATATACCTAAAGTATTTAGATTTTAGGTTGTGCTTCGCTTTCTCGACATTTATGAAGGGCTTCTTCAATTACTTTAGAGTTATGCTAAGCATGTTCTCACCCAACACATATCGGCTTCTAGTAGCTTTTGAGATAGTTTGTGAAGAAGTTGAAGTCAGAGCTATGCCTCAACTGTTTTGTTATTTCTTCATGATTAGGAGGCAGCTTGACTGGTGGTACTTTGCTACTACAAGGCATAGGCAAAAGTTCATAGATAAGTTAGAGTCTAAGATCCATAAGTGGCATGATAAATTCATGTCGATATTGTCTGATGAGGAGTTGGACTTCTGGACTCAATGGATTGAGCCAATCTGCATGAAGGATATAGAACTAATGTTGAATGATACAGTAGCAATGAAGAAAAGTCAAGAAAGAAGGATGAACAAAATGTTCTTTTAGGACGTCGAGAGAATTATACATTGTTATGAAAGTGAAAAGCCAATCTTTTTTGAAAAAGAAGGCATACTAATAAGTTACCGATGTGCTCAGTATTGCTACAAAGGGAAAGCTGTTCTCATGACTTAGGGGGAGAATTGTTGCCACTGAGTATTGCTCTGCACAAAGAATGTAAGCTTATTATTTTCCTTTACGTTAACATTAACTTGTTTACGCATGTTACAGATATTGGTGCTGGTAAGGTAAATCCTACCAATCTATCGACCTAGGCCAAAGCTAAGAAATCTAAAGCCGATATGATGGTGGCCATCGCAACCATTACCACTCGGCCCACTGCTGTAAAGAAATTGGCAAAGGAGGACATAGCAAAGCAAGTGTCAGTACAGAAGAAAAGCTCTTAACTACCTGAGAGGTGGAAGGAAGATGAGAAGATAGTGTTAGTTAAGGTATCTCATTCTAAGGATTAGTTAAGGTATCTCATTCTAAGGAGTGTCCCATTGAAAGTATTTAACCTACTACTGAACTAAGAAAGGGCAGCCAAGAAACCCAACCCTACGGTGAAGCTAAAGTTGCTACTGCTATCAAACGATTGTCATTGGTGGTAGAGGTGACACCAAGTACTAATAAGAAACCAGAGAAGGACCTCACTGGCTAATCACCTGCCAAAAGGTCTAAGAGTTTAGATGAGAGGATAAAGGAGGCAATGCGGTCAAAATCTCTCAGCATCAATAGTGTCGAATTCGTCGCCAATAAGGAGGTCGGCCTTAGGAGATAGTATAAAAAATCTTTAGCCTTAATGAAAGGAATTATTCTTTCGAAGGACAAAGAGATGGACAAGAAGGATGTCGAGAGGGTCGACGGTTACAATAAGGCCCATATCGTAGCCAAGTTATATAATGTGAGTATCCATAACTATCTTTTAACTATTTAATTTACTTAGTTACTGATATTCCATTTCTTTTTAAGATGAGCTGTCACATTCTGACGGCTTTGGATGAAGTCGATAAATAAACGAAGAAGGTGATAACCATAGTGGTCTTTATGTGTTATGTCGAGTCACTTCCAATATTCATCCTTCTAAATGAAATTATTGCAGAAAATCGAGGATGCATATAATGCCATCATCGTGAAGGGCTCAACACTAAGGGGAATATATTCTGAGAGCGTTCGTCGAAGTTAGCGACTTTTGGATGGAATCTATTTTAAGTCAAATGTCTTACTATTTTGAAGATGAAAAAAAAAATGGTTCATGTTTTGATGTAAATATTAATGTATAGATATATGTTATGACCAAATATCTAGCTTAATCCATTGTAGTACCCTCATTATCACATAAATAAAATTGTCTTTTGATGAATGAGCAGATTGAATTAAGTTTTTAACATGTATTTCTATGTGATGGTATATCTTATGCTAAGTTGGGATGTAACAGTGTATGGCTTAATCAAGTGAAAGAATCCCTAGAGGGCACCCCTATGATCTCTAGTAATGTTTTTCTTAGTGAGTTGCTCCGAGAAAAGATTAGGGGTAGATTTAAGGTTACAAGACCTGATACAGACTCGTGGATGAAGATAAGAACTTAATATCATGCGTAACCAAAGGGATAGATCCAAGTCGCAAGATAGCCTGAAGAGTAAATGATAGTCGAGGGTGAGCAAGGGTTCCTATGCACTAACAATGGATATGACGCACCAACGCCTCACACGAGCTCAAATTACACTTGATATGATACACAAGTATGGCTAAAGATCACTTCAAATAGGCTAGATAAGAGTAGCTCAAGAGAAAGCAAGATGATATTTAGCTCAAGAGTAAAAGCTCAGTCTATTCTTCTGTATACATGATGTTGTAACTATTACATTATGTAATTATTTATAGTACCCTATTAGGGTAAGCTCTACGTTATAGAAAATTACAAAAATGGATACCTATTTACTAAAAAGTAGGAAAATAATTTATAAGGAAAATACAAACTCATGTACAACGAACATCTTCTATCAGAAAGGATAGTAAGTTGCTATAAAGGACAATGTGCATGCATTTTACTCTACAATTCTAACTATATAGTGAGCCAAGTAAGGGTAGGCCTCTTTTCATGTATGTTCAGTATCAGAAGATCGACACCTGATTGTTGGGGCAAGATTGTGGTTAGCTTAAGAGCGGCTCACATTCGAGTCGGCCTCGGATGGTTGACTCTTGATAGTTGTCAGCTTGGCATCGATACTATGGAGATTATTGTATTCAGATTAGGTGCTTAGACTAGTGCATAGCAAAGGATTCGGCTCAGCACTACAACTAGTCACCTCGGCAACACCTTGATGGCATAGAGAACAAAGTAGCTTGGCAAATCAAACTGGGGTAAGCACTGCTCCCAACGTTTAACTCACCTTTAACAACTCGATGAATCACCTAAGAAAGTGCAGAGACCATGTGATGATGAACTCCCATTAGTAGAATTAGTAAGGACTAAGAAGCTGCTAGAACCATAACATGATGAACCCATGCCAATATAAGAGTGAAATGTTAGGGTAATGCTAGGGCCCTGATAGGTAAACCCATGCCTATAGTTTTGTTGGGGGGCATGGGGGCATTCCCAATGAAGAGTTTGTGATTAAGATTGTAAGTATCCTTTTGTTATGTGTAGAACTAAAATTGTAATAATAATTTATTGTAATGATGTCTTTATTATGTATGCGAAATTTATGTTTACTTATCATTCATATGTAGTTTTGGCACTCATGTACTAAGCACTAGCTTATCCTTTTATTTCTTTCTTGAATGCAAATATTTATAAGGAACCAATTGTCTATGAGGATCTCAATGATGCCTATGAAGCTATATTTTAGTTTTCTTTAATTTAATCAATATTAAGTCTAGCACGCTTAATATAAATTTTTTAACATTAAGGAAAAACAATTTTCTTTAATAAAATTTAAAAATATATATTTAAAAAATAATTTGGAGTTGCTAACTAATAAAACTGGTAAAAGGTGATTTTTCGGGTAAGAAAATCCTAATTTAGCCACTAGTCTACTTATTTTCTAAAATATTAATTTTAAAAAAATTTAACTAAAAAATTTAAAATCAAGGCCTAACCTTTTAAAACCAAATTACCATATAAAAATTTAAAAAATAACTAATGGGCTTTTACTTTTATAATTTTTCAAAAAAAAATGAGAAAGCATGCAAAGATGCGAAAGTGCATAAAAATGAATTTTTATTATAAAATTTCCCTAAAAATTGAAAAGAAAAAAATATATTTTACAAACTTTACAATTGCTACAAAAGTACTTACGTAACAACTAATTGAAATTAAACGGACTGTTGTTCTCATTTCTTTAGAAAAACTTAGGTGGGTTGACAAGTTTTACTTTTTGAAAATGGGAAAGTTCATATTTTTAGACAATTTATTTTTTTATTAAAAATCCATAATTTTTATTTCCAATTAAGAAAAACCTTAAAAAGACTTAATTTTGAAAATATCCAAATTAAGAATTTTATTAAAAGAAAAAACAACTAAGTGATAAAAACAAAATTTTCCCTAAGAATTCCCTAAAGTATCTAAAGATACACAAACTTAACTGCCAATTTCAATTGGAGATTTGAAAGATGCAATTATACCGTAAAAGATGCAATATTTAAAAAAAATACGATTTTCCCAAAATAATCATGCTGAAAATGCAATTTATCTAAAAAATACAATTTTCTAAAAATATGCAATTTCCTAAAACTCATGCAAAAGATGCATTTTATCTAGATATATGCAATTTTCCTCATAATGCAATTTTAGTAAGGACTAACTCTATGACACTAGATTTGATAAATAATAGGACCTATAAAAAGAATGTATTAGTAGTCACGCAATAATAAGACTAATCACATTAATCTATTCTATCATATACTAATAAAAAAAAAACTAAGAACTTAGATGATAAAAACCTACACACAAAAAAAAAGTTAGTTAGGAAAATTATAAAGACTAAGATTATAAAAAAAATAGTAAACTAATAAGAAAAAAAATAAACCAAACAAAACAAAAATGAAACCGACTCTATCCTATGCGTAACATACGAGTCGGGTCAGAAGCTCATTGGACACTAATCCAAGTCGGTTTAGGTTAGATTCCACAGATCTAGGTTGGATTGTGAATGGAAGCTACCACTAGCAACCAAAACTGCATGCTCCAGTACATTTAGACCAACATTTCAAAAACAGGGAACTGAAGTTTCATGATATTTTCATTAGTGAAACTTCAGTTGGAAACAACACCTTGGCCTATGGTGGTGGATTTGATGGTAGTTAATATTGACGGTCGGTAGTAATCCTTGGTTGATGTGGCTAGGGGTTGGGTATTGTTTTTGTATGTATGTGTGTGTCTCGTGCAGTATTGTTGGGTTATGGAGTCCATGTCACTACAGATGTTGTTGACTGTATAGGTAGATGTCAATTGGTTATAGGTGTGTATGGTGTTTGGATAGTCGTTGAAGGATGCCGATGACTAAAGAGATTGGATTTTCGAGTTAAGAATTGTGAGTTGTTTCGTATTGATGTTTTTTTGGGGTTTGAGCTTGAGATATGATCAATTGGTATGGCTTTGGCAAGTATTGAGTAAGGTTGGGAATAAGGGTTGTCGATGTTCCTACTATTGGTTGTAAGGTGGCTGTGTAATTGAGCATAAGTGATGATCGTGGGGGTTAGTTTGGCTTGTTTAATTGTCTGTAGTCGCATTACGTAGTTAGCCATGAGGTTAGGGGTTGGTTGGCATTGGGCATAAAGTATGTTGATGTAAGGTTGTCGGTTGGTTGGCATTAGGCATAACGTATGTTGATGTTAGGTTGTTGGTTGGTTGATGGGGCTATAGTGAAGGTAGCACATATCTCAAGTTTTATACTTATGTTGTACATTTAGGGAAAAATTGTACAAAAATGGGGCATTCTAGAAAAATTTTATGCAAATGGTATAGCGTGCCTTCACTATACATGCATTTTTTTGTATAGAACGCATATTGTACATGCCTTCTCTGTAGATATTGAAGGCCCATTCAAGAAACGCGCCTTCAGTGTCAATAAAGAAGGCACGTCCCTTGAGCGTGCCTTCTATTTTTTTTAATAAATTAAATTAAACTAAATAGATAATAAAAATTTAATTTAATCTTTATATAAACTATTATATAGATGCGCATCCCTTGAGTACGTCTTCAATGTCACCATCGCATCCCTTCAATGTCACTACCATGCACATTCAATTGATGCATTATACTCCCTTTAGTTAAGTACTTTTAATATGGCATGTTGGTTACCTATTATGCTCCTAAGTTCAATCCACAATTCACATTCCCTCTAGTTAAGTGTAGTACCTACAAAAACTATTAATGTAACAGGTCGGCTTAAATGGTTCACTAAACTACCAACTAAACCTGTTAAAAGTAGGTATAGTATATAAAAAGTATATATACAGTAAACTATCAGTATTAAGGGAATAGCAATCTAATATGAAACATCATTTACAAAATCCATTTACATAGTGAGTAATAAATGTTGATAATACATAATAATCAAACTAAGAATACAAATATAGTTATTTAGAACTACTTCTTCTTAGATCTAGTTAATTGTTTTTCGAAACAAGATAATAATGATGGTTTGTGAGTAGATAGTCCTTCCAACCGTAAAGGCTCAGATGGTTGAGGCTTAAATGGATGTAGAGTATTGGTGAAATTTATATGAAGAACTAGAGTAGGCAGTGATGGTGGTAGCTGAGTGTCGACATCCTGTATGTATAATGACTAAAGCCATCTTGTATGACATTTACGAGGAGCTAGTAGTATCGACTGCGAATACATCCATACCTGAGCATTTAGAGTGTCAAATGAGGATTAGCCAAAACTAAAGGCATCAACAGGTGGTGTACTGTTACCAATCTCGCCCAAGTCAATGGAATGGCGAGATCCTCGATGACATAGAATCATCACCATGTCCCTAACTATGTGCCTATGCTGGTCGACATCCTCTTGTCTAGACTCTAAGACCTGCATGCGATTGAGGGGTAGGTATAGGGGCTGGATCAGCTAACTGATTAGGCAATAATATCAAACCACCGTACTCCTCGAGATGGTGAAGGCCACCATTGATGATATGATGAGTAGCATCAACATCGTCTGCTAGCCTCGTCCAACGTAGAGCATCCGCCTATAGTTATGAAACATTTCATGTTATATTCATACACATTACTTTGGAAAAAAAAAAACATAAGATAAATGGAAGGAAAGCTCACCAAGTATCTCATCATTGCCCTATGATAGGTGATGTATTGGCATCTATGATCCCTATACCAGTCATAGTAAGCTGGATCAGCAATCCTTTAGTCCCTAACTATGAACAACTCATATCTGGTAGTCTACCCAGGTCAATATATATCCTTGATGCATAACCAACCAGCTTATATCTATCCTACCTCTCAGGTTAATATGGTGTAGCTCTTAACTCATATGAACATTGATCAATATCGTTTGCAAGCCTTCAAATTGTGGTATAATACAGTCGGGGAAATGAAGCTTGACAAAGTGGAAACATATCAGTAGAACCCTAACAATCCAAATAACTCGACTAGCACTACAAAATGGGGGTAGTAGATCAATAAGATCATTTAAGTATGGTTCCTACACAACATACAATGCATTTGCAAAGAAAGTACATTAATAATCCATAAATTTTTAATAAAGACCAACAACAGAAACAAAATTGAAGAAGTACATACCTATCGACTCGTTTGCAAATCAAATGCAATCCAGTACGCATCCATAACATGCGTAGCATAGTATGTAGTGTCTCATGATATAACCCACCTAACAACTAGTAGTAGGCCCTCATGCATGTTAAAGCCCAACTTGATCCATGGTGCAACGTGGAGGAAATGATCCCATGCCTATATCTATAGTAGTATGGCCGCGTCTCCAATCTCCTACGCTTCTGATCGTACAGCCCTACATAGCTGATGATATAATCAAACCAAACAAGTCGATCCTTAACTAAACATCATGGCATGTGGGAAATACTCCAAAATGGGTAAAAACATCATGTGAACAAAAGACAAAGATTTGTCAACAAATAAAAATCCACCAAATAACTGTACAATGTACGTATGGGTGTATCGACAAATGGTCTCCTCATCTGCATCTACAGGAAGAACGCTAAATCTATCTTATAACCAGGCCAAATTAACACACCCTCCTTTGCTAGTATTGTCAGTAGGGTAGTCTCCTAGCAATCCCCTAGCTATTTGAGGCCATACTAACTATGTAAGCCCAATCACTATGGCCTTATCTACATGAAGACCAAACATGACCTCTATGTCCTAGAATGTGATGGTCATCTCCCCTTAAGCCATATGGAAAGTGTGGGTCTCAAGTCTCCACCTCTCAACTAATACCGTGATAAGGTGGTGATCAATCTGGATGAATGGTAATCGTACAACCCTTAAGAAACCAACGTCGGTAAGGTGGGTAATAAAGCAATCATCCAATAGTATCTGTGATGTGCCCTTCCGTAGGCTCAACTCCACTCGACGAACCGTAATATGCTCGCCTCCCTGTAATATTAGATTAATTTTCATCATAACTATAGAAAATAATTAAACTATAAAATTTAAAAGATAAATTAATGTCAAGCCATACCCAATGATCCCACACGTCCTACGATTGATGTCATCCCTATCTATGTAATGCCAACAGGTCACTCGATCGTGGATCCATTTAACCTGCAAAACAATAAAATAATATATTGTGCCATTGACTTATGGAAGCATAACAAGATATCATATATAATATAATGTAAGAAAACAATATGTGTATGTCTGTTTATACCATTTCTATTAAGCTAAGGAAACCTCCTCCTATTGTGTCCTTCCATTCTACACATGCTATACGTGCTCTTATCGATAGACTCTCTTAAGTCCATCTCCATGTGGTATCTCTTCTTCCTTAGTTAACCTAAACCACGTTTCAGGTTTTCATTGAGTATGAAGAATGGATAATCGAGATGGGGCCAATTCAACTCATCACCAATTAGCATAAAGTGTCTAGCGTAGACATCTAACTGATGTGACCAATATACCATACGCCAATGTATCGACCAGTTGTTACTCTAATAGAATTAAGTACCCTTCTCGCATGTGAGCACGTGATTCTATAGATTTGCCATTTCCTACATGAACACGTCATTTTATTCATGTCTACAATATGTGTTCGACCACCTCGTTTCATCACTCCATTTTCCATAGTCCTTTTTCACAGCTATATAGCTTAAGGGAATGAGCTGGAGCTCACCTGGCCCACGTTTTTAGCTTCTTCATAACATACTTCATATTCACTTGCCTCATGTCCATTCCCTTCCTCGCTTGTTCGACTCTTCTTTCTAATAATCGATACAGTTGTAGAAATTTTTTTTAACAAGTGAAGTTAGAGGCAATCCTCTATAACTTTTCAAAACGAAATTGTAGCTCTCAATGATGTTAGATGTCATATATCTAAACCGATAAAAACCATCATGGGATAATGTCTATTTGCTATTGTCAAATGGTGAAAGCTATGATGATGCATCCTCCTTAACTAGCAACATCAGCTCCATTAAAAACCTAAATTTCCTAGGCTATGCCTGTACAGCAGTAGCAGTAGCAGTAGCAAGCTTCTTCCATAGTTAGTTGTTATGTGCCTTGTTGAAATTGCTGGCGACATGCCGTATGCATAATCTCTAAACCATAAATGGTTCCTTCTAGCCAACTTTTTCTTTTTTGAGCGCATTCTCGATACTTAAGTGCCTGTCCATAATTAAGCAAATTGTCTCCTCACGACTACTAATAATGAATTGCTTCAATCTTTTGAGAAACCAACTCCATGTCGCCATAGACTCTTTGTCAACAAGCGGAAACACCAATAGGATAATACAATTATTTCCATCCATAGAACAAGAAATCAATGATACATGACCATACTTCCCATGCAGAAATATGCCTTCAATATAAACTACTGGTCAACAATACTTCAAATGTGTATACAGATGAACCAAATGTCTAGAAGACCTACTTCATTATCAAAACACCAGGCTCAGGGAATCCCTTCAATCTCCAAATCACCTTAGTTTCAGGATTTGAAATCTTGTTGCATTCAACAAAATAGGAAGTTCATTGTATGCTTTCTGCAATATACATAGGACCGTCTTCCTTGATTTACTACACATGGTGTTATGGAGAACTAGAAGACCTAACCTGTAAAGTTCTATTAACAATGCTTCTGCTAAGTTGACCAAAAGGCCTAAAATATATCTCCTGTATCCAACCCCTCAAGGATTAACTTCGATGCTCGCACAGATCCACTAGAGGAAATGACTGAAGTTGGAATCCTTCCTCATCTTCAACTTTTTCACCAAGTCCTTGTTATATTATGGACCATTGCTTCCCTTTACCATTTTCCCACTCACATATACAACTATCTTCATGTAATCAACCATTGACAACTTGTTGATTCATGAATTCAAAAATCAATAAAGCCTATACGATTTTGCATGGTTCATAGCACCCACACGACTTCATTTTTCGGTAGGGCATCTTATCATACACTATAACTTCACATTATAACTATAAGTACCTACATAACTTCATTTTCTCAGTGGGGCATGACATCGCATCCACACAATTTCACTTATTGATGGTGTATCTTATCATAGACTATAACTTTAAACTATAACTGTAAACACCCACACGACTTTATTTCTCGGTAGGGCATCTTATCATACACTATAACTTTAAGCACCCACTTGATGTCAATTCTCGATAAGGCGTCTCATCACACCCACACGTTTTCACTTCTTAGCAAGGCATCTTATCACACACTATAACTTTATATTATAACTTAAGCACCTACACAACTTCATTTCTCGATGGAGTGTCTTATCATATACTATAACTTTAAGCACTCACATGATGTCAATTCTCAGTTGACTATCTTATCACATCCACACAATTTCACTTCTTATTGGAGCGTCACACCACATACTATGATTATAAATGCATATATGCTTCACTAATACATCAATAAAATCACATACAATCTCTAAGTCGTATATATTTTTTTTGTTTATGAAACCACCATAACTTATATAACTATATATTATCATATGAATAATAAACAAAATGCAACATGCATATTACGAAAATATAAATACTAAAAAAATATCATCTAATTGTACTTCGTATGGACAATATAAATATAACTATACTAACAATGTAATGTGTATTTAAAAAAAAAAATTATTGCAAAACAAATATGATCGAGGCTTACTTACAAATGGGTTAAGGGAATAAGATTACGTTGTTGTTTGGAGAGAGAAAATAGTGTCATGCTAGCTTCGAGAGAGAAAATCAAAGGTTTTGAATGTTTTACGTATTTGGAAGAGGTAAGAATGAGAGAAAACTTTATAAATCGAGCTATTTATAGGGAAATAGAAGGCGAGCTGGCAGCATGCACCTTCCTTGTAATGAGGGAGGTGTGCGCTCACATAGTGTGCTTCAATCTAGAAAAGCAATGTATAGTTAAGGCACGCAAACCATTGCCATAAAATTTTTCTTGAACACCCTATTTTCATACAATTTTTCTCCGAATGTACTATAGAAGTACAAAACTCCTCAAGTTTGTGGGTGTGCAATAGTGGATGAAGACTGTGTGTTGAGTGAGGATTCGTATCTGACTCTTCCCTGTTCTCCAATGTTATCCCTGCTTCATGTCTTTATAATAGCTTTTAGTTCAAATCTGTTTTGAAGCTTGAGATTAACATGTATCAGCCATGCATAAAGATTCAAATCTAAACCCATTTACCAAATCTTCGTTTAATAAATATTGGTGTAAATCCTTGTGTGATTCGAACGTTTTGATAATAATTTTGTAAAATTTCTCCCGAGTCCACTGAAAAATAATGGAGATCCAACCCAATGAATTTTTAAGCTTAGCCATGTCTGACCTTCGTTGTCGTCCAGATTGATTGAAGAGGATGGGGCCGTTACATAACCTGGGGCTAGAGTGAAAAAACGAATTCCGCGCCTATTGGTTGCATCGATTCCATGACCTTCTATTTACATTCCAATGCCCCAAACAACACGCTGTGCCAAACTCTCGGTGAGCTCTGCAATACTTTATGACCTGACTTGACACCAGTTTTCAAACCCAAACCTAGTCAAATCTAATTTATTTTAAAAATAGCCCAAACACCTATAAGGCAACTAAATTGGATAGATTTCTTCTTTCAACTCATGTTCAATAAATTCTAAGTCTTATTTATTATTATTTTAGAAAAACAAATTTTGAATCAAAGCTCATTCTTTCAAGACTAAATTTTCACTAGACATTCTTTAAAAATATTTTTCTAATAAAACCCAATTTTTAAGACTCAGAACTTATTAAAAGCCTCATTTTCAATTATTACCTAATCCAATACTAAACAACTAACTTGACTCGAACTTATTTAATACTTTTAAATTTTTTTATTTTTCCAATTTTTAATTTTTAAAATTTTTTTTGGATATTTTTTTTTTTAAACCTGACTCAAAAGTGAAAAGAGACCTAAATTAAAATAGAGGGTGGTGAACTTATATGAACTTATGGGTTAAATTTTAAACTTAACAACAGTTGATACTTCTATGTTAATAAAGGATTCATTGAGTAATTAAATAGTATGAACTTAATGGTAGAGGATTGTGTTTTTGTTAATGGTAGATATTCAGTATTTTGACGGAAACCTTAGAATAGCTATAGTGCTTAACATGTCATTAGATGGTTAAGACACGGAGCAAATTGTGACGCCCTAAGTTTGGAACGTTACAACTTAAGTGGTATCAAAACATAAGTTTTAAATCTTAGAAGACTTGGGAAAAATTGGTCTGTAAGACGGTGAGCTTGTTATGAGGGGTAAATAAGGGATACAAATTTAAAGCCAACAATTATGTTTCTCTTATATTTCTTCTTTATGGAATTTTCTTTTGCTTTTCTTTTCTTCTTTGTCAAGCTTTTGTTTCTTTCTATTTAATCAAGTATTCTTTTATTCCTCTTTTCTAGTATGCCTCCAAGAAGACAGATGATCATTGGTGAAACTTTAGGAGCTGGAGGTAGTAGAGAGACTCCTAACGTGAATGACCCTCAGGTACCTAAACGATAGAACATGAACCTTGGGGGAGGTGGGAATGAAATGCAATTGCTAACCGCTTTTATTAATACCTTGCTTGGAACTATAGCCTAGCAGCAAGATTAGCTACAAAGACAACTAGAGAAAATTCAACAATTACAAGAGCAGTTGATGTCCCCGAACCACATTAACGATAACAATGGAGGCTATATATAGGTTACATACTAGGTTTAGAAATAACCAACATGGAGTTATCACACTAGAGAAGTTTGTGAGGATAGCTAAGGAATTTCACCTACAACCAGATGATGCTACTAGAATAGAGAAGTAGATAGTAAGGATAGGGCAAGTCTTTAAAGGTTTTGAAATCCTAGAGATAGGAAGGTCCCTTTTGCTACCTTTACTTTCAAAGATACAGTTGTAGATTGGTGGGTTGGTGAGAGAGCTACACAAAATGTTCCCATCACCTAGGTTTTATTTAGGGAATTGTTTTACCAAAAGATTTCCATACAAGTCTTAAGGAAAGGTAAATTGCACAATACTTTGACTGTAGGCCTAGGAATCGAGCTGTGGAAGAATATGAAGTTGAGTTCAATAGCTTACATAAGTTCCTACCAAAGACATAAAGGGATAATGATCAACCCAAAGCACAAAGATTTATCAAAGGCTTATAGCCGACTCTAAGCCATGAAGTGTGTGCTTTTGAATTAGAGACTTTTGTAGCGTTAGTGAATAAAGCCAAAAGGACAATGAAGACCAAGAGGGCCATACCTAAAGTAGAGCCTCCTAGAGAAAAACTTGTGTTGGCAAGAGACCAAAGCCACTAAGGACATACCTAGAAGAGGCTAAAAGACCCATGCTTCAGTTGTACAGACCTATGGCCATTCAGTTTATGTCACCTCCTATAAGGCCAGCATTAGCACTTCTAGCTTTACCTCCAACTCAAGGATAAGGTGTTAGATGCTCTAGATGTCATGGACCACATGAATTGAAAGATTGTTGATGGCTTGAGGGAGCATGCTTTTCTTGTGATAAGATAGGATACGACAATAAGTTCTACACTGAAAGGGTTCTATCCTAACATTTCTTTTATGTCTATAAGCAAAGAGAACATAAAGCCTATAAGTGTAACACCACTCAACCTCAACCAACTACAAATCCACATCCTATTCAACTACAAGCAATAGATCCTTGAGTTAAGATGCGATTGGAAAGGCAGTAGCTGGTGGACTAAGATATTAAGCCCCGACTAAAGTTTATTCTTTAAGATAGTGATAGAAGTAGCAATGTCAGGAGATTGTAGAGCATGATACCATGGCAGGTTGGCTCCTCATACACTCTACACCAACTTGTGTACCATTTGATATTGGTGCAATACTATGTATGTCTACTAGTTTTGTACATGCATGTAATCTAGGACCTAATTTGTTGAATGATGCTTTATGAGTGAGTTCACCTCTTGGCTTAAGAAAAGCTCTAGATAAGATGTGTAAAGGAGTGCGAATAGAAATTTAGGGGCAAATGATGGTTACAGATTTGTATGTGTTAGTTATGGTCGATTTCGATGTCATCTTAGGAGTTACCTAGTTATCAAGGAACTATGCCACTATAGACTACCACAACATGGTGGTTTAATTTACTCTGTCGAACAAAGAGCCTTAGAAGTCTAAGTTCTTGTGATCCTGTCTATTTATGAGATATGGGGTAAAGGTAAATTGATAGCTTTAGCAATGTGATGCGTGTATGGCAGTAGATCCCGAAACCCAAAATGAGGGGAATCTGAGTTTGAATGAGAATGAGAAATAGAGAGTGAGAATGGAGTTTTGACAATGAATGGATATGGATATCACATACCAAGACAAACACAATCAAAGGTTGAGCTTGAAATAGGGTTTGTCATAACTCACGAACACTAAATATCACTCGGGATTCAAATGAGGAGTTAGATGTGACTCACTAACTCGCTCAAATGAAGGGTTCACCACAATCTTTAAGGCAAGATTGATAAGAACACAAGAGGTTAAGGAGTAAAGCACAGAGGAGTTAGATGTGACTCGCTAACTCGCTCAAATGAAGGGTTCACCACAATCTTTAAGGCAAGATTGATAAGAACACAAGAGGTTAAGGAGTAAAGTACACTCAATAATCTAAAACGCCAATTCAAAGGTGCTCAAGAATGTCCTTACTTCTAGCAGGAACGTTCAAGTGTAAATTTTATTATATTAATATTCTCCATGTCTGCTAATTACAAATGTTACTATTTACAGCAAATCCTAAAGCCCTATGGGAAAAAATTGTAAATAATATACAAAATCTTAAACCCTAAGGAATGGCCTACAATCAAAATAAGGAAAATGTTCGCAAAGTATACAAAACTGTACACTTAACAAAGTGGTCAGCATATAGTCATCCGAGCTGTCTATGGGCCCAAGAAGGGGCCAATTAGCAGTCAGGTGTCCGAGCTAAGGTGGGGTGCTTGGTAGTCTTATTATGCTTGGCTGAGCTCCCAGTGAGGTCGGCCCACAATTGTTTTACTCGTAGATTGCTTAGTGTAAAATTTCTTATGCTGTGCTGAGTTGTTCTTTAGCCTTGAATGCTCGGCCATTTAGTTTCTCAGCTTCTTGACAGACGACAGAAATGAGGCTGAGAAGCTCCTTTCCTTCCCATTGATCTTCTGGTATTAGCTTGACCTCAACAATCACTATTTGACCTGGGCTTTGAATAATTTGGCCTTTGGTTTAGATAAATCAGCTTTAGCTTCTGGCAGGTTGGCATTGGCTTAGGATAGGTTGGCCTCAACTTAGAGATCATCGGGGACTGATTCCTATCATCACCGAGGGGTTGAAAAGAAGTTGTCCTCGACTTTAGATTGTAAGCATGAGCCTGGATGCCAAACAAACTTCTATTCCCTTTTCTCTTCACCATGGGTACCGAATGGCTTTAGATTTCCTCAACGCTCATGGTAATCAAGCAATGGCTCTTCCCATCTTTCCTAACCATGTAGGTATTGAGGAAGCCATCGCAGATCACTTTCCGCTCATACTCCCAAGGTCGGGCAAGAAGTAAATTTGATGCATTCATAGGTAATACATCAAAGTTAAACTTGTCCTCATATTGTCCAACCTTCAACACTATCCAAGCTCTCTTATGTACATGGACTATACCCTTATTATTAAACCACTTCAATCCATAAGGTTAGGGATACAGGTAGGTCAGCAATCTTATCTTCTCCATAAGTTCGGTAGAAACGATATTGGTACAACTACCTCCATCGACTACCAAGGAACAAGTCTTCTTATTTACCAAACATCAAATCCGAAATAAATTCTCCATTTGACTTGGGTCTTCTTTAATGTTAACTCATCTGCTTGTCAAGGCTATAGGTTCTCCCATCTCTGGAGAGACGTTAATTGTTTCTTTACTCTCTGAGTTCTTATCACTATGGCTTTCCACTTGAGTATCGGGTCCTTTACCTTTCAAAATCATGACCTTTTTGTTTGGGTACCATAAAGCAATATGTCTGAAGCCCAAACATTTGAAACACTTAACTTCTCGAGTTTTAGTATTGGGCACCTTCTCCTTCTCTACTTTCTTAGTCTCAACCTGGTCAGGTCAGTTAGGCTCTCCTTTCTCTATTCTTCTCTCGAGCTTTTTCTTCTCTTCATACCTCTCAGGCGTAGGGATGCCATGTTGAGGTTAGATGGTCGAATGGTTAGCCTTTGATGCTTCCTCCTCCTCCTCTCTCTCTACTCTTAATGCTAAATTGATTAGCTCGTCCAAAGAGTTGAACGGCTGCAATTCAACTATGTCAACAATATCATCTTATAGTCCATTCAAGAACCTAATAATGGTGCAGTCCTATAGCTCCGCAATCTCACATCTTGTTATCAGAGTTTTGAGCTCTTGTAAGTATTCTTCAACAGTGTTTTGCCCTTGCCTCAAGTGTAAGAAAGCATAGAGCATCTCTTGCTTAAAGTGAGTCGGCACAAAGAGTTGACTCATCAACCTCTTCATAAGCCTCCAAGGTCTGATTGGCTCTTCTTCTTCGGCACCTCACTTGGCGATCAACTTATCTCACCAAAGACTTACATATTCAATAAAAGTTAACAAAGCTAGCTTAACCTTGGTTCTATCATTACACTAATAACATTCAAACAACTTCTCGACTCGAGGAACCCAATCAAGGAACTCTTTAGATTGGCTACTACCACAAAAGGTCAGCAGCTTAAGCTTGATGTTATCAAGTCCTCAGCTATGCATTCGAGGTTCATCCTGTTCATTCCTAGTAAGTTGATTCACCTTGGATCAACCACTTCTATTGGAGCTCTACTCGGCTACATCTCTTCTCGACCTCAACTATCTTCTTCGAGCTCCTTGGTTCACCTTGAAGTCAATACTCATGCCATTGCTTCTCCTCAACTCAGGTCAGTCGTCTCTTCTTCTCAACTCGGTAGCTCTCCTCGGCTATCATTTATCATTGTTAAGCTCATTAGAACCACTTCTATTAGTGGGTGTCCATTCCCTCCTTTCTTCTCGACTATTATGTTTACAACCTCTAACTAAACTAGTAAGCTCATGAATAGAATCAGTGAGATTCTAGATTTAATATTCCAAGTTGTCAACTCGTCGCCTCAAACTTTCGCGAAGGCTATCACCACTATTATTGATATTATCTTCTGCCATTGTAGTCCATAAAATAAATTCTAGAGAAAGGAAATTTAACAAATACATAACATACTCAACCGTACTCAACTTGGAACTTCCACTAAGATGATTATACAAATAATACTGCAATAAAATACAACTAACAGTAACCCAAAAATTATTGCCACTTGATTTCCGCAACTACCCACGGTTGATAAACACTACAGCAACTAAAATTGACTACTGAAATTACTACTAAGAACATGAACAACAAGCTTCACTAAAGAATGACAATTAACAGAGATGTTCAATCCACAAATCAACTTTAAAGAATACTAACATGCGTATCTCCCTAAAGCTCTGATACCAATGAAGTTGATGTGTATATGACAGCAAATCTCGAAACCTAGAATGAGAAGAATTTAAGTTCAAATGAGAATGAGAAACAGAGAGTGAGAATAGGGTTTTGATAATGAATATGTTTGGCTATCAAACACCAAGACACAAACACAATCAGGGGTTAAACTCAAAATAGGGTTCAATATAACTTATAAACACTAAATGTCACTTGGGATTCAAATAAGGAGTTAGATGCAACTCACTAACTCGCTCAAATGAAGGGTTTACCACAATCTTAAAGGCAAGATTCATAAGAACACAAGAGATAAAAGAGTAAAGCACACTCAATAATCTAAAACGCCAGCTCGAAGAGGCTAAAAAATGTCCTTACTTCCAGCTAAAACGTTTAAGTATAAATTTTACTATATGAATATTCTCTATGTCTACTAATTACAAATGTTACTATTTATAACAAGTCTTAAAGCCCTAGTGGTAAAACTGTAAATAATATACAAGGTCTTAAACCCTAAGGAATAGCCTACAATCAAAATAAGGAAAATGTTTAAAAGTGTACAAAACTGTGCACTTAACGGAGTGGTCAGCATGTAGCCATCTAAGCTACTATGGGCCTAAGCAAGGGTCAGTTGGCAGTCGAGTGTCTGAGCTACGGTAGGAATGCGTGGGAGTCTTATTATACTTAGCCGAGCTCCCAATGAGGTTAGCCCACAGTTGCTGTAATCATGGATTGCTTGGCGCAAACTTTCCTGTGCTGTGTCAAGCTGTTCTTTAGCCTTAAGTGCTCAGCCATGTAGTTTCTCAACTTCTCGATAGATAACAAACATGAGGTCGAGTAGCTCCTTCCCCTCAATCTTATAGTATTAGCTTAGCTTCAGCAAATGTTATTCGGCCTTGGCTTTGAACAATTTGGCCTCCAGTTAAAGACAAGTTAGCTTTAGCTTCTGGCAGGTCGGCATTGGCTTAAGACAAGTCGACCTCGGCTTAGAGACCATCAAGGACTGATTCCTATCACAGTAGAACTTAGTAAACCAACAACGTTGGAAGAGGTACCCATGGCCAAACAATTTGTAGAAGTTTTCTTAGATAATTTACTAAGGCTTACCCTTGCCATGAAGATCAAGTTTGGGATAGACTTAATACCAAGCACAATTTCTATATCGAAGACACCATATAGGATGACACCTATAGAGTTGGTGGAGTTTAAGAGTCAAATGTAGGAATTATTACATATAGGTTTATTAGATTAAGTATATCAACTTGGGGAGCACCAAATCTATATGTGAAGAAGAAGGATGGAAGTATCAAACTTTGCATTAACTATAAAGAACTAAACCAAGTCACAATTAAGAATAGATATCCCCTCCTTAAAATTGATGATGTATTCAATTAGTTACAAAGAGCTCAAGTCTTCTCAAAAATAGACCTAAAGTCAAGTTACCATCAATTGAGAATCAAGGAGGAGGACATTTAAAAAACTGCATTTAGAACTTAGTATAGACTTTAGGAGTTTAAAGTGATGCCCTTTGGCTTTAATAATTCTCTAACCGCCTTTATGGACCAAATGAATCGAGCATTTAGTGATGTGAAACCCTATGATTAAGTATCTCACATGGCTTTAGGAGGTCATGGTACTAGTTTATTAGGTTATAGTGGTAAATATTTTGTCAACACATGGTTGCGACTTTTGGGTCAAGTGATGGAAATGAGTCTGCTAATATTTATTGGCTTGATTATTCACTAGTTTTAACCTAAGGTATTACAAATGGTATCAAAACCAACTCCTTACCAATAAGTAGACGATTCGTGTTTGGCTCCAGTTTAGAGGAGAAGTCTAAGGAGGGTAGGGAATATCACCAAGGTATGACTCCTAGCATACTTCTAAGATGACTTATAGGTAGAGGCTGCCCTTAAACTACACACTGAAAAAGGGGGAAGATCTAAGCCCAATTGTAAGGTTTTATGACAAAGACATCTCATATTTATGAGGACGAGATTATGATACCCCATGATTAAGTATACTATATGGATTGTAGAGTTTGTGGTTTTAGTTTATAAGGTTATGGTAGTAAATACATTGTCAACACAAAGTTGCAACTTTTAGGTCAAGTGGTTGAAATGAGTCCACTAGTATTTGTTGGCTTGATTATTTACTAGTTTTAGCTAGGGGCATTACAAGGGACTTCCGAAATAAGTTCATAGTAATGTTTATTAATGATATCACGATTTATTTAAATAGTCAAGGAGAACATAAAGAACACTAAGGAAAGTTTTAGGTCGATTATGAGCTGGAAAGTTTTATATAAAATTCAACAAGTTTAAATTCAGGTTGGAGCAAGTGTCCTTCTTGAAACAATTAGTAAATAAAGATGTTATTTTAGTAGACCTTGAGTAATCCAATGCAATGGTTGATTGACTAAGGGGGAGAATGGTGATAGAAATCAAAAGCTTCTTAAGACATTTAGGTTATTATAGAAAGTCTATAGAGAGTTTCTCCAAATTGGTGGCACCTTTAACAAGACTAATTAAAAAGGGAATGAAATTTGAATTGAGCGATCGATGTAAGGAAAGCTTCCAAAAGTTAAAGGACAAATTAGTGTAAGCTTCAATCTTTACACTACCTTAAAGTGGGAATAAGTACATGATCTACATTGATGCTTCACATCAAGGCTTAAGGTATATAATTAGATGCAAGATAGAAGAGTAATTGCATATGCCCCCTACCAATTAAATCCTTATTAAAAGAATTATGCTACATATGACTTAGAGTTAGCTGCTATGGTTTTAACGCTCAAGTTGTGAAGATACTATTTAAGGTATCAAATCTTCACATACCATAGAAGCCTAAAGTACTTTTTCATGCAAAAGGAGTTGAACATGCGCCAAACAAGGTGGTTAGAACTAATTAAAGACTACAACATTGAAATTCAATACCATCCATGAAAAGCCTATGTAGTTGTAGATGCCTTAAGTAGGAAGAAACAGGGTAACTTAGCCGCTTTGTAATAAAGTGGAGACAACCAATTTTAAAAAATGTAATGAGTAGATCTAGAGATTGTTACTACAAAGCTCAGAGTGCACTTAGCCACTTTGCCATTTACCCTACCCTAATGGACAAAATCAAAGAAACTTTATCAAATGATGTGGGCATACAAGTCATTAAATACAAAATGGCATAAGGTAGGACAAATGAATTCAATATTGAAGCAACAAGAGTTCTAAGGTTTGGAATGAGACTTTGTGCGTTAGCTAAGTCAAAATTAAAAAGTGAATTGTTGAGAGAGGCTCACTACTCAAGGTACACCATACATTTGGGTAGCAGGGTGTGGTCTTAAATCGTATTCCTTTCATAAAAGTTAAATGCAAGGAAATTTGATAAAGCAATTGATGATAAGGGCATCACAACCAAGGTCCATAGCCTTAATTCAAGACCATAGAGCTTTAAAGAAGAATATGACTGAGGTATACGGTCATGGTTAAGGACCTAAACTAGACTGTTGGTTTTTGTTTAGGTTTTTGTTTAGGTTCATGTCAAGCCTGATTTTTCAATTTATGTTTAAAATTGATTTCTCATTTCTTGATTAATACTAAACCCTAACCTATTTAATATTAATCCTCAACTAAAGAAAGTAAGAAATTTGGTCTTTTATTAAAATAATTTTTGGAGTCGCCACCCGACCAAAGTCGGGAAAAGAAAAAAAACCGTAATCAATTGGGTGGATTGATTACGATTTGGCTACCGGTCTTTGATTTCAATTTTGAATGAAGAACCAGAGGGTTCCGACTTCGGGGGCTAACCTATTAAACCCTAACGAGTACCACTATTTATTTGCTGAAATTAGGATTATTTTTTCTAATTATAATATTTTAAAAAATAATAAATAAATAAATAAATAAAATCAAAAGAAAAAAAGAACCTAAGTTTTTACATATTTTATCGTCGCCCCGAAGGTGCCTACGTACCCGTTAGCCGGGATCAGACGATCGTAGTTCTTTACAAAAAACTTTAATGAGTTGATTTATTTTAATTTTTGAAAACCGACCGAGCTTACGTTTTTAATTAATTTAGTTTATTTTAAAAAAAATAAAGGGTCCTAAGTCGTAAATAAAAAATCTCTAAAACGTCTTAAACAATTTATTGACTTTTTGTTAATTTTCACTTCTAAAAAAAAATTTGATTTTCTAAGCAAGAAATCCTAAAAAAATTAATCCTAAAAGAAATCTCCTAAGCTAGTATATACATATACTTATTTTTATCATGTTATGAACACAAATAAATAAATAACTAATAATAATAATAATAATAATTGAACCGAACCTGATGTTATTTGGCTGTACAATGAAGTCATGAACTGTTGAAGTTGGAAAATTGGAGTGCAGTGCTTGGATTCGTGGCCGTGCGAGAGAGGATGTACGTTCGCTGATTGTTGAAGGCTTTGACTCAATGTTGGATTACAAATGAACTGAAGGATGCTACTGTTATGTATGAGCGACGAGTGAGCTGCAACAAGAGTTGCTGTCCATGGAGGAGATGTGCATGGATTGACTGCTGCGCAGTGCTGCTGATCGATGAAGCAGTGCATGGGGATTGGATGTGGACTGCGTGCGTGTCGTGAATCGTGGCCGCATGGAGCATGTGAGTTTGCGGCAGTAGGCTGTTCGCAGCGTAGATGCGCAAAGTGAGGATGATGAAGGGCCTTGGGGACTAGTTGTCGATGTTGATCAGAGTTGCGGCCGCTGTTGGTAAAGTTGCGCGTATGGTGTGCTTCGGTATGGATTGTGCTAACTGCTGTTAGCTGGACTTGCTATTCGGAAATACAGGGAAGTTGTGTGCATGTATATGTTGGTTAAGCAAATCATAGGTGCCTGCTAAGGCTTGAACCCATGACCTCTAACTAAATCCACCTAAATGCTCCGCTACTTATCCGTTAGGCCGTTGGTTTGTGTCTTGACATTCATTACCATTAAATTATATTTAAACTATTCGATTCCCTAAAATAAAATTTTTAACTAAACTAAAACTAATTATTCCTAATACAAATTACTTCCTAAAAATCTACGATATCTTCATGATTTCTCCTTTTCTTATTTTTACTTTTTTTTGTATTTTCATTATTTATTAATTTTATTTTATATATATGTTTTTTATCTTTTTGAATTAGGACCCCTTTTTTTGTAAAAAAATAAAAATTAAAAAAAAATAAGACTATGGAGGAGCAAAAATTAGGTGTCTATAGTTCACAAGCGTAAACCCCTACTGTAGTCCTTACTATTGCCCTGTTCTTTCTTCCTTACCTAAGTCTAATCTAATCCCACCTAAGGTTCTAGTCTAAAACCTTTAGGAAGCCTATAGCGAATTGTAGATTATTACTAAAACAACTTTTACTTGTTTTTTAGTTACTAATTACTCTTCTAAGCTAAAAACAGTCAAGTTTTGTCTTCGAACTCCAAGTACATGACTATTGTTGCTTATGATTGCTATACTAGAATTTATTCTTGATTTCATATATCTACAAATGGACTAATTAATTATTTAGCTTAATTATTGTTTGCTCTTATGTGTGGCTCGGCTAAGGGACGTAGAGTGGCAAGTCCTTAGGGAAAAACTCTAATGATCCTTACGACAAGTTGTCCCTAGTGAAGTCTCACTTAAAAATGATTTAAGATAGGTCTAGGTATAAATGGGGCCTGAAGTGGCATGCCTAACCATAGGTTGTAGGGGGGCCCAAGGATACACGCTTAACTGTAGATTATAGAGGGGCCTGAAGAGACATGCCTAACTACTAAGATGATGTATTAGTCTATGTTTTGATGGGGGTTATGAGGACCTCTATTATGTGATGTGTGATTAGCTAATTTAAAGATAATTGAATTATTGCGTTTGATTTAGCTATTTGCATTTAAACGCATGTGAAGATGGTTATGTATGATTACTTACATGCATGTGCATGTGTATGTGTTTTACATATTGAGCCTTAACTCACTCCCTTAATTTTTCATAGTTGTAGGTTAAGTTGATGATCATCCTAATTTGATGAGTACAGGAGGAAATATAATAATTATTAGAATGGAGTGAGCAACATTATTATTTTACTATGTGAATTATCTAGGAGTAGTTATTATTTTCTAAATGGACTATAGTTGACTATTTATGTGTTGTAGGAGTTAAGTTCTAGTTTACTAACAATTATACAAATCAAATGGAGATTTCTTAGTATATATTAAATTATAGATACTTGTAATTTATTATCATTAGTGGATTTACAAATGTATATTTTGGAGTTTGTAGTTGATTGTATGCCTAACATATCATTTAAAGAACTAAAAACACATGGTAGTCTATGGCATCCTAAGTTCTGGGGTGTTATACTACAATTGAAAGACAAGTGAAGATAGTGGATACAAAAGTGTAAAGACTAAGGAGAAGACTAATAAAGTACATCATGGTATAATGGAGCAATAAGATTGAACAAGAAGCTATATGGGAATTAGAAGAGGAAATGAGGAAGAAGTACCCAAAACATTTTAGTATTTCAAGTCAACTTTCTAGGATGAAAGTTCTATGAAGGAGGGGAGGAAGGGTTGGAGGGAATGTAAAACTTGAAAAATACAGAAAAATAACTTAAATTTAAAATACTAAATGTTATGGAAAGACAATAAATAAGGATTAAGTAGTAAGGGCAATAAAGGAATTTTACCTTCAAATATATAAAGTCTTTATTCAAAATAAGGCCTCATTTTGCAATTTTTGTGTGTTGCAATAAACTCTACCCTAAGGATTCAACCGACTTAGAACACATGGGTAAGACCTTTTCTATTGTTTACGAGTTGTCTTATGTAGAGGTATGGATTTCTCCAATTAAGTGATCATTCATTTTGGATAAATGGAGAATAAGTGGAGTTTTGATTGTGGAATCTTTAGAAAATCTCTTATCAATAAGTGTATAATCCTTTTGAGAAAAGAAAACTCCAAGGGTTTGATTTTGATTGTTTCTTTTTACTTGAAAGACTTCCCATCTTTTGCTAAAGCATGTTTGCAAGGGTTTGCAATTAAAGAACAAAGGTATGTGCAATCTTGAATCAATCCCTAGTAGAGTTACATTTATAGAGGATTAGGGGTAGATTTGAGGTTACAAGGCCAAAGTGGTGGACTAATAACAATTTAAGAATGTATGGGGTATGTATAATGGTGAACCCCTACCGATAGTTATGAGTGTTTAGGAAGGTGCAAGGACTGTGTAATAGTGACCCCTTATTAATAAAATTGGTGTGGACTAAGAACGTATTAGGACAGTGAAATGGTAAACCTGTAGCCATAGAAGAGTGAAATGATAGAGTATTATCGAAGCCCCGAGAGGCATATCCATGCCTATAGTTTTGTTTAGAGCCATAATGGCATTGTCATTTAAGAGTTTCCAATTGAAGCCCCCAAAGGCAAACCGATGCCTATAGTTTTGCTTAAAGCTATAGTAGCATTCTTATTTGAGAGTTTTTGATCAAGATTGTGAGTATCCCTTTATTATGTATGGAACTAAAATTATAATAATAACTTATTGCGATAATGTTTTATATATTTACATTACGTGTTTAAAATTTATGATTGCTTATCATTCATGTGTGGTTGTAGTGCTCGTGTATTGGGCATTAGGTCTTCCTTTTATTTCTTTTTCAAATACAAATATTTATGTGGAACCAAATGGCTATGGGGATCCCAATGGTGCTTACTATTACCAGGATTTTAACAGTGATGCTTATTATCATTACTATGAGGAAGATCATTAGACTAGTTGAATTTCAGCAAGTGTGTTTTAATTTCTTTAGACTTGATAATAGGTGATACTCTTATGTTAACAAAGGTTTCACTATGTAATTATATAGTTTGAACTTGATTGTGGAGAATTGTATCTATCGTTACTGATCGATATTTAGTATTTTGATGGAGACTTTAGGCAGTTATAGTACTTAACATGTCATTAGATGTTTAAGGACACATGGCAAGTTGTGATGTCCTGAGTCTAGGGTGTTATTGATAGCCATGATTAGGTAAAGTTGGGCTGTTACAGGTAACATGTAATGATGTTTCTGAAAATGCTTTGAATTGTTATAAAAAGAAGAGATGGAAGCACTTATATAGGGGGTTCGAAGCTTAATCTCAATCATCAGATGACTTTGAAGATTGATGGATGAGATGAGCTACTAATAATATCTATTGGATCACTTCTAGCATTAATAGATGACATGATGCCTCTTAATCCTTTGTAACTCCACATAGGCTTCAGTTGTAGATGGACTTAAAGAAGCTTAAACCTTTTTAAATAAACCAAAGAAGGCCTATTAGAATAAAAGGCCTATTGCAAGGCTTCATTCAAATACAAGAAAAACAAGACAAGCCAAGAGTAGATGGACTAGTCCAATGTTTTTTGTTCCAAGCTTATCAAGTTAAATCTCTCTAAAACATCGCTAAAAGTTGGGTATGCATGCGTGTGCCATTCCATTAACCTAAAATTCTATCTATGGCATTAAATTCGGCCCAATAACCAAAATAGATCTCTATGTTTTTCATCTTGACCAAAGTCTCCTTTTGATGAAGTTTACAGGATTTGGGGGACTTGTTGAATCTACTTCTTCAAGTTGTTGCTTAGCTTGTGCATGTAGTTGAGATACTTCCTTCTTCATTTAGCATGTTCATGGAGTTTATGTTTCCTACTTCTCAATAAATTATAGTAAAACAATTTTGTACTTGTAATACAGTGTGATATTTGCCTCTTTTTATGTGCTATCTTATCTTCAAAACTTGTTACATATGTGGCATAATGTTGATTTCTTAAAGCTTCAAAATAATTTTTCCTTATAAGCATTTGCATTCTTCTACGTATCATTAGTTTAAGACTTCTCAAGGCCATTTAGCATGTAACTTGTGTGTGATTGATCATTTACAGCAACCCTACCTCTATATGTACCATATAACTTTTGCCTAAAAGATTATAGGTCCCTTAGTGCTTTTAAAAGTTATAAAGTAGATTAAGATCTAAAATTCTGGAAGAAATAAAACACCATGTGAGGAAAATCATGAATGCTAACATAATTGATAGAAATAAAGGAAAATTTTAGTGAGAAGTAGCGTATTCAAGATGTATAATTCAATTTTTGAGGAAATTTATCAAACTTTTAATTCTTATTTTATTATCGTTCAATTGTGAGACCCTAGTCTTCTATCAACTATTGAGGACTCAAAATGGTGACACATCCTTAATAAACCTAGAACTTAGAAAATATGACTAAAGAAGTGAGAAAAATAAGTGGTCATAAGTAACATAAATCACAAATACTATCATGTAATGTAACAGTAGTTGCTTGGAATTGGTTGATTTAGAGCCTCAAAAAAATATTCTTGGGACTGAATAAATTTTTAATATAAAGTCACAAAAGTTAAAAGAAACATCATAGTAATATTTATTTTCCAAAATAAAGTATATAAAATACTTAATTTAACAAAAGCGTAATTTTATCAATATTGTTTATTTTATTGGAAATATATGGTTCAAGTTTCAATAATTGATAAGTCCTTAAAGATGAATTATTTGGATTAGGAAGGATATAAAAAGTAATTAAATAATGTTTAAGAAATATGTATATATACTGAATATACTTGGTATATAACATATGTACCCTTAAATAACTAAAATGAAAATATATTATAATATATATAATATGTACTAATTTAAGTACTTAAATTGATAGAAGTTTATTAATGTTAGTAAGAGATAGCTTACTTAGGAAGTTCTAGCTGTGACAAAGATATGAAAATAAAGTAAAATATGAAGATAAGGGGTTAACACCTAAACATGGCAATTTAAGGGGAAATAAAGGGGGAAATAACACTTGTTACCATTGGAAAACCGTAACTGGCCCCTTTATGCTTTATATAAACCTAAGCTCATTTCCTATACAATGTTTACCAAGTTTATGCTCCTAATGGCATAAGAAAGCATTAAGAAGAATTTATGAAAATTTTGTAAAATTTATTGTATATATAGATGTATGCAAGTTCAGAAGTATGAACGTGATTTGGGAACTAACTGCCACCACCACCCACTAGGAAATTGCCTACAAGAGCTATCGACAAATCTTCCTCCGGTGGTAGTGGCCAATAACAAGAATGCCGGTGAGTACTCCATTCTCCTTTGATTTTCAATTAAGTTCTAAAAATATAAAATATTGTCTAAAAATTATGAAACTTGGTATTTTTAAGTATTCTTGCATATAGAATTTCAAAATGAAATCAAATTTCTAAAATCAAAATTAGGAGTTCCTTAAGAAATCACACCTAAAAATGAATTTTCCTTTATACTTTTACTAGGCTAAATGATATAGTTTCAAACTCAATTTTTGTATATAAGTTCCAAAAAGGGTTTATTTTATTTCTATGTAACAATTTGTGAAAAACCAAGTAGATTTTGAGTAATTTTGATGTTTCATAGAACGAGTTGAAAGTGCACTATGGTAGTATCTTTTAAAGTAATTTGATGTGCATTTGTTACAAAAATGCTATAAATGAGCTTGGAATAATGGATTAATCTAGTGGTGAATGGAAAAGGTAAAGTTAGTGTTGAAATGAAGTGATTCAGTGATATGGAAAATGAAATGACAAACTCAAAATCTAACATAGAAGGTGGTTTAGAACCTTAGCTGGTTAAAATCTTACATTGGATTAGTATTCAAAAATTGACTC
Organism: Lumnitzera racemosa; assembly: GCA_024138005.1. Lineage (NCBI taxonomy): Eukaryota > Viridiplantae > Streptophyta > Magnoliopsida > Myrtales > Combretaceae > Lumnitzera > Lumnitzera racemosa. The sequence goes on from JAMXBC010000005.1 coordinate 27,997,841, forward strand.
AAAGGATTTTTTGATAAGAACGTTAAACTAAAAATACCTTAAACATTAGGATAGAGGGTTTCGAGCAAGAGCTTTATATTGGAGTTAGCTCAAAAGGTGAAGCATAATGTAAGTCAAAAAGTAAATAAAAAATTTAGTCAAAAATTACCTGAAATCATAGCTGTAAGTAATTTCTTAAATTAATTTGTATCCAACTTATGGGTAAATATGCTTTTTAGGTGAAGTAGGTAAAGAAAGACCTTGCATTGAAGCATAGGCTTTGAGTTATCAGCAATTCCAAGTGAGTGAATATTTGTGTGCTTTGAGTAGATTTATTCTTGTCATTATGATGCGTACAAGGGTGTAAACAAGTCAAAATACTTGTGAGTTACTTGATATTTACTCGAGTTCAATTCAAGAAAATCAAGTCGAAGTCGAGCTCGAGCTACTCGAGTAATTAATCGAGTTAAGTTCGAGCTTCATAATGCTTAACTTGATTAGCTTACGAGCCTCATTGAACTCATATCAGATATAAATGTGAGTTGAGTTTGAGTTGATTTTGAACACTAATATAATTATAATTAAAAAATATTGTTTTTAAATAAATCAAGCTTAAATGAGCTAAATTAAATCAAGTTCTAGCTTTTTAGTGCTATTTCAAATTGAGCTCGAGCTTAAGATTCTAAGCTCAACTAAGCTCAACCAAGCTCAAGGTCAACACTATATTGTCTCAACTTGACTTATTTACAGCCTTAGATGCATGCTCACTAAATTATTTTTCTATGACTAATTATATATATATATATATAATATGGCTGAATTTTGTTGCAAGTTTTGGATATGTTGCTTGGTAAGCTACTGGTGCTCTTGTTAATATAATCGTTGTTGACCCAAACATGTGTTGATGTTAGAAATGGTTGGTGTGGCTATGTTTATTAGATGATTATATGATGTTGGGATTTGTATTAACTTAGATAAGAAGTTATGGAATAACTCTACCTCCTAAGATGTTCACTTAAGTGAACCCAATACCAAGGTTTTAGAGATGAAAGTAAATAAGAAACAAAGCAAAGGTTAGGCTAATAAGTAAGTAAATAAACTCACTTAGTAAATTGCTAAATATTGCTTGGTAGGTGACTTGATGCATTTATGACACGAAAAGGACCTACAAGTCAATTTTGCTAAACCCGAAATCTTGTTAAGTTAGGTTTTATATAAAAAGTTGTATTCCTATAAGCAAATTATTTGACTTCTAAAAGTTGGGTCTATCAAGTAGATAACTTGATTAAAATAAACTAGGTTTTTGAGCATATAGAATTGCATTTCTAAGCACATTATGTAGTTTTTGCTAGGCTGGTTTTTGGCAACTCGTTGTTGCACTATGAGGCTCTTGGACTTTATATCCAGATGCCTAGATTGAAGTTAACCAACCAAATGGCTAGGCTCGATTAAGATTTGGTATTAATGTATGTCGCATGCATGAGCATAACATACATTACTTTTATTGATTTCTTAGCTAAGATATAAGTTAATATAATTCGATTAACAATTGGCTAGTGTGTTTGTGGTATTAGTTTGCTTGTGCTTGTTATTTATTTATCCATTCTCACTTAGCTTACAATAAGCTAAGGGGATAAGTTATCTTACCCTCACACCATGTTAGCAAAAAGACTTTAGAGTGCTAAATGGAATTAGTTTCTCTTAAAAAGGAACGAGTAGATGTAGGATTTGACTCAAGTTCTTAGAAGCTACACTTCAAAAAGAATCGATGTCTTACATATAGTTTTTAACATAAAGTTGTGAATGTAATGCATACATTTCATAATAGTAGCATGTATTATATAGGAGTTGTATGGTTGTGATACTTTAAGTACGACTCACTTCAATAAATATTTTCGCTATGGTTTATTATGTTGAATAAGAAGAGATTTGGAAACTAGTGTATTATGAAGTTGAATGTAGGTTGAATACAAGTTTTGCCTTATACCTAAGTTAAGGATGAGATAACAGATTGTCCTTCAGGCTCCAAAATATCAAGAACATGTTTTAAGTAGAGGCCTAAAAGGCGGGGTGTTACATCAATTGTTTCTTAGTAATCCATCTTATAATTATGAAATTACACTGAAGGAATAAAATAACACATTAAATAATTTTTTTAATAAAAGATCTTTTATGAATCATTAGTGAGGATAAGTAATAGGGTCCAAAGTTTATAGGTTATAAGACCTTAGGAAAGTTCTTAATGTTACACATGTAAAGAAATCCATGGAAAATCGTTCTATATTTTTTGCCTAATATTTTATCATTTCCTTCAAATTATTGTTCTCTTTAAGAAAAGCCTCCTAGATTTTAATGGGACTAGAGGGGCTTTCATAACTTACTAGACGGATACGTAATTAAAATACGTATGAATAAATAAAAGAAATCAAATATTATGTATGCCAAATAAGAAACTATCATAAGAGTAAGTGTAACACCCCATAAGGGGGCTTGAGATTTTTTTTCCTAAAATCTTTATATCACGTATGTACCCATGATGTAAAGAACACCTTACAAGTAAGAGGTTACAAGACTCTAACTATTAAGTTTCTAAGGGTACTTATTCATTTTATTTACATTTACTTATTTATTTAAGCAACTAGGATAACCTAACAATTCACAATCCACCAAGACCGTAGAGAGTCAAAATCATCCACCAAACAATATGAGGGGATAATTAAGCTTTTACAACATCAAGAGTTATTAAATATTATAAAGATCCAGCTTAATTAATACAGTCTACTAAAGTAATCTTATCCATCTAATCTAACTACTTAACAAACATTTTGCACTCTGATCTTAGCTTATTCCCAGCTTTTGGTTACCTAGAAAGAGGAACCGTTGGGGGATGAACATACCACAACTTAGTGAGTTCGTTTCTCATTATTACTGATTAAGCAAGTTATTAAGCATTATTAACAAACATGCAATTTAGCTACATACGAAATGAATGCACTTGTGGTGAATTCAAGCAATGCATCCATAAGGCTCTAGAACCATGGAAGGTGTAAAGTTGCATTGTTTACACGTCGATTATCCCCCATATTTACTCGTACGGGGCACTTCACCTTATATGCATGAAGCTATCTATTGGTATCGTCTCAATAGATGGAACTCACCTATTACACTAGTCAAGAATACTATACTAATCAATTAGGTAGACCCCATCTAAGGCTAACTACTGTGAAAAATCAACACAATGCCCCACAAGCTAAATCATGTGAGTCCCAACTTAGGCTACTCGTAATCAATCAAATAAAGATGATCTATTAGCTTTGCTTCAATAAGTAAAATGTCACAAGAGACTGTTATGAGTACTCACTAAGTTGATGAATATTTCTTTGAATTGTAAAGCATTTCAAAAATTTATTTTAGCAATTTTTTTAGAAAACTCGACAAAGCTATAGACATCACGGTCCGCAACTAATGGATTACAAACATACAATAAGTATATCTGGTTATTTTAGCCAAATATTTAAAATTACCATTTTTAATAAAGCGATCACATGGATATTAGCATACAGAACTACTAGTCACTCAATAGACAACCAAGGCAAGCAATACAATATCAAGCAATTATCAAATACAAGTAAGTAGCAGTTCATCGAAACTCCCTCACCTAGCCTACTTGCCTACTTATTCTTAATTTTAGGGTTCCTGAATTAGAAATTAAGCTACATAAAACATAATAATAATGTATATGTAAGTAATTGGAAAAGGATTTCTATAAGAAACTAAAAGTCTACATAAACCGAAGCTCGCCTTAATCCCTAAGTACGATTAAAACTTGTTTCCACTCTAACTTCTTTATTTTAAGTCCATTTTTCTCATTCTCATTGTCAATTTCATTGTTTTTTAATGTTCTTTCATTTGGCAAGGTCATTTTTAGGCTTTAAGGTCAATAAGTTTTCTATTTGGGTCTTATAAGTTTGTGCACCCAAAATGCTAGTTTGGTCACTGTAAGGTCTTATAAGTATTTTTAGTAAACTTTTTCTACTCAATACTTTAAATTTTCATCTTAGGCATTGGTGTGTTCTTACGGACCTAAATGGGCTCTTTTCTTATGTTTAAGGCTTCTACTCATTAGGGGGCCTATAGTAAATGTCTTGAATGGGCCATAAGGTTTAGTAGACCTTTTGAATATCTTTCTTTAAGTCTTTTTAAGTTAGGTTCAGATCTGACCATGTATTATTTAGGTTTATATTTTAGTTTTCTTAAGGCTCTTTGGGCTCATTTTGCAATTTAAGGCCTTAAGCCCAATCCTACTTACCTTTTTAGACTTAAGCCTATCATTGGCCTTAAGTTTATTCCACTTTTCACAAAGTTACAAATCTGGTCATGAGTAATTAATTGGGCTTAAGGCTCGGTTTGTGGGCCTTTTAGTTAAATTTAGGCGTAGTTCATGTCCTAAGGCTCATATCTTGACTTTATTCTAATCTAATGAGCCTAATAGTTTATTAAAATGATTAAATAACCCATTTTATCATGAGTTCTAGATTTGATACTAATGGTTCATTAGGTCTCAAGTGGGTTTTTCTAAACCTAATGTCCATTTTAGGCCTAACTACTCACTATAGACCTTGTTTAGCCTCTTATCTTTCAAGATTAAGTCCTAAATCATAATTATCTTTAATTAATCATGTGATTAACCCATTAATGAACATTTTACAGCAAGTTGTTCAACATGTTTAGGGTCGTTTAAGATGATTTCTCAGGGTTTGTTTACACATTATGTACTTAACTTGTTAGAACATGCATCAAATAGTCACTAAAATGCACCTAAAGCCATTTCCTACCAAAATAAACATAAGAAATAAAAAATATAGTGGGGATATATATACATATGTTTTGGCCCTAGCATGGGAATGAAGATATGATGATAATTCTTCTACTTTTCTTCAGGTTATTATCTTACTACAACTTATGTGCTTCTAAAGTTACATGTAACATGTTTACTATACTAAAAATCTAAGAAAATGCACATGTATGGGCATGACATGGCAAACAAATATGGCATTTTAATAATTTTTTTCTTGGATTTTTAAAGCCTAGAAACCATGCCCATAAACTCAAAATAGAAAGAAAGTTGAAAACATGTAAGTTTACCTCAATCGAAATTTGAAGGGTCCCATTTCACTTCATTTTTGGAAAATGAAACAAACTCCTTTGGTGAAGGATGTTTGTCAGCAAGAAAGGAGGATGAAAGAGCATTCAAATGCAAGTGGTTTTGTATTGTTTGGAGGTAATGCTAGAGAGTCACAGCTTAGGGTGTTTGGGTGCGCAACCAAGTCCAGGAAGCTTACTATTGTTTGATTCTTTCTTGTTTTTCTTTTGCTTTTGAATTATGTGTTTAAAGAGTGTTTCTAAGGTTTATTTTAAGGAAGAAGATGGCATAAAATATAGGTGAATGGGTCAAAGAAGGGTTAATTATGAATGGATATGGTAAAAAACAAAGTCCTTCCATTCTTGGTTGTATGGTATAAGCACAAGTGGGAACCAATTTGCCTTTTATGATTTTTACCGATTGAGGCAATGGTTTGTCTATTAAAGGTGAGTGGTCCCTTGTTTTTGCAACTAATTATCTTGTCCTATATAGTTAATTGTGATTATCTTTAGCTAATTATGATGCATGAATACATGTAGATTGTGATAATACAATTTAAGCTTACCACTCTAATTACTAGTATAGATGACCATAGTTAGACATAGTTTAGGGTTTTTCATGTTTAATTAAGTTACTTAAGCCTAATGGATCATTTTATCTAATTAATTTAGGGATTCTAAGGGTTTGGAATCGATTACGATTTCAGAAGGCAAATTGGGGTTATTCTAATAATTTAGTGAATTATTAGTAATTACTTAATAAGGTGGATATATAATTAGAGTTTATTAATTAAATTAAAGCTTTTGATACTAAATTAGAGTTGCTAATTCTTTTTAGGACTTCTCATGTTTTAGGGTTTTATGAAGGTTTAAGAGCTTTGAAGGTATGCTTACGATTTTAATATTACTTTTGGAGAAAATGTATTATTTGGGATAAATTAGTAATCCCATTAATTTATTAACTTAATTGACTTAATTTGAAAGGTCATTATCATTTGTAGATATCTCCTACCATTTGTTATCGAGTTTATACGATTTACTTAATCCAAGTTAAATGTTTTAATTTGGAGTTTTTATTGCATTTGAAGTTTAATCTAAGGTTTTACAACTCCAAGGTTTAGGGTTTAGAGTTTTTATTCAATTTGAATTTTTAATTTATGGTCATACATACTTAGGTTTAGAGTCATTGTATGCTATTAAGGTTTATATAACTTTATCTTTAAGGCTTTTCAAGTTCATTTTTAAGGTTCCAATTTAAAAATTTGTCAATTTTAATTTCCTTGGTATGATTGACCATAGGGAATCTCATTGGTTCTTTAAATTCGATTCTAAGTCTAAAACATAAAATTCCTAGAGTTTACAGCAAGGAACTTTTGTAACTTCCATACCCTAATTTTTGGAGTTTTTCATTCCCAAAGTGGAGATTGTGATGCAAAAAAAGTAAAGCTTGATCAACTGAAGAAAATTTACAAATTTGTAGGAATTAATTCCTAACTATTAGTGATAAAAGAAGCATAGCTTTAATTTGAAGGAGAATAAAAAGGAATTATTACTAAAAATTTGGCTTAAAATAGGCATATCATGATTCACTCTTTCATATTATATATTATAAATAATTGTAAAGCCTTAAGAATTTGCTTTTTCCCATTAATTTTGTTTTATATTAGGCCTTACCCACTTAAAATAGGTAAGAGAAAAAAAACCGAAGGAAAGTTATTTTGAAGAGAAGCTTATAAAAATTTTACTTTAGAGTTGCCATTATTAAGGTCGGAAAGTGGAGATTAGTTAAAACTATGTTAGTTATGCGATTTCAAACCATCTACTAGTCTTATTAAACAAGAAAAAAAAAAACCACCAATTCCAAATTTGCAAGCCGCATAATTTAAAGATTAAAAAAAATATCATAAAATAATTAGAAAAAACTTATCTAAAGGGCGACAACTTTGAAGCCTACTAATTTTTTAATTTATTTACATTGTTTATTTATTTCTTCCTTTTGAAGTGCAACTAGATATAAAGAAGAAATGATACTATACCCATTGAGAGTACTCATTTTGCCATAGAGTTTCAATGTTCACAATAATTTTCAAGGTAGTCAAGTACAATATTAGTATCACCTAATAAGGGTAGAAAATGATATGTAAGAGATTAAGAATATATGAAAGCTATAAGTAAATATATATATATATATATATATTTATATATGTATGTGAGTATTTGTGTATGTGTAACTAACTAAGTTCCCTAGTTATGACCTGATGAACTGCCAACCAATGATCCCATTACTCACGTACAGCTCCAACGACTCCAATCCCTCACTCGGCAAATTCTCTCTCGGCAACCTATTGATGATGAGAAAGTTTACGTCGAAGGAATGTGGCTGAACTCCTTAAGCTTCCCACATTGTCATACATTGATATGTACACTCGGTAGTGATAATGTCAACCATTTCCTTCCCAAGGACCTTATGCTAAGTAATCCGACCAACTACTACGAAGAAGTTCTTGTCAAGTGACAAGAGACTCACTTAAATGGCCAAGTAGTTTTCTCTTGGCATGTTACCATCTGTCTCATCCCGACCCCTTTATTGCCACAACATTTTAACCCCTTTCGCCTGCTATGCTTAGAGAATATTTATATGGACCAATGTTATAGTACTATCTGTCCGTCTCGTCTGACATTGTACTACTTTTTCATTTTTGGTCTTTTGTCCTTTTTACCCTTTTTCGTATGTATTAGGAATCTCCTTTTTATATGTATTAGCAATCTAGTTTTTGTATGTATTAGGAATCCCCTTTTTGTATATACTTTCTTATAATTTATTTATTCATAATACTGCCCTAGAGACTTACTATAAATGGTCTCTTTCTCTTGTAAGCCATAGATAACTTACATTTTAATAGTAAATATTCTGTTCTTATGAGACAACCCCTCTTTAAGTCCATTTTTCATACACTCTTATCTAATTTTGCCTAGTAACTTAGGATTAGTGGTGAGTGAACCTTGACATCAACTTGTACGTCATATCAAGTAAGGTATCGAGTCATGTTGTGTTCCTTGGTAAGTCATATCCTCTGAGCAGCTTCGTGTCAACTACTCTTGTTCGATTGTAGACTATTTCCCTCTAATTTTCTTTGATATTTTAGAGAACCCATTTCAATCAAATTTGCCACAATAAGTCTTAATGATAACTAAGCTCTTAAGCATACTATATATTCCTGGTCATACTAGTCTAATTTTAACCTAGCCACTACTTTGATTAAAAAGGAAAAAAAAAAAGAAACCATAATCTAAATTTGCAAGCTGCAACATTTAAAGCTTATAAAAAGATATTTGAAAATAATTAAAGAAAACTCAATCATGTCTTCAACATACTATGCTTAGTTACCCTAGTAATTATTATAATTAATTAAGCCTTGTCAACTTAAGTAGAGATAACTCAACCATGTCCTTAACATACTATACTTAGTCAACCTAGTAATTAATCTAGTCTATCATGTCTTCTCAACTTAATGGAAATCTAGTCGGTTTTTTAGCATTTGTGGTAAGTAAGGGATAGAGTTAACTAAAAAGTAAAATGGCTAATACTAATGTTTACAAACTTAATCTTCATAGTAAATGGTTATAGTGCTAACCTGACTCATATTTTGCTTGAACTTGTTATAGTTTATTTCATCCTAATAGCTTTCTTTAGGAAATATTTCTTGAAGACATAGTATTAACAAGACTTAGAAAGTACATCTAGAAATTGTCATCACTCCTTAACTAGAAAGCCTAATTTCTCAATTCATTGTAACTTGTACAAGTGATTATAATTTTAAAAAATAATGATCCCAAACATCTGAGCTCCTACTTAAAATCTTCATCAACCAATTTTAGAACCACTAGAAAGGTATGCTCAACAACCAAAGCATCATGACATTCTTTCCCTATTTCTAGAAGGACCTTACAACATTTTCCTATAACTTGACCATTGTTGTTAAATATGCTCATAACAATTTGCCTTCTAAATATACCATCTTTCATCTTTATAAATATTTGTGAGGAGCTTTTAACAGTTATAGTACGCCCATTCCAAACTTTAATGCTTTCTCCCAATGCTATGGTTGCATTTTTTTTTTTAAATCTACTAGATATAATATGTTTATTTGTCAAGGTATTATGACATTATTCTCCTCTTTTGGGATACACTTTACAACAATTTGGTATTACATGACCCTTATTGTAGAATACACTTATGACAATTTGCTTCCTGATACCATCTATCATCCTCTCACAACCAAATGCAACTTTACTCTTGGTAATTAAGGTGCAATTATGTGAAGTACCTATGCTTCTCCTTAAAATCTTAATAGCATTTTTCTCATATCCACCCAAAATAAGAGTACCATAGTAACTTAGCTTGGCATGAAAGAAGGTCTATGTGGGAAACAATCATCATAAACGTGTTTTGCTATAAGAGCACCATAGTAACTTTTAGAAGATTGGCCTATATTGTTGAATATGTTTATGATGATTTGTTTCCCATATACACCTTCTTTCATCTTTTGGCATTTTAGCAAATAGTCTATCTTATTGGTCAAAGCACATGCATTCCACACTTGAAAACTTTTCTTAAAGGCTTAGGTTGCATTATTTTCACTACCCCGGATGTGATTCGTGTATTTACTAATGCATTATGACATTTTTTTTCCTATACCCACAAGGACATCACAACATGCTTCTATAACTAGACTAATATTATGGAATATGCTCGTGATGATTTCTCTTCCACATATGTCATCTTTCATCTTTTCACAAGTGACATTTTTAATGTATGGATCACATGTAGTCTACACTTTCAAGCTTTTCTTTAAAACTTCAGCTACATTTTCTTGATGTTTGCTAGAAATCAAAACTGCATTTACCTAAGAATCATGTCATTCTCTCCTAAGGCCTCCGAGGGCATTACAACACTAATTAGTAACTTTTTTCACGTTTGGAATATCATTGCAGCAATTTGTGCTCCATAAGCATCATTTATCCTTATCCCACAACTTTTTCTCAAGTAAGGGGCTTTAGGTCGTTAGTGAAATGAATACGGTTTGCATAAACCATATACAAGAGCTTGTGGAATAATATATAATTTGAGTCTTCCATGGTTTCACGACTACTTATTTTACAATTGTCAAATTTATATGTCATTTATTGCAAAAACCATTAACTCCTTAATCACTTTGCATTGGTTACAATAACAATATAAATCTCAGACAACAACACTCTTATGTTAGATAATTACAAAAGGTTATCAAAATAATTTTAAATATTTCTACTAATAAATTCAGTTCAAATAATTATTAAATGCTTATTTGTTATGTCAATCATTTTGGTTTGTAAAATAAGTTATTTAACTTCTAATGCCGAGGAAGAAGTTTTCTATCATTAAACTTGCTAAAATTAATTGTTTAGATCTCCTACCAAGAATCTCCTTTAGTGAAATATGAACGTAATAAATAGTTTTCGGAACAAACACCTTTCATCATATCATATCAGCTTTGGTGATTGACAAAATGTTTTTGCAATTAATTGTCTTTCAATTTAACTATGTAAGAAGTGTATGATAGAAGATCATATTCAAGTATTCTTGATTTTCTTTCCTAGTTCTTGATTGATGCGCTTTTTTAGTATTTCATGGATAAATTCTAACAATGTAATTATGTTTCAAAAACTTCTCTAAATCATTATAAAATGAGGAGATGGAGGCTTTTATATATCGTGTTTGGAGCTTAATCTCGATCATCGAATGACTTCAAAGATTGAGGGATGAGATGAGTTATTGATATTATTCATTAGATTATTCTAACAATTTAAATGAGATGATCCTTTATAACTATACGTAGTCTTTAGTTATAAATGGACTTGGCCAAGTCTAAAGCTTTTTAAATAAGCTTAAGAAGGCTTATTAGAATAAAAGGCTTATTACAAGGCTTCATACAAATACAAGACAATCAAGAAAGGCTAAGAGTAGATGGACTAGTCTAAAGTTTTCTACTCTAAACTTATCAAGCTAGATCTCTCTACAATATCCCTAAAAATTGGATCGACATCCATAGGCCTCACCATTAACATGAAATGACATTTAATGGCATTAAATTGGGCCCAATAACCAAAATAGCCCTCTATATTTTGCATCTTGACCAAAGTCTCCTTTTGGTTAAGTTTAGGGGGTTTTAGGGACTTATTGAATCTACTTCTTCAAATTGTTGCTTAGCATGTGTAAGTAGTTCAAGTACTTCATCCATCACTTAGTATATTCATGGAGTTGATGCTTTCTCTTTCTAAATGAATTGTGGTAGAATGATTTTGTGCTTGTAAAGACTGTATGATATTTACGTCTTAGTATGTGCTATCTTGTCTTTAGAACTTGTTGTAATGTTGATGTCTTAAAGCTTCAAAATAATTTTTTTCTATTAAGCATTCACATCCCTCGACGTACCATTAGCTCGAGGCTTCTTAAGGTCATCCATCATGTAGCTTGTGTATGATTGACAATCTACAACAGCCCTACCTTTTTAGGTACCTTATAACTTTTGCTACAAGGGTATAGTCCCTAAGTGGTTTTCAAAGTTATAAAGTTGATTTGGTTCCAATGTTTTGAAAGAAATAATACATAATGTGGGGAGAATCATGAATGTTAACAAAGTTAATAGAAAAAATGAAAATTTAATGGGAAGTAGGCTTGTATATCTTGATTTTTGAGGCAATTTACTACACTTTTAATTCTTATTTTATAGGTAATTTTCATGTGAAATTAACTTTTAAGAATATTTTAATGTCCTTCAATTTTTATTAGTAATTTCTCTCATAACTATGAAATTACACTAAAGGAAACAAAATAACACATCAAATGACCATTTTAATAAATTGTGTTTTATCAATTATTAGCGTGCATGAGTAATAGGTTTCAAAGTATGTAAGGTATAAGATCTCAAGAAAGTTCCTCATGTTACACATATAAAGAAATCTACATGAAATCTTTTTACATTTTTGTTCAATATTTCATATCTTTCATTTCTTTCGAATTATGTTCTCTTTAAGAAAAGCTTTCGAATTATGTTCTCTTTAAGAAAAGCTCCTTAGATTTCAATGTACTAGAGAGGGTTTCATAACTTAATAGATGGATACACAGTTGCAATACATGCGCATATCACAAGAGTATGGAATCTTTGTAGCTTCTACATCCTAATTGTATGAGTTTAGTCTCCACAGCTAAAGTTAGGATCATGATGTAGAAAAGTAAAGGCTAATAAAGTGAAGAAAATTACTAGTTTGCCGGAATTAGCTTCTAACGGTTAGTGATAAAAGAGGCATAGTTTTAATTTGAAGGATAGTAAAAAGGAATTATTGCTAAAAAAAATATTTTAGATAAGCATGCCATGATTTGCATTATAATATTATAAATGATTGTAATGTCTTAATAATTTCCTTTTTCTTAATTAATTTTGATTTATATTAGGCACTGCTACCTAATATAGCTAATAGAGAAAAAAATTAAAGGAAACTAATTTTGAAGAGTTGTGAAAATTTTACTTTCGAGTCACCACTATCAAGGACAGAAAAAAGAGATGGGTCAAAATTAATTTGCTCATGCATTTAACCTAGCTACTTTTCTTATTGAAAAAGAAAAACAAGGAAAAAAAAAATAAACAATAGGGTGTAGATTCTAAAGCTTAGAAAAAGATTGCAGAAAAAAATTGGGGAAAACTTATTTAGAAAGGCTATTGACATTTTTATTTATTTTACATTTTTGAAATATAACTCTCTATGAAGCACAAATTACACGATAATCACCGAGAGTGTTAACGTGAGACCCTAGCATTCAACTAGCTAGCTTGGACTCGAAACGGTAGTTTATGGTTATTGAAATATAACATCTAGAAAATATAGCTTAAAAAATTAGTAAAAGTAAGTTTGCAAGCTCAGGTTACAAACAATAAAATAATAAAATAGTGATGAAATTAAAAAGATGGTTAAAAATTATACTTTTCATTATTTTATCTAAAATACACAATTCCAGTTTCAATAATTAACAAGTCCTTAAAGATAAATTATTAGTAACCATAATTTATTAAAATGATATCAAATAACATCTAGAAATATGTATATACTTGGGGAATGTTTGATATGCATAAATATATTATCCGTAATTAACTAAATCCCATATATACATACATGAAATAATAACTTAGTTATGTTGGATTAATAGAAAGTCACTTAAAAAATTAGAATACAACTTCGTTGGCACGTTAGTGGTGTGTCATCCCCTGGGAAAACAAATGTGTAGACTAAGGTTTACTCTAAATGGAGAAGTTGTAATAATATCACCATATAAATTAACCTAAGTTAGAAAACACTTACCTTAGAAGCTAACATAAGTATAATTTATATAAAACATTCATAACTCCTTTGCTTTGAAGTATCTAATTTAGTACATATTTAATATAAACTTATGATACAATCTTTTAAAATAGATGTTGAAAATAAAATTTTAATTTAATCGTCCAAGAAATACTAATATACATATATTTACATGTATATGTGTGTGTTTCTGTTTACGTATAGCTAAGGTCCTTAGTTATGACCCCTATTTGTACTAGTTTAATTTTAATCCAGCTATTAGTCTAATTATAAAAGATCAACCATAAAAAAAAAAAAGAAAGAACCACGATAAATTGAAGGCTGCAAATTTTAAAGTTTAAAGAAATATATTTTAAAATAATTAGAAAACTTATCCATGTCATCAACCTGGTACACTTGCCCTAACTAGTTAATTTAGTCGATCAAGTCTTTTCCTGGTCCATTTAGGGAAATATAATGGCAATCTAGTCATTTTGCTGGCACTTACGGTAAGCGATGGATAGATGGTTTTTCCTTTTTGTTTTTTTTTTTTTTTTTTTTTTTGGCCCAAAGGAGATAAAGGGATAGAGTTAACTAATAAATAAAATAGCTAATACCTTGTCTATAAACTTAATCTTTATGTTCCATAGTTGCGGTACTAATTTGATTCGGCTTTCTTTAGGAATTAATTCTTAATCTTCACAAGACTCAGAAAGTAAAATTAGGAATTATCATTACTCCTTTAACTATAAAGCCCAATTTCGCAATTCAATGTAAAGTGATTACAGTTTTGTCAAATTGCTTGTGCAAATTAAGACTGAAAATTACCACTGACCTAAGAAGACCCAGTTTTCATTTATCACTTTTAAATCTTCTTAATGGTTTTTGTAAAGATTTTATAAGTTTAGGGTTTTTCTTCATTTTCCAATCTTTTGTTCTTCTGTAGAGGATAAAAACAGTGTTTATGATGATATTTTATCCGCTCTAACTTGTAGCTCTATTTATTCTCAAATAAATTATGTTCGTGCCGTTAACAACTATTCGTTTCTTTAATAAGTCAAAAAGCTACACTATGTACCCATCAAGTAGTAAAAGGGGTAAAAACTAAGGGAAGTATTATACAATACGCTAGTTTGTCTCTTTCTTTGAATAAGTGTATAAAGTGGCTCAACTCCATAAAGTTGGATATTGCAATATTGGTGCAAACCCTAACCCACCCCACCCACCTCAAGCATTTGAATTTAATAAAAATTGGACCCGTTTCCTTTTTTTTGTCTCTCTTTAATAACTTGTTGATGGAAACATCGGAAAGTGGTCGGTACAAAGCATTACGAATGTTTGAACAGTTGACAAGTATAATGCTTCTTTTCCTATTTTTTCATTTTCTGAAATTTCACCGCCCTGATCTTTGGCTCCACCTTCCTCCATTGACAACTTTCTCTTGCCAACCAAATGTCTTATCTTACGTACGTATGATCATATTGCTTGTGTGCAGTAACCAAGTCATACCTATCTGTTTGTATTATTTCGATTAGAGAATGCCGACAATCTTCACTAAGATGCTTTGCTCTGCCTCTGTCCTTTCTCTGACAATGTGCATTATTAGGTCAATTAATGTTAATTATTCATTATTATTCTAAGCAAGTCAAATTAACAAATCATCATCCCTGATGTATTTACAATGCTTAAGGAGTAGAGGGACGAAATTTCCAAATGGACATTTGCTTATTTAAGATTAAACATTATGGACGCCATCTATGTTTCACATAAATTCAAACCCGCTATATATCTTATACTTAAGTTGAATAATTGGGCTAAATAAGTTCACTTATCCTCATCATCTACACAAAACTTGACCTTAGATAAAATAAGTTGGAAAGCAGGTTCTATAGAGGCTGGCTAGTTAAAATTCTACCAACAATTATATACGATCTCATATCACATTTAACCAAAATTTATCATTAGATGCAATAAACAGTCTCTCTAACCTTATACTCATGCTTATTTTTAGATCATTTAATAGGAGGCAATTTACTGATGCTGTTGTTATAATTTAATAATAAAAACACTAGTTTACCAATGGGATAGAGTAGTTTTAATTTCCCTCTCCTCTTAAGTTATGATATGAACCAGTTGGTCAAAACAAAAAATTATGGGGGCAACCTAGACAAGCAGCAATCAAATTTCAAGCATCCCAAGGCTAACACAAGATATTCAATATCTATCCAACAATATCACATACGAAATTATCATATAACACAATCGCTACACATTTTGGACATTTGTAGTTCGACCCATTGACTCGATCTACCATAGTATTCCATACCACAACATTGATGATCTATCAACTATTTCATTCTATGTGTCCTAGCTTACACCAATTATACTTCCATCATATCAACAAGCCTCTAATCAAGAATGGACATTAACCTTAGCATCTAACTATTAGTTACCCCATCTAGACTATGTATCTCATCAAGTAGCAGTTGACCAATTCATGACTTACCTATTTAAAATAGTTATTAACCTAAGCATAAGCAAGAGCACATTAAGCAAATTTTAACTTGATAGACATTTTTATTTCTAAAACTGACAGCTAGACAACAAAGATAAAATCGTTGCTTAATTGCACATTTTGTTTGTAAAGTCTAGTAGTGTTTTGCCAACAATTTAACTCTCTTGTAAGCATCGTCCAAGAAATCCTATAAACTTTGTAAATATACACTAAACTTTCTTTTTTTATTTTACTTTAGTTAATCTTAACATTATCGCAAGGTTAAATTATGGTATAGGGGGGGGGGTTGTTGGGAAACACTAGACTCAAAAATAAAGTTCAAATGAAAAGTAGATATTGCCGATGGAAGTGGTGAAGAAAGCGATATCAACAAGAGAAAGTAGTCCATCAAGGGTACACCGTGTTTAGCCACTTAGTATATGTACCCGTAACAAGTGGATAAGATCTCATGTTTACCATCAACAGTGGACCCTCTTGTACAAAATCTTCGTTCTACCTTACCCTATGATTTCACATTATATAAGGGATACCTTAAACCACTTGCAAAATAGTGCTAGGTATAATTAATCTTCGACAAGAATAACAAATTTCAATCAAGTTCACCATAACTTCCATTATTCTAGACTAAAATTGCCCTAGAGTATCAAATCTATATAACATCTCCAATTCAAGTCAAATATTACGGTTTCAATTTGCTATAATTTATTATTATTTTGCGTTCTCAAAGAGCAATATTAATTTACAATTTGAATTTCCTAAAATTTTTCATACATAAAATGCCACGAAACTACTAAATTTGGTAAAGTAAAATTTTTATGGTGGCTATGGTATTTATCTTTTTGGAGCTTATACCGAGTTGATTCCCACACTATTTACATTGTGCCCATTCATCCACCATAACAATTGGATGATAAAGTTTAGATTATACGATTAAAGAAAAATGATAATTGATTTCAAATATAACCATTTTCTTATTTAATTTACCTCTACTATGGACCCCAAAGAAGAGAAAATCATTAAAGGTCCATATGGATTTTTTTGATAGATATCTAGGTGGATTATCTATTCCCTTGCAGTTCACCTTATTTTTTACGATTCAACTTTTTTTATGCATTTTTTGGATAAATTTCTTATAATATAACTTATTCAAAAAATTATTTTATAAAGATAAAGAAAAGTAGAACCTTTTCAGTAAGTCGATTCTAGTCGGTTGCTCCCAATTTTAAAAAACCTGTGCTAGACTATCGTAGGGAAAGTTCGAAGTTTCATGTTTAGTACTATTTCTTAATGTAACAATTATTTATTACCTCATAATATATTGATAGCAAGAAACATTGAAAAAGTTTAGAAAAGTTTTGTACGAAATAAGTTCTTAATATCATCATGAAACTGCTCTCTCTAGTTAACACATATATCTTCAAAGCAAGAGCAAGAAGTTTATGTGACTTTTTTTTTTTAATGTAGGGGACAATTTATGGATAGTTAAAAATATGCAATTAAGTTGATATATTTTTACCAAATATTTAAAACATTAGTTATAAGATTTTCAATGATAAGAACAGTATTTAAAAAAAAAAAAAAAGAAATCAAGACTAATTTGATCTAACTAGGTCCATATGACTTTTTAAAATGCTCACTATGTACAGATTTGATGATAAATTTTAACATTCAAACTCAAGCAATTTTTCTTTTTTTTTGGGTAGAATGCCATATTATTAATTAACTAAACATAGGAAAACATTAACTAGAGTCAAGGTATATATTTCCTTGCTCAACATCATAAGCCTAAGTCAATAAACTATTAACAACACCCAACAAAATAAATAAATAAATAAAACAAAATCAACAAAGTAACATCTTTTCACACTTCGAGTCCTCATTCGGCTGGCATGTTCGCTCCCTCATTTAAATCTCTTGAGACTCTTTAAATAAGGAAACAAGAAAAGGACGTAATTAGAAGTTTGAAATCTTGCAAAATCTTCTTGCATCTATCCATATCTATACTTTCATTCCTAGTCTACTCAACTGCTTGTTGAGCATCAATCAAACAAATGATTCTATTATAACCTACCGATCTTACCAATTTGAGACCACATTTGACTGCAAAAAGTTCCACTTCTAGGGGGGTAAGGCAACTTGCATGTTTATATAAACCTCCCACCACCATATTGCAATTATCTTCTACTAGAACACTAATCCCAACCCTTTTTCCATCTAATGTTATAGCCCCATCACAATTTAGCTTTAGCTAACCTTCTGACAACTTGGTATATTATGATCGATCTTTCCAAGCCCATACATTTGGCTTCTCCCTCCAATGTACAACCTACCATTCATTTGCAATCCTCCAATACATCTTAATGTAGTTCTCCTTTGAACCGTCTGGTCAAAAAATTTTCTTATTATGTACCTTCCAAATCTCTTTGGTGGCCATGAGGAATAAAACTAATTGTAGCATTTAAGTACTCCTCCAATTCATTCTTATTTTACTATTTCAGTAGATCCACTTCTTCAAAATTTCTAAGCTCTAGAAATTTCCTTCTACTGGTATATTCAATCAAGTCAAATGTTCCTTACTGCATAAATAGTTATGAAATGCATGTTAGACGGTCTCCGTCTCTTTAGTATATAAGGGACATAGCTCTCTACATCCATCCCTCTCTTTACCAAATTGTCTCTAGTTGCAAGTCCATTATGGAAAATACGCCAAATTAAGAATTAGACACTCAAGGAAATGGGTAACTTCTAGATCCATTCCCATTTCTAATTAGATGAATTTCTGTCTTCTTCTTTCAAGAGCAACTCATATGCAAAGCAAGTAGAGAGTTCACCATTCATCTCATAAGGCCAACACATAGCATCTTCGTCATTCCCATCCTCTTGTAACCATAGGTTTCCTAGCTTTTCTTTGATATTGCTATCTAAGGTGTATCCTACCACCTCTTCAATCCAGCCCAACTCATTTTATAAGCTTGATTTATCGTGACAATTTTATTTGATTGATGTAAGGGCCAATACAATCAACTAGACACTTTAAGATCCCCCTTCCAAAGATCAATCCAAAAGAAGATATTTCTATCATTCTTTATTTTCCATCGCTCTCTATCCTCCATCCAAGATAAGCTCTCTGTGATATGCTAGTATAGGTAGGAACCAGCCTTTCACACAATATTTCCTTTATTCATTTTATACTTTTGGTGATGAAGATGTCTCCATAGCATATCTTTGCTTCTGATATTCTAGGCTAACTTTGTCGTGTTTGCACTATTTCGAGATTTGACATCATAAAGCCTACATCCTTCCTAAGCTTTTGGCTTTTTTAATTTATCCCATCTTATCCAGTAAACTTTCCTCGATTTATTCGTCAAGGCCCACGCAAAGTCTCTATGGATGCATTTTACTTTCTTGGCAAAGTGCTTAGGTAGAGGGATCACTTAAGAGTAATTATTGACGATATTCTCAAGGCAACATGATTCCAAAAGACGCTTTCCCTCCATACTAAGGAACTTAGTCTTCTAACCTACTAGTTTCCTTCGAATTTTCTCCATAATAAAACCAAGATTGTCCCCTTTTAATTTCCCTCCTTCTTTGACTAGAATACCGAGGTATTTCCCAATGTCTGAAGAAGATCTAATACCAAAAATCCTTGAAATATTGTCCTTCATCCTTCTATCCATATTGTTTGAGAAAATGATGCAAAATTTTTTATAATTTCCTTACTGACTACATAAGTGCCCAAAATCATCAATAACTTCCTTAATAATCCATGCATTTTCTTCTATCGCTTCCCCATCAAAAGGAGATCATCCGCAGAAAATAGGTAGGATAGGTTTATATCTCTTCCTTTAACATGTAATGGCTTCCATTTCCCCTCTTCCACCATTGAATGAATAATTTAGCATAAGATCTCCATTGCTATGATGAAAAGATATGGGGATAAGGGATCACCTTATCTTACTCCTATACTTGAAAAGTACGGTTCCATCATAGCACTATTTAGCGCTATCTAAAAATGAACCGATGAGAGGCAAGAACTAATCAATTTAATCTATGATTTTGGGAAATTCAAAAACTGAAGGGAAAATCTAATGAAGTCCCATTCAAGATGATCATGAGCCCTAATAAAGGATTAACTCTCTTATACCAAGATGATAATGAATCAAGGGATTGATCCAGAAGGAAACGACAACAGATCTCGAATGAACATGAATGGGTATTCAAAAGAAAATGGGTATGAGTAACAGGAAGGTTTTTTAAGGTGAATGTGAATGGATGTAACTCACCAAGATACAAACATAATCAAGGGTTTGAGCTCGAAATAAAGTTCGATATGACTTACGAACACTAAATGTTGCTTGTGGTTTCAAATGAAGGTTTTATGCAACTCACTAACCAGTTCAAATGAAGGGGTTCACCACAATCTGAGAACAAGATTGATAAGAACGCGGGGATGATTAAAGAGTCTAATCAACACTCGATAATCCAGCAAATGCTAACTCAAGTATAGCTTTACTTGAAAAAGGAAAGTTTCACTCTCTATGTATATCTCTGTATATTTATCTATCTATCCCTCTTTAGTTGTATAAATGTTGTTATTTATAGCAAGTCCTAAACCCTAATGGCAAAACTATAAATAACACACAAGGCCTTAAACCCTAAGAATCAGGCCCACAAATAAAATAAAGGAAAACATATACAAAAATACAAAATTATGCATTTTACAAAAGTCGACATGCAATCACTTAGTATGTCTTGGGAATAGTAGTATCTAAATCGAATGGGGTCAGTAATTTGATGTATGAGTTCAAGAAGGAGTCCTTGAAGAGTTCAAGAAGGAGTCCCTGAACTATCACATGGCTTAGCCGAGACACCAAAGAGGTTGACCCACAATTACCAAGTTCTAGATTCAGTCAACATAAGTCTGTCGGTGCCATACTGAGTTATTATTGGCTCTCAAGTTCTCAGCCTTGTGGTTTCTCGTCTTCTTAGTAAACAATAGGCATATTGCCGAGTGACTCCTTTTCTTCCCCTCGGCCTTCTACCATTTGCTCAACCTCAGCGAAAGCTAGCCAGCCTCGACCTTAAATTGTTCAGCTTTAGGTTAGAATAGTTCAACATCTTCTTCTAGAAGGTGGTGTCATCTTCAAACAGGTTAGCCTCGGCTTCGAGGTAGTTAGAGAATGATTCCCATCATTACTGTGAGTTTAAAAGGAAGTCATCCTCGACGTTAAGCGTTAAGTAAGGGCCAAGTTGCCAAATAAGTTTCTCTTCCCTTTTCTCTTCACCATGGGTGTCGAGTATCTCTGGATTTTCTCAACACTCATAGGGGTCAAGGAATAGCTCTTCCCATCCTTCCGAATAATGTAAGTATTGAGGAAGCTATCATGGATCACTTTTCAGTCATACTCCTAAGGTTAGCCGAGAAGTAAATTCATGGCATTCATAGGGACCACATCAAATTCAATCTCATCTTCATAATATCCCGCCTTGAATGTAACCCGGGCGCGCTTATGTACATAGACCATACCCTTGTCATTAAACCACTTCAATCCATAAAGTCGAGAGTATAGATAGGTCGACAACTTCATCTTTTCCACTAGCTCAGCAGAGATGATGTTAGTGCAGCTACCTCCATCAATAACTAAGGAGTAGGTCTTCTCGTACACCAGGCACCACTTATGAAACAAATTTTCCCTTTGTTCGGGATCTACCTTCAAGTCAGCTCGTGTAACCATAGATAGGAGTTTATCTAGGTCTTCGAGATAGATATCTTCTTCTATCAACTAATCATCCAAGCTCCTATCACTCTGACTCTTGATTTGAGCCTTAGGCCCCTCACCCTTCAAGACCATGACCCTCTTATTCGAGCATTAAGATGCAATGTGTCCATAGCCTAAGCACTTGAAGCACTTCACTACTCAGGCTTTATTGCCAGGTGCCTTCTCTTTCTCGGCAATCATTTTCTCAGCATAGACAGGTCACTAGACTCTCTTTTCTCTATCTTCTTTTCTTGCCTTCTCTCGACATACCTTTTAAGCTTAAGGTTGCCTTATTAAGGTCGGCTACTTGGCCTCTAATACCTTCTTCTCCTCTACCTCTCTACTCTTAATGCCAAATTAATTAGCTTGTCTAGAGAGTTAAACAGCTGCAATTCAACTATGTCAACAATGTCGTCTTAAAGTCTACTCAAGAATCTAACAATGGTGCAGTCCTGTGGCTCAGCAATTTCACATCTCATCATCAAGGTCTCAAACACTTGCAAATACTCTTCAACAATATTTTGACCTAAACCCAAGTACTTGAAAGCATGGAGCATCTCCTACTTGAAATAAGTTGGCACAAAGCATTGGTTCATCAATTTCATGAGCCTCCAAGTTTTGATCGACTCTTCTTTTTCAGCATTTCGCTTGGCAACCAGCTTATCCCACTAAAGACTCGCATATTCAACAAGGAATGGTAAAACCAGCTTAACCTTTGTTCGATCATCACACTTATAGCACTCGAACAATAACCTAGTTAAGGAACTCTTCAAGTCAGCTACTTCTACAGAAGGTTAGCAACTTGAGCTTTATATTGTTAAGTCCTCGGTCAAGTACTCAGGGTTCATCCCTTACATTCCAAGCTAATTGATTCCCCTCGGTTCGGCCACTTCAGTTAGAGCTCTGCTTGGCCATGTTCCTTCTCGGCCTCAACTCTCTTCTCCAAGCTTCTTGATTTTTTTCGGAGTCAATGCTCCTATTATTTCTTCCTTTCAGCACTAGATAGTTTTCTCTTCTTCTTGACTCAACATCTCTTCTCCAATGTTGATCATCATGATCAAGTTCATTAGAACCACTTCTACTTATGGGTGTTCTCTCCCTTCTTTCCTCTCAGCCATCACATCTGCGACCTCTGACTAACTAAGTAAGCTCCTGAATAGAGTTGGTGAGATTCTAAATCTAGAACTTCAAGTTATCAACACATCACCTCAAGCTTCCACGAGGACTGTCTCCAGTGTTGTTGACACTATCCTCTGACATTCTTGTTCATACAATAATTTACTAGAAAATTGAAGAAACAACAAAACAAAATTATAGTAACTCAGAAACAACCACTACTCGGCTTCTACAACTACTTACTACTACGAATAGTACACTACACTATAGAACAATGATTGATAGAAAAGTTAGAACCATAAATCTACTTTGAAGAACACTAGCATGTGTGTCTCCCTAAAGCTCTGATACCAATATGATAAGGGATCAACTCTCTGATACCAAGATGATAAGGAATCAAAAGATCGATCTAGAAAGAAATGACAGCAGATCTTGAATGAGCAGGGACAGGTATTCAAGAGAAAATGGGTACGAAGAACAAGAAGGTTTTTGAAAGTGAACGTGAATGGATGAAACTCACCAAGACACAAACACAATCAAGGATTTGAGCCCAAAATAGAGTTTGATACGACTCAGAAAACTAAATGTTGGTCAGGGTTTCAAATGAAGTTTAGATGCAACGCAATAACTAGTTCAAATAAAGGGGTTCACTACAATCTAAGAACAAGATTGATAAGAATTTGAGGACGATTAAAGAGTTTAATCAACACTCGATAATCCAGTAAATGCTAACTCAAGTATAGCCTTGCTCGAAAAAGGAAAGTTTCACTCTCTATATATATCTCTATATATCTATCTTTCTATCCCTCTCTAGTTGTACAAATATTGTTATTTATAGTAAGTTCTAAACCCTAGTGGTAAAACTGTAAATAACTTATAAGGCCTTAAACCTTAAAGAATTGAGCCGACAAATAAAATAAGGGAAAACATATACAAGAATACAAAACTATGCGTTTAACAAAAGTCAGCATACAGTTACTCGACATGTCCTAGCAGTAGTAGCATCCGAATCAGACAAGGTCGGTAATTTGATGTACAGGTTCGAAAAGGAGTCCCTAAACTCTCATGTAGCTTGGCCGAGACACTAAAGAGGTCGGGCCATAATTACCGAATTCTAGATTCAGTCAATACAGGTATCTTAGTGCCATGCCGAGTCGTTCTTAGCTCTTAAGTCCTCAGCCTTGCGGTTTCTCGTCTTCTCAATAGACAATAGGCTTGTTGCCAAGTGGCTCCTTTTCTTTCCCTCAGCCATCTATCATTTGCTCAACCTCTGTGAAAGCTTGTCGACCTTGGCCTTGAACCATTCGGCCTTGGGTTAGAAGAAGTCAACATCTCTTATGAAAGGTCGGCATCATCTTCAAACAAGTTGGCCTTGACTTCGAGGTAGTCGGAGGTTAATTCTAATCAAGCCTTCTCTAAGTCTAGTTTTATGATCATCCAATTCTTCCTCCCTTGTGTATTCTTAAAAGAGTGTAGCACTTCATTGAAGACTATGATGTTATCTCTCGTAACTCACCCTAGGATGAAGCTTGATTGCTCCAAGCTAAGTGTATCGTTCAATATTGGTCAAATGCGATTCACAAGATACTTACACACTACTTTATAAATTGTATTGCAAAGTCTAATTGGTCTGAAGTTAGTGACTTTATTTGCTCCGACCACTTTAGGGATCAACACTAAGAAAGTTTGATTTAGTTCCTCAGGCATATGTTAACTTTTTAGAATCAAGTCGACCAAATATGTCACTATATTTCTAACTATACTCCAACACTACTTACAAAATTCTACATTTAAGTTATCTATTCCTGGTGCCTTGTTATTTCCAATACACCAAAGGGCTTCATTTATTTCCGCTCTCATCCAATCTTTCATTAGAGTTTCCTGCTGTATCTTTAATAAAGTACTTTGGCTACTATTTTAGCTCCTAGTATTACACCAAACAAACTCTCTTTCTGTTGAGTAAAGGGAACAAAAGAAGTTTGAAAAAAGCTTCTTAATACCCTGTTCATCTTCAACCCATTTCCTTGTTATACCTAAAAGACCCCCAATCTAGGACTTAAATCTTCTGGTAAGAACACTAATATGAAAAAATTATGTGTTTCTTTCCCCTTACACTATCTAGTTAGATTTAGCCTTAGTTACCCATAAGAGTTCTTCTTGTTTTATGACCTAATTTAACTCTTCTTGGACTTATCTTTCCTTATTAATGAGCTCTTCATTTAGTTGCTTAAATAATCTCTTCCTTACTCTCTTTAGATTCTCTAAAATTTATTTCTTCCTCCTAGGACTAATTACAAAAATTTCTTTACTCCAATGTCTCAAACTCTCAACAAAACATGGTATGGCTTTGATATGATCAAAGGATGGCCATTTCCACTTTAACTCCACAAATTTCATAAAATCAAGGTGATTTAGCTACATTAATTGAAATATAAAGGGTCTATCTACTCTTGGTCCTACATAAAAACTTAGCTTAGTATTTAAAAGGATAGATAGGTGGTCTAACTAATTAGAAGCAAGGTGGGTCACTTTTGCCTCCAGAAACAGTCTTCTCCATTTAATGTTGCCCCATGCTCTATCCAGTATAGTCTAAATCAAATCTCATATGTCTTTTTATCTTTTAGACCACATAAAACGTGGACCAATGAAACCCAAATTGATCATACCACATACATTCATAGGCTCTTGATAATCTTACGCCTTTCTTTAGTCTACTTCCCTAACCAAACCCAACTCCAACCTCCCCCCCCCCCCCCCCCCCCCCCCCAAAATTCTCTTCTTTGCATAAAATTTCATTAAAGTCTCCAATTAATGCCCAAGTTCCTACAATCTTTGAATTCTATTCCCGTAGCTCATCCCATTAAATTTTCCTTAGTTCTCCCCTAAGACTAGCAGAAATAGCGGAAAGAGACCAAGAAAATTTTAAACTACATACCTAGATATTCATGACGATTTGTTGACTTAAGAGGTGGTTTGCCTAGATCCTCACCTTCTCTTCATTCCAGAGGACAATAATTCTCCCATTGAAGCCTATAGCCTCCGCATATACCATTCTAGAGTAACTCAAGAACTCCTTCAACCTGTTCATTGCATCTCTTCCTAATTTAGTTTTAGTGACTATGAGGACTTATAGATCATAATGATTTTTCAAATTCATGTGCTCCCTTTTCTAACTCTCTGAGTTGATGCCCCAAGCATTCTAAGCCAATGCTCTAAAGGGTTGAAATTGCACGTCCAATGATAACATATCCATAAAATCAGAGTTTATTATGGATGTTGAGAATTGGTACCAAAAATCACTGGTGTACCACTGTTGGAAGTGCTTCACTTCTATCCTCCATTGGTACGGTAGGAATATGGTATGAAAAGTCACCATTTGCATCTCTCATGCAGTTCGTAAGACTGCATTCTCCTTCTCTTCCATCATTGGCATTGCAAGGGAACTCTTTAGATGTCGAATGGGATTAGCCATCCTAAATACATTCTTTCCACTAGGATTTAACATGTCTGTTCCAACAAGTCCAAGATGTTGCCCCCTAAAATGGTTGGGTTTGTCATAGGCATTTTCATTACCATCATACTCTCTTCTTTTGAATTGGACACTTATTTTGTAAGTATATTCTTCCCATTTGTAGGTACAATTGAAACAGTACCTCCGAAACCCGTTCTCTTCACAACCAGGTTTAATGCATGGTGATCCCTTTCCACTAGGATTTAGCATGTCTATTCCAACAGGTCCAAGATGTCGTCCCCTAAAATGGTTAGGTTTATCATAGGCATTTTCACCACCATCATACTCTCTTCCTCTACTTGAATTGGACACTTATTTTGTAAGTATATTCTTCCCATTTGTAGGTACAGTTGAAATAGTACCTTCGAAACCCGTTCCCTTCTCCATTATTTTCGCGCTATTTTTTTGTTTTGTACTTTTATCCATTCTCTGTACGAGGAATTTTCCTCATTAATTTCATCCAGACTACACACTGGCTCGTTTTCTCTGTCTCCCTCTGGCCCTTAAGATTGTTCACTTCATTTATAGCTTCTAACTCTTTCTCAACAGCAGGCTTATTAGGGTTTAAGTTATGAGTCAAATCAATCATTGGCATACTGTCCATCCTCCTAGGTTCATCCTTCCTAAACTCGTTTTTAGGATTGTCTTGAGCTCCTTTTTCACTTGAGTTAACACTATCCTTTTCAAGTTCCATGTTTACTATTCACATAGGGCAATAATACTTCACATGGCTAATACATCTACATAATTCACAAAGCTTAAGAAAACCTTCATATTGAATATGGTAATTTAACTTATTAATGATCAAAGTATGTTTTAATAGAATATTAACATCCACTTGAACATAAAATCTAGCAAAATAGCCATAATCTAACCCTACCATGTAAGAATCAAATCTCAACATAGGTCTAATTTGTTCTCCAATCCATTGTTTGGCAATAGGCAAGAAGTATTCTACAAGAAATTCTCCAATACACACCCAAATAGTGATCATATCAAAGGAGGATTGATCTAAGTGGAAATTTGATTTCGATCTCCTTAGGGCCAAATAATGATTATTAACAAACCAGGGATCATTACCAATAATCCATTGAAAATCTAATTCATTGTCCAACAATATTAAATGTACACCTAACCCCGTGTATATAAGCTTAAAATTGGTTAAAGCTCTCTACATTTTTTTTTTAACCTCTCTAGTAAGATTTTATATCCTGGGTTTAGACCCATTACTTTACTATGAAAGTGTGTTTCCATGGCATGCATATCACTTCCTTCTCCGTCTTCAAAAAATTTACATAGCACACTCTAAGGCTTGCTTCATTATTAAGGTTATTCTCTTCCTCCACTACATTGTCCATTTCTTGATCATCCACATTAGATTGTGGCCCCTAATTATCAAAGCAATATTTGGCTTATGCACCTAGAATATTTGAGATTATCATATCTCGAAAGGATAATTTCAAAGCACTACCTTCCCCGATCTCTAACACATCTCTCTCCACAAAAATTAGAGGAGACTCATCATCAACCCCCGTTGCCAATCTTTTCAAACTTTGATGAGCTTTGTCATTGGAGATATCCTTTAATGAAGGGTGTAGAGGAAAGCTAGTGTTTTCGACTTCAAAAGCTTGATTTTTCGAGCAAAGTTAACTTTGCACGAAATAAGGTTTTGATATGATCATGAAACTACTCTCTCTAGTTAATACATATAGCTTCTAAGCAAGAGCAAATTTATCTGATGTTTTTAATAAGGGGACTATATAAGGACAGTTGTTTTTTTTTTTTGGCCATTACATATATATATATATATATATGTATGGACATTTTAGAAAATGCAATTAAGTTGGTATATTTTTACTACAAATCTTTAAAATTTTAGTTGTAAGGGTTTTAATGATAAAAACACTATTTAAAAAAAAAATCAAGACTAATCTAATTCAATTAGACCCACTTGACTTCATAAAAAGTGGACTATATATGTTTCATTTGGTGATAAATTCTTACATTCCAAATCAATGTTGTCAAACCTAAACCAAAAGATTAACGTTGGAGTGAGAATAGGTTAAGAGTCGAGAGGCTCAACCAAAGTTGAACCGAAATTGAACCGGAATTAATAAAAATATTATAATATAATTTATATTTATTTATAAAGTAATAAAAATTACTTATATTTTTACAAATTAAAAGCTGAGATTTTTTACAATTTATTTTTTTATTTTTCTTTGTTCTACATTTAGTATTTTACCAAATTAATGTATTTTCTAAAAAATATAAGAGAAAATAATATATTTTAACAAAAAAAAAACCACCGAATTCTTATAAAAACCGGATTGAATCATTTAGATCAATCGATCGAACTAGAATCACTATCAATAAAGATTAAAGAGATAACTTAAATCGGTTTTATGAAGAGGTTGGGTTTAATCAAATTAAACTAGACTTATTAACCCAAACTAACAATACCATTCAAAATCGAGTGAAGCTTTTGGCAATAGAAAAAAAAAAAAGAGAGGGATAAAAACGAGCGGAGCTTTGAGAAAAGTTAACTCCTAGACAAAAATGTCAGTGGGTCCAAAAAACGGAAGAGTCTAATCTCGATGCTACGTCTCTAAAATAGAAGCATATGCCGTTCCCCTTAACGAGAGATGCTTATGCGAAAGTAGAAGATAAAGGCAAGGAATTTAATAGATCTCTACAAGACCGAGAGTAATCAGTAAATGTACACGTGATCAACATGAAACTTGGCAATTTTCCATTTTCATACTCATGCATACTTGTCTTTAGCATAAAATCCAGGAGGAAGGTCGTGAGCAATGACGCATTATATCATAAATCTGTTTTGAAAGAAGAAAGAGTTACCATATAAGATTAACACAATATATGTATTAAAGTATTCCTTATTAAGGGGAAAAAAATTTGAAAGAAAAGAAAAAAGCCAATATACTCAATGCAAGCACGAAAATGACATTAAGACTAATATTAGATGGTGATGCTAACATGCAAATTTTTAAGACTTTCATGCATAGAAATATAAATATAGATGGTAGTTTTTTAAGAACTATAACATGTAAAAATGTAGATGGTAATTTTTTAAGAACTAAGTACTAGTATTATTGATATTTGCATACTATTTATCAACTTATATTGTATATCAATACCACTGAATCTATTTTCCAAACTATCGTGGTTTGATTCTACTAGTAGAAAAGAATTAGACTAAGCCTTACAAGAGCAGTAGGTAAGCTAGCAAAAAAGAACATTATGAGGGGTGCTATAGTGTTATTTAACACTCCAATACTTAAGCTAACAACTGTTCGAGAGCAATAGTAAGAAAGTAGGAGAGCTTGAGTGCTTAGTGTATGTAGGGAAGTCAAGATGTCCTTATCGTTGATGTGCTTCATCTATTTATAAGGAGGAGTTGGCAAAAATCTAACGGCTTGTCTTATATATCGTAGCATCCACTAAGCCTGAAGAGTACAGACCACACTAGTTGTCATGTCCCTTATATATAAGGGTTATTGTTGATCGAGTCTTAAAACCTTATCCATTAACATGTGAGCATTGTGTCCAATATGAGATAAGGTCAGGAATCAAATAGCTTCTAGTTCCTGTTTAGAAACTCTTTATTCAAGTCAATCAAAGAGAGATTACTTTGGTATTGAATATAAACATGTCAATATAAGGCCTACAATGACTAGTATGAAGGTAAGGGACTCATATCCAAAATCTTTTATCAATATAGATAGCAAAATAATAATATAAAGCTTGGCATAACAAAGTAATTACTTCAATAACAACTATAAAAGTTTGAGAAAATTGCTCAAAATGCATTCTAATGGTAGAGTTTTGATAAAAAGAAAAAAATAAATAAAATTTTTAAATTCATCAATCATGTGTTAGAATTTTTAAAAATATGCACTATCAAGCCTAATTAATTAAGTGGCATCAATCCATTATGCTTTAATATTTTCTTTACAATGCAGCATGCCATGTTAGCAAAAGCTATTATCAAACAAAAAATAAAGAATAAAAAATTTGAAGAATAAATCAGGAAAGGAAGAAATAAAGAAAAAAAAAATTGTAAACATAAACTATCCCTGAAGGATGATCAACAACATAAGAAGGCATGATAAATGAACAAGACATCATTTATTCTCTATCTTTTATGTTTGAGTAGGGATCAATACAATCTACTATTTTAAGAAAGTCACAACCAAAGGTTTTATATAACCCCCATCTCACTATTCTACCATGAAATTCCTTAAAATACCCTTAACTTATATTTCTTAGAGTTAATTACTACATAATATTGGGCTCTTAACTTTTTATGGGTTTTATTGAAATTTCATCATATTTACCGTTCCCCATCAACAGCAACATCAATACAGCATCGATACCCGATTCCATTTATTAGAGCACAAATTCCGAGAACATATAAGTGCGAAAACGAAACATTTAGGACATGAAAGAAAAGTGATAACTGGGCTTCAAGCCCAATCAAAGCACCCCACAACATGATTTTAGTCATGAATAATAACATCAAATATTACATAATAAATGAAACTGAATATATTACACGTTATTATTATGATAGAACAAAATTTTTTTCCTTCGGTATGGACCAAAACATACAAGTTATGCATTTTATAAAATTTACACAGAAAACATACAATATAAAATAAAAATATCGGTATGACTATATGAAACATAACATACATGTATATAAACAAAATATTTTGAAGTTTAAGATTGTTAAAAATAATAATAATCCGATGCGTGCACAGAAGCTACGGAATTTTACAAATATGCACTTGCAGTATAACAACACTATTACAATTCTCCTCCATTTCAAAAGCAATTTAGTTATGTAAAGTACCTTCTCCACTGTATATCATATAAATAATAGATTTTTAAATGTCAAATATGAGAAGTCAAATTGTTAGTTATCTATTGAGAAAATTAGGAATGTGGACGGATTTACTTGTGCCAATAATCATGGAAATAATTAAGAAGTTATGTTTTTAACTAAAAAATATAGCTCTAAGCGCATATCTAGATTAGCGTCTAAATTGTCTACTCTTTAAACCATTTGGGTGCTTTTCCAATTCTCTAGGCTTTCTATGTATTGTAACCCATAACAATTAACCACAGCAGCATGCATGAAGTTGTGTGTGCCACTTCAATCAATCGAAATCACTATATTATGTCCATTTACCGACAGATGTTGGCAATGATGCATTATTGCAGACCTGATTCTTGACCTGAGTAGGCTTAGAAGAAACCCATTTATCTATAGATATGTCTTTCAACAACTTAATTAGATCGAATGCATGAAGTAAGGAAGTAATTAACTGAAATGCCTGAACTTCTCCTTTTATATTTGGCTTTAAATTCGAAATAAAATATCTCCTTAAAATTCATCTAAAGATGAAGAAAAACTCTGTTTGGACAACTACTCCGATTGCTCTTATACTCGAGAACCGAAGGACCAAATGGAATCGCTGAGGAGTTCAGGAAATGGTTCCAAGAAGACAATTTGTCGCTCTAATGCAACCAGTGAAACTAATTTAAAGCTCGACCGTCAAAAGCAAAGGAAGAAATCACCAATCTTTCATCACCAGGCATTGGATAATAAGTCAAAGAATGCTAAGCATTACTTACTATTCCAACAAGCCATTATCAAAGCCATATTGGTTGTGCTTCTTACGATGTAGGGCTTTCTTGGGAGGATTGAGGTGAGTTCGTCTAGTTGAAAGAAGGATCTAGGCTTAGCTTATGCTATTATTATGCAAATCAATAAATTAACTTAGAGATTATGAAATAAATCTTCTTACATAGATATGGTCATGACTCGTAGTTTGCATCAAGAGGCCTAAATACACGATGCAAATGTTCCTAGCACTATAATTTTGAAACATTTATTTTTCCTGCTAGGCTCAATTGACAGCTAAACAGACTAGTTTTTCCTTGGGATATGTTTGCACCACGGAAAACGATTTTCAAACTTTCTACAGTATTTATTTTTTTATAATCAATGACTTATAATAATCAAACGTTATCATAACAATCTTAAAAGAATATAACTATTATTAGTAGCTTTTAACAGAAATCTACAATGGCCGGCAGTGGTTGCAACGGATAAGCGATTGTGGTGATTAATCATCATGGAAAAGGTGAATTAGAAAATAGAGAAAACCATTAAAGATAAGTGCAAAACATTTTCCTTAGTATTCTTTATGGTCTCTAACCATCACTATTATTAACTTGCCGCTGTTATTGCCATCTATTACCACTGAAGGTCACTAGAATATGCAATCTCTAAAAATTTCTGCAATATCTTTTCACAATTATAAGACTCTTATTGTAACTTGTGTTGTTGAAATTCAGAAAATGCTTTCAACGAAGCAAATACACCCCTAGTGTCTGTTTGATTTCAAAGATTGGGGTCCTCCACTCCTCGATGTACATCTTAAAGCAAAAACACTCCCTAGGATTGCACCATTTCCAGCCAAAGTGAACCTCTTAAAACAATGCGAGGGAATGAGTAGTATATCCAACCACTTGAATAAGCTGTCTACAAAAAATTAAAAATGGGAGATGAATAAAATGAAAACTTTAACGGTAAATTATCCATGAATTTAAAACTTCCTTATCATAGGTATCACAGCATCATATGTGTAAAATAATTGACATAACATTCTTAAGCAACTACCTTTTTCTTTTTTTACGATTTTTTTTGGGCCAAACGCAACTGCTTATATAGACCTCCTAACATATGAATCTTGCTGATAAATTCACATATTTGATGTAATATGCAATTATAATGTAAAGATTTGTTTACAATTTCTATTCAATTTTACATATATCTTTGCATGGACCCGAATTTGGCATAAAATAAGATACAAACTTGACCTACTAATACTAATACGAATTGTGGTCTCCAGCTACGATTAGCAAGGTGGCAATCATAATAACCAAAATTATATATCATATCTAAAGAAAAAGAAAAAAAAAAAAAGTTGGGCCTGCCGATGACTGACACAATATCTTTAGGCCCATACCGACCACAGCTACCTACAAATTCCAACTGCTTCTAGAAACAAACCTCGAAATTGTGGATAATTCCAAATTGAATTTCCGATTACTAATCTCCAACAACTTTGTCTTTCAAGTATGTCGCTCTCTCTTTTTTAATTTTCTTTGCATATTTAATTTTACGATAAATTTCATTTTAAGTACATCAATTTTTATTCTTTTACACCATATATATTTTATGTACATGTGTTTTATGTCCATCGGTGCAATTAACAAGCAGATGCATCCCAAATTTCTATTGGTACGCATTGATTAATTTGATAAAATAATTTTATTAAATATATTTAATTATGTAATGTGTTAAAATATAATAATAATAAAAAACCTTCAGAAATAAAAGCAAACCCTATGGCCTTTGGTTGGCTTCCCTAAGTCAAAGGGTAGTTAGCCATAGCCAAATTTGATTGGTACATTATGTGACCCATGTTGTGGCTGTCACTATCACACTAAAAAAAAATAGAAGAGAATCAAGGGAAAACTCAACTGGTTGTAGTTGATTTGCACGACCAACTAAGACCAATTACCTTTCTTTAGGAGGTATTGAGGGAAGGGGAAGGTAGATGTACACGAACCCCATAAGTGGTGATTGGCAACATCCTAGCCTTGGGGTATCAGCTATATCCTTTAGGGTTTGCTTTTTATTTTTCAATTTTTTTCTTTTTATAATTTATTTAATCTTTGATTGTTTTCATCTAATTGTATAATTAAATCTATTTAATAATAATTTTATTAAATCAATTATTCTTAATGAATCAAAAATTGGTACATATGTACTTATTGATTATAATAGATAAACATAAAAACTAAGTATATAGAGTATTAAAAATGAAACAATAAGCCTGCAAAAGATGAAAGAGAAAGAAGGTATAACTTGTAGGTGTTTATGTATTTGTATTCATATGGCATAACTTAGCTAACTTCGAGTACAACCAAAAAAAAAAAAAAGAAAGAGAAAGAAGGAAAAGTTTAAGTTTTACAACTATTGATTACATGTCAAGATACTGAATCCTTGTTCCTTGTTTTTCTTTCTATTTATTACCTAGCTTATGCCCAACTATAATCACTTGTAATGTTGAGCTAGTTATACTTGTTGCAATTCTATTTTTAATTGAAAATTATATGTTAGAGCATACGTTTAGATTACACTATTATGATTACTATATAATGGCTATGTTGTATACTCTTTGAGCCAATTAGCCCTTTTTCAAATTCTCTAGCCTTTTCTACATGTGATGCAAAACAATTAACTATGACAACTCATATAAAGTTGTGTATACTACCCAAATCAATTGAAATCACTATATTATATCCGTTTATCTCGTCACACAAATGAGAAGTTTAAGGATTAGAAATTCTTACAAGTGCTTAGTAACTAATTTTCAAGAACTCCTAAGATTTTTATTCAACTTCTTCTCGAACAAAGTATTTATATGATTTTGATGAGACCAAACTTATTGGAATTAAACTTACAATTATTGAGCTTAATTTGATATACCTTAAATGAAATCTTATCATATAATATATGTAAATGTAGGCGTCCGATCGGAGTGGTCACGTACGTATTACATGAGTAGCACGCTACACGTGACTTCAAAGAAGTAAAGTAAGACTGTCATCTGAAGAGATGATTAAGTGAAAATAAGGTAGGGAGGAGAAACAAGCAATCTCAATATCTCAAATGTACAAGTGACAAATAAGGCAGCCTTAGGGAACCTCAAGCGTTCACCTTGTAGTTTGAGCGAATGAGATCAATTCTTTACTTGAATATGATTTGATCTTAAAGAGTAGGGTTTTCATAGTAGAACACTGTTTCTTCGATCTCTCTAAGAGTTTTTTATGACGAGGAAATACTAGGTATTTATAGGCTCTTCGGCATGATAGCATTCGTCGAATCATCTAATTAATCAATGGATGAGATAGAGTTTACTAAATTCATGGTTATCTAGAATGAGTTAGCTAATGGGGCCAAAGCCAATAGCTTTCCTTATAAGTACATGAGCCTGCTTAAGAAAGGTTGGAGATGGATGGACTGGTCCAATAATCCCTGTTCTAAGTCTACTAAGCTAAATCTTTCTAAATTATCTCAATACGGACTGAACTCCTTAGGCCTTGTCACCTAACCTAAGGAGTCAAGCCTAAGGAGTCAAGCCTAAGAAGTCAACTCTAAATAAATAATGTAACTAATACAATAATTTTTAGTCCTCTATAATATACTTGCTGAAGTTTTTGGTTAAATGATGTTTGAAATTGAAAGCATGTTACTATGTCCTAGATAGAGTATATGCTTGTGTACATATAATTATTATGTAAGTTTATAGGTGGTTAGTAAGAGATGGGTGCAAGTTTAAAGATTAGGAATTCCTATAAGTGCATGGTAAATAATTTTCAAGAATACCCACGATTTTTATAAGTATTTATGTGATTTTGATGGGACCAAACTTGTTGGAATTAAACTTATAATTATTGAGCTTAATTTGATATACCTTAAATGAAATCTTGTTATGCAATATACTTGCTTAATTTTTGGTTGAACGATGTTTGAAATTGAAAGCATGTTACTATGTGTTACATTGAGTATATGCTTGTGTACATATATTTATTATGTAAGTTTATTGGTGATTGGTAAGAGATAGGTGGTAATAGGGCTACTAATTGATCAGTAGCTTGAGTACCATTTAATTAGTAAGCCAAGTTTTAGCCTAGTGAAGTTTTATGCTATCGATCGATTGATAGTAAGGACGGCTATTGATAGGTGGTGGCCTAAGGACCTTACTAGATTATTTTGTGGATAGGTTAAAGCATGGTGTCCCCTCAAGCGATCAATCAGTACTTAAGAGAATGCGAAATATTTTGTACTACTGATCAATTGATAGGGCAAAAACAAGCTATTGGATTGCATTTAATGAGACATAAGGGGAAGAAATTAAAGAAACCCATAAATACTTCAACTAGTTATGAAGAAAACATGAGAGCGGATATTCCACTATAATATTTCAACATTCTCTTGTATTCTTATTGTATATTATTCTTATTTTCTCTTTATACACATATCTACTAATATTTAGAAAGATTTAAAGTATAGTGCTTTTGAGTCATTAATTACAAAGTATTGAGAGTTAAAAGTATTACACCAATGATCCTTGAATTGTGTTGTGATATATTGTGGGGTTTGTGTGATCGATTTGTAGAATCAACTTGGTATTTAGCTTTTTGAGCATTACTTGATGATTAATAAAGTGGTGTATGAAGTCCTCAATTGGAGATATTATATGTCTATAGAAACTGAAGGATAGTCCATACTCCACATTAAATTTAGATTTGATTTTCTCTATCCCTTACTCTTTTAATTTTGGCATTTATTATAGTTATTGCATTATTTTGGTTATTTATTTATCTTATTTATATCAAACAAGTTCAAAAAATAGTCAAATTTTGTTATTAAAATGCAATTTATTCCCTTCTTGAGTATTTCACTTCTTATATCACATCTTCTCTCGCTTCATCCAAACTCATATCAAACCATGTATTTGCTCCCACTAATAACAACAATAATTTGCCCTTACCTTTATGATTATTATTGTATTTTACATTATAGTAGAAGAACGTAACCCTTGCTCCCTTCATCTTGCAATCTCAAAATATGCAGACCTCTTCATTTGACAAGACTTCACTAATAGATAACAACCAGTGTCAAATCATTAAGATTTCACCACCAAAGTTGGTAATGATATATTATTGTTGAGCCAACTCTCTAACTTAAGTAGTTTTCAAGAAACCTACTTATCTAAAAGATAATCTTTCAACAACAAAGTTGATTTAATGGAATGAAATAAGAAAGTTGATTGAAAAGTTAGAACTTCTCATTTAGATTAGGTTTTAAACTCAAAATGAAATAACTCTTCAAAACTTTATATAATAATTAGTAAACTCTATATGGATAGCTCCTCTAAATTACTCTAATAAATCATTATAGAGCTAGTTTACACCAACTTTTCAATGCATCTTTAAATACCAAAGGAGCAACTCCAGTCATTTATTAAGAATTTCAAGAAATCGTCCTAAGAAATCAATTAGCCATACTTATATAGCCATTAACTCCAATTTAAAGATACTCCATCTATAGCAAAATAAGAAATGACCAACCTTTCATCACCAAAGGTTTGATACTACCCTAAAAAAAAAAAAATTTGTTTAACCTTAAATATATAACCTTTAGCTTTATTGATTCTTGCCAATTCAAGTTTAACATTCACCTACTTGACTCATAGCAATTTTTGTATACATATATGTGTCAATTTTTGTATACATTTATGTGTCAATTTTTGTGTACATATATAATTTATGTTTATAGATTTGTTGCGGCTTATTGAGAAGGGTTGAAAGTAGCTAGATTTGTCATAGCTCCTATTTCAAGCTTAGATATTCCTTATAAATGACCCTACCAATAACTTAAACAACTAGCCTAAGAAATATATTATGGTCAAGCTCATGCCAAATTAGCCTTCTACAATGGTAAATTAGTCTTTTTCAAACTTTATCCCCATTCTTCCAATTTAGTGCCAACCTAACTTAATTTGCATGCATGTCCTAAATGATTTCATCTCACTTCTCATGTGTAATCTAGTCTCTAAGTAAGCATTAATTATTTTATTCATTCATTTATTTTATGCATATT
The DNA here is from genome assembly GCA_024138005.1 of Lumnitzera racemosa. Taxonomy (NCBI): domain Eukaryota; kingdom Viridiplantae; phylum Streptophyta; class Magnoliopsida; order Myrtales; family Combretaceae; genus Lumnitzera; species Lumnitzera racemosa. Next base: position 28,036,009 of record JAMXBC010000005.1, read on the forward strand.
TACCTTAAAAATGCATTAAAAAATAAATACAAAAGCTTCTTTTTACTATTTAAATGCTTAGTGGTAAAAAAATAGAAATTTGCACGGAATGACATAGATAAAAATGTTTTTCCAAAACTAAGAATTTTTACAATTTTCAAAACTGACACCCATTTTGGACATTCCTTTTAAGAATTTCAAAAACCATTAAAGAGACATAAACTAAAAATGCAAGTTCAAATAATAAAGTAAACCAATCCATTTAATATTTTTATAGAAAACTCAAACTGCTATTACCTAAGCTTAGTACCTAGGAACATAATAATGGCCTTGCTAAAAAAATATTTTCTTTCTTCTTTTGTTTTTTTCATTTTCATTTTCTTTATTTTTAGATATAGATCCTTTTCTTCAAAGAATAAAAAAAGAATGAAAGAAAAGATTAGAAATTAAAATAAAAGGGGTTTCTTTATATCTTTTCCTACACGCTTTGTTAGTCTTTGTTTTAATCTTTCAACAAAAGTCCCTACACTTTGAAACTTCAGTTTTTAGAAGGTCAATGCCTTAAAAATTAAAATCAGATTGCCAAGCCAATTTTCATTTTCATTTTTCCAACTTTTTGGGTGGCAACTCAAAACCTTTCATAAAAAAATTAATTTACTTTTTGTTCCTTTGTTGAGTAGTTCATATTAGGTGAAGTAGTTTTATGAATTAAGGGATTAGAAATAATGCTTTCAAAATTCAGGCTCAAAACTGGTCCTTAACGAGATGAGTAATTGCCTAACAAATAGTCTATTGCACCAGGTGCATCTGTATGTCAAATAGGGCTAGTATCCACAAACATTCTTAAATCTAATGCAATCTACAATTAGGAAAATTTTACCAATTTCCAAGTATTAAAAACTTAAAGTAACTCATGATTCCGTAATAGATATGTATTTACATGGACATATACTAATACTTGGTATTTAGTACTCTACAAGGACCCATGAGTCATAAACTAGTGGTGCAAGCTTAGGGGCACAACCAGACCAGCCATTAACTTATTAGTCTATTATAGCCATCCATATAAGTGTCTTACATCGTTGGTATAACCTGATTGTGGTTGCCTTCAAGCAAACCAACTCGTAACTTGAATAATCTCCTTAGTTAACAATATACTGAATAACTCAATCTCTAACTAGAACATCGTTCTAATATACTTTTCTAGTCAGGATACCATAGCTACTAGTTAACAGGCATATAATCAATCAATGGTAGTTCTTGATCTTTCAGTCTTAATCAAACACAACCAACATAACGTTTATAGCCCGATATTATTTAGTTCATCTAAACTAGATAAACCTACTATTATAACCACCACACAACAATAAACTACTCGCCTGGATTGATCACAATTTCATAGGCATCCTTTTTATCCATTTCTTATCAACCTATTCACATGCAAGAGATTGAGTTAAAAGAAAATTTTATTTAGATTCTATTTTACTTAACCTTAATTACTTCTTTTGAAACCTAATGTCGACTTCATAGGATTACTTATAATACTTTTGTTGAAGCTTTTATATTTGAACTATAAGCATATAAAATTTGAAATTAAGTGGTGTTCTTTCATATTTTGATCAACCACCATAAGCTTCACTACGATTAATCGACCTACTATAATAATTACATGCTGTCACAACTAAAGGAGGTCTTTTTCTTAATTTTTTTTCCAAAATCTCCTAAAATCTATTTCAAATTCTATGGTGAAAACATTATTTTAATCATAATTCTCAATGATTCTTGCTCTATCAATACAAATGAATTCTATGATGGATAAATAATTACGGTTTTTATTTCAAGAAAAGTTTAGGGTTTTAAAGTAATTATAAGAACCATTGAATTGAGATTTTTGAAATGATATGAGCTTTCAAAAGCACTAACTAGGTAAACAAAGTTAGGTTCTCAAACCCATTTAATAATCATTCTAATGAGGTTTGCAATTATAAGGTTATAAGATTCAATTAAAATTTGTAGTTTAAAAATTAAGGTTTATAAGTGCTATTAATATGTACAATAATGGAATGAGAAAAGATTCAAAGTGTATTATATGCCACATGTAATACGCATGTGATGGATAAATATCAATAAAATGTTACAATATATGATGGATGCAAATCAAGGTGGTAATTGATTTGGAAATTGCCTATACAATTATTATACATGCCATTATATTATTAGTATTTACATATTACGTATGTATAATACATAGTGTGTAATATCCAATAATTTTTTTTTCTAATGAAATAGGTAGTTTTTAAAATACTTACCACCCATATTTTTCATACCATGTCTATATCGATGTTTTACTAGTTTCTACACACCACATATTAACATTAGGTATGTAATATCCCACAAATTTTTCTCCTATTAATTCGCTAATTTTAGGGCTTTTGATCCTTATCATGACAAAAGCAAGAATATTTTAATAATAAGAATAAGTAGATTGGCTAATAATATAGTAAAAGTAATTCAAGAAGTTTATATTTGTGAATTTCTATTTTCTTTGTTTATTATCAAGGTATGAATTATATATTATGTTTTTTGGCAAAATTCCTAAAACAATATCCTAAATATTAGAATCTTGAATGCATCGAAGGTGAAGAACTTGAATTGATGATAGTTTTTCCTCTTTTCTATTTGCAACAAGAAGAATTTGTTAGAGAAAGTGGTAGAGAGAAGCCTTAAGTTATATATATTAAAATTATTGTTCAATTTTCAACGAGTCTTAAATTGCTAGATACTTTGTTTTATTTCTCTTTTAATTTTTTTTTCTTTTTTCTTTATTTGGATATTAAGTCTTCTATTTTATAAATTATAGTACTTCTAGTTATTAATATTTTCTTATATTTGTTTGCTTTGTAACTCGTACTCTTTTGCATACTTCTATGTAGCAAATCTACTTTACTTAAAGTAAACAAACAAACATAGATGCACACATATATAAATATATATAATATTTATTTCAAAACATTTATTCATAAAATTCTATTATTTATTTGGTTTGACATGCTTTCATTTATTCCTTTTATCTTGGGCCATTTTAGTAATGCTTTGGTATAAGGAGAAAAATTTCTAGTATTTGATTGTTCATGTAGTGGCGTAAATGAATCAAGTTGATTCATAAATAATTTGATCAAGATTTATTAAAATTCAATATGATAATAGTGGAGTTAAGTCGAGTTCAAGCTATTTGAATAGTAAATCGAATTGAGCTTAATACTATATTTGGCAAACTTTTAATAGAGTGAAAATGGATGGAAGTATATGGAGAGAAGAAACAAAGAAAATGTAATTTTTATACATGTTTGGATATTAAAAATAGAATTGGAAGGAAATAGGTGGAAATGTTTCCTTTTTACATATTTGGTTAATATAAGAAAATAAAATGAAGAGAAATAAAATGATAGCTAAAGTAAATTAGCATCCATGAACTTCTTCTTTTTCTTACTTCTCTTTCATTTTAAGGCTAAACTTGTAATTTGAAAAGTTTTTCACCATTTTCCTTTGATTTCTTTTTCATTTTGGAGAGGAAAAGATTGGCTTCTAAAGAATTTTCATCTCATTCCCACTCCAACCTACCATACAATTTCCTCCCACTTCTACTTATTTCCTTAGCTTTCTTTTGGTTTCTATCAATCCAAACATAGTGTAAGTTTTAAAATACTAAGGTTGTCGGATATATAAACCTAATCAAATTTGATATGGTGTTTTTAAATATAAGCGAGTATAAAGTTTTTTAGGAAAAATTTATTAAATTTAATTGAGCTAATCATACAAACTCCAATTTACTAAATATATTTATAAGTCAAGCTTCAATTTAAAGTTTAGAATTTGATTAAACTTAAGATGAGCTCTACTATACCAGCTTGATTCACCTTGAGTAGAGTATAGTCTCATGTAAAGGATAAATATAATTAAGATAACTTGTGTTTTACATATGTTTCCATTATTGTGGGAGAGGAACGAAAAGTAAGGAAAGGAAAAGGAGAGATAAATGAGAACTGACGGTGGGATATTTTATTCTCTGCATGATTGTTTTGGATAATAGTGTGGGAAAAGTTAATGATGACGAGAGAAAAAAGAATCTTCTGATCCTAAGTTAATAATAACACCCACAATAAGAAAAGTGAATCATTATCATAATGGGTAAAATTGCCATTTCATCAATTTTACGCAACTATGCCTTCATGCTCGTCTTCATCATCGTTATATTCAAGATCACAAATTTGTAGCCCTAGGAAAATAATTTTTTTTATTTTTTATTTTTTTTGAAATTCTTTCTCTTCTGCTTTCCATGCAGAACCAAAATGGTGGAGTGGATAAATTTTCCTTCAAAATTTCTTTCCCTTATGATTCTTTACCCGTTAGTTTCCTCTTATACGAACACGATCTTACTATTTGTGCTGTTATGTATTTTTTGTTTCTCTTCCATTACTTGTACAACATGTGCTACCGTCCGTTTTAATGCTAGTCATGTAACTCGTGTTTTGGGAATTGAAAGCAGAAGAACAAACCCAAGTTACTCAGCACGTTGTAAAGCCCATTTATTTTCAGATCATGACCGCCACTTTATTCTTTTGCCAAGTTAGGTTTTCTTTTGTCTTTTTTTTTTTAACGGAAAATAAAGATGATAAACTTGTTTTGGTGTTTTCAATATCATCGATCTATGAGTATGAATATAGCTAATGAAAAGTTAAGAGTTTAAGGTTGTACGAAAACGCATTTCATATAAGAAGGAAAAAGAAAAAAACACGTTAATAAAATTTTTAAGGAAAAGAAGAAACTAAAACACACGTTATATTACTAACTTTATTGATAAAATAGAAATAATTTGCAGATCACTTTGTAATAGATGATTAAGCAACCGTCTACTTGTACTCTATTCATAAAGCATGTAACAATAGATACTATTAACTAATACAATTGCTTTGGAATATTACTGCGATATATGATAAGTTCAAACTTGGAATATAAATAAAGAAGCTGAATCAAGACATGCAATAATAAATTTAAAGCCAACTGTGCTTAGAATTTCAACAAGCTCGAGCTCAACTTCAACTCGAAGTAGTATCAATAAGCTCAAGTTCAATTGTTGATCAAATTCACTTGCACATATCTTATTTTAAGATATATTTTTCCTCCTACAAAAATAGTTTTGGACTTAAGCTTGATTCTAACTTTACATTACTTATGCTAAATTAGGCTTCTAAGTTTGTTAAGCTAAATATTATAAAGTTTAAACCTGACTCGATAAATTATTTAATTAAATTAAGCTGAAGCAAATCAGGTAGTCCACTAGAAATTTCATACATGAAAATTGCTATGTTTGGGATGAGGAAAAGAGAGGGAAAGAATGGGATAAGAAGGAATTACAAGGGATTTTATTGTTTTTCCATTATTTGATAAGGTGAAAAATCTGAAGGGAATGGAATTAGGGAAGAAACAAATTCATGAGCCTACCAAAATTTGTTTCCTTTCAAAATGGAGAGAAAGTAGAAGGGATTTGGAAATTGATCAAATTTTCTATTTTACCTTTTATAATTAATTAAATTATTAATCAATATGTCCATTTTACTAATTTAGTACCGCATCACTATTTGTCGTAATAATAACTAATTTTACTTTATTTTCTTTCCCTCTTCTAAACAAACATATACCTCTATTTTTTTTTCTTTTATCCTCCCCATTTCTTACTTACTTCCTAAATCATTTCATTCTAATTCCCACCCCCTTGAGAAACGGAGTTTTTAACGTTTTCATTTTAAGTGCCAATAATTCGTTGATCAGTTCCGCGCGATGATCATGAGGTGGTGGAGATAGTATGAGCTGTCGACGATATAATTGGCCAAAGCGACTACTCCTTAAATCCTAATCAAATCAAAATTGCTTCACACCTCGCATGCAAAATCAGAAACGAATCTTCCTGACGTAAAAGATGATGACAACAGCATTGTTGCGTCGCTTAGCTGACACATAGCCCTCGTATCACATTATCTTATCGCCCTTCATTGACCTCGCTGTTTCACACATAGCACATGATCCCACCGAGGTTTCATTTGTGGCATGCACGAAACGACTCAATTTGAGTTATGCAGATCAATGGAAAACAATTGAAGTTGACAAGCACTTCTCCAAACTCATCAAGAAGTGTTGTTTAAAGTCGTTAACGATAAGGCAGCCTTAGCGCGATTCAGAATTATTGCAAATTCATCAAGTAGTGTTATTTAAAGTCACTAACGATTAGGCAATCCGAGAGCAATTGAGAATCGCATTCATTATTTGTCTGCCTTGATTGGTTAAGATCAGATTAGATAGAAATAATCTTAAGGGAAAGGCATAATTTTGAGTGGCCAATTTCCAATCATTTCTAAACTTCATTGAATGTTTAATTGTATACTAACTACTAAGAGTATGTTTGTTTCGTGCAAAATATATGTGAACTTCTCTCAATATTTGTTGTCATGGTTAGAATTTTTATGATTATTAAATATTATTGTAATGTTTTAAAACGTTGCAGTTATGATAGTGGTTTGTCAGCCTAGGCTTGAAATGATGAAAGAAATTCAGAAAGGTGAAAAAAGTAGAAAAAAAAGTGAAAATTTTATGATACTTTTCTTTATTTGAAAAATAATGGAAAATGGAACAAAAGTATTTAGGAGAGAAAATTTTTCCCAAGCCTACCAAATTTAGTTCCAGAAATTGAAGAGCATGGGGATGAAACTTGGGGTGGGGAAGTTTTTTAATTTCCTATTCTACACTTCATTTTGTCTTTAACGACTATGAAAATACATTTCATTTTCCTTATCCGAACACGTCCAAAAGAAAGAATCAAAATATTCACTCTCATTATTTTCTTTCCTTTCTAATTCCTTCCTTTGTATCAAATAAAACTTTAAAAATTGGTTATGATGAAAACAAAGTATAAACTAGTGATGCGTGTAGTGGTGGAAATGATTTATATTTATAAAATGAGGATAGAAAATACTATTACTCTTCATATTTGGTCCTTTCAATTCAAACTATGTCACAATAATTAAATCATATCATTGCAACCCAAATGCAACTTTCAATTGGTTATGGTGATCTCTAATTTAAGGAATTATTTTTTACCATTCTTTATATATATCTAGATTAAATCCATTCAGTATTGTAAAATAAAATAACTTTCTATTTTATAAAAAATATGTACTTCCTTGTCTAGAGGCAAATTCATTATCTATGTTTGTAAAGTAATTTTATAAAACTTTATAAACTTTTAATTTATTTTTATCTATGCTCTAAAATCTTTATACGGTATTAATAACTACCTTTTGAGCTTCGTCTATTTTTACTTTAATTGATTGTTTAAATTCTAAAGAAGAGCTTTTTCATAAATAGGAAATTCTATTCCATTATAATTCATCATGATGAATATATTACTATTACTATTACTTAGTCTTACAGTAAGATTAAAAGTTATCGACCCTTATTTATTTGTAATATCCATTTATCTATTGTTGAATGAGAATCCCATTAAGCTTTGACCATCAAACTTTATTAAACTAATCTATTATTGTAGTTTTTCATTAAAATTATATCTGCTCAAAATATTAATTAAGTTACTATCTTTCATTTTTATGTGTTCTATTTTTATTTCATATCCATTATTAACTAAAATATCAATGAATTTGATTCACCTTTTTTGTGGCATGCGTTTACTATCATTATTTTTATTTTTTTTATTTTACCTACACTTAGCTCAAAGCTCGATCAATAATTGATGCTTGAAACCATTGTCTTCAATTTTTTTATATAGACGTTGTCCTAGTTTCTCCCGAACGAGATAGAGCTCCAGCTGTCAAAATCATCTGGGGTTCATAGGAAGCTCGTCGTAGCAAAAGGTTTGAAAACAAATGCGCGTGATGGTTAAGAAGTCAATAAAAAATAAAACAACTAAAGGAACATTTACACTACACACCAAACAAAGCTATAGGAGGCCACATATATACAAGGGAAATGAAATGTATATACAGACCTAGCGTAACAATTTGAAAAATGTACTCTTTGCTATTTCCACGTTTACGTCTCCATCATCCTTTTTTCTGGAAACGTTGAATAATAAGCTTGATGCACGTTCTATTTTGTACAAACTAATAAGGGTGTGTTTGTTTTATGGAAAGCATATTTCGAACTTTTCCTGATATTTGTCATGATGCAAGTTTTTATGATTATTAAATATTGTCACAAAAGTTTTAAAAGGTTACAGTTATAGTAGTGGTTTTTAGCCCATGTTTAAAATGAGCAATGAAATTTAGAAAGGTGAAAAAGGTAGAAGGAAAGCGAAAAATTTTAAAAATTTTCCGTCACTTATTTTTCCATTTCTGGAAAACAAAGGAAAATGAAACGAAAGTATTTAGGAGAGAAAGTTTTTCTCTAGCCTACCACACTTAGTTCCAGAAATTGTAGAGAACGGGGAAGAAATTGAAAAAAAAAAAAAAGTAATTTAGGAGAGAAAGCACCACTTTTAGTTACAGAAACCGTAGAGAACGGGGAAGAAATCGGAATAAAAAAATGTAATTTAACTTTTTATTGTACACTTCAATTGTTAAAATTCATTTCTTTTCCCTTCTTGCTATTATCCGACAATTCTTTTCCCTCTTAGTTTTTCTTTTTATTCTCTTTCTTGCTTGTTTCCTGGAAAAGAATTCAACAGAACTATTATGTAAATTAATAAATAACATATAAATATTTATAAAATTTTTTATATATAAAAATATAATTTATATTTTTAAAAAATCCATTCATTTACTCGTTAAAATTTTATAAATATTTATATAATATTCATCGATTCACTTAACATATCAATATTATTAATTTTTTTTTCATTTCCTTATTTTATCATATCAAATAAAACTTTAAAAGATAAGTTAGATGAAAACAAAATAAAAAACTAACAGTGCATGTAGGGGTTAACCATTATGATTTATGGGGAAGTGATCTATATTTATAAAAAGAGGATAGAAAACACTGTTACTATACTTATTTAGTCGTTTCAATTCATACTATGCAGAGATAACTAAATCAAATCATTGCAAGTTAAATTCAACCATCGATTTGGATAGATTCAGTTTGTGGGATTTTTCACCTACCCTTAGTTTAAAACGTCATCAATAATTAACCCTTGAAACTATTATCTTCAATTCCGTCTTAGATAAATGTTGTCCTAGTTTCTCCCGATCCGGATGGAGGACCAGTCAAAATCATTTGGAGTTCATAGGAAACTCATCGTAGCTAATTTTTTTTTTTTTTAAATAATGTGTAGTTCGCGGTTGAGTAGTCAATAAAAAGTAAAATAATTAAAGCAATAATTGCCACACACCAAACAAAGCTATAGGAGGCTATATATATTCAAGATAAATCACTAAAAAAATTTGAGGATTTTGCAGGGCGATTATAATAGGGATATATTTTCCACAACTAAGTGAATAGTTTTTCTTTTTGTCAATAATAATTAAGGAAAAGGAAACGAAAAAAGGGCTACTACAAGGATATGTCCTTGCTAAAAACTTGTGATGTATATATAGTAAAAAAATCTATATTATTTAATGATATTTATTATGAAAAATAAAAAAAATTAAATAAAGTTAATGATAATATTTAAAAGCTGATTCATATGTTAGATAAATGATGAAAAGAGAAAAAAAAAAAAAACTTCCCTTAAACTTTTATAATTATCCATAGAAGAAATTATTATAGTATTTTAGCCTATGATTTCATACCATATCGTTAGCAATGGTACTAATCTTATGTTAATTGCTTCATAATAGAAAATGGATTTCAAAAGTTAAAATTATGATAAGAAATTATTATTTTGGTGGATGATATTTTGGTTAGTTGAATTTAACATTGAAAAGATAACATTTTCATATATATAATTCTTTACCATAATAACCTTAGCTTATTGAAGATTTATTAAAACTATTAAGTATTTTTAGGGCTTTTAAGTAGAAATAAAAATCAAATAACTAATATTTTCTTAGCAACTCAATCATATTAAAAAAGACACCAAAAGAGCACTTTAATAATATAAATATATATGTATAGATAATATTGATATGACTAATTGATTAAAGAATAAATAATACTATAAAGTGTATACTGTAAGCTCCCAAAATTGAGTTTAGGACAACCGAGCTTACATTTAGAGCTTTTAGAGAAACTTATTCAATTAAGCCCAAACTTTACGACTAGAATAAAAAAGTTAGTCAAGATATTACAGTGAAATTAGATTTTAGTAATAATGACCTAAAATCCAAATTTTGCCCTTAGAAGTTGGAATATTTAATATAGTACTAAAATGTTTGGAACTCCTAAAATCAAACTTAGATTGTAACGAGAACTTAAAGATAAGTTAATTGAGCTATAAAATGAGATAATATAGTATTATTTATTATATAAAAATACACATAATTTTATGAGTATACCCAGTATAAATAATAATTATACCCGTAAATTATGTAATTATATATTTATTGCGTTGAATTCATGAAATTAACTTTAGAACATATCTTAAAAATAAAAGATATGCTAGAAACTTAATTATATGAGTAAAGTTATGTATTTCACATGTTATTTATATAGGGTATATACTTATATACTAATTAAATAATTAAATCCTAACATATATATTCATATTTAAGTAAATAATTAACAATACTTATCCTAAATACATTGGAGCTTACTGGAAATTTACGTAGCTGTTGCAGAAGTAGAGAATTGTTGAATCAAAAGTGCAAGGAGGGAAAAAATGACACCTCATGCTTTATTAATGGAGAAAATAAAAGAAAAAAAAAAAGAAAAATTCATAGGCGGTGAAAGAATTCTATAAATACTATCCTATCATCAGATTGGCAACATTTTAGCAGTTAGGAACCAAGAATAGAGAAAAATAAAAATTAGAAAAAATTGTAGAAAATAAAAAGAAATTTAGAAAAAACATGGGAAATTTCGTGAAAGTGAAGAACCATAACCTAGAGTGGTTCTGCTGTGAAACCTAGCTAACCCCACACTTAAGTTATTTTAAACATGCTTTCATGTGATATTTTTATTTTTGAAAAATTTGTAATATTTAATATACTTTATTAAGAAATCTATTATTCACCCAAATTTATATTTGTAAAATAAATGTACTATATGATGTTGTATCTAGCTGAAAATTTTTATGTAGGATGTGTATGATATATAGATAATGTGTATGATATATAGATAATTTCTATGTAGCCCGAATTTTGATTTGAATAATTTTAATATTTATTGCATTTTTAGGCCTGAAATTAGCTTGAAAATAGGCTGAAATTATGAATTTAATAGGAAATTATGAAATTAATTGATGAAATGGACATGTATTGATCTATAATAAATAGTAACAGTATTGAGTCATATTGAAATTAATTTGGTGCTAAAAGAATTATAATTGGATAATTTATCATAAATTAAGGGTAAAATCGTCAATATGAAAATATAGGCAATAGGTTGGAAACTTGAAACCAAGTAATAACTGAATTCCCTATATTTTTAGAAGTCTATAGAAATTTTCAAAGAATTATTTGGTAACCCGAACTATTTATTACAAATTTATTAAGTAAAATAGCTTAAATTAAAAATCGGGGTGTATTTGTAATATTAATAGGCTAAAATGAATTAAATAGTTAAATAAAATATATATATATGATTGCTGATCAGATTAGAGTAAATGGAGATTTCTAATATATTTATTAATATTTTCTGATCGGGATATACTTTAGGTGTATTAGAACTCAATAATACTTATATTGTTACAATATAAGGACAAATTAGATAAAATATAATTTAATAATGTAAATTGCGTATAATACGATCATTTTTATATAATTATGTATAATTGTATTAAAAACTCAAACTACCTGTTAAAAGCCATTTCTAGAAACAGGATTCGTAAAACGTGTCGTTAAGTCTATACGAACCCAATTACACTAATTTTGTTGAAATCGGACAACCTTAAGTAATTTGGCCTATGACTATATCATATTCAAGAATATAAATATTTCGGTAACCTTACCGGAATTAAAACATGAATTAATAAATAAAAAGTACGTTTCGATACGATGGAAATGATATATAATACGTAATAGTATATATGATGTATAGTATCAATAATTAATAATCTAATTCGATATGGAGTGATAACATGACTGTATATTATGGAAATAATATATATATATATATATATATAACCATTTTATATTAAACCCTAATGTTTTCGTAATTATTACGAAAACTGAATTTGGGTCTTTTGTGTAATTAGGACCTACCAATACAAAGACGATTGACAATTCAAGTCAGCAATAACGAATATCTAAACAAGTAAGTTGGGATTGCGGCTTCACCGCTTGTTTGGGTACTATTTAAAGTATTCGGGGACCCAAGAGTACTTCTGGTTGTGTTTGTAGTTAGATGATTATGTGCATGCTGTGTGTGTGAATGATACTTGGTTATGACAGGAGTTCAACTTTTTGATGTGCTGTTCTGCATATGCATGGATTCTGTATTGTGTGAATTTGTTGGTCACCCCTAATTAACACTAACGGTTATTTGACTAAAATGTAATTGGATATGCATAATCACTTATTATGGAAAACGATTAAGAGTGTTAAGCTAAATACCGACTTCCTTCGATGAGGATAGCTGAAATGGTTCTTTCTCCATCCTTAGTCAAATTAAGTGACAAGTGAGGAGGTCGCGGTAAGGTTGAGGGCTGTGGTTCGAAGGCGGTCATGAGAGGAGGGTGTTCTCTATTACACAAGCCTAGGTTTGGTCTGACTTGAGTCGCGATGAAACTCTTCAATCTGGGTTGGAGCGGATATAATTTCTCTAACCTCACAGTGGACCGGATAACACTATGCGATGTTTCATTTGAATGATTGCATTGCATTTCATCATGATTATTAACCTTATTTGTTATTGTACAGTACTCTTTTGACTCTGTCCCACTTACTGAGCTAATTGTGCTCACATCCCTACAGACTCTTTTGCAGGTGTTAAGTAAAGATAAGATGTTCAAGTACTACCATTCTCAAATTAGTGTATTGCTGTGTAAGAAAGTGAGGATCGAGGAATTAACTGAACCTGAGCTCTTGACTTTGTCTTTAAGTTTTAAGGAAAACTAATTGGGAATTCCTTGGGAGCTAACTAGTTTTCTAACTTATTATTTATGAACCGCAAAACTTATGGTTTTTAATAAACTTTAATTGTAAACTTTACCTTTGGACGTAAAACGTTTGTTTAAATACTGTTGTGGTACTCAACGGCAGGTTGTATCGAACAAGTATCTTGTAAAAGCTCTACCACAGGTTTGGTTATTAACAAGTGTCAGAACAGACATTTCAAGCTGGTTGAGTTATGCGCCTTATGTGAACTGCTTTTACGATAGCAGCTGCGAGGTTAGCTTCTATCTTAGATTAGTTTACACAGCGGGACTGTTATGACTCCTTTTGTTCGGAGTGTGACATATGCAGATAGAAATTTCCTTATATGTCAAGTGAATAGCTTTTAAGATTTTTTTTTGTTAATTGCCAAAGTTTCTTATCACTACCACATGTTTTTTCTTAATAAACAATAGTGGAATGTTTTTAATTGTTGTAGAATAGTGATACTTACCATTATTTTTCTCGTTACTCTCCTTTTTATATTCCTACCTATAAATATTTCAATATTCCTCTGATATTCGATAAATAGCCACTCATTACTCTCCTTTTTATATTCCTACCTATAAATACTTCAATATTTCACTGATATTTGGTAAATAACCGTATAAACAATGGAATGTTTAGAGAAATGAATGTATATATATATATTACCCTACATATTTGGCCATTTCTATTGAAACCATACAAGAGTAGCTTCCATGATACTTAGATTATATAATATAGATGCCTAACCATTTGGATAAATACTCTTACAATTTCCACGTTTACGTCTTCAATTATGCTTTGATTTGTCATGTTCACATGGACTTTATTTTAGACACCAAATCTAATTGCCAAGGCCTTATAGTTGATTTGTATGAATGGTCAATCATGTTTTATTGAATGGATAACGGGTTTAATATTCGTATTTTTATAAATTATATTATATAGTTTTTTGAAAAAAAAAGAAAAAGAAAAAATAGTAATCTGATTGCTTGGCTATCAGTTGGCAGTTGCATATTTAATTATTATTATTAGAGGATTCTAGCTCCGTTGAATAATAAGTTCGACGTACTTTCTTCTTTACAGGATATAAAGTTGTTTCAATAAAGCGTACTTTCGGGGGCATTTATCGGAAGAATATTATAATACAACCTTTTTCTAATTATTTGAAACATGATATGGAAATTTGTACGATTGCGACTACGTAACTTGCATGCCTAGGAAAAAGGATCAATTGAATGTACATCCACTAAAACTATACATTTTTTGGCTTTATGATGTGGAAAGTTTGGTTGTCTAGGAATGATTTGTTCTTTAAGCCAAATATTCAAGATGACAATTTGATTCACTGGATTAGAAGCTTAGTGCATGAATATTAGTTGTAAATTAGAAGAGCAAAGAATTCTTATATCACGCACTGAAAATATAAATCTATTTTGAAAGAACTTAGATTCTCTTAGTTTGTAATCATTTACAAATTAATGGTTAAACTTATTTTAATTTTTCAAATATATTTTGATATTATCTTAATATTATAATTTTTTATTTTAATTTTAATCATTGATTACAATGTAACAGTATAAAAAAAGAATAAATTGAGGAGAATTGAAAAAAATTAAATAAAAATTATCTATTTCCATCTTGACCACATAGATTCATTAGTATTTGATATGTCTCGTTAGGAGTAGGTAAAACAAAATATCAATGGATCAATTATTACATCATAGGGCAGGCCATTTTTGGGGCAGTGGATAGAGACAATCAGAAAGGTGGGTGTTTGAATTTGCTAGAAAAGCTAGCAAAAATTATATTAGCAGCTGAACTATGGAAAATATACTGGGCGATGCATCTTTGCATGCAGAAATGTTTTTTCGCGTAGAAATTAACATCGAATCCCAAGTTGTTGTTATACTATTGAATCAAGGAACTATTCCAAAAATTGAACATTACAATATATTGATGGCTTATAAGAAAAAATTCTCATATTTTCCAGAGAAGATCATTAAAACTATATCTAAGGAGACTAACGCGGTTGCAGGTTGGTTAGTGGGAAGGATTCAAACTAAGGATGAAAAAGAAATTTTACGAATTTCCTCCTATCTTTGTTTTAAGATTGATGAAAAAGGATGTTCGTAATTATGGTTTATGCAGGAAGAAGAGATCTACAGGAAATGGGGTTGGTGCTCATGTCGCTTATTTTGTGTTTATATCATATATATATATATATATATATATGTTTGGTTTGTTTCTTTTCTTTATCTATTCAAGATCTATTATATGCATTAGTCCATTTTCAATGACTTTATTGTCCAAAAACTTGATTTTCTAATAAAGATAGTCAAAATCACTACCTAAAACTTGGTTATTTTCATAATTATTACACCTAAATTTTGAAATTACTAAATATTATAGTCAATTAAACTTTTACTAATTAGATTTTACATGAAGTTTGAATTTACTAAATATCATAATTAAATGATTTTTTGCATATCAAATTTGATACTTTTATAAACTAAGGTAGTAAATACCCATTTGTTAAAAAGCACATATCAGAGGTAAGATAATAAATTTAAAATGAAAAATTTTAGTTGGATACAATATTTAACAATTTCAAATTTCACGTGTAAAAATTAGCAAAACAACAGAAAATTTTAGTTGGTCATTTTTCTAAATAATGTCACAAAACATGTGCAAACAACTAGTCAATGAGGCCCTTACTAAAATATCCTGCACCAACGGCTTGTTATTTTGAGTTCCCCAATTGGTTATCATACAATCTCTTTTTTGACTTGATAAAGAGATGTATGCATGCATTTGTCTCTCTCTATTTCCTTGCAACTACGTAGCTTTCAACCTATTATATAAAATTCCTCTTAATGACATTAGTCATTTTAATATTATCCTTGATGAGCATGTTTCAAAGGATAGCGTGTTTAGAAACCAGAGGGAGTTCACACCGGTGAAAAATTTCCGTTAGTTGGACTTCCATTGATGAAGAAACTATGTTTTAGTTCTTGAAATAAAAAGCTGAATTATGGTTATTGAGGCAGTGCGAACTAATATCCATATGGGATATTGAAAGGGAATATTACTAATATAACGAGCGAATGATTAGATAGAGACCTTTATGATCTTAGGGCTTTGATTTATAAACTTCTTATTTGTTGGATATGATATTAAAATATCAATACAAGTATGCCTACAGATTTACAAAGCAAATTCAATATGAACTTTAGATCAGGTTGTTGTTGCTTTGCAAATCGATCGGACTAATGCGATGCGATTCCAACACTGTGTGTGAATCATACCTTTTCAACTCAGCACACCGTAAGGCTTGGCTTCAAAAACTCATCCTTCAGGCACGAACCTTGATATCATCATTAACTGGAAACCCATGTCTCCTGCGCTGTTTGTCCTTTTTGACCTTTAATTCGTATTAGGACTCATTAGGAAGACTTTATCGCTCGTGCTGCCCCCACATTCCAACGTGGAAGGAACACTTATGTCACAAGGCTATGTGCTTTGTCAGAAAAACCTTTCTTCTCCTTCTATTTTTAAAAGAAAAATTGACAAAATGAATGTTAATGAGCTGAAAATTCAACGTAAGGACCTATAAAAAGTATTAAAAAGTGTGAAGAAATTTCTATAAAAAAAAATTAGAAATAAAGTGGAGAATTCCTTAAGAAGATGATGCGCAATAGAAAAAAATTTTAGAGCTCCTTGGGGATAAATGCTGTTGGAGGATGTACATCCCACATTTCTTAGCTCAGGAGCCAACGGACAGGGACCAAAATTGCATTCCTTAAGCGACGAAAGGAAATGACGTGGAGTTGCTTGCCAAGATACATTCCTTTAACAAGGAATGTGCCTAATTCATTTGTTTTTTCTTTTTTCTTTTTTTAAATTTTGATTGATTGGAGTATAATATTAGGTCCCACAAAAATGTAAAAACACTTTTACGACGACTCAAGAGGTAAAGTAAGGAGATTTGGATTCTCTAAAGTTACTTTTCTAAAATTATTTCCTTAATATGTAGACACGTATAATTAAAATTGATTTTATAAAAAAAAATAATATCATAATAATATCATTTCATATTTCAAAATTTGAGATAATCTCAACTATTAAGCTTATAATTTTACTTAAAATACTTATCCATATTCAAAGTGATTAATTCTTTAAAAAAGAGTTTCTTATATAGATGATGTAACACTGAAGAATCCGAAATAGTTCCTTTGCAATAATTATGGTATTATAGACTTAAAAATCTGAGCTCATTATTGGCGATAATCGAAACTTAATGCCTAAAGATGCCATATGGGTTTGAGACGGTTTTTGTAAAACTTGAACTCTCGACTCAATACCTTATAAGGCTTCCTAAAATGCTATAAGGGTTTTCACATTGTACCCAAAATCAATCGCTATAAAATTTATTAAATTGAGTGAATCAAATACTTTATGATAAGTTATCCGGTAGCATCGCTACTCATGCCTTGCTTCTTTAACCTAGGTAGGCATTATCTTTCCATGAGTGATGAAAATTCACCATCATTAATGCTATGTCACCTGGGTCTTCCGAACGAAATGTGGGAGATATCCATGCAAGTAGTAAACCACATCAGTATTTTCGCCAAATGAAAAGAGAACCTCCTATCACTTAGTTCCATCAGTCCATTGCATCTCCTGCCAAGTCCATCCAATCACTTGATATGGAGTTACTCTTACTGGTAATATTCCCACAACTACAGCATTTAGTAACAGGATCAAAGACAATTATTATTAATGAATTGTCCGGAAAATCTTAGAAATAAGATGTCCATTTATGTACTTATGCATATGTAATTTTAATATATAAATACTATTGTTTAATTATATAAATTGTAATATATGTTGTAAATTTTATATATATTGGGTAGTTTTCCATGAAATGATGTACAGTAAAACAAGTTATAATCTTTTAAAACACGAGGCAAAACAACGTAAATGTGAAGAGTTGTATTTATTTTGAACAGAATTATGTAAAGATTATAGCTATTCTAAAAGTTGATTCATTTGCATAAATGGGCATTTATTTTGAACAAAAAGTTTTAAAATTATATCCACAAATACATACATATACACATATATAATGCACCGTTTTGGAAAAGGTAGTCTTTCAAATTATAGGAGAAAAATATCATGGATGGAAATTTTTTTTTTCCTTTAAATGTGTAAAGTATGCAACTAAATATTACATCATTTGTATAAAGAGATATGTATTTTTGAAATTATATGTATATAAGATGATGAACCCGGGTTAATATCCTTTTTATAAACTTAACGTAGGAAGTAAGGTTACTGAAATACCCTTGATTTATAATTTTTATTTTTGGAATATTTCATATAGCTTAGGTTATTTTTTAATTTAGTGTTTCCTAAACCGATATGCTATGTGTAACTTTTATTAGCTCTTTTGTAGTGGAAACGAATTTTTCCACTTGCATATCATTACTATTTTTCACCAAGTTTCATGAGCGACTTTATTTTTTTTTTTCTAATAATAGCAATCATTTATTCTTTGTGGAAAAAAAAAAGAAGTAATCTAACCAATAGTTAAACTATCAAACTAATTTATTTGTTTGGACATTCAATATTGGGTATATAATTGCTTATCATTAGAGTAGTTTATGCCCTCCATTATGCGTAGATGTTCAATTAATTAAATATATATATGTATATGGTTAATATTATAATTTATACCTTAACTTTGTTACTTTTTGTAATTATATATCTGAAGTTTTGACATATCTAATTTTATACTCAATTAAAAATTTAGTTATCACGGTCTACACTTCAATTAACTTCAATTTATATTGTTAGTCTATTTGGTACGATTAGCTAGCAGAATGGCTATTCATAGCCTTAAGGTGCTTGCTCGACCTCCCATAGGTAGCTATTGGCTACCTTTTACAAAACTATGAGTCGCAACTTACTTTAAAAATGTATGTCACGTAACGTACTAGCAATCGTTTGTAGCCGTTTATAACCTTACAAGGATTACATGAATCCTTTAAGGCCGTGGATAACTATTCCTTTGGTAGATCGTACTGATTTGATTAATGATATGAATTGGAATTAATTGAAGTGTAGACTGTGACAACTAAATCTTTAATTGGGTGTATAATTAGACAAGTTGAAATTTTAAGTGTATAATTGCAAAAAGTGGAAAAGTTGAGATGTAAACCGTGAATTGCCCCAATATATTTATAGATAAAAGATTCATAATTTATTGTAAATTTCATGTGAATATTACGATTTAATTATATTAGCATAAATTATATATTGTAGTTTTATGTAACTATCGAAGTATCCTTCTATGTATAGATATATTAGGCATAGTTAGGCAACCTTGTTGGATAAGTTCAGGATGGATATCAAGGATCATAAGGTAAGATCTAAATATAGATTTTTCAAAATTGCTCCCATAAGGCAAGGTACGATTACTAGGTCTTCTTACTTTATACTTACCTTAGGATCACTATTGTAAGGTATAAAGAGTATATGTTCCATAATATCTTGTATTCATTCTATAAAAACTATTAAATAATTTTAATAAATTATAATATTATATTTTTTTAACCTAGTAAATATTTTAGTAAAAAGAAATAAAAATGACCCTAAGCTCATAAGTTAATGACCTTAAACGACTAAATCTAATATTACATCTCACTCTTTAAGTTCTCAACCATTCTTTCCCTTATATTTCCCTAATTTTAATGCGGATGGATTAGGCTTACAATATATGGGACACTTAGATCAGCAAATTAGAGGAGGAATAGGACCAAAAGCAATAATAGTTAAAACTTGAGAAAGTCAAAAGGCCTTTAGAAGCCACTAGAAGTAGCTAGAAGCTGATAGCTTTTGATTTTTAGTTTTGAAATTTCAATTGTAGAATAGTTAAGGTTAGGAGACCATAACTTTTTATGCATATAGGGAATTACAAAACCTATAATATATCGATAAATACTAACTTGAGTCTATTACAGTTTATAGCAAACTGCTTCGTCATTTGATGTTATTTAGAAATTCATATTAACAAGTTTTGGTAAGATATTAAAGATTTATTGTTATTTTAGAAAAGCATAAATTTAGTTTTGTTTCAATCTTAGAATTTCAATTTTATTTAGTTTCTTTGTTTATTTAGAGTTATTAGACTACAAATACCCTACTAACAACTTATAATCGTCATCTATTACATTAATACAAGTTTACTTCCCCATAAATTTGTGTTTACTATGCTATACGCTATGTTGATTTTCCTCTTTAACTTTGCATTTTTCCTCTAAGTCATATAAATTTGAAATAATAAATTTTAAAAAGTACCTTTTTAATTTCATAAAATTTGTAATAGATTCCATGAGTTTTGTATATGAAGAACTTGTAATATTATATATAGATGCTTTTTTATAGTCAAAATATACAAGTTCTACAAAGTACCCTATACCTTATAGGCTTTACCAGGTATACGTTCAAGGATGGTTCCAAGATGTTTCGAGTATATTCCAACTCTAAAATTTCGAAATAATACCTTATAGAGTATAGGAGTAAAGTACGTATAAGATTTCATATTATATCTACCTTGTACCAACTAACTTTAAATGGAATGACATGTTATTTCAAAAGAGTTACCATTATTCAAATTGTGGCAATGCATTATTAGATACTAAGAGTTGCATAATTTTATAAAAGGCAATATAAAATGTTGTAACCTTAAAATTAAAACTGTTGTATAAAAGGATATATGTTTTAGACATATTGGTAGCTCTTAAGAAAGAAAAGTAATCACCAAAAGTTATCGCTAAAGATGTTAAAGTCATTATAGTTTAGTAGCATGTTAAAGTCATTATAGTTTAGTAGCATCACCGCTTATTTCCTATTGGGATGGACTAGGGTTTGAATTCCCATCCTCTCAAGTTGTAACATACTTGGTTAAAAAGAAAAAAAGTTATCACTAAGAATGAATTATTAAAAGGAAAGATAATATCAAAAAGATACAATTGAGAAAGCTTCCTTTCATCAATAGGTTCTATTAATAGAGATGAATTAGATTGGGCTTGATATGAGCTATAATTTGGCTTGAAAAAGAGAACATGGTGAGGAGTACTAGAGTGTTGTCCAGCATGGTCACTCTAAAGCTTAAGTTAGTAAACATAGGAGAAGAAGTGTAAGAGCATAAGAGAGATAATGTGCCTAATGTATGTAGGGAAGTTAAGGTGTCTTACTATTGTGTAACTTCACCTATTTATAGGGATGAGTTAGCAAAAATCTAGGGGCAAGTCTTGCACATTGTAGTATCTATTAATCTCGGGGAGTAAGGGTCGTGCTAGCCATCATGTTCTTAATATTAGGGGTTTTTGTTAATGAAGTCTTCGAGTCTTATCCCTTAATGTGTATTCATTAAGTTCGACCTAACATGAGATCAAGATTTAGATAGTATCTAGTCCTTGTTAAGCAACATTGCATACAGCTTAGTAATGTGGAAATCACTTCGATCTTACGCCTAAATAGATCAGCCCAAGGTCTAAAGAGGTTGGTGTGAAACTAAGGGATCCATATCCAAAATCTCTTATCAATACTTTCAAAATTAAATATTGCAATAGAAGCTTATCCAAACCTTTGCTTAGTTGGTAATAAAATCTTCAATTTAATCATTAAAAGAAAAAACTATTCTATTACCAAAGGAAAATTCCTTTTTATCAGTAAAATGTGTTATTTTCCTTTAATGGGAATTGGGAAATGGTATAGAAATTATGCTACCAAAATATTCCATGTAAGGCGTATGTTTTTAAAAATGGATTTATGAGAATAATGATAGTTTTTTTAATAAATGAATCTATGAATTAAAGAAACAGATCCTATATTTTAACCGTGCTTGTAATAATGTTATGAGAAAACTGAAAACTAGATAAAGTCCAGTAGGTATTTGTATGGCTACAGGCTGCTTTCGAAGTAATTGAGATGTTGCTTTACTCTTATAACTCATTCACTTTACTGAATGGAATGAGATAGGAATGGAATTGAAATTCATATGGAATTGAAATTCATATGGAATATAATAAAAGTGTAATATTTATTATTTTGTTTAGTTAGATTTGTAAACAATTTAAGAATAGATATGTAATAAAACTTTAATAACTAAATTACCTTTGGTTCATTTTCTTTCTTAAGCAATCCTAAAATAATAAGTGGTGGTGGTGGTAGTGGTAGTTAGTTGCAACGGTAGTGGTTGGCGGCCATTGCAATTGCAAGCGATGGTGAAGACAATGGTAGTAGTAGCGATAGTAGCAATGGCGATAGGTGGTGATAAGGAGTGGTGGTGGTGATAGTAGTAATGGGTGGTGTTGGTGGTCATGGCGGTGGCGATGGCAATAGCGGTGCCGGCGATAGTAATGTTATTAGGTGGTAACGACAATAGTAATGATCATTATTAAATTGGTATGAGGTCATTTTTGAAATATGAAATTTTGTAAGAAATCGTGATTCTTTGGTTGAATTAAAGAATCTCTACTACTTAATTTTACATAATAGAAATTCTTATGGAATTGTGATTTGGTGATAAAAAATCAAGTGAACACCGTAATAAGAAATAATTAGGGAATATAATTCTAATTCTCCTCAAGTGAACAAGGCATTAACTGAATACATAAGTAAAAGAAAAGAGAGAGAGAGAGAGATTAACAAATGCAATTTGGTGCTTTAAGATATCCATGTAGATAACATTAGGGCATTTTTAACAGGAGAATCTAACCAGAGCAGACCATTTTATTATTTAGAATTCCTTCACTTTATTAGTCATTTTTTCATACATTATTTTATAATAAATGTAGTCCTTATATATGTGGTTAGCAAGTGACCCTATTATACATAGTACCTATCCAGAACCTATCATGCATATCTTACTCGATCAGATAAATTTTTGATGATTATAAAGAGTCATATGGTAGGTTTTTAATACAAATTTTTGGATACCTACTCTTATGGAGTAAACTATGCATTCGAGGTCTTCTTATGCTATATACGCTGAAACCATGAAGTAAAGGTACTAGTGTATGTTGCATCTTTCTCACAAAAAATTATTAAATAATATTAATAAATGGATAATATTATATTTTTTAATAAATAAAAGTATTAACAAGAAAAAAACCTTATCCTATAAGTTCATTACTATAAACAACTAAACCTAATGGAGCCTCTATCATATGACATTTTCAATTCTTTCTCTTATTCTCCTCCATTATCCTCTTTAACTCTATGTTCCATTCTTTCATCTTATTATTTCCTATTTGTTAAGAAGTAAAACTACATAAACTTGAAGTAATAAAGGCATGATCATTTTTTTTTCCATTCTCACATATTTTGCTACAAATTCATAAGTTTTGTATATGAAAAACGTATAATATAATTTATAGATTATCTTCTTCAATATCACGTAAGTTTAAAATCTAAGGTGTTTTTAATTTGATATAAGGTAATTCCGGTTCCAAAATTTTGGAATCTATACTTTAAAAGATAGATTATGAATAAGACTTTAAAGCCTACTAACTTTGTACTCTTTTATACTAATTATATGTATAAATATCAAGAAAAAAAAAACAATTTAAAAACAAAAGAAAAAAAGATATTGAAAAAAACCGCGTTAGGATCGGACAAAGAAACTTCCTAAAATTCTTTTCATTATTTTTTAGTTTTTTTTTTTTTTTTCCCTTATCTTGGGATTCCTAATAAAGAACCAATAAAAAGGATCATGTAGATGATGCAGATATCCACGTTAAACTCGTGTTATTTCTTCGTATAAAACACTTCGAGAAACTTGGATTGATGAATTAAAAATTTCGGACGTGAATATATTCGCCATCTAAATCAGTGGTGTAACTGAATAGAGTTAATCCGAATATTATTTAGCTTAAACTCAAAGTTGACTTGAAAACTCGACGCTTAAGCTTGCTCTAGTTAAGTCGAGTTTTAAAATTTAAGTTTGAGTTTTACTTGAAAATATATATAATAAGTTTGAATTCAATTTGATTAGTTCAATTAAACTAAAATTTTTTATAAATTTTTTTTAATTAATATCAAGTTCGCTTATATTTAAATAAATTAAAAATTATACTAAAGTCAAATGAACTAAAAAGCTTAATGAGCTTAGTATTTTAAAACTCGAGTCGAGATCTAGTTCGAGCTTAACCTCGACTCGATTAGTTCGATTAAACTAAAACTTCTTATAAATTTTTTCTAACTAATATCAAGTTCACTTATATTTAAATAAATTAAGAATCTATTAAAAATTATACTAAGGTCGAATGAACTAAAAAGTTTAATGAGTTTAGTATTTTAAAACTCGAGTCGAGGTCAAATTTGAGCTTAAACTAGACTTAACTATTCTATTATCGAATCAAAATCAAATAAAGCTCAAACTAAGCTTGAGTAACTTACGAACTAGACTTAATTTATTTATTTCCCTAAACTAAACTATAATAAAATATAAGTTCCTAGTTCTGATATTAACGGGTATTATAATTTATAGGTTTAAATATAGAGGTGGGTAAATTAAAAATTAACAAGATTTCTTCCGCTGCACCTGCCTAACCAACCCAAAAAGGATTTTGGTTGTTTTAATAAAGAAAGGTATTGTATAACAAATGCATGATAAGTCCTTGTAAAAATTTAAGTTTACCTTGAGTTTGAACTCGACTTGATTATCTTATTATCGAATCGAATTTAAATAAAACTATAACTAAGTTCGAGTAATTTATATACTGACTTAATTTATTTATATTCCTAATCTAAACTATAATAAAATATAAGTTCATAGTTCCTATATTAAGGGGCATTATAATTTATAGGTTTAAATATAGAGGTGGGTAAGTTAAAAATTAACCAGATTTCTTTGTCCTGCGCCTGCCTAACCAATCCAAAAAGGATTTTGGTTGTTCTGATAAAGAAAGGTATTGAATAACAAATGCATGATAAGTCCCCGCCAAATTTAGTGAATGATGTTTGATGCAACTTTTTTTTTTTTTTTTTCCCTTTTTCAAAGCCTTTGAAAAGGATCGAAACGACTCCTAAATCTCCGTTCCGACACGCTGACATGGAGATAACCAGTAACAACTGGCATAGAACTTTTGCCTTTTTAACTTTGAGATCTTTAATGTGGGTTAAAAATCGGGCATCCAAAGGGTACACAGTAGAAATATTGTCGGGATCCCATGTTGACTTGAGTTGACCCTACTTGAAAAATATCTATATTCTAACATCGTGATAGAGTTTCCTTTCAAACAAATCTTTCACTGGCACTTGTAGCTTTAGTTCCTTCGAGGGAATATCGGGCGTACAAATATCTTTAGCTGAGTATATTATAACTACCCAAAATCTAATTCCGGTTTTAAAGAAACTGATAATGGGTCCAAACAGGTTAACTAGAATTGTGTAAAGAATTCGAATCAACATTTT
Source organism: Lumnitzera racemosa (assembly GCA_024138005.1). Classification (NCBI taxonomy): domain Eukaryota; kingdom Viridiplantae; phylum Streptophyta; class Magnoliopsida; order Myrtales; family Combretaceae; genus Lumnitzera; species Lumnitzera racemosa. The sequence continues at coordinate 28,061,721 of JAMXBC010000005.1, forward strand.
GCAATTAGTGCAACGGGTAAGCCTTAGTATGGCTGTAATTCTGTTTGACTCGATTTTCTTTTATCTAAATTAAATCATAAAATTACAGCTCAATTTTTTATCATTTTAAATCGCATAGTTCTATTTAGGAGCTTTTCAAAATCGTAATACTTAAGTTTAGTTCAATTTAGTTTATAAATTGATCCATGATTTGCAATATAAAAAAATAAATTAGATGAATGATGTGTAATCTCATATTGCTATTACTAACTTCTTTTTATAATGACATGCATTGGCACCATGTAATCTATACATTCTAATGACCGATGATCACGTAGATCATATGGAAATACATTTCAAATAAGTGTAAACTTAAATTTATTTCAATACTATGTTAAAACAAAGGAATTTTTCAAATATAAGCAAAATATTACTTCATTTATTAAAATGGTTTAAATTGCCCCTTCAAACAAACTACAAAATTTCAGTTTGCTTTGGATTTTGCTTCTTTCAAACTAATTCAAAGGAAAAAAAAAAGGAATCATAATATTATTTATTTATTTTTTTATGCAGTTCAATGTTTTCAACAAAATCAAATAAGAAATCACAACACTATAAGGAGCAACATAAACAAGACCAACCAAGCGAGGCCACCTATAAGGATGACAAAAATGATCTTATTGGGAATAAGAAATCTTAATTCCCTCAAACTAAAAGCACAAGAAAAAAAGGTAGAAGACTATAGCATATCATGTATTCAAAAACTAGTGAAGAAACGCATCTAAATCCATATTAGAAAATATATAAATACTTTTCTTTGATGGTTGGTCTTCCAAATTAACAAGTAGCCCTTAAGAGCATTTCTCTGTTTTTTCTTTCCAATGATTGGAGTTAAGAAGAAGGAGGTAATGCTTTGATTTAAGGACCACAGCCATACACATATATATATATATATACATATATATATGTATGTATGTATATCCATAGGTTAACTACTTCTTAATTTTTTATTATTTCCAATTTGGCTTATGTTGAAACTAGAAATAATATTTCAAGTTTGTACACATAAAAATCACATACTTAATTAGATATATTAAAGTTCATAAATTTATTAGATCACTTTATTTGAACATTATATCATATGATAGCCCTATTATATAATTATTTATTATTAGCACATATAAACTTATATGGTTTGTTACTAAAATAAATCTAACAATCTCCTACTTGGGCTATATATGTTACCTTCTAATTGTATATGAACTTTATGAGTACTTAAAGGAAAAATAATTAAAAAAAAAACCTTTTACTATCATTATTGAACTGGTCATCAATTATATCAACATAAACCAAGTAGATTTCGTTACATATATTATAAGTAACCTTAACACTAATCACGTTGTCATGACCTTAAGGGAGGTCTAATAGGATTACCTAAAATTTTGATATTACGTGTATACCCATAATACAAAAACCGACTTACAACTAGAGATTACAAAACTTTAAACAATTAGTTACTAAAGCTTTCAATTTTAATTAATTAACTTACTATAAAATATAGTGACTATGGTTATAGATATCCGATAAGTTACAGTCCATCAAAACTGTAGAGAATTGGTATCCTCAACCAAGTGTTAAGATAAGGTAAAATAACTTACTAATTTAGGAGAAATACTACATAATTTTATCATATGAATATATTCTATATAAATTGTCTATGTACTTCTATACATTTTTCAATCAACCTTAATATTGCTAAAGCTATCTCCAGTTTGTACTTTGCTCTCAAGCTTATCTCAATCCCTTCATATAAGAAACCTACAAAAGAAACTATAGGAGAATAAGTAATCCATAGCTTAGTGAGTTCGTTCCTCACTATTGTCTTTTAATCAAGTTATCAATCATTATTAATACCTATGCAAGCTATCTACCTATACAATGAATATAAGCAACACATCCATAGGAATCCGGAACTATGGAAAGAGTAAAGTTAGGTCATCTACACATTAATTTTTTCTTTATACTTACTCGTACGAAGTACCTCATTTTAACTGCATGAGGTTGCATGGAGGTACGGTCCTACCAGATATTAATAAACCATTACTCTAGTTTGAGAATCAATAATCAATATAGATAGACCTCAACTAAGGCCATCCACTAAACATATCAAATACCCCTTCAACATACAAAGCGAGTCCATCTCACTATCAAGAAATATCCAAGGTCCTATGAGCACAAATATGCGAGTCCTCTTGCAATCAATTGGAGATATTATGTTAGTTTTTTTCTTAACTATAGATATATCATTCACGAACACAATAAGCCCTTACAAAAATCATATATAATATATTTAAGATTAGAAGAAAAATGATTTCCAAAAATACCTTTCTAAAAAATTTGCAAAGCTAGTATTCTTCATCAATATACCAATTAGATCATAGACATGCGATAGATATAACTAATTATTTCAATGAATAATTACGTTTACCGATTTAAGAAATTGAGCACACGAATAATAGCATTTAAAGCAATAAGTCATTCAACCAATTAATTGGTATAAACAAATAAGCAGTATACAAATAACAAATAACAAGTAAATAGTAGATCATAAGAATTTCCTCGCCTGGGTTAATGCTCACTTTCTTGACTTTTGAGAATTCTAAGGCTCGATAATCGATTACCTAAAAGATAAGAAAACTTATAAGTATTCTAAAAAACTAGTTTTCCTAGTTAACTAAATATCTATCATTATTTGCCTAGTCTTCTACTATACCCCAAGTATGGTATAAATATAGTTTGACTTTAATCCTTCACTCAAATTATTTTAAATTTTCAATCTCGTATAACTTTTTCTATTTAGTTTGAATTCTTATGAACTTATACTCCGTTTTAATCGTTTTTTAGCATGCTTTCTCGTAGTGGGGTCCATTTTGGATACTGTAATATGCAGTTTTAATTGTGATATAAAAATATCACAAATTAATCATTTTGATTTAAATAATTGTAAAATATTATTTTAAGCTTTTCTTAGTATAATTATGATTTAATAATTATTTGAGTTGTATAATTTGTAATTTTCTTATTTTAGGTCTATTTTACTATAATTACTCATTTTTACTTATTTTTGAGATTTAAGATTTATTAATTCAAAATTTCCTACTTTATCATTTTTCTAATTAATTTATTATTATTATTAATTATGAAAATTACTTAAATTAAACTTAAGTGGTGATATGACAACATATGGGATTGCCATGTGTCCTTTTGTACTTTTGCTTATATTTTCCTATTATTTTGTAATTTACGATATATATATATACGTATATTAATATTCATTACTATATTTTACTAATTTTTTAAAATTAATTATTTACTATAATTTTTCCTAATGTTACGGTATGCTCATATATATATAATTATTAAATTACTTTATTTATTAAGTTAATATTGTAATATACTATGTATATACTTATTCAAATATACTTGTATTTCTACATCTACGATACTATATGTATATGTATACTTATGCGTATAATATTCTTATGTACTAAAATATTCTAATTTTAATTATATTTTATGTACCCTATGTATGAGTATAATACACATGTAAATATACTCTATATACATATGTACATATACGGTTGTATTACATGTATATATATATTTATCTAAAATACATAATACAAATGATTATACATAAATACATATATATCCCATATATCCAGTATATATGTACAAATAAATAATTGAATAAAATACTTAGTATATATATACATGTACATATTCATGCGTACACATACATAAATAAAGAAATTCCAAATACACATATATGTACATAAATACATGAATAAGAAAATACCTACTATATATATTATTATTTGCACATACATATATATACCATATAATATAAAGTGTTGAGTATAATACATATATACATCCATGCTTACATACATATATATACATATACATACATAAAGAAAATACTAAATACATACATATGTATATAAATACAGAAATACGTAGTACATATATATATCTTATACGTATACTTACATTTATAAAAATAAATACTATGTACATATATATATAGTCATGTATACATATACATACATACCTAAGTAAGGAAATACATAATATATATATATATAATATACGCATACATGTATATACTATATAATAAATATACTATGTATAAGATATATATATATATATATTCCCACGCATACATATATGTAAATAAAAAAACACTCAATATATATATACATGTTATAGAATACATATATGTATAAAAATAAATAAATAACTTACCTAATTTCTTTAGTAAATCAAATGATAGAAATCCTCTTATTTTCTTCTTCTTCTTCTTCTTAGTGTGTTTGTTAAATTTAAGTGTATGTTTTGTTTTTCTCTTTTTTTGCTTTTGGATTTCTAGGTTTCCAAGCATATTTAAGTTGCAAGAGGAATTGAAGTAAATAAAAATGGAAAAATAAAGAAGCAAATCCAACTAAATTAAGTATTTAATGAGATAAGACACCCTAATCATTTCTTTTGGTTTTGTATCTATAAAGCAACACTTGGAAGATAGAAGAGAAAAGAAAAAAAAATGTAGGTTACTGTAGATTACAGCTTAGATTTAATGTAGCAACAAGAAAAAAAATAGGAAGAAGAAAAAAGAAAAGAAAACGGGAGGAAAAAGGAAAATAAAAGTAAAAATATGTAATTTTTTCAAACACAAAAATTATATAATTAGTATTTATAAATTAATTTTGACATTTTATGAAAATTTATTAATTTAATTAGTACCCATTATGTTTATAATATTTACGACTTATTTCAACATTTTTATTAAGGTTTATACATGATTATGAGATTTAGTTGATAATTACAATCGACTATAGTTATATTACTATTAAGTTATATTTATTTATTTTATAAGCTTAAAGTTATAATATTAGGGTTTTCCTTTGAGTTCGATTTCAAGTATTTATGCATACTTCGGATTTAGGATTTTTGTATGTGATTTAGGTTTCAAGCAAAATTTTAGAATTAGTTTTAAATTTATCGACTCTATTGAGTTAGGGTAATTACATATAATATTTAAATCAATTCGTTACCTAAAACGCTAAATTTATGGGATTTACACACGTACTTTAATATAAACGAATGACATGATCAAGTATGGATGTATAGCATAGAAATTACATATAATGTGATCTAACATGCCTATTTTCAACTAGTCTAACCTTATATCTCAATGAGATCTATTTATGTGAGTTCATAAATAAATTCAATTGAAATATCTTATAATTAAAAATAATCTTGACTATGATTATACCATAATTTGTATACAACATGGAAATACAACATGTCTAAATTAATGAGTACTAACTTAGAAAACCCATTCCTATTGAAACTGTATATTTTGAAAATACACAACATTAATATGGACCCTTAACTAGGAATAAAAGAAAACTTGGTTTTTTTATATTTTTTAAAACCTTGGATTCGCTACTTGGTAGAACCAAGAAAATGTGACTAAATTAGAGACAATTAAGTGGATAGATTCTAATTTAACCATTAGCTTGCATTTTGGAAACTTTTTGAAAGGATTTCAAGAAACTAGATTTCTTGAGTTCAAGAGCTAACTTATTATACCCTTACAAGTACTACTCTAATCTTCTGAGATTAACTTTATTTTTTAAAATAAACCTTTTAATATATTCTAAATAAAAATTAATTTATTTACAAAAATCATTTGCAAAGGGAAAATAATTTTTTTTTTCCTATTTTAAGTCACCCCATAGGTGCTTTCATGCCTTCTAGTAGGGATAAGACTTTCTGTAATTTGTTCTCCAAAAAACATTAGTGGGTTAGTTCCTTTTTATTGATGAAAACTAATCAAGTTTATGTTTTAATTTATTTGTTTTTTTTTTACTATAAAAAATATAGAAAAAGGGTCCTAACTTGAAGTTTAATTTTATGAAAAATCCTCTAAAGTGTCTTAGTTTTGAAATGGGTTTGTTACCTTTTTTTTTATATTTTGAAAAACAACTTTTTTGAGTGCCAAAATGTCTTTTTTTTTTCTCATTTTATTATTTTTCTTTATAAAACACCAGTTTCTATTTATTAGAGCATTTCTTAATAAAACTATCCAAAAAAAACTTGTAACAACTTAATGTAGAAAATATATATTTTATTTCTTTATTTATTTTTAGCCTAGAATAATGAACTAAATGGATAAGAAAGTAAGTAAAAAAAAAAACAAAACAAAACAAAACAACATAAGCAAAATAAAGACCTTGATCTAGTGCGCAAGTTAGATGATCAGGTTTGGTTAGGATCCAAATCGCGAGTGTGGATTTGGGCCATCAAGAGGAACCAACTTTAACTATTGTTTAGTTTGATTGCAACCAAATTGAGCACCAAAACGAGTGAGGAAAGGAGCATTTATGTGCCTCTTATTAGACTTAGGGGAAGGGGTAAGGGGAAGGAGTGGGGGTAGGGAGGTGGTTTAGATTTGATGCCATGGGTTATTGGGGTGGTTTAGTGATTTTTGGAAGTTGAGTAGTGAGTATGTAGTGGTAGTTGTTGAATTGGACGTATATGGGATGTTTGCTTGCACCATGGGTGCAGATAGTTGGGGGTTAGATTGTGAGTTTAGTATGCGTGTTTCATTACTACGCATACATGGTATGGAAATTAGGGTCATCGGTTGGCAGTTGGTCAAGGGAGAAGGGTTGTGTGCACGCTTGCCATTGGTGATTATAACTGGAGGGTGGCATTCTACAATGGTATGTGATAGTAGATTGAGTCAATGGAGGCTGATGTGGTTTCGTTAGGTTCAGTCAAAGGGGTTTAGGTTGCTTGTAGCAATTGTACACTGTTATTGATTATGGGGGTGGGAAGCTTATGCGAAAGAAGTACTACTATAATTGTGGGTTATGTAGTGCATTTGGCCTTCGACTGGGCGAGTAGTTACAATTGGGTATAGTTGTCAGATGAGAGAAGAGTTGTTATCCGTGTGGTAAATTAGAGTTATGTGAGTGCTAATGTTTTGTTGTGTGTTGTCGTAGTATGTCGCAGTAGGGCGTAGGGGATAATGAAGATAGGGTTATACTATTGTGGTAATGAGGATGCTTAGTGTTGGGTTCGGTTCTCAGCGTGGCTATGCTGTTGTTGTTATCATGATCATAAAGGAATTAAGAGTGGGTTGAAGGCAAGGAGGAGAGTTAGTATGGGGGGGTAGCGTGAGTGTTTGGTTGCTAGGCTTATGTAGAGTGGCTGCTGTTCGGTGTTAGACAGGGATTGGGTGGTGGGGTCTTATGGGGTTGTCTTAGAACATAGCAATGGTTGACACGTCTATAAGTTGCAATAAAGGTGTTCGTGTATTAAGATCGTGGTGATGGGCAGTGGTGTCTAATAGTAGAGGAAGGGTCGGATTTAAGTAGCATGAGGAAGTGGCAGTTGTGTATGGTGAACAGTACAAATGTTGACGGTATGTAGTGTGTAGATCGTGTATTCTTTTTTTTAGATCTCCCACCCCCCCAGTGTAATGCTATTCAATCCTCATTTGTAAGATTTACACTTGAATCTTCTGAAACATTCGTGATCATCTCAAATCCTCTAAATAAGATTTAATCTAGATATGAATCTTCTATAAATCTCCCTTTTATCAAATTTAATAATATCATCGTTAGATTTGTGATTTTCACCAATCATTTAGCCATGATTTTATTAAATCCACTTAAAAACAATAAAGATTTGATGAGATTTATAGTTAGATTCAAATCCCATACACTCAACTAATTTTCCCCTCTTTCTATTAGTTTATCGAAAAAAGAATAAGGAAGGGGATGATGCTGATGTAGCGCTACATGGGTGCCATGTTAACCACGTAGCCCAATGATACATTGGCATGTGTCTTAACATGGCACATGGCTCCCAATATCTATTAAAAATATAAGAAAAACACATGTATACCCAAAGAGTTTTGAACCAATGACTTCTTGCTTATATTATTTCAAAGACTAAGTATTGAACCATACGGGCTATTGGCCACACCTTGTTCTATATTGTAAACAAATTATATGTAAGGACTAAATTTATCTTAAGCCCAACCCACCCATAAATTAAAAAAATAAAAATGAATCCATACTTTATCATTTCTAAAAATTATCCTAATTTATTTATTATCCCTAAACTCTAACTCTAAATTTTTTTAATTTTTTTCTTAATTTATCAAATTTTTTGTATTTTTCTCTTTTTTCATTTTTTTTTTTGTATTTTTTGAATTATGACCCTTTTTTCTTTTATTCTAAAAAAGGAAATTAGAACTACAAGATGACAAAAATGAGGTGTCTTCTTTATAGTAAAATTTGAGTAAAAGTTTGTTATAAAGATAAAAAAGACATCATTTTGCCTTGGGGATAACTCTATCCTAAGAAGCACTATAACTAGTTAGTTATTTTACGATTACTCCATTTGCGATTTAGTGGGAGATTGAAAAGAAGGATGGCGATTTTAGAGCCAATTGGTACATGAAAGTGAGTTTTTCATAAGGGTTCAATACTGTAGGAGTTAGCTAGGATCCTAACAATTACTAAAATGAGGGTAGTGCCCTCGTAGGTTGGTAAGAACCTGAAAAAATACTAAAAGAGGGTAGCACCCTATGGCTTGACAAGAACCTTGAAGAGCAATTTGTTGTGCTCCTTAAGTTGACTAATCTGGGTGACCAGATAAAGCGTTTCTCGAGTTAGCTAAGACTTTAAAAAAGAACCTAGTTGTGCTCCCTAAGCTAACTAATCTGGATGAACGGGCAAAGCGCTCCTTGAGCTAACTAAAACCATAAAAGGAGAACCTGGTCGTGCTCCTTTAAGTTGACTAACTTAGGTAAATGGGAAAAGCACTCTTTGAGCTAGCTAAGACCCTAAATGAGAACTTAATCATGATTTTCTAAGCTAACTAACCTAAACGAATGGGAAAAGTATTCTTTGAGCTAGTTAAGACCCTAAATGAGAACTTAGTTATGCTCCTCTTAACTAACTAACCTAAGTGAATGGGCAAAGTGCTCATCGAGCTTGCTAAGACCTTAAATGAGAACCTGGTCATATTCTTCTAAGCTGACTAACCTAGGCGAATTGGTAAAGTGCTTATTGAGCTAGCTAAGACCCTAAATGAGAAGTTGGTTGTGCTCCTTTGTCCTGATTAACTTAGGTTAATAAGCAAAGCACTTCTTAAGCTAGCTAAGACCCTAAATGAGAACCTAGTTGTGCTCCTTAGTTAACTTAGGTAAACAAGCAAAGCACTCTTCGAGCTAGCTAGGACCCTAATTAAGAACCTGGTCGTGCTCTTTTGAGCTAACTAACCTAGGCAAACAGGTAAAGTGCTCCTACTTGGTCCTGCTCCTCTAAACTAACTAACATAGGTGAATAGGGAGAGTACTTCTTGAGCTAGCTAAGTACTTCTTGAGCTAGCTAAGACCCTAAATGAAAACTTGGTCATGCTCTTTTAAGTTGACTAACCTAGGCGGATGATTGAAGTTCTCCTCAAGTAAGCTAAGACCCTAAATGAGAATCTAGTTGTGCTCTTCTAAGCTAACTAACCTAGGCAAATGGGTGAAACGCTCCTTCAGCTAGCTAAGACCTTAAATGAGAACCCGATCATGCTCTTTTAAGTTGACTAACTTAGGTAAATGGGTAAAATATTCTTCAAGCTAGCTAAGACCCTAAATGAGAATGTTGTCATGCTCATCTAAGTTAACTGACCTAAGTGAATAGACAAAGTGCTCCTCGAGTTACCTTAGATCCTAAATGAGAACTTAGTCGTACTCCTCTATGTTGACTAATCTAGATGAATGAGAAAAGTACTCTTCGAGCTAGTTAAGACCATAAATGAGAACTTAGCCGTGTTCCCCTAAACTGACTAACCTAGGCGAGAGCATCATTAGGGAGCAAGCAACCTTAATTGAAAAATTGACATGAAACCTAGCTGTGCTTCTTTAGGCTGGCTGACATAGGTAGGAGCATCTCTATGGGACTAGCAACCCTACTGAAGTATCGATATGAAACTTAGTCGTGCTCCTTTGAGTTGACTAATCTAGATGAAAGTATCTTTGTAAGACTAGCAACTCTAAATATGAATCAATTTATAACCTAGTTGTGCTCTTATAAGCTGACTGACCTAAGTGAATGGGTAAAGTGCTCTTTAAGCTAGCTAAAACCCTAAAAGAGAATCAAATTGAAAACCAAGTAGTACTCTTATGAACTAACTAATCTAGGCGAATAGGCAAAGGGCCCTTTGAGTTAGCTAAAACCCAAAATGAGAATGGAGTCAAGTTAGCGCTTTATGAATTAGCTAGAATCTTAAAAGAATGATGAATCGGGACAATGCTCTATGAGCTAACTAGAACCCTAAACAAGAATTGAGTTAGGTCAGTGCTCTATGGGTTAGCTAGAACCTTAAATGAAATGTGCAAAAGGTAAGCACCTTACGGGTTAGCTAAGGATTCTAAAAGAGAATTGAATTGAAAACCTAGTAGTACTCTTATGAGCTAACTAATCTAAGTGAATAAGCAAAGTGCTCCTTGAGTTGGCTAAAACTTTAAATGAGAATCTAATTAGGTCAGCACTCTATGAGCTGGAACCTTAAAAGAAATGTGGATTAGGATAGCGCTTTATGAACTGACTAGACCCTTAAAAGAGATGTGAATTGGGAAAACACCCTATGAGCTAACTAAAACTCTAAAGAAAATGTGGATCAGGATAGCACTTTACGAGCTAACTAGATCCCTAAAAGATATGTGAATTGAGACAACACTTTATAACTTGGCTAAAACCCTAAAAAAGATTTGGATCGAGATAGCGCTCTATGAGTTAGCTAGACCCTTAAAAAAGATGTGAATTAGGATAACATTCTATAAGCTAGCTAGAACCTTAAAGAAAATTGACAAAGGGTAAGTGCCCTACGGGGCTTGCTAAAGACCTTAAGATGAAAAGTTGATGAATGTAACCTTTTGACTTGCAAAATTTACAAACAAGAAATTTGGTAAAAACCATTTATAACAAAAAAAAAAAAAAAACACTAGAGATAAGGTCCCTTGATTTGAAAAAAAGTTAGTAAACATTAATCATGAGGAAAACTACATTTGTGAAAATAACTTAGACTATGAGGGTCAACTTTAAAGGTGTGACCACATTGGAAGGCAATAGACGATTTGAATTAAAAGCTTGGCCACTTAAGCCTCTATAGATTTGAAAATGGACGGAAAAGAACTTATGATAAGCATTTACTTTCTCTTTTCTTCTTCTTTTTTTTGTTTAATTTATTTTTTCTTTTTTTTTTTTCAAAAGTTTGCTAATAGGTACAATTTCTTATTTAAGGTTTTAGCCAAGTAAATAAAGTGTTGACAAAGAATTAGGAGATGTCTTCAAAGACTAAGAAGAATATGAACTGCCTTACTTGATAACTAAGGAAGGGGAGGATTATAACACTTACCTCTTTTCTTTGTCCTTCTTCTCCTTCTTCTTCTTTTTCTTTTTTAATCTTGTCACATTCTCTCATTATTTCTTATCCCTTTTCCTTAGGCTTAAAAGTACCTGCCTCCAAAAAATTTTTAGATTATGTGTATAGGGTTCTTGTAAGCGTTTCTTCATTTCAAAGAAAATAAATTATTAGAAATAAAAATTTACCTCGAGTCAATGCCACTAAAGCAAGCACCAACTAGTTTTTATCCTTTTTTCCTAATTAAATACCTTAACCTCCAAATTGGCCCATAGTAGGGTGGTTTTTGACAGGGTCTAAATTTGAAAAGACTCCAAATTGGTTTAGTGGGGTTGATAAAGGATAATCATGTTTGGGATTTGAAAATGAATACTTAACTTCATTTTAGTCTACATATTACATTCAAAATGGACCTCCTTTAAGGAATGACTCCCAAAATATCCTCACCATTATGTTACTCAACTCTTAAAGTGTTTAAGGATTAGTGTGTGGGATATAGTTTACCTTTTTTTTTCATTTCAAACCTTTTAAAAGTGAGTTACCAATTCCTTGGGTATAAGCCCAGGTTGATTTGCCTCAAGGTGGAAATTAACTTTATCCCCTAATTCCTTAAAACATGCCTTCGTATGAGACATGGAACCCTTCATTCGATTTGAGTTCAAGATTAAGTGCCCCAGACCTTTCACATTCTTACTTAAATTGCCTTGGACTTATAGGTTTTAATGACCTCTGGTTTCGATGTGTGATTTTGGGATTAGTTCTTAGAAGTTGAATGGGTTAGCATTGACGTCTTTTAAGGTAGAAGGGATTGTGAATTTCCCTTTTTTTGTACCAAGGATCAAGCTCAGGATGGTGTTTCATTACATGGCTTCATGTTTTGACTTGGCTCATGGTTGGACTTAATAGCTCAGGGGTTTTGAGTTGGGTCAGCTGCCTTGATGGGCTAGGGTTTATGTTTGCATTGGCTATCTTAACGGGCTAAGATGTTGTGTTTATCCTGAATCCCATAGGGATTTGTAATTGTTAGCAACTCTCTTTCTTTTCTTTTCCTTTTTCTTTTGAGAGGGAGAGAAAGATAAGGCTAATATACAAGCTTACATAATTTATTTACATATAGAACAACACTTAGATGCATACTATGGAGAGTCTATTTATAAAAGAGGAATACTAAAGAATAAAGAATAATATGCTAAAAGGAACTTTTATTTTCATGGTAAAAAGAAACAGAGAAAGGGAGCCTAAACATTTATTCTCAATTGTACTTAACATAACTAGATATTTATTCAAAACTTTTTTTTTTCTACTCCTTAAAGTCCCTAATCTAGCTCTCATAGTTGAGCTATAATCTTGTCTAGCATCTCTAAAGCCCAATCCATGGTCTTTTCACTTTTTCAACTTAGGCTAACAAAGCTTGATTAGCAGCTTTAGCACATCTAACCCTTTGCTTCCAATAGGTATCTTCAGCTTGTAGCAGTACATAAAGCGGCCCATTGACTTCTTGATTGTTCCCTTGTTGGTTAGCTATCATTATCTGTTGGCAATATTTATTGGAAGACAATTATTTACAAAAGAAAGAAGCACGTTGTCAAGAATAAAAATGATTAAAACAACAATGATGAATTTGAAAATTATTAAAATTTATAGAGAGTCAAAGAATTGGTGATCATTTTATAGGGGAAAATTATACAAGTTATCTAGAAAAATTAGAAATGATTTACATGTGTTGCCTATGAAATTACTGGAAAAGATTATTTGTTAGGCAAAGTTGGTATGATTCTCTTTTTCTTTTGATTAAGAATAAGAAGCAAAATATTTTAGAAAATAGCAAACACAATTATTTATGGACCTAATAATCATGAACATTTATAAGTAAAGAAAAATAAAGAAAATATGTAACATGAAGGCACACAAATGCAAGGGATTGATGACTAAATAATAATGTAGCAATATTAGGTGTTTAAGGTTGCAATTATATCAGAATTCCATTATTACAATAAATTTACAGGGGAAATGTTACATAATGAAATAGAATTTATAAGGAATTTCTACATTTACAAAGAAAAATATAATAGAAGGAAATAATGAATAAGTCTTATACAAAATATATATATATATATATATATATACATGGGAAATTACATGAATAATATGGGGAATTCGATATAATAACAACCCTTGGTTAATATGCTCCATTATCATTTGTTAACTGGTCAAAGTTCGTGTATGCAATTGGGGTAGGTTCCAAAGGTCCTCAAGTTCTATGATCTTATATATTTTTGAAGAAACGGTTTCTTGGTCACATCGAAGCATAAGTAGGGTAGCCTGATCGGCCCTAGAAGGTGGTTGCTCTACAACATCTAAAACTTTCATAATGGCCCCCCGCCTAGGATCCTATAACAGCCTTGTTTTAACCGTTTCTGCCATACGTATGATGATAAACCCCCCTACTGCATGCCCCCGATAAACTTGCATAGGTTTGGACAAAAATATACAAATAAATAAAATATATTTACATAAAATAAATACATTGTGGAATGGTGCTTTGAAAAATCACCCTAACTTCAGAAGGTTTAAGTGGCCAATCCTCTTGACATCCCTAATAGAGTTGCAAAGTTGTTAAGTTTGTTTTTTTAGTTTCTTATTTTTCTAAACTTAGCCTATATTAAATCCAATGTGCATTCAATATAGACTTCGACTAAGAAATAAGGAAAACTTGGTTTTTTATATTTTTGAAAATCTTGGAGTCGCTACCCAATAGAACTAGGAAAAGGTGATTAAATTAGAACCGATTACGTAGATCGATTTAATTTAGCCAATAGCCTAAATTTTGAAAACTTTTCAAGAAATCAAATTTGTTGAGTTTTGGGGCTAGCCTATTAAACCCTTATGGGTACTACTTTATCCTTACAAGATTAACATTATTTTTCAAAATAACTCTTTAAATATGTTCTAGTTAAAAATTAATTTATTTAGAAAGGAAAAATAAGAAAATTTTCCTACTTTAAGTCGCCCAACAGGTGACTACGTACCCTCTAGTAAGATTTAAACTTTCCATTGTTAGTTCTCCAAAAAATGTTAGCAGTTTGGTTCTTTTTAGTTTCCAAAAACTGATCGAATTTATGTTTTAATTCATTTTTTTTACTATAAAAAAATCCAAAAAATGGTCATAACTTGAAGTTTTATTTTATGAAAACCCTCTAAAATGTCCTAATTTCAAGAAAAACAACTTTTCTAAGTGCAAAATGGTTCTTTTTATAATAATTTCATTAATTTTTTATTTTTTTAAACACCATTTTTCATTTATTAGAACACTTCCTAAAAAAACTATCCAAAAAAAAAATTGTAACAACTTAACGTAGAAAATATAGATTTATTTATTTAGCTTAGAAAAATGATCTAAATAAATAAATAAGTAAAAAAAAAAGATAAGCAAAATAGAAACCTAGAACAGGTGTGTCGGTTGGAAGATTGGGTTCGGTTTGAATCTGAGTCGTTAGTATGGATTTAGGTCATCAAGAGGAACCAACTTCAACTACTGCATGGTTCAATTATAGCCAAACTAAGCACTAAAACGAGCAAGGAAGGGAGCATTTGTGTGTTTCCCCTAATGTACATGAAGAAAGGTTGAGCTATGTCATTTTAGCCAAAAGAAAAAATAAATAAATAAAAGAGCAAGATTGATAGATTAAAAACTTAAAAACTTTTTCTATATACACTCGCTCTCTCCTTGGCTAATCTTGTCTAGACTCTCTCTCTTTCTCCTCTTTCTTACTCTCATCTGAATACTTTCTTTGCCCTCTTTGTCGCTTTTGTCTTGATACTCTCTCAGCATAAACAAGTAATAAGTACAACTCTCTCTCTCTCTCTCTCTCTCTCTCTCTCTCTCTCTCTTATATATATATATATATATATATCACACACACAAAAAGAAGATGAATGCTTACCTATCTTCGGGTTTTACTTTCTTTTGATTTTTTTTTATCAATAATTGATTATTGATTAAGGTTTTAGTTTCCTATGGTTAACAATCAGGTGGTCTCTCCTTTTTCACTCTTGTTTAGGTATGCTCTCTCCCTTTTACGTCACTCTCATCTCAACTCTCTCTTAGCATAAATAAGTAATAAGTATATGCCTATAGTGCAATAGGACGTAGGGAAAAAAAACTAAAATCTTGAAAACTTTGAGACCTTGTCATTCATTTTATGTTAAACTAGAATTGCAAAAAAAAAAAAAAAAAAAAAAATCCCTAAAAGGAAAATGAAATAAATAAGGCGACTTTGAGTCTAGTTTATTAACTTGTTATTCTATAATAGGTTTATTGTTTTTACTTGATATTATTGTTTTCTTGATTTTTTTTTCCTTCTATTTTCAATTTATTAAACTTGAGTTTGAAGTGATAAATTAGACAAAGTTTGATCTTTTTTTTTTTTGGTTCTTTTTGGTCATTTTGAAGTGAAGATCAAAACTTTATGCTACTTTTTGGTGTTTGTAAAATGTTATTTTGAGTAGTTCTTTATGTTGTATGTTAATAGGAGTATTAACTTAGTAACATAAGGGTTCTTCTTGTTCTTTGTTTATGCTTAAGATTAGTCATTAAATTGTATGGAGTTTGATCATTTTTTAATGGATTATTGTAAAGATTGAAACATTATGTTCTTTTGTTTTTGATTTATGCTCGTGTTATAGATATAAAATGATATGAAGTTTGATCGGATTTTGCATTTTTCAATGAGAAGATCAAAACTTTATAGTACTTTTAGGTGTTTCATATAATTCAATATTCCTTTTTGAGTAGGATTAAGGGTGAACAGGTATAGGATGTATAAGGTATAGGGCTTTACCAATATTTTACCTTATAAGTATAAGTTTCAGAACTTTGCTACATATATTCTATCTTATAATATTTTAGAACCATCTTGTAGAACTACCCTATAGATTTTATAGGGTATAGTATACTCTATAGAACCTGTAGATTTTTTTTTTCTTATAAATTTCAATATAGCTATTTTTTTTTTGAAACATAAAACAAAACCTAATCCTTTTATTTTTCAAAAGCAATTGCTTAATTTGGCTTATCTTTCAAATAACGATAGTGAATAGAGTGTATTGAGGTATATTTTTGACCAATTTTTGTTTTCCTTGAATGGTTCTTTAACCATTATTATTATGGATGGGTTTTCATGAAAGCATTATACAAAACATTCATTATGCAAATGAAATATTCATTGTATAATAATCATAATGCATAGATATTTAAGGGAGTAAGCACATTGATTAAAAAAATGAAAACGGTAAACATCATACTTAACATTAGATCTACAAAGTTTATTAAAATATGAATAAACAATTTGCAAAATTATCTAATTCAATAATTATAGATGTGATGATAATATAGGATCAAACAATTAACTATAAGGAAATGAAGACATAACATGAAAAACTGAATAAAACATAAATTTAAACTAAAATATTTTTCTTCCTTAAGGAACATGCATTAGTTAAATAATCTCTTTATAAGTTAAGAAAATCGGATTTGGCTTTAATAATAATACCAAATCATTTGTCAAATATAAAATAAAGAAACTATTTCATTATAGAAGGCAAGCTATACTAAATGATAGACTTTGCAAATAAGAAAGGAGTAGAAAGAAAGCAATGATGAAATAAAGACTAAAGACAAAAGATGGAAGATAAGGGAATAACAAGCATTTAATTTAGGATTTACGATAGGTTGGCTTTTATTTTATTTTGATAAGATAGTACCGTTTATTTATTAATTTTATTTAATTACTTATAAGGTGGAGATTCTGGAAGTCATACCTTATATGCTTTAAAGTACAGATTCTTTGGTGGGTATATGGTACCTAGACTCCCTATCCACAACTTATCTTGTGACAACAAGTTCTAAAAAGTTACTATTAGAAACCTACCGTGTAGCCTTAATTACTCATTTAGAACTTACCCGATCAAGTAGGATTTTGGTAAGTATTTTACATAATAAAGTTATCCGCTCATCTCTAAGTAAGAATATATAAGTCAATGTTAAACAAGAAATTGGCGTTTTACTAGCACTTGAGTTCTTTTGATTTTGATTCACTATTAGCTGTATTCGTGAAGTTTATAAAAATTTGATCTTTTTTTGCCTAGCCTCAATGTAAAGATTGTAACTTTTTGCTAAATTTAGATATTTGTAGAATTTTATTGTTATTTTAAGTGAGATTCAATGTATGCTATTTAGATTTTCGCTGTGTTGATAGTTATAAAGCAATTAGAATCTAGTCTTATTGAAATTTAAGTTCTTTTCTTTTTGGTTAATCATTGATTTATGCTTATAAATTAACGTTGTACTTGGTACATTGATAAATTGAAGGTCTTATGCTTTTGGGTTCCTTGTAGAATTTGATTGGCATAAGAAGTGAGATTTCATTTTAATCTTTGCTTGGGAGAAAACCCTTACCATCTTGGCTAAAACCGATGCAAGGTAGCCCATAACCCACGTCCTATTGTACCACAGGTATGTAACTTGTGAGGGTATGAAGTTGGGCTTTCCATCCTTGTTCTTGAGACTTGTAGCTACGACATTACAGAGAATCGTTGTCGTATTGCCTTATTAACATACCTACACAGACGTATTGTCGATTTTGGGGTTGGCTTGAGCATATGCTAATTTATTAGATCTCGATCTATGAAAAGTTATGTTATGTTTTCAAATCTGTACGCCTATCGGACTTTCACTTCGTAATTTTCTAGTTCAATGAAACGCAAAATGCTATGTTTCAATGCCATATTGAATGCTTGCAGGTTTTTGCTTCTGGAATTCTCTATTCCATCTTAAGAACCCAATGATGGACAACTATTAAGACACTCTTGGTACCATAATCATTGATAAATGGTTGTTTTACTGGCTTGTTGCTCTTTATTTTGTATTCTTGTCCATGGCGGTGGATTTATATGAAAATTACTATTTCCTAGTTTTGTTTTTCATAATTTCTACAATTTAATTAATTTATTATTATTTATCTTGCTGTAGTGGACTGCTCGGTTGTTTCAAGAAGGATTTGTTGACAACAGAATTTTGTATAAAGGATATCTTGGACATAATGCTCACAAGCACTCTACAAAACAAGAAAAGTAAGGCTAAGGAGGTGCTAGGGCGACTCCGGCGTTTTCACTTGATGTTTAAGTAAGTAAGGAGTTCGCAAAGAGAGAAAAAAGGTAAGAATCAGAGTACCAAAGTGTCTAGGAGAACTTATTTTTTGTCATTCGACCTCCTTTTATAGTCATAGGATAATTTGAATGTGGTAATCATTGCCTCTAAACTTAGCACATGCTTTTGATTTGAATTTAGGACTGTTAACTGGTTTTAAGGGACATGGCTGATGTCATAGTGGCTGGTGGATGGTTATTTCGATAGAAGGGCTAACTGTTCGAGCTAGGTTTTAGAATTTGAGCCTCCTGGCTTTGACTAAGCCAAAGTATGATCTATGGGTGGTTGTTTTGAGCCAAGGGAGGTCATTCCAACCTACTTTGGTCAAGTTTTGTCTGTAGGCATTCAAGTAACTAGTTTTCTCGAACTAACCTAGAGACCTATGAAAGATCGGGAGTAGAGGAATGGGAAGATGTGAATGGGCAACATGTTGGAAACGACTCTAAGTAAATTGGTTTATGTCCTTAGGAAAAACCCCTATCAACATTTGCCCCCCCGACTTCTCTTGATAAGTACATTAAGAGGAGAAATAATATTGTTCATTAATTAAGAATCTCAATCATACTTCTCTTGTGGCAAAGATAGCGTATCACTATCAGAATGTTGTCTTTTGCTTGGCTTATTGGAGAAGCTTTTTATTCACTAAGTGTGACGTTTTACATACTGCCATCAAGAAAAGTACAATCATATCAAAGTTCATGTGTATCCTTTGGGAAGAGTAACATCATCAGGGCCATCTAATTTATCTTATATGTGATTAATCGAACGAACTACATTAACTAATAACTGTAGAACATACAGATCCCTAAAAAACTACTACCAAGTTTACCCTTTTATATTTCCAACATCTTTCTTCGTATCCTCTTTCTTCTTTGTGTAAATTTCTGCACCATTGATTTAGTTTTCTTTAGCTTTCACTTTCCTTAATCTACACATCATGCATTTCTCCCTTGTTTTTCATTTTTAGCTATCGTATTTGTAAGGTAAATCATGTCTTCAATTGAATCCAACGACTTAACATGTGCCTAGCAACACAATTAAGATTGTTCATTATACATTGAGTAGGTGATTCCCCTCTATTAGAAGAACCCCCTATCATGGTGGATCCGGATGTTGTTGACTACCTATGGTTTAGGTAAGTTCTTTGATTTACATACTCTTCTTTTTTTTTTTTATCTAACCCTTTATGTATCTTATTGTAAATATATTGCTCAAAGACTACAATTTAAAAGACTTGTTTGTTGAGTTGAAAGCTAGTGGATTAAAAGGAAGAGAGGACCCTAGAAAGGCCTCTACTTTACCAAACAAGTCCCAACCAAGCAACCGCCTAAGTCTCAAGCCAAAACACCACCTAAAGTTTTGGTGAAATTGGTAGCAAAATCCATGAGCTCTAGTTTTGCCAAGGAAAAGGATGGCCAATAGGCCAAAGGAGCCAAGGACTTGCAATAGTCTAAGGTCTCAGCTAAGAGAAAGGTCATCGAGGTCATTGAACCAAGGAAGCAATATAACATACATGAGTGACCTCCTTTAGAAAGTGATCCTAAAAAGGAAAAATCTCCAAGGAGTGATATGTCTAATACTAGAGGTAATTTTGCTAATCCTAATGAAGGAAAGGAAGTGATAGGAATCGGCCTCCTAAACCAATCATACGTAGCTAAGCTAGAGGACTTTAAGGACTCACTCGGAGAATACTAGCTCGAAGCTATACCCAAGATGAAGATTCCTATTCTGAACTTATCTCCTACTAACTTGATTGTTAGACCCTTATGTATGCTAGACCTACTCCTACCTAGTAGTTATATTATTGTAGGATACTTGAGAAGGTAGCCCCAAGACCATCCAAGCTGAACTCCCGAGCCGACTACAAGCATTCGATCCTAACTCAAGCTGATAACTTTACAACGGGAATGGCTGGCCCCCGACCTAATCCAGATCAGGTCAGCCACTAACTGAAAGCTCTCTTTTCTCTTCCTCACCCACTTTGTACCATATTACTGACATCCAATCACCGAGCGACAAGTATCTTTTAACACAATATTCTAGAAGGATTGTTACTTTTTCTGTACTAAATATTCTTGGTCTCTTTTACCCTTTTTAGTATATATTATGTAACCTAATTGTAAGAATATCCTTTTGTATTTTCATACATCTAAGGTAACCCTAATAGGTGGGTATATAAACCCCTACTTATTTGTACAAAGCGTTAATTCATCAATACAAGAATTATTCATGTTTCCTTTGAGTAACCTTAGTATTCTCATTACCCTTCAACTCTTATCTATTTCCTTTAGTAAGGAGTAGTGGCGAGTGACCCTTTAGTTTAGATCGATGAGTCACATCCGACGAATTGCAGGCCAAGTAGAATCACGTGGTGAGTCATATCCATTCGGTAGCTACCTGAACTTCATTAACTTTTCTTTTGTTTCTTTTAGTTCACTTTGTTATGGTGCTTCTCCATGTGTTTGACCCTGGAGTTACATCAACTTCGCCGGTATCAAAGCACAGTTCTAAAAGGGAATGTATGAAGTTGCAATGAAGTTTTTGGTTCAATTTGCTACCAATGGTTGTTGTATTCCTTATGTAGCTACTACAATGTGTTTGTGTAGAGTAAGTTTGGAATTATGAGTTGTGTAGTGAAGATTTACATGTTAATAAGTATGATTTCATTATTGCTCTATTCTTGTCCTATTTTTCAGTACGAACGTAGGGTAAGTTCATTTCTATTCTATTTAAGTTGTTATTGGGTATTGAAGTTGTTGATGTGTTAGTTGAGGTTTTAGGAAATATGAAAGCATTATTTTCTTCTGTATTATGTTATTAATCTATTTCAGACACATTGTATCATGTCGAATTCGAGTATTCAAGGTGTTATTGGTAACTAGCGTAGTGGTGTTCAACCTAATTGTAGTCATAATGGTGGTAACACCCTTGGGTCAGTTAATGATAAGCTCGATAAACTCACTAACCTTGTTGGGAGTCTAGTAATAGCAATGCAAGTTAATAGGCCATAACTTCAAGGTATGTTGTTACATAACCTACCCAAAAATATTAAGAGAGAGGTTATGGCTAAGGTAGTTAAGCCTATTGCCTAGTTCGACCCCTTCGAGTTGGAGGAGTTACAGACCATGTTGTTAGAGGAAGATTGGAGTCAAAGGAAATTGAGGACGTCAATGTTAAGGAGTATGAAGAGGAAGAAGAAGAGGTTAGTTATTACCAAGCATAAGAGCGAAGGCCTTGAGCTCTTTAAAGACTAGATAATGCTAAGACCCAAATACTACCCTTCAATGGAATGGAGATGCAGATGAATATTTGGATTGGGAAGAAAAGGTAAAGAAGGTGTTAGATTGTTATGGATATACAGAAGCTGTGAAGGCCTGACTTGCTGCAGTTAAGTTCTCTAGGTATACTATTATGAAGTGGAAAAATTTAAATGCAACTAGAGCAAAGGATGGAAGGTGAGGTGTGAAGACTTGGGATGAGATGAAAAGGTTGTTAAAAGGCAGATTTGTGCTTGAAACCTACTTATAAGATACATTTACAAAGCTGTAAGAACTATGCCAAGGAGGCTGAACAGTTAATGACTATGTGAGGGAGTTCTAGATGCTTATGATTCAGGCTGATGTGGGCGAACCTAAGGCCATACAGTATTGAGTTTCATTTTTGGACTCAAATATGAAATTTATAACAATGTGGAGGTGCAGAGGTTATATGCCTTGGAAGAAGCGATTAAGATAGCGTAAAGAGTTAGAAAGTAGAGTAAAAGTGCTTCGAACCAACCTGGGCAAACATTCTCCTAAATCCCTACTCTATGTTGACCTATTCAAGCAGAGCCGAGGAAGTTATATTGAGCCAAAGAAAAAAATGACTGACCTAACGATAGTCGAGCAAGCCAATAGGGTTAAGCAAGTAAGCCAAGCCGAACTAAGGCTAAGCCGACCCTGAGGACATATGAGAGAGGACAGACCTTCGAACAAAAGACCAATGAGGTAAAGTACTTTAAATGCTTAGGCTTCAAGCACATGGTTGTTGAGTGTTCGAACCGACATGTCATGGTGCTCCAAGTAGATGTAGTAAATAGTACTGGTAAGAGGGAACCAAAAGAGGAAAAGGATGTTGGAAAAGTTGAAGTCGAAAAAGAAGAGGAGACTTGTGTCTATGCCGACCAAGGAGAAGTGATGACCCTTGTCTTAAGATGAGTATTGAGTTCCCTATTGAGCTCCAAGGAAGACTAGAGGGAAAATTTATTTCATACTAAGTGCACCATCAAAGAACAATTATGTACAATCATTATTGACGAAGGAAGTTGTACTAACATAATGGCATAGTCCTTTGTGTAGAGGTTGGGTTTTTTTACCTTAAAACGTCTCCAACCTTATAACCTGCATTGGCTTCATGATAAGGTTTCTTTGCACATGATTGAATGTTCAGTATTGCGAGTGCATATAGGGACAAAGTATTATGCGATGTCATCCCCATGGGAGATTTACATCTACTACTTGGATGACTTCAGTTATTTGACAAACGTGTTACTTATGATGGATATAAGAACACATATGCTTTTGTCAAGGATGGAAAGAAGATTGTTTTGTAGCCTATGACCCCATATCAAGTGAATAAGACTTATAATCAGCTCAACTGTGCTAGTAAGAAGAAAACTTTAGTGATGAGCCGAAGAGAGCTCTAAGTTGGTGACAAGCATTATAAGTAAAGCAGACTAAGAAACGTCGAATAATAAACAAGTACTTCGTTATATGTCATAATGGAAAGGAACTAGGTCAATTGATAGGTTTCAACCTTATAGAACATGATTACATCATATGAAAGAACAAAAAGATTACATCATATAAAAAAAGACACATTCTAACATGGGAAATAAGTCCACCCACATACAAGTCATAAGTCACACGAAAGCATCATAACAACAATAAAACACATAGGTAAACAAACATGTCCTCATCGATTCTCTACGCATCCATCATTCACATTCATCATTCAAAGTATGGTTTGAGGTAGTTAGTATTCCCTAGGGATCAATTGTCCATCAAGCCTTTCTAGCCTATAGGCATATCCATTCCCTTGCACCTCTTTCACTTTAACAGGATCTTCCTAACCAGGGTTGAGTTTCCCTTAGCATTCCCTTGCTCCTAATACTTCAAGTATCCTATAGATTAAGTCACTCAGTTAAAAGCAATTATGCTTGACCCCCTTATTGTAATACTGAGCTGTTCGTTGCTTATAAATAGTGAGATGAGCTTTGGCCAATGCATGTGTCTCGTAGATTGTATCCAAAATAGCTAAGAGGCTAATATCATTACATTTAGGGTTGTATGCCTAAGCTTTCGTGCTTTTCACTTACAACTCAATGGGCAATACCACCTTTGTCCCAAAGGCCAATTGATATGGAGTATGACCTATCAAAGTCCTTTGCACAGTCCTATACTCCCCATAAAACATTGGGTAGTTCGTTTGCTCATTTGCTTCTAACTCAATTTACCCTCTTCTTCAAATTTTGTTTACCGCCTCAACTTAACCATTACTTTAGGGGTGTGCAACAAATGTATAGTATAGTATAATCTTCCAAGCTTCACAGAACTCCTTAAACTTGCCATTATCGAATTGTAGCCCATTATCTATTAGGATTACATATGGTATCCCCTGAACATGTTACTAACCATGAATGATTCAATGCTCCCTTCTAGTATACTTGCTATAACTTTCACCTTAACCCACTTAGTAAAATAATCTATTGCTATAATGATATATCTCCCCTACTTGTTTGTCTTTAAGAATTGACTAAGTATATCTAATCCCCATTAGGCAAAAGGCTAAGGACTAGTAAGGGGAATCAGGTATAAGCTTAGGGCTAGGTTAGTTGGAGCATTCCTCTAACATGATCATAGGTATGAGCTAGGCCAAGAGCGTCTTTCCTCATTCTAAGCCACCAATACCTTAGTCTTAGATCTCAAACATATAGAGCCATTACTCTAATATAATTATTATACACCCTAGAGTGCAAATTGAATAGTACCTATAGTGCCTCAAATGGTTGAAGGCATCCTCATGCCTCTCTTATATAGATTTCCATTGATTAGTGTAAAATTGACTACTTTATAGATAAGTCATTAGACCTCTGTAGTATATTGAGGCAAAGTCCCATTCTCCAAATACTTTATGATCAGATCCATCTAATAATATTCTTGTGGTTACAACTCTGTACTTTTCTCAAGCATATATTTGATGAAAACCCTTTCTTCCCAGTTTGGTAAGCTTGTAGAGGCTAATTTGGACAACTTGTCTGCATCATACTTGTCTATCCTTGGTATCTTCATCAATTGCCAGTCCTCAAATTTCAAGCCATACTCCTTCACCAACTGCAAGTATTTGATCATGTTTTCATCTTTTGCCATATTGTTTCCTATTACCTAGGTAACCACTAATTGAGAGTTAGAAAAGACATTCAACTGCTTTGTTCTGACCTCTTTAGCCAACTTCATCCCAATTAATAACACCTCATATTCTGACTCATTATTACTAGTTAGAAGTTGAACTTCAAAACATAAGAGATCCGAGCTCCCATTGGACCTATAAGGATCAATTTTGCTCCACTTCCTTCGCTGGTTGATGAACCATCTATATATAATTTCCAAGTTGTTTATTCTATTTTCAAGTTAGAACTCTCTATTCCAATGAATCTAATAGTGAAATCCACTAAGATTTGAGCTTTGTGTGCCTCCGTAGGTTGGTATTGTATCCCAAGGGCACTAAGCTCCAAAGCATAATTCACTATGCGACATAAGGCATCGGGCTTTTGTAAAGTTTGCTTTAAAGGTTGGTTGATCAATACTATGACTAGATGGGCTTCAAAATATGGTTAGAGCTTCTAGGTGGCAACTATAATAGCCAAATAAAAAACTTTTCCAACTTTGTATATCTTAACTCAAGCCCTTGCAAGATGTGACTAACATAGTAAATTAGTTTGTGCACTCATCCTTTTGCTTGTATTAGCATGGAAGAAAGGGCTTGATCACTCATAAACAGATACAAATAAAGTGTTTGTCCTTCTACATGCTTTGACAAGATTAGGCATTTCGTCAGAAATTCTTTCAAGGCTTTAAAAGCCTTCTTGTGATCTTCATTCTATAAGAATTTCCTAGAGGATCTATTGAACATGCACTTCTATGGATTCAACTTCGTGTCGTATCTCCTCAAGGTATCAAAAGTCACTTGGGGGTCGGCTAGGTGGTCATCATTTTTCTTTCTTTCAACTATTATGTCATCTATGTAAACCTCGAGATTCTTATGTATCTAAGGTTTAAACAACTTTATGACTAATCTTTGATATGTGGCTCCTACATTCTTTGATCCAAGTGGCATCACCTTATAATAATAAATTCCAAAGTTTGTAATAAAGGATGTGTATACTTGGTTGTTAGGGTACATCTTGATTTGATTATGCTTATAAATGTACCCATGAAATATATTAAGGTGTTTCTTGTAGTTAAGTCAACCATTTGATCTACTTAAGCTAGGGGAAAACAATCCTTCAGTCACACTTTATTCAGATCAATAAAGTCAATACACATCCTTTATATCCCATTTGCTTTCTTCACGTACACATAATTTGTAAGCCATGTAGGATATGTGATGCATCCTCAAGGTTGTACATACGGAGGAACACCATAATGAACAAGAATGAAAAGAAAACAAAAAGGGGTTTAGCAAATTTGAATAGCTACTACCAGGATAGGACACACCAACTAATTCTACTCGGCTTAATCTAAATACTCAATATGATACACAAATGTCAAATTAGAGTCATTTGCTACTAACTCTTGGTAAAGGAGTTAGAAAAAAGCTAAGGGTAATAGAGAATGCATAGGTTACTCGATAAGGAAAATATGTAACTCAATAATGGAAGTATTATGTTTGTGTAGAATAGAAATGAGGCTTTTAGATTACCCCAATTAGGGTTACAATAATGAAGGAAAAGACAAAATATATAATGTATGAAAAGATTCCTAAAACATACTAAAAGGGGACAAATGACAATTGATATTCTATATGGAAAAGGAAAGACTCCTTCTAGAATGTTGTGCCAGAAGATACGTGTCAAATGGTGACTAGAGGTCTATGGTGTAGTTGGCTTAGCTGAAGTAAGTGCTCAAGTAGCTCGATACTTAGGAAATTCTACCTAAAGGTCAATGAGGTTAACAGAAGATTTAGGAACTGAGTAGTCCTAATCTGGGTTAGGTTAGAGCTTAAATGTTCATAGTTATCTAAAGCCTCTTCAGGTTGAGCAACTTGGTAGCTCGACTAGTTAGACACTTAGTGCTCGGTAGCTTGACAGCTGTGCTAATCTCTACTATGGTTTGACACTTAGGTTAATAGAAGTGTAGTCCTAGATCAATGAAGGAATTCCCATCTTGAAAGGGTTCTCAAGCTAGTATTCGTCGAGTTAGTCCTTACAATCCTCTAGCTCAGTTTCATATGACTAGTCTAAAAAGTTGATTCCTATCATTTACTTAGGGGTTAGAAGGATTTTTCCTCAAATCTAGAAGGGCTTCTTAGGGTTACTCTCCTCTAGCTTCTATTGGGACTTCGTCTGGTAGGTCTATGATTAGGTCTGATACATTGAAGTTAGAGGAAACACCATAGTTTTTTGGTAGTTCGATCTAATAGGCGTTGTAGTTGATCTTCTTCAGGACCTTGAATAGACCATCAGCTTGTAGAGATAGTTTACTCTATTTTAGGTATAGAAATCTATCTTGATTGAGGTAGATCTATACTAGGTTACCTGGTTTGAAAGAAACAGTTTAGCGACCATGGCTACCTATTCCTTGCTACCTTTCATTAAACTTGGCAATCTCCCTTACTACGGATTGACATAGTTCTTGTAATCCTTAGGCTCTATCAACTCTAGACTGGTTCTCTTTAGTAGCTATGGGAGTATCGATCATATATAATGGGATAGTGGGTTGAAGTTATAGATGACCTTACAAGAAGTATACCCAATAGTGTTGTGGACAGTTCGATTGTAAGCAAACTCTACAATAGGTAGGCATAAGTCCCAATCTCTCAAATTTTTCCCTATAACGACTTGAAGTAGGGTACCTAACTTTCGGTTCACCACTCCAATCTAGCCATCAATCTGGGGGTTTAGTCCCAAGTCTCCTCCAAAGAATCTTTTAGAAATAGCTTAGAAATTTTGTATCCTGATTTGATATGATGGTCTTCGAAATTCCATGTAGTTGAACAACTTCCTTAAAAAATAAATCAATAATATATAAAGTATCGTTATTTCGGTGGTAAGAAATGAAATATGCCATCTTACTGAAGTGATCCATGACTACAAGGATCGAATCCCTCCTTCTTGATGTCTGAGACAACCTTAAGACAAAGTCCTTATTGAGGTTGACCCTGGGTGAGGTTGGTGTTAGTAAGGTCATATATCCTCCACGAGGCCCATTCCTTTCTCAATAGGTTAACTGTTTTGGTTTCTCCAAAATGGCTACATAGTCGACTACTATGAGCTTCCTTAATCAACAACTTACAAGTCGAATGGTTCAGTATACACAGCCTCTTTTCTATAAACAAATACTCATCCTTTAGGTAGTAACCTCCAACAGCAACTCCTCATCGGCACTTCTCAAGAATAGGGCCTAAGTGTGGGCCCTAAGCATATTACTTAGCAATAAGGGAAAATCCTAACAATTTAGTCTATAGGGTGGCTAGTAAAATGTGCTAATGTGACAAAGCTTGAGTGACCATTTTAGTTCTACCCTTCTTATGCTTAAGCACATAAAAAAAAGCCTTTCATAAACTTTAACCATTTTGCTTGCCTCTTTGAAAGTTTGTTTGGACTCCCAAGATGCTTCAATGGCTCGTGGTTCATATAAATCATAAACTCTTGAGGTAGTCGATATTCTTGCCATATAGTAAGAGCTCGAAAAATAGCATACAGTTCTTTCTCATACATAGAATAATTCAACATGGCATCATCGAGCTTTTCACTGTGATAAGCAATAGGTCGGCGCTCTTGCATTAATACAACACCAATATTAATACTTAACGCATTGCATTCTAATGTGAATGGATTGCCAAAGTCTGGTAAGACTAAGACAAGGGTAGTAGTAAGCTTCTCCTTGATCTTCCTAAAGCTCTACTCAACTTTATCATTTTAGTGGAATCCTTCACTCTTCTTAGTGAGTTTGGTCAGTGGGGTAACAATGGTATTGAAGTTCCTAATAAACTTTCTTTAGAAAGAAGCTAAGCCATAAAAGATTCGTACTTCAATAATGCTCTTCGACATCGACCACTCTAAAATAGCTTGGATTTTCTCCTCATCAGCTCGGATTTCATCCTCTCATAGCTCATAACCAAGGAAGACAACTTCACCTTAGCAAAACATGCACTTGCCCAAGTTCCCATACAGTCTCTCAACTAGTAAAATATCAAAAAATGGCTCAGAAGTGTTGTAAATGTTCGGTTAGGTTAGTACTATACACCAGTATGTCATTAAAGTATACGTACACACATTGTTCGATTAAAGGACACATCATATGGTTCATGAGCTACATAAATGTTTTAAGCGCGTTAATATGTCCAAATAGCATAACAAGCCATTCGTAGAGACCATGTCTCATTATAAACATAGTCTTCCACTCATCACTTGGTCTCATGTGAATCTAATGGTAGCCACTTCACAAATCAATGTTTAGAAATATTTATGCATCATATAGCTCATCTAACATGTCATTAAGCCTTAGTATGGGATATCTGTACTTGATAGTAATGCGGTTGATAGCTTGGCTATTAATGAACATATGCCATAGATAATCCTTTTTTGGGATGAGTAGAGTTGGCATAGTATAAGGGCTCATGTTCTCTCTCACTTATCTATACTCTATTAGCTTGTCTACTTGTCTCTTTAGCTCGACAACCTGCTTAGGATTCAATCTGTAAGTGGGTCTATTTGGTAAGGCTGTACTTGGTTGTAAGTCAATGTAATGTTCAATACCTCAAACTAGGGGTAATCCTTTAGGTAACTCTTCTAAGAACAGGTTAAAAAAACTCATCTATGAACTTTCGAACCTCTTCGGGTGCATCTTCCAAATATCTCGATTCTAGTAACCTCCTCATCAATAAAAACATAGGCTCATTGGTCTTCTTGATAGTTTAGAGCTCTCTTTAGCTCATCATTAATGCTTTCTTTTTGCTAGCTTAAGTAAGTCAGTTATGTATCTTATTTACCTGGCTTGGTGTAATAGGTTGCAACACAATCTTCTTTCCATCCTTCATAAAGACATAAGTGTTCTTGTATCCATCATAAATAGCACGTCGGTCGAATAACCACGGTTTCCCTAGCAAGAAGTATGAAGCTCTTATGGGGACAAAATCATACTCTACTTCGTCTTTGTACACATTTCTCACATAGAATGGTATAGTTACCTTTTCGGTCATGTGCAAGTCTCCTTTATCATGGATCCAATGGAGCTTATTAAGTTAGGGGTACTTAGAGGTTGGCAGACCTATCCTTTGAGCAAGGGTTTGAGTGATAACATTAGTACAACTCCCTCCATCTATTATAATCGTGCATAGTTTACCTTCGATGGTACACTTGGTGAGGAACGAATTTTCTCTTTGGTCTTCCTCGCTACTTAGCATTAAGTTCAACACTCATCTTAACAACATGGTCATCACTTCTCCCTGGTTACCGTAGACACAGGTTTCTTCCTCATCCTTGACTTCCATTTGCCTAACATTTTTCTCTTCCTCCTTAGGCTCGCTTTCATCAATGTTATCCACTACATCATCTCGAAGCACCATAGCATGTTGGTTAGGATACTGGGTAGTCATGTGTCCATAACCTAAGCACTTAAAGCACTTCACCTCACTTATTTTTTATCCTAAGGTTTGTCCTTTCTCGTATGTTTTCGAGGTCGACTTATCATCAACTCAGCTCTTCAAACTAGTGTAGTCATCATTAGACCGATCAATCTTCTCCTTTGCTTTGATAGGTCTTCTTAGCTTAGTATGGGAAAGTTAATATGGAATCAAAGTTCACAAAAAGCTTGGCTTAAGTCTGCTTGGATTATTTTTCCTTTGCTTTTCGACCCTTTACGCTATCTTAATGGCTTCCTTAAGGGTATAAAATCTATGTATTTTCACAATATTGCAAATCTTATATTTGATTCCAAAAATGAATCTTAACACTTTATGAGCTTTAGGCTTGTCCATATCTACTTAGATCATTATCATTTGGAGCTCTCTAACATATTCATCAATAGATTGGCTCCCTTGGTGAAGCTCTTGCAACTTAATGAATTTATCTTGCAAATATGTCTCGAGTAGGAATCTTCCCCTCAACAACCTCTTCATCTCCTCCTAAGTTTGCACACCTTATCTTCCATCTCTATCACAACCCAATAGTATCGTTGTCATGGTAGATCGCTGTATACCACATAAAGATCTATAATCAACCTCCTCATTGATTATAGACCTTTCATGCGACACATAAGGCTCCTTCTATTATACGTTATCATTAGGTCCATAGATATGTAATATCCAGCGACTTAACTAAAATTTACTTCTTTGATATAAAACAATAAAGTAAATGTGTAGACTTGTTAAATTCTACACCAAAAGAATATTACATAACAAATGCAGTTCTTATAAGAATTTGCATTAGGAAAAATTATATCTAGAATATGAACCGAAAAAGATAAATATCTACGAAATGCTATTACAAAATTCCCTCTTTGCTCCCTGAACGTACTGTCCCGTCTCCATAAGAGACTCACCTTGGGCATTCCTTGGCTTAGATGTACGAAGAGATGGTCATGCATCAACAAAAATCTATCTGAGTGTAAGCTTATGCTTAGTGAGATAAATCATCTCGTCAATACTACATGACAAAATCCATTTAATGCACAAACATGTGAATTCATGAACAATTAGTATGCCAAATACTACACGCAGTATCCTAGGAATTGCATGCAACTCATAATTACGCCTTTTGTAGTCGAGGTTAGAGATAATTAACCAACATAAACCAAAACTGGGTCATAGCACCTGAGTTTTATACCAATCGCACTAATGTGCTTAAGTTAAAACAAAATCATATATATATAACACATACCACTTTAATACGAAAGTACTCTTTCCTTATATATTTCGTATTTTAAAACCAAAATAACCAAGATTAGTGGCATGGTGGCCTCCGTAATCCACAATCACATGCCTTAAGTAGAAGTCATGAGATACGGCCCCTTGCCAACAATTAGCGTCCACTAGTGCCTAGTAAGCCCGTTAGCTTTGGATAGAGACTAAAATAAAATGATAGCGTTACTAGTGCTCAATTTTGTAGGAGGCCATACTCTTGTGTGTATCTTCCTATCTTTTACATAAGGTGACAATTGGTATAGTATGATGTGATCATGAGAAATGCATGATTCATTCAATTTCTTAATCAAATAAGTACTTAATTCGGTTTTCATGGGGATCATACAAATTCATTCCATACAACTATACATGGATATCATTACAAGCAATTCCATTATTATCTGATTAATAAGTCATAGCATTCAATTATAATATCATACACATGCATTTTCCATTTCCCATATCCCATAAGCATCCAAGTTCCTTATATAAGTTTAAGTACATCTACTCTACAAGCAAAATCATGTATGGAGTCATCAGGAATCACTCACTCAGCCATGCGGATCAATCAAAATAATCTGAGGGCAAGTCATCTCCAAACACTGGGTCCCTTGGATATCACAAATATGATACTATAAGGATTTGAAATAGAACTTAGAAAACTAAACTAAAACCCTTTAGATTATACTTTTAACTAGGTTTCGTAATTTTCCCGGTTTTTATTTAAAAGTTCAATCGCGTAT
The DNA here is from genome assembly GCA_024138005.1 of Lumnitzera racemosa. NCBI lineage: Eukaryota > Viridiplantae > Streptophyta > Magnoliopsida > Myrtales > Combretaceae > Lumnitzera > Lumnitzera racemosa. The sequence goes on from JAMXBC010000005.1 coordinate 28,094,310, forward strand.
AACTTTCTCATTTTAAATCTCATTTTTATGATCTTATGGCCAATCTTCATCGTTTTTTAGTGTACTTTAATATGATGAGGTTAGATTTTCAAGATGAGGAATGAAAATCTACCTATAGGTTAGAACAGTAGCGATCCTCATGATTTGAAGTGCTTTTGGGCTTTGTTTAGTTATTGGGATTTTTTATATCTTGGGAAATCCTTTGGGCTTAGGCTTAGGATCTCATTCTAGGTTAAAATACTCCTTAAGGTTAGATTCCCAACTTTGATTTATACTCCTAAGGCTAATAACAACTTCTTGGGCTTTTATGTGGGCTGAAGTTGTTAAATGAGCTTGTTTTTATACAAATTAAGGATAGTCACTTTGTTAGGCTTGGGGGAGTGTTTTGTAAGCTTCTTAAGAATCTTAGAAAAAATTCCATTGTTGGGGTAAGTTGCTGGTTAGAAAATTGATGGGGGTCCAACTTGGAGTTTGAGGCCCATTTTGGAAGTTTTGGGCTCGGTTTTATGTTTTAGGCTTTATACACTTATTATACTCGGCTTGGTTGGTTTTTTCACTTTGTTTTCTTACCTTTTTCATATTTTTAAGTATCTTTCAACATGGTTTCAGATCTGGAGGTAGTGAATCCAAGGGGTTCTCACTTTGTTTTCCAACTTGTTTCCTCATTTCCTTAACAAGGATTATATCATTAACCTATGTTACTTATATTCAAATCTTAACTTAAATTCTCTTCTATGAGATGATTACTTAGCTTATAATTTACATGAAAATAGTAAATCTTATACTTATCATAACTTCCATATCATAGTTCATATCTTACAAAGTTGATTTCCTCATAAAAGCTTCATGTAAGGGATTTTCCTTTACCTAAATCTAGATTCAAGCATGTTTAACTTAAAAGAAGTGAAAATAACATCCAAAGGACCTATAGAAACTTCATGTAGAGCATGCTATCCTCCCATTCAAGTGCTCATTTCATGATTTTCTCAACTTAAAATCTTCCATTCTAAGGGTTAAATAAGTAAATTTACGTAACACCAACTTTACATGCTTATATTCCAACTTTTAAGTTAGGGTTTCATAAGTTTGCTTCTTAAGGTGATTTTAGATATTTCATCAACATATGATCATGCTAAAATCGTCAAGAAAACATGGTCTCCTAACATGGAATATTAAGCTATTAACACAAAGAAACACTTAATCGTCCATAAATTAAAAGTACGATGGTTGTGTACTAAGTTTCCACTTAAGCTCCTTACTTTACTTTCTCCTTCTTGTAACCTTTTTGGAATCTTGAGTTTTGATCCTTTGAAGTAGGGTTTAAAGAGTGTTCTAAAGATCCTAAAAGTGGCTTTGAAGGTTGACAAATGGAAGATACAAAGTGGAGTTTTTGTGCTGTGAAAATAGAGCAACAAGTGGCGGCAATGTTGTGATTTTGTAGGGTTTTGTGTTTCCTCTTTTGTGTTGATTTTGAAGTGAGAGGAATGGAAGTAAAAATGGAAGTGAAAGTAAGGGGTATGAGAGAGAGAGTGGCCAGTTGTATAGGGGTACAAAAGTGTGTTTAAAAAGCTTACTTTGTTGTCTTGTAGCTTACATAAATGCCAACATTTCACAAGACTAGATGATATAAGCATTAAGGGGTGAATAGTAAAGTGTAAGACAAGTTGATTAATTAGTGAAAGACAAGCTATGGCCTCCCTTTTTAGCCTTGTAAGAATCGGGCTTTTAGGCGTGGAGTTTTCTTATCTTCTTTATTAAAGTTGAACCCATGAAATCTTGTGATAACTTGTTCATATGTTGTATAAGTTGTGGTGTAGTAAGGAAAGTGTCTTATCACTAGTATTCTAGAGTTGAATAAAATTAGTCAAATTAAATTATCAATTAATTGCTTAATGTTGTAAGTCCTTAATTGTTTTAAGGTTTAGGGTTTTGGGTGACTTTAGAGTCTATAGTTTTCATACTCGGGTTTTATCAATAACAAACTTTCGAATTGGAAAATTAAATTTGTTTTTAAATAAAAACTTGAATTCTTAGTTTAGTGGATCCTTGGGAATTTTCGGGGAGTACTCTTAGTTGTTTCACAAGTTAGCTAAAAAGTAGGGTTTGCAATCTCGGTTTAACTGCAGTCAGATTCTTCCCCCACCCTATGGTAGTATATCCAGAAAATTCAAGTATAGCTAATCGAACCTTCACTACTTCAATATACCCAAAACAGTCAAATACCTTCTCAACCTTTTCTTCCACTCTAAGTATTTATCTGCATCTCCACTTCCAATATAAGTTAAAACCTGGACTTTGACATTGTCATGTCCCTAAAGAACTCGGTACCCTCACTCTTTGGGTCTTAGTACTCCCCTTCTTCTTCTTCCTCTCCATCGACCCTTATGTTTATCTCCTCATCATCCTCCTCAATTTCTTCCAATTCAAGCCTTCATCGAATAGGTTGATCTATTACTCCTCTAGCATGGTGAGGTCAAGCTGGGCAATTAAGTTGGCTAACATGGCCATATCTCCTTTCTTACACATTTTCTATTCAGTCGTGATTATGCACACCCTGTGGTTGTAGCTTATTAACTTACATAGCTGTAATGAGACTCTCAACAAGGTTAATAAGTCTATCAAGTTTATTGTTGACTGACCTTGGGGTATTACTTTAATGCTGATCATGGCAAACATGAGCACCATTGTCTTGGTCACTAATAACTCCATTAACCTTATGCCTTTTCCCCTTTAGGTTTAGCATACGATTTTCCAATGCGTTCAACAAACTTACCTTAGATGAAATACTCCCTCCTGTTGGTCTACCAAAAATTACATTAATAACACCTTAAGGGGCTTGATTGCCCCTTCTCTCATTATCCTGCACCATTGGGTCCCAATTATTAGGTCGAACCTCTCTATTCTAAGCTTGTTCAATTCTTCTCTTCTATGTAGGTCAGGTGTTCCTCTTTATCAACCACAAATTTCTTCAAATGCCCCCTTTGAACAACATCCTGAAATGTGTTTTTTAAATGTATACACTCATTTGTATTATGCCCCCTATCTCCATGAAAATCACTGTACTAATTGGAATTTATTCTAGCTAGATTGCTCTTCATTTTTTTTTGGCCGAGCTAAAAAACCTTGATTATGCACTTCCATTAAGATATCCGATAGGGTGGGGGGTTGTTTAGCAAAAGTCAAAATCATCCCCTTCCAATCTCCTAAAGCAAAACTGAGCTTGCTAAGAGCATCAAAATTCCTCCCTAATTTGTCCTTCACAAATCCCTTGTCTTTGTCTGGCCTCCTCTCATATTTTTCTTTCTCCAATTCTCTTTTAGTTGGCATTTAGTCCTCTTAATGAATGAACTTTTCTAACCTATAGGTAGGGTCATCCAATAAGGTCGGAGGGTGCTTTGTAAGGGACTTGAAAAGGTCCGAATCTTCCCTAAATCTTCTACAAATAACTTATAGTGCTACACTCTCATTACAGTTGGTCATTTTGATCATCAATTGATTAAACCTATGGAGATATTCTTTGATCGATTCTCCTTACTTCTACCTAACCAAAGTTAAGAGTGAAGAATCTTTGGCTAGAGGTTTATTAGCCAAAAAATGTTGAGAAAAAAAGAAGAGATAGTAGCTGCCTTTAGTGAGGAGTTAAACCAATTGCTTGCAGATTTCCTTAAGGTTGATGGGAAGACCTTGTAAGAAATAGCATCAAACAACCCATAAGGCTCCTTCAAAGTTCTAAAAGCATTAAAATGATTGTTTAGGTGTTTCCTCCCATCATAAGTGTCAAACTGAGGCAGTCGGACACTTAGTGGTAAGACCTTATCCACTATGCTCTGTATGAAAGCTCTTGCTTTCCTGCCTTTTATGTCAACCTCCTTCTTAGAAGTCCCATTTGTAGCTAACTTCCTAATATACTCCTCTAAATCTTGTAAGCTCATATTTGCTACGACCTTCTATGGTAGCCGAATGATTACATGTTCAACTATTCCACCCATAAGTACTTGCACATGAGGTATAGTAGGAGCATACAACGGGGTCTACCACTGGCAGTTTTCCCCTATTCATGGTTCCTGCCCTTACTGTAAATCATCCACATTTATCATAGGAGCTTTTCCTCACAATTGTCATAAGGCCTCTTCTTGGGTCATTAGGTTAACTTGTCATCCCAATTATTATAAAGAATGGGTGGAAGAAGAGGAAGCATCTCTTTTGTTGACATTTGGCATATTTCCATTGTTAGCTTGAACTTTCTCAAGTTCCTTTGTAAATCTAGCATACAATGCCTCTAATTGCACTATTCGAAGATTGCCATTCTCTTACTCTGGTTATGCATTTTGACTTAGTGCACCTTAGGGGTGTGTTGTTATGATGACTATCTCACCCTAACCCCCAGAGTATTAGTATCTCTCAACTTAGTTCTACCTATTATAAGGTATTAGAAATAGATGTCGCCAATTGTTGATATTAGGATTTAGTATAAAGGATATCTTAGACACAATGCTCACAACACTTTGCAAAATAGGAAAAGGTAAGGCTAAGGGAGTGCTAAAAAAATTATGATGTTGCTACTCCAATGCCTAAGTAACTAAAGAGTTCACAAAGAGAGAAAAAAAATGTAGAGTTAGAGTACTAAAGTGTAATGCCCTAGAACCCGAGGTATCATAACCTACAATATGTCTTTAGTATCTAATGACACGTCAGATGTAAATTAACAACTTGAATCCTCAAATAATATTGTAAAAACCTTCAATAACCTTAAAAAAAAAAATTATTCTCCAAGCCAAATTAACATCTAATAATTAATTCTTCAATATTCAATAGTTATGTAAGGAATAAAATTTATCTATCCTAACTTTATGCCTTTTATAATTGTCACTTTTCCCATCCCCAAGGCTATATAATAAAGGTCTCCAAGATCATGGTAATCTATTTGCTAATCTAGGTTTCCTATAGTTGAAAAAGAAAGAGAGGTGAGCTAAAGCCTAGTACGTAAAATCACAAGCACATGCTTATGGTACACAAAATTACAATTTACATGCATTGATGCAAACATATAACACAAACAATTCATTTATTATCTTTGAATTTGTCCATCAAACATCATAGTCTTGGCATCCTAAGCCTGGGGGTAACTTACGACCCTAGCATGCAATATATATATATGTATGTGTATATAAGACATAGTATAGTATTAGGAATTATCACTTCGAGCCCTAATACCCATGAGTCCCTAAATTTACTCATATCGTATTGATAGATGACCTTACAGGGGATAATGTCACATATCAATCAATGGGGTACCCCTTAGGGATCTACTACTCTTAGCCCCGTCACTCCAAGCCCATAAGCTGAGCTAAGCAAAAGTAGCAAACATTTTTATAGTAAAATATTTTATTAGTTTATTTTAGCTTTCTACCCCCAATAAGCATATACAATAAACATGTGTTACATACCTTACTTTTGAGCAACCATATTCCATCATTCATAATTAAAATTAAAACCTAATAAATTCATATACAAAACTCATTACATATCTATACTTAATTAGAAACTAATGTTACAACCTATAACTAAAGTTTCGATTTGAATTGATCGTAGTTTATACTTGAGGTAAACCTACCAAAAACTATCTCAATAACTTTATATATTAAAACCTATAATTAAAGTTTAGTCTTTCCATTTACATAATATTAAAACTTAAGAACTATATATTTATTTATTTATACATATACACATTCTTATGTATTTTCACATTAGTCATTTTGTTATTATGACCAACGAAGTAATTTTATTATTCTTTTATTATGTAATTGTTCTTTAACCTACTATTATATATTATTATAAGCCAATAAGTTTTATTCGATTTCATATATCTAAATATATAATTTGGATATTTTCTTTTCATGTTATTTACAGTTAATAGGCTTTGAAAAAAAAAAATCTATAATACCTTCTACATCTATATCTTCTATCAATTTATATCTCTATCTTCTATATAAATATATCTTTTTTTATCTATCTATATCTATATCTGTATCTATTATATTTATATCTATATCTTTTTTTCAATTTATATTTCCATCTTATATATCTATATTATTTTTCACAAAGTTTAAATCGATATTTCCTATTCATCTCCTCAGCTTAAATGATGTATTAAAGTGTATTTTATGAGCTTAAATGAAATATATTAAAACATGTTTTATTTTATTTTTTTAATATATGTATATATCTATTTTATTTTGATAAAGTTTCACAATTGATACTAATGATAGCAATAAATTGACATATAAAAAACCTAAGAAAACTTCAATTCTTTATTCATAATTTGCAACTAAATAACTCCTAGATATGTCTTTCCAACCCTAATGTGAATCATTCACTAAAGTTAATAAAATCCAAAAATCTACAAACCTCGTTCTAATTCAAGGATTGCAATACTTTGCGCAGATGTTCTTTTTTCAAATCCACAATAACCACTCTAAGGTTTCCCAAAATTCTACATTTACATTATTATTATTCTTACCTCTGTTAACATCATGTGATTAGATGAATTCCCTAGTAAAATAAATCCTACAATTCCTCCTCATTGAGAAACTCTCCTATGCATTTTGCCCTAACATGATCTTCTAGAATGGAGTCTTCTTGGTAAAGAGAGAATTATGAGAGATGAGGGTACAAGGTTAATGAGGAAAAGAAGAAACTATATGGAAGAGGATGATAAGATTATGAAGGGAGAATAGAGAAGATTTGTATATATATATACATACATATATTTAGATTTTAAAGATATTTGGATATGGAAATATATATATTTTTATTAGATTATTGTTATCCTTATTTATATTATTATTATCATTTTTAATTTTTCTTTTTTTTTTTTATCTTTAGATAAAGTGTCTAAGAGAACATACTGTCTCTTTAGATAAATTATCTTTAAATAATTGTTGCCTCTAAAGCCAGTACATATGTTTAATTTGAATTTAAGACCTCTCCCTAATTTTAGGGGATGTAGCTAACACCATGGCAGTTGGTAGGTAGTTATTTAGATAGATGAGCTAACTATTCACACTAAGTGTTAGAATTTGAACCTCCTAGCTCTAACTAGGTCAAAGTTCAATCTATGGGTGGTTATTCCAAGCTAAGGGAGGTCATTTGAATTACTCTGATCAAGTTCTACCTACAAGCATTCAAGTACCTAGTTTTCTTGAATTAAACCACACGCTTGGTGAGACTTGTAAGAGGTTAGGAGCAAAAGGATGGGAAGATGTAATTAAGTAGCAGCTTGAGAATAGCTCTAAGTAGATGGGTTTATGTCCTTGAGAAAAACCTTTATCAATAGGATTCAAGTTGGAAAGATGATGGCTTGAACAACAAATTACTCCATAAAGTATTACTTATAGTATTATAATGGCTCGTGATCCTTTGGAGACCTATGTTTCCTTTAATATTTTCAATTTGTGACATATTAGCAATTCATTCCTTAGTATTCTTGGTTTGTTTATTGGGTTCAATACTAAAGGTCTATCAGAATTTGACTTGCTTCGAAGTCTTACAACTTTGCTTGATTTTAAACTATTCTCCAATCTCACCAATTCAATTCAAATCCAGTGGAAAATAAATGAATAATCAAAGAGAGCAGGAAACAAAGGAAAGAGAAGGTAGGAAATCTAGAGGGTTATAATTAAATTATTGCATTGTCTATCTAGTGATAGCATAACGACTCAATTCTACTGTACTTAAATGTAAGTTTACCATGGTGGAATAGCAACTATCGACAAATATAATAAAATTGTCGATGGTTTGGTCTACAAATGGCAAAAAATAAATAAATAAATAAATAAACTAAAAACCTTAAGTATATAAACTCTAGTCTCGTGATTACCTTTCACAATGTCAAACATAAATATAAAATTTACCCCTTTTGAAAGTAATGTTAACGCTACATAATAAATTAAACTAGCTTACACTCTTTATGAAATGTTTTATAGAATCTACAAAATATCGACAAGCGTACCGATTGATTTATAGCATAAAGTGAGCATCAAGGTCATATTTTTTCGCTAAGAGGAAAAGAATAATAGGCAAAGCTAAGTATTAGACTATATCGGCCTTAGTCTAATCTAAGTGATGCAAAAACGAGTAATTGAAGTATGCAATTAGAATAAGATGGTAGTAAGAAATTAAAACAAATCAAATGTAACTACAGTGACCTGCAACTATCGAGTGAAGTTCAACAAACATTGGGTTATGCTTCATTAATCCTTTGAATTCATCATTGATATATTTTAAAGATATTTGTGTTGGTGTCAAAATGGAGTTTATCACTAGGTTCATTCTACTTTTGTATTTTGATACCTATAATGTAGCAGAAGCATTGTATTACCAACTATTTGACTAATCAAAGATTCATAAAGTTAATCCTACCATTTAACTCAATATTAGATAATTTAAGATCAAGTAAAATGTCATCAAGTGGGAGAGAGATCCTTATAATTTCACAGATTGACCAATGTGTATATATCCCTAATTCATCCCTTAAGCAAACCATTATATAGCACTCGAATTTCCTAAAGGTTTTATAGTTTTAACATCTTGCCTTATTGCATACATGCACCCTAACATTCTGTTCAAAGGAGCATTTTATTCCTCACCTTTTTCATAATCTGGACGCTAGAGACTTATGAAGTCCATTCAAGAATTTATTAATTAAGAAGATGTGCCTTACGTTTGAGGCCATACTAATTTATATTTTGGAAATCTTTTTCAAGACCAACTCAATTTTAACATCTTTGCTAAACTATAACTAACCATATAAGTTTTAAAGAGTAAGATACATATAAGTCAACTTTTTAAAATGCAAAAGCTTAACCCCTACTAATGGCATCATCTTATTCTCAAATCATGAATCAAAAGTTAAATATAAGGTTAACTTCCTAAATCAAAGATTTGATCAATCAATTCTGAAGTATTGTAGATAGTTCACTCAACTTCTACCTCTATTCATTAACCAACTGAAAACTTTCCTTCAAATTTCTTGCTTTCCAAATATACAAATTGAAAAATTTTTATGTTTTTAAGGTGATTTTTTTGACAAAATTACCAAATCAATGAATGTAGTTAACATAAAATGCAACATAAGTGCATGATCAAAATGATGATGTGATTGGCAAACAAAATTACTCTTGAGATGCATATCAATTCATCCTAATTAAATAGCAACAACTTAGCAGCATCGCTACTTCATACTTCTTGTCAATTGACTCAACTCCACAACTTTAAGCACAACTATCCACCCCCAGCTTTAAGGACAACAAAGTTCACATTTCAACTCAAAGTAAAAGAAGCAAGAGGAGAGAAAGATAGAATGGAACTTCCTTAGAGTATTTTAGCTAATGTGACAATCATCTCATGGTGGTCATTTCTCTCTAGCCATGCTCATGTACCTAAAGTGTGTACAAATTTCACTCTAAACTTTAGCTCCATTAAGCACTTGTGCCAAACAAATAGGCACATCACAACCATTTATTCAAAAGGGAAAAAACATTAAAGGACTAACTTTGATGTAAAAATAAGCAAAATGAAATAAAAGCAGTGGTTTACCTCTTACCCAACGCTTGGTCTAACTAGTCCTCAGCCTAACTATTAACTTATCTATCAGGATCCCATGAGACTATGTCTCATTCCCAGGTTTTTATAACAAACAAGGGAAATTTTCTTCTCTTTCTCACTCCATGTCTTGTCATCTTTGCTATCTTAATCTTTATAAAAATAGGCTTTTGTTGTGGAGAAAATATGTAGATATGTACCAAATCAAACTCTTCAATACCTTATAAGATATTGGCACTCTAATTGTGGTTCCATTTCTTCAAACCAGTTGGTTGCCTCAATAATTAGAGAGAGATTCTTATGTTCAATCACTAGTTTTATCCCACCCTCTCTTATCTCCTTATCTGTCCCTACCTTAGCGATTGAATAGAAGGTCTCATCTTCAATTACCCATACCCATTCATCCTCTTCAATCATTTCCTCTCCTTTTAGGGTAAAATGAACAGTAGGGTTCTTTGTATCTCTAAGAAGCATTTAATTGGTGAAGAAACCTACTTCCACAACTCTCTTTTCCTTTGGTTTCTCATTCTTCTCATCATGCTTAACTTCTTTTTCATGGTTGTTTAGATCTGTTGTTACTCCCTGACACTCCTCCATTTCATCTCCTAACTTACCAGCATTAATGATCTCTCATTTGGAGTCATTGTCATGCTCAATATCCATTTCTCCTTCAAGACTAAGCTCTTGAATATCAACACTCCTAATCACTTGTTCTTCTTGAGGTTTGATTGATTGTAGTGGTTTAAGTGTTTTATTGTCTGTATATTGCTAGCTTCTATCTCTTCCGTTTGTTGAAGGATTTGGGCATATGCCTTAGGATATTAATGTCTACTCCCATATGCCAACTCTAGAATGGACTTCCTTTTAGGTTTTTCCTCTCTAGGGGGAGGGATGATTTAGGTAGAGTGTAAACTAAGCAAAAACTATTAGGATGGAAAGAACCATATTGTTCATAATGCTCTCTTGCTTTCTCCTCAATAGTCTTCACTTTTGGTTTCTCTCTTTCTTCATTTCCTTCATAATATGTGATTTGGGGGATAGAGTTTAGCATAAAGTATACAGGACAAGTCTCCCAATCTTACACTCATGAGTCTAATGCTTTCCTCCACATTTCTTACACATTATGAAAAATGAGTAGTTAGGAGTGGTATCTATATATCCTCCGTATGGAGCATTAGGAAAGTGAGTGGTTATGGTAGTATATGGTGAATTACTAGGATTTAACTCAAGACAATCAATGAGATCTTGTTCATCTCCACAGTGCGAACACATATTATGCATAAATCCCATTCTTCCTTTTGAAAACCACCAACACTTAAGACTACCAACAATACAATTCTCAACCCCAAAAATCTTATAATTCCAATACTACCAAAATACAATTCTTGTGAAGAAAGTTCCAGCAATATAAGAAAAAGATCTAAGTTTTATGATCTATTTAGCTCACATAATGCAATACAATTCAAAGATCTAAATTTTATCAACAAAATGATCGAAAGCTTTAATCTTTACTAGTAATTAAACTCAACAAGGCAAAAGCTATTACAAGAAATTAATCTCTTCAGCAAATTTGAATAAAGCTTCAAACTTTAAATCAAATTCTTTACCAATAAGCATGAATCAACCTTCTCAAATCGATTTTCAAAAACTGAGCCAACCAACAAGAACAACAAGCAATTATAACTAGAAGCTACAATTTACACTACACTATACTAATCTACACTAAGCTTAGTCTCAGAAAGGGTTCAAAATCTAATATTAGTTCATGTACCTTCTATTTTCCTTTACTTCCCTTGTAACAGTATCAAAAATTTGGTCTTACAATCACCTTCCACAATGTCACGCATAAATAGTAAATTTTCCCCTTCTCAAAATAAGGAAAATGTTACACAGTAAATTGAACCAACTTGCAATCTTTAGAAAATGTTTTATGGAATCCATTAAATGTTGGCAAGTGTACTAGTTGATTTATAGCATAAGGTAAGCACCAAGGTTGTATTTTTTGTTTTTTTTTTTGTAGAGAGGAAAAGTATAAAAGGTAGAGCTAAGTACTAAACTATATCGACCTTGTTCTAATCTAATCGATGCAAAAATGAGCAATTAAAATATGCAACTCAACTTAGATGATAGTAAGAAATTAAAACAAATTAAATTCAATTGTGATGACTCGCAACTATCGAGTGAAGTTCAGCAAACATTTAAAGTAGGGTTATGCTTCATTAATCATTTGAATTCATTATTGATATGTTTTAAAGATATTTGTGTTGATATCAAAATGGAGTTTAACTGCACTCACTAAGTTCACTCTACTTTTCTATTGTGACACCTATAATGTAACAGGAGCATTGCATTACCAACATTTTATCTACACTAATTGATACTTATTCAAGTCTTGTTACTATTTAAATAACTGTGTTAAAATTGATTTATCATCCCAACAAATTTAGTTCAATGTGAGTATAAGGATTGAAGTATAATTCTCAAGAATTACTTATCCAAATTAAGAATCTTAGGTTTTATTAGAGGTTTTTGAACTCTATTATGGTATCTAAACCCTATTAGGATAACAAAGGTAGAAGCTTGACATGTAGAAATAGCTACCTAGCTTGATATTAATCTAGCATTTGAGTTATATTTAATTGTTCCATACAACTAGCTAAACTTCTATATTTATACATAGTGCAATATCAATAAATCAATTATAATAATAAATTCGTCAAATTTCACACAACTCCAATATCACAAATTAGCTCATAATATCAATAATATACATAATAACAAAAGATATAATATTAAAAGCATATAATATAAACTTTAATATTAGGATATTCATAAGATGAGGGTTAAATAAAACCCAATGTTTGAGTACAAAAGTTCCAACCGCAAATATAGCACAAATCTAATGTTATCAGTGTCCCATACACCAACAAATTACCTAAACTACTAAAATCTACATGCTAAATAACAGAAAAATAAAAGAAAATAAAAAAAAGGAGACCCGAAGATCTGGAGCCGCGGTTACCAAAAATGAAAACAAAAGAAGAACAACAATGGAGAGGGAACAACATGCATATTCCCTGGCTTGTTTTCAATGGCAATAGCAATGGATAAGAAGGCTTCCACGTGCTAACATCCAACGGTGGAGGATTTTCATATGGAGATATGATTCGGTGGAGTTCGTACAATGTGAGCCCTCCCATGTAATGTCCTATTTCTAGGCGTAAATTGCAATTTGAAAGAGGATGGTGCAATCCTAAGTATATGGTTCCCGGTAAGCTCAATTGAAAAGAAGACGTTTCCTTCTGGTTGTCTCACACGTCAAATGCTACTTTTCTGCTGTCTTAAACTTGCCCTATAGTAATCAGTGATCGCAGTGATTTAGCACAGACGGTGAAGCACATTTTTGCATCGGTTTATTCGTGAAGCAGCAGTTTGGAATGAGAACATTGGTCGCAAGTCCTCTCACACGGCGAGGACTTAAGAGAACTCCTGTATGAAGAATTCGCCCGGGGAGAATAAGATTAACCAAAAGACAATAGCTCGGTTCGGCGGGAAGGGCAAGAAATCTCAGCGGTCCGCAGTCTTTAATAATGTAATCGGAGAGGAGGCCCGTGGTAGCCTTCATTTATTTTCGTTTTCCCAGACTTGCACCAAAAATTGATAGGAACTAGACCAATCAAGGTGTCCTACGTTGACCTCTTCAAATTATAAAGAGAGCAAATATGTCTCCTGGAAAAAAAAAAAAATGCATTCATGTAGTAAGAAAATTTCGAATCAAGCTCGACTCCTGCTTCTGCTTCTCATGTATTTTTGCGCTTGTAAAAAATTATGTGTATTTTCAGGTTTTGTACATCTTTCCAATCATAAGTACAATAGTTAATTATGAGAAAAATGACATTTATTTGAAATAAAGACATATCAGCTCAAAATAAGTTATTTAAATCTTAATTTTTATCATTTTTCAATATTTTATTATGTTGACCTATCAAATGTGTAATTTTTTAATTTTATACTAATAAATTAATGAAAACACTATAAATTACATAAAATTTGTACGCTTTTATTACGAGATATGTATGTAAAAATACATACTTATCAAATGGCAATACAAACTAACCCCAAAGCTCACATAATGTGTCTATGGTTTCTACTTCCCAAATGCTCCCAACACCCTAAGCAAACCCTAACTCTAAGAAATTCACTCCAAATTCTATCATTCATGATGCCACACATTACTTCTAAGAAGTGCAAATGAGGGAGGGACAGCTAAATGTTGTCAAAAAGGCAGCCGAGTGAGCTTTTCACTATGCATTTCCCCCTTGAATCCTACTACCAAAAGTATGGATAACTTTTTCCAAACGTAATCTAGATTATAGTCGGGAGTTTGATCTAGATTTTGTAGAAGAGATTTGTGTTGGGTTTTATGAAAATTTGGTAGATAATGGGATTACTTGGCTACTTATGATGTTGGATCACAAAGTGTATACACGATTAGTTCAAATTTTTTATTCAAACATTACGACAGGTAATGTTTACACTGATTTATGGGATCCCTGACACCATTGTTATAAATCTGCAAACGTTTGTAAATGGCATGGCTATTTCTATCAATCCTTTATTTTTTTTTTCCAACATTCTTTTAGTTGAGCATGGAGGGTTGAAAATGCCATACAAAGGACATTGGGATGGTAGCGGTGTTTGTCAAATGTTATATGGTGACCTAGAGAGAATGAATGGTGCTAATTGGCTAAGTATGATGCAGATTATGGGGATAAAGCATTTGACTGCCCTATATAACGATGGTTGTATATATGTAGAGGGTTTATGGCTAGTGGGATAAATCATAAGGGATCGAAAGATTAACATAAGATACTAGATTATCTGCAAGATTAAAAAGGCTTTGTCCCCTGAGAAAACGATACTGCCTTATTCAAGAGTTATTTCATATTATTTGAAGAAGGAAGGACTCATCCTCGATGGTGAGCCTACTTTTGAAAAAAGTCATGAGAGAATTGACAAGTCATTTCTTATAAGGGACCATTATCAAGAAGATGAGGAAGATAAATGGGATAGGCACCAACCCTTGGGCAATGAATAGCAAATGGATGATGAAGAGGATGATCATGAGGAGAGTGATATTGCACAACTAACGAAACAATTGGACAACCTAATTTGCAAGTAAATATCCTTGAGATGTTTGTTAGAGACATTATGGAAGAAGTTTGCTAAGTTAGGAAAAGAGGGATTATTTTATGGTAATTTTACTTGTCTGTCAACAGTTATATTTATACTGTTGATAGATTTTGGCCTTAACAAATTATCATACTCTTTACTATACTGTCAACAGTTAAGGGTCTACTAGTGATAGTTTTGGTGTAGCATGAAAATCTAACAAATCTTGTGTATGTTGGCAATTATAGGGTAAACTGCCAAGAGATTCTCACAATGGCACTTTTTTGTATTCTCTATATATTGTTAATAGTTAATGTCTATTATCAATAGTTTTGAACAGTACAATCATTATCCTTCATAGTAAAATGAGCTTTTTCTTACGGCAATATAGTCATCCTTAGGGATAAAGCTAGTATTTTAACATAGTAAAATATGGTTCCTTTATAGTAGATAAGCTTCCTTTATGATAAAGCTTGTATTTTAGTATAGTAAAATACGATCCTCCTTTATGGCATAGTAAGCTTTCTTTATGGTAAAGCTCGTATTTTAGTATGGTAAAATAGAGTTCCTTGATGGTAAAATGTTGTTCCTTTACGGTAAAGTAAGTATTATAGCATAGTAAAATAGGGTTCCTTTATAGTATAGTGGGCTTCTTCTACAGTAAAGCTTATATTTTAGCATAATAAAGTAAGGTTCTTTTGTGGTAAAATGAGCTCCCTTTATAGTAAAATAGGTTTTGTTTATGGTAATTTTACTTATCTATCGACAGTCATATTTATACTATCAACAAATTTAGCATAGACAAAATAATGCTTAACAATAAACTGTTGACAGTTTGCCCCATACCATCGATAGTTTAAGACAATAATGTGATAAGTAAAGTCTTTGATTCAAAAACAATAAACTAAGCTTTGAACATAGTAATTTGATATTGTAAAAATATATTCCTTTACAATAATTTTACTTCCAATATAGTAAAGTGTGAATTAGCATACTAAAGTGGTATTCCTTTATAGTAAAAGTTGCTTCAATTGTGGTAAATTTGGCTTCCTTTACTGTAAATTCATTTCTTATGCACATTAAGAATGAGTGAATATACATATGCCAAAAGTAAGAGTACAATTTATAAG
This sequence comes from Lumnitzera racemosa, assembly GCA_024138005.1. Taxonomy (NCBI): domain Eukaryota; kingdom Viridiplantae; phylum Streptophyta; class Magnoliopsida; order Myrtales; family Combretaceae; genus Lumnitzera; species Lumnitzera racemosa. The sequence goes on from JAMXBC010000005.1 coordinate 28,110,215, forward strand.
TACAGGCTTTCATTTTAATTATACAAAAAAAAAAATAGAAATTTTCTAAACATGCTATCATCATGCTATCTTCATAATGTTCTTTTAAATTTGTGTATAGTTTTAATGTCCTTTGTCCTCTTATAGTGAGTCTGCATTGTGATAATTTTACATTCCTTCCTTGTATTTAATTCAGCCTTTACGAGCTCTAAAACAATATCTAAACAATCCATGAAGGTCGCAATCTATGAAATAACATAAGCACATGCACTAAGAGAAGGTCATAGACAATGTTAGGGTTCAAAGGAAAATTAAAAGATAAAAAATACTAAAGCTCACACATTTCATTCTAGCTGTCCAACCTTCAACTTTCATATATTTGCAAATATATACAACACAACTAGACATACAATAGAGAAAACATGTTACTTACATTCTAACCCTGAATTATATTACATAAATGAGTACATAAGAAATAAAAGAATTACCTATCACCCATAGCTATTTAATTTGGCACTTGATCATTTATTTTAAGTAGCCAAATGGAAATCACTTTATTGAATTAATCGAAATCTTCGTCTGTAAAATCTTCTAGTCGGAATACATCATCTACAATTCTAACATGCCAAATTATCAACACCAAATAGTTATATTTAGATTTCAACTTAGGAAGCTTGCAATTTCCCCAAGAGTGGATGGTGTAACAACCTACCACTTTCTTCACTTTGTTAATCTTTTCGTCATTTAGTAATGTTTTCATTGTATCTTACCCCATGATCATCTCACGAGTCATTTGGATCTCAACCAAATACTAATGTTTATTTGATGGATTCATAGGTATGTACACCAGCATTGAATGATAGGCTCAACACTTACATTTCAAAAAATGTTATATGGAACAGTAAAGAAGAGTATGTACCCTCTCGCATTGGTTCGGTTTACTAAAAATGCTTTGTTAATATGTAAGATGTTATGAAAACTAATCGAATCCAATAGGCTTCAGGTAGTGACCTAACCCAAATGTCAAGTTTCGGGCTATATTAGAGACCTATTCTGTTTGGCTAATCTAAATCTACTCAACCAAGTCAAGACTACACAACTATTCCATGTCTACATGGCCATACTTGGGCACCTCAGCCACGTCAGGTTAGCTCAGCTACTACAAGTAAACTTGACTACGATAAGTTGGCTCAATCAACGAAGTTAGCCTAAGTCAAATCAGGTCTGCCCAGATCAGAGCTTCAAGATCCCTATTGGCTCTTCGACCCTAAACATTAGCCCTTTACTCGGATAACTCATTCAGCTATTTATTTTACGTATATTATTTAGATTTCTTATTTCTTGTATTTTTCTCAAATTGTCCTTATGTTTTATTTGTATTTACAGGAATGCCACTAAGGCATCCTTTTAGTTCTTTTTATTTACATGTTTACCATTATGTACAAATAGAACACATGTATAGAGTTTTAGGTAGACGTTAACATATTAATAAAAAACCCTTCAAACTTTTCTCTAAGAAAAATCTCATCTACCCACTTTTATCAATCCCTTTAATAAGGATTGTGGTGACTAACCATATCCCTTAACCGGTGCGTCATATCTAGCAAGTCGTAGGTCATGTAAGATCTTGTTAGTGAGTCATATCCAACTAGATAATTCACAGATTTTCTAAACCACCCCCCCCCCCCCCCCCCCCCCCCAAAAAATCATATTTTCTTTTTCTTGTCCGTTGCGATGCCTCTCTGTGTGTTCAACCCCAAAGATGCATCAGCTTTGTTGGTATCAAAGCATGGTTCCGAGAAGGAGTATATGAAGTTGAAGTGAAGTTTTTGGTTCCTTATTGCTATTAGTAGGTACTATGTCTTTTCTGTGGTTACTATAATGTATTGAAGGTGCTACTTTGAATGTAAAGGAAAGAAGTACGAGGATGGAGATCTAATTTTTAGGCTTGTTAGTATTCATATTCAAGAAATTGATTTCTCTATGTTTTAATATTTCACAATCAAAGTTGTTCACACCTAGAACCTTTGAGTGTCTTAGATTGGTTATAGGCATTCATTAGGGAAAAGTTCGACGGTTAGTGTTTTGAATTGAATTAATAATAGCTGGCTATTTTATATAAATATATATATATATATATAAAGAAAGAGCAAGTAATTAACTTATTCAAGCTATTGGGGTTTCTTGAAGTTTTTAGTGGGTACACTTATTATGTTGCATTGAAGGACATAAGCAATTGTAATTTCTTAGGCTCGCTTGAGACATTCAACCTAGAATTGTTAAGGGCATGTAGTATTAAATTTTGGGGGGTTTAAACAATATAACACAAATGACAAAATGCATTAAATTGTGATTGTACTTTAGGGTATCTATAGGTGTTCGATTTCTTGCATCCTCTACTCCAAATCTTGATTTAGGAGTTCATTTGTGGTTCGAAGACACCCCTTTTGGTGGTCAATTTGTGCTAGCAGTAGGTATGTGATTTTGGCTGTAATAATAACTGGAGTTTGTATTGGTGGTAGACTATAATTGTGTTAGATTGACTATCGAGAGCTGGCTATGTTGTTACAGCAGCCGCTATTGGGTGCATCGTTGACAAGTGCATATAGTGTTGAGCAGGTGTTTTTTTTGTGTCGTAAATTGTGCAACAGTACATGAAGTGGTGGCTACAAGTTGTTGTGTTTGTGTATGTATTGACTATGTATGATAAGTTATTAATGTAATGTTGTGCTCATACCTTGCTACCATATTCGAGCTTGTTCTATTGCATGTGAGAACCAAGCTATTGTTTTAGCCCAACCAAAGAGATTGCCTTGCTAAGTTGCTTACATAGCATTAGTCAAGTTGAATTACTTATGCTATCCTTGGTCTAATGCATCTTGTACAATGAATAAGAGAAGGAAGCTCTACCGTACTATCCTTATATTTGCTAAGCTAACTTGAAGTGGACTTGTGCCATTTTATTATGTATAAAGGTTGTACCGAATTATCTTTGATTTATGCCAAACTGCATGTATTATGTAGTGCTACTGAAGTGTATGTGTTAAGAAAGTATAAGATTTGTCGAGCTCCAACTTATGAAGACCAAAATTTAGATTTAGCTATGTCGAGCCCAAATTAGACATAAGCAAGCTGTTGCATCAAATAGTAGCTGTTGCCAAGCTGTTCTATTTAGTGCTCAAGTTGTCGCAATTGTTTTGTCTGAGCTAAACTTGTTACTTCGAGTAACTAAGATCCAACATGTCGAGCTATTTCATCGAGTAGAAAACTAAAGTGTTGCATGTTTCTTAACTACCAAGATGATTGTTGGGATGTGTATCGAACTGAATAGAATGGATCCGAACCGTTGACTATTTTTAGAAATTACTGAGCTATCCATGTTACATGTTGTAGAAATGTTGGTCGAATTGACTCAAGTTCGGGTTATTATATGTCTAGCATTGCTAAGCTTTGAACTTATTATACAAATTAGCTAAACTGCTTTACACCAAGATATATTGAGTTGCTTTGTTGCTTCTGTATACATGCTAAGCTACACTTGCAAGAGCCAAATTATGCTAAGTTAATCTGAGTCACATTGCTATTCAATTACTAAGCTATCTTAACTTGATCGAGCTGCACTGTTTTGATCATTAACTATTGAGCTTATTGTTTTGTATGTGTTCAATTGCCGAGCTAAAGTATTAAGAGTGCTGCTCTATGATGCACTACTGGCCAATGGTCTCATTACTTTCGCGTGCCTCCGAGGCCTCCAATCTCTCTCTTGATGAATTCTCTCTCAACAACCTACTAATGACGAGAAACTATGTATCAAAGAAAGGTGGTTGAACTCTTTGAGCTCCATACATTGTCATACATTAATTTGTACACTCAGTAGTGATGATGTTGACCATTCCCTTACCGAGGACCCTATGATGAGTACTCCGATGAACTGTTGCCGAGAATCTCTTACCGAGTGACGAGAGACTCACTTAAATAGCTTAGTAGTTTTCTTTCGGCATACCTTCATCTCTCTCATCTCAACCCCTTCAGTGCCATAACATTTTGACCTTTCCCACCTACTGTGCTTAGAGAATATTCGTACGGGACCAACGTTACACTGCCAGCTGTCCAACTCATTTGACATTTAATTACCTTTCCATTTGTGGTTTATTGTCCTTTTTACCCTTTTTGTATGTACTAGGAATCTCCTTTTTGTAAATACTTTATTATAATTTTTTTACTTATAATGTTGTCTTAGAGACTTACTATAAATAGTCCTTTTCTCTTATAAGTCGGAGATAACTTACGTCTTAATATAGAATACTTTATTCTTATGAGACAATCCTCTCCAAGTCCATATTTCCTATACTCTTATCTAATCTTACCGAGTAGCTTAAGATTAGTGGTGGGTAGACCTTGACATCAACTTGTGCGTCATATCAAGTATGATGTCAAGTCGTGTTGTGTTCATTGGTGAGTTATATCCTCTAAGCAGTTTCACGTCAATTACTCTTGTTCGATTGTAGACCCTTTTCCTTTAATTTTCTTTGATATCTTGAAGGACCCATTCAGTTCAATTTCATCTTGGTAAGTTCTAGTGATAACTGAGCTCTTAGGCACACCACCCTATGAGTAAACCAAAGGTACCAAGCTATTATCTGTAATAAAATACCAAGTTATTCGTCATTTGCCGAGCAGTATGAAACTTGTGCATCCATGCTACTATGTCTTAAGTGTGAAACTGAATTGTTTGATTGAGAATAGATGTCGAGCTACTTATTATGTGTCGAGAGAACTAAAGTGCTAAGCTAAACTTAGTATCTTTACAACTACCAAGCTGATTAGAAATTGTTGTCATATTGAACTGTTAGTCCTAGAGTTGCCAAACTAGCTACCATCCAATCTTAAAGGCTGAGCTACTACAAAAAGACATAACTCTTGTAAGAAGCCGAGCTAACTTAGTCAAAGAAGAAGTAGACTAAGCTAACTAAGCTACTATATGTATAGTTGGAGTTAGACAGCAGTCGAGCTATCATGTGCATGAGTATTCTATCTTTTCAAATTGCCGATTTGAATTTTACAATATGTGAAACGAGCCCAATTTTTGCAATGCAAAAGGGAATAAATTTTTCATTTAAGGAAGATTTGAATGGGGTATTACACTAATTCGAGTTACTCACTATCCTACAAACTTTATCTCTAAAATTGTTATTAGAAGATTAGGTTATGAAACTATTGACCACTTAAATTTGTATGAATTTGTTTATAAAGATGAAGCGATTTGAGTGATGAAGCAAGAAAGAGTAGCCTTCTCCATTGGCTAATTTCAAGATGAAGTCTTATTTGATGTTTCTGACATGAAAGATTGTTACATGCGTTTAGGTTCTCGATGGAAGATGAGTTATGACATAAGCTATGCACCTTTAAAGAATACTTATTCTATGACAAAGACCGAGTTGTGCTCCATCCTATCTCCCCAACTAATCTTGAAGATGATTTAAAAATTATAAGGACTTCCATAGAGAGATGGAGGGCCGAAAAGAAAATTTTCGAAGAAGCCATCAAAGAGGAAGAGGAAGTCAATGAAGGAGTTGTGACACCTTCCATAGTGACCAAAGAAGAAACTAGTTGTGAGGAAGTGAATGAGGTAATAATTGCCAAAAATGAAGTACTTAAGGTTGAGCAGAAATTTGAGATCCTACGAGTTCAAGTCCCTTAAGCTCATTTCCCATTTAATCCTAAGGTTATGTTATTCCCTATGATTGACAATTACTGAAACTACTTAAGGGTAATTGAAAGGATACATGATGAATGGAAGGAAGGGTGTTTGATGAAGAGCTTAGTTAACCATGCTCAAAATGAAAGGAAAGAGCGCTAAATTGTGTTTACTTTGATCATTGAGTTGAGATATTGCAGTTTATTTTTATTTTGCTCTTGTAGATTTATATTTGATCCAAGTGGAAGTTGAAGTAGTTAGTTGCCAAGTTTTAAGATGAAACTTCTTCAAGAGGGGGGTGATGATAAGTTTCGAGGTACCGACCCAGCCTAAATATCAAGTTTCACGCTATATTGGAGACCTGTTTTATTCAACCAATCTAGATCTGTTTGGCCATGTCAGGACTACATAGATATTCCATGTCTATTCGGCCATACCTAAACACCTTGGCCATGTTAGGTCAGCTCAGCCACTCCAAGTCAGCTCAACCACGATAGGTCGACTCAATCAACTAGGTCGACCCTAGTTAACTCAAGTCCCCTATAGTAGAGCTTCAAGATCCCCATTGGCTCTTCAACCCCAAACATTAGCCCTTTACTCAAATATCTCATTCAGTTATTTATTTTACTTATGTTGTTCGGATTTCCTATTTCTTATATTTTTCTTAAATCATCCTTATGTTTTATTTATATTTACAAGAGTGCCACTAAGGTATCCTTTTGGTCCTTTTGTTTACAAGTTTCTCATTATATATAAATAGAACACATATATAGGCTTTAAGTAAACTTTGACATATTAATGAAAAACCTTTGAGATTTTTCTTTTGGAAAAATCTCTTCTACCTACTCTTATCAATCGCTTTAGCAAAAATTATGGAAAGTAACCTTATCACTTGGATCGGTATGTCACATCCGGCGAGTCGTAGGCTAGGTAGGATCTTGTTGGTACGTCATATCAACTAGATAGCTTATGGTTTTGCTAAACCCCCCATTTGATTTTCTTTTTCTTATTTGTTGTGGTAGCTCTCCATGTGTTTGACCTTAGAGACACATTAGGATCAATCTTTCCTAAGAAAAAAAAATACCTATGTCTAGTGTTAAAAGTCCATTCATTAGGAAACGTTCAATGAAATACTAATCATATAATGAAGTACTAAGCTATTATTGCAAAAGTGCAAGGAAAAAGACCATATCTTCCATCTAGTGTCATCCCTCTTTTCTGAATGGACCTAGATTCTAATCATCAAGTTAGTAACCTCATTACACAACTACCTAAATGGTTTTAAGTAATTAAGCTCCTTAAGTAATGTTATGAAATGACATTCAGATTGAACCAATGTTTCACTACACATGGCGGAAACATATGTTAAAGCATGTCAATCTCATGGGAAGCTTAAAACTGTATATGTTATGGTCATTGTGTTTACTCTAATCTCTATCTAGTATCAAAAACATAATTAAGTATACATACGTCATCATGTGGCATTGAAATCCAATAACCCTCTTCACTCTTTCTTATATTCTTCCTAATGAATAGAATTACATGTAAAAGAATAAGTAAATTTAAAAAATATATCACATTAGAGAGAGAAAAAAAAAAGAAGAAAAAAACTACATATCAAGTATTAATTGATGCTTAATGTAGTATGTTTTTTTTTCCTTGTCCATCATCACTGTGTTTAGGTAAGGAGACACTTGGTATCGAGAATGCCTCTTCTCTTCCTAGATTTCTCTAGGTTGTGCAAGGAAGTTAGTATGACTTGGACTTTCTGATGACATGATGACAATATCTTTCTGCTAGCCTTGCACAACATTATATTTAACCTCATCCTAAAACTTAAAAAAATAAATAAATAAATCAACTCCAACATAAAAAAACAAAGATTTGACTCAAATTTGTTTTAGATAATTCAAGCAATAAATACATAAAAGGATAGATAAATGATTACCCATGGCTGTTTATGATCATTCTCATCACAATTAAGTGGCACCTCTTGCAAAAGCTAAACATTAATGCATCCATCATCATTCAAGTTCGAGTCTTGGTGAGGTGTGGAATCTTTGCCCAAGTTGTTAGTCTTCTCTTCCACATTGGTTAAATCTTTGCATGCCTTCTTGGATTGAAAAATAGTATTCAACTCCATCAACTACTTCTACGTGGATGTTAGAAATGGGGTATCTCCTCTTGTAAATTTTTCATCTTCTTATTTCAGTTATTTTTGTCGCTTCATGATAGCATCTAGTTTCTCCTCCAACACCTACAAAAGTAACATTACCATTAGACATAAATAAGTTAAGTATATAACCTAGTTGACAACTATAATAAGAAGGGAAAGTGAGACCTTAAGCTTTGATTTCCCTTAGGCAAACAATCTTTCTTCAAATAATGCTTTTGGAAGACTCCACATAACTACCTATTAAATAAAATAAAGATTAACATGGCATGAATGACTCTAAACCATTCACAAATAAAGCCTAGTAATAAAACTAGAATAGCTTATCGTTTCTCTTGGGTCCTTGTTAAACTTTTGTATGAATTTCCTCACTCTATCTTTAGTCCATGTCTTTAACTAAGGTATTTCTTGCATCGAGCTATTTTCCACTACATAGCTTGTTGAACACTTGTTTATAAAACATTGCTAAAGAGAATACAACATGAAAAATTATAACCAATTAGATACATAACATTGGGCAACATGGTATATTTAACAACGGTATTATTATTGAATAATATATTACTAAATGTCAATAAAGGTTTTAAGGATTAAACATGTACCATAAGGAATAGAATACAACCTAACATATAACTCTGATAGTTAATATAATTCTTCTACATACTGTCTTGCATTTTTTGAAGATCATACTTTACCCCATTAAATTGTGGTAGCTTACTAGGATCCACCACCACTCCAAATATTCCCTCATAACTATTAAACCGAATTGAGGGGCAAGTAATTCACCAAGTACCCATGCCATAAATAACTACTTGAATTTGTCATTAGCAATTTTAGCTTTTTTCAAATTTTGCTTGATGGCAATTAGCTTAACATCATCCTTTAACCCAAAGCTACTCCTCACACTAGCCAATACCTCATATGTAGTATGTAGAGATACATCTTCTCCATGACTGCTTAAGCTGAGAACATTCTCCACATCTTTAGGAGTAATTTGAAGCCTTGTTCCATTTATGTCCAGAACATAACTGTCAAGCTCAAAATTCTCGAGTCGCTATAAATACAAGTCTCTATCCATTTTACTACAGTTTAAGTATAGAAGGCTACCAAACCCTACCTCACTCATAATATGTTTTTTCACATCACTAAAAGACGGAATTACATCTACTACATGTTTATGATGGTATCTTATCTTGTATTGCAAAGAATAAATAATCTAAATTAAGTATTAGAAAAAAAAATTCCAAGTTAGTCATTTTGAATATCTATCTAATCTTACTAGCCTCACTACACCCTTAGATTTTACCTTCTGACTCTTATACTCCATTGAGCTATGTCTTTGCTTTTCTTTGTCTTCCCTCCTTACATCAAGAGGAATAGCACACTAGTTTTCAACTCCTCTAGCAAGTGTTTGAAAATTTAAAAAAAAAAAAAAACAAAAAAGCAAACATCATGATATAAAAATTACCACAAAACTATCTTAAGTTGTCAAGCTCTCTAAAATATGACCTCCATAACCTACCCCTTAAGTGGCTATTCATCTAACTTTAACTTCTTACTCTCATCTTAACCATTTAAGGATAAACCGAGACAACAAATGCATTATATTCCAATAACTATAGAAATATAAACAAAACAATTAAAAATAAATGAAGGACTTCTGGAGTCATACAAGCAATGCATGTATGATATCATTGGGTACTTCATCTTACTCCAAAAAAGTCATGAATCTAAAATATGTAATAACACAATTATTAAAAGCAAGTATCAACACAATCATAGAAAGTAAACACTTATGTGCTATATAAAATTGTCGACAAATGTCATTACACTATCGATAGAGATTGGCTTTGTCTTTAATAAAACAAACAAAATCATTGAAGGTTATAATGGAATATCCACAATGCTTCAGAACAAAGAAGCCCTTACCATTGTATCTATTGATAGAGAAGTCCAACTATCGACATATCATGTGGTAGGGCTTCTGTTCTAAAGAACTCTTGACAGTCTAGTGCAACTATTAATGATTGTGTCGAGACATAACACCCCCTTGTAAGTTCGTGTCGATAGAGCCATCTTATTGTCAATAGTAAATCAAATTCATAAAATTCATCCCCAACCCTATACCCCATCCTACCCCGCCCCACCCCTTCTAAAAAAAAGAACGAAATATTAGATCCATAAGAAAATTTGAAAACCCTAATTTGCTAAAGTAAAGTAAAAAAATGTAAAGTAAACAACTGAATCAAGGATCCAATGCAACCTTGATCTATAGCAGACATGAATAATACACATGAAAACCTAACAATTATTATCGAAAGTTGATTCAAAACATTAAAACCTTAGAACTCAACAAAAAAAAAAGGAAATTTCATAAAATAAGTAATAAAAAATGGTGAAAAAAATACTCGAATGAATTGTAGAGCGATTATGTTGTTCAAGAACACAAGAAATTGATTATATTATGCTCGAGTCATTTTTACTATTAAACACTTTCTTCTTACTTTAAGAGAGTAAAAGCATGAAACTATTTATGTTTTTGAATTTTTTATGATATTTAATTTGTTATTTTTTTATTCATAAAACCTATTAAATTGCTGTTTAAGTTACAAAGCTAAGCTATTTTAATTAAATAGATGGTATAGATTTAGTTTTAGTAAATGAATTATTTAGATTGGCCAGCTATATGATGACATTTTTCGCTAGTATTATCATAGAAACCCCTAAGAGACGACTTAAGAATTGAGATTCTAAAACACAATTAATAAATTAGTTACGTTATAAAATTGAAAATTTCTAAATACGAACCTATTTAAACGTACATGCAAAGCATGATAAACTAATAACTTGCTAACCCTAAATAAAACCACCAAAATAATAACAAAAAGTACATTTTACGTTTATGGGAGTTCTTGTCTCGTTCTTCAAGAGGCAAATCAAATGAAGGAAGGAGAAGAGAACTAATGGAGTACTTTATAGGTGAATGGGTAACCCTATCGTACAAGGAACGTACCCAAACCTTGCTAAACTAAGTAGGTATTTAAGGCCATAAAGTAAGTTTTATGTAGTAATTTTTTTGAATTTGTTCTTATAAGGTAATGTATGAGTAAGAAGTTAAGGTACCCTTTTATCTATCATGGAACATGTACTTTAAGCGTACAAGGTATAGGTTCCAAAATCCCTACTCCATAATAGTAATTAAACAAAATCAATAAATAAAGATACCATCTCATTAAAATAAATTAATGTCCAACCTATCAGAAACACTAAACTAAATACTTGTTAGTTCCTTCCCTTCCATCTTTTGTCTTTAATCTTTACTTCATTGTCATTTTTTTCTACTTTTTCTCCTTTACTAAATTAATTATTTGGTAAAGTTTGAAATAAGGTATCAAACCTAATTTTTTGGTTTTCATATTTTCCTCATTCCAACTAATATTAAACTCCAACCCATTTAATATTAATCCTTAATCAAGGACTAAGGAAAATTCTTTTTATATTTTCTTTTTGAAAATCACTTGGAGTCAACAGTTGATTGTGATGAGGAAAAGAATTAAGTTGTAACCAATGAGATAGATTAATTACGATTTAACTATTGATTTTTGATAAAATTAATTTTAAAAATAAAACTAGAGATTTTTCGATACAGGGGTTACTTTATTAAATCCTAATTAGTACTACTTTTAATTTTCTGAAGTTAGGTTTAATTTTGAAAAAATTTCCCTTCTTAAAAAAAAGTTTATTTATGAATAAAATTACATGTACTTGGAAAAATAGGGATTTAAATACAATTTACAAAAAAATAGAAAAATAAAAATTTTACATATTTGAAGTCACCCTAGAGGTGCTTACATATTCTCTAGTTGAGAACAGACTTTTGTAGATTAATTCAAAAACTTTAGTATGTTAGTTTATTTTAATTTTGAAAATTTACTAAATTTACGTTTTTTAGCAATTTGGTTTCATTTAAAGAAAATTCTAAAGGGTCCTAAGTTTTTTTTTTTTCCTTGAAAATCCTAGAAAAAGGTCAATAAAAAAAAATTTCCAAAGTGATAAAACACAATTTTTTCATCATTTTTATTAGAATACTCCTTTTCCCTTTTTTTTTATTTTATTCCATACCTATTTTAAAAAATAATAAAAATGAAGTAAAAGAAAGGGAAGAGCCTGTAGACCTGAAGGTAGGTAAGGGTACGGGTAGGATTCGGATTTGGATTCGGGTCCGAGTCAGTTAACAAAATTAGGTAACCAAGAGGAACAAACTCCAACGTTGGGGTAGTTAGATTTTAGACGACATGGGCACCAAAATGAGTGGGAAAGGGGACTTTCGTGTGTTTTTTATTGGACTAAAGGGGCCAAGGTGGGGGGGTTAGGAACAATGCCATAGTTTATTAGAGTGGTTTGGTGGTTTTCCTAAGCTGAAGGTAGTGAAGGTGTTTAAGTCGTAATGGCTGTAACAACTAGAGTTGGAAGACGTGTTTGGGTAGAGGTTTCGAAGGGTAGTGAACACAACTACATATTCACTTTGGCTCATGGTGATGGCTCTATTGGTGTATTGACATTATGGTATGGTCGTTGTAGTAGGTTATGCTTGGTATGTCTTGTGTCATCGACGATGGTTGGGTTGGTCGTGTATATAGTTGGCAACGAAGATGAGGAGCTAAATTCGATTATAATATATTGCCTGGGACTGCTGTTTAAGAATACGGGTGGACTCTTTAGTGTTGGGTTCACCTATGATTAGGTTTAGGTATGAAGAGGATAGTTAGTTGCTATGGGCTATTGTATGTAAGAGAGAGCAGTACTGTGTTGGTTGGGGTTGTTGATGTGTGTAAGTGGTAGTTGCTGCAGTAGCTTGTTGTTTGTAGATGAAAGATCGTATAGCTACTGTGTTGGGTTAAGTCAAGGTAATGGCACTGTTGTTGGTCGAAGATGTAGCGAATAAGTGAGATCAAGTGGTGGTTGTAGAACATTAGGGGGGTAGGGGTGGGGGTAATGGTGGTTATTGGATTGTGCATCGTATACAATGTTGTTTGGCAATGGTGCAACTGTATATTTCAATGTGGATGATTGGTCAAAGTTATATTGAAGGATTAACGTCTGAATCTTGTAAATCCTTCTTGATCATCTCAAATCTCCTAGATAAGATTCAACCTAGATTTGAATCATTTACAAATCTTTGTTTTATTGGATTTAATAATAATATAATTAGATTTGTGATTTTTGTCAATCATTTAGCCATGATTTTATTAAATCCATTTAAAACAATAAGATTTGATAAGATTTATAGTTTGATTCGGTTCCCATATACTCAACTGATTTTCCCTCTCTTTCCACATGTTTCTTAGAAGAATTTAGTGAAGAGGATGATGCTAACGCGGCATTACATTAGCCATGCTTCCCAACAAAACACCACCAAGTCTCCTGATAGATACATGGCAGAACGATTCATGACACTTGGCAGTTTGGGGATTAAAAAAACAAAAGGTACAATTGCACCTCACAAGAATCGAACCTATGAACTCTTACTCTTTTTCATTACTAAGACCAAGTATATTCCCAAATGGGTTATTGACCCATGCCTTGATTTATATTGCAAGCAAATTGTATGTAAGGAGTAAATTTAGCTAGTTTGAATTTTAAATTTATCCTAAACCTAATCTACCATAAATTAAAATAGAAAAGCAAACCCAATATGAACCTTATTATTTCTAAAAACTATCTTAAAACTTTAACTCTATATGTTTTTTCTAAAATTTTTTATTTTGTGTTTTTTTTTAATTTTCTATCCTTTTGTGCTTTTTCTAATTTTTCAATTTTTTTTTTAGTTTTTCAATTTTTTTTATTAGGACCCTTTTCTTTATTCTCAAAATATTACAAGAAAGTAAAAATAAGGTGTCTACGTAAGAGAATTTAAGTTCTTACTTTCTACTTTTTATGCCACCTACAAGCCATAAGATACATTCATTACTTGTTTTCTATAGTAAAATAGTTTCTTTTTTTTTTTCTTTATGTTTGACCAAAGTTTTAGTATTATTACTAGAATAAAATCTAATTAATCTAATTTTCTTATAGTATAGGAATATTATTTTACTGATATATGTACCTTGAGGAAGAAAAATATTTTAATTTGAATTTATATTTTGTTCCATTTTCCATGTTATGTCTTTATCTTCCTATGTTTAATTATTTGATCCTATATCATTGCCATATCCATAATTATTGACTTATATAATCTTATGAATCTTTTATTCATGTTTTCATAAATTCTATAAATCTCGAATTAGGTAAGATGTTTACTGCTTTCATTTTTAAGACGGTGTGTTATTCTCTTAAATATCTCTATAATGTGATTATTACAAAATGAAATTTTTATTTACATAAAAAATGTTTTATATAACACTTTTCTAAATTCATCTATAATAATAAAGGTTAAAGAACCATTTAAGAAAAAAAATTAGTTAGACATAAACTTTAATGGACTCTATTTATTGGTGTCATTTGAAAAAATGGCTAAATTTAGTAACTACTTTTGAAAAAAAAAATTAGGTTTGTTTTATGTTTTGAAAAAAAATAGCCATATTGAAATTTATAAATGAATAGAAAAAAATCTATAAGTTACCCTATACAATCTATAGGAAACCCTATACCTTGTACAATATATAGTATACGGGTATGGAGTAGTTCCAAGATACCTTAAGGTAGAGTGTGGTAGCAAAGCTTTGAAACTTGTACCTATATAGTATGGTACCAGCAGAACCCTATGCTCACTCACTCATAGTGCACTTTGAACCTAAGCTAATATCCTTCTTTCAAATATGTTTTAAAGTCTAAAGAATCAAATAACAATTTATTTTTACCCGAAAAAGATAAACAATTTAGTGGTTTTTTTTTTTTTTAGTATTGTTTATGGAGACTCATATGCCAGTACCTTTAATTGGATAAATATTTGGTACATACTTATCATATAGTATCCTACTAAGATACATACATATATATTTATATAAAGATACTTATATGCTTTGCACATCACTTGTCTCACATATACATATAATGTTATTTTAATTTTTTTTTATTTTCTTTGTTTACTACCTTCGGTGTATTATGGGGCTATTGTCTATCTTGTACAAGATGCCACGTATTCTTATACTTATGTAAAGCAAGTCAAATAAGTATAAACTTCCAACGAGGGAATTGTATAACTTTGATCCTTTAAACTTATACATACTGTTGTTCTTTCACGTATTGATTATATTATCATATTCATTTGTAATTTTAAAAAATTTTGAAATGATAAATCGAGATATAAAGAAAATAATAATTGACCTTCACACAAGGTAGATGATACATAAATAGTCAGATATGCCTAATTGTCTGAGTCTTCTGGGGAAGTATCCAACGTTATTATATACATGTATAATATTATGGTACATTTTTGCAAGTATATTATCATGTTGTTGGTTAAATATAAATTAAATTATTTTGCATTTATGTGAACAGGTATAGGATATCTTATATGATCAGATGGTTTATAAATAGATATAGATTTTGCATTATTGCCACATACAGAAAAGTGTATATATATATATATATATATATATATATATATATATATATAAGTCAAATAAAGGCTAACTGCATGCAGTTTTTCCGTTTGTGTATATGAATACTATGACACTATCTTTGCTGCATGTTACTATTTTCAAGCTCTTAGTTGCATTGGATGAAAAACAATAGTTCATTACAATTAGATATATTCATTGTCACCATGTCATTCTAATATAGAGTGGATATTACGGAATAAAATTCCCGAGATTCGATTGAGTTTTAGAGGTTTAAAATCATTGAAGAATTAAATTTAGTAAAACTTCATATGAATAACGTTGAATTTTACAC
This sequence comes from Lumnitzera racemosa, assembly GCA_024138005.1. Taxonomy (NCBI): domain Eukaryota; kingdom Viridiplantae; phylum Streptophyta; class Magnoliopsida; order Myrtales; family Combretaceae; genus Lumnitzera; species Lumnitzera racemosa. Next base: position 28,125,961 of record JAMXBC010000005.1, read on the forward strand.
CATTTCCTGTTAGGATTACCGCTAAATATAGAAAGTTCTATTAAAAAAAAAATTTCTTTATAAATGATGAATAGAAACATAAAATTTCAAAACCCAAAACCTTATCAAACATACATTTCTCATTAATTCCTTCCTTAGAAACGATGTCAATGAGAGGAAACCTGATTTTCATGGCCTTCATGTTTAGCATGACAAGCTTACATATTATAATTCGCTCACCTTTGAAGAATTATGAGGAGAGCGAATATTTTGTTGCTGCAATCCATATGGCTCTATGCAGTTGCATAGGGTACAGTTTCTATGTACTAAGGGTTGAGTAATAGGTGTGGTTGCTCATTCCAAGCAAACTATTTCGTAAAAAATAGTCACAGTCAAAATAATTTGTTAAATACTAGTGCTAAATCGTATTTTTAAGATACGATTTATTTATTTGCATTGTGTGCGGCTACTTGACTATATGTTGTGAAGAAATCACATTGTTGTTATGCAATTTGAAAATCACATTTTGATAACGTGTTTTTCAAATGTCAAATTCCATCATTTGAACATGAAGTCTACGTCTTTGTCCGTAGTTAAGGAAGATGATGCTTTTGGCTGCGATAAACATTATGGTGCCAAAAAAAAAAAAAGATAATTGACATTCAAGCTTTTGTAAATGGCAACTTGATATTGTGATTTGTAGATCACACTTTGATGTTGCGATTTTTAAATCGCTTTCTTCTTATATGAATTCTTTGTATTTCGGTTTCAAATTTTGGTGAGAATTTAGGAAAACCTAAATCATATCTTCTAAATGCGATTTAGTAAATACTCTTGTAATTAGTCTGAGTGTGATTCTTTGTTACAAAATAGTTTGCCCATAAGGGGAAAATTTACCTTTTTCTCAATGTTACTGAGAGGCAGCTGAGTCAGGGTACCCTAATCCAGATGTTTTTCATGTTAATTTCTAGTTGGTAGGGAACGCGACTCAATTTATCAAAGTTTAATGCACCCATCGGCTATAAAATTTGTATTGATGCTTTATTTTCACTGGTTGCAGCAGTTATGGTTTGGGGATATGTGAAGATGTAAATCCCTATCTAAGAATATTCAATGTAATAAAATAAACAGGCATATTTAATTCATTATCCAATATAAATTTTATATTATTTTTTTATGAGCAAATAACAATCAGTCCACGTGTGGTTCCTCCAATTTTCGAGCTCTTACATTTAAGATTTTGAACTATATTCTTTTTTCTCCATTCAACTTAGTACTAGAGTTAGTTTATATCGCTTAAGTAATCAGTAATATTGGTTGAAGATAAATCATCTGAAGCGGGAATTATGGTAATGTGTACCATATAATTATAGATCTAGCAATGTTTATTAAAATTTATTATAATTACATATAAAAACAATAGGTATATATCAACGTTACTCTATTTATCAAAGCCAATCACAAAGTAGCTCAAAACATTTCTTTTTGCAATTTGGTAACCTATAAATAATTAGTAGTAATATAATTATGTGTATAAGAAGATACCAATATTTAATTTGCTACTATTCCTAGAGAATTGGAGCCCCTGGAGCTTTTTTCCAATCTTATCTTTGTGTTTCATTATCAAACGTGATTCATCACCACCAAATTCCTATGGCACCTTATGGTTTATAACAACATTAATAATATAAGGACAACATAGATGATTAACCATTTTACCTAACCACTTAGCAACTTTGTTTGTTCTACATAAGTGGATAATTATCTAGCATAACTATAGAGCTAGTAAATACATTATTAAATCAATCCAAGCTATAGAAAAAAACAAATAGATAACTAAAGCATAGCAATATACATCGACAAGTTATAGTAGTACATATATGTACACTAAATACTATCAATATTCACATGATCTAAAAGATAACGAAAATAATAAATATACACTATATTATTTTAGATGCAAAAGTAGGTTTTAGTGGACATTTGATTCATTTGTAATTTTATAAAACAATATCCTTAGAGTACATAATATTGATAATTATAGCTAGCCAACCAGGATAAGGAAGTCACCGAGTTCACCCAAGTACCGAGTCAATCCAAAGGGTAGATGTTTAAGTCAAGTAGAAGGGCAGACCTAATAATAATATATCGACTCGAACTTATGAGAAAGGGTAAGGATCTGATAGTAAAGTGAGTCAAATCAAGTGCTTCAAGTGTTAAGGTTTCGAACATATGGCCACTCAGTGCCCAAACTAAAGAACTATAATCATCAAGGGAGATGTCCCGAAGCTAGAAGTAGAGAGTACCGATGAAGAACATGAGGAGGAGAGTACTGTTGAGAAAGAAATTTCTTAGGAAAATGAACTCATTGAAGAGGATGTGTTTGCTAATGACTTGGATCAGTTGATCATAGTTATTCGATACACAATGAACATGGAACCCTCATGCAAGGAGGGGTAGAGAGAGAATTTGTTTCATACTACCTAAAAGGTGTATGATTAGGTATGTAGCCTTATTGTGGATAGCAGTAGTTGCACTAATGCGGCATCAATCAATCTTATTACAAAATTGAAGTCACTAACTATTACACATCCAAGGTCGTACAAGTTGCACTAGTTAAGTGAGAATAGAGCATTACATGTTACTTGGCAAGTTCTACTACCGATCACTATCGGAAATTATTCTGACTAAACTCTCTGCGACATATTGCTTATGAGTGCTTCCCACATGTTACTAGGTAAATCGTGGCTGTTTATAGGAAAGTTATCCATAATGGATACCAAAACATGTATACATTCGAGAAAGATTGCAAGAAGATCATGCTGAACTTGATCCTACCAAGTGAAGTTAATACACTATAAGCTAAACTTGCTTGTGAATCAAAGAAGGCTTTAATGTTAGTAGAGCCAAGCTCTAAGAGGCCCTTAAAGTTGGTACACCGACCCTTATGTTAGTCAAGAAACAATTAAAATTAAAGGAGCAGGGTAAACCACCCTAAGAAGTAAAAGAGTTGTTAGATGAGTAACACAATATATTCCTAAAACAATTACCCAAAGGACTACCCCCTATCTAAGGTATCAAACATTTCATTGACTTAATATCCGATACTGTCCTACTGAATAAGCTAGCCTATCGGATAAGTGCTAAACAGCTTCTAAGCTCCAATAGCAAGTCAATAAATTACTAGAGAGAGGGTATGCTAGGGAAAGTCTCAGCCCTTGCGTTGCACCAACGCTTCTAGTATTGAAAAAATGATAGAACTTAGCAAATGTGTATTAATAGCCAAGTCGTGAACAAGATCACAATCAAATACAGGTATCCAATCCTGAGATTAGAAGACATGTTGGATGAATTGAGTAGAGCTAAGATCTTTAACAAGATTAATCTGAAGTCTGGCTACCATCAAATTTGCATGAGGCTGGAAGATGAGTGAAAAACCTAATTCAAAACTCGACATGAACTTTATCAGTGGATGGTCATGCCATTCGGCTTGTCGAATGCCCCAAGCACTTTCATGAGACTAATGAACCATGTGTTAAGAGGTCTAATGGGGAAGTATGTTGTAGTATATTTTGACGATATCTTTGTATATAGTACTGACATGCTGAGTCATTGTGAATATCTCTGAGCCGTACTGAATATCTTCCATATTGAGAAATTATTCGCAACCTTAAGAAGTGTTGTTTTTGCTAAGAGAATATGGTATTCTTAGGCAACATAATAAGTGGAGGAGGCTTTTAAATGGACGACGAGAAGATCCAAGCAATCATCGAGTGGCTAACCCCTACTACTTATGTTGACATGAGATGTTTCCATGGACTAGTTTCATTCTTTAAAAGATTCATCAGGAATTTCAATACCCTCGCTGCACCACTTATTGAGTTAATAAAGAAGAACATCGACTTCTGATGGGGTAAAAAGGAGGAGAGAAGTTTTTTTGAGATAAAAGAAAGGTTGACCTCTACCCCTATACTTGTTCTACATGACTTTAAGAAAATATTTGAGTTACAATGTAACATGTTAGGCATTGGAATAGGCATTATCCTAATGTAGGAAGGCCGACTAATTGCTTACCACAGCAAGAAGCTCAAAAGACCTCAACTAAACTACTTTATATATGACAAGGAACTCTTAGCATTGATTTGAGCACTATAAGTATGGCAGCATTATCTATTGCCTAGAGAATTTCTTATCTACGCTAACCATGAGTCTCTAAGGTACCTCCGAAGTCAAACCACGTTGTTGAAGTAGTAGGTGAGATAGGTTGAATTCTTTAAAGGATTCAATTTTTTGATAAAATACAAGCACAGAAAGAGCAACGTAGTTGTAGATGCTCTTTCAAGGAAACATGCGCTTTTAACTGAACTGTAAACCAAGCTGTTTAGGTTTGCGAGTGTTAAAGAGCAATATTCTGAGGATCCATACTTTGTGGCCATACTTACGGGTTATGTCAATAGAAGGACAGTGGATTAGTACTTACGGGTTATGTCAATAGAAGGACAGTGGATTAGTACTTACGGGTTATGTCAATAGAAGGCCATACTTATATGGAAGAGGGATACTTGTTTCAAGGAGGGAAATTATGCACGTCAACCTATTCACTTTGGGAGCTGTTGATTAGGGAAACCCACAGTGGAGGACTATTTAGACATTTTAGGAAGAAAAGGATATATAAATTGTTATGTGGTCGATTCTTTTAGCTAAGAATGAGGTGAAATGTGCGTAGAATTGTTGAAAGTTATGCCGTGTGCAAGAAAGCCAAATGTTGAGCCGAGCAAGGGAAAGCAATACCTTTGCCTGTTCCGACGAAACCATAGATTGAGTTGAGCATGGACTTTGTCCTTGGATTACCATGAACTTCCTAAGGCAAAGATTCTGTAATGGTTATCGTGGACCGGTTCAGCAAGATGGCGTACTTTGTACCTTGCACTAAAACTAACAATGCTTCGGCCATTGCTTCTCTTTTCTTAGAGGAGATTATACAATTACATGGTATGCCAAGAAATGTAATCTCTAACAAAGACCCGAAGTTCTTGAGCCAATTTTAGAGGACCTTGTAGCATCAAATGGGGACTAAGCTACTATTCAATACCTCCTGTCACCCCCAAACTAATGGCCAAATAAAGGTAGTTAATCGTACTTTAGGATCACTACTCCAAACTGCAATAGGTAAGAACTTGGCTAATGGGATGTCTGCTTACCAGTAGTTTAATTTGCTTATAACCGGATAGTACATGACACTACCAAATAAACTCCCTTTGAAGTTGTCTATGGTTTTAACCCTAAGTTTCCCTATGATCATACCCTTGTGCTTGAATCCACATGAGAAGACCTTAACGTAAGAGTCTACATACAGTCCCTTCAACACATATACAATAAAGTTACTCAGCATATCGATTAAGCCACCAGAAGACTATGAGAGAAGGCCAAGGGTAAGATAGCTAAACAATTCCAGCCAGGAGACTTAGTATAGCTGTACCTTAGTAAGGAACGATTTTCGAGCAAAGAGAAGAAATAAGCTATCTACTAGAGCTGAGGGACCCTTTAGAATGTTCTAGAAGATCAATAACAACGCTTACAAGTTGGAGCTACCTAAAGATTATGGGGTATCAAATACCTTCAACATGGTCAACCTCAATCCATATCACCTTGACGGAGTGCTAATCAAAGATTGTTTGGATTTGAACCCAAATCAAAATTAACCCAAAGGGAATGATGGGAATTAGCCTACAAGACCATTGACCTACAACTAATCCTGAGGACTAGAGGGATTGACAAGGTGAATTCTCCCACTCTAGCCGACTTTTGTCAAAGCCGAGTATCTCCCTATCAATCCACTCTGCATGTTGAGCCGAGTGATTGCTTATTTTCTGGTGATTGTGCACCGAGAGACAAAATACTGAGACAGTAGCCAATCTTTGCCTTCTCATACTTATGCCTAAGCTGATCACTTACTTGGCTTCATGCTTACTAATGGGTCAAGAGAATGACATCGGACCAATCTTTGGTCACCCTTGCCAATATGAGCAGCCTAACTACACTCTTTTGTCTACATTCTCCAACAGTATCGCTAATGTAACTCTACTATGTATAAAAGATCACATGAAGGATCTACCACACCAATCATTGTTTTTCTTAAATATTCATTTTTACCCTTTTGTATTCTTATACATTACTTCTTTAGGGTAATACCCTTTTTTTCTTTTCCCTTTTAAGCAAATTGCCCTAACTTATTATATATAAGTACTCCTTGTATCTGTAGCCGTAATGATCAGATTATCATCAATATACAACTAAATATTCTTCCTTATGTAAACACTATTTGTTTACTCTCATTTCACTCTTATTTTAACCCTTAAGTAATGTTAGGTCGCAAATAACCCCACCGAACCAATTCGTACATCATATTGAGTTGTGCCATAAGTCATTGGAAGTTTCATTAGTATGTCATATCCTTTAGAGCTATTCATGGGTTTTACTTACTTTTCATTCACTTTCTATTTTTTTGTGCATTTCCCTATTATCTCTTCAAGCTTTCAGCAAGCTTGGACCCATCCAGCAACCGACCTTATATGTTCTTAGCTACGATTTACATCACTATTGAACTCTAAAGGAAAGTGAACAAGCTGATAAAAAAAGGATATGTAAAAGAAAGTTGTAGCCCTTGTACTGTGATTATTTGAGCTAAAGAAGGATGGTACTTGGCTAATGTATATGGATAGTAAAGCCATAAACAAGATTACAATCAAATATAAGTACCGTTTTCCATGGCTAGATGATATGTTAGATGAACTAAGTGGTGCTAAAGAGTTCAACAAGATTAACCTGAACCCAAGTTACCACCAGATTCGTATGAGGTAAGGTAATGAGTAGAAGATTGCTTTCAAGACTCGACATGGTTTGTACAAGTACATAGTGATGCCATTTGGACTATCAAACACTCTAAGCACTTTTATGAAACTAATGAATAATGTTTTAAGAAATTTGATCAAGAAGTTTGTGGTGGTCTACTCCGACAATATCCTTGTATACAACACCAACTTAGCAAGTCATATTGGTCATCTTTGAGCTATTTTTTATGTCCTCTAAGCAAATAAATTATTTGGAAATTTGAAGTAGTGCTGTTTCTACTAGGAAGAGGTAACCTTCATAGGGTATGTAGTTAGTGGGGGAGGATTGAAGGTTCATAAAGAGAAAATCCAAGCCATTATTGAGTAGCCAACCCCATTTTCCTATACGAGAGCTATTAATAAGGGAAGTTCATGGTAGAAGGCTCTCTAGATGTTTCAAAGAGAAGAGAATGTGTGAGTTATTAAATGGGAGATTCTTTTGGCCTAAGATGAGGTGAGATATGCATCGAATTGTTAAGGCTTGCACTGTGTGTAAAAAAGCCAAGTGCCAAGCTAAGTAAGGGCAAGCTAAGTAAGGGCAAGCAATGCTTATACCAGTCCCAACCAAGCCTTAATCTAAGTTGAGCATAGACTTTGTCCTCAAATTACCACCAACTACTCGAGGTAAGGATGTAGTAATTGTCGTCAAGGATAGATTCAGTAAAATAGCACATTTTGTACCCTGCTAAAAAATTAATGATGCTTTAACTATTGCTTTTCTCTTTTTATAGGAAATTGTTCATTTGCACGGCTTGCCAAGAAGTGTGGTGTCGATAGAGATCTAAAGTTTTGAGCCATTTCTAGAGAACTCTTTAGCATCATATGGGGACTAAACTACTCTTTAGTACTTCCTATCATCCCCAAACCAATAGCTAAATAGAGGTAGACAATCGCACTTTAGGATCACTACTCCAAGCTATAGTGGGGAAGAACTTAACTAATTGAGATGTCCATTTTCCTATAGTGGAATTCGCTTACAACTACATGGTATATAGCACCACTAAACAAATACCCTTTAAAGTTGTCTATGGCCTCAACCTAGAGCTACCCCTTGATCACACCTTAGTGCTCATGCTTGAGCAAGAAGACCTTGAAGTAAGAGACCAAGCCCATTCTATTGAGTAGATCTATTAGAAGGTTGCACGAAAAATTGACCAAGTTGCTAGGGAATTGAGAACGAAGAGTAAAGGAAGGAAAACAATACAGTTTTAGCCCAACAATTTAGTATGGCTACACTTGAGCAAGGAGAGATTTGCGAACAAGAGAAGGAATAAGTTATCTACCTAAGCCAAAGGTCCCTTTAGAGTACTCCAAGAGACCAACAATAATGCCTATCGACTGGAATTACTTAAGGACTATGGAGTTTCTAATACTTTCAATATCGCTGACCTTCGCCCTTATCGACCTGGAGGAGAATAAAGTAATGACCAGCCGGATTTGATCTTAAATCCAAATCCACTTAGAGGGGATGATCTAAATCAAACAACTGGACTCTTAACCCAAGCTCGAGCCTAAGCCCGAGGTCTTGAAGGACTAACAAAGTGGATTCTATCTTTCTAGGTAACTCCAACTAAAGCCAAGTTGATCCTTACTGTTGAACAACTTCACTTGCCAAGCCGAGTTGTTTAAGTTTTGTTAACCATCGTGTGCCAACCAAATTCATATTCTCTTAGACTGCTCGACAATCTTTCTATCAACTTTGCTCTACTTGTACCGACCACTAACTCAGCAATACTTATGCCAAGAACCCTTAAGTACTTCTAAGCTAATGTCTTCCTCCTAAGTCTACTTAGCAACTTCTAACTTGACTATACAACTTTGTCTATTTCTATTAGAAGCACCCCAATAGCATAACATTACTTATCCAGCACTATATGAAAGGATTTGTTCAACTAATTACCAATTTCTTTGATTTTTCATTTGTACTCTTTATTATTCCTTATACATTACTTTTTTTAGATAGTACCCTTTTTTTCTTTTCCATTTTAAGTAAGATGCCTTAACTTTGCGAGTATAAATACCCTTGTAAATGTAGCCGCAACATATCTGATATTGAATATACTTCATTGTCTCTTTTTGTAAGCATTCCCTTCACTCTTATCATATCCCTTAAGCAAGGCTTGGTAGTGAGTAACCTCATTGAGCTAACCTATGTGTCATATTAAGTTCGCTTTGCAAGCTCCCGATAGTTTCCTGGTGTGTAATATCCTTAGAGCTAATTGTAGTTTGCTTGTTTATTCCCTATTTCATACACTTTGTCCATCCTTATTTTTTAGCTTTTTATAAGCTTAGACCCACTCCTAATACAATAAACCTTGTTTGCTCTTGGTATGGCCTATCAAAGTCCCTTTATAATCATTGCCTTCCTTATGTGTGAAACTAATATGTCATACTAAGGATAGACAAGGATGGCCATATCTGGGGGATTTCTCTAAGCTCATAGAAAACTTGAAATCAAGGGAGAAACGCGTAACAGAAAGAAAAACCCATAAATGAATCCAAGGATATAACACAATAAGGAACTTCGTAGACTCATAAATCAACTCGATATAATGTACGAGCTAATTCAATGAGGTCACTCACCACCTAGCCTTGTGTAAGGATTAGGATAAGAGTAAAAGAAAAGTAAGCAAGAAGCTCATACAAAAAGGAATTTTTTATATTCGTTGATTTGGGATTAGATGATGTTACAGCTACAAAATATAAGGGCATTTATACTTGAAAATCTAGGGCAACCTATTAAATATGGAAAAAACAAAAAGAGTGACGTAAAAAATGAGTAAAGTACAAGGAATGTAAAAGGGTATAAAAGTAAAATCAAAAAAATATCATATCCAAGAAACAAGTTCCATTCATAAGAGGCTTGGACACGTAGCCAGCAATTAGAGGTAAGCTTCAAACAGAAATGCTAGTTGATGTTTAGCTTAGTTGTAGATTCTCTAAAGGTAGATCTAGCTCAATTTCCAGCTAGCTCGAAACAAGGTTGGCCGAGCTGGTAGGCGAGTAAGTTGAGCTATTAACTAAGTACTCCTCAAGTCAACATTCAAAAAATAATTAATAGGCATAGGAGAGCGCAGATTAAAAATGGCAGTAAGTTGGCTAGTAGAAGAAGCTTTAATTCTTCAAGCATAGGTTGATAAAGGAGAATACACCTCACTAAGTTCTTGAGTCTTCATGCTTAAGCCCAAGTCAAAGAACCTGTTGCTTGATTCTTGTAATTCCCTTCCAGTTGATTTGAATTTGGCATCAAATCCAACTAATCTTCCTATTGTACTTCGTCTAGTTAGTACAGGCTAAGGTCAGCAATGTTGAACATGTCAGAAACTTTGAAGTCTTTGAGCAGTTCTACTCGATCGGCATTATTGTTGATCATCTCAAGTATCTTGAATGCATCACACTTAAGTTCAAATACCTTCTTGAAGTCAAGTAAAGCCAATATGAGTGTAGAGGTCAACCTCTCTTTCACCATGGCAAAACTTCTTTCTTCTATTTCTCCCTACTTGAACTAAATATCCTTCTTTGTCAGCTTGGTCAAGAGTGTAACAATGGTACTAAAACCTTTGATAAAGTAGTGATAAAAGGATGATAGTCCATGGAAGCTTCTCACCTTGGCACATGTGGTTAAGGTCGGCTATTCAACAATAACTTAGATCTTCTCAATCTCAACACATAGGCCTCCTTTACTCATAACATGTCTAAGGAAGACCACTTCTTCCTAACCAAAACAACACTTCTTTAAGTTTTCAAAGAGCCTTTTAGCTCGAAGTACATCAAACACAGCTCAAAGATAGTTGTCATGACTTGATAGTTGGCATTGTACACAAGGATGTCATCAAAGTAGACTACAACACACCTTCTAATCAAATCCCTCGGCATATGATTCATTAACCTCATAAAAGTGCTCGAAGCATTTGATAAGTCAAAGGGTATCTCCATCCATTCATCTGGACCATGTTGGTTCTTAAAGGTAATCTTCCATTTATCTCCTTACCTCATACGAATCTAATGATAGCTAAACTTTAAGTTGATTTTACAGAAGATTCTAGCTCTATTCAGTTTGTCAAGCATGTCATCCAATCTTAGGATAGGGTATCTATACTTGATCGTTATCTTATTTACAACTCTACTATCCATGCACATATACTAAGTACCATCCTTCTTTGGCATAAGTAATGCATGTACAACATAAGGGCTGAGACTTTCTCTCACATATCCTTTCTCCAATAGCTCATTTACTTGCCTTTAAAGTTTAGTAGCTTGCTGGGGATTCATTCGATAAGCAGACTTATTTTATATGACGGCATTAGGTATCAAGTCAATGGAATGCTCAATTCCTCAGAAAGGGAGCAGTACTTTAAGTAACTACTTAGGGAATAGGTTAACATACTCATCCAATAGCTCTCTAACCTCCTTAGGTAGTACAACTCACTCCTTCAATTGCAATAGTCTCATAATCAAAATATAGGTCGGTACATTAGATTTAATGGCTTTCGAAAGCTTAAATTGGCTCAGTACTAATGTCGTCTTGGATCCTCAGGAGTCATATCTTCCTCCCATCTTTCTCAAATATGTATGTATTCTTGAACCCATCATGTATGACTTTCCAATCAAATAGCCAAGGATGACCCAACAACACATGCAATGCACATATGACCTATACATCACAAAGAACCTTGTCAGAATACTTCCCAATAGAGATTAGCAACGGTACTTGTTGGGTAATGTGTAGTGCTCCTTTCTTATTTAGCCAATGTAGCTTGTATGGCCTTGGATGTGACAAAGTTAGTAACTTAAGCTTCCGAACTAGGTTGGCAAATACCATATTAGTACAACTCCAACTATCTACTTGCATATTTACTTGTTCATCTTGCAAGTGATGTGAAATAAGTTCTCTTATTGCTCCTCCTCAATAGAAGGTTTAATGCTTAAGTCTCATAAGACAACTAAAGTCAACTTGTCTAAGTTGTAAGCATATACTTTTTCTTCTATAAGCTCTTTGCTATACACCTTGACTTCTTCCTCTAGTTTAAGTTTCTTTTCAAGTTTCTACTTTAATGGTAAGGACTTTGGCTTTGATAACCATGGTACATTAATTAGGGCATTAGGCAACCATGTAACCAAAACACTAACACTCAAAGCACTTGATCTGGCTCGTCTTCCATCCTAATCCTTAACCTCTCTCATAATTCCTTTTTGGCACCTCCTAGTCAGCAATATAGTTCTTCTATTGTAACATGACTTCAATCCTCTTACTAGGCTCAATACTGAATTAAGCTCGATTGCCAACATGGGTAAGTTGACTAGCTTGACAAAGTCGACTTAATGGAGGTCAAATCGATCTATTCCTCCTTTATCGCTTCACTTACTGGAAAATCCTTATAGCCTTATCCAGAGTGATAAATTGTTACTACTCAACTACATCTCAAATATTAGATCTCAAACCTGTTAAGAAACTAGACATTGTTCAAGCTAATGTTTCACTAACCTTACATCAGATCATGAGCACTTGAAACTCTTGTATATACTCATCCACAATGTGGCTATTTTACTTCAATTCTTGGAGCCCAGCAAAAGTATCTTGTAAGTAAGTGCTAGGTACAAATTTAGCTCTATGTACTCGCTTCATTTTGGGCCATGTACTAACCTCTCTATGTCCATCTCGCCTTCTTATGGCTTGAAAGTTTCTCTACGACAATGTAACATAGCCTTAGAATTCGATAGTAGTGGTTCAAACCCCATCATAATCTTCATTTTGATATTCAAAAACTCGCTCTACCTTCACTTCCTAGTGCAAATAATCATCAGCATTTCTAAAGCCATTGAAGCTTGAAACCTAGAGTTTTATATGGTTGGTAGCTTGTGGTGTATGAGCTCTATCCTCTATTTCATAATACTCATCTCCTTCCATCTTGTCTACTTCACCCAAATCTATTCTTCTTCGTATATGTCCTCTTACTCCTCCACCTCGTTCTTGTTGAGCTAAGTATTGCTTATGTATAGGTCGAACATCTTATAGGATACCTCCAACTTCAGGAGTAGCTTGGGGAGTATTTTAAATGACCTCAACAAATCGATAGGCCAATGCATAGACAGCTTAGGTCAAGTCTGCGATCAAGTGAGCCATTTCATCAAATCATTTGTTAGAGCTTCTAGGGGAGTTTTATCAATTTCGGTGAACAACATTGTTATTATCATCCCCAATATTGATGTTAACTCTTAAATCAATCATTTTTTACTCAATCTCGTGTTCTCAACAATAAGTAATCTCATACTATTTCAAAATAACACAACCACTCCCAATCTATTAACTCACTAGCTACATAGAAACTAAACGTACAATTCAACTATGCCTTACTTTAGAAATCCACAACACTACTAACTCCATCGATCCCAACACAAAAATATCCAATTACTACTTGCTCTATTTTCCACAACTTAAAATAGAATAAAACAGAGTGCTACACAATAGCTACCACAATGGAACAAAACCACCACTTCTACTACTCACTCAAACCTTCATAGCTAATTCAAACACAACCTCAACAGTTACTTCACTACTTAACACTCTTCAAGCACAAATGGTAATAAAAGTAGTAACATAGTACAACAATAACTTACTCAAAGCTAACATCCGTTCTGATACCAAGATGATATGTCATGCCAAGGATAGAGGAGGGCAGTCATATTTAGGGGATGGGTCCAAGCTTACAAAAAGCTCGAAATGAAAGGTGAAATGTATATGAGCAAGCAAAACCTATGAATGAATCTGAGGATATGACACAACATAGAATTCCGTGGACTCACAAACCAACTTGATATGATGCATGAGTTGATTCAATGAGGTCACTTACCACTTAACCTTACTTAAAGGTTAAGATAAGAGTAAAAGCAAAATAAGCTAATAGCTCATAGAAAAGGGAATTTTGTATATTCGTTGATTTAAGATAAGATGATGTTGCAGCTACAAAATACAAGGATTTTATTTATACCTAAAAATCTAGAGCAACCTAATAAATATGGAAAAGATAAAATGAGTTATGTCAAAAATGAGTAAAATACAAGGAATGTGAAAAGGTATAAAAAAGAAATCAGAAAAATATCATATTCAAGTAGCAAGTTCCATTCGTGAGAGGCTTAGACACATAGCCAACAGTTATAAGTAGGCTTCTAGCAAAAACATGCAAAGGAGTATGGTAAGGCTAGTTTATGTCGAGCTAAGCTGCAGATTCTCTCAAGGTTGATTTAGTTAGGATGTTTTCTAAGCAGCTCAAAACAAGGTCGGGTGAGCTAGTGGGTAACTAAGTTGAGCTTTTAATTGAGTACTCCTATAGTTAGCATTCAAAGACAATTTATAGGCATAAGAGAACTTGGCTTGGAAATGGGAACAATTATGTAGGTAGAAGTAACTTAGATTCTTCAAGTGTAGATTAGGAAAGGAGAATATGCCTCACTAAGTTCTCGAGCCCTCGTGCTCAAGCCCAAGTCAGAAGACCCATTACTTGATTCCCATCAAAAACCCCTAATTAAATGTACCTTATACCTTTCTATATTACCTTTCAAATTCCTTTTGGTTTTATATATCTATTTGCTATCAATGGGTTTCGTACCTTAAAGTAATGAAATAAGGTCCCACATGTCATTATCCTTCATGGACTTTGTCTCATCGTTCATGGCATCTATCTACTTCTAAGAGTCAAAACTTTCCATTTCTTGACGGAAGTTGGTTAGATCTTCTTCCATCATTCCAATGTTATCCTCATGTTCTTAGAGAAATAAAGTGAAATCATTTGGAATTGCATTCCTTTACTCTTTAATGGATCTTCTTAATGATACTAGTTCTTGAGGTTATGGATTTCTTGTTCAAAGACTTTTTGAATTTGAATGGGAGTTTCCCTTACATTGTCTTGATTTGGATATGCTTCTTAAACAATATCAAATATTGTTACGTAATCTTATATAGTATCAATAGCAATTAAATGAATATCAACACACTCCTATTTAAAAATAAAGTCCTTAAGATCTTCCCCCACAAACTCAACATTCTGAAAGAACTTAGCATTTATTATCTTAAAAATTGTCTTAATCGTATGATCATAAAACTGAGAACCTTGGACATTTAAGAGTACCCTATAAGGTAGCAACTAGTAGTCCTCAAATCCAAATTTTTTTCACTTGGCCTATAGTGACTAACTTAAGCTAGACATCCTCAAATATGTTAGTGCTTTAAACTAAGCTTCTTACCTGTCCAAAGCTCATAAGGGGTCTTATTGGTCACCTTACTTAGTATCCTATTGAGTTAGGATGCTTCAATTTTCAATACTTTCTACAGTGATTTTGGTAAGGTAAACTGTCTAATCATGCTCCATACCATGTCTTTAAGCATTATGTTTTATTTTTCAACAACACCATTCATAGCAGGTGAAGCTAACATGGTATACCATAGGATGATATCACATTAATCTGAGAATTTGGCTAACTGTCTTGGATAATGTTCACCTGATCTATCATATATGTCATAGTATATACTACTACGATCAAACCTAACATTTTTAATCCTTTTACTAAGTTGATCTTTAACTTTAGCTTTATAGTTCTTAAACACATCTAGTGATTGTGATATGTCATGAATGAGATACGAGTTGTCATATCGTAAGAAGTTATCTATGAATGTTATAAAATACTATTGACATTTCAAGAAGTTGTAAGGAATGGTCCATAGGTATTTGTATTAACTAGTTTTAAGACTTTCGTAGCCTTGTTGATACCAATATCTTAACGTTTTTTTGTTTGCTTTTAATATAATTAATGCACGTATCAAAATCTATAAAATCAAGGGGATCAAGAATACCATTAGACACAAGTCTTTCCATTCTCCTTTAGAGATGTAACCTAATCCCTTGTGCTACAATGAAACCAAAATCTCATTAGTTAATTTACACTTTAGATTTCATGTGTTAACATGTAAGGATACATTATAAAAGATATTGTAACAAGTAAATACAAATTATCATTGTAAGATAATGAATCGGTACCAACTCATGTTAATCATGAAAGAGACAAAACTAAGTGTTACCAAATGAATAAGTATAATCAAGTTTGTCTAAAGTGATGATAGAAACCGAATTATGTTTGAAAGATGGTACAATTAAAATCTCATTTAAATCTAAATAATAACAGATCCTCAGTAAAAATCTACAACTCACTATTGACTTGACCTTAACTGACTTGCCATCACTTACAAAGATATATTTTTCACCATGTCTAGAGTTTCAGTAACTCAAGCAACCTTACATGGACAACAGACATGAGTTGTTGTACCTGAATCTATCTACCAAATGTCTTTAGTTACTAAAGTTAAGTTAACCTTAGAACACATAAAATTGAGAAGAATACCTTTCTTTGCACACCAAGCATCGTAGTTGGTATATTGCTTCTTCTTGTATCCTTTAGCACTACAAAAGAAACTAGCATCGTTAGCTTGCTCTATGTGTATTTCTTTTGTCGCTCCGTATCCTTGTTTCTTTTCTTAACCTTCTTATCCTTAGACATATTGGCTAAGTAAACACTTTCAACTTTCTCATGGTTTAGTCTCTCCCCTTCTTGAACACAATACGAGATGTGCTCATTAAGGGACGATGAGTCTTTCTGAAAGTTATAATTCACCTTAAATTGGTTAAACTATGTCAAAAGATTTATCAAAACCAAGTGCACTAACAAGTCCTCAGATAGGTCCAGTTTCATTACCTTGAGTTTTAAAGCAATATGAGATAGCTCCACAATGTACTTCCTTATGTTACTTTTTTACCTTCTACCCCATTGAGATAAGTTTTTCTAGGAGTGTACCGGTTTCAGCCTTTTCATTCTTGGCAAACCTTTTCTCAAGATCCTTAAGATACTCCTTAGCTGTTCCAATGTTGTTGAACATAGTTTCCATGAATGCTTCCAAAATGGCATGCTTCATGACCATGAGACTTATGCAATTTGATTGCTCTCATCTTTCCATCTCGTTCCATTCATCAGGCATACTTTTATCAATAATCACCCGAAGGCGATCTTCCCATAACACTAGATTTATCTCCATGACTTCGACAACAATCCTTACATTCTCTTTTCATGTCCCAAAATTGGTGCCATTTACCATAGGAATTGAATTGATGTTGGTAGAGACACTTTCTATAAAACCAATAATTAAACATGGAACAAAATGAGCAAAACAAAATTAAACTCAATACACACTAAAACATACAAATAATAATTTAAATAATGGCATGGCCCATCATAAGGCACCTAATACAACATTAATATCTAGTTTGTGGATAGAGACACAATTGTCAAAATCATGATTCTACTGTTCATTTCAATGCATAAAATCGTATATGAAAGTTCATAATTTTACCAAAAGTTTGCACACAAATGATTTTACATTCATTTTAATTAAGAAAAATATTATAAAATCATAAACTTATAAAATCGTATTTTTGACTTATGATTTTAATAACCATGAATAGAGATATCAACTTATAAGTGGTAATATTGGTGTAATGATCAAATATTGATAATAAATTCATATCAAATGATTAGCCCTTTCTTTAGACTAACCAATCACTTACAAAGAAAATCAAATAACCATCATATATTTATTACTATAAGTGTACACGCATACTAGCTAAATATTAACTAATAGGAATCAAGCTACAAGTCTTCTGAATTGAGCCCTTGCACAAGGGCTTAAGAACTTAGTAAGGCACATTCTCCTTTCTTAACCCATGCTTGAAGAATCAAAGCTGCTTCTACCTACTGACCTACTACCATTTTCAAGCCGAGCTCTCCCATACCTCTTAATTGTCTTTGTATGCAGACTTAAAGAGTACTCAGTTGACAACTTGACTTACTTACCTACTTACTCGGTCGACCCTATTCCAAGCTACTTGGAAAACATTCGAATTAAATTCACCTCAGGAGAATCTATAGCTCAACTCGACATCAACTAGCCTAACCATACTCCTTTGTCTATTTCTATTAGAAGCCCACCTCTAACTACTAGTTACGTATCTAAGCCTCTTACGAATGGAACTTGCTACTCAAATTTGATAGTCTTTTTTTAATTCTGTTTTATACCCTTTTACACTTCTTGTACTTTATTCATTATAGACATTACCCTTTTTGTCTTTTCTATATTTAGTAAGTTGACCTAAATTTTAGAATATAAATATCCATGTATTTTATAGCCACAATACAATCTTACCCATTATTATCAAATATATAGAATTCCCTTTTCAATGAGCCATTTACTTACTTTGCTTTTACTCTTATCTTGTCCCTTAAGTGTCAGGGTCTTAGTCACATGGCCACCAAGTGCCCTAATTAACGTACCATGGTTATCAAAGGTAAAGTCTCTACCATTGAAGTAGATAGTACTAAGGAGGAACTTGAAGTGAAGCTCGAATTAGAAGAAGAAGCCGAAGTGTATAGTGAAGAGCTTATAGAAGAAAACGTATATGCTAACGATCTAAACAAGCTAACTTTAGTTGTCTGGCGAGTCCTAAGCGTTAAACCCTTTGTTAAGAAGGAACAATAAGAGAACTTGTTTCATATCACCTCCAAGGTGAATAAATATATGCGCTTATAGTGGATAGTAGGAGTTATACTAATATAGCATTTGTCAACCTAGTTCAAAAGCTTAAGTTACCAACTTTATCACATCCAAGGCCATATAAGCTACATTGGCTAAATGAGAAGGGAGAACTACATATTATATCATAACCCAACGATACTATTGTTGTGGTAGGTCACTGTGTATCGTATAAAGGTCTACTGTCAACCCCCTTGTTGATTATAGGCCTTTTATACGACACACAAGGCTTTTTCCACTACACATTACTACCAGGCCCATAGATATGCAATATAGAGCAATTTACTAAAATTGACTTTTTAAGACATACATTAATCAAGTAAACGCATGGACTCGTTACATTCCACACCAAAAGAATATTACAAATAAATGCAGTTCATAATAGGAACTGCATCATAAACTTTAATCTATGTTATGAATAAAATAAAAGTAAACAACTATCTACAAAAGCTTTTACAAAATCTCCTCTACGCTCCCTAATCACTCCAACCCATCTCTACATGAGACTCACCACAGGCATGCTTTAGTTCGGATTAGCGAAGAGGTTTTCTTGCAACAAAAAGAATCTATCGAGGTGTAAGCTTAAGCTTGTAAGATAAATACCTTCGTCAGTACCGCATGGTAGAAATTTATTAGATGCACAATCATATGAATGCATGAACAATCAATATACCAAACAACGTATGCAATGGCCTAAGAATTGAATACAACTCATAATTACACCTCCTGTAGTCAGTGTTTAGAGATGATTAACTAACCTAAACCAAAATCTGGGTTCTAGATCTTGGGTTTTATTTCATTTGCACTATTGTGCTTAAGTTATAACAAATATATATATATATATATATGTATATACTTTCTTTACCAAATAACATATCATATTTTTAAAATCCTAAGTCTAGTGCTATGGTGGCCTTCGCAATCCACAAACGCACGCCCTAAACAGAAGCTACAAGACACGACCTCTCGCTGACAATTGGCGTCTCCCAGCATCTAGTAAGCTAATTAATTTAGGATAGAGACTCAATAATATGATGACATAGCTAGTGCCCAACCTATAAGAAGCTCTCTTCTTATGAGTCCCTTCCTATCTTCTACATAAAACGGCAGTCGGTATTATCCTAGTGTAATTATGGGCAATGCATGATCCATTTAATTTCTTAATCTTATAAGTGGTTAACTCAATTTTTTAAGGTGATTAGGTAATTTCATTCCATACAACCGCACGTATAAATCACAACCATTCCCATTATTATATAATTAACAACCCATAGCATTCAGTTCACAAATTCATACACATGCATTTTCCATATCCTACAAGCATCTAAATTTATATATATAAGTTTAGGTGCATTTATTCTATAAGCAAAATCAAGTAAAGAGTTATCGGGAATTTACTCACTCCGCCATGCAGGTCAGTCAAAGTAGTTTGGGGGCAAGTCATCTCTGAACGCAGTATCCCTTAGTCATTGAAATCATAATATTATAAGGGATTGAAATAAAACTTAGGAAACTAAGCTAAAACCGCTTAAGTTATACTCTTTACTAGTTTTCGTATTTTTCCCCAATTTTACTTAAAACTTCAATCGTGCATAACTTTCTCGTTTTAAATCCAATTTTTATGATCTTATAGTCAATCTTTATCATTTTTTAGTGTAGTTTAACGTGGTGAGATTAGATTTTTGAGATAAGGTATGTAAATCTGTTTGTAGTTCAGAACAGTAGCGGTCCTCATAATTTGGAGTACTTTTGGGCTTTGTTTAGTTAATGGGCTTTTTGGTAGTGTAGACACCTAATTTTTTCCCTTCCATAGTCTTAGTTTTTATTTTTACAAAAAAGGGTCCTAATTCAAAAAATAGTAATAATAAAAAAATAAAAATTAACAAGTAATGAAAATACCAAAAAAAAAAGAAAAGGAAAAATTATAAAAATTTCAACGTAATTTATATTAGGAATAATTAGTTTAATTTTAGTTTAGTTAAATTTTAGGGATTTAGATAGTTTAAATATAATTTAATTGTAATGAATGTTAAGAAATAGGTCAACGGGCTAACGGATAAGTAGCGGTGCGCTTGGGTGGATTTAGTTGGAGGTCACGGGTTCGAGTCTTTGCAGGCACCAATGTCTTTATTTTTCTATCTTTGCAAAAGAATCATATCTAATTAAATCATACGGGTTTAGCTAAATTAGATTTGAATGAGATTTGAATCTAGTTTAATCGGATACATTAAGATTTGATTTGGGCTTTATAAAAAAGAAGAGAACCACAACGAAAAGAAAAATCAACTTCAAAAATTGGAAAATCTGCTTCATCGAAAATAGAAGCAGCAGCAGCATCTCCACGCCTGCTGCACATTTGAATTCCACAGCAACAGCAGCAGATGCTCAATGCCCCACGGCCGACAGTAACAACAGCAGATCAACGCCTGCTGCACGTCTGAATTCTACAGCAACAGCAGCAGATCCTAGATGCCCTACGACCGACAACAACAGCAGCAGATCAACGCCTGCTGCACGTCTGAGTTCCAGTCCACGCAGCAACAGAATCTCCGATTCCATTCTCCATACAGCAGCCAACGTCCCCAAACACTCAACCGAAACACAACATCCATATGGCCATTACAACATGTAGTAGTACACGCTGTCCATCGCTGCACCGTCCACTGTAAGGACACTTGCTCATGTCGCGATAGCCGATATACGTCCACAGCAGTACAAGGTTACTGTAGATCACGCCAACAGCAGTTCCGTCACACGCCACAGCCTCTTCGTTGACGAACAGCCCCCAAATTGCATCCTCGGATCTTTTACTGAACTGCCTAAATCAGGTTCGAATACTAGTTTTTATTATTATTATTGTTGTTGATTAGTTGTTATTATGTTTTAGTTACTTAGTTATTTAATAGTATATATGTATATATATAGTTAGGAGACTTTTAATATTAGTTTATATATTAAGTATATTACATAGTTTATTAATTTATTTAGATAAGTAGCTGTTGACAGTAAATATATATATATATATATATGTAGATTAGGTTTTTTTTAGAAATCATTATATAGAAATTATTTTATTTTTTTTTAGAAATAAAACATTAGCAAAAAAAAAGTTTTTACAAAAAAGGTTATAGTGTCTTAAAGAGTTTTCTTTTAAATCATTCATGAGTTAGGACCCTTTTTTTAAGTATTTTTGATAAACCGAATAACGTAAAACATAAACTCGGTCAGTTTTCAAAATTAAAATCAATCAACACACTAAATATTTTTTTTTAACAAAAAAGAACTACGATCGTCTGATCCCGATTAGCGGGTACGTAGGCACCTTCGGGACGACGATAAAATATGTAATTTTTCTAAATTAAAAAATCGTTTTGATGTTGATAAAATAAACAAAAAATCTTTAATTGACTTCTTTTCTATGGTTAGACATATTTTCCATAGTTTAGATGTCTTTTCCATAGTTTAGATGCCTTTTCTATAGTTTAGGTTTCTTTTTTATGATTCAGACATCTTTTCTATGATTTAGATATTTTTTCTATGATTAAGGTATCTTTTCTATGATTAGGATTTTTTTTTCTTTCTTTCTTTCTTTCTTTCTTTCTTTTAATGTTTTAAGCATTTTTTTTATATAAAAGTTTCATCATATAGAACATTGCACATTTCATAAAATCTTTAGGGTTTTTATTGAAAATAAAAAAAAAATTATTACTTAGTTATTTTTAAATAAAATTTTTAATTTGGCACTTTTCAAAAATTAGGTTTTTTTTTTATAATTAAGAATAAAAATTAGGCTTCTAAGGATTTTTCTTAATAAAAATAAAATGGTTAATAAAAACACAAATTCAACCAATCATTTTTTATAAAAAGAACCAACCAACTAAAATTTTTTTTGAAAGAACTACGATCATCTGATCCCGGTTAGTGGGTACGTAGGCACCTTCGGGGCGACAATAAAATATGTAAAAACTTAAGTTCTTTTTTATTTTATTTTATTTATTTATTTTTTAAATATTATAATTAGAAAAATAATCCTAATTTCGGTAATAAATAGTAGTACCCGTTAGGGTTTAATAGGTTAGCCCCCGAATTCGGAACCCTTTGGTTCTTCATTGAATTTGAAATCAAAAACCGGTAGCCAAATCGTGATTAATCCACCCAATTGGTTATGGTTTCTTTTTCTTTTCCCAACTTCGGTCGGATGGCGACTCCAAAAATTATTTTTAATAAAAAATCAGAATTTCTCAATTTATTTAGTCAAGGATTAATATTAAATGAGTTAGGGTTTAGTATTAATCAAGAAATGAGAAATCAATTTTAAACAAAAACCGAAAAATCAGACTCGACAGGTAGCTTGGGAATCCCTTTAGGCTTAGGCTTAAGATTTCATTCTAAGCTCAAAATACTCCTTAAGGTCAAGTTTATAACTTTGATTTACATTCCTAAGGCTATCAACTATTTCTTGGGCTCTTAAATAGGCTTAAGTTATCAAATGGACTTGTTTTTTATTCAATTCAATGATTATCACTTTCTTGGGCGTAAGGATTGTTTTGTGGGTTTCTTGAAAGTCTTAAAACAACTCTTATTGATATGTCAAGTTGCTGATCAGAAACTTAAGGGTGGTTCAACTGGACGTTTGAGGCTTGTTTTGAAAGTTTTAAGCTCGGTTTTGAGTTTTAAGCTTAATATACTTATCATACTTGCCTTGGTTAGTCTTCTCACTTTGTTTACTTATTTTTATCATAGTTTTAAGTTTCTTTTAAGGATGTTCCAGATATGGTCAGTTTGAGTATGAGGGCTTCCGACTTATTTAATCATTTTCTTAAGTTTAGGTATTAGATCATAAATTTAAGCTACTTATATTCAAATATTAACTTGACTTTTTTTTCATGAGAGGATTATTTAACTCATACTTTTCGTGAAAATAGTAGATCTCATACTTATTACAACTTCCATATCATAGTTCATGTCTTACAAAGTTGGTTTTCTCATAAAACTTCATGTGATGGATTTTCCCTTAACCTAAGTCTAGATTTGAGCATGTTTAACTTAATTGAAGTAAAATCAACACCTAAATGACCTTTGAATCTTCATGACCAGCATGTTTCTTTTCCATTTAAGTTCTCATTTCAAGATTCTTTCAACTTAAAATCTTCTATTCAAAGTGTTAAACAAGTATCTCTACGAAACACTAACTTTATATGCTTATGTTTCAACTTCATATAAAGGTTTCATGAGTTTGTTTCTTAGAATAGTCTTAGATATTATACCAACTTATGATCATACTCATATCTTCAAGAAGTCATAGTCTCCTAATATGAATACTATCCTACTAACACAAAAACTCATATCTTCAAGAAGTCATAATCTCTTAACATGAATACTATCCTACTAACACAAAGAAACACTTACTCGTCTACAAAGCAAAAGTATGGTAGTTGTATACTAAGGTTCCACTTATGTTCTTTATATTACTTCCTCCTTCTTGCACCTTTTTGAAAGCTGAGTTGTGGTCCTTTGAAGTGGAGTTTAGGGAGTGTTCTAAAGGTCCTAAAGAAGCTTTGAATGTTAGAAAAGAAAGACACAAGAAAAATTTGAGTATGCTGTAAGTGTGGATATGCTTGAAAGTGGCGAAAAAGTTAAGGATTTGTAAGGTATTTATGTTTCCACTTTTGGGTTAGTTTCAAGTGAGAGAAAAAGGAACTGAAAATGAAATTGAAAGTGAGAGAAAATGATGAAAGACTGGCCGGTTGGGAATGGGGGAGATTATATGTTTAAGAAGCTTGATTTTGTTGTCTTATAGCATATACAAAAGTCAACAATTGCAACTATTGATGATATAAGCATTAAGGGGTGAATAGTGGAGTGTAAGATAAAGTGATTGATGGATGAAAGATAAAGTGATTGATGGATGAAAGATAAGAGTATGGCCCCCTTTTTATAAGTTGTACAATCGGCTATATAGTGTCCTTTTGGGCATAGAGTTGACTTGTCTCATTTATTAAAGTTAAGCATGTGAAATCTTATGACAATTTGTCCATATGTAGTATAAGTGAAGTGGTGATAAGGAAAGTATCTTATCACTAGATTTTGGATAAGTTATCAATTGATAAATGGCTCCAACTTTGAATTGATAAGTCATTTAGAGTAATTTGCTGGTCTACTTATTTATATGTAAGGTTTAGGTATGAAGATAAGGGCATTGTCTTATAGAGAATTGTTTTAAGATTTACTTCTTGAATTATTTTCTAGACTATGATTCGATTCTTATAAAATTATGAAATTTTTCTAGAGTTGAATAAAATTATTCAAATTAAATTATTGATTAGTTGTTTAGGGTTAAAAGTCCTTAATTGTTTTAGGGTTTAGGGTTTTAGGTGATTTTAGAGTTTGCAGTTTTTCAAGTTCAAGTTTTATCAATAATAGGCTTTTTGAATTGGAAAAATTAGTTCATTTCTAATTGTAAAATTGAGTTCTTAGTTTAGTTGATCCTTGGAAATATTCGAGAAGTATTTTTTAGTCAAATCATAGGCCCACTAAAAGTAAGGTTTACATCCTTCCCCCCTTAAAATAAGTTTTGTCCTCAAAACTTAAAGACCTACCTGAAACTTCAAACAATTGAGGTTACTTTCGCTTTACTTCTTCCTCGGCTTCCCAAGTGGCTGCTTCCCTTTCATGGTTTCTCCAAAGTAGTTTTACATATCTAATTTCCTTATTCCTCAATTTCTGAACCTTACTATTTGCGATCTAAAATGGGTGTTCTTCATATGTCAGATTTCCTTTGAGTTATATCAGCTCCAATTCAGTTACATTATCAAGGTCAAGTACATGTTTCCTTAGTACTGACACGTAAAACACATTATGTATTCTAGCCAAGTTTGGCGGTAACGCCAAGCGGTACGCGAGGTTTCCTACTTGCTCAATGATCTCAAAGGGTCCAATGAACCTAGGGCTTAATTTCCCTTAAGTTCTCATTAGATGAATGATCTTGATCGGACTTACCTTCAAGAACAAATGATCTCTCACACCAAACTCCAATTCCCTTATTTTTAAATTCGCCTAACTCTTTGGTCTGTCTTGGGCTTCTTTCATTCAGTTTTTAATGATAGCTACCTTTTCAGCTGCCTTTTGCACCAAATCTAGCCCTAAAGTTGCCTTTTCTACATCATCCTAAAACAATGGAGATTGGCATCTTCTTCTATACAAAGCTTCATATGGCAGCATCTGGATGGATAAATGGTAGCTATTGTTATACACGGACTCAACTAGTAGTAAGTGAGAATCCCAATTACCCTTAAACTACATAACACAGGTTCGAAGCATGTCTTCTAAAGTCTGAATTGTTCTCTCTGATTGTTTGTCTATTTGGGGGTGAAAAGCTGTATTGAACTTTAAGTTCATCCCCAACACTTTTTGTAAGCTTCCCTAAAAATTAAATACAAACCTTGGATCTCTATCGAAAACTATTCTAGCCAGCACTCCATGCAAATGTACTATCTCCTTTAGATATATTCTAGCCAATTTTTCTAAGGGATAAGTTATGTTGATGGGTAGAAAGTGTGCTGACTTTGTGAGTCAATCCACTACCACCCATACAGCATCATGGCTTGCTGCCATTCTGGGTAATCCACATATAAAGTCCATAGTGATTTGGTCCCATTTCTACTCAAGGATGGATAATGGTTGCAACAATCCTCCTGGTTGTTGATGCTTAGCCTTAACTCTTTGACAGGTGTCACACTTTAACACAAAATTTGCTACATCCTGTTTCATCCCACTCCACCAAAAATTCTTCTTAAGATCTTGGTACATCTTAGTTCCTCCAGGGTATACCGTATATCCGGAATAGTAGGCTTCCCTCAAAATCTCTTTCCTTAGTTCAAGATTATTAGGTACGCATAGACGTCCTAGTTCAAGATTATTAGGTACGCATAGACGTCCCTTCATTCAAACCAATCTGTCCTCATCTTAACTAAAGTCTGTATAGGTTCCAAGTACCATCTGCTCCCTTACATGTTGTAGAGCAGGGTCTGCTTGTTGTGCTTCTCAAATTCTTTCTTACAGTGTTGGCTCAAAAACTAAGTTTGACAATTTAGCGTCTGCCTCATGCCATGCAAATTCCAAGCTTATTCACTTAAACTCTTTAATCAATTCTCTTTGCTTAGTAAGGAGAGATGGAACTTCAGCATAATTCTTTCGGCTTAAAGCACCTGCTACTGCATTTACTCTCTTGGGGTAGTAGTTAATGTTGAGATCATAGTCCTTTATCAACTCTAACTAGTGTCGTTGTCTCATGTTCAACTCCTTTTGAGTGAACAAATATTTCAAGCTCTTGTGGTCGGTGTAAATTTCACACTTGACACTCTACAAGTAATGCCTCCATAGCTTTAAGGCAAATGCTATGGCTGCTAGTTCTAGGTTGTAAGTAGGGTAATTTTGCTCGTACGGTCACAATTGTCATGAAGCATAAGCAATCACCTTTCCATTTTGCATCAGCACACTCCCTAAGCTATTCTTGGAAGCATTACTATATACCGAAAAAGGTTCCTTATTGTTGGGTAAGACCAAAACTGGTGCTGAAATTAACTGGCTCTTCAACTCTTGGAAACTTTTTTCTCTTTTGGAAATTTAAGTTGCCCTTGACTAATACTTAATGATACCCTAACGAACAAGCTTGCTTATTAGATGAATCCTAAGCAAGCTGCCAAGCTCCAAAGGCAAGTCAATGAGCTATTAGAGGAAGGATTCATAGGAGAAAGTCTCAGCCATTATGTTGTACCTACATTACTTATGCTAAAGAAGGATGGTACTTGGCATATATGTGTGGATAGCAAAGCTATGAACAAGATAATGATCAAATACAAGTACCTTATCCCAAGATTGGATAACATGCTTGATCAACTGAATGGAGCTAGAATCTTCAATAAGATCAACCTGAAGTCTAGTTATCATCAAATTCGTATCAGGCAAAGAGATGAAAAGTAACCTTTAAGACCTAACATGGTCTATATGAATGGATGGTAATGCCCTTTCGCTTATCAAACGCCCCAAGTACTTTCACAAGGTTAATGAATCGGGTACTATGAGATCTAATCGGAAGGTGTGTTATGGTTTACTTTGATAACCTCCTTATATACAGTACTGATTATCAAGTTATGCTAACCATCTCTAAATTATGTTTGTTGTGCTCCAAGCTGAAAGGCTATTTGGAAACATAAAGAAGTGCTGGTTTTGTCAAGAAGAAGTGGTCTTCCTTGGACATGTTATGAGCGAAGGAGGCTTACATGTTGATGCTAAGATGATTCAAGCTATTATTAAATAGTTGACCCTAACTATTTGTGTTAAGGTGAGAA
This sequence comes from Lumnitzera racemosa, assembly GCA_024138005.1. Classification (NCBI taxonomy): domain Eukaryota; kingdom Viridiplantae; phylum Streptophyta; class Magnoliopsida; order Myrtales; family Combretaceae; genus Lumnitzera; species Lumnitzera racemosa. The sequence goes on from JAMXBC010000005.1 coordinate 28,153,812, forward strand.
GCTTCCATAGACTAGCTTCCTTTAATTGCTGCTTTATCAAAGGTTTCAATACCATTGTTGAACCCCTCACTAAGCTAACAAAGAAGAATATTGAGTTCAAGTGGGGAAAAAGAGAAGAACAAAATTTTGCTAAGGTAAAGGAAAGGTTGACCTATGTACCTGTATTAGCTTTGCCTGACTTTGAGAAGGTGTTTAAACTTGAGTGTAATGTATCAGGTGTTTCTATAAGAGCTATGCTAATGTAAGAAGGTCGAATTATTGCACATTATTATGAAAAGTTAAGAAGACTCCAGTTAAATTACCCTATATATGACAAAGAACTCTTTACATTAATCCAAGCTCTTCAAGTATGGTAAGATTACCTTTTACCAAAAGAGTTTGTCACTTATACTAATCATGAGTCCTTAAGATATCTTAGGAGTCAAACCAAGCTCTCAAATAGGCCAACTTGATGGATTGAATTTCTATAAGGATTCAATTTTGTGATAAAGTATAAACAAGGTGAAACCAATGTGGATGCTGATGCCTTGTCAAGAAGACATTCTTCTTACTAAGCTATAAATCAAACTGTTAGGGTTTACAAGCATCAAGGAGTAGTATCCTTAAGATCCTCATTTTATTCCTATATTTGGACACTATGGAGAAGGAACAACAATAGATGATTATCATGTATAAGATGGAAATCTATTCTAATGTGGAAAGTTATGTATATTGACCTATTCTCTAAGGGAATTGCTAGTGAGAGAAGCTCATTCTAATGGGCTTCATAGGTATTTTAGAGAAAGAAGGATGTAAGAATTATTGAATGCTAGGGTCTTTTGGCCTAAGATGAGGCACAATGTATACCATGTGATTGAGAGTTGTGCAACCTGTAGAAACACAAAAAGCAAAGCTTAGTAAGAGAAAGCTATGCCTTTACCTGTCCTAACCAAACCATAAGTTGATTTGAGCATAAACTTTGTCTTTAGCTTACCCTAAATTACCCAAAGCGAAGACTCAATGATAGTTGTTGTGGACAATTTTGGTAAGATTGCACACTTTGTTCCCTATACAAAGACTAACGATGCTTCAGCTATTACTTTTCTCTTTTTGCAAGAGATTGTTCGTTTGCACAACATGTCAAGGAACGTGGTGTTAGTTTGAGACCTAAAGTTCTTAAGCCATTTCTAGAGAACTCTACATGAGATAAGAACTAAACTACTTTTCAGTACTTCTTGCCATCCCTAAACTGATGGTCAAATAGAGGTAATCAACGACACATTGGGTTCACTATTCCGATCTACAGTAAGGAAGAACTTAATGGATTAGGATGTATGTGTGCTCATAGTAGAATTTTCTTACAATAAAACAATCTATGCTACAACTAAGCATGCATCATTTGAGGTCATTTACGGTTTTAACCCAAGCTTCCTCTTGATCATACCTCAATGCCATTATCCAACCAAGAAGACCAAGAAGCAAGAGCCAAAGCTCGGTCCTTCCAATAGATGTACCTAAAAGTTGCTTAGCAAATCAACTAAGTTGCTAAGAAAATGGAAGAAAAAGGTCAAGCAATTTCAACCTAGCGATCTGGTCTGGTTGCACTTAAGCATAGAAAGATTTTCCAATAAGTGGAAGAAAAAACTATCTGCCCAAGTTAAAGGATAAGTTAAGATACTTGAGAAGATCAACAATAATGCTTATTGAGTGGAACTACTCAAAGACTTTGAAGTGTCTAACATGTTCAACATTACCGACCTTAGCTTATAGGAACCAGACAAAGAATAATAGGAAGACTAGTTAGATTTGATGTCGATGCCAAATCTAAATCAACTAGGAGGAAATGATAGAAATCAAACTACAGGTCCTTTGATCCAAACCTGAGCATGAGGGCTTGAGAACTTAGTGAGGCGCATTCTCCTTTCCTAACCCATGCTTGAAGAATACAAGCTACTTCTACCTATCAACTTGCTGCTATTTCCAAGCTGAGCTCTCCTGTACCTATCAATTGTCCCTAAATGCCAACCTGAGGTATCCTCAGTTGATAACTTAGCTTACTTACCTATGAACTTAGTCAACCCTATTCCTAACTACTTAGAAAACATTCGAGCTAAATTTAACTCAGGAGAATCTGCAGCTCAACTCAGCATTGACTAACCTAATCATACTCCTCTATCCGTTTCTATTAGATGCCTACTTCTAATTGCCAGCCACGTATCTAAGCCTCTTACTAATGGAACTTGCTGCCTAAATCTGATTTTTTTTTTTTAATTTCTCTTTTATACCCTTTTACACTCCTTGTACTTTACTCATTTTGGACATTACACTTTTTTGTTTTTTCCATATTTAGTAGGTTGCCTAGATTTTTAGGCATGATCTCATCCATTATTATCAAATATACAGAATTCCTTTTATGTGAGCTACTTACTTTGCTTTTAATCATATCCTATCCCTTAAGCAAAGTTAGGTGAAGAGTAACCTCATTAAACTAACTCATGTGTCATATTGAGTTGGTTTGTAAGTCTACAAGGTTCCTTGGTGCATCATATCCTTGAAATCATTCGTAATTTTTGCTTGTTTCATGCATTTCACCCTTCTTTTGGAGCTTTCTATAACCTTAGACCCATCTCCCAAATATGACCATCCTCATATGTCCTTAGCATGGCATATCATTAACCTTCCTTTAGGATGGTCAATATTCTCATGATCACATGCACACCACCTATTCCATTTGTTCAAAACGAACGACATCCATAAGAGAGGTTGCTTTGGTAATATGTTATTTCAATAATTCATTTGGAATAATAAATATGTAAGATGGCCAAAATTTGAATTTTTTTTATGATAAACCAGAATGTTATAACACTTGAACACAACCATGTTCAACTTAAATTTGAACTAGAAGGGTATACAGCCATAAGCATGGTTGTGTTCTTATCCATGCACCTTATGTACTCTCAAACTTAAGAGAAATAAGGCTTTGAACATGCTCATGTTTTTAGCCATACACTTTACGTATTCTCAACTAGAGAACAAAATGGTTTGAGCGCGAAAGTTTTCATATCAATGTTAAGAAATATGTTCTTGAGTCCAAACATCATGCTCATGTTTCCTACTACAACCTTGAACGTGCTTTTAAGCTGTAAGACATGTGAGAGCAACATGCTTGTGTACCTCCTCATGTTATTGAACACGCTTATTCACTTAATGAACATGGCCTTGTTTCTACATTACAAACATAGTACCAATCCAAAAAGTTACATGACTAAGTTCTTTGGCATGTTATAAAAAAACAACATGCTTTTCCCAATTCTAAATCTATGAAACTCTAGAAACTTTAATCTAGTTTCAAAACATATCACAATTTAAGGACAAATTAAGAACACAATCCTTAATATACTACAATACAATAAAAATAATACCTATGAAAAATCCTTTCTTTACTTTTTGATTTGCCACTAAATCAACTTTTTCCTTAGTCCATGATGCAATCTTATTCATAATTCACCAACACAAACAATTACAATAAGTTATATGAAAGATGATAATTTGTATGATCCTAGATGCCTTTGTCAATTTCATCTATTCATGTAATTCCGTTAAAAACCTAACCCTGAAGATTAGGGGACAAATTCTTAATACAAATTTCTTATAATTTAATAGTCTTTTATAAATTTAGGGTACGATCAAGCACATGACAATTCTAATACTACTTGCTAAGATTAAGAAATTTTAATTTCCTTAAACCAAATTCACCAGGATAACATGTATTCAAAAAGAGTGTAGAAGCATACTTGAATTCGTACCCGAAAACACATAAAGACTTTTCTTTTATGGTTGGTCTTCCATGCTAATAAGCTATTTTTTTAGAGCGTTTCTCTCTCTCTCTCTCTCTTTAGGTTTGGTGGGGGGGGTGGGGTGGTAGTAGTAGGTGTAGAGGCGAGAATTGGTTTGGTTGGAGTCAGGAAGAATGAAGTAATGCTTTAACTTAGGGGACCAAGGCCAAGATATATTTTTTTAGGTTAACTAATTATAAACCTTTTATTATTTCTAATTTAGCCCATAGTGAAACTAGAAGTAATATTTGTAGTATGTACACTTACGATCCCATACTTAATTAGATGTACTAAAGTCAATAACTTTGTTAGATCACTTCATTTAGTACTTATATTATATGATAGCTTTATTAAAGAATTATTATTACCAACACATATAAGTCTATACAGTTTGTGTTTAAAATAAACCTATCCTTAACAACTAGCCTTACATGAATTAACAATTCATTTATTGGTTTCATAAAGGGAACTTTATGGGTACCTATCATCTTAGTAAAAACATTCAACTCTTCATGTCACTACTTAAAGATTCTTAGAATTACATGACTATAGAACTTATCAATATCCTCATTCTCTAAGGTTCAATGTTGTTAATAAATGAGATCTATATTAAAACTCATCTCCTAAGTGTTGTTAATAGTGAGCAAACACTTTAAAATTGATCACATCAATGAAAAAGACATTCAAATTGAGTTTTAACAAAACTCATTAAGTTTATAAAAAAATCGATTGACATGAATTTCTCAAAATCATTGAGTTATTGCATTTATACCATGTTATGGATCCCTTATCTTATCTAATGTACATAATAAAACCTAATAATAACAAATATTAACTAAAAGAACAAACTTTGCAATAATAAAACTTTAACAAAAAATCTAAAGAAAGAGTGAGAGTAACACTATGAAGAACCATATGTAAGTAATATTAATTAGTTATAATTTTATAACATAAGGATTAAAGTCATTAAGGTATACTAAACAAGTATTAACGAAAATATTAAAGTTTAATTTGACCAAACAGAGGAAATACAAGTGCTAAAGGCACTTAGAGTGTTTTTAATCTATAAAAGTGGATTTTGTTTGAAGACCACAATAAAGTATTCTAACAAAGTCAATTAATAGGCAAACAAATAAATTCAAGGGACTTCCCTTGAATGCTTTAACGCATCATAAGTGCTTCAAGGGGATTATATTTGAATGACTTAAAGGACCATCTAAATGGAGTCCCTAAATCAAAACATTTGCATTGACTTTTCTTATTGATTTAAATGCCTTTTCGATGAACTTTAAGTTCATATAAAAGTCTAACTTTTAAAACTTCAAATCTTCTTGCTACACTCTTCTTGATTCTTCAGGAGTCTCTATTGAAAGGAACCTTACCTAGTTGGTCATAATGAAAAATTTTAAGTCCATGGATCAATCACTTTTAAGTTTAGCCCTATGAGTTCTAAACATAGATGTTTGATCAGTTTATCATAATTTTGCCTATATACAAGTAAAAACATATCAAATAGTGGCAATATCTTACTTTTTCTACCATGTAAAGCATGATATTTTAGACTATTATCATAACATATGTATTAATTTGGTTCATTTGACAAACTTTTGAAGAAGGTGGTGTGTAGGATTTTAGGCTTGTGGTTGAGCATAAAGAAATTTACTAAATATGAGATAATTTTATTTAACACATATACAAGAAAAATATACTATTGAATAAGCATAAATGCTATGGCATTTAGTATAAAAGGGTAGGCAACTTCATCAAAGAGGATGAGAATAATCAATCACTCTTCATAATAGTCTTAAGTCCAATCAATCTAACTCATTGGTCTTGGTTTCTCATAATTTTTTATTTTGTTACATTTCTCATTTTATGTGACATGACGTATCTTGTGACATAATGCAGTAATTCTATATTTTTTCTAATTAAATACAATTTCTCTATCTTCATTGATCTACTAAGAAAAAGAGAACAAATTTCAATATTCTAGTCACTCGTCTTTTTCATCCACTACATAAAAAGTGAACTGTTTCTTACACAATCAAAGTTCTCGTTATATATTTTAAGCGGAAAGTATGATTTTGGTGTAATATTCGAATTTATCAAATTAGCTTCTTTTTGTAAAATAGATAAGGTAGTTATATAATAAGGTACTTAATTTGAATTTTGAAGCAATGATTTTTGATAATTTTCTCTTATCACTTCAACTTGGATTATTTTAACATTAAAAAAAATTACCTTTAGTTACACAATTCAATCAATTCTTTATATTTTTAAGGCATAAGCATGGCAATAAACTATCAAATCACAAAAATTTACAAATAATGGTGGCATAAATATAAAATTTTAGCAAATCTATATACAAATCAATAAATGTAAGCAAGTTAATGGATATAATGAATTGGAAAATAAGTTACATTGCAATAAAAAAATAGATCAGAACATATCAAGAGCATGTACTTCTATAAATAGCCTAATAACAAAGAAAGAAAAGAAGAGAGTTATAACCCATAACAAAATCTTAGATCTTAAGGATATTAGTAATCTCAAATACTGCTAAACCCCTCTTTCATAATCTTCCTTAAGTATTTCCACCTATAATCACCATAATCTCACTCAACCACAGCCATCAATCCACTATGTTAAGTACAAAAGATAGTATAAAATAGCTATAGAAGTAGAAGAAGAGAGACTAAAGTTTCATTTTACCATGGAGTTACCGGATGAAAGAGAAAAAATAGTACTGTCTTTGATTTTACAAAGAAAAAAGTATTAGAGTTCATTTTAGAAGTAATTCGTGTTGAGTAAGTTGACCTATTAGGGTTAAGGGTATCAAGTTGGTTACATAAAGCTGGGCTTTGATGTTTAGTGCTCTCATCTTATCACCATGGACTCAAGAAACCAATTCTTCATCCTAACCTGTTAAAAATGTTGTGAGTGATTCTATATTTTCTTAAGAATTGCTTAATTTTAGCCTACATAGTGAATGAATAAATAGTAGCTTTCATGATCCCTTCTAATATTCCATTTTTTCTTTATTTTGTACATATCAAATTAGTGAAATCAAAGAACACATACATCTAGTAATAACCTATTGGAATAGATGTTTACCATTGAACTTTTCTTTAATTTTCATCAAATAGGAAAGAAAATATATTTCATTCAATTTGTCCTTATTTGCTGTAAAGGGACAAGCTTTACAATGGTATGCATAGATATAATAATAGAATTGATTTTCAAAATGGTGTACGTTTGTCAAACAAATCATGATCAAATTAAAGCCTTTTTTTAATATCATGAAATACTCTATTAGTTTTATAAAATTGACAAACCACCAATACATTCCATTTTTCCTTCTTACTCTTTTCAATCCACATTCCTTGCCCTCATATACCAATCCCATTCTTCCACTTTTCTATAAAATGTTACAAACAATTTCTAGTACATAGCACATTCATACGAATCATCCCAAAGAAAATGAATGTAATCATGATAGTGCACTAAAAAATGGAAAATGTTATAATCCACATGAAAGGCGTTTTGATGATAACAAAATATGTATTAAAACTACTAATGTATTAAGTATATAGTAAAAGATTCTTTTTCGAAGAAAATTTTATATGATCAAAATTGAAAAACAAAATTAGAAATGGAAAGAATGGATTATGAAAAGAAAATAGAATAGATTTGAAAAATAAAGATCATTACTTGACTATGCAACTAAAGATGATACTGATAAAGAATATTGAGAACAAATCTCAATATGACAAGAATGTTTACCACTCAGAACCTGAAAGAAAGATTTATCATAAGTAAAGAAAATAAAGTAGCATTATATTTAAAGATGAAGGAAGATAAGAAAAGTTTGGAAGTAAATAAAACTTTAGAAAACAAAAGCCAAGAGCATAATCAAAAGTAGAGGAGATAAGTAAAAAACAAAAGCATCAGGATTAGAAGAATATGATGATTTGAAGCCACATGGAAGTAGAAGCTACATCAAAAGCATGAATGATAATTGAAACAGGTCAAGACCTAGCACCAAAGAGAAGACATATTTAAGTAATGAGCTTTAAAGATTTCTCTTTTGAGAGATGGGCCTCTAGCGTACAATGGTTGCTTTCCTTTGTTGTTCCATATCAAATCAACTACGAGATATTCTATTTTATCAATATACAAGCACGAATGAGAAGTAGCAAACTTAAGTAATGGAATAGAAAGGAAGTGATGCACTTTCTAGAAGAAATAAAAGAAGGAAAAAATTATAATATATGTTTTTGACAACTAAGCATATTCAAATGATACAATGAAGAAAATAACACAAAGATTTGGAGACAACAGCCACACTAACAACTATTACCAAGTTCGAAGCATTTGAACATTGGAACAATATCTATTTAAATCGGTGAAGAGAATAAGAAAGAAGAATAGAAGATATAGAGTGAAAGAATAAAGAATTGAATAAAGTGCAAAACAAGTTTTATGTGATCACAAATATGTGGTAAGTACAAGAGCTAAAGTATGAAATCTATTGTAAATTAGAGATTTGAGCTAAAGTATGAGGAATCACGCTATGATTGTTAAAGAGGGCAACTAAACTCTTTAAACTTAGTGGAGTGCTATTTAAGAGAAGAGTAGGGGAATTTTGAAAACTTACAATTACTTTTATAGTGTGAAGAAAGGAGGTGAGGTAGAGTTGGAAAATTGCATAACTCATATTGATTTTTTTCAAATAGTGAATACTCATGTATAGAATACTTGATCCCTAGCACTTGATATTGGAATAATAAATTGACACACAAAGCAAAACCACTATATGTCTCACCTAATCTTTTTAACTTTATCTATTTATTTTTAATATTTTATTTATATTGCTTGTTCGATAGCACATCATATCATGAATTAGAAGCATATAAAGACTAATACTAAAGAATTAAATAGAGATTAGAAGATAATATATCATAAATGATTTAAGACTTGGTAGAATCAAAGTCTGAGGTAAATCAGAATTAAGTTAAAGATTAGATTAAAGTAAGATTGAGAAATCTTATACCCAATCTTTGATCAAACTTTATTATATTTTTGATAAATCAAAATTAAAGTTAAGATTAACGATAAATTCAATGACTCATCTACTTTACTCTACCTAAAACCACCTTGCACTCCATTCCATTCTTCACTTCTTAATTGTTCACGAAACAAATAGAAAAATATAATTTTCTACTTTGCAACATGGATCAACAAAGGAAGAACATCTTATCATATACCATGAAGGATACCTTTTGAGAGTAAATGTATATATAGAACATACAAATACAAGTTCTCTTTTAGTAGGGGCAATTTAAGGAAATGCTCTAAATAACAAATTTAAGTACACTTGTGAAGATGCAATACAAGAACCAACTCCGAATATTAACGAAGAAAAAGCACCAAAGTGAAAATTACGTGCAAGATGAAATCACACAATCAAAATATACTAACCTCATTTCTATCCTTTTGGTTTTGCTATAAGAGTCAACTATGGAAGAATTTTAATTTACTTCCTCCATTTTTCATGATGATAATAAATACTACAAAGAGGATGATATATTAGTTGATAATACAACAATAGAGCTTGTAACACAAAAATATACATTTTCTAGTTTTGATCAAGATTAAGTCTTACTAGTGATTACTTTCGACAATATTAAGACTTTTAGGTTCAATCTCATGTAGCTAAAATAATGGAATTTCATATGATTTTTTGCCACTTAGCACATGGGAGTGTTTTTCATATAAAAATGATTACTACCATTAATTTTGTTTTTATGCAAATATTGGGTAACTAGCAAATTGCACAGATATTCATCTCATCATTTTGGCTTTTAAGGCTCTTTTTATAAGGACTATTAGTGTTTAGGATGACATGTGGACCTATAGTCCCATGTTACATACAATTGGCGATGTGATTTATATTATTTGCAACACTTTTCAACTGAAATTAACTACTTTTAGGATAACAAATGGGGGTCAACATTTTATTTTGATTAGGAGATTATCTTTTAGGTTATTACCAATATATTTATGATACAAACAAATTACATAGTTTGTGCATATTATTTTTTTCATTACTAAATTATGATCTCATGTAGGGACTACATCATAAGAGTTTTCAAAAGATATGGGACATTGCATACAAGACCCTTAAATTTTGCAATTGAGGATTTTATATTTTTAGGTTCAATCTCTTTTTACTTTAACCTTTAGGACAAGGCTAATTTTAAGGAGGGGAGACATTATTATGGCTCAAGCATGGTTATAGACTAATAAATCACAAAATTTGCAAATAGTAGTGGCATAAACGTAAAAATTTAACGAATATATGTACAAATCAGTAGATGTAAGTAATTTAGTAGATATAATGAGGGGAAAAATCAATTAGAAAAATCATGACAAATTGAGAGCATAAACTTCTATAAATATTCTAATAACAAAGAAAGAAAGGAAGAAAGTTATGACCTAGAACAAGCTATTAGACATTAAGGATATGAACAACCTTGAACACTGCCAAAAACCTTCTTTCATCATCTTTCTTAAGCATTTCCTTATGCAATCACCATAACCTTACACAAATACATAAAGCATACCATTAATCCATCATATTAAAAACAAAGATAGTATAAAATAGCTAAAGAAGTAAGAAGAAGAGAGAGACTAGAATTTTGTCTTACCATAGAGCTATTAGATGAAAGAGAAGATTTGTACTATCTTTAATCTTACCAATGTAGAGGTATTTGGGTTCATTCGAAAAGTAACAGGTGTTGAGTAAGTTGACTCATTAGGGTTAAGGAGACATTCATAGGTATTGAGTTAGGCTATGTAAAGTGGAGCTCTAACAACACTTATCCATAATACTATTTTTGCAAACAAATTCATATGTAATTATTTTCAAATTTGCAGTATAGATGTATCATTTGCTTATAATTACTATATATATGATGGATAATATATTTGCTTTAGTATCTTACTATAATTTGGTAAATAAATGAAAATTTAAGGAAGCAATAACATAGATGCCTAATGCATAAAGCTCATAATTTATGAGATATTGAAATATGTTAGATCTTAGGTCAAGTAGATTCCATCATCGATATTAGACATTGCAAAGTTGATTCTAGATCCAATTTTTTAGAATATATAATCATAAGAAATGATATAAGGTGTGACCTCATATCCTCCCAAAATCTTACTTATATCTTACTTTAATTATTCTAAGGTACTATGCAATTACCCAATATATGCAACTTATAGTGTACTATGCCCAAACCTATATAATATTGCAAATATATATGATTGGGAAATATACATTTTTAGTTCTCAATATTCACCTACTTCTTTATTTATTTTCTTATCATTTTATTTTTTAGTTTGGGTGCCTAACATTTTCTATGTTTCACAAAAAAGGATTTTAGTTAAATCCATTGAAAAGTCTATCTATCCTTAAAACATGTGAACTTCAATTGGTCAATAATAATTAATTCAATAAAACAGTATAATTAAGTAAATATTATTAAACCATATAATAAATAATAATAAATATAAAAATATATTTACAAAATGAAATTGAAGGAAGAAAATTACTTCTCTAAGCCATGGCTAGCCAACTGACCTTATGGTACTTAGCCATGGAGACTTAAGCATGATGGTTCTATTAAGATGGATTATTTAACCTATTTATGGCGGTAAGTAGCATGACCTATTTATAGTAGTGGGTCATCATCCACTATCCTCGAAAATAAAAAGAAAAAAAATACAAGAGAGAAATTGAAAGTTGAAAATCCCTGATGGTAAGTCGCACCACCCACTAAGTGTATTGCACAACTCACATATAATAGTGGATCATAACCTTCTATTCTAGAATTACCGTACTTAAGAACCCTAAAGTTATGCCAACCCCATGATCTATTATTTCTTAATATTTTCCTTTTTATTTTTATAATATTTTATTGTTTGATTAACTATTTTTGAATTTATTATTAAAATAATTTATTATGGACCAATCATAATGACATTTGCCAAATGGTGATACTAACTCTTAGATAAGGCTAGCCTAAATAGCCCTACAACAAAGTGACTAAGGCAACACCCCATGCATTGCCTGATCAACTTTAAGACCGGGTGGACTAAGGAGGTCACTTAGACCTATATGATTAGTAGCCTTAGTCATCTAGTACTGAATTAGGAACCTAGGAACAATGTTAAGCACAGGATTAAGAGAGAGATGTTCATAGAGTCTAACTAAGCTTGAGTTCTCCTGAAGCTCCCTTAAGCCCAGCCAACAACACTTATATCGTATTTAATGTGATGTGACCTTTTGATAGCTCATTCCTCCCTAAAGCCCACTTGGCCAAAGTGTAGCATTCAAAACAATAATGAAGAAAAGATAGGCATAGAACCCAATAACCATCATCTCTACTATTAATGCCAGAAAATCTCACCAACGTTAAGCTTAAAGTTATAAATAGTCCTTCTTAAGGAATGAACTGAATTCGCATACATATATATATAGAACTCTAGTAATCCTCTCGCATCTCTTTCTATCATATTCTCACATACATCAATTGCTAGTTTAAGTATCGAAATGATCATACCAAACATCTCTTAATGTAATAACTTACCTCTTATTTGTTTTGCAACCCATCTTCTCTAGAATTAGTAACCTCCAGAACAAGGCCTAGTTCTCGTTTAAAAGACTACTAATAATTAAGTCAAGTAGATACCAAGGATGGTGGAACAATTAATAGACTTCATAAAGGTTTTCTTTTGTAAGATTTGGAAGAAAAACTTAAGGGCTTAAATAAAAAAATTGAACGAATGTTAAGGACTTAAAATAAACAAAGTCCATAAACACTAAAGATTAAAAGTGTACCTTCCTTATTTATGAAATATATGATGAAATTTTAATCATATCAAAATAGATCTATAAGTCATTATTTTAAACTAATACAAGGTCATCTGGTCAAATATATTTAAAATCTCTAATATAAGCTAGTGTCATGGTTTATGTTTGTCTTTATTAATTCATTCTATTTATTTTATATTATTAAAATAATACTTAATTATTTGTCTCTACATCTTACACCATATAAAGCATGTGTATGTGTATATGTGTACATATATCTTCTATATATAACTAGTGGAATGTGCATCTCAATGTGTATGACCAAAGTGCAATAATAATTAATTAATTGTTAAGCTAACTAAATAATATATAGTAATTTTGTAAACAAAAGTTTGAATTAGTATTTAACATTCATTTAAGATAATGGATTAGTTACATTAGTATGACACATAATTTTCTTTTAAGGGAATGAGTGAAAGCTAGTTTCTTTAGTGCACTGAGGAGAATGTTAATTAGGTATTAACTAAAATACTCTACTCTTAGATATTATAGATACACCATATTTGAATGCTAAAATATAGGGATGTAGATATGTTACAAATGGAGAAGGTAATGATAGTGTTTTTTTTTCCTTTTCTTAATTTAACCTTATTTATCTCTATATATAATAATAGATATACACTCGTGTTGCACATGTAAAAATAAAATAAAACTATATTTTACAATTTATGATACACCAAATTACAATAAATGGTAGTATTTGATTTTTTTTTTTTTTTACTTTAATGCAAGCTATGAAGAGAAAGAAGAAGAGTAGGGGGAATTTTTTTTTTTTCTAATTATGTATTTGGCAATTGCTATTTTAAAAGATAAATATATAATGAGATTTGTGGATTGAAAAAATAACTAATAGAACATGGATGGATGGAATAAAAATTAAAATGAATGATGTATGAATATGGGATGCCAGATAATAATAGTTAAGATTAAAATATAAAACAATATAGAAACCAAATTTTTGTAGTTACTAGTAGTTATTTATAGTTATTAAAGTCTTTGCACTTTAATAATATAGACGATGATGTAAATTTATAAAAAAAAACTTTAAAACTATATGCTTATGTAAATGGAGTGAACCTATTGGCTTAATATATATAGATATTGAAGATATAATATTTGGCTTAATAGATACGATGATATAAATATATAAGGAAACTTTAAAATTATATACTTACATAAGTGGGGTTAGATAACCTTATTGACTTAATATATTATATATATATAAGAGAGAAAAGAGAGAGAGAGAGAGAGAGAGAGAGAGAGAGAGAGAGAGAGAGAGAGAGAGAGAGAGAGAGAGAGAGAGAGAGAGAGAGAGAGAGAGAGAGAGAGAAAATCTTAAAACTATATGTTTATATTAATAGAGTCAAAATAATTGAAATAGATAGAATACATTACATATATCACAAAGAAAATTTAGAACTATATGTGAGTAGAGTTGAATAAGAGCCTACTAGGTTAATATAAATAATAGATCAATTGATATAAATAATATAAAGCCTATTTTCTTAATATACATAGATATATATACTCCTTTTTAGTGCCCTACATAATCTCTCTCTCTCTCTCTCTCTCTCTCTCTCTCTCTCTTTCTCTTTATATATATATATATATATATATTAATGAAACTTACCTAACCACCACTTTCAACAACTATTACTACTTCTTATACTATACCTCTTATGTCCCTATTATTTCCCCAAATTTTAACTCTATTCCTACATTCCACTTCTTGCGTCACTTGCCATGAACTATTTCTATATGCAAATTTCTCAATATTATGATAATTTCCATTACATCTATAGTATTTATGATAATTTCCATTACATTTATATTATTAATATGTAATATTAAGACCCTTGGGTGTTTTCATGTCTTATATGTATTAAAACATATATCCGTCATTTTATAAGTGACTTCTACATAATTTATCACTAATTTCACATTCTAAAGGTAATTTCCCTCTATTGTAAAAAATATTTGCTAATGGTCACTTTGTGCCTATATCTACTATGACATTAAAGCTACTATAACTTTTATATTTATATTTTATACACCTACAACGTGGGCACATTTTGTAACCTATATCTACATGGTATAATATAGGATTAAAAGATCTCTACCCTACACATTATGTGTTTGTTCCTTTTAGACAAGATGAATGCTATAATAAAACAATTAAATAGGGAAAAAAAAACATAGGCTTTATAAGTGCCACTAACATCAGATTCTAATCTTATAGATATAAATTTTGAACTGTTAGAAAGTAAAGGATGACAAAAATATAACTATAACAGCTCATTCACTTCGTAGAATGAAGTAAGTTGGAATGGAGTTTCTATTACTAATAAATGGGATAAGAATGTAATATAGATGGAAAGTTTATTACCTTGCTCACTGCACCTAATCTAACAAGAAATAAAGTAAGAATTACTTATAAGTACCAAAACATGCCCCTCTTTTAATAACATAGCTCCTTCCATTGTGTAAGTAAACCCATCAATAGTGGAACCTTAACCTAAAATCCCCAAAGTCAAACCCCAATCAAGAGGCAAATCTTGTGTTCAAAAGCCTTAATCCTAAATCACCATGGAAATGATATGTAAGGCAAAATCTCTAACCTAACTCCATGAAAATTTGAAGGTGTTATCTCCATCTTGCTCTCTGACTATGGACTAATGTATTGTTATTACGAGGAAAAAAAGAAAAAGTTTCAACATTGTTGTATTTATGTTACATTTTCTTATGTATTACAGTTTAAAAATCATGTTTTTACCATTACTAAATGTCAAGTATAGATAGATGTTGCAATACCCATCTTCAAATTTGTGCATTGATGGAGGCGATGATACTAAAAGCTACAACAAGATGAGTGAGAAAGAATAAGAAACTAGAAAAATGTCACTGTAAACGGTAAATGTAAAGGCGAACACATACTTAGACGAGTATATTTGAGATAAGGGAAGAGAAATGGAGGCAATAATACTAGAATTTGCAACAAAATGAGTGAGAAAGACGTAGATTAGGGTTTGTCGATTTCGGGGTTGGGTTGTAGCTTTGTGTTATTTTTTTTTATTAAGGGTATTTTTAGGAATTTGAAATGTTGGTGAGAATACCTATGAAAAAAAAAAAGAGGCAACACATTCATGAGCCTAGACATCGGAATGTGAATTACACTATTTTAAATAATAGGGATTTAGCATGAATCCTTATCATGAGTCAATATTTAAAGTAAATATTATAATAAAGCTTTACTAAAATTTAAAAAGAAAATAAAATAACCATTCTCAAATGAAGAGGACGTAAATGTCCCTCTTAAAACCGGTCCAACGACCAATACCATGTCTTTCATATGGGCAAAAAACATGGTAATACTTTCCCACTTGTACGGACGAGTTATTACATCAGACGTTGATGGCGACCCAGACAGCACGTTATGTTTCTTGCACATTCCATTCAGATGGTCATCATTATCTATACTCGTGTGGATACCCCGTGACCATAATTTCCCTATCTAAGTCTACCACGTGTCTCGAAACTCGTAGGTCCCACCAATGCCGACGTGCCGCCACAGCCACTTCCTAAAGTGTAGCCTAAGCACCGTTGGGAGTGTATTACCGAACACGTGTCTGCTGCTCACACCCCATCTTATCTACAGATCCAACGGTCCAGAACTGCTCTTGATCACACAAATCATTTCTTGTGTCAGGTCAGGCGAACTGCTCAGGTTAATTTGTTCACATCACCCTCCAAGAATATGTAGTTGCTTAGCATACCTTTACCGGTCCTCCAACATCAAATGGGAACGTGAGCTAATTCATATAACGAGGTTTGGTTTGAATTTTCAAACCAACGATGGAAAAGAGGAAGAATTTTCATTCTATGCTCTATATGATTGATTTTTATTTTAATTAATTTGTCCTCTCTTATTGTTCTGATGTGTGAATCTAAAATTTTTCAATCCTAAAATCTCCCACATCTAAAATTTATAGCTTTTCATGTATAATCATTTTCTAAATAGGTGAGAAGTGCTTACATTTCTTTATAATATATATCATTAAAAAGTAAATGTTTAATTTAAATACAAATAAAAGATAAAATATATCGAAATAAATCCATAAAAAAGGATGGTATATAAAAAAAAAAATTAAAAGATGATGACTATATTCAATTGGTTTTAAATAGGTTTTGAATCGAAAAAAGATATGACTAATTTCAATTCTCTAAGATTGAATTGAATGCACTTTTACCATCCTTATCATTCGAATAAATTGGAAACTATTATCAATATAAGTTAGGGATGGGAAAGGATGTGAAAATAAATTAAGGATAATTTTGAATCAAGTTATGAATAAATTATAAGATTCATAGTGCAAATTGGTTTGGAGTTAAACAAAAGAAGAAACACCTTGACCTTATTAATTCTGGGTTTAATAATTTTAATTTTTATCTATCAGCATAAGAATTTTGAGTAAATTTACATAACTACATTTTCTCTCTTATCTTTTTTGTTTTGCATAACTGCATTTTTGCATTTTATTTTTTAGATATTTGTACTTTATCATTATTCTTCATAATAATCAATTTGATAAAATAACACTATGTATTTATAAATATGTATGTTAAAACAAATAATGATTTAATTGTGATTCCTGTATATATTCATTAATTATTGTGGAAAAATATCTTATATGGACATACTTTAATCATTTTCTCTCATTCCTTATAGTTTGATGTTTAAAGATTATAATAATAATACAAATTTATTTGGTTTCTTTAACTTTTCAAAAAATATAAAATAGTATTCTCTTAATAGCAACAGCAACAAAAATTAGTAAAATCTATAATAATAGACAATAAAGACAATAGAAGTATTCAAATTTCATAAAATGGTATGTGATTTGATTTTTAAAGATTTTCAAATATTTTTAAAAAAGTTTGTAACAAGTATCTTAATTTAAAAGTAAAATCAAGGATATTCTTGGGATTAATTGACAATTGATTTTCTCTTTTATTTTTTCCTTTTTTGTATTTTGTGGTCCAAAAATGTTTTCTTTATAGTAATAGTTTTTTCAATAATTTTAACTTTTCTCTATAAGCGTAAGAATTTTGAGTAAATTTATACTTTACATAACTAAATTTTCTCTCTTATCTTTTTTGTTTTGCATAATTGCATTTTTGTTTTTTATTTTTTAGATATTTATACTTTATCATTATTCTTCATAATAATCAATTTGATAAAATAACACTATGTATTTATAAATATCTATGTGTCTCATAGAAAAGAAATAACGATTTAACTGCGATTCCTATATGTATTCATTAATTATTGTGGAAAAATCTCTTATATAGACATGCATCTAATCATTTTCTCTCATTCCTTGTAGTTTGATGTTTAAAGATTATACTAATAACATAAGTTTTTTCGGTTTCTTTCACTTAAAAAAAATATAAAATAGTGTTCTCTAGATAGTAGAAGTAACGAAAATTAGTAAAATCTATAGTAATAGACAATAAAAACTATAGAATTATCCAAATTTGTGATTTGATTTTTAAAGATTTTCAAATATTTTTAAAAAGGTTCGTAATGAATATCTTAATTTAAAAGTAAAATCAAGGATATTCTTGGGATTAATTGATAATTGATTTTCTCTTTTTTTTTCTTTTTTGTACTTGGTGGTCCAAAAATGTTTTCTTTACAGTAATAGTTTTTTCTTTTATGATAATTGTGATGATAGTAAGTTTTCATAATAGTGTATTTATCGTTATCAGAGAAAGAATGTACTAATATTATCATTATTATCCCGTAAAAATTAGTGGGCTTAGGTGATTGGTCATACGTATGCACGTGAAATGATATCCACTACATGCGGCAATGCTTCCATCTCTATTTATCTCTACAATCCATCGACATGGGAAACCCATATATGATACACGGATACTAACAATCATCCTGATGACATATGTCGTAGAAAAATCAAGCACAATCCTAGAATTTATACAAACAATTTTTAGGGGTATAAGGTACCACGTGACAAAAATTACGAAAGGTGGAAAGAGATAAAGTCGGAATTAAGATTCCGAATATGAGAAAAGAAAAAAGAAAAAAAGGAAAAAAGGAGAGAAAACAAAAACAAAATAGCCGTCGTCGTTAAGTTGCAGCTTGACGGAACCAACCACCACGTCCACGGCTCCCTCTAGTACTCTCTCTCTACTGTGATCATCTATAAAAACCTGATTATCGTCTTCTTTTCTCTCTCACTCAACGAAACGAAACGAAACCGCACTCCTCCTCCTCTCTCTCTTTCTCTCTCCACATGGCGGATTCCGTGGAGCTTCCAAGTCGCTTAGCCATCCTTCCATTTAAGAACAAGGTTCTCTTGCCTGGCGCCATAATTCGTATTCGCTGCACCTCTCCTACTAGGTCTCTCTCTCTAGCTTAATCCTCTCCCTCTTTTTTCGATGCTTTTGATTTGAATTTTTGTGAATACTTTTCAATTTCATTTAGAGATTAATAGGTTTCTATAGCACAAATAACAATTTAGGTTAGTGATTTGGTACTTTGGAATTGAATTTAGGATAAAAGTATTTAACTTGATTATGCAGAATCTGATGACGATTAGTTACTTTATACTTGAAATCCAATTCAGGATAAATTATAAAACTTGGAGCAGTGATTGTGCAGAACATAATGTGAAGATTGGTGATTCTCTAACTTGGAATCGAATTTAGGATGGAGTATCAAGATTGGATTAGTGACTATGCAAAATTGACGTGAGGATTAGTGATTTTGTAAATTGGAATCAAATTTAGGACAGAGCATCGAACTTGGAGCAATGACTCTGGAAAATTTGATATGAATACTAGTGATTTGTAATTTGGAATGAAATCTAGGATAAAGTGTCTGAACTGTGAGTAATGATTGTGCATTTTGATCTAAAGATTATTGGATTTATTATAGGAGTGGGATATAGGATATCAAAATCAGAGTAGCCAATATGCAAAATTTTATTTTAAATAGTGACTGATTAGGACAAATTTAGATTGAAAATTTGAACTTGCTTGTGATTAAATGGGTTTGATATTGCAGTGTGAAGCTAGTGGAGCAAGAGTTATGGCAGAAGGAAGAGAAGGGTTTGATTGGAATTTTACCTGTTCGAGATGCTGCAGAGGTTGCATCAGTTGGCCCTGTGATGATAGGGATGGATTCAATAGAACGGAATTCCAAAGTTCAGCCCAGTACATCAGATGCTCAAAAAGTTGATGGGAAGAATCAGCAAGAAGTTATTCACTGGCATGCCAGGTAGACCCTGAGAAAGTGTGACCATATGTGCTTTAAAATTATCTCAAATATCTTATCCAATAGAGAATGCGGAGAAGGGCTTTTATAACTTCACTTTATTACGATCATGCTTATATAACTGTGTTTCCATCAGCTGGTATTGACCTTTTCCCTTTCATACATGTGAAAGAATTGTGTTTTCTTGGGGCATGGTGATGCTTAAGTACTGTTTTTTTATTTATTTTTTATTTTTTTTTACTTTAGGGGAGTTGCTGCTCGCGCTTTACATCTGTCAAGGGGTGTGGAGAAACCGAGTGGCAGGGTTACATATATTGTTGTCCTTGAGGGTTTGTGTAGGTTTAGTGTCCAGGAGCTTAGCACAAGAGGAATGTATTATGTTGCAAGGATCACTCCCCTTGAGATGACAAAGGCTGGTGAGATTGCCCCTTCCACATGTCATCTAAACATGATTGTTAGAGTTGGACTTGCACTTTTGTTATTTGCACTTTTGTTTGATTCAGCACAAATCCCAACATTTTGTGCTAGTATTTTCTATTGTCTACTCTTTTCTTTTGTACATGGACTATATTCTGTAAATCTTTCTTTTAATGAATTCAACTGAACTTCCCTGAAAAATGAAAAAAAAAAGAAAAGAAAAGCTGTTACAAGTTATCTCTCTATAAATAGTCGAGATAATTCTAGTTCTTGTCATGGATTTCTCTTAATAATACATTCAATCCTTAAATCAAGAGTTTCCTGTTATCTTGTGCTTTTTATTTATTCACTTATGGTTTATATGTCATTTTTCTTTACTCTTAAGTCTAAATATATATCCTTAAATAGAGATGGAGCAGGTAGAGCAAGATCCAGATTTTTTAGCACTGTCTCGCCACTTCAAAGCCACTGCAACAGAGCTCATATCAGTGCTTGAACAGGTGAATATCTAAGTATTTAGTCTAATAAGTGCAATTATGTTTATTAAAATCTCTTAAATCATCTGTGAATTATATTGAATTAGCTGTACTCTATTGTCTGTGTCAAGGACTTAAATTTCTGCTCAAGAATGGATTACCCACATATGTTAATATTTTGCTTCATTTGTGCCTGTAGAAACAGAAAACTGGTGGACGGACAAAAGTTCTGTTGGAGACTGTTCCAATTCACAAATTGGCAGATATATTTGTTGCTAGCTTTGAAATAAGTTTTGAAGAGCAGTTATCTATGTTAGATTCAGTTGATTTAAAAGTAAGATTATCAAAAGCGACAGAATTGGTTGAAAGGCACCTTCAGGTAATTTTAGATGCCTTATGTCCTCAGTTGTGATCATTTGTTATTTTATGTACTGCCTTGATGGAGAGATGTTCATATTCACATGAACAGTCAATACGTGTAGCAGAGAAGATAACACAAAAGGTTGAGGGACAGCTTTCAAAATCCCAAAAAGAGTTTCTGTTGCGCCAACAGGTAAGAATCCTTATATGGGCTCTAACTTTTATCGTTTTTGTTCCTTTTCTTCCCCTCATGTCAAGTGTGAGGAAATTGAAGAAGTATAATAGAAAAAAGAAAAAAAAAAACCATTAGTAGGCCATAGCCCATAAATTTTAGCAGACCGAATGGCTAAAAACTGTGTTATCTAGGTAACCTGATGCCTGAAAAACCTCACAAACACTTATAAACTTACCAGCTGTAAGATTGCATTAATAACCATCCACTGTCCATCTTAATGCAATTCTAGTACAAGTAATGATACTCAATAAGATCCCAGCCAAGATAGGGGTCTGACCAAGACCACTTCTTTCTTTCCCTTGAAATGAGTTGCTGTTGCAAGCATTACTTCTCTTATGCTATCATCAAACTTTTAGTGCTGACCGCCTCACCAGTTCTATCAAAATGGAGTCTTATCGGTGGGGGTTTCCTGCTCTACCAGCTTCCTTGAAAGTTCCTGCCAACCATCAGCTGGGTAGGGACATTGAAAAAAGCAATTCAATCCTGGGGCATTGCCGAACTTCCTGCCAAAAGTTGCATATACAATTCAATCTTTGGTTCATTTTTATCCTTTCAATTATCGCTAGCCATGACACAAGTACTTTCTGTCATTAGTATTTTTATCAGTTAAGTAGTTGACCATATCATGAGGAAGACCCTTTTTGTTGGGGTTGCACATCAATCATATATCTAGAAATCAATCTCATATGTTGAGCATGGCCGTTCGTTTTATAACATGGATTGCTCAGTGAACAGAAAGGGGAAATTGCTACTTATCCAAAAAAAAGTTCTACTTATCCGACAAGAAAAGGTAAATTGCTTGCAACAAGTTTTATTGGTATGGTCGTGGAAGAACCACTTTGGTTCAAGCATCCTGTTATTATAACATTTAAAGATATATACAAATGTCATATCCCTTAGTATTAGTTTGAAACTGTCCTAGGAAGTCCCATGTCATGTCATATGCATCATAATAGTTGGTACTGTCATATCCAGTAATGTCTACTGGGGTATAACCAGTGGTAGCAAATTGCTATTTGGCCTGTTCACAATGCTTAAGTCAATTCACTTTCCATACAGATGAGGGCAATCAAGGAGGAATTAGGTGACAACGATGATGATGAGGATGATTTGGCTGCCTTGGAAACTAAGATGCAGGGTGCTGGGATGCCCTCAAATATCTGGAAGCATGCACAAAGGGAATTGAGGTATGGGTACTGTCAAATATTTGTAAAATGGAATTAACTTGAACCTACCTGGTTTAAATGTATTTTTGTCACGATCCTATTATTGATTGATTTAGTGTGTCCAAAGTCATGCTTTTTTCCTAGATTAAACTAATATCTTGCATGAATCTTCCTTTTTCTTGCAATACTCAATTTAGGAGACTGAAAAAAATGCAACCACAACAACCTGGTTACAACAGCTCACGTGTTTACTTGGAGCTCCTTGCTGATCTTCCCTGGCAAAAGGCCACTGAAGAACATGAGTTGGACTTAAAAGCTGCAAAAGAGCACCTTGACAGCGATCATTATGGATTAGTCAAAGTCAAGCAACGGATTATTGAGTATCTGGCAGTTCGCAAGGTTGATTAGTTTTCTGTGTAACTAGCATATTGTTCACAATTACTTAAAAAGAAACATTACCTTAGGTCATGGTAGGAGGTTGTTAAGAACTTGTACATATTTTTGTTTCAGCTGAAGCCAGATGCAAGAGGCCCAGTGTTATGCTTTGTTGGTCCTCCTGGTGTGGGGAAGACATCTTTGGCATCATCCATTGCTGCTGCTCTGGGGAGAAAATTTATACGCATTTCCCTTGGTGGTGTAAAGGATGAGGCAGACATCAGAGGTCATAGAAGAACATACATTGGTAGCATGCCTGGGCGTCTTATTGATGGCCTGAAGGTATTGGATGCCTTTTCTGATGGATCACTTAGCTGTCGAAGATAAAGATGCATATGATTATTAGAGTTGTTAGATAGGGAAATTTAGCCAGGAAATTTGTATTTCTCGAGCTCAAGGACTTCATTGTGTGCATGTCCAATGTGACTTAGTGAATCATATTGAACTGACAATGTTTACATTGGACAGGTTTTCTGTTTAATGTACTGTCTGAAACCTCTCTCTTCCTGTAGATCCAACTTCTGAATCTATCTGATTTCCCAAGGGAAAAATAAATAAATAAAGTTTTGGATCCTGCCAAAAGGATTTTGCATTTGGTTTTTGTTTCAGGTTGAGCTGACTAAACTTGTACTTTCATTTTTTGATAGAGAGTAGGAGTTTGCAATCCTGTCATGTTGCTTGATGAGATTGACAAGACGGGATCAGATGTGCGTGGGGATCCAGCATCAGCTCTACTGGAAGTTCTTGACCCTGAACAGAATAAGACATTCAATGATCAGTATCCTTAAATTTTCTGTATATAGCACACTGCAATGCAATTTTAACCTAGTCCTACTTAACTACTCAAAATATATCTTGTTTTTCTTGGCGATTGTGTTTCTTCTCTGACTGGATTTAGAATATGGTCATCCATATTCATCTATCAAGAAAATAATGGTTGAATTTGGCTTGAGAAATTGTTGTGTACTATAATTGTATATTTTGGTGTTTGACAGAGCATGATCATATAGTGATACACAGACACCTATGGAAATCTCTACCTGGGACGATTATTGCAGATCTGTACCTAGCATTCAGACACTGTGACATTAAAGATTTTCCTTAATATATGATCTATAGTTACTTGAATGTTCCATTTGACCTTTCAAAGGTTGTTTTTGTTGCAACTGCAAATAGGATGCAGCCTATACCCGCACCTCTTCTTGATCGGATGGAAGTCATTGAGCTAACAGGATATACAGCTGAAGAGAAGCTTAAAATAGCAATGAGGCATTTGATTCCTCGTGTTCTGGATCAACATGGACTGAGTCCTGAATTTCTTCAAATACCTGAGGTAGCTCATTTCCACATAATCATTGTTTTCTTGGGCTCAGCTTTTAGGTTAAAATTGGGATACTTTAGTGCATGCCTCTGCTATTCATTCACTTCTTTAATTTGGTTATCTTGAGTGTAATTTCTTTTTGCTTCACAGAATCATTTTGTTTCATAAATGACCTTGGTACACCGTTTATTCTTTTCTTGGACCAGCAATATAATGTGAAACTTATATAATTATAAGCATCCCCAAAAATGAGGAGTGAATAAGAACTTGGAGCAACATTATAGGTTGTGGTTGTAGAGTAAAAAAAGGAAAGAACAACATGTGGAAAGCAATTTTTTGAAATATCTAGTCCCATAAGAGCAGGCTGAACCAGAACGGAAATCTGTCTGTTTATTTTGGTAGGATATGATAAGGGTGCTAGAAGGTTGAGATCTGGCTTGTACTTTTAGTATTTTGGGAAAAGTGACATCGTTATTAGGGTGGATGTGCAGGTGGTAATTGCTTTTATGTTTTCAGTTGTAGGTGTTGCTTGCATCCCTTAAGTCATATTGTGAAGTGCAAACTAAAACTTGAAATATAAGCTTCAAACGTTTGTGGTGGTTAGGTACGAGGGTGATTTTTGGAAGAGATGTTTTGATCTGCAACTGAAAGAACTCAAGTTGTGACTTAAAGTTGAATATGTAATGGGGCACTTATTAGGTTTTAAACAGAAAGCGTTGATAATTTTGTTAAGTAATAATATAGAAGCCTGCACCAATCTATAAGCTTAAGTTTGAGATTAGATGGTTGTGTTAATCTTACCATGGTATTAGAGGGGTTCGTACATTTGAAAACCTACAGTCATCACATGATTGTGGTGCTGACCTTAACAATCTGCACCATTAGTCTTGCCAGGCTGACATGTTGCGATGTGACTTGAGATGGATGTCTATCAGAAACATGTTTATTGTAGTTATATTTGAGGATTTTTATGTGAGTTGGTTTTTATATATGAGAAATGGGGAAATACATATGATTCATCTCATTTCCTTTCTCCCATCATATTTTTTGCTTTGCAGGCTATGGTGAAGCTTGTCATTCAAAAGTACACTCGTGAGGCTGGTGTTAGGAATCTGGAAAGGAGCCTGGCTGCTCTCGCTCGTGCAGCAGCCGTAAAAGTTGCTGAGCAAGAGCAAGTTGTCCCATTGAGCCAAAACATGCATCAGCTTGCTTCACCACTTGTAGAAAATAGACTAGCTGGTGGAGCTGAGATGGAAATGGAAGTCATTCCAATGGGTGTCAACAATCATGAAATATCAAACACCTTCAATGTTGCTTCACCTTTGGTTGTGGATGAGCCTATGCTGGAAAAAGTTCTTGGGGTAGATTGTCTTCCTATATCGTTTTTCTGAGCATTCTGTGTCACATGAACTTTACTAGCAGACAGAAAAGTACCATGTGTTATCAATCGTATTATTTGAATGTCTTATCGATGATTGGTTAATTATATCCCCTGACTGCTGCATAACAATGAAAGTCAGGACTCCTGACAATCTTGATTTCATGCAATTAACGGTAGCTCGGTTACTGTATTTCTGGTGTACCTTTATGGAGGAAAGCTTTTTTCAAAATGTGCTTGTATTCACATTGATGGAAATTGTTAGAGAACCTTTTTATGATGTTGTGCAATATGATGCATGCTAGCATGGGCTATCCTTCCTCCGTACTGTCAATCTCCTGTGGCACAATGTTTTTGGATTTTTTTATCTGGCTCATTTTGAGCGTAGTTTAATAAAAGTGATGAGAAAAGTAAATTATATCGTGACGGTGAACTAAAGCCTTAATTTTTCCCCTATGCAGCCTCCTAGGTTTGATGATAGAGAAACTGTGGAGCGTGTTGCCACTCCTGGTGTTTCTGTTGGACTTGTTTGGACCACTTTTGGTGGAGAAGTTCAATTTGTGGAGGCTACAGCCATGGCAGGAAAGGGTGAATTACATCTCACCGGGCAGCTCGGTGATGTTATCAAGGAATCAGCACAAATTGCTTTGACATGGGTATGCTATTATTGCCTTTGGTTTATACCACACCATCTGTGTATTCTTCCCCCTGTCATATGGCATGATACTAGAAAATTAATCAAAGATAGATGTCTGGACTAACATGATCTCCTAGGGTGATTACCTGCTCCATTAATTGCTATATGTTGAGTATGTGGTAAAATTTTGAACTGGTTATCTAATTTATTTGATGCAAGAAAAATTTTCCGTGAAACTTGTAGGAAGGTTCTATCTTGGCCTTTCAACTTCATCTGCTTAACGTGTCAATCAATATAATCATATATCTCTTCACTTATTCTGTATCTTGTGCTTATGGGTGACTATGCATGCCCTACTGCTAATTGTCATGTATGGACCTTGAGAAGGGTCTTTATCTTTATGTTGTAAATTGTGTCATAAAGTAAAATGATTTCTAACCAATATGATCCAACATGTTGGGCATCAAACTCAAGTATGTAAGGGATTGTCATCTGAGCATCTCTTCTTTGCAGGTAAGAGCCAGGGCAGCTGATCTCAAGTTGGCAAACCCAGAAGAAATCAATCTACTTCATGGTCGGGATATACATATTCACTTCCCTGCTGGTGCAGTACCCAAGGATGGACCCTCTGCAGGGATTACTCTAGTGACAGCACTGGTTTCATTATTCAGTCAAAGAAGCTCTAGATCAGATACTGCAATGACTGGAGAGATGACTTTGCGAGGGCTGGTATTACCAGTTGGAGGCATCAAGGACAAAGTATGCCTTTGCCTGAATTTGCTTCTTCTATTCTATATATATGAGTTCGTGATTCTAGTAAAGTAATTCGTTTTAATATTCATTTATGATAACTTGTGGTTGTTACTTGTACTTATGTGTATTATGAAGTCTTCCCCTCCCCTCCTTCCCCCAAGAAGATGACAACGATGAAAATAAATCAAGTGACGGGAAGCTGAAAAATGATCACTCTGTCTATCCAGGTTTTGGCTGCACATCGTTACGGTATTAAGAGAGTAATCCTGCCAGAGAGGAATCTGAAGGACTTGGCTGAAGTACCATCAGCTGTGCTGGCTAATCTGGAGGTAAAATTTCATTTTGCTTAGGGTGCATCTGTTTTGTGGAGAATACCCTCCAGACTTTATACAGCATATTTTATATGATCAGTCCTATGGTTCTCATATAGTACTATAGTGATCTCCAAAGTTTCCAAGTGGTTTCAGGGTGAATGGTGGCAAAAGACAATGGCAGTGATCATTAATGAGTGGTAGTGTTGGCAGCCAGAGCAAAATATGAATGGAAAATGTGAAAATGGTTTCCTCTTGTTCAAAATGGAAACCATTTTTCTTACTTTCCCGACATTTTCCATGAAGGCCAATGATTTTTACTAAAGGCTACTAGTAATTGCAACTTTTTAATAGTACTATGATAATATTTACAATTATAGACGATCAATTATCATAAATATTGAAAATATACATTGGAAAAATTTCACAAAATGTTTTCCAAAAAACAATTACGTTCTTGGTTTACTACTAGTATTCCTTGCTTGTTGGTATGAGTAACAGGTATTTGTTTAACTTTGTGCTAATAGATAATACTAGCTAAGAGAATGGAGGACGTTTTGGAACATGCTTTTGAAGGTGGATGTCCTTGGAGACAGCACTCGAAGTTATGACAGTATCCGTGGAGCATTATAATATGACAAAGGCGCTGGATATGATTGCTGGTTTACTTCAAAGTGTGATCCAGACACTCATATGATCCTTCAGTGTATATACAGACGGCAGGTTGTATATTTTTCGGGGGAATCCTGCTGCTGGTAATTGGAGAAAGAAATTGTCCATACCTTGCAATCTGCCACGGTTCAGCGGGAGGAAGAACCGGTATTGACATCTCTCTGACTATGGAGGCCCCTATATGGAGTTACTTCATTTATGCTATAATTCTTTTTAACCGTTGAGTTATATTGATTAAAGGGGTCAGCGTGTTGCTACCCTATGTATTCCCCTCTCTCTCTCTCTCTCTCTCTCTCTCTCTCTCTCTCTCTGTATGTAATGTTCGATCGCTTATTGCATAAGTACCATAAATTACTTGATCCGAAAAATTCCGCTTCTCGTTTAGGCTTAGTGTGGCAGTGCGACACAATGGCAAGGGTATAAAATCTGAGAGTTTTATATGAATATGGTCCGTTTCTTGAAAACTAATACGGAAAAGAGCTCTGACAGAAAATATTTGCAGGATGGTATGTTATCACGTTTTACAATGAAGGCACGTGTGAATTATGACCCTTTAGTGTAAAACATTTATCACTAATGACGAATTTGGAAAAAGGCCTCTGGCAGTAAATATTTATAGTAGTCTTATTATTTTTTACATTAAAAGTCCGTACGAATCACATCCTTTCAATATAAAAAATTTATTGGAAGGTCTATGCATTAAATGCACTTTTATTATATATTCAAATGTACCAAGGGTGTATTTAGTACATGTATTTTTAATACACAGGCGTATATAATGTATACATTTTTTATACATTTGGACATGCACTAGAGAGGTATATGGTGCATATGCCTTCTTTTGTTTTTATTAGTAGATTTCAAATGAAATGATTGAGTTAATTCAAAATATATTGTTTCGTATATTTATAAACACAAAATACAAAATGTCAAATTATCTAATTTAATTCATTATCTCTAATATTAACTCTCAATGCTGAAAGGCATAAGAATAAAACCCAGTGCACAAAAGGGTCATTCACTTTGTAGAGGAGATGATTGGAGTCGGAAATAATTCAAATTGTAATGTACTAACACAAAAAGCCTATCACATATTGTAAAGTTCGACAAAACTAAACTTATATTTGAATAGTAAGTATATGTACGAAATGTGTGCTTTGTTTATATCAATACAATCATGTATAATTAATACAATGTCTATCTATTGTCTCTTACACTGGCTGAAGGTTCTGACAACATGAGATAGAAGAGAATGCCTCTGGCTGTTTGGTGACTGTGCAGGCTATGATAGTGTCTCATTAAAATTATGGGGAGCTATTGGGCTGGTAGGAGGAGCCAATTCAAGTTGAGTGAGATTCAATTTGGAACTATTATATGTTCAAGGTCTAATATGAAAATAATTTCAGAGGTTTTCCTTAGCTTTGTTCATGTCAATAAACAATTTAAAATGCCTTAACTTTTCTAAAGCAAGTTCGAGTCAAATAGCAATGATTCAAAGCACTTCATGCCCTTACTTATGAAGGATTGCAAGTAGCTCGAATTCCATTTTTGAACAGTTGAAGGAGTCATGAGCTTTGATTGACATTGGAACTCAAGAGTCATGTAAGAGTTAGATCCAACCTTCGAATTGAAAGCAACTTCGAATTTAGGGCATGTACCATACATAGAGCTAATGTGTTCAAGGTCTGAGAATGTCATCCCTATAATGAAAATATCCCCATTGTGGTTACCCTGGCCATCCCCCGATCAAGCTCTATCTCTTCGAACTCGAGCTCTATTTCTTAGTGGTGTGTGAGGAGCTAGTATATCCTCAGTTGTAGGTTCTCCTTACTCCTTGTCATGGTCGCTAAGGTATGATTATTGCTTCCTCTCGTGCTGTGAGTAGAAGATGAGGTTGTTGTGCTGCTCAACGAATTACAGTACTCTATTTGCAATATCGAATGTGGCCGGATAGTCTGACGCCAATTGTACATCCCTAAACGAGTCCACTTGAAATAAAGAGACATAAAGCTATCAGTATAGATAATAGAAAGTAGGTAAGAGTATAGAAGCCATGGGATGATTGCATAGGCACTAACCAGATGGCTGATAATAGCTCCCTAATGTGTGATGTAACGTTAGGTAATCTACTAGTATCACGGCCAGTAGTTAAGGTCAATTCCACTAGGACCTTAGATATGCACTAAGAAACCATGCCTTTATCCCTAAGCTCAGATGTATACATTATGGGTATTGATCCAGCTTACGTCACTCCTACCATAGAGGTTCAGTTGATGGAGCTGCTTGGAGGTGTTTACGTCTTGTGACAAGTACTGATAACCACCAAACTACTAAACGACATAATCAAGGAAGTACTATTCGATGATGTGGAAACATATGAGTAGCACTCAAGTTTTCTAAATGTATCGCCTAGCCTTTTAGAAATCCCATATCAACTATGGCAACTCCTTTGAGTATGGCTCCTAGACTACTAAGAAAAAGGAAAAAAAATTAAAAAAAAAGAGTTAATGAGCATTGATAGTTAGGTATGACAGCATAGGCAAATAGAAGAAGAGTTACCATATCGTACCTACTGCAGTGTTTGTAGGTTGAACGCTATGTGGTATGCATCCACAATATGCATGAGATATTGAGTCATATCTTGTACGACCTTCAATTTGATCGCTAATGGCCTCTCCCCTTAATTGAGAAACCGTATTGACTAAATAGGGTGATGTATAAGAATCTATCCTAAGCCCATATTGCCCTACCCAGCTCATGTGTGTCCGAAGAAAAGGTAAAGCATAGATGTCTGTACAGTTAAGCCAAGCATGCGGACCCTTAATTGAACTACCTAGCAACAAAGAAATTCTCTAGTAATGGTAGAAACATAAAGTGTATCAAGTTAGAGGATTTCTTCAAGAAGATAAATCCTTACATCAAGCTAAGGATGTAAGTATGCATGTACTATCGCAATATCTCATCGTTTGTGCCGCTGAGAAGTATTTGAAAGTGCTCTTGTAGCCCACATGAGCTCTCCTCATTTTAGTAGGCCTAATGCCTACAAACTTCTCGCTTACATTAGTCCAACTCTAATCATCATTTATCTTTGTTCTACCTCTCACAACAAATCCCTCTATCGGAAGCTCGAGTTATATCTCTATATCCTGCAATGTGATGATTACCTCCCTGATGGGTAGGTGAACGGTGTGTATCTATAATGTCCATCTCTCCATTAAGGCCGTAATCAGGTGCCAATCCATCATGATAAATAAAAGCTATGCAACTCCTAGAAATTGGCCTCCCTTATGTAACGCTCTAGCCGAGAATGTATGGGGATATCCTACTCGTCCTCACATAAGGACAACTTGCTACATTGTATTCATAGTATATAGGTAGCCTCCTATAAACATGAGCGTTTTAGTAAGTAGGTAATATTAGCTCGTATGGAATAGTAGCAGCATGTGAGAATATTATTACTAACCTTACCTTCCTAAATGGCTTGTGAATGATGGTTGGCCTACCTCTTACGTATACGTAGATTGATAGATCTTAGCTTCATCTATCTTATAAACACAAAGGACTATGGTCAATAATCAGAATAATGTGTAAGTGTTTTTAAGTATGCATGAAATATAGCATTATGCCTATACGTATATGTAGTATTTACTAGCCCTATTTACCTCTAGATACCTCTTCTTATTATGTCTTTTTCTCTTATATGCGTTACATTTGGTTCTTTTAGCCTGCTCCCTACTCCTTAATGTCTATTTCCATGTGATATCGCTTTTGATTAGACTTACGCTTCTTACATATTAAGTCGTTGTTTGGTGAAGATATAGGAAACTAACTTGTAACCAGTTTAGCCTATCACCAATCGGGTAGAAATGGGGACAATAACACTTTATCTGGTTTACTCACTTATACCATAGACCTATTGTTGATTTTCCGTCCACCCTCATACTTGTTGACGTTACACATGCATAGGATTAGGGGATCCTATATGCATCCTTGATAAGAGTAAGTTACTTTACACTTTTAAGACATATCTAGGCATAAATTGACCATAATTGTGTTCATTTCTTAATTTTTTTGTACTTAATTGTGTAATGTATTGATTTTAGATGAATTAAGAGTAAAGAATTGAATTTTACACAAGAACAATGAGTTTTAAAGCAGTTATGGCCGTGAGGAGAAGAAAACTTGAAGTAAAACAAATATGTACTCCATTATAGGCGTGATAATAAAGGATTGGAATGGCTAGCGCTGATTACACCCTTCATCATTGGCGTAATGGAGGAAGTTTTGCTGGTCCCCCTATCAGTCACGGTTGTGATTATATAGCAAGAAGATGATCACTCCCTTGATTACGAACGTGATTAGAGGTGATGAAGTGACAAGGAGTTTATGTCTGTAGTCACGACTGTGATTGGTTTAGAATTTTGTTTTCCAAAACTATCACTCCCTGAGTCATGGGTGTGATAAGAGTAGACATGACTGTTCTTCTCTAACTTTTTCACACGAACTAGTATGCAGAACATGTCTTAACATTAGGCAGTACTTTAAAGTGGTATAATTCAAATCCATTGACGAGTCAAGTGTAAATATACCGCAACTTTTAAATAAAGGAGAGAGAGAATTACATCAAAATAAACATCATTAAGAACATCATATCACCAATTAACGCATACCTATTCATCTATCTTTTTATCCATTGTGTTTCCATTTTTAGTATAGTTTCTAGGTGTTGTACCGTACTTTTCCGAAAGTTACTCAAAAGAACAGATAGGAACTCATGATTTGTTTGTTGTATAGATTTCTACAATGGAATTTTGAATGGGGTTGTACTTTTCTACTTATCTTATGTTAATTTCTTTGTTATTTTTGCATTTTGTTGATACATTTTGTTATTTCATCATGTATGAGTAGTAATTAGGACTTACTACATCAACTTAGTATGAATAATTGTGTGAATTAGTAAGTTCCTGATATTTGTTAGTTCCAGTGAATTAAACTTAATTAATCTAAGTAAGATATAGTGCATGACACATTTAATTAATCTAAGTAAGATGTAGTGCATGACATTGACTTGGGTAAGATTTCAATAGAATATGTCGGGAGACAATTCTATTGAATAGATCTTATTCATTTGAATAATTTACTCTTAACAATAGAGATATTATGAGGAAAGTTATTGCATTCTTAAGGAAATTGATAAATTAACATGACATTAATGTGATTCGAATTGGCTGTTAATTCAGAAGAGATTCTAATATATATAATTAGGATTATAAGTAAGCAGTTTTGAGAAGAATGCTTACATACCTATAATTTCCTGTAGATAATAAGTATTAGGATAAAAAATATATTGTTAATATCATATTAAGTGGTGAAGTAAGTTTGTATGTTAATCATTGTAGTGTTAATAGTTTTTGTAGCATTTGTGTTGGTTAAAAGTTGTTCTAGATTAGTGTAGTTTAGCTAGTAAATTAGATATTTTAATATTTTCATCATTTGATAAATTAGGTTGCTAGTTAATAGGAAGAATAATTGGTACTAGTGTTTGAGTATGATCCTAGTAGAGACGACCCTATACTCATCTATGCTATAAAATGATAGGTATACTTACTTGTTAAATCGAGTTAAGGATAGAATATAAGTTTGTAAATTTTAAAACTCGAAAGCTTTAATTAGAGGTGATTAGTCCTCCTTCTTCCCTTCAAACTAGTCCTTGTCATTCGACTTTTAGTAAAAATCTCAAACAAGTCATTTTGAAAGCTAAATGATATTACTTTATGCGCATTGGCATACCTTCTCCACATTTTGTACATCCCCAAGGCATAGTAGGTGAAAATTTTGCCAACTTCAATTGCCTCTCTAGCTTCTTAATGTCTATGCTCCTAATAGCTTACACAGTTGTAAAATATCTTTTTAACTAATGCAGTGATGGGTAATCTATGTACTAGTCTCCAAACTAAGTTATAACTTTAAGAAAAGTTCGATGTCATATACCCAAAATGGTAATACTTGTCATATGCAAGTTTTCACTTATCTAAGTCCACATTTTTAAACCACTTAGGAATGTCCTCCCTAACTTGTCCTAACTACTCTATTAAGCCTTTAAATTTCCTTTTCTATGTCTAAACACTTATAAACCATACAAATTTCTTACAAAATTAGTTTTTGCAGGCTGTATTGAAATTACTTGCAACATTTTGTGGGTAGTATCTCTAAACTATAAACGGAGGCTGTTACCTATTTGATGGTTTTTTGTATGTGGAATCGATGCTAGATACTTAATCGGAGATAAGATAAAAGGGCCCCTTTGGTTAACAACGTGACTCTTAAGTTTTGAAGGAACTACCTTCATGTTTCCTTTGCTTGTGTATCAACTAATGCAAATGCTAACGGAACTATGGAATTATTCCCATCCATGCTACATGCAACCATCAACTTATGAACCTCTTTATTGTATAGGAAAGTGCCATCAATACAAACTAGAGGTCAGCAATACTTGATAGCTTCCACATATGGCCCAAATGTCTAGAAAACCCACTTAAACTAAGATACACCTGGCTTCAGTGAACTGCTCTACCCCCAATCTAGCTGTGTCTTTGGATTACTTATTTTCGTTGCATTCAATAACTTTGGCAACTCATTGTGCCATCTCAATAGCCTTCCTCTTTGCCTAAAAAATCCTCTTATTGCTTATAGTATATTCGTAAATGTTTTGTACATTTGCTACAAGATCGGGTATCTTCACATTGGGGTTATTTTGTATATGTTGATAAAGATCCTTGCCATGATGTTGCTGTAAATTTGAGGGTGATCCAAGTTCATCATTAGGTTTATGCCAGTATGTGGTCCTTCCAGAATGGTGGTTTTGAAAAGCCCCTCCACTTCCTTCAAACATGCTGTAACCTCCACTAACAACCCTTTCCCTTCTCAATATGGAAATTGCAGTGGTTCTTTATGTGGAACGACTTCATCGTATCTATGAGATCCTTTTTATTGTTGAACCGCATGCTTACACTCAAATCATTGGACGTGTTGCTAATGTTGTACATTTCGTTAACATCTCGCTCAAATGTCACATATCTGTTACCGTCATACTTGTTGTTGTAGAATGGAATAGGATCTTTAACAAACCTATCCATCATTTCATTTACTTGTGGAAGCTCCTCATACTGGTGATGAAGCTTGCTTGGAATGGGTTCATGAGGAGGCCTAATTAGCACATTGCTGGAAACAACATCTGGTCTCACTTAAGGTTCTCCTAATTCCTCTCGATCCTTACCATCATCATCTTCGAGTCCAACATTATCCTCATCATCACCATTAGTTGCCTCCTCTTGTCCATCATTGTCAACATTTATGTCTATGTGCATTCTCTCTACATATGGATCATAAAACTCTTTGTGTTTGATAATTGAACCTAATGCTTTATCAAGTTACTCCTCTGCGATATCAACATGCTTATAGTTGGTGAAATCTATGTATGGTTCATTTGACACATTAAAATTTGACGGCTCCATATTGGTCATCATAGACTACAAATAGGGTATCGGAAAAGTTGGATTGCCTGCATGTCGTATGTTATGTTGACAATGATGGACAAGAGGAGGCAACTAATGGTGATGATGGGGATAATGTTGGACTTGAGGATGATGATGGTAAGGATCAAGAGGAATTAGGAGAATCTCAAGTGAGGCCAGATGTTGTTTCCAACAATGTGCTAATTCCCTATAGTGCTTAATGTATACTTCCTGGATACTTTGCTCCCTAAAAGACTCGGCCATCTCAATGAAATTTTCAACATCGTCATCATCTCTAATGGCCATCAGCTTATAAGAAACTCTCGTATCATGAAAGAAATGATGCTTGTGCACGATTTCAATCTCATTTGGGTCAATTTTGGTGCTTTCACAAATTCTTCGAACGAAGTAGGAGAAGTTCGCATCCTTTCTCATCTTCAATTTTTTAATGGGCTTCTTATCATACTCTAGCCTTGAGTTTCCCATCATATTATTTTCAATCACATGTATAATAACTTTTACATAATCGGCTATTTCCACCCTAGTAATGCCACCATCAACTGAAGATTTAAATAAGATAAAAACAATACACACCAAGTGACAACTTAGCAAATTGCATAATGTCATCTTGCTAAACTAAATTGTACACTATCTAACATTTCTCATGAATTTTACTAAACACATTGTGGGAGAGCAAATTACAATACAATTTCAAAATGTACACTAACATTTTCCATAACAATATTCACACAACTTACTTCCTAACCAGCATTAATTTACACATAGTATAACAGATTCCCATTAAATATAAACAAATTGGAAAACCTAGGGTTCTTGTATGTCTGCATATTATGTGTAGTATATGATCAATTTTTTTTTTCAAAAAAAAGAAAGTAAAATGATGTAAAGTGTTGATTGTTACTTGTTTTTGGATGTTTAGTAGCAAAAAATTTAATGGATACTATAATGTTGTGTTTTCGATTATCTCCCCTATGTTTTCAAGAGTACAATTTGTGTTTTTTCTTTTTTATTTTTTTTTATTTATAGAACCAGGACATGCAACTACTAAGGTTAAATATTAAGGCCGAAGAAGGCACACGTAATGTGTACGCCTTCAATGTATTTAGAAATACAAAGAAGGCACATGCTATATGTGAGCCTTCAGTAGAACTTTTACTTTTTAATTGTATTCTATCATACTAGCGGATGCTACACCTACAATGCGTGTGTGGATTTAATAACATCAAATATGTGAAATATTAATGGGAAATCAATTAAAGCAAATATAGTATTAAAGTGCTAACATATTTATCAATTTTTGTAGAGGTAGTTGTAGTTGCAATACATCTTAACATTTCACTCGGGTGCAATACATTTCTACCAGCATTTAGAAAAAAAATTATACAAATATGAATTGGATAAAAAAAATTATGAAATTACCAACTCTATATCGTATATGAGAAATGTGAGACAAGTACATCTATCTTGCATTTAGAAAGTGAGATATAGTAAAAGTTGTACTAAGACTATATCACATTTCAGAATTGTAACATAGCTTTTAGGAAATTATCACATTTCACAAATGTGATATAAACTTAGTCCTACTAATAAACTCAGGTAGAAGATAAGTGATACCTGTACTATATCGGATTTCAAAAGTATGACATCAGCATTAGCAAATTATCACATTTTGTAAATGCTATATAGGCAAATATAAGCAAATTATACTAATGTTGCATGTTAGACGTGTAATATATATGTAAGTTCTTCTATTGCATTTTGAATATACTATATAGGCTTGGTATTTGATAATATTTTTTTATGTAATTTGTATTTTTGTAATTTTTTTTTTAAATTTTGATAGTAAACAAGTAATTTTCTCTATCTCACCCATAAAAGTTATTATAATAACAAAGCTTGGATAAGTAAGAAGCCCAATGTAGGCCATTTGAATCAATTTGGCCCATCTCGTTATGTCATTTCATGTGAATTTTTTCTATGATGGATATTACATTCCTATGTATTGTAGTACTTCTATAGGACAATTAAATTTTAGAAAAGTAATTCATTTAATTTTTGTCTTTAACTCATTTCTTTTATGATTCCTTTAATCATTTGTTTTACAATTGAATAATATTTTAATTCATTTTTTTCCCTTTCTTCTAATACACACTCAACTAGGTACCATAGTTGAATGAAAATGCCGAGATAGCAATATTGTAGGCTGTGTTCTTTGATAGTGTTTTAGGCCTTTAAGTTATGTATTGAAGCCTTTGTATATTGCAAGTACGATACCGCCACTCACTCTTTTGGTACCAGTTAACTAGTTGATTGTTTCTTATGTAAATAGTTGAACTGATTAATTTGTTCTTTTTAAGCCTATAATTACCATTGATGGTATATTTTTATATGGGAAGTACAAGTATAAGTTACTCACAGTGATCGAGTTCATGGGAAAATCATATCATCCTATTAGCATTTGTACTAGTTGATGAGGAATGTTTGGATAGTTGGGGATGGTTCTTGAAATGTGTTCTCATGTACATAATAAATGACCTACGGACATATATTTGATCTCTGACAGTTATGCTAGAATATGGTTCGTAGTTGAAGGATAAAATGCAGTGTGGCCAAATGGTTGGTTATGGCGTTGGTGTATTCGCTATGTTCTTAGTAACTTCAACTCTTACGTGAGAGAAGACACATACACTCCACTTCTACATCAGCGAGAGATAGTTACATTGTAGGATATATCTTTATTCATTGGTCTCCTTACTAATGGCAAAGTTGTGATAGGCATCACATATTTAGGTTGGCATGATGTATGCCTTCATATATTAGGGATTCACCCACTTGAAAGTGCTCTTAAAGTTGGTTGAGTAAAATTGTCCTAGTTAAAGAATAATTTCATTGAGTTGCCTAATGATGTTGATAAAGGGGATGTTCTTATCAGACAAGTCAAACAATCAGGTGCATCTCATTTTCTTCCCTCTCTTCTCAAGCCTTACTACAACTAGACGTGATGCTTATAGTGTGGCATGCTTAGTGCGGTTTTATCGCTAGTTGTGCCTTATTTCAATGATGGATGCCAAAGAGATTAGCAAGCCTATGGCCATAGTTTAAGTTTAGGCATAAGATCACTTTCCACACATTGCCCATCTACACCATTAAATTATCGCAGTGGTAGATGATTGACCACTAATGAGTCAATGGGGAGCAGACTTTGATCTGATGGAGCTGCCTACGTATGTGGTGGGCTAGTATAGGGATGCCTTTGACTGGCAACATCTAGAGCAAGTACTTATCTTACAAACTCAATTAACTTTACTTTCTCAAAGTGTTAGTTATTGCATATTCTAAATTGATGTGTTTTCAAGTGGTTTGGATTCCTTATACGCACGGGATATGTCTAGGCTCCCTATATATTATAGGTATGAGAGTGATATCTAGATGGCATAAGTCCAACTTATATACTTCCATATTGTGGAGTTCTATCATCCGAACTATGTGACTTGACATTTTGGTAGGATCTAAGAGATCTCTACTTATCCAAATATGTTACGAGCACTACATGATGTAGACTTGAGGGATCGGATAGAGACCAACTGGGCTACTACCCATGTGACTTGGCTAGAGCAATGAACGAACCATCGGAATAGGGTTGTTCATATTCAACCACCACTAGATATAACTCTAAACCATGTGCCCTGGTACTAGCAAATCATTTGCCAATATATTGGTAAATTTGGAGCCTCTTGGATTTATATAGTATGCATCCATCTCTACTTGTTGCTATTTCTTCATTTATGCCATTATATGCTAATTACACCATTATGTGTAACTTATAGGCGGATTTCACACATAGATTGCCTTAGATGTTATAAGAGGATATTATAGCTAAGTAGCCGGGGTTGGATGGCATCATCTAGTAACTTAGGGGCATCTATCTAGGTGATCTACCCATGCTTGATCTGGATATTGAGCATGAAGATTCCCTACCACACAAGCCATAGCATGGAAGGTGACATTAAGGACAAGGGCATGGACAAAGTAGAAGTTGAGGACACAAACAAAACGATTTGGAGATTTGCGATGATTACCTTCACACTACTCATCCTCTACGTCTCCTATGGCACCTCATTTCTAGTTTCACACATCGTCTAGGGAGGCCTTTAGTAGTCAAATTTAAACTCTTACTACTCCATTTAAGAGGCAACCTAGAGATCATGATGTAGACATGGGTAAGGAGGTTATGTGGGTTGACCATACTCTGGTCCCTATGCACTTCACCCATTCTAGTACCTTCTCAAGGGATGGTACATAGACTACGTCGCTAGATGCAAATCAAATGGTAGAGTCTCAACATGATATAAATATGTAGGAGACGTATACCTACATATGCAGATGATGTAGGCAGTAGTGGATTCTGATTAGTTATGGTCATTGAACATTTTGACTCTAATTGACTTAGTGTACATGTTGTATGTATTGTTGAATTTTATTTTACTTCTATTTTTGCAACATTTTATCTATCAAAGATCAAGCTTGCCAATGTTAACAATGTCCACAATAAATAACTATATTGCATGGTTTTTGGCTTCAATATATGTTAAGAAGTTTGATAATTATGAACTTTTATTTGTACAAGTTTGGGTTATGTGGGGATCTTTGTATTGGAAATCAGGTGTGGTTATGAAGTTTGGTTATGGTTTTGTTAGGGTTAAACTTGGCTTGACTTTACACATGTTCAACATAGTTGCATGAAGTTGGATTGCTTGTTGTAATTAAAGAAGTTTTTATTTTATTGGGTGGGGGGTTGAGGTGATTTTGTCTCTATCAGTTAAAATCACCTCTTTAAGAAGCAATTTTAAAGTATTGTATTTCTAGGTCTATTTTTGTAGTTACCATATTTTTAGATTTTTTATTTTTATATTATTTTTTTCTTTTCCCGTAAAGAGCCATATTTTCGTTCTAGTTAAATGAGTGACAGGAAGCTCAAATAGAAATATGGCTTATCTATGTTGCATGTGCAAAAGTTAAACAAAGATGTACCGTAGAATCTATAATGTACCAAATAACAAAATTAAACTACTACCACAATCACCATCTATCATTTCAGTTTTATGAAAAGATGATGAAACTTTAAAAATCTTGCTTCACAACATATAAGCCTATAAATGTAAATTTTTAGCAATACAATGCTTTATTTATTTCACATAAAAATTGAAATTTTACGTATTAGCTAGTCTCAAAGATTCTAAATCACACATCAGATGTAAAACCTAAATAATAATAATGTTTATATGACCATCACCGAGCGGATTCTTGAAAACATTTTATCGATACTAAGTAAGCATGTTCTACAGAGGATCTCAACCAACCCTTTAATTTGGATAGCGCACGCCTCCTAACCCCACCACATTACGTAACAGATGGATGGCTAAATCCGGCTGGTGTTGAAATAACCTGGGTCATAAAGCTCAAGACCTTTTTGATTCTTTCCGGGGTTTATCTGTAACAATGACAAATCCTCATTGCTAGACAAGCCACACATATATTATAATAAGATTGTTTGGCATGAAATTTCCATAACAAATCCATGCTAAATTCAATGTGTGCTAAATTCCAAAAGATAGTGATTATTGATATAAAAAATAAGGACTAAATGTTAGGTTGGATTACGTATTCTCGAAATGTCCTAACAATTTGTTTATCTCCACGATGTTCAGCCGATATCGTTCTGTTGTTGCCATTACGCTGGGGTTGTTATGCTGATGTTGTTGTGTTATTAGTGCTCTTCTGAAGCTGTTCTACTAATGTTGTTTTGCTAAAGCCGTTTTGATGTTACTGCTCTACCGATGTTGTTCTACCGTTGCTGTTCAATGCTATTTTGCAAGTGTTGACCTAGTGATGTTGATTTTTTGACGTCACTCTGCACACTACTGATGTTGATGCCATTAATTGGGAAGCACATAAAATTCAACTTCCATAAATAAAACCTAATATCCTTCCTTCAAAGGCCAATCTCAATCTCCATTCAATGATGATCCTCACATTTCTCCCATGAGTATTATTTATTCTTAAGTTCTCTCATCATTATTTTAACGATAAAAAAAGAGAGTAAAAATGCTTAATTAGTATGTTAAGTGTGAAGGTCATTAAGCAAAAGAAAAGAATTTATTTTAGAATTGAAAATGAAAATTAGAAGCAAATTCAGAGACATGTGATAGTATCATAATGTTACAAAATAGTTTAATCTATGAGGGTTATTAGACTTTTAATTGTTTGAAGGCCTACTATCGCTTGTTGGATATATTTTGGGTAATGTATCTAACATGTTCTATTAAGTTGGACATTAAATTCACAAGGATTAATTAGATTATTTTAATATAAGTTTATTGGATAAGATACTCCATGACAACAAACATATATTTAACAAATTAGATTTATCAAATGTTTATAAGATATTTCACGAGTTATTTGATTGATTTTTGACAAGATAAACGGAGGATTTCAGGATTTCAAATTATATTTTTATTAAAGCTTTGATCAAGGATTGAATGCAAGCATATTTTTAAGGATAATATGAGATAAGGGTGAATCTTATCCATATTACTGCATTTCTTTCTCAAATTCAAATTAAGTGACATGACAATATTTTCAAAAGAAGTTTATCCAAGAGTACCAAAGTTGCTATAATATACACGTGTAGAACTTTAACAAGGAAATATCAGAAGGTTCAAGTTTAAATTCAAGATAATCAAGTACTAAGATTTGCTCCTAATTTTTTGGAGATAATTCTTTTCGAAAGACTTCAATTTTTTGAAGGCCATATTGATGAAATATGTGGAAAAACCAGAGTATTTACGTAAGAAAACATGTAAGCTTTATTTACTATAAGTGTAGAAGTATAACGTTCAAGGAGAATTATTCAATAGAAGTAATTTAGCTTCCACAAATTATGGGATTATAGCTTCGAATGACTAGATCAAGATATTTCCAGATACCTCAAGTTGTGTCAAAGGTTTATCTAAGTTTTTAGTAAAGAGACATTGCAACTGAAGGATGAAAAAGCAAGGG
Organism: Lumnitzera racemosa; assembly: GCA_024138005.1. Taxonomy (NCBI): domain Eukaryota; kingdom Viridiplantae; phylum Streptophyta; class Magnoliopsida; order Myrtales; family Combretaceae; genus Lumnitzera; species Lumnitzera racemosa. The sequence goes on from JAMXBC010000005.1 coordinate 28,196,620, forward strand.
GGTTCAAAATTTTCAACATACAATTGATCTACAATTGTTTTATTGCAAACTTTATTCTAGAGAAAATTCAAAGATACATTCAAGAGTTAAGTCAGAGACAACACTATTTATTCCAATTTAATAATTTGATTTTCTTTGTACTTACATTGCGAAGATTATTGTATTCTATCCTCATTGTCATTGTAAATTAGACTTTTTGTGAGATAGGATTTGTATTAGAGGAGAGATTCAAAATTCTGTAGATTTGTGTATAGGCAAGGATAGCCTAGTGAGATAGAATAGCAGACTTGTATTTGTTTCTCTCTTGATTGAGATGGTGAAAAGTGGATAGTGAAATGATACTAGTGTGGAGTATCAGGTCCCTAGTAGTGGAGTTAGAAGAGTGTAGTAGGTAGAAGGCCAAAGAACTATAATTCTTAGGTCTAATCTTCTCATCCTTACTCTCTTTAATTTTGTGTCTTGTTTATTGTTTATATATTGTTTTATGCCAAATCTTATCTAGGTAATCAAAGGAAACATTTTTCTTAAGCTTTACAAAAAGTTTGAATTTTTCTAACTAACCAATTCACCCCTCCCCTTCCCCCTTCCCCTCCTCCCCCTTTCTTAGTTACCTTTGGGACCTATAATTGGTATTAGATCTTAACTCTTGATTATCTAGAGTTCAAAGATCCATCATAGAAAACAACATATTAGAGCTTAACTTGAATCAATTCATTGCTTCAATAATGTGAACTTTTTAAGTTTCAATCGAGTGAAAATATACATAACGTGTTTTATCATTTTATAGCAATTACTAATGAATTGGCCTTGCTAGGTAAAAAGAATGAAGATTCTAATCTTATTTGAAAGATACTAAGGATTTTACCTATGTTTAGGGATGCAAAGAAAACAACTTTTGAAGAAGCTTAAGATTTGTCAAAAATGACCATGAGCCAACGAAGGGAAAAGTTGCTTACTTATGAATCTCATATCAAATACATAAATGAACATGAGACTAGTAAGAAGACAATTTCATTTGAAGCTCAAGAAGCTAATTTAGAGATTGAATAAAAAATAGATTTAGAAACATATGATGATGTAGACATCACACTACTAGTAAGAAGGCTTAATAGAATGCTTAAGAAAAAAGGTAAGAAGAAGTTTTTCAGTAAAGGCTGTTCTTGTAATCATTTCACGTGTGATGCAAGAAAAACTTACAAAGAAGCAAAAAAGGAAAAGAAAAAGAAGAAGAAGAAAAAGGAGAAGAAGGAATTGGTGTGCTATAAGTGTAAGAAACCTAAGTACATTAAGTATGAATGTTTGAAATTACTAAAGAAACTAGACAAGTACAAGAAGAAATAGAAGGCATTATTGGCCACTTAGAGTGACTTGAACGAATCTGAAGTAGTTTAAAAAAACAAATTCAGATATAAAGAAAGAAGCTAACTTATATCTCATGGCAATCTTTGACGTAAGTTCTTACTCTAATGATGCTATTATGCTTGAAAGTGTACAAAAGCAGATTAAGAGTCTTTTAAAAGCACTTGAAAGAGCTAATTCAAAATCGAATAAACAAGATGATGAAATTAAAGCTCTAAGAAGTGAAAGTGATGCTTTGTTACAAACAAACTCATTGTTGTTTAATGAAAATGATATACTAAAAAATGATATTGAAGTTATGCAAATAGATAATGAAAATCTAAGGACAACTCAAGATAGTTTGGAAAAGGATAATTTGATGTTAAAGGAAGAAATTAAGGAATTGAAAGTTAGAATTAATGACTTGTCTTACACAGTAGATATAACCTTTAACAAGTTTCATAAAAGTGACGTGAAATTGCAACTGTTGCTATCTTCACAAAGACTAGATAATTCTAAAAATGAACTTTGGTATAAACATGATGATTCTTCTAAGCTAGTCTAGGTTCCATAAAGGACCTAACCCTATTTTGATGGTTGTAGGAACATGGAACAAGCTGAAAGGGACATGGTACTTGGATAGAGGGTGCTCACGTCATATGAGTGATGATGCTTCATTGTTTACTAGTCTAGAGTGGAAGGAAGTAGGTTATGTGAAGTTTAGAGATGATAGTAAGGGAAAAATCATTGCAATTGGTAATATCAATATACCTCCTCATACTATAGAACAAGTTAATCTAGTTAGAGGCCTAAAATATGATTTATTAATCATTAGCCAATTGTGTGACAGAGGCTATAAAATGGTGTTTAATAAAAATAAAGTAGAGGATTATGATAAAAATGGTGCAAAATTGTTTGAGGGCTATTGAAAGAAGAACATATATCTTGTATAATTTATTAAGTACTAGCTAGTTGTGTGACAAAGGCTATGAAATGGTGTTTGATAAAAATAAACTAGAGGCTTATGATAAAAATGGTGCAAAATTGTTTGAGGGCTATCGAAAGAAGAACATATATCTTGTTGAACCGGCTAAGATAGAACCTAAAAGCTGTTTTCTGAGTGTTTTTGATGATGCATTCTTATGGCATAAAAAGCTAGGTCATGTTAACTTTCATCAATTAGGTAACTTATATAAGAATAATCTTGTCTATGGATTGCCTAAAATGCATATAAATGATGATTTTCGTTATGCCACATGCATTAAAAACAAGCTTAGTGTTGCTTCATACAAGTCTAAACATGTTATATCAACAAAGAGGCCTTTAGAACTTTATCATCTTAATTTGTTTGGTCCTACACGCACATTAAACTTAAGAGGTAATAAGTATGGTTTAGTGATAGTAGATGACTTTTCTAGGTATACTTAGGTTTTATTATTATGACATTAAGTAATGTTTTTTCTGCTCTTGAAAAGTTTTCAAGGCAAGTTCAAAATGAAAAAGGCTTTTCTATCATTAGTTTACAAAGTGATAAAGGAAAAGAATTTAAAAATAATGATTTTACAAAGTTTTGTGATCAAAACAGCATCACTCACAATTTTTTAGCTTCTTATACTTCACAACAAAATGGAGTAGTAGAGAGTAAGAATAGAATAATTTAAGAAATGACATGGACATTTTTGAATGAGGGTGGTGTAGTACAATATTTTTCAGTTGAGGTGGTCTCTATATCATGTTACATCATCAATTGCGTATACATAAGACCGTTTACCAAGAAAACATCATATGAGCTATATAAAGGTAGAAAAGCCTCCGTATCATACTTTCTTGTGTTTGGTTCTATATGTTTTATTAAGAAAATAAGTCTAAACCTTGGTAAATTTGAGGAAAGAGACGATGGAGGCATATTTTTAGGATACTCCTTAATAGTAAAGAATACCGTGTGTCTAACAAGGTTATTAGAATAGTTGAGATTTCAATAAATTTTAAGTTTGCTAATGAAATTAAAGTAGATAATTCTGATGATGACTCATATGAGAAAGCAAAAGATAAGGATGAAAATATATGGCAAAGGTAAATAGGAGAACCTAAGGGTAAAAGCTTACGAGAACTAAAATCAGAAGCACAATAAGGAGCAACATCAAAAGCAAATTCAGAGGCTAGATCATACCTAACCTAGATAATATCTAAGCTTTATGGAACAATAAGATTTAAAACTTATCATCCACTTGAATAAGTGATAGGTAATATTAATGCTAGAGTTAAAACTGTAGCTATCTTAAGAAATGTTGAAAACCATTTTGCCTTATTGTTTGAGTTTGGGCTCAACACTATTGATGAAGCTTTATTTGACAATTGGATAAATGCCATGTAAGAAGAACAGAGTCAGTTTCAAAGAAAGTAGGTATGAACACTTGTTCCTAGACCTAAGAATAAATCCATTATAAGAACAAAGTGGGTGTTTAAAAATAAGTTAGATGGGACATATATTCTAGTCGCTAGGCTAGAGGCAATTGGACTTATACTTCCTTTTGCTTATTATAAAGACTTTAAATTATTTCAAATGGATGCTAAAAGTGCATTTTTAAATGGACACATTAAGGAAGAGGTGTATGTAGAACAACCTCCAAGGTTTGAAGATCCATTTAAAGAAGACTATGTATATAAATTAAGAAAAGCCTTGTATGGATTAAAACGATCTCTTAGAGCTTAGTATGAAAGAGCAAGTGATTTTCTGTTTAATAATGGATTTTAAAGGGATAAGGTAGACATAACCTTGTTTCTTAAAATACCATGACAATGAAATTTTAGTAGTCTAAATATATGTTAATGACATTATTTTTAGATCTACAAATGAAACATTTTTCAAGGAGTTTTCTAAGATTGTGCAGGCTAAGTTTGAAATGTCTTTAATGGGTGAGTTGAACTTCTTCCTTGAACTTCAAATAAAACAAAAAAAATGATGGATTCTTTGTGCATCAAGAGAAGTACACCAAGCAAATCCTAAAGAAGTTTGAAATGAAAAGTGTCAAAGGCACAACTACACCCATGACTTCCTCAACCAAGTTAGATCCTAATGATGTAGGTAAAAAAGTTAATGAAAAGCTTTATAGAAGTTTGATTGGTTTACTATTATATTTGATAGTATAAAGACTAGACATATTGTTTGGTATATGTATCTATGTACATTTTCAATCTAAAACACACTTATCAATTGAATAAAGGATTTTCAAGTATACATCTTACATAGCAAAGCTAAGAATTTGGTATCTAAAGAATCAAAACTTTGATTTGATTGGCTACTCAAATGCTGACTATGTTGGATGTAAGATAGATAGGAAAAGTACCTTAGGTACTTGCTAGTTTTTAAGGGATAAATTGGTTTCTCGGTCTTCCAAGAAAACAAAATTCTGTTGCCCTATCCATAGTTGAAGCTAAAGACGTTTCAATTGGCAATTATTGTGCTTAGATTTTGTAAATCAAATGAGAATAATCTGACTATGGATTAAATGTGAAAAGCATCCCTATAAAGTGTGATAATATAAGTATAATCAATTTAACCTAAAAGCCAATGCACCATTCTAGATCTAAACACAAATAAGTTAGACATCATTTTATACGTAATCATGTTAACAATAGTGGTGTAAGTATTAAATTTGTTCTAACTAATAATCAATTAGCTGATATTTTTACTAAGACTCTTAATAAGACCAAATTTGAATTCATAAGAAATGAAATTAGTGTTTGTTATCCATTTGCATAAATATATTATTGATTGACTAGCATTTTTGTAATATCTTGTATTATAGTATTGCGCGTATGATAAATTTTCTTTCAGATGTGTTCAAATTTGTAAATTTTAGTAAAATTTGTTTTAGAATTTTAATTTTTCGTATGCTTCTACTTTAGTTTGATTAATTGAAATATTGTATAAAATTTAGATACTATTAATTCCTTGTACAAAAAATTCTGTATTTTAGTTTAATTATACAAATAATTAATATACTGTAGATAAGCAAAATATCTTATAGCTAAATTAAGTATATTAATTAATGGGTATAAATCATAAGATAATTATTGTTCTTGAATTTTGGGTTTTTTAATTATATAATAATTAATCAATTTTCTCCATCGCATTGTTGTCATAATAAATGAGCTTCATCATTTTTTTTAGGTGAGCTGAACATGATAAGTTCAAAACCCCCATTTTTTCATTTTCATACAAGTTTATTACACGTCCAGTAAGCTTCTATCTTTTGTAATGGCCAAAATTCTTTTTCTCTCACCATCTTCATCTCTAATTAACTTCTATAGTACCATTTTCTCACAATCACTTTCATACGTCCTTGGTCTTGAGTTCTTTATATTCTTGCTCTAAACATTTCAATTGTTCATCATCCTTCCATATTCTCTCTCTCAGTGTCTCACCCTCTCGTTTTCTTGTCATAGTTTAAATTTATGCTCTTCCTCTCTCTCTTTCTCTCTCTCTCAAATGGCTCTAAGAAAATCATGTCGTCTTGGTTTCAAGACCAAGAAATATCCTAAGAATATGAAAGATAATCTATATTATTTGGTTAACGAACCATCAAATTCTGATGTGAATCAAACCTTAAGCCAAGAACCATAAGACCTTAATTCTAAAAACCCTTAACTTGAAAACCCTAATCCCATTTATGAGAAACCTAAAGCTATTACTTAAGAAAAGGAGAAACCTGATGAAGGTCTAAGTTCATATAGTGAGGAAATTGTTGAAATTAAGGAAGAGTCTAAAGAGGTGGAAGAAATTGATGAAGAAGAGAGTTCTGCAAGTGAGGATAAGGGTAATAAGTTAAAGACAAAATTAGAACCATAACTAGAACTTGATCCAAAGTATGAACTAGGACTAGAAACCATAGTAAAGCACTTCGAGTAAATTAAGGCTGAAAAGAAAAAGGTAAAGTTTCGAATTGTTTATGTTTCATCTTCAAAACAAAATTAACATATAGAGCCTAACATTTTTTAATTCAAATATTTTCAAAAGAATGGCTTCTATCAGGATGAGTTTCTTTATTGTTTTAGGGCGTAAGAATATTTACATTATCAAGATTGTAGTTTTTGGAGAATTATTAGATGAATTTTATGAAAATTTGGATATGGGATAAAGAGATATATGGGTCTCAAGGTGAATGGACAAACAATAGAGAAAATAAAGGTAGATATTTAGAAGTGCTTTGAGCTACTCAAAATGAATAATGATAGGGAATTGATGAAGTGATCAAGAAAATAAATTTTTGAAGAATTAAATAGAGGAGAAAGAATCTGGTTAAGGAAGGAGGTTAGCACATTAAATTTTAGTTTGATTGTGTGTATGTTGTACAAAATGGTAATCAATTGCATCTTTCCTAAAAACAGAAGTATTATAAGTATTTCTAAGGAAGAAGCAATGGTGATTTTGGCCATGATTAGGTGGAAAAAGTTGGATATAGTTGCATGGATCCTTAGTCATGCCTTCATGACTAAGAGGAAGAGACCTTACGACAATTTATTGATGAAGCTATTTCAATACAAAAAGGTCAAGATAGTGAATCATGAACTGTCGACCAAGGCTCCCATTACTTGCATACGGCTTCGAGGACTCCAATCCCTCACCTAATGATTTCTCTCTCGACAACCTAATGATAATGAGAAAGTTTACGTCGTAGAAATGTGATTGTACTCCTTGAGCTTCTCAAATTGTCATACGTTGATTTGTACACTCAGTAGTGATGATGGCAACCATTCCCTTGCTAAGGACCTATGTTGAGTAATCTGATCAACCGCTATTGAGAAGATTTTGTCGAGTGATGAGAGATTCACTTAAATGACTGAATAGTTTTCTCTCGGGATGATACCTTCTCTCTTATCTCGGCCCCTTTATTGCCGCAACATTTTGACCCCTATCGCTTGTTGTGCTTAGAGAATATTCAGATGGGATTAATGTTGTATTGCCACCTGCCCACTTCATCTGACATTATACTGCTTTTCTATTTTTTTGTCTTTTTTTTTACCCTTTTTTGTATGTACTAGAAATTCCCTTTTTGTATATACTTTCTTATAATTTATTTGTTTGTATTGCTACCCTAAGGACTTACTATAAATAGTTCTTTTCTCTTATAAGCCGAGGATAACTTACATTTTTAATATTGAATATTTTGTTTTTGTGAGATAATCCTCTCCAAGTCCATTTTTCATATACTTTTATTTAATCTTACCAAGCAGCTCAGGATTAGTGACGGGTGGACCTTTATATCAACTTGTGCATCATATCAAGTGAGGTGTCAAGTCATGTTGTATTCGTTGGTAAGTCACATTCTTTAGGCAGCTTTGTGTTAGCTACTCTTGTTCGATTGTGGACCATTTCATCCTAATTTTCTTCAATATTTCGAAGGATCCATTTTAGTCAAATTTGCCACGATAAGTCCTAGTGATAACTAAGCTCCTAGGCACACCACTAAAGGTGACAAAGAAAGAAATACCCATTAGAGTGATAGGTGGAGATCATTTTAATTACATGAGTATAAACATGGAAAACAAAATCTGCTATATTGATGACTGGGCTTTCTATGTGCATGATAAGTACAAGAAAATCAAATTGCCAAATCATTGTTTGGGGGGTGGTGCTTTCAAGAATAGTATCAAAATTTGAATTAGAACTAATGGAGAAAGTCAGCAAATAAAGAAAAAAAAATGGCAAGGAGATATTTAGGGGAAAGAAGAAGAAAAGCAAGAAACATTTTAAGATTAGGACTGGAGAGAAGTTTGAAATATAAGAAAGAAAAAGGAGATCTAAATCAAAAGAAGATTCAGAATCTAAGTTAGAAGTTGAACTTAAGGAAGGTCCTAGTGTAACTTCTAAATCTAATGCAATTTCAAGGAAAGAAGTAGAGTATTTGATAGCAGCAAAGATGGATTGGTTATTAACCAAATTATAGGATTCACTTAAAGAAGCTACACAAACCATACCCTCCAAACAAATTCCTTCAACCCACACTTCACCTATGAAGTCATCTCTAAAACCATCTATGGAACCAAAAATTCCATCATCTGATGTTCTACTCCATGATCTATTTGATAAACCTTCATCTCCTTCACCTCTAGCTGTAACAATTGAACCACAATCTTTGAGTCTAACTACATAAGTAACAACAAATCACTCATCACCACAAGTTGAACTTAGCTTGTTTGCTGTCACTAATCTATCTAAAGAGGAACCAACACCATAAGTTTCTTCATCAACAATTCTCATGCTATTGTAGAAGGAGTTAACTCCACCTCCACCACCTCCTTTAGGCACTCTAGCAAGAATAAAAAAGAGCTACCTGAAGAAAAAGAAAAAGAAGTCAACTTAGTGTTTAAGTTTAAGTTGAAATTTCTATTACAAGTTCTATTCTATTTGTTTCAAACTTGTTAGTTTCAAGTCTACATTGTTTGTATCTATTTATCATCTAAGTTTGATTTCCTAGTTTCTTTGGTATTTAGAATCATGTTTAGAGCCTATTTCAGAGACAATTTGATTTAATCAACACTTGTTAATGAAATATTAGTATTTTTTGTTTATTTCTTCCTTTTGTCATCTATAATTTCTTTATATATCAAATTCAGGGGGGGGGGGGGGGGGGGGGGCGTAAAAATACATGATGATAATAAAAAGGGGGAGAAATAGGGAAAATATTAAATTAATAATTGTTCAAGTCTAATGTCTATATCTGATATAATTAACAACAGTGTCTGATATGCTGAGTTTTTGAAATTTTTTAGACTTTAAAAACTTTTGATAATTTGTCCTGGCATTTGACATGACTTGCATTACAAAACCTTTCACATATCATTCAATATGTTTCTAAGAAAGAGTTTCGTTATCATTAAAAAGAGGGAGAATGTTAAGTTCTCTTATTATTGTTTTGATGATAATAACAAGAGTAAAGATGTTTAATCAATGTGTTAAGCATTAGTGTGTTAAGTGTGTAAGTCATTAAGCAAAAGATAATAATTAATCTTAGAATTGAATTTGAAAATTAGAAGCAAATTCAAAGACATAGGACAATATTAGAATGTTGTAGAACAATTTGATCCGTAAAGGTTATTGGACTTTTAATTTTTTAAAGATCCAACTCCACTTATTGAATATATTTGGGTAATTTATTTAACACGTTCCACTAAGTTTAACATTACATCCATAAGGATTAAGGAGGATTAATTGGATTATTTTAAGACAAGTTTATTTGGATAAGATACTTCATGACATTAGACATATTTTAATAGGTCAGATTTATCAAATGTTTACCAGATATTTCACAAGTTATTTGATGGATTTTTTACAAGATAAGTGGAGGATTTCAAATTAGATTTTTATGAAAGCTTCAATCAAGGATTAGATGTGAGCATATTTGTGAGGATAATATGAGATAAAGGATGAATCTTATTTATATTACTATAGATATTTGTCAAATTCAACTTGAGCTGATATGGCAATATTTTCGAAGGAAGTTTAGTCAAAAGTATCAAAGTTGTTATAATATACATGCGTAGAACTTCAACAAGTAAATATCAAAAGTTTCAAGTTTAGTTTCAAGATTATTAAGTATCAAGATTCGCTCCTAATTTTTGGAGATATTGCTTTTCAAAAGAATTCAATTTTTCGAAGGTCATATTGATGAAATATGTGGAAAAACCCAAGTATTCACCCAAGAAAACATGCAAACTTGACTTACTATAAGTGTAGAAGTACAACATTGATGAAGAATTATTCAACAAGAGTGATTCAGCTCCCATAAATTAAGGGGTTACAACTTGTAATGGTTAGATTAAGATATCTAAAGATACTTCAAGTTGTGTCAAAGGTTTATCTAAGTTTTTAGTAAAGAGACTTTGTAATTGAATGATATAAAAGTAAGGGAGTTCAAAATTTTTGAGATACAATTGATCTACAATTGTTTTAACACAAACTTAATTCTTGATAGAATTCAAATGCATTTAAGACCTAAATTAAAGACAATATTGTCTATTCTAGTTTAATAATATGATTTTATCTTATACTTACATTGCAAGGATTATTGTATTTTTTCCTTATTGTTATTATAGATTTTATTTTTTATAAGATAGGATTTGTGTTAAAAGAGAGATTCAAAATTATGTAGTTTTGTGTATAGGCAGGGGTCACCTAGTGAGATAGAGTAGAAGACTTATATTTGTTTCTCTCTTAATTGAGATAGTGAAAAGTGGATAGTAGAATGACATCGGTGTTTATATATTGCACCAAAGAAGGACAATGATAAATCGCGTTGAGAGTAGACAAAGGTGGTAGTATTGGAGTGGGTCCAAGCTTATAGAAAGCTTGAAGTGATGGGCAACAAAACGTGAAAATGATATGAACAAGCAAAACCACCAATGATCCTGATGATATGACACACTAAGAAAACTTCGTAGACTCATAAAGCTAACTCGATATGATGTACGAGTAGCTTTGTAAGGTTACTTGACACCTAACCTTGGTTAAGGGTTAGTATAAGAGTAAGAAGAGGAAGGTAAGCACACTTATCTCATGAAAGGAAGTATATTCAATATCAAAGTGTATAAGATTACTATTGCAGCTACATATTAGAAAGGTATTTATACTGGACGTGTTATGGGCATCCTCCATAAAATAGAAGAGACAAAAAGGGAATTGTCTAAAAGAAGTAATGTATAAGGAGTAGTAAAGGGTAAAAATGAAAAATCAAAGAAATAAATTATTAGTGTAGTAAAATCCTTTTATATGGGATTAGACACGTGGCAATAAGTCATTGGAGACACTTCTAACAAAAACAAACAAATGATATGGTTAGGATGGAGGTCGTTGAGTCGAGATGCTAAGTAAACTTGGGAATCCTTTTGAGAAGACATGGTAGGGGTGTGTGTTGGGGTTCTTGGCACCAATATTGATGAGCTAAAGGTCGGAAAAGATCATAATTAAGTAGATGTGTAAGGGGTCAAATTGTCGGTAGAGTATACTTCAAGTTGGCACTCGACTGTTGAGAGATAAGAAGTTACTCGGCTTAGCATATGGAGTTGGTTGGCAATGATGATTAGATCAGCCTCAGTAGGAGTTGGCTAGAACAATAGAATCCACTTTGCTAGTCCCTTAAGACCTTATACTTAGGCTCGATTTAGAGGTCGCGTAGTTCGATTTGTATCATCCCCTGTAGGTTGATTTGAATTTAAGATCAAATCTAGCTAGTCTTTGATCAATTTTCTCTTTGGTTTGTAAGGGCTAAGGTTAGCAATGTTAAAGGTATCAAAGACTCCTAGTCTTTGTGTAATTCCAGTCAATAGGCATTATCATTAATCTTTTAGAGTATTTTGAAGGGACCTTCGGCTTGGGCAAACAACTTATTCTTTCTCTTGTTTGGGAACCTCTCCTTGCTTAATTGTAGCTACACCAAATCTTTAGGCTAAAACTGTGTTAACTTCCTTCCTTTACTCTGTTCTCTCATTCTCTTGGTAGCTTAGTTAATCTACTAGGTGACTTTTTAATAGATCCGTTGTTGAGATTTTACTTAGGCTTCTGCAAGGGTTTTCTTACTTAGACATGGGTACAAAGGCATGGTCAAGGGGTAGCTTTAGATTGAAGCCATAGAAAACTTCAAAGGGTGTTTGTTTGGTGGTGTCATGTAAAGTGCGGTTGTAAGGCAAATAGATATCCTAATCAGTAAAATTCTTCCTTATTGTAGCTTAGAGTAGTGATCTTAAAGTACGATTGACTATCTCTATTTAGCCATCGGTTTGGGAGTGATAGGAAGTGTTGAACATTAGTTTAGTCTCCATTTGATGCTAAAGAGTCCTCTAGAAATGGCTCAAAAACTTTGGATCTTTGCTTGAGACTATACTTCTCAGAACACCATATAATTGAATAATTTCCTACAAAAAGATAAAAGCAATAGTAGAAGCATTGTTAGTTTTAGAGTAGGGCACAAAACTTGCCATCTTACTAAATCTATCCACAACGATCATTACAGAATCTTTGCCTCGAGCTATTCTTAGCAATCCGAGAATAAAGTCCATGCTTAACTCAGCTCAAGGTCAGGTTAAGAAATGTAAAGGCATTAGTTTCCCTTGTTCGGCTTAGCGTTTGGCCTTCTTGTAAGTAGCACAATTCTTAATAATTCGATACATATCTTGCCTCATCTTCGGCCAAAAAAACCATCAACTTAACAACTCATTTGTCCTCTTCTACCCAAAATGTCTAGAAAGTCCATTAAAATGAGCTTCTTTAATAAGTAATTCTCTCAAAGAGCAAGTTGGCATACATAACTTGCCTCCCTAGAATAGATACTCATCTTTCATGCGATAGTCATCCACTATTATTCCTTCGGTACATTGTCTAAAATAGGACTAAAATGGGGGTTTGAGGAAATTGTTATTTGATGCTCATAAACCCTAACAGTTTGGTCTACAACTCAATAAGAAGAACATGTCTTCTTGATAGAGTATTAGTAACTACATTATTCTTGTCTTGTTTGTATTGGATCACAAAGTTGAATCCTTCTAAGAATTTAACCCACCATGCTTGTTGCTTCAATAGCTTTGTTTAACTTTTGAGGTACCTTAAAGATTCATGATTTCTATAAATGACAAACTCTCTTGGCAATAGATAGTGCAGTCACACTTGGAACACTTGGATAAGGGCTAAGAGTTCTTTATCATACATTGACTAGTTTAATTGAGGTCCTCTTAGCTTTTCGTTATGCTAAGAATTGGTTGGCCTTCTTGCATCAAGATAGTACCTATCCCAATGCTTGATGCGTCACACTCGAGCTCAAAAATTTTCTCAAAGTCAAGTAAGGCTAATATTGGTGTAGTAGTCAATCTTGCCTTTATTTTAATGAAACTTCTCTCCTCTCTCTTGCCTTACTTAAACTCAACATTCCTTTTTGTCAACTCAGTAAGGAGTGCAACAATGGCACTAAAGTTTTTGATGAATCTTCAGTAAGAAGATGCCAATTCATGGACACTTCTCACTACGTCATAGGTAGTTAGAATGAGCCATTCAACAATAGCTTGGATCTTCTCATCATCGACTCGTAAGCCTTCTCTACCTACTACATATCCTAAGAATATCACTTCCTCCTAGTAGAAACAACACTTCTTCAAATTGTCGAATAGTTACTTGGCTCAAAGTACATCAAGTACGATATGGAGATGATTAGAGTGGCTTGGTAGGTTGGTACAATACACAAGGATGTTATCAAAGTATACCACGACAATTTCCCAATCAGGTTTCTTAGCACATGGTTCGTTAATCTCATGAAGTTGCTTAGGGCATTTGATAGGCCAAAAGGAATAAATATCTACTTGTAAAGTCCATGCTGAGCTTTGAATGCAATTTTCCACTCATCTCCTAGCCTCATCCAAATCTAATGGTAGCTAGACTTTAGATCAATTTCACTAAAGACCCTAGTTTCATTTAGTTCATCTAACATGTCATCTAACTTGGGGATTGGATATTGATACTTGATCGTGACCTTGTTTGTGGCTCTACTATCTATGTACATATGTTAGGTGCCATCCTTTTTTAGCATAAGGAGCGCCGTTATAACATAGGGGTTAAGACTCTCCTTTACATAAGCTTTTGTTAGTAGCTCATTGACTTATCTCTGAAGCTTAATAGCTTGTTTGAGGTTCATTCAATAAATTGGCTTATTTATAGGGTAGCATCGAGTATCAAGTTAATGCAATGTTCAATGCTTCGAAAAGGGGGGTAATCCCTTAGGTAACTATTCAAGAAATAGGTTAGCATATTCATCTAATAGATCTTTGACCTTTAGGGGCAGCTCAATCTGCTCCTTCAACTCTAGTAGTTGCTTGAACAATAGAAAAGTCGGCATGTTAGCCTTAATAGCTTCTCAAAGCTTGGCTTTACTTAGAATCAGAGTCTTCTGAGGTCCTTGAGCAAGTTTAGCTTATAGCTTCCTAACTTAACTCGATATCATAGGGTTCAAAGTGATCTTCCTTCCATTCTTCTCAAACACATAGGTGTTCCTAAATCTATCATGCATAATCCTTCAATAAAAAATTTAAGGTCTACCTATTAATACATGAAATGCATACATGGGTAGCACATCATAGATAATTTCATTAGAAAAATTCCCAATAGAGGTCGGCAATAATACTTATTGAGTGACATGTAGTGCTCCCTTCTCATTTAGCCAATGTAACTTATATAGCTTCGGATGTGAGCTAGTCGGCAACTTGAGCTTTTTAACTAGGTCGGTAGATGTAGCATTAATGCAACTTTCATTGTCTACTATGAGTACACATACTTGCTCATTCACCATACATATGATGTGGAACAAATTTTCTTTCTAGTCCTCTTCAGTTGAGGTTTCCAAACCCATTGCACATCGAACAACCAAAGTTAGCTTGTCCAAATCTTTAGCAAACACATCTTCCTTAACTAGTTTAGCATCAATGTCAATCTCTTCCCCCACTTATTTTTTGTCCTTTGGCTCTTCATTTACGTTGTCTACCTCAATCTTTGGGGCATCTCCCTTATAATCGCAGTTCTTTAGTTTGGACATTAGGAGGCCATGTGCCTAAACCCTTGGCACTTAAAGCACTTGTTTAAGCTCATCTTCTTTTCAAATCCCTGTCCTGTCTCATAAGTTCTCGATGGCATGTCACCATCAGTTGGTTGAGCCTTCTATTTAGCTCTGAAATCGATTCCTTTACGTAGCTCGACACTTTACTAAGCTTGGTGACTTCCTTGAGTGGGTCGACTTGGTTAGACTGGTTAGCTCATTGGAGGCTAGCTTAGCCTATTTTGCCTCTACCTTTTTACTCACCAAGCTATTCTTATAGCCTCGTCTAATGTTGCCTCTCCATTTAGTGAGAAATCTAGATGTTGTTTAGGCTGATGGTTCATCCACTTTAAGTTAAATCATGAGTATTTAAAACTCCTGAACATATTTATCAATAGTTTAACCTCCTTGTCTTAGCTTTTGAAGCTAAGCAAAAATATCTTGCAAATAACTATACTACACAAATTTCTTTCTAAGTATCCTCTTCATCTTAGGCCAAGTATCAACTTCTTTATATCCTTCTTGTTTCCTCAAAATTTGAAAGTTCTTCCACCACATCGTGGCATAAGTAGAGAACTTTACAATAGTAGTCGTTACTTTCTCATGGTCTTCTTAATGGTTGTTGAGCTTGGTTTTTTCCTCCCATTTTTATATAAATAAGTCTTCTTTAAACCAATTAATATTAAACCCTAATCGTTTAATACTGACCATTGATTAGAGTTTAAAGAAAACTAGTTTTGTTTTTTTTTTAAACACTTAGGAGTTGCTACCTGACCAGAGTCAAGAAAAAGAGTTAAATTATAACCAATTGAGTGGATGGGTTATAACTTAGCTACTGGACCAATAATAAAACCAATTTTATAAAACAATTTTCTAAAATAAGACATCTAGATCCAAGAGTTATCTTATTAAACCCTAAATGTGTATTACTTTTTAACTTTTTGAATTTAACTTTGCTTTTTAAATATACCCGTATAATAATATTTATTCACAATCTCAAATTGAAATTATGCCTATTTACAAAAGATGAGGATTTTAAAAAATTAATTATTAAAAGGGAAATTTCTTTTTTCATATCTTAAGTCACCCTATACATACGGGTACCTATGTACTTACTATTCGGGAGCAGACTTTTGTAATTTGTTCGTGAAAACTTTTGCATGTTGAGTTGATTTTAACTTTTGAAAGGAGATCGGGTTTACATTTTTACCTAATTCCATTTATTTAAGGAAATTTCCTAAAGGATCTTAAATCGAGGTTTATTTGTGGAAAATTCTAAAGTTCCCTAATTTTGAAAATAGGTCGATTTATTTTTTGTTTTTAAAAAAATTATTCTTTTCTAAGTGGTAAAATGCGTTTATTGTTATTATCATTATTTTATTTTTACTTCATCTATTTTATTTTTCAT
The DNA here is from genome assembly GCA_024138005.1 of Lumnitzera racemosa. Classification (NCBI taxonomy): domain Eukaryota; kingdom Viridiplantae; phylum Streptophyta; class Magnoliopsida; order Myrtales; family Combretaceae; genus Lumnitzera; species Lumnitzera racemosa. The sequence goes on from JAMXBC010000005.1 coordinate 28,212,940, forward strand.
TACTTACTATTTAAGTTTTAATTAGAAATGTAAAATAAATAAATAAATATAAAAAACTATCCTATCCTTTATTTTTTCTTCATGTCTTCTTTTTTCTCTTTCTTTTCCTTTCTTTTACTTGTTTTTATTTTTTTTTTACTAGTACAAATTACAGTAATAAAAAAACAACAATAAAATAAATTAAAAAAATGTGGGCTGAATCTAAAATAAACAAACAAAGCTGAACCAGAACACTTAAACATAGGTTTGAATGGAGGTTACGGATGGGGGCTGTTCGGATCAATCGAGTGAGTGGCAGGTCTAAGTTAGGTATTGAATCTCTTCTGTAGCAATGGTGGTAAGGCATGTTTGGGGTGGATCCAAGCATTTTTTCAAGCGAGTAAACCCATTTTCATCACTATCTTATTGATGATGGAGGTTTTGGTGAGGGTGTCGTAACCCAACTCGAATGTTGGTGGTGGTTGTCATGGTAGTAGGTCGCGCATGAGAGTGGTGGTCACGTGTATGAATGTGGTTGTGTATGAAGTGGACAATAGCTATTGAGGATGTGTGGTAGGTTCATGTTTGACATGGTGTCATCATTACTATTGTGCAGGGTTAAAGATGAAGGCAGGTGGAGCTTGGTCATTGAGTTGGTGTGGTTGTGGGTCAGCAGTTGAAGTTACTGCTACTGTAGTTTCTATGCATAGAGGATAAAGGAGGTAGTCAAGGGTGCTCGATGATGGGAGTGTTGGGTCGTATTGAGTTTGGTTCATTGTGCATGAGGGGGAACGTATGTTGAATGTGTCATGCGATTAGGTGGTCATTAACAGTGGTTTGGTGTTTGGGTAAGGGTTGAGCGGCATCAGTTGGTTGGATGATGAAGTTGGGTTTCGAGAGAGAGATAGTGGGTTAAGTGTTGGTCATGGCGGTCAAGTGTATGAGAGAGAAAGAGAGAGTAGTTTAGCGTATGTTGCTGTATTCGATGGTATTGAAGTGAGAGAGAGGGTGGCGTGCTTATTGTAGCTCGATCGTAGCTATGAGCTAGGGAGAGAGAGGGGAGTTATCGAGTCTGATGGTGAGTGGTCTAGCCAAGGATCTAATCAGGATGTTAGGAAAGAGGAAAGGGATCGAGAGTATTGGCTTTTGGTTGATTGGTAGATGCGAGCATGCTACTACAAATTGCAGTAGGTGTTGGTGTATGCAATAGCAGGCGTTTGTGTAGTGGCTACATAGACTTGTCTTGCTTAGTTGATAGGGGTTGATTTGTATGTGGAGTGTTAGGGATGCAACTATTGTGTATAGATAGTTTGGTCGGTTGTGTAAGAGAGAGAGAGATCTCCCCCCCCCCCCCCCCTCTCCCTCCCCTAAAGGCTGTCGTATGTGTGTTTATGTTTTTGGTGAAGAAAAATTTAGCCATACTTAATTCAGAATTAATCGCTTTTGCTAAATGAGTTTAGTTTCACAATGTTGACTTCAAAAAATAAGTTTTTTTCCAAATTTTCAATCACATTTTGAATAATTATTTTACTAAATCTAGATTGGATTTTGGCTAAGATTGAAACTAGGCAATGCTTAGTTTGCAAATCTACCACTAATTTAGTCAAGAATACAACAAAATAGGATTAATTTTGCAATTGAGGAAGGCCGACTAACTTAGTTTGCATGAGAGAAATTTGAGGAAAATGGAAGAAAAGGGGAGAAGAGAAAGGAAAGGGAGAGAAAAGTAGGATGACGTGGTACCATGTAAGCTATTGGGCCGAATCACATTACGACACATGTGACGACTAAGCACATGGCTCAACAATCGCTTAACATGTGGTAGTGCAGTGTATTATAAGGGGAAAAAAAAGGCATTTTCTGCCTTTGATGAGAATTGAACCCTTAATCTTTAAGTTAAACCTAAATGCACGTCAAAGTGCTTATCTATTAGGCTGTTGGCCTGTACCTTGTTCATATGTATAATTAAATTGCACATATTGATAAAGTTAACTTATGCTAGATTCAAATCTAAGCTTAAGCTCAACGACCGTCCCTTTATTTTTTAAGAAATGTATTCTATTATACTATTATTTATTTATTTTTCCTAAATTATCTATTTTTTCTATTTTTTATGACTTTTCAATTTTTTTTTGTCATTTTCTAAAATTCTTATTTTTTTGGCTTAGCTTAAATTTTCTATTTTTTTTTTGTATTTTTCTAAATTTCTTATTATATTCCAAATTTCTTTTTTTTTTTTAGTTTTTCTTAATTTTCTATTTTTTGTATTTTTTCTAATTTAGGACCCTTTATCTAAAAAATTTGAAAAAATAAAAGGAGGGCTAAAATAGGGTGTCTCCAATTGCCTTTTTTTGTGGTAAATTTTGAGTAAAACTGTACAATAAAAACAAAAAAGACATTATTTTGCTTTAAGGGTGGAATCTGTGCTAAGGACCGCTATAGCTAGCTATCCTAAGCTCGGTTTACTAGGGATTTTGGTGAATAGTGAAAAGAGAGGGGAGGCATTTTAAGAGCTCACCAAGAGACTAAAAGAAGAATTGAAGCCTGGTTGTATCCTTATGAGCTGACGAACTAAGGTGAATAGGTAAAGCGCTCCTAGAGCTTGTTAAGACCCTAAAGAGATGTTAAAGGCTTAGTCATGCTCCTATAAGTTGACTAACAAAGGTGGGAACAGGCGAACTGCTCCTTGAGCTGGCTAAGACCCTAAAAGAAATGTTAAAAACTTGGTCATGCCCCAATGAGTTAACTAACCAAGGTAAGCAAAGCACTTCTTAAGCTAGGTAAGACTTTAAAGAGATATTAAAAACTTGGATGTACCCCTATGAGCTGACTAACCAAGGTAGGCGAAGCACTCCTTGAGCTGGCTAAAACCCTAAGCTGGAATCAATCTGGAGAACCTGGTCATGCCCTTTTAGGCTTACTAACCTAGGCGGGAGCATCTCTTAGGGACTAACAACCCTAAGCTGAAATCGATCTGAAAAACCTAATCATGCTCTTCTGAGCTCACTAACCTAGGTAGGAGCATCTCTCAGGGATTAGTAACCTTAACTTTTGGAATTGATTCACGATAAACCTAGAAGTGCTCCTTTGAGTTGACTATCCTAGTTAAAACGGGCAAAGCGCTCCTAGAGTTAGCTAAGAACCTAAATTAAAACCTGATAGTGCTCTTTTGAGTTGACTATCCTATGTGGGGGGGCATCTTTGGTAAACTAGCAACCCTAAATTCAGAATCAATTCGAGAAAAACCTGGAAGTGCTCCTTTTAGTTGACTATCTTAGGTGGGAGTATCTTTCGAGGACTAGTAACCCTAAATTTGGAATTGATCTGAAAAACTTGGTTATACTCTTCTAAGCTTACTAACTTAGGTGCAAGCATCTCTTAGGGACTAGCAACCTTAATTTTTGGAATCGATTTGAGTTAAAACTGGAAGTGCTCTTTTAAGTTGACTATCTTAGGTAAAATGGGCAAAGCGCTCCTTGAACTGGGTAAGACCCTAAATTGAAATATGGTACTGTTCCTCCAAGCTGACTATCCTAGGTGAATGGGAAAGTGCTCCTTGAGTTAGCTAAGACTCTTAATTGAAATCTAGTAGTGCTCCTTTGAGCTAACTATCTTAGGTAGGAGTATCTCTTCGGGACTAGCAACCCTAAATTTGGAATCGATATAAAAAACTTGGAAGTGCTTCTTTAAGCTAACTTTCTTAGGTAAAATGGGAAAAGCACTCCTTGAGTTGGCTAAGACTGTTACTTAAAACTTGGTAGTGCTCCTTTGAGCTAACTAACCTAAGTATGTGTATCTCTTAAGGAATTTTCATAGAATAAGTGCCCTATGGGCTTGCTAAAAGGAATCAATGATGAGGGAAGTGCCTTATGGGCTCGCTTGAGAGAAATTGGTAAAAGAATGCATCTAACTAACTTACTAAAAGGAATCGATGATGAGGGAAGTGCCTTATGGGATCACTTGAGAGAAATTGGTAAAAGAAAGCACCCAATGGGCTCGCTAAAAGGAATTGATGATGAGGGAAGTACCGTATGGGCTTGCTTAAGGGAAATTGGTAAAAGAAAGGATCCAACGAGCTTGCTAAAAGGAATTGATGATGAGGGAAGAGCCTTATGGGCTTGCTTGAGAGAAATTGGTAAAAGAAAACACCTAATAGGTTTACTAAAAGGAATTGATGATGAGGGCAGCGCCTTATGGGCTTGCTTAAGAGAAATTAGTAAAAGAAAGCATCTAACAGGCTCACTAAAAGGAATCGATGAGGAATTAATGGTGAAAGGAAGCGCCCTTTAGGCTTATTAAGAGGATTCGATGAAGAGAAGCGCCCTATAGCCTTGCTAAGGACTTGGTGAAGGGAAGTTTTGTATGGGCGCCTTAAAAGAATTGATGAAGAGAAGTGTCTTATGGGCTCACTAATACCTTAAAGGGAATTGACGAAAGAAGGGGTAGTGCTTTGAAAGTTAGCTAAAGCCTTAGCATGATGGGAAAACGCCCTAAAGGCAGGCTAAAACCTAAAAAGAATAGAAGAGGGGACAACATTCTAAGAGCTAGCTAGAACTTCTAAAAATGAATAATGGGATAATGCCCTAAAGGTTAGCTGAAATCTCAAAAATGAAGGATGGGACAACACTTTAAAGGCTAGTTGGATCCTTGAAAAGAACAGAAGAGGAGATAATATTCTAAGAGCTGACTTGAACCTTAAAAATGAAAAATGGGATAGTGTCCTAAAGGCTGGCTAAAACCCTGAAAAGAATAAAAGAGGGGACAATGCTCTAAGAGTTAGCTTGAACCTTAAGGGGAAATGATGAAAGTGAGGGTAGTGCTTTGAAAGCTAGCTATCACTCCAGAAAAAAAGACAGAAGGATACCTTAAATACTAGTGGGATCCTTAAAAATGAAAGATGGGATAGTGCCCTAAAAACTGGTTAAATCCCTAAAGAGAATGGAAAAGGGGATAGCACTCTAAGAGCTAGCTTGAACCCTAAGAGGAATTTGATGAAGGATTGAAGGAGTAAAGTAAGGAAAGCAACTAGTTTTAAAAGGCTTCTCAACTTAGAAAAGTATTTATAGGGAAATTGTTGAAAAACCATTTACTAAAAAAAATGCCTTAGGGATAGGCCTCTTGATTTGAAAAAGAGTTAATGGACATTATAAATTGCATTAAATTTAGACTATTACGGTCAATTGAAAAAGTGTAACCACATTAGAAAGGAAACAGATGACATGAATTGAAAGTTTGGCTACTCAAGCTGGCATGGATTAGACAAAAAATCTTGTAACAAGCCTTTACTTTCTCTCTCTTCTCTTCTTTCTTATCTCTCTCTCTCGCTCTCTCTCTTTGTCTCTCTCTCTCTCTCCCTCTCTCTCTCTCTCTCTTTTAAAGTTTGCTAATGGGTAAGGAATAAGTTTATAACCACTCTTATCCTTGGTAATCATGTAAGATTTCTTAATGCCCCTAACCTTTGGGCTTTTTCATTTGTGATTTTAACATTCCTTTCCTAAAGAAAAGGTAACACATGATTAGTTTAGTCGAAGAGGGCTTCCTTGTTAGCCTCTCAATCTAGATTTTGTTCTTGACTATAGTTCCAAAAATTACAGTCCATTTTGTAAGTGATATGCTTTGATCAATTTGTTAGGTCTTTTTTGGTTCAACATTATGAATTTAGGTTTTTGGTCAAAGAGTTTCAAAACTGACTAATGAGAAGGCCTATTTTGGAAGAAATATTTTTATTTATCTTAGGTATACAAGTTAAGAGCCTTAAGGAAAAATTAGAAGTATACTTACTCTGGTTTCAAAAACAATTTTTATTAAAGATAAATTATCTTTGAAAATTGAAAGATCTTTTACTACGTAAGGGTGGTAATGTGGGTAAGGAGGCCTTATGTGATTTAACATAGGTAAGAGAGGCTTTAGAATGGATATAGAGATTTTGGTTTTCTAGGCTTTAGAATGTGATTCAGGGCCTTATGTTTTTAGGACTGCTTAGGCTTTGACTCCTAACCTTTTGATTCGATTTGCCTACCCTTGTTGGGATGTGATATATCACTTGGGGTTTTCACCTTACGCTTAGGCCCAATTCCCTAGCCTCTTTTGTTCATTTTCTCTTTTCTTTTTTATTAATTTTCCCCACTATCTCCTGTTGTTCTTTCTTTTCTTTTAGCCCCATGAATGGTTGTCTCTCTCTCTTTTTTTAATCGATTCAAGGCCTTAAATCCATAGATTTCTATTGTATGGGCTTGCGTGAGGTGTGTATAAACTCGAGGTGTTCAAAAAGGAATTGGCTCTTCTTCATTTCAATGAAAAATAATTTATCGGAAATAAAAATCATTTTTGAATTAACATTACTTAAGCAAGTATAAACCAATTTTACCTTTATCTCCTAATTAGTGACCCTAACCTCCGAATTGCCCTATTGTGGGATCGTTCTTGACAGGGTTTGAATTTGAAGATACTGTAAATTGGTCCAACAAGATGAATAAGGGATAATTGTATTTAGGATTTGAAATGAATGCTCAACTTCATTTTAATCTACATATCACAATCAAAGTGGACCTCCTTTAAGGAATAAGTCCAAAGCATCCTCACCCTTATGTCGCTAAACTCTTAAAGTGTTTTATGGGTTAATGTTTAGGATATAGTTTTGCCTCTTCTTATTCTAAACCTTAAAAGTGAGTTATCGATTTCTTAAGGAGGGGTCTATTTTTTATTTGCCCAATGTGAAGATTAGCGGTACCTACCGGTTTCTCAAATCATGTCCTAGTATTTGAGTTTATATTTTGGCTTGGTTTATAATTAGGCTTGGCTTTCTCAATAGACTAAAGGTTTTGGTTAGGCTACCTTTATGGGTTGAGGATTGTTTGGGTCAACTACCTCAATGGGCCATGGTTTATGATCGGATTGGCAACTTGGTCGAGTGGCTTATGTTTAAGTAGGTTGCCTGAATGGGCCTAAGGTTGTTTAGAATGAATGGGCCAACGGGCTAATGTTTAGGTTGAACGGGCAAAGGGGCTCGTGTTTGTGTCGAATGGGCCAACCTTAACAGATTGAAGGGTCTTGTTTGGGCTAGAAGCTAAGTGTTTAGGCTAGTTGCTTAAGTGTGCTAAAGGATTGAGCTTGTGTTGGCTCCTTGAGCCCATAAGGATTTACAACCGTCAACAACTTTTCTTTTCATTTTTTCTCAATTTTTGTTTCTTATTTACTTATTATTATTATTTTTAGATAGAGAAAGATAAAGTTTTATTTTATAGAAAATAAGGAAATTATTTACAAATAAGGATAGTGATTTTTAGGGTTATAGTTTACAAGTCTATGGATTTTATTTACATTTCCCTAAATGAAAAGGATTAGTGGTTTGATGAATGCTTATTGAAGGACTATTTACAAAGATGAGAATTTTAAAGAATGAAGAATAATGAATTAAAGAGAACTTTATTATTTTGAAAAAGATCAGAATATAGAAACAAAGGCAGAGAACTTAATATTTATTCAAGAACTTGATATTTATTCTAGGCTCTTTAGATGTGAATTGGAAAAAACCCTATATTAAGTCTTGTATACGAGCCTTAAGGTCCTCTATCATTTCATAGGTATCCTTAATGACTTATGCCAGAAAGGGCCTTAAGGCTCAGTTGTGAGCATCATAACACTTTAGCTTTTCCTTCAAATAGGGGATCTCATCTTTCAGTAGCTGCTTGTAGATCCTAGAGATATCCAATAGCCTATCATTCCTCTGATCATTTGCTTAGTTATCTACCATTCTAAGTCTATACATTTTATGGACATAAATTAGCTATCAATGCAATAAAAGAAAATATGTGGAAATATGTAAATGTTAAGATCATTTGGGTTAATACTCTTGAATGATTTGTAGGATTGCAATTTCTTAAGGGTAGTATATTAACTTAAGCTTGAAGGGGAGTATATACAATTGGCATAGGTTTTAAGAGGTCCTTAAGCTTTGTGACCTCATCTGTTTTTTTTTTTTTTTTAAGACATTTTCATTGGTTACATTACAGCTTAAGTGGGGTGGCCTAATCAATCTTGAGCGGTAGTTATACCACAACACATAGAGCCTATACAATGGCCCCCCTGCTAAGATCTTAAGACAGCTTAGGTTTAACCGCATCAATCTTATATCCCTCATGTAAACATTCCCCCATATCACTAGTATAATGCATGCGAAAATGAATATGGTAAAAAACATCTATTTACATGAATTAAATAAATAAATAAACAAATAACAAATAAGTAATAGGGGTATTTCAAAAGACAAACTTAATTTTAGAAAGTATTTTAAGTAACTAATCCTCATGTTTAATCCTTAGTAGAGTCGCTAAGCTGTTGAGCTTGGTTTTACTTAAATATGTCTTCTTTAAATTGATCAATATTAAACTTTACCCAGTAAATACTAACCCTCGACTAGGTTTAATGGAAATTGTTTTTTTTTTTCTTTTGTTTTTTTTTTGTTTTTTTTTTTTTTTATATTTTGAAAACGCTTTGAAGTCGCCACCTGACTAGAGTTAGGAAAAAGAGTTAAGTTATAACCATTTGGGTATATTGGTTATAACTTAACTACTAGTCTAACGATAAAACCAATTTTATAAAACGGTTTTCTAAAATGAGAGATGTGGATCCAGGGTCTATCTAATTAAACCTTAAATGGGTACTACTTTTTAAATTTCTTAATTTAACTTTGCTTTTCAAATATATCCTTATAATAATATTTATTCACAAGCTCAAATTGAAATTATAATTATTTACAAAAGATAAGGATTTTAAAGAATTAATTACTAAAGGGGGAATTTTTTTTTTTCATATCTTAAGTCGCCCTATACATACGGGTGCCTACATAACCGTTATTCAAGATCAGAATTTCATAATTTGCAGTGAAAACTTCAATGTGTTGACCTGATTTTAACTTTTAAAAGGAGATTGAGTTTACGTTTTTACCTAGTTCCATTTACTTAAGAAAATTTCCTAAATGATCCTAAATTGGGATTTATTCGTAGAAAAATCTAATGTGCCTTAATTTTGAAAATAGGTCGATTTTTTTTTTTTGAAAAATTTATGCTTTTCTAAGTGGTAAAATGGGTTTATTATTATTATTATTATTATTATTATTATTACTACTACTACTTCATCTATTTTATTTTTCGTTACTTACTATTTAAGTTTTAATTAGAAATGTAAAATAAATAAATATATAAAGAAAAACTATCCTATCCTTGTTTTTTCTTCATGTCTTCCTTTTTCTTTTCTTTTTCTTTTTTTTTTACTTCTTTTTCTTTTTTTTTTATTGGTCATTACTTACTATTTAAGTTTTAATTGGAAATGTAAAATAAATAAATATATAAAGAAAAACTATCTTATCCTTTTTTTTCTTCATGTCTTCCTTTTTCTTTTTTTTTTCTTTTCTATTTTTTTCTACTTTTTTTTTTACTAGTTACAAATTATAGTAATAAACAAAAAAAAAAGTGGGTTGAATCTAAAATAAACAAATAAAGCTGGACCAAAACACTCAAACATGGGTCGAATAAGTGCTTGCAGATCGGGTTTATTTAGATCAGTCGGGTCAAAGCAGGTTGGAGGGTGGGTTTAAGTTGTATCTCAAATCTCTTCTATAGTAATGGTGGCAAGGCGTGTCCAGGGTGGATCTAGGCTTTTTTTTTAGTAGGTAAACCCATTTTCATAGGTATCCTATTGGTGATGGGGGGTTTAGCGAGTATGTAGTGGCCTAACCTAGCTGTTGATGGTGGTTGTCATGGTAATGGGTCGCATGAGAGAGTGTTGTTCGTGTATGTGAATGTGGTAGTATGTGAAGTAGATAGTGGCTATTGAGGATGTGCAATGGGTTTATGTTTGGGGGTGGCGTAGTGTCGTTGTCGCTGCTATATGGGGTTAAAGATGAAGGGAGGTAGAGCTTAGTCATTGAGTTGGTGCAGTTGTAGGCTGGTGGTTGAAGTTACTATTGCTGTAGTTTTTATACGTAGGGGATAAAGGAGGTAGTCGAGGGCACTTGGTGATGGAAGTATTGGGTTGTGTTGAGTTTGGTTCGTAATCTGCGAGGGGGAGCATGAATTGAATGTGTTGTATGATTGGGTAACCGCTGATAGTGGTTAGGTGTTTAGAGAGGGTTGAGTGGCATTAGTAGGTTGGATGTGGAGTTGGGTTTTAAGAGAGAGATAGTAGGCTGAGCGTTGGTCATGTTGGTCAAGTGTACTAGAGAGAGAGAGCAGCTAAGTATGTGCTGCTATGATACCATAGTACATTAAGTTACTGCAATTTGAAATCTATGATGGAACAAAAGATCTTGAAGATCACCTTGAGTACTACCGCACTTTAGCCAAGTTGCATGGCTTAAGTGATGTTGTGGCCTACCAAGCTTTTCCCTTAACATTGAGGAATGCGATGAGCACATGGTTCAAACACTTGAAGTTGAACACAATCTCGTGTTTCGAGGATTTGGCAGAGGTGTTTCTTCAACACTTCCTTATGAGTAGTCTTCCCAATAAGGATTCTTTTGTCGTTAACATGATAAAGTAGAGATTGGATGAGTCTATCAAAGATTATTTGACCAAGTCTATAGCTGAGATGGTTTAAATTCAAAAACTAGACATGAGCATAGCTCTTAACATCGTTATTGATGGTGTTAAGCCTCATGGAGACTTTTTCAAGTCTTTCGCCAAAAATAAGCCGAGAACTCTTGCTAAGTTTAAAGATAAAGCTATGTCTTACATCCGACAAGAAGACAATATTAACGCTTACCGAGAAGCTAATCAAAATATAAGAGATGGAAAAGGCAACAAGAGGAGAAGGATGAAAGATCGACTCAGAATGGACCATGACCAATGTCCTAACGTTGAGAAAAAGAGGCTAAAATTCCTACATGTTCAATCTACATACCGGTCAATGGTCCAATTTTAGACATATTAATGAAATTGTACAAGAAAAGAGGTATGTTATAATGGATAGAAAGGATGAGAGGAAACCTATCAAGGTAAAATTCTAAAAAATATTGTGATTTCCATCTCAACAAGGGCCATTACACTAACGAATGCATCCAACTTAAGAACGTGATTGAGGATGCGATTCAGTGAGGGCACTTACAAAAGTTCTTGTGCATGATGTAGAGAATATTAAGTAACCATCTCAAAGGAGACGAGAACACTAGGAGAATGTTACTCGACTAGCTCTTGCTAGGAAAGATACAAGAGATGGAAGCATCAGTAGAGCACCCAATGTTACAATCAATACTATTGTTGGCGAACCTTTTGCTATAGGCTGGTCAAGCTCTTTGCGCTCGACTAACGCCATTAATTATTTTTGCAATATCTAGGGTAAGAAGGTCAAAATCAAACAATACCATTTCCTTCACAGAAGAAGATTTTGAAGGCATTCAAAGGCCCTTTGATGATACACTTATGATTAGTGTAAGAATAGCCAACTTCGAGGTCAAGAAAATTCTTATTGACACTAGAAGTTCAGTAGCCATTATTTTTCAACATGTTTTCAGCAGATGAGATTGAAGATCAAGGCACAACTAAGATCCTATAAATATGATTTGTATGCCTTCAACAATTTACCTATTTAGGTGATAAGAGTAATTTCTCTACCAATCTAAATTAGAGATGATATTCATGTTGCGGAGGATAAAGTGGACTTCCTTATTGTCAAATATTGGTCCTCATATAATATGTCATGGAACTGTCATATCAACACTTATTCGGCATCGTCCCTTCTACTACCTACCTCAAGGCTAAATTTCCTACTCCTACTGGGGTTGGGTTATGAAGGGGATCAATAGTTGGTAAGGTCACTAAATATAAGGGCGTAAAGCAAAAAGAAATATTTTTTGAAACTTACCTAAAAGGAAAGTTAGTTAGCATAGATGATGCCAAAGATGAAACAAAGCAAACTTCATTAAGACATGATCCTAAAAGGCTGACTAAGATAGAGAAACCCTTACCAGTAGACATCTATCAAAGTTTAATCAACTTTCTACAAGATAATGCTAACATATTCACATGGTCCCCCTCAAACATGCCGGGTACCCCTAGAGATGTTATGGTGCACTAACTTCAAATCAATCCAAATGTAAAGGTAATTCAATAGAGGAAAAGACATTTCACCCTTAAGAGGCAAGTAGCCATTGAAGAAGAAGTCCAAAAACTCTTGAAGGTAATATTCATTCGAGAAGAGCCTTATCGGACTTGGCTAGCTAATTGCGTATTAGTCAAGAAGTCTAATGTCAAGTGGCCCATGTACATAAACTTTATGGATATGAACATGGCCTATCTCGAAGATTGCTTTCCCCTATCAAGAATAAATTAAATGGTTGATTCAATTGCTAGGCATGCTTTACTCTCTTTTATAGGTGCTCTTTCCTGCTACAACAAAATTAAAATGGATGCAAAAGACAAAGTTCACACATCATTTGTTACTAACTTTGGAACATATTATCATATGATGATGCCCTTTTAGCTAAAAAATGTGGGAACAACTTATTAGTGGCTTGTAACTATGATGTTCATGCCACACTCTATCAAAATGTCAAAGTATAAGTTGATAATATGATTGCGAAAAGCATGATAGAGAACTGGCATCTTGTTGATCCTTGGAGACATTTGGTACTTTAAGGTGATATAATATGAAGTTGAATTTCCAGAAGTATGTCTTTGGTGCTGCTTCGAGAAAGCTTTTAGGTTATATGGTCACTTAGTGCGGTATCGAAGTGAATTTGAGGAAGATCGATGTGATCAGAAACATGAAATCTCTATGAACTTCTAAGGAGGCTCAAGAGCTAATTGGGCTAATAGTCTCCTTTAACAAGTTTTTGTCAAGAAGTATAAACGTGTGTGTAGAATTATTTGAACTTTTAAAGAATCCTAAAGATTTCAAGTGGATAAATGAGTGCAAAAGAGCATTAAGTGAGCTTGAAGAATTTCTTACATCACCACCAATACTTTCAACACTTAATCCAGGAGAAAATTTATACTTATACTTATCAATCCATTGTCGAGTACTTTCCTCTATGTTGGTCTCAATTGAGGGTAAGGAGTATTGGCTAATTTATTGTGTAAGTTTTGTCTTGTAAATATGGGAGCATCGATACACCAAAATTGATAAATTTGTGTTCGTAGTGGTTCTCTCAGCAAGGAAGTTGAAATCGTACTTTGAGGCTCATCAAATTGTAGTCCTTACTAATCAACCTTTACGGTAGGCATTGCAATGGCTAGATTCTTTAGGAAGGACAATAAAATATACCTTAGAGCTAAGTGCTTATGGTGTACAATACAAACCCAAAACACTATGTTCAAGTGATGGTGGATTTTCTAGCTGAGTTCACGAGTGAAGAAGATAGAATATAAATCACTGAGAATCCAATATGGAATCTTTATGTCGATGGCTCTTTAACTAGAGAAGGAAGTGGTGTGGGTTTTATTCTTTAAGGACCCCACAATGTCAAGGTTAATTACGCTTTGAAATTCGGATTTCTAGCTAGCAATAATGAAGTAGAGTATGAAGCCCAAATAACTGGACTCAGATTGGCAAAGGAAGTTGGTGTTGAGAAAGTTGAAGTTTTCTCCATTTCACAACTTATTGTGAACAAAGTTAAAAGAAGTTATGCAATGAAGGAAGAAGAAATGAGTAAGTACTTTTCGATAATATAAGCACTTATAGAAGAATTTTAGTCCTTTTTAATTCAAAAAATACTAAGGAGTAAGAACATTGCTACTGACAAGCTATCAAAGTTAGCTAGTATGGCATTTCTCGATTTGAGTGACAAACTTCTTGTTAAGTTTCCCCACACAAGAGTTTACCAATTATTCCACAAAGTTGTGAACTAGCTCCTTACCCATAAGAGAAACCTTATATGGATCCAATTATAGATTATCTAAAGGATGGTGTCTTCCCTAATGATAGGAAAGAGGCTTGAAGATTGATTTATCAAGCTGCAAATTATACACTAATAGATGATCAGCTATACAAGTGTGATGTCTCCCAACCTTATCTTCGATGCCTCTTTCTGAAAGATGCACAATGGGCATTATCTGAACTACATGATGGTGCATGCAGCAACCATGTAAAAGCACAAATGTTGTATATCCGTACATTATGACTCAGTTATTATTAATCGATAATGAAACATGACACGAGAACATCTGTTTAGCATTGTCCACAATGCTAGAAGCATGAGGCACTAAGTCATGCGCCTTCAACTGAATTGTGTTGCTTAACTTGTGCTTAGCATTTTGCCCAATGGCGATTAGACATACTCGGACCATTTCCGAAGTCTATAGCCCAATGACAATTCATCATTGTTATTGTAGATCATTTCGCAAAGTAGGCAAAGATTGAAGCATTGGCAAGGATCACCAAACAAAAGGTTAAGGCCTTTGTTTTCAACTTCATTATATCAAGGTTTAAAGTCCCATTTATGATAATCATAGACAATGGACCATAATTTAACAATGACAAATTTCGAATACTTTATGAGAAATATAGCATTCACCTGAATTATACATCTATAGCTCACCTTTAGACTAATGGGAAAGTGGAAGCTGTCAATAAGATTATCTTACGTAGCTTGAAGAGGAAAGATAATCAAGCTAAGAGAAGATGGGCTAATGAGTTACCAGATGTTTTATAGGGATATCAAACTACTCATGGAATCACAATAAGGGAAACGCCCTTCAGATTAGCCTATGGTAAGGTGGTAGTATTGTTGATTAAATTGGACCTCTCAAATCTATACACATAAAAATTTGACATGATGATCAATCATATCAGTTTGACGACCAATTTGGATGCAATTGAAGAAATTAGACATGTTGTGAGAGCAAGAGATATAGCATACCAGCATCGAGAAGCTAGGTACTATAATCAGAAGGTGAAACATAAGGATTTTCAGCTTAGAGATTTGGTTTACAAGAAAATAGAGGTGATTAGTGTGTAAGAGAAACATGGGAAATTCGACGCAAATTGGGAGGATCCTGTTAAGGTCCAGGAAGTTATTGGTGATGGGGCCTATCGATCAGAGAGGTTGGATGAAATAGTCATCCCTTATGGAATGCTAAAATAGTCATCCCTCTTGTTAGGGTCCAGGAATTCCTTTGATGTTATGAAGCATTTTCATTTGTCTTGTAAGGCAATAGCTTAGTTGTTTTGAAACGCAAACATTTCCAGAGTTCTAATCTCGAGTTGTTTTCCTTCCTAATCATTTTATGATCAATGGATTATTATTGTTGAGTCTTATTTCAATTTCCTTAATTTAACCTATATTAAACCTAGCTCGCTTAATATAAATTACTCGATATTAAATTAAGAAAATATATTTTTTAAAAAAATTTAAAAATTAGAGTTGCCAATGGGATTAATGGTAAAAAAATGAAATTAGGGTTTTTAGGTGGGAAAATCCTAATTTGACCACTAATTTGCGGATATTCTAAAAAAATTTTATTTTTAGAAAATTAAATCAGAAAAACTGAGTTTAGGAGTTGACTTATTAAAATTAAGTCACCATGTGAAAACTAAAAAAAAAATGATGGGCTTTTATTTTTATAATTTTCTAAAAATGCAAAAAATATACCTAAATATATGAAAGATGACTAAAATGATTTTTTATTAAGAATTTCTAAGAAAAAGGGGAATTTTTTTTTTAATTTTTTACACGGTTGCCTCGAATTTCCTTACCTACCCACTAATTGGGATCAAACCGGTTGTAGTTCTCTTTTATAAAATTTTTTAATGGGTGAGTTAATTTTATATTGAAAATTGAGCCAAGTTTATGTTTTTTTTATCAATTTATCATTTAAGAAAAAAAACTCAAAAAAAATCAAATAAATAAAAATCATAACTAACTATCTTAAAAAAATTAATTTAGATTTTTTATTTTTTAAAAAAAACCCTAAGTTCCAAAAATATATTTTTCTTAGAAAAATATGATTTTCAAGAAATACCTAATTTAATACAAATTTGCAAAATAACAATAATAGAAAAAAAAACCTGCACTTAAACACACGAAAAAAATAATGATAATAATAAATAACAAATAAAGTGGATTAATAAAAATTACTAAAATAAACAAAATAAAATAAATAATGAATAAAAAAAACTGAAAAATTACCTAATGTCGGATCATCGGTGTTTATCGAGCATGTGAGCGAGATTGGGTGAGCGTGGGCAAGGTTGAGCGAACACCTAGGCGAGCGTCAATGAGGTTGGGAGAGCACTGGGCTAGTATAGGCGAGGCTAGGTGAGCATTGGGTGACTGGGTGACATTAGGCGATCACGCAAGCGAGAGCTCGAGTGAGTGAGGGGCATTGGTATAGGCGAGAGCTTGGGCGACACACGAGTAAGAGTTCGGGCGAGTAAAGGGTGCTAGTACGGATGAGAGCTCGTGTGACACATGGGCGAGTGAAGGTGATGGTACGTGCAAGAGTTCAAGCGAGCGAGGGGTATGTACAGGCGAGCACCTAGGGTAAGCGATGGACGATCACAGGTGTATTGCTGGGTATACACTAGGGCAATCACAGGCATGCATTAGGGCAATAATGGCATGGGCGGTGGACTAGGCGACAGCAATGGTGGCTTGGGCGGCAACGGCGGTGTTGGTATGTGTAATGGTTGCGGAGTATGTGTGGTGGTGGCGCATGCAGTGTGGTGTGTAGCGCATAGAGTGTTCAAGGTGTGTTTGTTTTTTAGTACGTGTGATTAGAAGAAAAACCATCCTTAAATTACTGACCAACATGATTTTTATAAACAGAAAAATTGAATCTTTGTTTGCCATTTAACCAAGATTCACCTTACGTTCTAGAAACCCTAGCTAGTTTGAGCTTTTCTTTTAAGGCTCGGCTTGATCTAATTTAGCCTAATTAATTTAATAAATCCTAATTTTGTGCTCCTAAATTGGTCTGGCCCAAAACTAATTGATTCAACCCATCTCAATAATTGATCCAACAACTCAACTTAATCCAACTTGATAAGACTTAACTCTTGACTCACCTTCCTATGACCTAACTTGATTTTCTTTTTTCTATTTTTTTCATTTTATTTTATTTTTTATTTTTCTTTTTATTCATTAACTTAGCTCAATTAACAAAAAATAAAAATTAGCAAAAATGAGGTGTTTACAGCTAGAACGTTGCTACGAAGATAAAAGAGATACCCATTTTCGCCAAACCCTACTTTGAACTGATTAACTAAGCTGTATTTTTTTTTATTAAGAATATTAACTTGAAAGGTTAATGTAAAGAATAAACTATCCATCTTAATAGGATAGGGCAAATGATTGCCTATCTTGAAAGAATAGAGCAAAATGTTATGGGGCCTATCTTGAAAGGATAAGGCTTAATGGTATCTATCTTGGAAAGATAGAGCAAAAATTTCAAGAGGGCCTATCTTGGGAGGAGAGGGCTTAATGGTGTCTATCTTAGAAGGATAAAACAAAACTTTCAAGGGGGCCTATCTTGGAAGAATAGGGCTTAAGGGTGTTTATTTTGGAAGGATAGACCCAAAATTTCAAGGGGACCTATCTTGGAAGGATAGGGCTTAATGGTGTCTATCTTGAAAGGATAGAACAAAAATTTTAAGGGGCCCTATCTTAGAAGGATAGTGCAAAAATCATAAGGGGGACTTATCTTGGAAAGATAGAGCAAGAACCATTGAAGGTAAAATTAACTTGTTTTGGTTTGGTGGATAATCTGAAGAGGATAGAACTCTTCGAGATTTCAAATAACTTGTTTTGGTTTAATGGATGATCTAAAAAGATAGATCTCACTGGGATTTAAAAAAAAAAACTTATTTGGCTTGGTAGATGATCCGAAGAGGATAAATCTCTTGAAAAATCGATTTCATTTAGGTGACTCGAAGAGGATAGACCTCTTCGAGATTCTTGCTTTGTTTTGGTTAGTGGATAACTCGAAGAGGATAGATCTCTTCGAGATTCGACTTGGTTAATCCAAAGAGGATAGATCTCTTCAAGATTTAACTTAGTTAATCTAAAGAGGATAGATCTCTTGAAGATTCAACTTGGTTAATCCGAAGAAGATAAATCTCTTCGAGATTCATTTTAGTTAATTTAAAGAGGGTAGATCCCTTTGAAAATTGATTTCACTTTAGTAACCTAAAGAGGATAGACCTCTTTAAGATTCATTTTGGTTAATTTGTCTGAAGAGGATAGATCTCTTCAAAACTGATTTCACTTTGATAACCCAAAAAGGATAGATCTCTTCAAGATGAATTGCTCGAGAGGATAAATCTTTCAAAGACAAGATAAGATGACATTTTATTAAAGACAAAACAAGACAATGCTCTCATGAGAAAGCGATCTTTTAAATGACTGGACAACGTTCCTTTAAGTAAGCAATCTAAGCGATTCTAGAAAGGAATAGATAAGACAATGCTCCTATGAGCAATCGATCCTAAAAAGGACTAGGATAACGTTTCTTTGAGCAGGTGATCCAACTAAGGAATAGGTAGGACAACGCTCCTTTGAGCAAGTGATCCTGGAAAAAGACTAGATAAGATAGCACTCCAATAAGCAAGCGATCTTAAAAAGGATTGGATAGCGCTTCTTTGAGCAAGTGATTCATGAAGTAAGAAAACTTTTGTGAGTTTTGACAAATTGATCTATGATTTAAGTTTGAGCAATTTTGATAATTCCTTGAAAATTTTTGAAATTTTTTTCTTTTTTTTTCTCTTTTCTCAAAAAAGAAAAAAACACTTTCTGATAGAAAATTGTGCTGCTAACAAGTAAGAAAGTCTCAAAAACTCTTAAAGATCACCAATAAGGGGTTGGCTTGCCCCTTGCTCATTGATCACTCATTCTTTCAATGTTGTTTCCTGAAGCATAATTCATGATTTCTGAACTTTTAAAAGCATTGACTTCAAACTTAGGATAAATAACCATTCACGATTTTTACAAAGAACTTAACCATTCAGTTTTCTACTAAGGAGATAAATATCATTACATGAAATGTTTAGTCAAACTAGACTTCCTTACACTTTCATAGGTCTGTTTTTACTCTCAACATTAATTCCAAAAAATTGTGGCCTATCTTGTAAGTGGTATATTTTGGTTAATCAATAGGTCTTTTCTGGATTTGCAATGTAAGGCTTTTGGTCAATGGTTTAAGCAAATGGATATCAATGTACTTGGCCAATTGTGAAGAAATCATTTACAATCTATCCCAAGTTTACAAGCTAAGAACCTAGGAGAAATTAAATGTGGGCTTGCCTTAGTTTCATGAGCAAATTTCACCTAAGATAAGTCAATTTTTTTAGTCAAAAGAGTTTTATCAAAGATGGTATAATGAGAGGGATCATAAAATAAGGGCTTTGCTTTTGGGCTTAGGAATTGATAACGTTCAAACTTTGGATACCATCACCATTTCAGACTTCAGGCTTTATTTACCTATGTTTTTTTTTTTTAAAGGTGATCACCTTACTAATATCTTCCACTTTTTTTTCACTTTTTTTTTCTTTTTCTCCTTGTTTTCTCCCTTTTTTTTTATTTTTTCCCTTTTTTTTCTTTTTGGATAAGGTGGTCACCTTCCATTGTTGAGTTTTCACTTACTAGGATTTGAAGCATCAAATATTAGGTTCAAGGTGTATAAGCTTGGGAGAAGTATATATGGCTTTTAAGTGTTTAGGAAATAATGTATGGACTTAATGTACTTAAATGAATGTATAGGCCCGAGTAAGGTGTATATGGTTTGAAATTCTTCTTCATCCTAAAGAAATTGAATTATCTATGACAATATTTGCTTATGAATTGGCACAACTAAGGCAAGCGTAAGTTAGTCTACTTCTTTTCTCTAAATTAATGATCCTAACCTCCTGATTACCCTGATGTGGGTAGTTCTTGGTAGGGCTAATTTTAAGAAAAATCCCCTAAAGGTTCAAATAGGTTTTCTTGCAAGGGATAATCGTATTTAAGGATGATGAAATGAATGCCTAATATCATTTTGACATATATACTAAGTTTAAGACATGCTTTCTTTAAGGAATAAGCGTAATTATTCACCTTGATGACACTCTTCTCTCATGTTTGTCTAAGGGTAGTGTTTAGGACATGGGTTACCTTTTTTCATCCTAAAACTTTTAAGTAATGTGTTATCATTCCTTTAGGTAGAAAGTTTTAAGCTGCGAGTTCACATTTTCTTTATCCATTTTCACTCATTCGAAATGCTCCTATTTGAATTAAGCTAGCTTCATAGCAAGCAAAATTGCTTTATTCAATAACTCGTATATATTACAAGCACTAAAATGAAAGAAAATGTAGGAACTAAAATTCTTTCCTATTCTTTTTTGCCCTTATATTTCTATCACTTCTTCGAAGTCGACCCATTCAATTAAATTGATCTTTCGGAGATATACCCAGTTGCTTTAAGTGGTGAGCCACCTAGTTAGATGATAGTAACAGATCCTCAATGCCAGATGTTGGAGGTTGTCCATTTGATGCCCCTTTAAGACTTAAGGAAGGAATATCATTGCTAATCAACCCATCAATCTCTAGAAAACTTAGTTGGATAATCTTAGCATCAATCAAATCTTGTACCTTATACCTTAATCTCTAGCAGTCTTCTGTGGTATGCCCCACTTGGCCTATATGATAGTCACACCATTTGTTGGCATCACAATCCCTTATCTTGCATTTCTTTGTTGGGTTTTTGTATGTAAATAGTTCTACATCTCTCAATTGCTTGAACACTTAGGCTATTAGAATCTTGATTTGCGTAAATTACCTCCTCTTATTGTGGACAGGCTTGTCTTAATTTTGGGCTTTCCCAATCGGCACATTCACTTCTACGTTCTTTTTCATTGAATCAACTTCATGCTTAGGCTGTAACTTCCTATTTGCACCAAGACCTAAGCTTTTGAGCTGCTTGAGCCCATAACCCATTACCATTTCTATGTTAATGAGCCTTTCTTCTAATTTTGCTAACTTTTCTTCTAGGATAGCAACCTTCTCTTCTAGACCTTGGTATTAACATACCCTTTGGACTTGACCATCTGTTTCTGGCAACTTTTCCAATCCTTATACCATGTTGATAATGGACTCTTGAATCTACAACTTTTTGGACTCATTTACTTGAGATGATATGTCAATTGGCACTTGAGCTTAGGTATGAACTCCAGCCTCGACTTGTTTTTCGTGTTTGCTCAGAACTTGTTCTATTGTGGCTAGTCTCAGTTCAAGAGCTTCAAGCATCTTGATTTTTTTTTAAATGGATGATTACGGTCTTTAAGTTGGGCCAGACCACTTAAAAGGGAATTTTTCAAAGCCTATATGAATCTTTTCTTATTAGTAATACTGCATTGAGTTTTTAGTTTTGAAAACAATTTTTTTTTTTTGGAAACTTTTATTAGAATATCAATGCTTATTTTATGTCACAAAAGCCTAATATTAATATTGACGAATTTAAACAAAGAAAACTTTGGGACTGACGACTAAGGACATAGGATGAAGATAATATTATAAGGATGATATGGAAAAGTGAATTATTTTACAATGGAAAACTTATTGAATAAATGACACAAGAGTGATGACTTATGGAAAAAACTTTATTAGGATAGTGACATCCTAAGGGCTAAATACGAAGAATGAGAACTTAGACATTTACGAGACTAATAACCTTAAGATGGAAAATAATTCACAATGGAAATCTAATGATTAAATATTTTTTTTATTTTGTTAGTTCCTAACG
Source organism: Lumnitzera racemosa (assembly GCA_024138005.1). Classification (NCBI taxonomy): domain Eukaryota; kingdom Viridiplantae; phylum Streptophyta; class Magnoliopsida; order Myrtales; family Combretaceae; genus Lumnitzera; species Lumnitzera racemosa. The sequence goes on from JAMXBC010000005.1 coordinate 28,234,626, forward strand.
GTATGCTACATGTGGGGCATTGCAATAAAAATCAATCAAGTAAATAATTATCATGAAACTGGTTTTTGATAACTAAATATCTTTTGAAATTTAAAAAAAAATGTTGGAAAGTCTTTTAAAAAAAATAACAGTTCCATAATAATCTTTATCATTGTTAATTTCCATGATTATATGCCCAAAAAAAAAAATTATAAGTTGATATAGAAGATTTTTTTTTTTTAACATTGACATAAGGGGAATACTAATGATTTTGATCATTTTATGTTAAATGTTATGTTACACAATCTTTTATTGATAAAATAAAACAAAACCTACAAGATGCACATATATTATAAAAGATAGCCTATACAAAACAAATATGCAAAATAATTGTGATGAAATATGCTACACACACGTGTAATCCAATGGAGTTAGTCATTAATAATCTATAGGGAGTATGATAAATCCCTAGTCAAAGAGCACCCTGATATATAAGTATATTCAAAATAAGGTTTAATAAAAATGAAGCTCATACATACTTATATATAAGGGTTACTAATTTCTTTAATTTAAAATGGATAATAAACTGATCGCGAATTAAATTATGCTTTTCCTATAATTTTAAAAATAACTACCCATTTTTTAAAAAGAATGATGCAAAAGGATGGAGTTTACGAGCCCTAGGCTATGTAGCTCCAAGGCTTTTTGAAGAGAAGTCTAGTGGGCTACATCGAAGCTTAAGTGGGCTCGTCAATCACCGCTAGGTGGGGGTAAAGACCCCAGCGAACTAAGGGTTATATAATGGCAGCCCATCCTAAGTTTATAAGGTGGCTTAGGCTCAACCACATCTAAATATGTAGATGATTATTACAAAATAAATAAAAAGAAAACACCCCCTAATTCTCCAATAGGCTTATTAGGCTAAGCTTTTCTCTTAAGGTCTACATCACTAAAAAGTCAATTAGTACAACTATAATACAATGAAAAAAAATACAAAAAACCATCAATTAATTTTTAATTTTTACACGGCCAGCTCATCAAACTTCCCTTGTGGAGTCACCAATTTTATTGAGCCTTATTTTAATTTCCTTAATTTAACCTGCTTAATAAAAATTACTCGATATTAAACTAAAGAAATACCTTTCTTAAAAAATCTAAAAATTGGAGTTGCCAACTGGTTCAACCAGTAAAAAAATAAAAACCCTAATTTGATCATTAGTTTGTGGACACTCTAAAAAATTTTGATTTTTAGAAAATTAAATCAGAAAAATCGAGTTTGGGGGCTGACCTATTAAGATTAAGTCACCATATGAAAACTAAAAAAAAAATCGATAGGCTTTTATTTTTATAATTTTCTAAAAATGCAAAAAATATACCTAAATATATGAAAGATGACTAAAATGATTTTTTATTATTTTTTATTACGAATTTCTAAGAAAAAGGGGAAAAGTTTTTTTTTTTTTTTATACAGTTGCCCTGAAGGTGCCTTCGTATCCTCCAATCAGGATCAAACCGGCCGTACTTCTTTTTATAAAATTTTTTAGAGGGTGGGTTAATTTTATATTGGAAACAGAGTTAGGTTTACGTTTTTTTATGAATTTATCATTAAAAAAAAACTTAAAAAATCTAATTTTTCTAAATTAAATAAATAAAAACCCTAACTAACTATCTTAAGAAAAAAATCAATTTAGATTTTTTATATTTTATTTTTTTTAAGAAAGACCTAAGTGCCAAAAATATATTTTTATTAAAAAAAATACCATTTTTCAAGAAAGACCTAATTTAACAAAAATCTATAGGCAAATAATGAATTGAAAAAAATTTACACTTAAACACAAAAATATAAATTAATAATAATAATAATAAATAACCAATAAAGCGAATCAATAAAAATTACTAAAATAAACAAAATAAAATAAATAATGAATAAAAAAACTGAAAAATTACCTAACATTGGATCGTCAGTGTTTGTTAAGCGTGCGGGTAAGACTGGGCGAGCGTGGGTAACAGTTGGGCGATGATTGGGCATGGCTGGGCATACGCGGGCAAGGCTAAGGGGCTCAATGTGGGTGACGGCTGGGCAAGAGCTCAAGCAATGGCATGGGTGAGTAAGGGCAATGGCACGGGCAAGAGTTCGGGTAAGCAAAGGGTATGCATGGATGAGTACTTGGGGCAAACGATGGGTGATTACGGGTAAGAGCTTAGGCGAGCGAGGGACGTGTACAGACGAGCACTTGGGGCGAGCGATGGGCGATTACGGATGTGTGACTAGGCGTATACTAGGGTGATCATGGGCGTACGCTAAGGCAACAATGGCGTGGGCAATGGGCGGTAAACTAAGTGACAATGGTGGCAGCTTGGGCGGCAGTGACGATGGACTGGGTGACAGCAACAATAGCCTAGTGGTACGTAATGTTTTAGGCGGCGGTGCTAGTATGTGTAGTGGTTACGAAGTGTATGCAGTAGTGGTGCGTGCAGCGTAATGTATGGCGCGTGGAATGTTCGAGATGTGTTTTTTTTTTTTTAGTGCTTGTGATTAGAAGAAAAACCCTCCAACGTGATATTTATAAGCTCAAAATCAAATCTTTCGTATTAAAGATACGAAAGATTTGTTTATGATTTAACCTAGATTCACCTTAACTTCTAAAAAACCTTAGCTAGTTCAGGCTTTTCTTTTAAGGCCCGGCTCGATCCAATTTAGCCTAATGAATTTAATAAATCCTGATTTTGAGTCCCTAAATTAGTTTAGCCCAAAACTAATTGATTCAGCCCATCTTAATAACTGATTCAATAACTTAACTTAATCTAACTCGATACAACTTGACTCTTGATTCAACTTCTTATGATCTAACTTGATTTTTTTTTCTATTTTTTTGTTTTTTTCATTTTATTATTATTATTTTATTCATTAACATGACTCAATTAACAAAAAATAAAAATTGACAAAAATGAGGTGTCTACAATCATCTAAGTTCAAACTACATAATGAACGAACCAATGCTTTAAGTTTAGACTTATCATGGTTAATGAACTTTATAATTTAGCCAAAAAGTTGAATAAAGAACTTGATTGTTATGCAATCTTAAGGTGTAAATATGGTGACTAGTCTACGTCTCTAATGACTAATGGATAGCCTTTAAGAAGGCACTTAACATATCATATGTAAGATAAAACATGTCGAGAAAAATAAGCATATGAAACAAAACATGCTAAGAAAAATAGGTGTGTGAAATAAAACTTGTCAGGAAATAAAGCTTGTGAAATAATTCGTGCTAAAATGATTAAATTACAAATTATAGGAAATGTGGATAATATTAATACAATATGAAATGTTTAACCACTTGGCTGAATCTTGTCCATGTAACGTAAAAAATAATACAATCCTAAGACGATGAGTTCTTTCATTGTATAGAGGCATTTCCTTAGTAGGAAGATGGGACCTTACTAGAGCATATTTCTTTCTCAAAGCTTAGGAATTTGGAACATGTGGATTTTTCTTTGCACATAAACAAGATCTCCTTAGATAGATGGTCTTCATCATTGCTAGAATCTTCAACATAAACTCTATTGTTATCACCTTGCATTTAGATCTCGACACTTGCATCTTTGTTGGCTTCTTCATCACAATTGCTGCCTTGGTCGTTGATGTTGGCGAAACCCAAGCACGAAAGATCATATTTAAGGTGAAACTTTAGAATTTCTTCTCTTGTCACCTGGACCATAAATTCTTTCTCAGTAACCTCTCATACTGTTACCTTAGAGCCACAATCTTTAATGCCTTTTCAACAAAGGGCCCTTTCTTCACTAACTCCTATAATTTGACAATACGACATTGCAATCCAAAGTTATTAGTCTCTAGTTCTTTTATCTGCATCCAAAGTTATCAGTCTAAACTCCAACACTCTTCTTTCTTTTTACAAAGCTACTCCTTCAGGACTTTAGCCTCCTTATATTTCTTGTTGACTTTAACTTTAAGGCTTGAGACTGCATCGACCACTAATGAATGTGCTAATTTCTCTATAGCTAGCTCTTCTTGATATTTTTTAGCTTCCATCTCATCCTTGATTCTTGCACTCTTAATTGCCATAGTTTGAGCCTTCGAGGAGTTGTATGCATCCTCGATTTTCTGTAATAAGTCAACGATTAAAATGACAAATTCGATAGATCACTTGGTAGAACAATAAAAATTTTACCTTTTTCATCTCCTTTTTAACCTCATCTAAAGCCATTAGAACATGGCTGCTAATCTACACACAAGCAGGATTTTGTCAATAATAAAGCATGTATCATAAGTGAAATGATTCAACTGACACTTACATCATATAATTTAGCTGCAATATGTCCCTTATTATATCTACCAACCCTATCGACGTCCTTCTTTACAATCTCCTTATCTTTGGGAAGAATGATGCCTTCCATCATTGCCAAGAACTTAGTCCTATTGCCTAAGGTTGAATTGGAGTGGTGGATGTTGTGGCTCTAATACGGAACAAATTATTCACTAACCTCAATATTAGGGACAAATTTAGCATTATTGATGCTTAGAGCTTTGTTCCACATGGCTTCCTTCATTCTTTCATCCAATGTCTTAGATCTCTTAGAAGGAGGTTAGCCGACATGCTCCTTCCTACTTCTTTTGTTAGTACTCGGCATAACATTCACTTAGAGCAATGCCACCTGGCAATCTTATGATGGGTGATTTCAACCCCACTACGAGCATTGATTTCTTAGCTAAAATCTCTCAGCTCTACAGGTAGAGTAATACTCTCAACTAGAGGGATTACTTTAACTTGTACAGCCTTGGAAACCTTAGGCTTTTCACTCCTTTATCCCTTTTCGATTTAATAGGATGCCTTTTTTAAGGCTACTAGTTGCTTTGTTGCTTTCTCTTATACGGCTTTCCTTGGAACAACCAGTCGAGTCACAATTATGTTGGTGCTTGCTCATTTGTCGACCTTAGATTTTTTTGCTCTTTCTTAGGCTAATAGCTTGGAAGGATCAACGTTTCCTACACCTATGTTTGCAATATAAAGTAGATACGTTAATAATAAAGTGAGCAATGAAAGACTTAAATGTTCCATATCAAGCAAGACTCAAAGGCAACTATTCTTCCTCCTTTGTTACGAGAACAACTTTCCTCTTGTAGCTCTACTTGATACAGTAGTTACTCAATTGCATACCTTCATTCTTAGAGAAAATTGGCTCCTTGTTCTCATATTGCCTTATTATTCTCTCAATGTCCCAATAAAGCATTTTGTTTTTTCTCCTTTCTTGGACCTTCTTTGCCACAATAACATCATTCAGCATCAATTCAATATCCTTGTTGTAGATAGGTTCAATTCATTAAGTCTAAAAATCCAATTCTTTATCTGAAATGATAGACACAAACTTATTGTACCACTTGTAGATCTTAGACTCTGACCCATCTATAAATTTCTACCCATGCCTAGCAGCTGCAAAGTACCGACCATTGGGTTGCCTCCTTATTGTAAAGAAGTGCTAAAATAATTGAGGCATAACCCTAACCTTAACTTCTTCACAAACAATTTCAAAAGCTAAAAGAAGCTAGTAAGTGTTTAGTAAGAGCATGCTCAGTGCAACTCGAAAATAGTTGAAAAACTACTTGACAAAAGTTGAAAATGGGAAACGTATCCTAAGGTCAAGATATTTCAAGTAAATGTAAAACTCGTACTCTCTTGGAAAGCACACCCTTTCCTCCTCTCTCGGCCTCCTAAGGTTCCATGTTTTAGGAAGATCTTGCCAGTATTTATTATATTTTGAAACAAGAAATCTATCAGTAGTACTGGCCACTCCGTTTGGTGAATCACTAAGTTAATTCGAGCAAGTTTATCCTATCACTCCACCATACAATTGATTACGTTACTTGAGGAACATGCCGTCTCGCTCCTTTTTTTTTGGGGGGGGGGGGTGGGGATAGGAGGGAGAAGTAGCCTTAGTTTCAGTTGCTTTAGAATCTAAAAGAATAAGTTGACGGATTATGTTTCGAACCATACTTGATTTTGACTATAATAAATAGCACAAAACTTTTTGAAGATTTTAAAAGGTGAAGACGAAATGTTAGAAGTGAGTGAAAGCTTATGGATGAAAATGAAGATGATATGAAATCTGTTTTTAGTATTGAAAAATCCCTTAAATATGGATGATTTACCCGTGTAACCAAAACACATTTCTAATAAAAATGATGCCTTTATTAGATGATGGCATAGATTATTAACATATGTTTTGAGATAGACATCTAACAATTATCGAGAATTTGACAGTTATTAGTGCTTATGATGTAATTGTAGCTAAGGTGACAACTGTCATATTCGTTACCACTTAGCCTCCTAATAGGTGGGAAAATGGAAAAGTTGTTACCTTTTCGATAAGACATGATCTGCCATTCTAAATGAAAATCAAGAAACTTCTCACATTACTCAGGAATTAGGAAACAATTCTTCACTCAACCCTACAAAGAATATTAAACTATTTACTCCCTTAGTCAAATCCTTAACCATAAGAGTTAGGGAGCAAATGTTGATAGTCAGATTTTATTCGTTACATTCACTCGTCCATTGGGCTGATGAGAAGTCGAGTAATTCACCTCTCAGTAGATGCCGACTGAGATGGCTATATTAGGTTTGAATTTAAGTGGTGTGAACAGTTATCTCCTACCATAGTTCCATTACATAACCACTTACTACTCCTACATCCTAAGAATATACTTGATCACGAAGTATCCATGTGTCCCAATAATCATACGATTAATTTTTGTTTCAAGCACTCGATATTCACTTATAAATATAGAGAAGAAGCATTATAAGAACCATCTAATAACCCATAACTACTCACCCTATTTTCTCCTAAACTCATTTACTTGCATAGGCATAGAAGTGATTGCACTGGATTAGCTTCGGTAACCTTTAGTTCTTTATACTTTATAGGAAGGAAATTATCCGAAAATCATATAACAACAGTAGGTCTTGAATACAATTAGTAGAATCTACTCACATAACTCTTAAATACTAATAGCTAAATTTAATAAACAAGAAAAACTCCTTTTAAGGTCTATTCTTGAGTTTCACAGTCTTAACTAAGTGTTTTTACTTATCTCCTTAGGTTACTATGTCCAAATTTGATTAACTTGAGGTTTAAAGATCTATTTAGGCTTCTATAGATGTTTAGAAAAGGTTAGAATAAGATTGGATGCAAGAAACAATGAGAAAAGATTAAAAAAAAAGGCCTACAAGAACACGCTGAAGGTTCATGATTGTATTCTTTGATCGTAGTCCTTCCCTTAGACAAAAACTTCAGTTCATGCCCTTGATCAACCACACTATGAGACCATGACCTAGGTTCACAACCATGATCCTAGGCCAAGTTGCTCTTGATAACAAATTACCTTTTCATGCTTCAATTAAAATTCACGACGAGAGATCCACGAGTAAAACCATGGCCATAGTTCTTGCCTATGTTCTTCTTATTCGTTGAATTCCCTTTTCTTTTCTACTCCAAACTCATCCAAATCAACCAAAATCAATCCAATCACATCTAACACTCTAAAATCTTCCTAAGGTTTGTTTTTCTCCATCAACTAATGGCATGGTACACTCAGGTGTGTCCTAAATCCCCATCAATCAAACAAATCAAATCAAACAATAGAATCTTACCTTGATTCAAAACAGTCAGAAGAAAATCACAACTCGTGCTATGGGAAATTTGATTACAGCACCTAAATTAAATACATACACATAATACAACAATTCTAAATGAGATAATAACATGAAATTCAATCTTCATAAAACCAAAGATTCAAATAACATTCATCAGGTTAGGATTTAGATCTTGCCCTAACTTTTGTTTTGCAGTCTCCTTAATTCGTGTGCTTCCATAACTCTAAAACAACTCCTAACGTTAAGAAATTGCAAAAAAGGAACCAAAAAATGAGTGAAATCTCTTCACAATGGCTTACCTTAATGTTGTTCCTCTTGTGCTCTTGAAAAGGGTTCTACAAAACAATGGGGGTGAGAAAATGAGTCATAGGGTTTTGTAATAAGCTCTTTTACTAAAGGGTGGAATAGACCAACTTATCCCTCTTAAAAATTAATATTACTTTTCCATGCCCCTACCTTTACTTTATTATGTTCTTTACTTTACTCCTTTTATGTAATTAATTTTCTAGGACGTTACACTTTATGCCATTATTAAATCCGCCATCAGGGTCTGTCAAATGAGCTCCTTTATATTGCGATAAGAGAGAGGCTAAACGTAACAGGGCAATAGCGAGTTAAAGAAAAATTGACAAAATAATTCATGCGAGGCCAAGTCATCTTTCAAATTATTGCCAACACATTAATTCTGTAAAAGTCTTGAATATTTTGCCCATGTATTCATATATAAATTTAAATATTAAGTAAGCCTTTCTATTTTAGACAAAGAGTCTAGGATCATTCCAACCAGAATAATTTTAGGAATTTCATATAATATGCTAACATCTTCCTAGTCCTTGCGCTTACATATATTTGTCGCATCTATCGAACCCCCTTTTCAACTTTTTTCTTTATTATTTTCCTTAATCGTATTCAAACTGGAACCAGCTAATTCGATATGACCCTCGCCTTACAATTAAGGAAAAATATCCCCTCTCGTTTTTTCTTTATATTATCAAAAATTGGAAGTTGCCACCAACCTAAGTATAGAAAAAAGGAAAATAAGAAAAGTTAAGAGCAAAAGAGTGGATTGACCCTAGCTTTAGATACTAATCTATATGAAAGTTTCTTTTTATAAATAAAATTTTTGACAACCGGATATTTAGGTTTAGGGCTAACTTATAGAAACCTTAAAATTTGCACTTAGGGGTACTTTTCAAAGCCTAGGCTGTTTTACAAATTTCCTTGCTTTTTTAAAACTTTTTTGGAAAAGAAACCAATTGCAAAGAAATATATAAAAAAAAAGAGATCTCTTTTTATTTACTTAAAGTTTCACCTTTTCTTTCTTTTTTTTTTTGGGTTTTCGAAAAATCAATGTTTTATTTTTTCATGGTTACCTTGCCTATGTGCTCAATAATTAGGATTAGTGTGACATCTCGTAAAATTTACAATTAAGATCTATCACTTAGATGTAGCATGATAATGCAAGCTATCGAGTCAAGTGAATTGTAAACTCCATACTCTAATAACATGGTTTCAGGCATTTAGAAGGTATCCAAAAAATTAGATTGAATAAGCTAATATATTACAAGTGAGGAAGTGTATACATACATATATATATATATTATATATAAATGTGTATAATAAACCAAGTGACTTTCACAAGTTTAGGTTTTGTAAATATAATAGCAAATTTATAAAATTGCTAAAAAGCTAATTTTCACATACAACATTATAATTTACCAGAAGCACATAAAATGAGTTTCAATAAGTCATAGGGTCTCATAGATACAATTATATGGACAACATTATAGGACAACATAATAGGACAACATAATATCTAAAAGAAGTGCATTTGTCTAGTATAATTAGTATGTAAGCTCGTACTTATACAATTAGGTTATGAGTAGTTAACTTAGAGCATTCTTGCGAGTTGATAGATTTAGCTATATTTTTGCAACAAAAGATCCTAGATGTTAATATATATATATATATATATATTATATAGAAATGTATATAATAAGCAAAGTGACTTCCACAAATTTGGGTTTGTAAATATAATAGCACATTTATAAAATAGCTAAAAAGCTAATTTTCACATACAACATTAGAATTTACCAAAAGCACATAAAATGAGTTTCAATAAGTCATAAGGTCTCATAGATACAATTATATGGACAACATAATATTTAAAAGACGTGCATTTGTCTAGTATAATTAGTATGTAAGCCCGTACTTTCACGATTAGGTTTTGAGCAGTCAACTTAGAGCATTCTTGCGAGTTGATAGATTTAGCTATATTTTTGCAACAAAAGATCCTAGATGTTAGATAAATAACCCGAGATGCTAGATCAGGAAATTGCATTAATAAAATAATAATATAAAGTTAAAAAAAAAGTATACTTATTATAAAAACGTACGTAGTTTTATTGGTAATGGGAAATTAGTCATGGTAGTTAGTAATTTCTTAGATATACAAATATTCTAGAACAATAAATACGATAAGTGTTGCAAAATAATATTTGGAAGTATGAATGTGTATAAAAATAATTAATATACACGTACATGTAAAAATATGTATATTTATACCAAAAATAGTCAGATTACATAAAAATACATGGAAAACTCACATAAAATTGATAGAAAATTAATAAAAACATAAAAAAAATATGAAATTAACATAGTACAAGTGTAACACATGCTAGAGCTTAAGTTAAGCATAAGTAGATTACTTAAAGTACATGCAAAGTGGAAAAACCAAAACAGTTGACACATGTTTAGCACTTGGGATGATTCTTAGGATTATATATAGCTAAATAATTGCATGTGGACTCTTTGGTAAGTTAGGAGAGAGGAAAGATATAGCACTAATTTGTGAAGCTCTATACATTGGAGAGAACAAATAGGAAAAAAATAATGTACAATCTAACTAAGTGTGATCTAGAACATAAGCAACACTTAGGAGCAAACTAAGGTGTCGCCTGAAAGGGAGGCTAGTACTTGGGTTGGTCGATAGTAAGGAGGTGTAACTGTGGTTATCATAACCCTAAAGGGGACCTAGTAGAATTGTCTAAAATTTTCATATCATGTATCTACCCATGATATGGAAATTGTCTTGCAAATCAGAGATTATAAAATTCTAAATAATTAATTACTAAAGTTTTCGATTTTCAATTTAATTAACTTACTAAAACATATAAATGACTATAGATATCTGATATTCTACAGTCCACCTCACTAGATTCATAGAGAATTGGTATGCTTTACTAAACGATTAAATCAGGCAATAAAAACCTAAAATGTAAACTTATTAATATTATAAAATTTAGGTATAAGACCAGTAAATCACAAGTAATGTTTCAAATCTGATATACATAGTATCTTTAGATTACATCTCCTAAGTATCATAATATCTACACTCAACATATAGCTCTTAACTCATGCTCAATTATCTATCAACCTACAAAAGAAAACTATTAGAGAGTAAGCTATAAGAGCTTAATGAGTTATCCCTTATATTATACCGTCAAACAAGTTATCAAACAATTTATTATCAAATATATGAATGCATGAACAAGCAGTATACCAAACAATATATATGTAGTTGATTGGTGCTACATATAACATTGGATTTAACACCCTTTGAAGAAAGGGTTGGAGATATGTCGGCACCAGTGACAATTGAGCTCTAGCACTTGGGTTTTTCAACCATATATAAATTTATATAGAAATTTCCTAATTCACAAAACAGGTTTCTATTTCCAACAATCCATTGTATACAAATTCCCAAGTTTAGCGGTGAAGTGGCCTCCGTAGTCCACATTTACACCCTACAACAGTAGTCTTTAGATGCGATCCTTATCCACCTACGATTAGCATCTCCGGCATTAGTAAAACCCAAGAGCCAAGGGAAGAATCTTGTTGTACTAATGCTTTTGTATTGTACTAATCAAATTATGTAGGAATTCATCCCTCTATGGCCCTTTATTACCAACTGCATGAGGTGATGATCGGAACATTATATATCATGTTCGTACTTTATGTATAATCCATATAATTTAAGTTAAGTCATTTGTGATTAAGTTAATTTGTGAGGTGATCAACCAATATCAACAAACCATTCAATTATACAGTAATAAATCAAGCAACCAATTATTTAGCTATTATGTTTTACAACATAACACACAACCAATATTCAAGCACATGCATAATTCGAACCCTCATACATCAAGTTATTAATATTTACTTTAGATGCACTAATTACAAGCATAAAACAAGTATAAAGTCATTGGAAGTACGCACTTGGTCATTAAGTTTATCAATAATCATAATAGTTTACTTAGTAAGTTGATATCCGTATCAAAATCAACTGATATTTAGAGAATATCAAAGATAATGAGTATCTAAGTGGAATAACTAAGCTATTCATTGTTTTAGATGTATTTTCTCATAGTGAGGTCTGTTCTAGATGTTGTAACCCATATTTTCCATTATGGTGTAAAAATGTTATAAATTTTATTATTTCAACTTGAGTAATTGTAAAATATTATTTTAACCTTTTCTTTGCATATTTATGGTTTAATAAATATTTAAATCTTATATTTTATAATTTTCTTATTTTTAAGTCTATGTTATCATATTTACTTATTTCTGCAAATTTTGAGGTTTAAGATTTATTAATTCATTTTTTTCCACTTTATTAATTTTCTAATTAATTAATTATTTTATTAGTTATTTTAATTACGAAATTTAATTAATTTAGGCTAAGTGATGTCGTGGCAACATAAGGGAATGCTACATGTCACCTTTGTACTTTTTCCACATTTTTTAATTTTTTTATTTTATGTCAAATATATATTAATATTTATTACTATATTTTATTAAAATTTCTAAATTAATTATTTATTATGATTTCTTTAAAATTACGGAATTTATATATTCATATTTATTAAATTAATATTATAGTATATTATGATGTACTATTCAAGTATATTTATATTTCTACATATACGTGCTTTAATATACTTATGTTATAATAACATAACCTTAAATATATTATGTACTATATACGTATGTATATATACATATATATATATACATAATCTAAATATACCTATAGTATACTATATAATAAAAATACTAATTATATATATTTATATAGATATACTATACACGCATACATATACATACCATATAATAAAAATACTAGGTATAAATATATATACAGTTATTCATGCATACATAAGTATATATGCACACGAGTAAATAAAATACATAGTATATATACATATTATTATAGGCGCACACATACATATACATATACATAATTCCCTATATAAGTGATTTGTAGAAATTAATATAGCATATGTACTAACATATGACTACACCTTAATATTTGTACATCTATATGAACATACATATGAAAATCCCTTAGCTTCTTCTTCTTCTTGATTATTGTTCTTTGAAAAAAAAAAATTGAGAAAAGAAATCACAGTTCCAAAAGGTAATAAAATGAGAGGATTTTGTGTGTGTTTTGTCTTGAAATGTTCCAAATGTGAAGCTTCCAAAACAACAATTGAAGTAGTTTGAAGATGAAAAAAGAAAGAGGAAAACTAATGCTAATTGTTGTATTAATTGTGATGGGACAATGCTCATATTCCTTTTGTGTTTTTCTTATCTAAATGAGACACTTGTAAGTGGAATTAAAGCACGTGGGCTATTGAAAACTTTTTGGAAACCAATGTGGAAGGTAGGGAAAAATAGGAGAAAGAAAAAGAAAAGGAAAAGGAGGAAAAAGGAAAATAAAAATATTTAAGTTTTTGCTAAATACAAAGATTATAAATTTAGTATCTATAAAATAATATTGAGATTTTATAAAAATTTATTAATTTAATTGTTACCTATTACATTATAATATTCACGAGTTATTTCAATGTATTTGCTAAAATTTATACTGGATTATGTGTATTAGTAGATAATTACAATTGACTAAGATTTTGTTAATATTAAGTTATATTTATCTATTTTATAAGCTTAAAGTTATAGTTTTAAGGTTTTTGTCAAGTTTGAATTCAATTTTGAGTGTTTATGTGTACATAGGATTTAGGGTTTTCATACTCGATTTAAGTTTTGATCAAAATTTTAAAATTTTTATTATCGATACTATATTCGATCTAATAATTTAATAAAATTTTTATCTTGCTTAACCTTATTGCCTTATGACATTATCTATAGTGCTAGAGTTCAATTATACTTATGGTTAGTTAAATTCGTAGGGTTTATAGAGGCCATAGTGGTAACTTCTAATGAGGTAATGGTTTTTCATTTGATTTTTGATCATTTATTAAAAATACCAATTGATACTTAAAAATTTTGAAATTAGGTTTTCTTTAGTATTTCTACATGTAGAATCTAAATATTAACCCAAAATTTTAAGATTCGAATTGCATACACATGCTTCTTAAGAGATTGCATGTATTGACAAATTTTGTATTGCATTTTTGAAAACTTGATTGAAGTGGTTTTAGTCTCAATTCCTTTATATAAATTTCTTAAAGAGTATATATTTTTTTTTATGCCATATGAAAGGTTTTACAAAATCTCAAAGTTAGGATTTTCATTAAATTTTATTTTTCCTTAAAGCTATGAGATGGAAATAGGTTTACTTAAGGATTTCTTAGGGAATCTCAATGAAATTTGTACAAAAATATTAACAAGTGGTTTTTTAAAGCTATCTAATACTGGAAATAGAAGATTTTGAGTCCAATTTTTAAAGGTAAGACTACATAAATTTCAACCATATTCTTGTATTGGTGAAATAGATTTGTGTAGATAAGTCTAAAAGTCCATAAAGGCAGAGTTATTTCGAAGTACAAGTACGTTGTTGTTGCTGGTCTTGTTATAAATAAGGGAAAATTTGCATGTTTTACAAATAAAAGCATGTGATTCTACCCAATTATGAATGGAAGTAACTATGATAGCAAGTAGGGCATGGTATTGATGTTGAAAAGAATTCCAAAGTGATGAGTCAATCTATGTTGTTGTAAGAGTGATGAAATAATGATCTACAAGAAGTGGATTAGTGAGTTGAAAGATGGAGGATTTCACTTAGAAGATAAATCAAAGAGTTATTGGAATGGAATTGTGTAACTAAAAAAGACTTAGAAGCTAGCTTAAAGGGTATTCGATTAAGAATCTTAACATTTATCAAATTTAGAGGTTAATTTTGTTATGAATCATAACCCCCATATGGCTTAAAGGTTAGCTTAGAGGCTTCTCAATCTAAGGACTTTAAGGGTGCTTAGACTTAAGAAGTAGCTCAAAAGATATCAAAGGTAAAATATACTCACAACTCCATTCTAAAATTTCAACACTTAAAGTATAATATCACTTATAATCTAATAACTAATTAACTTAATTCTTATAAAGATGATTGAATTAGTAACATTTCAGAATTTACATGGAGACTAAAGTACCAAAGTGGGATAAATATTTAGCATCACTAATAAGAACAAGTTTGACCAATAAGCTTAGTGAGTAATTGAACTCCAGGTAAGTGGTATTAATGCTTCACCTCATTTCAAAGGATTATTAGAAAATACTTTAAGGCTTTAGTATTTATTTGGTTGTGGTTGTAAGTTAGTTGGCTATGTGTGTACAGCTTATGTGTCTGAATATTGTTTTGATATTATGTAGATTTGAGCTTTGTGTATTGATTGTTTTATGATTACTACTTAGATTGGTTTGCTTGAGATTGGTTGATCACCTTGAAAACATTCTAACCTAAACTTAGCCTAAACTCTAACTTGACATGCATCACAACCCATTAGAGGTAATGGCTAGGATTCTTGAGCCAAACATGGACTGTTTAATGAGAATAGTTGAAATAGTTTTTTCCCTACCCTTAGTCGAACCAAGTGATAGGAGAAAAGGTTGTAGTAAAGTTGAAGACTGTAGTTTGAAGGTAATTTAAGGTGAAGGGTGTCCTCCATTACATAAGTTCTAGTTTAGTTTCGATTTATGCATAAGACATTAAACTTCTCAACCTGAATTAGAACAAGGGCAATTTCTTCAATCGACGGGCTAAATAACATCATACGATGGTACTTACTTGTATATGTATTGCATCTAATTGAATTGATTGAAAACCCTAGTTATTCTATGCTAAATACATACCTCTATCTTTATCCCACTTACTGAGCAAGTTGTCATTTATTTCCCTATAGTATGTTTTATAGGTCTGGAGTAGATTTACAAGTACAATACCAAAAAAACTAGAATTTTAGTAAATGGAGTTGGGGAGTAAGGATGAAGAAGAATTGGATGGATTCTTATTTTTATAGTTAACTTATCTAACTTATAAGAAAATTTCTTAGATCTCCTCGAGTGGCCTAATAGTTTTCGATTTTCTAGTCTATATACTAAGTAATATGAACCTATGGGTTTTACAACTATTCTTCTTGAAAATCAAGCTATAAGTTTGTTTTAGCAATTATTTGAAAAGACTATATCACATGTTTATATCAAACATGTATTGAATTGGATACTTTAAAGTAATTAAGTCAAATACACTTAGTATGAATTGAGTCTATGGTAGCAGCTATAAGGTCAACTTCTACCTTAAGATAGTTTACATGGTTGGATTGTTATAATTCCACCTCTTCAAAATGTAAAGCTCGCTACAATTCCATTTTTTTAAGGAAAAAAAAAATTGTTGTTAGTCTTTCTCATTTTAAAAATTATGTCACTTTACATTTTTTACTATGTTATTTTTATTTTAGGAAAACTCCAAATTCTAAGTTTAGTCCCTTTATTGGAAAATTATAAAAAAGACCTTATTTTTTAAAGAAATCAATTTATTGTGTGATCTTTTATCATGGAAAGTGTATTAGATGGTAGAAAAAAGAGAGTTACACAAGATGCGATTAATGTTTAGGATAAGTTTAAATAAGGATTAACATTACAAGAAGTTTAAATAAGGATTAACAATAAATTAACATCACAATTACTGGTACAAATGGGGAAATTCCATTAAAAGGCGATTTTAACAGTGTTAAATCTTATTGACATAGTTGTTAAGCACCACATAACTCTCACATAGTCCACACATGGCACTTATGTATCAATTTCTTACAAATAAAATAAGTAAAAATATATAAAATTATTTAAAAATAAAAGAATATAAAAAAATAAGAAAATGAAAAATTTATAAACAACTATCAGTATAATTATATATAATTTATTTAATTATTTAAAAAATTAAAATTAAAGAAAGAGGAAGAAGGAGGAAAAATTGAAAATAAGCCAAATAGGCTATCCCTTAACCTTGGGATGGTTGAATCAGCTAGATCGGATCATGACTTTTGTATGCCCTTTTATTTATTTATTTATTTATTTTTAAATAGTGGCTCCCTACTACCTTATAAGGGTTGCATGGTCCTCTTAGGCCAATAGGCAACCAACTTAAGCTAATAATTTTTAAAAAGAGAGACTATAATGGAGGAGATCAACATTTGGGGATAAATTCAATTAGGAATCAATGTTTTGAAAAATTCAAATAAAGTATCAATATTTCACAAATTGGTCCTAGTATATGATCAATGTTTTGAAAAATTCAAACAAGATATCAACATTTCACAAAATGATTCAAACATTTCGATGGAATGGTTATTACATTATTGTCTTATAATAACCAATTCTTTTATTTGAATTATTTTGTGAAACATTGATCCCTTACTTTAACTTTTTGAAACATTGATTTCCTATTTGAACATATCTCCAAATGTTAATCCCCCTAATATAGTTCTCCTTTTTAAAAAAGAAGAAGAAGAAGAAGAAGAAAAAAAAGAGAATAAAAACTTGTTAGGCCATATGAGTCAATGGTTTACTTCCT
This sequence comes from Lumnitzera racemosa, assembly GCA_024138005.1. Lineage (NCBI taxonomy): Eukaryota > Viridiplantae > Streptophyta > Magnoliopsida > Myrtales > Combretaceae > Lumnitzera > Lumnitzera racemosa. Next base: position 28,252,146 of record JAMXBC010000005.1, read on the forward strand.
TTCTTCCATTTTTTTTAAATAGTAGCTTAGGGTGGCAGTCCACCGCCCTTAGGGAGTCACCAACCCTATAAGGTAGTAGGTAGCTACCTTAAGTTGCTATTGAAAAAAGTAAATAAAAAGGAGAGAAAAAGTTGCTCCTGATTTAGCCGAACCGACCACCTAATGAGGGTTACTTTAGGGTAGCCAATTTGTTTTTTTTTTTCACTAATATTTCACCTTTTATTTTGTTTTATCGACTCTTAATTTTTTCACTACTTATATTATTTATTTATATATAATTAGAGGTATGTAAGTGAAGTTAAATGGGATAACTTAACTTGACCCACTTTAACCTAGCCTATCTTACTTTAACCTATGGTTAAACGGGTTGACTTAAACTATTCCACATTGACTCATAGGTTAAATAGACTTAGCTTATTTAGCCTGCATTTTAAATGAGCCAAAAAAGTTAATCCAAACCCATTTAAATAGCAGGTTAAACGAGTCAACTCATGGGTCAAAGCCTACTTACATACCTCTATGTATAATAATATTAATTTTTAATATATATTAATTTCTTATTTTATATCTTTTATTTTTGTATTATTTTTTTATTTGTAAGAAATTGACACTTAGGCACCTTATGCATGCTGAATGGCTACGTTAGCAAAAATTTAATGCCATTACAGCGGCCATTCGACACAATTCACTATTTGAACCACTACACTTAACATTAGTCCCTTATTTTAATTTTTTTCAAATATTGATCCTCTTTTTGAACTTATGTCCAAAACATTGATCTCCTCCCATGTAATCCTCTCTAACAAAAAACAAGCAAAGTGCTAAAAAGAATAAAAAGAGCTTTTCATAAGCAAATCGCCTACTAAGGGTAAATAGATATTAGGTGGATAATGTATGAGGACCTACTTATATCCTACCTTATAATGTACTTGTTTGCAAATTTTAAAACTAAAGTCTACTCCATCATACTTTAGAACTACCTTAGATCATGTACCATGTAAAACCTTTAGGGTACAAGGAGCCATATAAAACATGTAAATTTTGTCTTTCTTCTTATAATTTCCAAGTTTATGTGATAGTAAAAATAATTATGTATGTATGTATGTAAAAATTATGGAACCCATAGCAAAATATATAAATAAAAAAAAAAAGAAAGACTAATTTTTTCACCTTCATTATTTTAAGTTTATGTGGTTTTACTACTTAGTAAATGGGAAAGAATAGGGAAAAAGAATGAAAAATATAAAGTTGAAGAGGAGAACAGGGAAGAATAGGGGAAATAACGGAAAATATAAAGTGAGAGAGAGGACATTAAGTATAGCAATTTAAGGTTATTAACTTATAGAGTTGGACTCCTTTTTTTACTTCTTTATACTAAAACAATTATTGGTTGAAAAATATATTATTATTTATTATTTATCTATCAATATTATTTAATAATTTATTATAGGGTAGATATAAGGTACTATTGGGCCTTATTATAGAACCTAACCTACATGTGTTACTTTTACCCTAAGTATCAATTTGGTATTTTATCAAAAGATCTTTTTGTAACTCTCTCTCTCTTTTTCTAGACTCTTCCTAAGATAAGTCTTAGAAATAGCTCTTTCTCTTCTCTTGCTCTTAATTTCTCAAATCTTGAATAGGAAAAGATACAAACTTGTTCTTGGTTTATTATAGGTATGAAGGTGGTCACTTCGAGCGGACTAGGACTCTAAGAGTGACACACTCTACAAATTTGGATCATAACATGCCTCTTTTCATTTATTCCTTTTCTTTATATACTTTTTCTTATAGATCTATTATTGTAGTTAGTAGATATATTGATATCTAGTTGTGTTTATAGTTCTTACTATTATGATCTATTACAACCACTATCAATTGCTTACAGTCTTGTTTATGACATCTACTATCAACTTTTACGTACAAACTATGCTTCCTTATTGATTTGATATTAAATCTCTAAATTTAACTGGTCTCTTAGTCAATCTTTGACTTTTGGTCATAATGTCTTTCCCCTTGAAAAATTATCTTGTCCGCTTGGTCATAGCCTCAGTAGAGTTCCTTAAATGCATCAAAATCTTTCTAAGATGCATCTTTTAGTGCAAGTCCTTACCATTAAACCAATACGTAAGGCACCCTGTGACCTTGTTTGATAGTCTGTTGTGTAGCCGAAATAGACATAAGTCTAATAAGTGGATGGCTATGTAAAGCATCTAGTGGTAAATCTAGGGAAGGAATATGAGATCCTTGAGCCAACTTCAGTATTGACATATGAAAAACATTATGAATCCGTACATATGGAGATAACATAAGCTTATATGCATAGTCTCCTACTCATTTAACAATAGGAAAAGGCCCATAATATCTCTTGAATAGTTTATGACATCTTTGTTGAGCTAATGATAGTTGCTTGTAAGGTTATAGCTTGACAAATACAAACTCCCCTACCTCAAGCTAAACATCAGATCTTGATTTGTTAACATAATGTTTCATAGTCTTCTGGGCCTTTTCTAAATTCTTCTTAAGTACATCTAACACTTTTGGTCTCATGAATAAATCATTATCCAAAGTATCTAAAGATGAGGTACCCTTAATGTACTGCACTAAAGTAAGTGGTTTCTTTCCGTATATAACCTCAAATGGGGTAAACCCAGCTCCTTAATGGTAAGATGCATTGTAGGCTAACTTTACCCACAACAAATATTTGGCCCATTCCTTTAGTTTGTCCATCACAAATCCGTGCAAGTATTGTTGACTCACTTTATTCAACACCTTCATTTAACCATCACATTGAGGATGATATGCATTACTTATGGACAATTTGGTGTCAAAAAGCGAATAATTCTCAATAAAACCTACAAAGGAAGATATTGTCCCTATTTGAAACAATTGAGCATAGGAAACAATGATGTTTAACAACCATATTCAAAAACAAGTGAGCAAGTTTGGTAGTTGTAAAATGAGTCTCCAATGCCCCTAAGTTGTAGTTGGTATCACGTCAACACTTCCACAAATCATGCACTAATTGGAAAAATGAGTTCCTTTTTAAAATAGTAGAATCAATATACTACTAATCGATCAAGCTTGCCAATATGATAAAAACTTTTATAAATAGTGAAAACTTCAACAAGTGTACCGATCAATTAGTAGTATAGGGTAAGCTCTAAGGTCATATTTCCCAAAGGAATGATGTTCTATCTCTCAGCCATTTTAGCACTATTCACATCTAGGTAGGACAAATAAAATTTGATTCTTTTATTAAACAAAATCAAAACTAGCTTAATGTGGACAAATAAGAGATTCTAACACCAAAAAAGACAAAGATATGATTTCTATTAGACTATCTAAATCAAAGAACAACTCTTAGTTTAAAAAAGTATGGGATTTCAACACACTAATGATGACAATTAAGAACCAAGTAAATGAATTAACAAGAGACATGATGTTTAAATTCTTGTATTATTCATATGCATAGAGATTAAAGATTGATTCCAAAAGTGAAAGCTTAACCAAATTAACATGTATCAATAATTAATCTAAGTTAAATAAGCATGGAAATGACTAGAAATCATGCTCCACATATAATCCAAATCTATACGCATTCCTTCATAAATGAAATACATGCTCAATGCTTGAAATGCATAACCCATGTAACACACAATCGCAATAAATAATACAAACTCCAAATAGTAATCCTTTAACAATGAAAGATTCATAATCTTCATGAATACAATGGGATTACAAAGTTAAACAACACCCCTAAACAACAAGAAATCGAATAGAGAGAGAAATCACCTAACAAGAGGAGTTCTAATCTTCAATTTGTATTGGAATAAAGTTTCACATGCATCCCGAGGTTAGAATCCACTAAAACTAACTTAATCTAAGCTAAATCTAACCTAAAGCAACCTAAGAAAGTGAAACCCTAAAAACACTAAAGAGAGAAGAAAAAAGGAAGTTGAAAAAGAAAGAAAATCGCATCCCCCAAAATGAGCTGTGAATGGTACCGTCTTACCAGTATTACTGACTTGATGGTACTGTCATCATGACAGTATGCTTAATTCTTTGTGATACTTCAAAAATTTCTATTCAAAACGTCAGCTTAATGGTAGCTTGCATTACCGTCATGATGGTAGTTCCTGCTTCATATCTTCATCTTTTGTTTCCCTCCAACTTCTCAAGCCGGGGCTACCATTACATGGTAGGCTTAGGACCTACAAGAACAAGCACAAAGAGATTAAATTCCTCAAATAAACATAACTTTTGGATACTAAAATAAAACAATATGAATTACTCTTGTGTTAAGAAATTATATGTGATTTTAATGAAAATTCATATACTTTGGCTCAAAAATCTATTAAATCACATATAATTGTTAGAGAAACTCTTTAGATAAGTGTGTGGTTTTGTATACTTATCAGTACCCTCAACTTTATAACTTGTTTTCCCTTAAGCAAGCTTAATCCACTTATAGAACAATGGCTAAAAGATGGACTTTCTACACTTTGGTTGTTAGGTCTATCATTTAGTTTATACATACTTAGTTATGCATTTTTCAATTCAAGTTTTGGTAAGCAATTAATGGTCCATGAAAGTTAAGGTAAATAGTTGAGTATGCCTAATTACATAGCCAAGAGAAATAATTGATTAATTTATGGGTTATAAAGTTAAGCTTCTTATTTAACTCAAGATTAGATAACTTGAGATTAAGTCAATTGTCACAAAGGAAGAGAAAGGCCCTTATACTTTATAGATTGATGAACATGCATATAGCCCTAATCCATCCCTTAAACTAACCATAATTTAGAAAAAAAAAGGAAAAATTAAGTTGCTCTTTACCTTGATCTCCTAAAAATTTTCAATTTTCTTTCTTATGGCCAATTTTCACTCTTGCATCTCGAACTTTTATTTAAGGGAGCTCTTTATTTCTTACCTTTTCCCCGAGTGAACATTAGGGACTCATGAACCTATTCTAAAATTCATCATTTTAGAAAATGTGTGAAGCACTTATTGGATTCCCTAAACCAAAGAGTCATAACAGTTTTACCATATAAACTAACTTAAACAAGAAGCTAACCACTCAATCGCTAACGTAGGTATAACTTACATAAGTCATTTACCACTTCCCCACTTCGAGCCATCCAATTCTAAGTCTAATAAATATCAACCTATGATGTAATTTTCCAAAATAACTTTAGAAAATAAACTTATGGCTCAAATAATATACAAAATTAAGCTTTACAAATCAATTAGAGTATAAAATACCAATTTTAACAAAAAATTCTAAAAGTAAATTGATTTGACAAAATAAAGCAATTAATAAAGGGTTTGTAAAAGATCACAAGTTAATAGAGCATAATAACAATATCCATAATTAAAAACTAAAGGGTCACTAATAGAGACCCTATTAGTTTGCATACAAGTTAGTATATCCGACAAATAATTTAAGAACACGAACCATTAGTCTTAAATCTCACTCTCTGACCCTGTTCCCTAGTCTTTTGGAATTTGGTATAATATTGGTGATTCTATTGGAAACTTGCAAAAATACTATAAGAGAGTAAGTGACAACTTGCTCAATAAGTTGGACAAAGACAATAGCACATATCAATCATCAAGTAACCAAGGTTTTCAAGCAAGGTTAATTAGATACAACCATGTTTAAGCAAATGCCATTGCATAATGTTGATAGGTTGTCGTGAGATTAGAGAAATTACGCTCGCTCTAATTCGAGTTTTGAGGAGTTTGATGTCATTTACTTTGCAAATTAGAATCAAATCGGGGCTTGTGCAATGGAGAAATACCCTTCACCTAAGGCTACATTCGAACAATGGTCTCTAACCTTGTAGTAACGTTCTCTCCTGTCACTTAGTTTGACTAAGGGTAAGGAAATAACCATTTCTATTATCTTCATTGAAGGGTCCATGTTTGGGTAGAGAGTCTTAGTCACTTCCCCTAGTGGGTTGAGATGCAGTCTGGTTAGAAGCTAAGTTGTGTTTGAATTAGTTTACCTCTTAAGGTGATCAAGCAATTTCCTACAATTCAGTAAAACAATCAATACATAAAGTCCAACACTCCATAACAGCAATACGATATCTAAGAACATGCGTTGCACCTACATAAGCTACTAACTTATAATCATAAGCAAGACACATACTAAAGTCTTCAAGTATTCTTAAGCAATACTCCAAAGTATGGTGAAGTACTAATCCCACTTATATACAATTACAAGCAAGACACATACTAAAGCCTCCTTGCTCTTTAATTGTCCCTAAAAATATATAATAGATTAATTTTCAAACCTTAATTTATTAGCCATTAATTTGTTTTATATGTTTTTGGTTGTTTAGTCATAAATTTTATAAGTTAATTTTACTTTAAAATCATGATTTCTTAACCTTTCATTGATTTTTATAAGTTAATTTATGATCTGAGTGATTTATAGTGGTTTTCTTTAGTAAAAAATCCTCTGAGTTAGGTTCTGAGTAGTTTTATAGTAGTTTTCTTTTGTCCTAAAATCTTCTAAGTTATTATCTAAACTACTTAAGGATTATTTGTTACATTAGTGTTATCTTCTAAGATAGTCTTTAAGCTTCTCCAAGTTAAACTCCTTATTACAATATCTTCTGAGTTACTCTTTAACTCTATTATCTATAGGATTTTTAATAAAATTATCCTCTATCCAACCCTTTAGTTCTCTCTTTTTTTTTTTTTTTTACATTTTAATCAACATTTTTGCTTTTGACCTACTCTTTAAGTATCAATCTAGTGTAAAATTCATCCTCGAAATCCTCTAAGTTGTCATCTACGCTCAACCAAGGACTTAAATTTAGCTAATTTACTAACTTTCCTTTTGAGTTACAATTGTAGAATCAAGTTAAAACAATCAACAAAACTCCAAAAAAACTTTCCTCAATTTCATTACTTCCCAATTTCTCATATATTACATCACAATTCATCAATTGTTTCAAGTTCACTACATTAGTTAAATACTAACTTCACTTATTTAAGGCTAACTTCTAACTTCCCATACTTCTTAGTTTGCCATTCAATCCAACCACTCCAAAACATTTTACATACTACAAAAATGATTCAAACTCAGTATATAAGAGGATTTATGCAAAGAAATAGATTATTTTTACTAAAACAATATTTTAGGCATAATTTTAGTCTCAAAAATAAAATAAAAATATGGAAAATAGTATCATGAAAAACTTTGACATAGCAAATTATTACTAACTTAGGATAGTTTGTATAAAAATTTTGAAATGGAAACTATGTCGTTTGCCCAATTTATTTCAACTTAAAAAATTATTTAATTTCTCCGATTTCTTAAGGATGTATATGTTAGCTACTAAATTTATATAAAATGATATTTCTTTGTAGATTCTATACACAAAAATATTTAGGAATAATTTTTTCCCATAATTTTCAGGGAATTTTCAGTATTTTTACAAATTTTCCTAAAATTGGGTAAAAATTGGACTTCACTGGAAAATTGGCCTCTAATCGCCCCCCAAGGTTGTCAGCCACTCCAGGCGGTGGATGTGGCTTCTCATGGTGGTGGTGGTTAAGCTTTAGTAACCTTTTAGGTTGATGTACCTTTAGTTGATTAGATTGTACCAATTTTTTGTATTCTTTTCCTAATTTACCTCTTTAAATCCTCAAATCCATCACCTAATTTTCCTAAACTCTAATTGCCACGTACTATTCAGTACAAAGGATTTTTGTATTTCTCTAAATTTTTTTAGTGTGGAAATGATATTTTTTTCTCTCTCCAATACAATTTCCCTTAAATTCTTAAGCTTAATCCTTATATGATGAATTTAGTTTTCACTTAAACATCTATCATTGCTGTGCTACACCCATCTTGTTAGTATACGAGCTATTCCCATTATTTTTTTTATAATTTTTTATTAATTTTATTAGTTTTCTTTATGTTATTTTAGTCTAAAATGCATATAATAAGGTATTTTTACTAATTACTAATATATGTATATAGTTAAAAATTACACGACATATACATATATATTATATATGTTATTTTATGTCCCATATTAACTTTATTACATATATAATTTATCTCTCAAAGTTTACAAACTAACGAAACCTATTTTATGCAATTACAATAATTCATATGTAATATAGTTAAGGGGAAATTGCAAAAAACCCCTCCTAAACTTTGATTTATGTGCAGATTGACCTCTTGAACTTTTAAAGTGAGATTTTTTACTCTCTAAACTTCCATAAATTAGTAAATAATCCTAATAATCCCTTTAAACTTTAATTTCATTGCGTAAACACCCTATAAACTTTGATTTTGGTGCATAAATACATCTTAAATTTTATTTTTGTGTATAAATATCCCTAAACACCCCATAGTTTAGGTGTTAATTTCATTGCGTAAACACCCTATAAACTTTGATTTTGGTGCATAAATACATCCTAAATTTTATTTTTGTGTATAAATATCCCTAAACACCCCATAGTTTAGGTGTTTAGGGAGGTGTTTGCATACCAAAATGAAAGTTAAAGGGGTGTTTATGCTCTAAACACAAAGTTTAAGGGTTAAGAGAGTTGTTTTTCCAATTTATTAAAATTTAAGGGATCAAAAACCATATTTTGAAAGTTAAGAAAATCTGTGCCAAAGTTAAAGTTTAGGGAAATTTTTTGCATTTTCATCTATAGTTAAATTATACTATTGCAGCTATATTATTATTATTTTATCATATTTTTAACATCCAGGTATATAGGGTCTTCTTGTCTAATATCTAAGCCTATTTGTAAGTTTCTAGATTAATAGAGTTAATTTCATTATTACCCTAAATTTACCTATTCAATTTTTATTTGCCGAATATGGGGCTCACACTAGATGTTCACCCGTATCTCTTTTTCTTTTCCTTTTTCTCTTTCTTTTCTATTTTTCTTTCTAGTTGGTTTATTGCCAACTTTTGAATTTTGGCCCATTTTTATTTTATTTTTTATTGGGAAATCCTTTTCGTGACCAAAACAACTTCAACATCTTTTTTAATACTATACTTAGCTACTTGGAAATTCAAAGAGCATAATATATGAAAGTCAATTTTATAAAAAGTAAGCACCTATCTCTAACTATTAGCATCGTCTTATTCTTAGCTTAAATACAAAGGATAACAATCCAATCCAAAGATTTTGTCCATTAATTCTGGAGTAATGTAAAAAGTTCACTTTATTTTTTCCTTATTCATGAACATAATAAAAACAAAAATTACTTGTTCCTTTTCAACATAACTTATAAATTTCAAGAAAATAAAATAAACTCAACCACTAAATAACTTAGTATAAATATAATCTCAGTTCAGCATAGAAATTAAAAACACAGCTTCAATCCACTTCACATATTCCTTACCCATAACTTTAAGTTCCTTCTTCATTTCAACTTATCATTAATTACAAATTGAAAAGATAGGGTTAGAACAGTATAGCCTTAGGGGATTAAGTTGAGTTGCTTTGTCATGATTTCTTTTCAATCTTTAAGTCCACTTGTTGTCAACCTCAAGCCTCTTTAAGTATTTATACATGAACAAAAACCATCTCAAAGTATCAAAATTTTCCATTTTCTCAAAACATAGAACAAAACTTAAATAACTTAAAAGAAGAAAAGAAAGATACATGCATGAAAAGTAAATAGAATCGATGGGTTGCCTCCCATACAATACTTAGGCTTGTAGACCTTGAGCCAAGCTATCTTGCTCCTTTCCTTGTTCAAGGCAAGTCAAGTCTCATAAGTCTCTTATCATAAACCTCTTTTCTCTTCTTTCTAGCTCTATGCTACTTGTCTTAATTTGAATTAATTGCCTCTTCACTTAGTGCATTAAGTGTTGTATCAAACTTAGTATCTTAAGGTGGGTTTCTATTCCACCTCTTTTGAATGTTCATAGTTCGGTCTTTTCTTCTAAACCTCAAGAACACCTTACTTTTCTTAATGTCAATGGTAGCTCCAGTAGTAGCCATAAATGGGCGCTCGAGAATGATTGGTTTCTTTGAATCTTTATCCATATCTATCAGTATAAAATCTATAGGAAACACCAACTTATCTATCTTTACCAGTACATTTTCTACCATCCCTCAAGGTTTTCTCAAAGAACGGTCATCAAATTGTGTGGTTAGCTCAAACTTCTTTACTTCCTCCCCTAACCCTAACTCTTCAACCATAGACAAGGAAATCATATTAACACCAACTACAAAGTTACAATATGCATTCCCAAAGAATTGATCACCAATGGTGCAAGTCAATACAAATTTTCTTAGATCATTTAATATGGGGGGAAGGGTGTTTCTTACCACTTTAGTGCATGTTTGTGCTAACATGATCATTTCTTGCCCATCCATCTTTCTCCTCTTAGTAAAAACTTCTCCTAAGAACTTCTAGTAGTGAGGTGTTTACTCTAGTAGATCAGTTAGTGGGATATTTACTTCCAGCTTCTTGAACATCTCCACAAATTTCTTAAATTCCTCATCATCTCTACTCATTCTTAGCCTTTGCAGAAAAGGCCCCAATGGTACATATGGCTTGATAGGGGGCTCATTATCAACAGGGGTTAACTCCTACTATACCACCTCCTCCTTTTTACCTGATGTAGAAATTGTAGTATCACTACTAACCTTCTTGCCTAACCTAAGTTGTACTTCCTTTATATGCTCAGTGAGTATAGAGGTACTCATAATATTATCAAGCTTCTTCCCTAACCTCTCAAAGCTTCTATGGTCACTTGGGTGAGCCTCTCAACTGTAGTTTCCCAGGCTAGTTTTTCTTCCTAAATATTTATCTCACTAGCCCTTAAGGAATTACCATCAACTCTTTTGTCTCTTAATACAAACACTACTTCTTCATCCTCTAGAGACTCATTCATAGTTCCTTATTCTCTTTTACTTTTAGAAGCAACCTCATTCTCTTCTTCATCACTCATCCAACCCTCTTCTTATACTATCTCTTCATAAGTCTTCAATACTAGTTCATTTTGTTGGGCCTTCTCTTCTTCAAATGCCTGCAATGTAGCTCTATCTATCATCATTCGGATTATAGGGTTTAGGCCTCTTGTGATTCAAAAAACTTCATCATCTTCGATTTGATAACTATTGAATCCATCACTTAACTTCTCTTTAGCTTGTAAAATAGCCAAGCATTCATTTAGCTACACTAACTGAGCTACTAACACCCGAATGATCGATTCTTTCTTTCCAAACTTTTTAGGCTACTTTTTCTTGAGACACATAATGAATTCATCAAATTTCTTTGCAATGTCAAAGTCTAGGGTTGCTAGTATAATGGAAGGGCTTGTAACATTGCCTTACCTTGAATGTTCTTCTTGTTGGCGGTGCCACTCTTGATTAACTCAATTTCTTGGTACTGAGTGCTCTATTATCATCCTATACCAATTGAATGGACTATTGGATAAAGAAGGTACCACCCTTTAGGTAAGAGTCTTGTAAAGCCATTAATTAGCATGGTCACCCTTTCCATGGCATACACATTATTGACCTTCCAGTAGCTCCATCCAACACCATTCTAGCATGAGTGTCTATTCCATGCAAAAATACTGATAATTATCGCTAAGTAGGCGGCTCATGAAAGGATATTCTCCCCTTAGCTTCTTAAATCTTCCCCAAGCACTCAATAGGTACTTACCTTGGTATTGCTCAAAATGATATATTTTCTTTCTTGACTCAATAGGAAAACAAAAAAATGGGATAGACCGTTCCATATCACCACCCATGCTATCCATCAACCTAAAAAATTCAATCTTAACACTTGGTGACACAATTTAATGCAACTCAATAAGTCTTCCACACAAGTACCTATAAAAGGAGAATAGAAAAGAGCAAAATGCCGAACTATATACAAAACATAAGGAAATAAATAAATATTTACAAGAAAGGAAAAATCTTTTAATTATTTTATTTTTTAAATAAAGCCTAACCTATAAATAGTCCTAAAAACTAAAATTAGTACCTAACCATTCTCCAACAACGGCGCCAAAAACATAGTATCGTGTCACCACTTCCACAAGTCACGCACTAATTGGAAAAATTAGCTCCTTTTAAAATAGTGAAATTAATATACTACTAATCGATCAAGCTTACAAATTTGATAAAAACTTTTAGAAATAGCGAAAACTTCAATAAGCGTACCGATCAATTAATAGTATAGGGTAAGCTTTAAGGATGAATTTCCTAAAGGAATGGTGTGGTAGCTCTTAGCCATTTTAGCACTATTCATATCTAGGTAGGCCAAATAAAATTTGATTCTTTTACTAAACAAAACTCAACAACTAGCTTAATGTGGATAAATAAGAGATTCTAACACCAAAATGGACAAAGATATGATTTCTATTAAACTATCTAAATCAAAGAACAACTCTTAGTTTAAAAAAGTATGGGATTCCAATACACTAATGATGACAATTAAGAACCAAGTAAATGAAACAAGAGGCATGATGTTTAAATTCTTCTATTGTTCATACATGTCAGGGTCCCTTTTTGTAAGATACTTATACTAACAACGGGCCATTCTTTTGTACATATTGTAACATAAAGGGGGGGGGGGGGGGGGTGTACTTTATTTTTGGAAGATAGGGCCTTACTATAATTAGAAATTTCCACTTTTAGAAAGTGGTACCATTTCACCAGTTTTAATGTCTACTCCTGCCAGGCCTTATAATGTCCGTAAAGCTCTTTGCAGGGGTGTGAGTATTCTTCTGGATTGAAGCTCTTACTCACCACGTTGGTTGATCACAACCAACTGTACTGTTACATACATTGTACCCTTGGGCACACACATTGCAGCCTTGTATTACTGTCGGAATTAATAAAAGTGTGCTATTCCTTTTTTCATTCGTGATTTTGTCCCTTATAATTTGTTGGCTTTCTTCCTTGGTTGTGTTGCTTACAGTTTTAGGCCTTATTGGCTAGCGTTGCGTGCAAGTTAGGCTTGCTTACTACTGCACAGGTAGGATAGGTTACGCCACACAGTCTGTTTCTATGCTAAAGAAAGCCCTGGACCATGACAGTTGGTATAACCTAGGTTATTTTAGCGGGGAACGACCATGACATGACAAGAGGAAGTAAGCAAGAGGCTAGATAGCCTTCAGGAAATCCTCAAGGGAGTATCTAAGTGGATAGATGATCTGGTCACATTGTCAGTAAGAGTGGCTGAAGTTAAGACCAATCATCAAGAGATGAATGCTAAGATGATTGAGATGGCTGAGAATTTTGGTGTTACAATGCAAACCCTCAGAGAGGAAATGTACATAACAACTGATGAGGCAAGACAACACTTGGAGGCTCAAGTAGAAGATGGCAGAAGATAAGTTACTATTCGTGCCTCCATCGAGACTGTTGAAGAGCTATGGGCACAAGTAGCTATTTTAACTCGGGCTGTGGGAAATGCTCCTATCCTTGCCCCCGTTCATGTTCCCACTCATGCAGGACATCTAAAGATGCTTGAGCCCAAGGCATTCACTGGCGTGAGGGATGCTAAGTTGTTGGAGAACTTTCTATTTGATATGGAGCAGTACTTCACTGCTGTGGGGACAAATGATGAAAGATCAAAGGTCACCATGGCCACAATGTATTTAACTGGTGATGCCAAACTATGGTGGCGCACCAAATATAAGGATATCCAAAATGGCAACGCTCATGTAGATACTTGGTTCGAGTTGAAGGCTAAGTTGCAAACTCAGTTTTTCCCTGAGAATGTTGAGTACAATGTCCAAAGGAAGTCGAGGGAACTTCGACAGGGTGATGACATTAGAAAGTATGTTCGTGAGTTCTTGACACTGATGTTGGACATCAAGAGCATGGCCGAAGATGATAAGCTATTCTATTTCCTGGAAGGACTGAAGCCTTATGCTAGGAATGAGTTGTAGAGGCAATGAGTTACTAACTTGGCTATAGCACAGGTACCAGCTGAGCGCTTGACTGACTACACTTATGACAATAAAGGGAAGAATGTGTCGATAGGATACGAAGGTGGAAAGTCGGTCAAGTCAGGCAAAACCAAGAGTGGGGGAGCACCAAGTTCAAGTAGCAACAGTAGCAATATAGGAGGGAGCTAAAGGAAATCCTATAACTCTTACTAATCTGGAAAGAGTGGGGTAACCAATGGAGGTAAGAAGCCCTCATTCTAGTGTTTCTTGTGTAATGGCCCATACAAAGTAGCTGAGTGCCCACACAGGGCAGCACTCAATGCTATGGCACAAAAAGTAGAGAGTGTCTACCAAGATGATGAGTCGGGGAGTGATAGAGAGGATCAACCCCGAATGGGTGCATTGCACATGTTGTCGACTGTTGGAAAGAGTTCCTTAGTGCGGCATAAGCCTAAGAACAATAATAAGTTGATGTATGTCCAATTGAACATCAATGGCAAAAGTGCTAGTGCAATGGTAGACTCCGGTACCACATACAACTTCATTGATGTGCTTGAGGTGGAAAGGTTAGGGTTAGTGCTTACTAAGGACATTAGCCAAATTAAGGCTGTTAACTCCAAGGCTCGCCCTGTCTGAAGAGTTACAAGAAGAGTGAAAGTAAGGGTTGAAAATTGGAGTGAAATCTCAACTTCACAGCTGTTCCATTAGATGACTTCAGCATAGTCCTTGGAATAGATTTCTTGAGACAAGCCAGAGTTGCTCCCATGCCCGCAGCAAATTGCTTGTTATTCATGGGTGAAAAGCCTTGCTATGTAACCGTTCAGAGGAATAGTGCAAACAACAATGGCAAGGAAGGAAAGAATATTGGGGGTATGATGTTATCAGCGCTCCAATTTAAGAGAGGCCTCAAACATCAAGAGCCAACTTTCTTGGCTTTCCTTATAGAGAAAAAGGAAGCAAGAAAGACGGAGATACTAGAGGAAATAAAAAGGGTCCTAAAGGAGTACAATTATGTGATTCCTAACAAGCTCCTTAAGGAGTTACCTCCTTGAAGGTCGGTGGACCACGAAATTGAGTTGATTCTTAATGCCAAACCACCTGCCAGAGCTCCTTACAGAATGTCGCCTCCCGAACTTGCCTAATTGAAGAAGCAATTGGATGAGTTGCTAGAGGTAGGCTTCATTCGACCTTCAAAAGCACCATACAGGGCTCTTGTTCTATTTCAAAAGAAGTATGATGGGAGTTTGAGATTATATATTGACTACCAGGCTCTAAATAAACTAACGGTGAAGAATCATTATCCAATTCCTTTAATTGCTGATCTGTTTGATCAGCTGAGTGGGGCTAAGTATTTTACAAAACTGGATCTTCGCTCAGGCTATCATCAGGTTTGCATTATGAGGGGGATGAGCCTAAAACAACGTATGTAACTCGATATGGCACTTATGAATTCTTGGTGATGCCTTTCGGTCTTACTAATGCTCCTGCAATATTTTGTACCTTAATGAATAATTTATTTCATGAATATCTCAACAATTTTGTAGTCGTCTATCTAGACGACATTGTTGTGTATAGTAGGACATTTGTTATACCCCGAAGTGGCAGAGTCGTAACAGCCCCACCGTGTAAACCATCCTAAGAAAGAAGTTGGCCTTACAACCGCTATCTTAGACCCGATCTACACAAGACGTCCACGACTAACCTGCTTTGAAGTAAAAAGTTTGTAATTTAAATAAATCATTTACCTAAGAAAGTGAGGAAATATATATATACACTATAATTCAATTATTGCAATTAAAGTTTACAATAATTTTCTGTAATATATTTCCTAGTTATTAAATTATTCAGAAATGAAAAATAATTCTAAAATAAAAACTTAGACCTTAAAAGTATGTGTTTATTCTTCAATGTATTTCCTCACTCCCCAAGATCCAACAGTTGCTAACTTCAAAGTAGTTGTTTGCCACTTCTTAGCTAGCATTTGCACGATATCTATAAGGATGTGAGCAACCATTGCTCAGTAAGTTAAGATGGAGGACTTAAAACTATACCATAAACACAACAAGGTTCTCAATCAACTTATTAGGTACAATGCATGTGCAAGCAAATGCCATCGCACGACATTGTCCGGCCGGTCGTGAGATTAGAGAAATTATGCCCACTCTAATTCGGGTTGAGGAGTTTTCATTAATGCAATAGCTTACGACCAAACCCAGGCTTGTGCAATGGAGACCTCACTCCTCCCACGACTACCTTCGAACCACTGACTTCACCCTCGCCGACCTCCTCTTCTGTCACTTAGTTCGGCTAAGGATGAAGAAGGGACCATTATGCAATCCTGCGCTATCCCTTTCGAAAGGGTCGGTATTTAGCCGAAGAGTCCTAAGTTCCCCCAATGGGTTTCTATGTATGTCCGATTATGATTACTGGTCATATATTTGATTAAGTCCAATTTAGGGTGATCAATTATTTTATACAAATCATATAATACATGCCAGAGCAACAAACAGAATCATAGCATCACCCATAATCAAACACATGCACATATCTAACTATCTAACAAGCACAACCAAGCATAATCATAAGCCTCTAAAATACAGCATCGTATTGATCCCAACTTACCTCGACTCCTTGCTCACTCACTCGAGGTTCGACTTACTCAGGCCATCGCCGATCATCCCTATAACAAAAATGTGGTTTCGGTTTTTCATATAATGATTATAGATTCATTTTAACCTATAATGCTTATTGTTATGTTTTGTTTAGGGTTTAATATACCTAATTATCTTGGTCTTAAGTCTTTTACAATTATTATAGGTTTGGGGTTAGGTTCGGGTTCGGTTTCCGCATCAATTTCTAAATTAGGTTTTAGTTCGATTGCTAAGTCCTAAACATGCTCAAATCCTAATGTGAAATTAATCATATTAAGCTCGAGTGTTTGAATATCCTATTGGGTCTTAATTCAATATTCTAAACTATTCGATACACATTATTCCCGATTGGGGTATCGGATTTATCCCCGATGTGAGAAAATCTTACATTTTTATACAATTACCTAAAATTAAATCTTAATTCAGATTTAGTATTATTCTGATTTTTATTCTAATATTATTTAAATAACCCTAATTTTTTTAGATTTATTAATTTTCAATTCTATATATTCCTAATTTCTTACAATAACTACCTAATTTCCTAAATTAACTATACTTAATACTCCAAAGGCTAGGATTAGGGTTCCATATCAAAGATTAGTATCCCTAAATATCTAATTACTATCTAAATCAGTAATTAGTATCTTAATCACTTAATTAACCCAAAATCACCCAATTTTTCCATCATTTTAGGGCTAAAAATTAACTTAAAATTTTCAAAAATTAATTTTAAAAAAATGGCTTCATAGTACTGTTCTATATCACATGAGTATCCTGCAGAAAAAAAAAATTGAGCTCCAAACTACAATCCTAAGCCTATTTATTTTTAGTCCTAATCATGCTCAATTTTGTTCAATTTATTAAGAACCCTATATTTTCAAATGTGATTAAACTAAATCACTATTTTTCCCTAAATCTACATATAATAAAACCTCAAAATAACAAGTTTCATAATTTTTTGGGCAAAATAACTATTTTTACGAAATTATACAAAATCAGGGTAATTAAGGGACTCGCTCGGTTCGAAGCTTTGTAGTCGTCCAAACCCGGTCTAAGCTTATCGGTCAGCTTAAACGGTGGCTATAGAGTGGGGTGGGGGTGGTGGCTCGATCCCAGGTGATGGTGGCTCGATCCCAGGTGGTGGTGAGGTGTGGGTTTGGCTTACTTGCCCTATTTGTACAGTTTGCTTTTCTTTTTTTTGTTTTCTGAATTTTCCCTCAAATTTTTGAGTCTCTCTATTTTTCTGTGATTCCTGACTACCCAAATGAGTTCTGGAAAATTTTCCCCTATTTATAAAAAATTTTGGTAATTAATATGCATTAATTAGACATTAATTAGACATGACTTTGCCCAATTTCCTTGATTTTTGGCTTTTGTATTGTCTAATTCTAATTGGTTAATTTTTATTTTGCAGATCCTGACCTGCCATAACCAGATTTAGATCATTCTATCCTCTTCTGATTTTTTTCTGATTTTTCCATGATTAATTTATAATTTTCTTTAATTATTTACTTAGTTTTTGGCCAATTTAGGTAATTTCGCGTATTTTTATCTACATATAAATACATGTAGGGTACATGTGAATATTCCTAATTATTATTTTGGTCATTCTAAAATTTTTAGTATATATATAATCTATTTCTAGTAATTTATTAGTAATTAGATTACACTTTTTGCCTTTTTGGTAATTAATACTTATTATGCTTAAAATTTGAAAATTTTATAATCTCCTATTTTATTACTTATTTTCTTAAATTCAAGTTTACGGGGTCATTTTTACTAATATTTCTAGCTTTACTTAATAATTTAGGTTCGATCGAGTCTTTTAACTGATCGAAATCTCGAATGGTTAGTTGTGGGGCTTACAACATTACAAGACCATGTGAAGCACTTACAAATGGTTTTCAAAAAGCTGTAGGAGAATTTTTTGTATGTAAAGAGTGAGAAATGTGCTTTTGCCTAGAAACGCATCAACTTCTTGGCTCATGTTGTTGAAGAAGGGTGGATTCGAATGGATATGGCAAAGGTGGAAGCAATCAAGCAATGGCCAGTGCCTAAGAGTGTAATGGAGTTGCGGTCTTTCCTTAGACTCGCAAATTACTATAGAAGATTCGTTGAGGGATATTCCCGTCGAGTTATACCCCTTACAAATCTATTGAAGAAGGACCAAGCATAGTCATGGGATGGGATATGTCAGAGTACCTTCGAGGAGTTGAAGCATATAGTAACGGAGGAGCCAGTCCTCACACTTCCTGACATTTCTAAGCCTTTTGAAGTCCACACGGATACCTCAGACATTGCATTGGGTGGAGTGTTGTTGCAAGAGGGTCATCTAGTGGCATATGAGAGCAGGAAGCTGAATCAAATAGAGCGCAGGTACTCAGCCCAAGAGAAGGAGTTACTTGCAATTGTTCACTTTCTAAGGACCTGGAAACACTATTTACTAGGATCTAAGTTTCTAGTGAAGATAGACAATTGTGCTGGCAGCCATATATTGACTCAACCGAAGCTTTCAGCCAAACAAGCCAGATAGCAAGAGTTTCTTGCAGAGTTTGATATGGAGATTGAATATCGCAGTAGACAAACTAATCAAGTGGTAGATGCTTTAAGTAGGTGAGCTGATTTAGCATCCTTAGCACAGATTGCACACCAGTCGGCGAGTCAAATCCTGACTTCAATTCAAGAGCAGATCAAGCAATACATAGGTCAAGACTTGTTGGCCAAAAATCTCAAGCAGTTGGTTAAAGAAGGGAAGACACACAAATTTTAGGTAGAAGGTGACCTCATTTACACAAAGGGTCGCTGATTGTATGTCCCGAAGGTGGCTAACTTAAGAAGGGCACTCATGAGAGAGGGCCATGATACTTTGTGGGCTGGATATCCAGGCTGGCAAAGGACATGGAGCTTGTTGAAGCAGGGCTATTACTGGCCAGATATGAAGGAGGATGTGATGACTTATACAAAGACTTGCTTAACCTGTCAGTGGGACAAAGTCGAGAGACAGAAGGTAGCAGGCCTCTTGGAGCCACTTCCTGTACCCTCTCGCCCATAGGAGAGCATCTCCATGGACTTTATCACTTCCCTACCAAAAGTAAGGGAGCACTCATCCATTTTTGTTATTGTTGACAGGTTCTCTAAGTACGCCATCTTCATTCCTACCACAAAGAGTTCAAGCGCAGAAGAGACAACCTAGCTTTTCTTCAAGCATGTGGTAAAATTCTGGGGTGTACCCTAAAATATTGTGAGTGATAGGGACGCCAAGTTTACAAGGAAGTTTTGGATAGAGTTGTTCCAATTCCTGGGCTCCGAGATGAGCATGACCTCTAGTTACCATCCGTAGAGTGACGGACAAACAGAGCGATTCAATAGGCTGTTGGAGGAATACCTTCGGCACTTTGTCAGTGCCAACCAGAAGAATTGGGTTGACTTGCTGGATATTGCCCAGTTCTGTTTCAACATCCAGCGAAGCTCTTCCTCCAACAAGAGCCCTATAGAGATCATTACGGGTCAGCAACCATTGTTACCCCATACAGTGGCTGCATCATATACCTGGAGATGCCCAAGAGCCTATCAATTCACCAAGGATTGGAAGTAGAGTTCAGAAGTAGCAAAAGTGTACCTTGAAAAGGCTTCCAAGAGAATGAAGAAATGGGCAGATCAAAATCACCAACCTAGAGAGTTCAATGTTGGAGATCAGGTCCTCATAAAGCTTCTTCCAGAATAGGTCAGATCATTGAGGAATAAGGATAGAAGATTGATCCAAAAGTACATTGGTCCAGTTCCTATCATATCGAAGATTCGAAGAGTAGCTTATAAGATTGAGCCTCCTGCATGGTTGAAGGTTCATCCAGTTTTTCATGTCAGCGTCTTGAAGCCATATTATCCAGACATGGAAGACCCATCTCGCAATGTGTCCAAGCGGTCATACGTCAAGATCAAGTTCAACTTAAGTCAAGCCGTGGAAGACATCCTTGCAGAGCGAAGAGTCAGAGATCCCTCCACTAGAGAAGATCATAAAGAATATTTGGTCAAGTAGAGAGATCGAGGGGAAGATTAAAGATTGATTCCAAAAGTGAAAGCTTAACCAAATCAACATGTATCAACAATTAATCTAAGTTAAATAAGCATGGAAACGACTAGAAATCACACTCCACATATAATCCTAATCTATACGCATTCCTTCACAAATGAAATACATGTTCAATGCTTGAAACACATAACCCATGTAACATACAATCACAATAAATAATACAAACTCCAAATATTAATCCTTTAATAATGAAAGATTCATAATCTTCATGAATACAACGGGATTACAAAGTTAAACAACATCCCAAAACAACAAGAAATCGAGTAGAGAGAGAAATCACCTAACAAGAGGAGTTGTAATCTTCAATCCATATTGGAATAATGTTTCGCATGCATCCTGGGGTTAGAATCCACTAAAATTAACTTAACCTAAGCTAAATCTAACCTAAAGTAACCTAAGAAAGTGAAACCCTAAAGACAAAAGAAGAAATGAAGTCAAAAAATAAAGAAAATTGCATCCCCTAAAATGAACTGTGAATTGCAGCTTTTTATATTAGGAAGGTACCGTCTTACCGGTATTATTGACATGATGGTACTATTGTTGTGACTGCATGCTCAATTAATTGTGATAATTTAAAACTTTCTATTCAAAATGCTAACTTGATGGTAGCTCGCATTACCGTAATGATGATAGTTCTTGCTTCATGTCTTCATCTTTTGTTTTCCTTTGACTTCTCAAGTAGGGGCTACCATTACATGGTAGCCTCAAAACCTACAAGAATAAGCACAAAAAGCTTAAATTCTTCAAATAAACATAACTTTTGAATACTAAAATATAAAAATATGAATTATACTTTTTTTAAAAAATTATATGTGATTTTAATGAAAATTCATACACTTTGGCTCAAAAATTTATTAAATCACATATAATTGTTAATGAAATCCTTCAAATAAGTTTGTGATTTTGCACACTTATCAATAGTATTTAGATAACCTATCAACCACCACTAAAATAATGGTATATCCTTGAGATTTTGCTAAGTATGTAATGAAATCCATAGATGTATCCTCCTACACCTGATTTGGAATAGATAAGGGATTCAAAAGTTTAACAAGGTGCTTATAGGTAACTTCATCTGCTAACACATTGAACATCCTTCCAGAAAAACTTCCATGTCTTGTTTCATTCCTTACTAGTAAAAATCTAAACTCAAGCACTTATAAGTCTTCAGCACTCCGAAATGGCCAGATGCAGGAGCTCAATGATATTTAATAAGTAGTTGAGGAATCAACTAAGATGTAGGCACTAGAAACAACCTATGGTTGTAATACAAAAGATCATTATGCCATTGTACTAGCCATTTCGAGTCTTTTCCTTTGGATAAGTATTGAATCACCTTTTGAAAAGTAGGAATACGAGTATATTCAACCTTCAACTACTCTACAATATTAAAGCATCGCATGATAACTACTAAAAAAGAGGCATAATGTTACCTGGACAATGAGTTAAGTATTTTTGCTATTTAGATATTGAAATAACTTAAGTTACTAACTCCTTAATGCTTCAATGAACCCAATAAAGTGGGATCCCAATAGGTACTATCTCTACTTCTTCACTACCTCTATTATTGCATATAACTCCTTAACATGGATAGAAGCTTTTACGATATGCTTAGGAAGTTTCTTAATAAAACAAGATATGGGGTGACCATCATGCAAAAGCACAGCTCCCACTCCAATCCTAGATGCATTAGTCTCTACAATGCACTACTTTGCAAAATCAGGCAAAGCAAGTATGGTAGTAAACATCAAAGTATGCTTAAGTCCTTCAAATGCTTCAATACCCTCATCTATTGATACAAATATGTCTTGTTGAAGCATCTATTAAGGATGCTACAAACATAGCATACCCCTTAATGAATCTGTGATAATATCCAGATAGCCCTAAAAATGTATGTAATTGCTTTACATTTTGTGGTCTTGGCCATTCTTTTACTGCCTATACCTTACCAGGCTCTAGTTTGACTCCTCCTCATCCTATAATATGACCCAAATACTCAACAGTATCCTTCCCAAATGCACATTTGCTTCTTTAAAAATACAAAGTATTGTCAACTAAATTTGCAATACTTGAGTCAAATTTGTTATATGCAACTCCAAAATTGTACTATAAATGAGGATGTCATAAAAAAAAAAAATGATGAACTTCCTAAGATACGTTGGAAATTTCTAATCATGATAGCTTGAAAAGTTGCTTGTGTGTTCTTAAGTCTAGAGGGCATCATTAAGAATTCGTAGTAACCCCCATGTGTCCTAAATGTTGTCTTCTTCAAATGTAATGGAAACATTTTGATTTGGTAATAGCCTGATTTAAGGCCTAAGTTAGACAATAATGCAACACCCTTCAATTCGTCTGATAATTCATTTATTAGTAAGTTTAGGAAATTCATCCTTCACTGTAGCATCATTAAGGGCCCTATAGTTTATACAAAAACACTAGCTTCCGTCTTTTTTCTTCACCAATAATATTGGTGAAGAAAAAGGGCTCATACTATGTTGTATAATACTATGCTACATCATTTCTTTTACCTACTTCTCAACTTCTTGCTTCTAGAAGCAAGGATACCTATAAGGCATAATATTAATAGGGCTTTACCCTCTTTCAAATGTATATGGTGTCTAATTTCCCTAAGTGGAAGCAATGATGATGGTGTTGCAAATAAGTAAGAAAATCTTCACATTACTTGTTCTATAAGAGTATTGCATGTAAAGTTACTTGTTTCACATCTTTATGAAATGTCATTGTTAATTGACCATAGTCAATTGTAATAAGACCAAGTTCTTATAACTACTGTGCACTTAACACAACATCAGTTCCTTGTATAGGCAAAACATAAAATGTGCCTATAAAATCTTTACCCTGAATAACGAATTGTAAATCAAAATGCATCCCCTCACGACACAACTTTTGATCGTTCCCAATTATGACATTAATTTTTGGAGAAGTAAAAATAGTAATACGTAAGTGTTTGGCCAATCTACTTTGCATAAAGTTGTATGTACTCCCAATATCAACCAAAATAGTAACAACATGTCTTCTAATACTTCCTTTAAAATGAAGTGCATGAAGAATGAAGTACATGAAGAATATACTCACATAAAAGGGCATGATAACTGATAGCTACTAAATCTTCTATTACTTCTCTAGAGTCAATTGTAATCCCATGTTCCTCCTCCTCCTCTAATTGATCCTCTTCCTCTTTTAGCAGAAGTAATAGAAATTCATCCTTACATTTGTGTCATCTATGATACTTCTCATTGAAGTTGTAACACAATCCTTTTTCATGCCTTACATTCATCTCCTCTTATGTCATTTTTTTAATTGGTAGTACATGTTTTGAACTAACCTTAGTAGGTTATTTGAGTAGCTTAATAACACTGTTTAAAAAAGATTTAGTAAATTGAACAATAGATGATGGTTTTATTGATGAAAAAGAAGGGGTTTTGGTCAGAAATTGTGAATCAAAATGTTTAGCCTCATACATCTAGGCAAGTCGAATGGCTTCTAAAATGGATGAAGCTCATTGGTCGAGCAATTTGAACATCCTTCCTAATATAAGGTTTAAGACTTGAAACAAAGCAATTGGTACGAAACTATTAGATAAACCATGTAGTGTATTCGATTGTTCTTCAAATTGAGTCTAATAATTAGCCACAGTACTTTTTGAGTAATTTTAGCCAATAGGCCTTATCCATTTTCAAACTTTGATGGTCTAAATCTTTGTTTCAAGGCAATAGTGAAATTGCTCTAAGAATTAAATTATAGATTGCAGTACACCCATTGGTACTAACTAAGGGCTTTCTCTTCCATAGCAAATGATACCACTATGATTCTTTGTTCATTAAGTATTTGATGGAAATAAAAAAAAAATGATTGGTTTTGAAGATCCATCCTTCTAGATTGATGCCATTAACTTTGGTATTTCTAGTTTGATTCCTTTTAATATATTATCTATTTAGCCATTTATAGTTTGTGAAAATGATGAAGTACCATTAGCACCACTTGTAACCCCATTGGTACCTCGATTCATCTACTTCTCATTCAACATTGTTTGTAATTGAAATAATTGTTGGGCAAAGAGCTCAAACTTACCTTGTACATCTCTCTACAAACTTTGCTAGCCATGTTGCAAAGAATCAATCTTCTTATCTAGAATTGAAGCTCTAGTAGAATTCGTCGTCATGATAAGAACACCAAATGTTAGGCCCTTACTATTTAACACAGCCCACACATGTTACTTTCACCCCAAGTACCACCTTAGTACTTTATCAAAAGATATTTTGACAACTCTCTCTCTCTCTCTCTTTCTCTAAATTCTTCCCATGATAAGTCTAAGAAAACCGTAGCTCTCTTTCTTCTTTTGCTCTCAATTTTGAAGATCTTGAATAAGGATAGATACTAACTTATTCTTGGTTTGTTGTAGGGCATGAAGGTACTCACTTCTAGCAAACTGAGACTCCACGAGTGATATACCATACAAATTTTGATTACAACATGCCTCTTTTCATTTATTCCATTTCTTTATATACTTTTTCTTACAGATTTGTTATTGTAGTTAGCAGATCTATTGATATCTAGCTATGTTTGTAGTTTTTACTATTATAATCTCTTACAACCATTATTAGATGTTTGCAATCCAATTTATCACTTGAACTCTCATCTTGTTTGTACAAATCATGCTTCCTTATTGATCTAATATAAAATCTTTAAATTTGACTAGTCTCTTAGTCAATCTTTGACTTTCAATCATAATAGGTACCCTAAAACCTACTATACCTTAGAGTACAAGTTCTTAAGTAGGTATAAGATAAGAAGACCCCATTTATGTACCATATCCTATGAGAATAGGTTCCAAATTTATATCCAAAACTCATATTGTAACCTTTAATACTTACGCGGAATCTATCCAATCAAGTGAAATATGGATGGATATTTTATACAACAAGATTACCTACTTACCCTACCACTTACATTAAAACCCAAAGGCATCACCAAAGTAGGTTAGTAATTGGAAAAAGATAAAATCTAAACATGTAGAGATCAATAATAAATGCAATGCTATGTCTTATAACAAATAAACATCATTTGGCAAAACTACATTACACTTTAAGGCAAACACTAAAAAATGCAAATGTACAATCATTAAAGATGTACTAATCATGTAATTAAAACTAATATGTAATAATCATGCAATTGACAATAATTATATAATAATCATGTAGTTGACAATAAATATATCATAATCATGCAATTAACATTAAATATGCAATAATCATGTATTAACACTAAGTACATGAAAATGCAATAGTCATGCAATTATGTAATTAAAGCCAAAGCATAAAGATTAACATCTTATTGGAATGAATTAAAAAAAAAAATACCAAATCATGCACTCTTTAAAACATGCCACTCAAACCTATAAACCTAAAACCCTAGATTGATACACATGGAAAATTAAGGGCATAAAATAAAATAAGAAAATGCAAAAGCGTACCTAAATCCATAGTGCTAATTACATAATTACCTAATCGTTAGCCTTGTAAGTCAACCATGCAATTCCTTTAAGATATTATCTCTCTTATTCTTTATATGATGGGAAGCCAGAGAAAATAAAATAATACATAAAATAATACATATGAATTGGGGACCATAACCTTATATAGTATATTTATTAGGGTCAACTGTTTGTTATCCCTTTCATTATTATTTCCAATTCTGTTGATCATAAAATAAGAAATAATAGCTCCAATCTCTATACATATAAATTCATAGTTTATATGATGCATTAAGATCCATAAATATATTAGATCACTTCATTTGAACTTTTTGTAATTTGATAGCATTATTACATAATTATTATTTAATAATACATATAAGCTCCTATAGTTTGTTATTAAAATAAATCCAATAATCTTACCTTCTTAGGTTATATGTGTGACTTTATAGTAAACCTCATGAATGCTTATAAATTTTACTATCATTACCAAATGGATCACCACCAATCTGGTCCATTAATCATACTAATATAAGACCAAAGTAGGTTTAGTTACATATATCATAACCGAACCTTTTGATCGGAATCAGCTTCTGATTACGTCTAAGCCAAGGTAGACCTATTTAAAGCTAAGGACGATCAATGCTTGCCGAAACCGAGCTGAAGCTAGAAAGATGAAAGGAAGAAAGATAACCACTTAGCCATAAGTCTATCATCAATCAAGTAGCTGAGAGACCATGTTGCTAAGAATGGGATCTACTTAGCACGATAGGAAGAGAATATTGTTGACTAACTTTAGCACTTAGTTATTATGAGTTGACCTCTCTAGTGTCTTAACTAAGCTATGTAAGGCTTCTAAGACTCCTTCCCAAACCTATACATCCAACTGCCAATCTTGTCCAGTTCAGATATTACTCCTTCTAAGACTGCATGCTAACTTCCCCTATAAAACGCATAATTTTGTATTCTTATATATGTTTTCCTTTATTTTATTTATGGGACCAATTTTTTAGGGTTTAGGCCTTGTACATTATTTACATTTTTACTACTAAGGTTTAGGACTTGCTGTAAATAGCAACATCTGTAAACACCGAAAAGGAGGAAGACAATCATTCTTATAATGAAAACTTTCCTCTTTCGAGCAAAGTCACACTTAAGCCTTAAGAGCTTACCTTTTTGCTGGATTACTGAGTGGTGAACAAACTCTTTAATCTACCCTGCTTTCTTATCAATTTTATCCTTGAGATTGTGGTGAACCATTCAATTGAGTAAGTTAGTGATTCACATCTAACTTCTCATTTGAAACCCTAAGCAACATTTAGTGTTTGTGAGTCATATCAAACCCTATTTCTAGCTCATTCCCCAATTATGTTTGCGTCTTAGTCATATCCATTCACATTCACAGTCAAGACCCATCCATTTCACTTCCTATCTATCATACCCATTCAACCCATTCTAAGTTTCGAGTTTCACTACTGTTGATCTGTAACATGCTTCAGTGATCAAATATATTATACAACGGAGTAACATTGATCAAGTATGAATGCATAGCATAGAAACTGCATGTAGGCAATCTAACGTGCCTATTTCCAACTAGTCCTACTTTAAGAATTTAGAAATATAAATTTCAACTATAATGCCTTATAATTGAAAATAACCTAAAAAGATGGAACTAATTCTAATTGTAATTACAACTGTACCATAAACTATAAGCCCCATACTCTTATGAATAGGTATCGAGCAAGTAATTTAGGGTGTCAATAAAACTAACCCAATCGATCTAAAAATTTATGAGTCAGGTTGAGATATTAGTCAACGTAACCCCATGGACTTAGATGCCGAAAATATAATTAAATAATAATAAGATAGTTAAAATTGTAGAATCTTACTATATTACTTAATAATTATTATAAACACTCGAAATAGGCTTTGTTAGTTTGTGAATTTTTAGAAAAAAATTATACAAATAATAAAATTTTTATGTGGCATAAAATGATATATGGAATGTATATATATATATGCCATGTGTAATTATATATACCCTTAATTATCTAAAATACCTAATAAATTACAATTTAAGCTAAAATAAGCTAAGAAAATTAATTAAAACTTATGGGACAATTGGGAAATCCTTAGTTTAGGCCTGTAAAGTCTAGGAATAGCTATTAGCACATGGATTAGGCTAAGTGATCTTAGTGGCTTATGTATAAGAAGCAAATTTTTGCATGATGAGAGAAAGAAAATCATTTTAGCACTTCTAAATGCATTGAAAAATTCCAAAAACCTCTCAATAACAATTTACATGCAACTTAAGATTTGGAAAAATAAGGTTTGGTGTAGGTGATTAAAGAAGCAAATTTAGGAAAATATAAAAAATTAGAGTTTAAAAACTAAGCTTGAGGTTGTTAATGGGTCTAAGGGGTTGCTAGGGACCAACTGCCACCACTAAATGATAAAGGACTTAGTGTCTAGGCCAATCGATAAGGTGGTAACTATCGTTGGGGGCTAGAGCTCTAGTTTCAGGTGAGTGCCGTATTTTAGTTTGATTTTCCATAAATTACCAAAAATATTAAATGTATCTAGAAAATTCTAAAAACAAAAATTAGTCATATGTATTTTCACATTTAGAATCCAAGAAAAATATTATTTTTCATAAATCTAATGGTTAAGTCATACATCCTTAAGAAATCGACGAAATTGAGCCATTTTCAATATGGAATTAAATCACCTTATTTGATATACTTTTAAGTCCAAAATTGTTATGTAAACTTTACTACACTTATACTAAAATTCTATGAAATTTTTTTCTGCAAAAGTATTTTCTATATTTTTAATGAACTTTTTAGACTCAAATTGTGAATAAAATGGAAATTTTAGTAAAAATTAATATATTTTTCATAAAGGACCTTACTTGGATTTTAAGTTTAATCATTTAGTGGTGTATTTGTAACATGTTGCAACTGTTGATCACCCTTAACTAGAATTTATCAAAGACTGCCTCTTAACCTAACTAGACATGCATAACAACCCATTAAGGAAACGATTAGGTGTATTATACAAAATACTGACCCTTTTGATAAGGATGGCTGGAATGGTCATTTTCCCACCCTTAGTCTAACTATATGACAAAAGAAGAGGTCACAGCAAGATTAGGGGCCATGGTTCAAAGGTAATCTTCGGAAGAGGGTGTTCTCCATTGCACAAGCTTAAGTTTAGTATGATTTGAGTCAAGTTAAAACTACTTAATCTAAGTGAGAGTGGATATAATTTCTCTAACTTTAGAATGGGCTAGTTAACATTGTACAATGTCTCATTTGTTTGTTTGCATTGCATTTTATTAAAATTTAATGATTGAAAACTTCATTTTTGTATAAAATAGTCTTTTATCTCCATCCCGCTTACTAAGCTAGTTGTGCTTGTATCCCTATAGATTCTTTTACTGGTATCGACTAAGGATTTAAAGATGCAGTAATATAACTACTCTTAGGTTAGTATGCAATGAGCTAGTGGAGAGGAACTTAAAGACCTATAGGAGCTTGACTTTTGTTTTGGCTTTCTTTTGGTTTTTATGGAAAATAACTAGGATGCCCTGGGATACCCACTAGTTTCCTACTTTGTTGTACATAAATTTCAAAACCTATGGCTTTTGTAATCTTTTTATGTACTTTAGAGCATTTGATGTATAAATACTTATGGAAATACTACTATATTTTGGAGAATCATACTACAAGTTATTTTGAAAAACTATACCACAGGTTTAATTATTAATAGGAGCCAGACTAGATGCTTTCAGTTGGTTTAGTTAGGTATGCCTTGTGTAGGCTACATCTATAACAATAGCTACGACGTCAACTTCTATCGTATATTAGTTTACATAGTGAAGCTATTATTACTTCTCCTATTGGGGGCATGACAATTATCGATTAGTATTAGAGCACCAATCTAAAGACCTAAGCTAAAGCATCTGCTTAAAATGAATTAGACTTTAGGCTCACTAAGAGTAGGGTTATTAAATGAGACGTAAAAGACTTAGACATGTAAGTTGATATGTAAGCTCTATGATTGGAATTGAGACATCGGACCTCTAACCCCAACCTAAGCTCAAAGGCTCAAAAGCATGGCCAAGCATGTTCTATTGTTCTAACCTAGGCCTAAATAGTCTGAGCTGCTCTAAATTGTTAAGTTACTACCATGTGGGAGTTAAACTCTCCTGTATCTATTTATTATCTTTGAATCTCAACCAAAAGAGCACTCAAACGATAGATCAACTCACTTAACTATCGGCTTGCCTAATCTACTTCTAAGTTGCCCATAACTCTGAGCTAAATTCACCCAAAAAAAATCTATAGTTCTGCTCAGCATCTTCATAACCTGACCGTACTTTTTGTCTACTTCTGTAGAAGCCTGTTTAGTAATCACTAGATATGTATTCGTGCCATCCATGAGACAAAATCTACAATAGAAGTTTCTATTCTTCAATTTTCTTTTATACCCTTACCATTTCTTGTATTTCACTTACATTAGACAATACTCTTTTAGTTTTTTCCCTTTTTTTAGTAGGTTGCCTTAGAATCAAAGGCATAAATACCCTTATACATTTTAGCCACACATCATCTTACTCACTATTGAATATACGACATCCATTTTATGTGAGCTCTGTATGCTCACTTTATCAATTCTTATCTTAACCCTTGAGCAATGCTAGCTAGCGAATGACCTCATTAAACTAACTCATGCGTCATATCAATCCAATTCATAGGTCTATGAAGGTTTCTTGGCGCATCATATCCTTAGGATCGTTCATAGGACTTTCCTTGTTTCTTTTCAGTTTTCATACACTCCATCTTCATTTTCAAGCTTTCTATAAATTCAGACCCTTCCCTTAGATACAACCGATCTTATTCGTTCTTAGCACAACGTATCATCTTGATATCAGAGTGGAGGGTCACTTTGAGTAAGTAACTGTTGTATTGTATTACTGCTTTAACTATCATTTGAGTTTTAGGTGTATTGGATAACAAGGTAGTAATTAAAGTTGTGCTTGAACTAGTCAAGAATTTTGAGTGAGTAAATAGAAGTGGTGGTTTGGTACTATGTGACGAATGTTGAAGTGATTTGTTATACTCTATCTCAAGCTGTAGAAAATAGAGCAACTAGTAGCCATGTATTTTCTATGAAGTTGGTATGTTAATTAATTAGAGGCCATGAGTGGTTGTTTCTTGAGAAATACGAGTACTATCCACTTGCTATGAATGCAAAATTGAGTTTGATTTGAGTATTAATATTTGCATGGGATACGATAATAGTGGTGTTGTCCAACATGGTTGACAAACTAGAATACCCTTAGAAGTTCCGATAAGCAGTTTGATGAGATGACCTACTTGATGGCCAATTTAACTCGAGTTGTTCATGCATTAGTGTCTCAACCTAACAAAGCTAACTAGAATACCCCCAAGGTACTTTTGAAGTTGATGTTGCTATCCATAATGCTTAACCTGCCTAAGGATAAGTCTCGACTCAACAAGTCTAGGCTAAAGGAGAATTGGCAATGTACCAAGGGGAATAGATCTAAGATGAATGGAAGAGGAAAATGAGGAAGAGTATAGGGAAGTAAAAGAAAGAGCATGTGTACTTTAAGCTACCTACCATTTAAAGTTCCAAATTTTGAGCTTTAATGGTTTTAGCTTTGTAAATGACTATCTTAACCAAGAAGAAAAAGTAGAACTAGTTTTTTACTACTATCAATATGAGGATTTTAAGAAAGTGAGAAACGTTGCTGTAGAATTCTTAGGGCATGCTGCAATGTGGCAGAGAAATTTTTGACCATGTGAAGATAAGATGGGTATAGGGAAGTTAATACATGGCTTGAGATGAAAGGGGTTCTTCAAGCTAGATTTGATTCGAATACTTATTTGCAAGACATTTTTACCCCACTACCAAAACTAAGGTGAGGAAATCGCATTGTCAATGAGCATGTATGAGAGTTTCAAGTACATATGATCCAATGTGAAGTCAATGAGCCTTCAGCCCATATAGTATTAAGATTCTTGATTGGATTAAGGTTAGATATACTAGATGTAGTAAAACTATAGCATTTTATTACACTCGATGAGACTATCAAAATTACTTAGCGAGTGAAGAGGCATAGGAGGGATAAGCCCAGCCAACCTGTAATGAGCCAATATGTCCAGGGTAGTCACCGAGCTCAATATAGTACTAAGGCAAGTAGAAGGACAAAAGTCAAAATTGAGCAGAGGAGTTGACTAAGTGAAAGTGAAACATTGCTAAGAACATTTGGGAAGGGATAAGGGTCAAGATGAAAGACTACCTAGATCGAGTGTTTTAAGTGTTAAGGATTTAGGCATATGGCTACCCAATGTTGGAACAAATGAACCATAGTAATCAAAGGTAAAGTCCCTACCAATGAAGTGGATAGTACTAATGAGGAAGCTAAAGAGAAATCTAAACTAAAGGAAAAGGCTAAGGTGTGTAAAGAAGAGCTTATAGAAGAAAATGTATATGTTGACAACCTAGATAAGTTGACTTTACTTATTCAACAAGCCTTAAGCATTGAGGCATTAGATAGGGAGAAGCAATGAGAACACTTGTTTCATATCACTTGCAAAGTAAATGATCAAGTCTATACACTTAGTGTAGATAGTGAAAGTTGTACTAATGTTACATTTACTAACTTAGTTTGGAAACTCAAGTTACCAACCTTATCATACCCTAGACCCTATAAGGCGCATTAGCTTAATGAGAAAGAAGCCATGCATGTTACTCAGCAAGTGTTGTTATTGATCTCAATTAGGAACTATTCTAATGATATCCTTTTATGATATATTGCCTATGTATATGTCACATGTGTTATTAGGTTGCCCTTGGTTGTTTGACAAAAGAGTCATTCATGATGGGTTTAGGAATACATATACATTTGAGAAGGATGGGAAGAAGATCACTTTGAACCCTATGACACCAAGTCAAGTGACTAAATTACATGCAAAGTAAGCCTGAGGATCAAAGAAAACATTGGTCTTAAGTAGATTTGAGCTTCGCGAAGCCATTAAATCTTATGTGCCAACCTTCTTGTTGATTAGAAGATTACTGGAACTAAAGGAGTAAGCTATCCTACCTAAGGAGATTTGAGAACTATTGGTTGAATATGTCAACCTATCTCCTGAATAATTTCTTAAAGGATTACTCCCTTTTCGAGGAATTGAACACTACATTGAATTGATTTATGGTGCTACCCTACCAAATAAGCTTACTTATCAAATATATCCCAAGCAAGTTGTCGAGCTCCAAAACTAAGTCAATAAACTACTAGTATGTGAGAGAAAGTCTCAACCCTTATTTCATACCTACATTACTTATGTCAATGAAAGATGATACTCGGCATATTTGTATGGCTAATAAATATATTAACAAGATTACGATCAATTACAAGTACTCCATTCCATGATAAATTATATGCTAGATGAACTAAGTGGTGCTAGAGTATTTAGCAAGATTAACTTGATGTCAAGCTACCACCAAATTTGTATGAGGCAAGGAGATGAGCCAAAGACTATGTTTAAAAACTAACATAGTCTATATGAATGGATGGTGGTGCCTTTTGGTTTGTTAAACACCCTAAGTACTTTCATGAGATTGATGAATTATGTATTGAGAGATCTAATCGGCAAATGTGTTGTGGTATACTTCGATGACATCCTTATATATAATGCCAACTTGCCGAGTTATGCTGACTAACTTCAACTCTTATTTGACGTACTCAGAGCTGAAAAGCTCTTTAAGAATTTGAAGAAGGGTTGTTTCCGTTAAGAAGAAGTGATCTTCCTTGGATATGTTGTGAGTGGAAGAGGCCTACATGTTAATGACGAAAAGATATAAGCTACTATTGAATAGCCGACCCCTACCACTTATGCTGATGTGATAAGCTTCCATGGACTAGCATCCTTTTATCGACGATTCATTGAGTGATTCAACACCATCATTACATCCCTTACCAAGTTGTTGAAGAAGAATATGGAATTAAAGTATGGAGAGAAAGAAGAGAAAAGCTTTGCTGAGATTAAGGAGAGACTAACGTCTACACCTGTGTTAACCTTACTGGATTTTGTGAAAGTGATTAAGCTTGAGTGTGATGCATTAAGAGTCAGCATCAAAGTTGTGTTGATGCAAGAAGGCAAACCTATTGCTTATCATAGTGAGAAGCTCTGAGGGGCACAATTGAACTACTCCATGTATGACAAAGAACTCATAGCATTAA
This sequence comes from Lumnitzera racemosa, assembly GCA_024138005.1. Taxonomy (NCBI): domain Eukaryota; kingdom Viridiplantae; phylum Streptophyta; class Magnoliopsida; order Myrtales; family Combretaceae; genus Lumnitzera; species Lumnitzera racemosa. Next base: position 28,286,563 of record JAMXBC010000005.1, read on the forward strand.
TCTAAGCGCTTCATTTATGGAAACACTATCTCTTGCTAAAAGAATTTTTCATATACATCGATCATGAATCCTTGAGATACCTATAAGGCAAATTGAAGCTCTCTAAGGGCTACGCCTAATAGGTAAAGTTCCTAGAAGGATTTAATTTTGTCATTAAGTATAAGCAAAGCAAGGCCAATGTGGTCGTAGACGCCTTATCAAGGAGATACACACTTTTAACTAAACTATAGACCAGACTTTTAGAGTTTTTTAGCATTAAGGAACAGTATCCACATGACTCTTAATTTAGGCCCATATATAGACACTTTGGCGAAGGGAGGACAATAGACAAATATCATGTAGAAGATGGAAATCTGCTTCAAGGTAGCAAGCTGTATGTGCCAACCTATTCTATTAGAGAGTTGCTAGTGAGAGAAGCTCATAATAGAGAACTTTTTGGGCACTTTGGAGAGAGGAGGATATTTGATCTATTGACTGCAAGGTCTTATTAGCTTAAGATGAGGCAAAATGTAGGTTGGTTAGTCAAGGGTTGTGTAACCTACAAGAAGGCAAAGAGCTAAGCTAAATAAGGAAGAACAATGCCTTTGCCCGTCCCGATGAGATCATAGGTTGATCTGAACATGGTCTTTATCCTCGGTTTACCTAAAACTACATACGAAAAAATTCAATAATGGTTGTCATAGACTGATTAAGTAAGATGGCATACTTTATGCCTTGCACCAAAACTAATAATGCTTCAACTATTGCGTCTTTGTTTCTACAAGAAATTGTTCACGTGATTGGAGTGCCATAGAGTGTAATGTTAGATTGCAACTAGAAATTCCTGAGCCATTTCTAGTGAGCTCTTTGTCATCGGATGGGAACCAAACTACTATTCAGTACTTCCTACCATCGTCAAATTAACGGTCAGATAGAAGTCTTGAACTGCACCGTAAGATCATTGCTATAAGCTACAATGCGAAAGAACTTACCCGATTAAGATGTATGCTTGCTTATGGTAGAATTTACCTACAACAGATTAGTAAACGGCACCATTGGTCATGCATCATTCAAGGTCATCTACTGTTTTAACCTCAAGCTTCCTATTGATTATACCCTAATGCCATCACCTAGCCAAGAAGACTTAGAAGTGAGAATTTGAGCTTAGTCGCTCCAACAAATCTACCAGCGTATTGTTCAGCACATTGACTAAGCTGCCTAAAAATTGAAAGACAAAGGCAAAGGAAGGAAGAAGAAGCAGTTTCAACCCCACGATCAAGCATAGCTACACTGAAACAAAGAGAGATTTCTTAACAAGAGGAAAAACAAATTGTCCATCCGAGTTGAAGGACCTTTTAAGATACACCAAAAGATCAACGACAATGCATACTAGTTGGAGCTACTAAAAGACTTCAGAGTGTCTAACGTATTCAATATCACTGACCTTAACCCCTACCAACTAGAGGAAGAACAAAGTGAGGACCAAGTGGATTTGATCCTAAATCCCAATTAGCTAGAGGGAGATGATAAGAATCGAGCCATTGAACCTCTAAACCCAAGCCTAAGCTTTCGACCTATATGTAAAGAGTCCGAGCTACTCTAAATTGTTGAGCTAAAACCATGTTCGAGCCAAACTCTCTCATATCTATCAATTGTCTCTGAATGCCAACCTATAGAGCACTCAAATGGCAGCTCGACTTGCTTGACCATAAGCTCACTCAATCTACTTCTCAGCTACCCAGAACATGTTTGAGCTGAATTCACCCTAGAAGAATCTACTGTTCTGCTCGGCATCATTAGAACTTGACCATACATTTTGTCTACTTTTACAGAAGCTCATCTAGTAATTGTCATCCATGTATCCTTACCATCCACTAGACAAAATCAACAACAGAAGTTTCTATTCTCGAAATTTCTTTTATACCCTTACCCATTTCTTGTATTTCACCTAGTTTAGACAATAGTCTTTTAGTATTTTCCATTTATTAGCAGGTTATCCTAAAATCACGAGTATAAATACCCTTGTACATTGTAGCCACACATCATCTTACTTACTAGTCAATATAAAGCATCCCTTTTGTGTAAGCTCTTTGTGCTTCTTCTGTCAACTCTTATCATAACCCTTAAACAAGGCTAAGTGGCGAGTAACCTCATTGAACTAACTCATTCATCATATCGACTTGGTTCATAAGTCTACAGAGGTTCCTTGCTACGTCATATCATTGGTGATGAGAATCAAGTTACCAAACCTTTAATGGAGCCCGAGCATGGGGACTTGAAGGACTAGTGAAGGAGATCTTAATATTCTAGCCAACACTTGCTAAGGCCGAGTAACTTCTAACCTCTTAGTAGTCAAGTGCCAACCTAACTTATTCTCTACTAACAACCAGACCCCTCATACACCTGTTCAGCCATGACTAAGCCAACCTCCAACTCAGCAACATTGGTGCCAAGACTTCCAACACACGTCTGCAACCATGACTTTTTGGATGGACCCCATTTCTATTAGGTACCTCTACTTGATACCCCTACTTGGCTAACTATCAGACAATACCATTTGTCTATGTTTGCTAGAAGCGCCTCCAATAACTTGTTGCTACGTATATAAGTCACATGTGAAGGATTCTACTGCACGAACCTATTGACTTCTTTGATTTTTCTTTTATACCCTTCATTATTCCTTCTATATTACTTCTTTTAGACATTACCCTCTTACTCTTTTTTATTTTAGGTAGGATGCCCTAATTTTTGCGAGTATAAATACTCACTATACATGTAGCCGCATCATCATAATCATACTTATGAATATCAAATATACTTCTTTTTTAGAACACTACACATAGCTTATTTAATTATTTCACTCTTATCCTAGCTCTTAAGTAAGGCTAGGTGGTGAGTACCATCATTGGATTTTTTGGTGAATCATATCGAGTTAGATTGTGGGTCGTCAAAAGTTGCTTGGTGCATCATATCCTTAGAGCTATTCCAGGATCTGCTTATTTACTTTTCCTATCTTTTCACACATTTACTATTTTATTCTTTAGGCTTTCTGCAAACTTGAACCTACCCCAATATTGTTGCACTTGTCAACTCTTGGTGTGGCATATCCAAGCGAAGATCTCATTTAGGTAAGTTGTGTTTGAACTTTATTGAGAATAGTGATTGTTATAATAGTGTATTGTAATGTGTAGAAGTTACCTTTAAGTGTTTGAGTAATTAGAAAGACTAGTAGTTCACTGTGGTTGTATACTTTGTTTTACCTTCTTAGGAGTATAGAAAAAACAAAGCAAGTTTTGACTAGTTTTGTTCTTCTTTGAAGTCATTCATTGTGTTGATAGCTAGCTTGAACTTTCGTATGAAGGAAAGTGTGTATGATTTGTTTAAGTTAAGAAAGCAATTTTTTCCATTTTTTGTGGATTTTGAGTTAGTTTACTAAGCCTTGTTAAAAGAATGACAAATCTAAGTGTCAATGTCGATACTGGAGAAGACAAAAGTGGTGTTATCCACCATGGATGACAACCCTAGGGCACCCCTAGGTGTATAGATGAATGACTAACCTCATAGTCAATTTGACCTGAGCTATTCATTTGATGATTAATTGACCTACTAAAACCATGCAAAGCACTTCATAAGCTACTCGACTTGCTGGAGGACTGATCTTGGCTTGATAAGTTCAAGCTAGCAGAGTAGGAAGACAAGTACGAAGGAGGCTTAACTTAGGATATTTAGGTAATGAAGAGGAATAATGCTCGATGAAGAAGAAGAGTGAGATAGAGTACCCCTAACTACTGACCATGTGAAGCTTCAGATTCCAAGTTTCAATAGTTCTAGAAATCTAGATGATTATTTAGATTGAGAGGAGAAGGTTGAGCATGTTTTTTATTATTACCAATATGAGGACCATAAGAAAGTGAAGAATGCTACTATTGACTGCTTAAGATATGCTACCGATGTGGTGGAGGAACTTCTAAATCATGAGAAGACAAGAAGGATATAGAAAGGTAGATACTTAGCTTAAGATGAAGAGGATACTCAAAAATAGATTCATGCCAAATACTTATTTGTAAGATACTTTTGCTCAACTTCAAGAGCTGAGGTAAGGAGGCCAAACTGTTAATAAATATGTTTAAGAATTTCAAATACTTATGATTCGCTATGCAGTGATGGTGGCGCAATCACCTTTCACAATGTCTTGCACAAATATAAAATTTGCCCCTTTAAAAAATAATGAAAATGCTATACGATAAATCAAACTCGCTTACAATCTTTTGAAAAATATTTGTGGAAGCTACAAGCTAACAATAAGCATAACAATCAATTTATTGTATATGGTAAGCACCAAGGTCATTTTTTTTTGCAAGGAAGAAAAGGATAAAAGGCAGAACTAAGTACTAGACTATATTAACCCTATTATAATCTAAGTAATAAAAAAAAATGCAAGTAGACTAAATTTGATAAAAAGAAATGAAAACAAATTAAATGCAATTTTGGTGACTTGAAACTATCAGGTGAAGTTCAACAAATATTTAAGGTGGGGTTGTGCTTCATTAATCCTTTGAATTCATTATTGCAATATTTTAGAGATATTCATGTTGATATTAAAATGAAGTTACAAATACCCACTAGGTTCACTCTACTTTCGTGTTGTGAAACTTATAATATAGCAATGGTATTGAATTATCAAATCCCAATCTACATTATTTGCTAGTTATTTAAATCCTATCACTACTTAAATAACCAAGTTAGAATTGATTTCTCTTTCTAACCAGTTTCAGCTCATGGTGAGTACTAAAATTTGAACCTTAATCTACAAATAATATTTTGACAAAATTAGGAAACCTATGTTTCACTGGAATGTTTCAATTCTATTAGGAATACATGGAGACTTAGCACAAAAATAAGGGAACCACTAATTAGGCTAGACATTAACCCTATATTCATGTAAAATCCTAACTATCATAGAACTAGTGAAACCTCCATATTCATACACAACATAATATCAAAAAACCATTTACAATAATAAATCCATCAAATTCCACAAACCCTGATATCACATATTAGCTCAAAATATTAGTAATACACCTAATAACAAAAGATACAAAATTAAAAGAATGTGTTATAAACTTTAATAACATCAAGGTATTTATAAAATGAAGGATTAAAGTAAACTTGGTTTGAAATTCAAAACCCCCAATCTCGCAAATATAGCACAAACTCAATGTTACCTATGTTCTAAGCGTATATAAATTAGTATAAACTAGCTAATCTACTAAGAAATAAAAGCGAAATAAAATGAAAAATAAAAAAAATAGAGACCCGAAGGTCTGTTCGGTGGCAACGAAAAAGAATGAAAGTAAGAAGCTGAACCCTAAAACTATCTGCACTCCTTCAAATAAAGGAAAAGGAAAGTATATAAAGCAAAGCACTAGGTGTGAATTGGATGTGATATGGTGGGTCATGCCTACGGTGAGCTCCACAACATCTGCATTGATTTGCATATGCAATATATGGGAAAGAATCCGATAAGAGTAGAGCATGGTGGACCTCTTTCGTTCCTTTTTCCATGTGATGATTGCAAAAGTGGAGGGAAGACATAATTTCATATTTGGGTCTATGATGAACCCATCCATCAATTCTCTTCCAACGTAAAATTGCAAACACAAAATGGAGTGTACGATTTGATGATGTAGTTGTAAGTTGAGTCCATTGTCCATTTCATTTCCCGACACTAGCTTCTCGTTGCATTTGGCATCGCTTTATGTTTACACTTGTCTTATATTGTTGGACTGGTTACAAATTGTGTGTATATTATCAATTCCACACATTTTTTCTAATACAAGTACAAAAATCAAATATAAGAAAAATGACATTTACTTGGAATAGAGACATATGAGTACAATATTAGTAATTTATATCATCACTTTGATCATTTTCTAGTAATTTATTGTGCTGACTTATCTAATGTGTAATTTATCCATTTTTTATGACTAATTCAACAAAAGCACTATAAATTACACAAAAATTATAGGATTTTAATATGGAAAAAGTCTATCAAACACACACTTATCAAGTCAATAGACCATCAGCCCGAACAGTATCAAGATTTCTCACTAAATTGAGAGGCAACATTTGCAATGTTATAGAGCTTCAATAGTTTACTACATTAGCAAAGGAGGAATAGGCCAATGAGCCAACATAGTTAGTTCAGCCAACTTGCTCAGGAAAGTTATCGAACTTAGCAGAGTTCTCAACTAACCAAAAGGGTAGAAGTTAGAGCTGAATAGAAAGGCCGGCCGATTGATGGTGAAGAGCTATTGAAAACTTATGAGAAGGGACAAGGATCTAAGAGGAGGACAAGCCAAATTAAGTGCTTTAAATGTTAAGGGTTTGTGCACATGGTTACTCTGTATCTAAATAGGTGAGCCATGATCACCAAAGGAGATATCTCGAAACTTGAAGTAAATAGTATTGATGAGAAACCTAAGGAGGAGCTTGTTCCTAAGAAGGAAACTACTCAGGAGGATGAACTAGTCAAGGAAGATATGTTTGCCAAGGACCTAGACAAGCTAACTTTGGTTATCCAATATACAATAAGTATAAAATCATCTACTGAGGAGGAGTAAAGAGATAATTTGTTCGATATTACTTGCAAGGTGAATGAGCAAGTTTGTGTGCTCATAGTGGATAGTGGAAGTTACATTGATGTCACGTCCACCGACCTGATTAAGAAGCTGAAGTTGTCGACTATCTCACTTCCAAAGTTGTACAAGCTATACTGGCTAAATGAGAAAAGGACACTACATGTCACTTAGCAAGTATTGCTACAAATCTTTATTGGAAATTATTTTGATAAAATTCTCTATAACATACAACCCATGTGTGCATCTCATGTATTGCTTGGCAAACCTTAGCTCTTTTACAAGAAGGTCATGCATGATAGATTCAGGTGCACCTATGTATTTGAGAAAGATGGGAGGAAGATTACTTTGAATGCTATGATACCGAGTCAAGTTAATAAGCTGCAAGCTAAACTTACTTAAGGATCTAATAAGACTTTGATTCTAAGTAGAGTCAAGTTATGACAGGCTATTAAGCCGATATACCAACTTTTATGTTGGTCAGGCGATTACTAGAGTTGAAGGAAGAGACTGAGCCACCACCTAAGTTAAAGGAGCTACCAGATGAATATGCCAACTTGTTTTTAGAACAATTTCCTAAGGGATTACCCCCCTTTTGAGGTATTGAACATTTTATTGACTTGATAGCTGGTGCTGCCCTACCAAACAAAGCAACTTATCAAATGAACCCTGAACATGCTGTAGAGCTCTAGAGATAAGTTAATGAACTACTTGAGAAGGGATATATAAGGGAGAGTCTTAAACCTTGTACTATACCAACATTACTTGTATTAAAGAATAATGGTACTTAGAGGATGTGCGTAGATATTAGAGTTGTTAACAAGATTACAATCAAGTATAGATGCCCCATCCTGAGGCTAAATGACATGTTAGACAAACTGAGTGATGCCCAAGTGTTTAAAGATTGATATGAAATCAAGATACCACCAGATTTAGATGAGGTCAGGAGACAAGTGGAAGACTGTATTCAAAACTTGGTATGGACTCTATGAGTGGATGGTAATGCCCTTTGGCATGTCAAATGCCTTAAGCACTTTTATGTGATCAATGAAACATTTGCTAAGAAATTTAATAAGGAAGTGTGTCATAGTGTGCTTTAATGACATCCTTGTGTATAATGCTAACCTATCGAGTCACTCCAATCATCTCCATGCAATGCTTGATATACTTTGAATCGAGAGGTTATTCGGTAATTTAAAGAAGTGTTGTTTCTACTAGGAGGAAGTGGTATTTTTAGGTTATGTAGTTAATGTAGGATGCTTATGAGTTGATAATGAGAAGATCTAAGCTATTGTCGAGTGGTCGGCTCCAACTACTTGTGCTAAGGTGAGAAGTTTCCATAAACTGGCATCCATTTATCAAAGATTCATTAGGAGTTTTCGTACCATTGTTATAACCCTTACTAAGTTGATGAAGAAGAATATTGAGTTCAAATAAGGAGAAAGAGAGGAGAGAAACCTTGCTAAAATAAAGGCAAGATCAACTTCTACACCAATATTAGCTTTACCCAACTTCAAGAAGATTTTTGAGCTGAAATGTGACGCGTTAAGCATTGGGATAAGTGCTATCTTGATGTAAGAAGGCTAACTAATTACATACTAGAGTGAAAAGCTCAAAGGACATCAATTGAACTACTTAGTATATAATAAAGAACTCTTAGCCCTTATTTTAGAACTCCAAGACTAAAGCTTAAAGGACCTCAATTGAACTACAAGATTGAAAGGTCACTCGCTACGACTCCTTGCTAATGGGAATAGATAAGAGTTGAAGGATAATAACAACACTAAGGTTGCTTAAGGAAATTGTGAATAATTTCTATATTGATCAGTTAGGTATCTGTATACAAGTAAGTGAGGGTTATATACCCGTCCACTAGAGTTACTTTACATATATGAAAAGACAAAAGGGTATCTTTATAATTAGGTTATATAGAATATACAAAAGGGAGTAAAAGAGACTAAGAATATTCAATATAGAAAAGAAAAAATCATTATGGAATATGATGTCAAAAGATACCTGTCGCTTTGGTGGCTGGATGGGAGAAATGTGACACAAAGTAGGCAAAAGTAGAAAAACGTTTGCAGTCAGGGGCCAACCTGATCTAGATCAAGTAAAGAGTCAATCAACCCTATAGGGAGGTTAGCTATATTGGTGTCAAATGTCTATGGTCGGTCCGATAACTTAGCTCAGGTAGTCTTGGGCTGTCTTCTAAAATAAGGCATCATTGTTGGGTAGAAGTAGATCTAACACATGAAGATTTGATAGCTAAGCTAGTAGGAGAATAGTTTAGAACAGGAATCCCTGTCTCGGATATGGCTTCAAGCTAGTATTCTTCACACGAGTCCTTAGAGTCTTCTAACTCGGCTTCTTGTGATCAATTTAGGGGGGTAATTCCTATCATCTACCTAGGGGTCAAAAAGATTTGCCCTCAAATGTAAAGTAACCTCCATTCCTTCCTTTAGGGCACTTATAAGGTCTTCTTCTACTGGTTGGTGAGAAAACAGATCAGATACATTGAAAGTGTGGGAAACGCCAGAGTTGTCAAGTTACTTAATCCAGTAGGAATTGCGGTTGACTTTCTTCAAGACCTTGAATGAATCATCATATTAAGGAGGTAATTTTACTCTATCTCAAGTATAGGAATCATTCTCAACTAAGGTAGATCTAAACTAAGTCTCCTAGCTAAAAAGTGACAATTCAGCGGCTTCAACTACAAATCTGATGTTGTTTTTTATTGAACTTGGTGATCTTCTTGGTTATAGACTAGTATAGTTCATGTAACTCTTAGGCTCGATCAACTCTGGATTGACTCTCTTCAACAACTACTAAGGTGTTGATCATGTCTAGGGGAATTGTAGGGCTAAGGCTATAGACGACCTCAAATGGGGTCTTTCCAATGGTGCTGTAGATGGTTCTGTTTTATGTAAACTTCGCAACTGGTAGGCATAGATTCTAGTCCCTTAAGTTCTTTTCCATAATAGCTCTGAATAGATTTCCTAGCATCTTGTTTACCACTTTAGTCTCGCCATCAGTCCAAAGGTGGTTATTGGAGTTAAATACAAGTTTAGTTCTAAGTCTTCTTCAAAGAGTCTTCCAATAATAGCTCAAAAATTTGTATCCTAATCTGAGACAATAGTCTTCGGTACCTTATGTAGTTGGACAACCTCCTGCAAAAACAAATTAGTAGTATATAAAGCATCGTTCCACTACAACAAAAATAGAATCTTTCCCTCTGAATGTCCAAGGCAACCTTAGGACAAAGACTATGCTAAGGTCAACCTAAGGTAAAGTTGGTGTCAACAGAGGCAAGTATTCTCCACGGGGTTCTCTCTTCCCCTTAGCAAGTTTGCATACTTCACAACTACCAACTACCTTATGGATATCCTTAGCCAAACTTAGCCAATGAAAGTTCTCCTTTAACTAATTGGTTATCTTAGTCTCCCCAAAGTGAGCTGATAATCCACCCCTATGAGATTCCTTGATCAACGGCTTACGCGTAGAACAATTTGGTATGCACAGCCTTCTATCCTTGAACAGATAGCTTTCCTCAAGATAATTTCTCTTAATAGAAATTCCATTCATCCATTGTCCTATGATAGGGTCGAAATGAGGATCACAAGTGTACTACTCAGTAATAAGTAAGAATCCTAATAATTTTGTCTACAAAGTGGTCAGCAAGGTTTGCTGACATGATAGAGTATCGACAACCACATTTGTACTTCCTTTTTTGTACTGAATGACGTATAAGAGCCCTTCCATAAACTTCAGCCACCTTGCTTACCTTTTCGAAAGCTTGTTTTGACTCCCTAAATTTTTCAGAGACACATAGTTTGTATAAATAACAAACTCTCGTGGCAACAAATAGTATTACCAGATAGTAAGGGCTCAATAAAGAGAATATAACTCCTTCTCATACGCTAAATAGTTCAGGGTAGGACCACTAAGTTTCTTGCTATAGTAGGTAATGGGTCACCACTCCTTCATTAGGATAATGCTAATCCCCATTCCCAATTCAAAGGGCTTGTCAAAATCTTGTAGTGAAAGGATAGGCGTTGAGGTGAGCTTCTCTTTAATTTTTCTAAATCTCTATTTAGCTTAGTCATTCCACCTGAATCCTTCACTCTTCTTTGTTAGCTCGATCAAGGGTATGGCTATGGTACTAAAGTTCTTGATAAATCGGCTATAGAGAGATGCCAAGCCATGAAAACTTTGAACCTTAATTACAATCCTTAGCATTAGCCACTCTAGAACAACTTAGATCTTCTCTTTGTCTGCTCAAATTCCTTCCCTTAACACCATAAACCCTAGAAAAATCACTTCCTTATAGAAGAACGTACACTTCTTCAAATTCCAATATAACTTCTCAGTTTACAGAATGCCAAATACTACTTAGAGATGTTGAACATGGTTGTTCCAATTGCTACTGGATACTAATATGTCTTCAAAGTACACGACCACACATCTTCTAATCAGGGGACACATCCCATAATTCATTAACCTCATGAATGTGCTTGGTGCATTAGTAAGTTCGAATGGCATAACCACCCATTCATAAAGAACATGCTTGGTCTTTAAGGCAATCTTTGGCTTATCACTTAGTCTTATGTGAATTTGGTGGTAGCCACTTCATAGATCAATCCTCAAAAATATCCTAGTGCCATGAAGCTCATCTAACATGTCATCGAGCCTTGGTATTGACTATCTATACTTAACAATAATTTAGTTGATTGCTCCTCTATTGATACACATGCACCATGAACCATCTTTCTTTGAAATGAGCAGCGCTAGTACCATACAAGGGCTCATTCTCTCCCTCACATATCCTTGTTCCATGAGTTTATTCACTTGCCTCTTTAGCTCGGTAGCCTACTTTGGGTTCATTCTATATGTAGGTCAATTTACCAGGGTAGCACCTGGATGAAGATTAATACAGTGCTCTATACCTCAGAATGGGGTTAGTCCTTTAAGCAGTTCTCCAGGAAACAGATCAAAAAACTCATTTAACAAGCTTCTAATCTCATTTGGAACATTCTCCAAAGCTCTCACCTCTAACATCCTTCTAACCAACAAGAACATTGGTTCTTCAGTTTCTTTAGTAGCTCAGAGCTCTCTTCGACTCATCACTAAGGCTTTCTTCTTACTAACTTAGGTGAGCTGGTTATGGGTTTCATTTACTTGGGACGGGGTCATAGGTTGCAAAACAATCTTCCTTCCATCCTTAATAAAAGCATAGGTATTCTTATACCTGTCGTGAGTAACACATTGGTCAAACAACCAAGGTCGTCCAAGCAGTAGATGTGAAACTCCTATAGGGATGATATCATAAACTACTTCATCCCTATATACCTGTCTAATAGTGAATGGTACTGTCACTTGTTCAGTTATGCACAAAGTACCCTTATCGTGAAGCCAATGCTGTTTGTAAGGTTAAGGTTGCTTTGAAGTCAACAATCCTAACCTCTACATAAAGGACCGTGCAATGACATTAGTACAACTTCTCCCATCCACAATGATCGTACATAATTGGCCTTTAATGGTATACTTGGTATGGAATAGATTCTCCCTCTGGTCTTCCTCAAAGTTTGGCAAAGAACTCAATACTCGTCTTAAGACTAAGGTCATCACTTCTCCCTGATCGACATAGATACAGGTCTTCTCTTCTTCGTCAACTTTGGGTTTTCCAACATCCTCTTCCTTCTCAAGCTTGCTTTCGTCAGTGCTATCTACTACATATCCTTGAAGTACCATGACGTATTAGTTAGGACACTCAACAACCATCTGTTAGAAACCTAAATATTTAAAGCATTTCACCTCACTGGTCTTCCATCTAGAGGCCTACCCATTCTCATGTGTCTTCAAGGTTAGCCTAACCTTGGCTTGGCCTAGCCAATCGACTCAGCCTGCTAACTTGCCACTTGTCATCAGATCGATCATTCCTATCCTTGACCTTATATGGCCTCTTCGACTCGACTTAAGTAGGTCAACGCAATATTGGGGCTCGTGAAAATGTCGACCCAAGTCAGCTCGAAACACTGCTCCTTTGCCTTTCGACCCTCTGCACTATCTTGATCTCCTCTTTTAAGGTATAAAACCTTTATACTTCCACGATGTTGTGAATCTCGTACTTAAGCCTAGAAATAAACCTCGATACTGTATAGGTCTATGGTTCTTCCATGTCAACTTAGATCATAAGCATTTAGAACTCTCTTATATAGTCATCAACTGATTAGCTTCCTTAGCAAAGCTCCTGCAACTTTGCAAATGTATCTTATAGGTGAGCCTCGGGCACAAATCTTCTTCTTAACAACCTTTTCATCTTGTCCTAGGTTATAACACCTCGTCTTCCATCTCTTGCTCTAGCTACATTCAAATTCTTCCACCACATGGTAGCATACCTAGTAAACTCCAGTACAACAAATCAGACTTTGATAGCATTTGTATACACATAACACTCAGACACCTTTTTCACTTTCTCTTCCTACTCTAAGTACTAAAGGATGGGATTTGAACCATAACATCATCTAGCCCTCGAAGAGCTAGGTGTCCTTGTCCCTATACTAGGTAATAGTCAGCTTCTTCTTCTTCTTCCCCAAACTCTTCAACATCTAACTCCTCATCATCTTCCTCAATCTCCTCTAACTCTAATCTTCATCTATTAACTTGGTCTACTATTCCTCTAGTTCACAATGGTCAAACTAGGCAATTGGTTTAGTTACCCTAGCCATAATGTCTCTCAAGGGCATTTCTTGTGGGTTATGGTGCTGTATACCTTGGGGTTATTGTCTATTAACTTGCATTACTATAACTAGACTCTTAACAAGGTTTATGAGTCTGTCAAGTTTATCATCAACCGATCCTATGGTGTTATGACTACAACTAGGTTAAGCACCATTACTCTAGTCAACAATAATACCCTGTAGTCGAATTTGACATGGTAAAATACTTCTCGAACAGATTAACAACTCACTAACAACTTTCATACTTGATAATTACTTGAACAGAAAAAAAAAAAAAAAGCAAGATTACTCTATTTTCATAATGAAAAATAGTGTACAAATAAAGTAATAATGAAACTACACTTACTTGCACACAAACATACTGTAGTAGCTATAAAAGGAACACAACAGCTACTAAAAACAAAGTGAACCAAAACTTCACTATAACTTCACATACTCCCTCCAAAATTGTGCTTTTATACCAGTAAAGCTAATGTGTCTCTAGGGTAAGATACATGAAGAAGCACCACAACGAAGTGAACTAAAGCAAACAATGAAAAAGCTAGAAAAGTTCGAATAGACACCAAATGGATATGATGCACCACTCAATCTAACTTAACCTCCAATTCGTTGGATATGACTCATCGATCTGAATTGAAGGGTCATTCGCCACTACTCCTTGCTAAAGGGAATAAATAAGAGTTGAAGGATAATGAGAATACTATGGTTGCTCAAGGGAATCATGAATAATTTCTATTGTGATCAGTTAGGTGTCTGTATACAAGTAAGTGGGGGTACATACCCATCCACTAGGATTACTTTACATGTATGAAAAGACAAAAGGGTATCCTTACAATTAGGTTACATAGAATATATCAAAAGGGGTAAAAGAGACAAAGAATATTCAGCATGAAAAAGAAAGAATCATTCTGGAATGTTATGTCAAAAGACATTTGTTGCTAGGTGGCTAGAAAGGAGAAATATGATACAAAGTAGGCAGAAGTACAAAAAAAATTGCAATTAGGAGCTGACCTGATCTGGATCAAGTCAAAGGTCAATCAGTCCTATAGATTGGTTAGCTATATTGACGTTAGATGTCTGTACTCGGTTCGGCAACTTTGCTCAGATAGTCTTAAGCTATCTTCTAGAATAAGGCATCATTGTTGGGGAAGAACAGATCTGACACATGTAGGGATTTGATAGCTAGGTTAGCAGGAGCTTAGTTTAGAAGAGGAATCCCTATCTCAGATATGGCTTTGAGCTAGTTCACATGAGTCCTTGGAGTCCTCTAGCTCGACTTCTTGTGATCGATCAACGGGGTTGATTCCTATTAGTACCATAGAAGTCAAACCAAGCCATCAAAATGGCAAGCATGGTGGATTGAATTCCTAGAAGGATTCAACTTTATAATAAAGTACAAACAAGTCAAGAATAATGTAGTTACCGATGCTCTATTAAGAAGACATGTTCTCCTTACTGAATTGCAGACCAGACCATTGAGGTTTACGAGCATCAAAGAGTAGTATCCTTAGGACCCCCATTTTTGGTCCTATATTTAGATGATGTGCCAACGGAAGAATAGTAGATGAGTACCATGTAGAGAATGGTTATTTGTTCTAAGGTGGAACATTGTATGTGTCAATCTATTCAATTAGAGAGCTATTGGTGAGAAAAGCCTACAGTTAAGGACTTTTTGAACATTTTGGAGAGAAAAGGATGTACGAATTGCTGAATGGATGGTTATTTTCACCAAAAATGATAAGAGATGTATATAGAGTTATTGAGAGCCGTGCTACTTGAAGAGGGCTAAATGCTGAGCTGAATAAGGGAAAGCAATTCCTTAACCTGTTTCGACTCGACCTTAGACTAACTTAAGCATAGACTTTGTTCTCGGATTACCAAGAACTGCTCAAGGTAAAGATTCTATGATGGTTGTCATGAATAGATTTAGTAAGATGACCCACTTTGTGCCTTCCTCTAAAACTAACGATGCTTCAATTATTGCTTCTCTCATTTTGTAAGAAATTGTTTGACTACATGGTGTATTGAGAAGTGTAGTCTTAAATAGAGATCCAAAGTTTCTAAGTCGTTCCTAGAGGACTCTTTAGTGTTGTATAGGGACTAAACTACTATTCAGTACTTCCTATCATCCCCAAACTGATGGCCAAATAAAGATAGTCAATTGTACTTTAGGATCGCTACTCCAAGCTGTAGTGGGGAAGAACTTAGCTAATTGGGATGTCTATTTACCTATGGTGGAATTTACTTACAACCATACTATACACAACAACACCAAGCAAACACCCTTTAAAGTTATCTATGGCTTTAATCTAGAGCTACCCCTTAACTACTTCCCTATACCTATGTCCGAATAAGAAGACCCTGACATAAGAGCCTGAGCATAGTCTAAATAGTAGATCTATGAGAAAGTTACTCGATAGATTGACCAAGCTGCCAAGAGGATTTGAGAAAGGAATAAAGGAAGGAAGCCAGCATAGTTTCAACCTAGAGATTTAGTATGGCTGCACTTGAGTAAGGAGAGGTTCCTAAACAAGAAAAAGAATAAGTAGTTTGCTCATGCCAAAGGTCCCTTTAGAAGACTCCAAAAGATCAACAACAATGCCTATAGACTAAAATTATCTAATGATTATGAAGTATCTAACACCTTCAACATTGCCGACTTGAGCCCCTAATGAAGAATCGAGCCAAGACTAACCAGATTTGATCCCAAATCCAAATCAACCTAAAGGGAATGATGGAAATCAAGCTACTAGACCTTTAACCAAAGCCCAAGCATGGGAACTTAAAGGAACAATGAAGCAGATCCTCACTACTTACTAACTCCTATTGTTAAGCCAAGTAACTTCTCTTCTCTCAGTAATCAAGTGCCAACACAACTTATACTCCACTAACAGCCCAACCCTTTATACGCGGCCATGATTGAGCTAACCTCCAACTCGACAACATTGGTAGCAAGAACTCTAGCACACATTTGCAGCTATGTCCTCTCGGATGGACCCTAAGTCTACTCGACACCTATGCTCGGTACCCCTACTTAGCTATGTCTCTTGATTGAACAATTTGTCTATTTCCACCAGGAGCGCCTCCAATAACTTGTTGCTATGTGTCCAAGTCACATGTGAAGGATTCCGTTGCACTAATTCGTTGATTTCTTTGATTTTTCATTTGTACCCTTCACTATTCCTTGTATATTACTTCTTTTGAACATTACCCTTTTATTCTTTTCCATTTTAAGCAGGATGCCTTAGTTTCTTAGGTATAAATACCAACTATACATGTAGCCGCATCATCATCATGATACTTAAGAGTATCAAATATAATTCTTTTCACGAACATTTTTCATAGCTTGTTTACTTATTTTACTCTTATCCTAACCCTTAAGCAAGATTAGGTGAAATAGCTCATCCATCATATCGAGTTGGGCCACGACTCATTGAATATTCCTTAGTACATCATATCCTTAGAATTGTTCAAGGGTCTACTTATTTACTTTTCTCATCTTTCCACGCATTTACCATTTCATTCTTCAGGCTTTCTACAAGCTTGGACCCACCCCAATATCGTCGCCCTTGTCAGCTCTTGGTACTATATATCACTTGGGATCATTTATAAGACTTTTCTTGTTTCTTTTTCAATTTTCATGCGCCCCATCTTCATTTTCAATATTTCTACGAGTTCTAACTCACCCCTTAGATACAATTGACCTTGGCCATTCTTGGCACGATGTATAAATCTTTAAAGTGAAATAACGATAAGTATTAAAATATAAGAACTAACTTACAACTTGATTATTTTTAGATCAATAGGAATGGTTTTATTGAAGCATAGTTGCATTATAGTTGAGAAGGTGGTGAGCCTCCTATTAAATATTGGATTCAGTTACAAAAGTGGCTATTAAATATGCTTAACTAGACATTGTTCGATACTATTAATGAAATAATAGTTACATATAAGCATAGGATGTCTTTTAGCATGAAGGACTAGTGGAAATTAATAGAGAATAAGTTGGGACTACATATAATGAGTGTAATGCCATTGCCGCTTTTGAGAAGAAATATTTATGGGATTAGGGGATTTTATTTATGATGATTCTTGCATTATATTTTTTTGCTATAGTACAAATAGGCAAGAACTATCCTTCCAGCTTTGGTCATGTAACTTTAGGTAATCCTCACATTTTTTAGGATTACCCAACTAGTTGATTAATTGTTTTCTTAGATTTCCCATTGTTGAGAATGTTAGCATAGAAATACGCTTACAATCTTAGGAACCTAAGCCCCTTATGGAGTAACCCAGAAATCCACCACATAGTTTTTAGCAAAATGCAGGAGTTGGTGATGAAGAAGATCTTAAAGAGGACTAGAAAGAGGAATTTGAGGTAGAGGCTGAAGCAAAGGGTGTAGCAAAATCTATTCAAAGTGTGAGGCAAAGGGTAACGAAATGAATTGGCAAGAACCTCACTTAGAAGTTAATGGAGTAGAACCAAACCCAGCTTATGACAATAATAATATGCATAATGAGGATGATTTGTGTTGACAGCTAGATTTCACCTTAACATGTTACTCAACATCTCGACTACCTAGATGATGATTGATGTTATTTTCAATTAAGGCCAACAAGGGCTCAGCCCATCTAATGGGCCTTAAAGCCCAACCTACTTATATATCTGGTTTGAATTCGGAAAGTGGGACAGACATTGTGACTTTGCACAATCTCATTACATAATCGCCTACTACTCCTATCTTTTACACATGTACTTAATTATAGGATTGCCATGTAATCCACAACCAATGATTATTTACCATTACAAACACCCAACATTCCCCTATACATAAGAGAAGGAAAGCATTGTAAGAACTCTCTTAAGTCCTTCAATACTTTGCTTACTTATTTACCTACTTTTTCAAAAAAACAATCACTTACTTAGGTATCGAAGTGACTACACCAGACTAGACCCAGCACCACTTTAGCCTTTTGTTCATGCTTTTTGTAGGATCAAAGCTCTATACCAAAATCACGTGACAACATTTAGCATCATCTATTTTTCCATAACCTACCCACATGGCTAAAACAAGAGTGACAAAAGGTGCAAGTGCTAGATCTTTACAGTAGCACCATTTAGGGGGGAGTAGGCATACTGATGAATAACATTTGGCTAAATTGGAGCAACTTTTTGCCATTTAGCCAAAGAAAATCAAGAGCTTAATGAGAAATACAACAAGAACCTTAATCTTCTATGTAAGGATGCTCAACTAGACCAAAACTAGGGATACAATAATAACAATGCCTAGGAATTAGCAAAGAAGTAGGTCGACGTTACACTTTCACCTTTAGCCCTTACTCTTAGAAAGGGTGATAATGGAAAACAACTATAACAAGTGCACCCTCACGGGTCAACACCCTTACTTCAATGAGTAAATAATTTTAGATAAAGAGAAATCCATTCATTCTCGAAATTTTGGAAGAAGGAATACCACAACACATCAAGTTGCCACAATTTAAGACTTACAATGGAACAAAGGATCTAGAAGATCATCTTGAGTACTACCGCACCTTGGCTAAGCTTCACGACTTGAGAAATGCCATGGATTGTCAAGTGTTCCCTTCAACCTTGAAGAATGCAATGATTACATGGTTTTAACATTTGAAGCCAAACACAATTTCATGCGAGGATTTAGCAAAAGTGTTCTTACATCACTTCCTTGCAAGTAAGCTTCCAATTAGGGATTCTTCTATCCATAATACCATAAAATAGAGACCAGACGAGTCTATTAGGGACTATTTGACTCGTTTTATGATCAAGATGGTCTAGATTCTAGAATTAGACATGAGTATTGCTCTCAATGCAGTAATTGATGGAGTTAAACCTTATGGAGACTTTTTTAAGTCTCTGGTCAAAAGTAAGTCGAAAATTTTTGCCATGTTTAAGGCTAAAGCCACATCTTATATTCGCTAAGAAGATAACATTAAAGCTTAGCATAAGGCCAACCACAACAAAGGAAGCTAAAAGAGTGATAAGAAGAAGAATATGAAAGATCAACTTAGTGTATGCAATGATCAATGTTTTAGAGGAAACAATGGCAGGAGAAAGAAGCCACAAATCCCAACAGACTATGCTCACACAACACTCAATTGTCCAATCACAAACATTTTAATAGAAGTACGCAACCAGAGGGGGTATTGTTGATAAGAATCAGACTACTGAACCTTTAACCCATAGCTAAGCCCAAAGCTACGTAGGACTAACAAGGCAAATTCTTTTCCAGCCAACTCCTTCTAGGGTTAAGCTAATCCTTGTTGCAGATCAAATCCTTATGCTAAGCTAACTAACTACACATCTCTTAATAATCGAGTGCTAACTAGGCGAATACACTACTAACAATCCAACCCCTTACATACTTGGTCAGTAGTAATCAAGCTGACCTCCAATACAGTCACACTAGTGACAAGAATCTAAGAGACCTAGCACACATCTAAAGCCATTTCTCCTTAGATAGACCTACCTCTACTTAGCTCCTTTGCTCGATAGCCTCTACCATGAACGTACCTTTTTGTCTGTCTTCTCTAAAAGCATCTCTAATAAGCTATCGCCACATATCCAGACCTACGTAAAGGATTATACTACACTAGTCATTATTCCCTTTGAATTTTTGTTTATAACCTTTTATTTTTCCTTGTACAATACTTCTTCTAGGCATTACCCTTTTAGTGTTTTCCATTTTAGGTAGGTTACCCTAGTTTTTCTAATATAAATACCTACTACATATGTAACTGCAAGAATCATCTTATCTTAAAATATTGAATATACTCTTTATAAGCATTGCTCTCGTTAGCTTGTTCACCTAATTGACTCTTATCCTAACCCTTAAGCAAAGATAGGTAGCAAGTACCCTTACCAGACTATCTTATGCATCATATCAAGTTGTACCATGAATCCACAAAAGTTCCCCAGTATGTCATATCCTTGGAGCTATTCATAGGTTTCTTGTTTACTTTACTTATTGTTTTTGTGCATTCCTTAGTTTGTTTTCAAGCTTTTTGTAAGCTTGGACCCATCACTATGATCGTCCTTATCAGTCTTTGGAATTGGTTTACATCAATTGTAGTGGCTAGAAAGAATGATAGGGAATCTATCATGCAAGAATTCTAATAAATATTGCAATTCTCATCGTAATAGAGGTCACAATACTAATGAGTGTGTTCAACTCAAAAACATAATTGAGGATGCATCCAACGGGGATATCTAAGCAAGTTCCTCACCCATGACGTCGAGAATATTGAATGGCCAACTCAAAGATGACGTAATAAGTAAGAAAATATAACACGGCTTTCTTAGGCCAGAAGAGATGTGAGAGACAGGAGTAATAACATAGCACCAAATGGTATAACAAATACTATTAACCACAGACCCTCTACATTATGCTAATTAAGTTGTTTGAGCTCAACTAATGCCATACATTATGTTTATAATGTGCAAGGCAAGAAGGTTAAGGTCAACAATTTCATTTGTTTTATAGAGGAGGATTTTGAAGGTGTTCAAAGGCCCCACAATGATGCACTGGTAATCAATGCAAAATTGCCAACTTCTAGATCAAAAAGATTTTGGTTGACATTAGGAGTTCGGTAAATATTATTTTCCAACACACATTCGATCAAATGAAGCCAAAGATCAAAGTGCAATTAAGATCTTACAATTATGCTTTATTTGCTTTTAATAATTAATCCATTCGAGTTATTAGAGTTATTTCCCTTCCTATTCAAATTGCAAATGACAAGCATGTTGTAGAGGATGAGGTAGATTTCCTTGTTATCAAATCTTAGTCCCCGTATAATATTATCATAGGCCGACCATGTTAGCTTCCATTTGGCATAATTCCATCAATTGTGCATTTTAAGGCAAAATTTCTCATTCCCATTAGAGTCGGAGTATGCAAAGGGGACCGATAATTAGCCTGATCCTTGTATCTAAGAGCGCTAAAATGTGAGGAAAATTTTCAAGTTGAGATCAGTCTGGAACAAAAGTTAAGCAACATTGAGAATGCCAAGGAAGAAATAGAGGAAGTCCCATTAGAAAATGATCTTAGGAAGATGACAAAGATAGGGAAACCATTGCTGAAAAATATCCATCAAAGTTTAATCAACTTTCAACAAAATAATGCCAACATATTCACTTGGTTTCCCTCGGATATGCCAAGCATCATTAGAGAAGTGATAATGTATAAGCTTCAAATTGATCCTAATGCAAAGATAGTTTAACAAAGGAAAAGGCAGTTTGCCCTGGAATAGTAAGCAGCCATTAAAGAAGAAGTTCAGAAGCTATCAAAGGCAGGGTTCATAAGTAAAGAGCCTTATTCAACCTAGCCAATTGTGTACTAGTCATGAAGTTGAACGAAAAACGGCATATGTGCATAGACTTTATGGATTTGAATAAGGCATGTCCCAAAGATTATTTCCCCTTGCTAAGAATAGATCAAATGGTTGACTCAACTGCTGAGCATGCCCTACTCTCTTTCATGGATTCATTTTCCAACTACAATCAAATTAAAATGGAGAAGGATGATGAAGTTCACACTTCCTTTGTCACAAACTTTGGGACGTATTGTAATACAGTGATGCACTTTAGGCTCAAAAATGCTAGCATGACCTATCAAAGACAAGTAACCAAGAGGTTTAAACCCCAAATCCATCAAAACGTCAAAGTTTATGTCAACGATATGATAGTGAAGAGTAAGTCAGCATCTTGCAAATCTTGAGGAGACATTTAGCACCTTAAGGAGATGCAACAAGAAACTAAATCCATAAAAGTATATCTTTAGTGTTACCTTAGGAAAATTTTGGGGATATATGTTCATACAATGCAACATTGAAGAAAACCCTAGGAAGATTGATGCTATTTGAAACATGAAGTCCCCTAGCACTATTAAGGAAGTTCAATAATTAATTGGGTGAATTGCTACTCTAAGCAAATTTGTGCCAAGGAGAGCAGATAGATGTGTGGAATTCTTCAAAGTGTTGAAGAATTCAAAGGAATTTCAATGGACTGATGGGTATAAAGCGACATTTAACAAGCTAAAGGAAATTCTTGCTTCACCTCCAATACTTTCAACACCTATTAATGTGAACCACAACTAAGAACAAATAACGCCAATCATAAGGATAGGTCTAAGCTTGTCGAAAGCTTGAAAAAGGGTAATGGGGAAACTCGTGAAAGGATGAAAGATGAATGAAAGAGTAAGTAATCCCACGAATAGCTCTAAAGGATATGACACACCAATGGAACTTTTGAGGACTCATGACACAATTGGATATGACGCACGAGATGGTTCGGTGAGGCTACTTACTACCTAGCCTTACTTAAGAGTGAAATGAGAGTAAACAATTAGTGTTTACAAGAGTAAAAATATTCAGTGTATTAATGGTAATCTGCTTATTGGGGCTATAAGTATAAGGGGTATTTATACCCGAGAAGCTAAGGCAACTTACCTAAAAAGGAAAAGACAAAAAGGGTAAAAATAAATATTCAAGAAAAACAATTATTAATGTAGCGGATTCTATACGTGGTCCTATATATGTAGTAGAGATGCATTAGGCATGCCATTAAAGGATGCAAACAAAAGAGTATGAGCAAATTAGGTATCCGAGCAAAGGTAACTAAGGATTAGTTTAAGGAAAATCTCTCAAACTCTCAATAAGAGTAATGCCAGGCAATTAGCCAACTCAGACATAGCTAAGCAAGCACATGAGATTTAGTTGTAGTCTTAGCATTCTTTAAATTGGAACACAATTTCTAACAGGTAGGTAGTCATATGGCTCGACATATAAAGTTGATTGGCAACAAGGAGGAACTCATCCTCGGCATGAGATGGTCAGAGCAAGAGGATTTGCCCAGCCAATCCCTCTAACCCTTGGGCATAGCTACGAGTTAAAGTTATAGTAGTTAGATTCTTATCATTCCATTCGAGTTGATTTAGATTTAGGATCAAATCCAATTGGTCTACGTTTGTCTCTTTATCAAGTTGATAAGGACTGAGGTCAACAATGTTAACGGTATGCCAAACCCCATAGTCTTCAGGAAACTCCAATCTATAGGCGTTATCATTGATCTTTTAGAGAATTCTGAAGGGTCCCTCAGTTCTTACAACTAGCTTGTTCCTCCTCTTGCTTGGAAATCTTTCCTTACTTAAGTGCAACCATACCAAGTCTCCTAGTTGAAACTATTGTGTCATCCTACCCTTAGCCTTCTCTCACATTCCTTTGGTAGCTTGGTCAATTTACCAAGTAACTTTACTGTAGATGTGTTGAAAGGATTGTACTCGGGCTCTCATGTCAGGGTCTATTGCTTAAATACAAGTATAGGGGTGTGAATTCAACCACTGGCAAGCAAATTCGAGATTAAAATCATAGACAACTTCAAAGGGGGTTTTGCTTTATGGTGTTATGTATTGTTCGATTGTAAGTGAATTCAGCTACTAGCAAGAAAACGTCCCATTCAGCTAAGTTCTTACCCATTGTAGCTCGAAGCAGCAGTCCCAAAGTACAATTGACTACCTTTATTTGGCCATCCATTTAGGGGTGACAAGAAATATTGAATAGCAGTTTGGTCCCCATCCGTCGCCACAAAGTCCTCTAGAAATTGCTTAAGAACTTTGGATCTCTATCTGATGCTACGCTTCTTGACATACCATAAAACTTAATAATTTCCTACAAGAGAAGAGAAGCAATAGCTAAAGCATCATTAGTCTTAAATCAAGGCACAAAGTGTGACATCTTATTAAACCTATCTACGATGACCATTATAAAATCTCTGCTTCGAGTAATTTGTGGTAATCTGAGAACAAAGTCCATGCTCAACTCAGTCCATGGTCTCGTCAAGACAGGTAAAGGCATTTCTTTCCTTTTACTCAGCTTAGCATTTAGCCCTCTGACATATGGTACAGCCTTCAATAACTAGGTACACATCACACCTCATTCTCGACTAGAAGAAATGACCAGTTAGCAACTCATACAACCTTTTCTCCCCAAAATGTCCGGATAGTCCTCCATTGTAGGCTTCCCTAATTAGTAGCTCCCTTAATGAATAGGTCAGCATATATAATTTCCCTTCTCGAAACAAGTATCCATCTTCCATATGATACCTATCCACTATCCTTCCATCGACACAACGCGTAAGTATGGGTCTGAAATGTAGATCCTTGAAGTATTCTTCCTCAATACTCGTAAACTGAAATAATCTAGTCTACAGTTCTATCAAGAGCTCATGTTTCCTTAAAAGAGCATCTGCAACCAAATTACTCTTTCGCTACTTATACTTAATGACAAAATTGAATCCCTTACAAAATTTGACCCACCTCACCCATCGCTTTAACAACTTTGAAAATACCTCAGTAATTCATGGTTAGTATAAATAACAAATTCTTTTGGCATTAGATAATGCTACCATACTTATAGTGCTAAAATCAGTGCTAAGAGTTCTTTGTCATACACAAATTAGTTTAGTTAAGGTCCCTTGAGATTCTCATTATGGTAAGCAATTGGTCGGCCTTCCTTCATTAGGACAATGCCTATTTCAATGCCACACGCATCACACTCCAACTCAAATACTTTCTCGAAGTCAAGTAAAACTAATACAGGTACGAAAGTCAATCTTTCCCTCACCTCAGCAAAGCTTCTCTCCTCCTTTTAGTATTCTTCTTCATCAATTAAATAAAGGGTAAGGTGAGGGTACTAAAATTCCTTGTGAATCTCCTGTAAAAGGAAGCCAGTCCATGAAAACTTCTTACCTTGACACAAGTGATAGGTGTTGGCCATTGGACAATTGCTCAAATCTTCTCTTCATCCACTCATAAACCTTCTCCACTTACTACATATCTTAAGAATACTGCTTCCTCCTGGAAAAAGCAACATTTCTTAAGATTTTCGAATAATCTCTTAGAATAGAGCACATCTAATACGGTGCAAAGATGTTCACAATGACTCAGTATATTGGTACTGTACACTAACATGTCATCAAAGTACACCATAACACACTTTCTCATTAGATTTCTTAACACATGGTTCATCAGTCAAATGAAGGTGCTTAGTGCATTCGACAAGCCAAATGGCATGACTATCCACTCATAGAGTCCATGTTGAGTTTTGAATACAGTCTTCTACTCATCTCTCGGCCTCATGTGAATTTGATGGTAGCTAGACTTCAGATCAATCTTGCTATAGATCTTAGCTCCACTCAATTCATCTAACATGCCTTCCAACCTGTGGATAGGATACATGTATTTGATCATTATCTTGTTTACAGCTCTGCTATTAACACACATTCACTAAGTACCATCCTTTTTCGACACTAAGAGTGCCGAAATAGCACAAGGGTTAAAACTCT
This sequence comes from Lumnitzera racemosa, assembly GCA_024138005.1. Taxonomy (NCBI): domain Eukaryota; kingdom Viridiplantae; phylum Streptophyta; class Magnoliopsida; order Myrtales; family Combretaceae; genus Lumnitzera; species Lumnitzera racemosa. The sequence goes on from JAMXBC010000005.1 coordinate 28,312,293, forward strand.
CCCTTACATATCCTCTTTCCAGTAACTCATTAACTTACCGTTGGAGCTCAAAAACCTATCCGGGACTCATCAGATAAGCTAGCTTATTCGGCAAGACAGTACCGGGTATTAAGTCAATGCAATATTCTATGCCTCAAATAGGGGTTAACCCCTTGGGTAACTATTCTAGAAACAAATCAGCATATTCATCCAACAACTCTCTTATTTCCAAGGGTAGTTTACCTCACTCCACCAACTCTAATAGGTGCCTAACCAACATTAAGGTCGGCATGTTGGCTTTAATAGCCTCTTAGAGCTTGACTCTACTCATCTTTAGATTCTTCTTTAATCTACGAGAAAGGTGTCTATAGTCTGTTAACTTCACTCGGTAGCATCAGGTTCAGCATAATCTTCTTGCTATCCTCCTCGATCACATATGTGTCCCTGTATCCACCATAGATAACTCTTCTATCAAATAGCCATAGTCGGCCAAGCAACACGTGTAAAGCGTACATAGGTAGCATATCATAGAGAATCTCATCAAAGTAATTTTCAATAGTGATCGGTAGTAGTACTTGCCAAGTGACATGTAATGCTCCCTTCTTACTTAACCAATGAAACTTATACAACCTTGGGTGTATGGCAGTCGGCAGCTTCAACCCTGTGATCAAATCGGCTGATGCCACATTAGTGCAACTTTCATTATTCATAATTAGTACACATACCTAATCATTTACCCAACAAGTGATATGAAAAAAGTTCTCCCTCTACTTCTCCTCGCTTGAGGGTTCTAAGTTCATTATGTGTTGGACAACCAAAATCAATTAATCTAAGTCTTTGGCAAACACATCCTCCTCAATCAATTCGTTCTCTTAAGAGGCTTCTTTCTTAGCAGTGCTCTCCTCCTCCTTAGGTTCCTCATCAGCACTTTCCACTTCCAACTTCAGGACGTCTCCCTTGATGACCATAGTCCTTTAGTTCAGGCACTGAGCAGTCATATGTCTAAACCCTTAGCACTTAAAGCACTTGATTTGGCTCATCTTCCTACAAGATCCTTGCCCTTTCTCATATGTTCAATTCAGCACGTCACTTTCTGATCAGCTCTTCTAGTCAATCCTAACATCCCTTTGTTTGATCGAATCAAGACTTGGCTAGCCTTAATAGTTTTCCTGAACAAGTCGGCTAATCGGCGGTCAGGTCGACATTCGGCTTCTCCTGTACCTTTCCACTCATTGAGCAATTCATTTGGCTTCATCCATTATGGTAAATCATTAAAGTTCCACAATGTCTCGAATGTTACTCCTCAATCCAATAAGGAACCAAGAGATTGTTTGTGCTGGTGGTTCCTCCACTTCTTAGCGGATCATAAGCATTTGGAATTCTTGGACATACTCGTCAACAACGCAACCTCTTTGTCTTAGTTTCTAAAGCCGAGTAAAAGTGTTTTGCAGATAAGTATCTGACACAAATTTTTTTTTGAGTATTTTGTTCATCTCAGGCTAAGTATTAATATCTTTATATCCTTCTCATCTCCTCATAACTTAGAAATTCTTCCACCACATAGTGACATACTTGGAGAACTCAATAGCAATAGCCCTCACTTTTTCATAATCCTCATATTGGTAATAATAAAAAACATGTTCCACCTTCCCCTCCCAATCTAAGTATTCATCCGCACTTCTAAACCCATTGAAGCTCAGAATCTAAAGCTTTACATGGTTGGATCCTCGGGGTACTCGAGCTCGCTCTTCCTCTTCATAATACTCTTCCTCATCCTCTTCATAATACTCTTCCTCATCCTCTTCATCCAGTTCTCTCGAGGCAATCCTTCTCCTTACTCGTCCTCTTACTCCTCCATCTTGAACTTATCGAGCTAGGTTCTGACTTACAGCAAGTTGGCAACTTGTAGGGTATCAAGCGTGGCTTCAACAAGTCGATAAGCCAACTCATGAATAGCTTGAGTTAAATCCACTAAGAGGTTAGAAAACTCATCAAGTCTCTCGTACGTGCTTCTTGGAGTACCTTGAGATTGCTGGCCATGGTAGATAACACCATTATTGTCATCCCTAGCACCAATATGAACACTTAGGTCCATCATTTTCTCTAATAGATTTTACCTCTCAAACTCTTCGATTAGGTGTTACAACAAACACCTCTACAAACCAAAAGCTCAACAACCAGCAAACATAGCAGCTAAATAAACATGATAAATTGCTCGGTTTCATACATGCAAAATAAAGTATAGGTAAAACTATGAAATGAACTACTATAATCCAGATGAAACCTTCGCTCTAATACCAAAATGATGCGAATTGTAGCCAAGGACAAATAAGGCCGGTCATAGGGATAGGTCCAAGCTTGCTGAAAGCTTGAAAAAGGGTGATGGAGAAACTCGTGAAAGGATGAAAGATGAATGAAGGAGTAAGCAACCCCACGAATAGCTTTAAAGGATATGATACATTAATAGAACTTTTAAGGACTCATATCATAGCTCAATATGATGTATAAGATGGTTCGGTGATGTTACTTGCCACCTACCCTTACTTAAGGGTTAGGATAAAAGTGAAATAAAATTAAACAATCAGTGTTTATGAGAAGAAAAATATTCTATATATTAATGGTAATTTGTTTATTGTGGCTACAAGTACAAGCGGTATTTGTACCTAAGAAGTTGGGGCATCTTGCCTAAAAGGGTATTGCCCCAAAAAAGTAATGTACAAGAATAAAAAAGGGTAAAAATGAATATTTAAGAAAAAAAAATGATTATTATAGTAGATTATACACATGGTCATGTATACGTGGTGGAGATGCATTGGCAATGCCATTAGAGGATGCAAACAAAAGAGTACGAGCAAATTAGTTGTCTAAGTAAAGGTAATTGAAGATTAGTCCAAGGCAGATCTCTCGGACTCTCGACAAGAATAATACCGAGCAATTGGTTAGCTTGGATATGGCTAAGTAAGCGCACGAGATTTGGCTGTTGTCTCGGCGTTCTTCAAGTTGACACACAACTTCGAAGAGGTAGGTAGTAATACAGCTTAACATACAAAGTTGATCAGTAGCAAGGAGGAACTCGACCTCAACATGAGATGGCTGGAGCAAAACGATTCACTTTGCCAATCCCCCTAACCCTCGAGCTTTGCTATGAGTTAAAGGCCCAATAGTTAGATTTTTAGCACCTATCCCTAAAGAAGATTTGTTTTTGTATTTGTCAATCAACAATCAAGCTCTTTCATCTATCTTAGTCCGGTTAAAAGGTAAGGAGCACTAACCAATTTATTACGTGCATCATGTCTTACAAGGGCCAACACAGTGTTATACGAAAATTGAGAAGTTTGTTTTGGTAGTAGCCCTCTTGGCAAGAAAGTTAAAGTTGTATTTCAATGCTCATTGTATAATTATTCTTACTAATGAGCCTCTTCGACAAGCTTTACAATGAGCAAATTCCTCAAGGAGGATGATGAAGTATGCCCTGGAGTTAAGTGCTTATGGTGTACAATTCAAACTTAGAACAACATCAAAGGCTCAAGTATTGGTAGATTTTGTTACAAAGTTCATTGGAGAAGAAGATAGCATTGAGATGGCCAAGAAACCAACACGGAACTTATATGTTGATGGCTCCTCCACAAAAGAAGGATGCAGTATGGGCCTCATTTTACAAGGGCCCTACAATGTGAAAGCTTACTACGCATTGAAATTTAGGTTTTTGGCTAATAATAATGAAGCTGAGTATGAAGTCCTAATTGTTGGGCTTAAACTAGGTAAGGAAGTTGGTGCTGAAAAAGTCAAAGTTTTTTTCAATTCACAGCTTGTTGTGAATCATGTTAAAGGGAATTACACAATGAGAGAGGAAGTGATGAGCAAGTATTTGTTAATAGTACAAACGCTTAAAGAGGAATTTCAATCTTTTGCGATCAAGAAAATACTGAGGACTAGGACTATTACAATTGACAAGCTATAAAAGTCAGCTAATATGACACTTCCTGATATGAATGACAAGCTTTTTATAGAGTATCTCCCTAGTAAGAGTCTAAAGATGGACCCAATTATTGACTATTTGAAGGATAATGTTCTACCTGAAGATAAAGAAGCTCATAAGATGATATATCAAGCTTCAAACTACGCACTAGTTGATGACCAATCATACAAACGCGGCCTTTTGGAAACTTATCTTCACTATGTTTAACAAGAAGACACTTAACAAATTCTATCTGAGTTGCATGGTAATGTTTGTAACAACCATATGAAGGGCCAAACCCTATATATCTACATATTAAACTTAACTACCATTGGCTAACTATGAAAGAAGATGTAAAATTTAGCATTTGGCAATGGTCATAATGCTAAAAGCACGAAGCACTAAACCATGTGCCTTCTACTGAGTTGCATAGCCCTTAGCTCTATGCTCAGTAGGGATTGGACATACTCGGACCATTTCCAAAGTCCATAGCCCAGCAGCAATTCGTCATAGTTGCCGTAGATTTTTCACCAAGTGGGTTGAGGCTAAGGTAGTGGCTAAAATCACCAAACAAAATGTCAAAGGTTTTGTTTTCAACTATATCATATTGAGGTTTGAGGTTCCATTTATGATAGTGACTGATAATAAGCCATAGTTCAATAACAATAAGTTTTCAACATTTTGTGAGAAATAAGGCATTTATTTGAACTACACTTCAGTGGCTCATCCTCAAACCAATGGATAAGTGGAAGCTACTAATAAGACCATCTTGTATAGCCTGAAAAAGAGAGTCTATCAAGCTAAAGGTAAATGGGCCAATGAATTGCCTAATGTTTTATGGGGGTATAGGATCACCTATAGGATTTCAACTGAAGAAACACTTTTCAAGCTTGCATATGGATTAAAGGCAGTTTTGCTAATTTAGTTGAACCTATCTAATCTTTGAATACAAAACTTTGACATTATGGCAAATCAGGTCAGCCTTGCAACCAATTTGGATACAATTGAGGAGATTAGAGATATTGTTAGAGCAAGAGTTACTACCTATTAACATGAGGCAATAAGGTACTACAATTAGATAGTGAAACACAAGATATTTTAGCCTTAAGACTTAGTTTGTAGAAAGCTAAAAGCAATTAGCATGCGAACGAATTAAGGGAAGCTTAACACGAATTGAGAAGATCTTAATAGGGTCCAAGAAATCGTTGGTAACAGAGCCCATAGACTAGAAAGGTTAGATGGAACAATCATACCTTAAGGATGATTAATAGATTTCTATCAATTACAATTAGTTTTTTTTTCTTTGTTTCCCTTTTTCAAATGTAAGGAAATTACCTACATCATGTTTAAGTATGAAATGTTTGTTTCAAGTTTATGAGTATCTGTCCTTACCATCACTTTTATTCCTGATCAATGCACAATTAATAGATTAATGAAGTTCTAGCTTTGTAGTGAACAAACTAATACCTAATAAGTTAATGGTTAATGAGCTTGGTATTAATTGACATGTAACGTCAAATGTTCTTTGAAAATGAGTTTTGAGGAATCAGTGCTAAAGAACTCTAAGTTGCCTTTAGCAGGCAATTTTACGGTTATGAAAATAAAACTTCACATCTAAAAGCTCATATCCTATACGGCTAACGAACGTTATGTCTATGAAAAGATAGTCAAGCATAAAATATGAGTGAAATAAAAGATGCCTAGAATTAAAAGCATTAAATGTGAAATGAAGATTAATTACATCCAAAAGGTCAGCATACCGATGACATAGTCCATAAAATGTTGTGGAAAAAAGTATAAATCAATTGACTCTTTGAGAGTTTGAGGTATTTTTCCTCTCAAATTAAACAAAATTATCATCTTTGTCGATAGAGCTAGAGACCTTCTTAGAGCTTATTTCCCTATCGGCATAGGGGGTCTTGTTTGAGGAGTTGGTGGTCTCTTTTGATGATGGTTCCTCGACATTGGTAGGAACTTCAATACTGCCTTAAATATTGTCACCCTACCCTTAAACCTCTATCTTCTCTTCTTCATCAATCTCCTCATCGCCATTACTAGCATCACCATCATCAACATCAGCAAAGCCAAAGCATGATAGTTCATAGTCAGGGTAAACCTTTAAAATTTCCTTCCTTACCAGTTGGACCCTTCATAAGAACCTTTTTTAAGGCAATCTTTCGTATTGCTAACTATAAGTCACAATTGACAATGCTTCCTTGACAAAAGGCTTCTTTTTTGCTACCTCCTCTAGTTCGGTAACATTAGCTTCGAGTTTTGGTGTAAGGCACAAAATAGGCCATTGTACTAAGCCTATTCATGACAACTATTACAGAATCTTTGGCTCAAGCAATCCGAGGTAGTCTAATGACAAAATCCATACTCAAATTAGCCGATGGTTTGGTTGAAGTAAGCAGAGGCATAGCCTTTCTATATTCTACTAGACTTTTTGCTTTCCTATAGACTGCGTATCCCTCAATCACAAGATGTACATCACTTTCATCCTCAGCCAAAAGAACCTGTCATTCAACAGCTCATACATCCTTTGTGCTCCAAAATTCCCAGAAAGTCCTCCATTATGGGCTTCTCTTACTAATAGTTGTCTTATCAAACAGGTTAGCACACACAATTTGCCTCCTTAGAATAGGTATCCATCCTATACATGGTATTCATCTACTGTTCTTCATTCTTCACATCATCCAAATATAAGACTAAAATGAGAATCATATTGATACTGATCCTTAATGGTTGCAAACCTTAGTAGTCTAGTCTATAACTTAGTGAAAAGAATATGTTTCCTTGACAAAGCATTGGCCACTACATTATTCTTGCCTTACTTGTATTTTATGATGAAGTTTAATCCTTTTAGAAGTTCAATCCATTAAGCTTAGCATTTGGATAGCTTAGATTGGCTTTACAAATATCTTAAGGACTCAAGGCCTGTATAGATGACAAATTTCTTTAGCAAAAGATATTATTGCCATATGCGAAGAGCTTGAATCAAGGCCAAGCATCACAAAATAGTTTAGTTGGGCTCTTATGAGCTTCTCACTATGATAAGTGATAAGTTGGCCTTCTTGCATCAATACAGCTTCGATGCCAATACCTGGCGTGTTACATTTAAGCAAAAACACTTTGTCAAAGTTAAGCAAAGCCAAGATTAGGGCGTAAGCCAACCTTGCTTTCATTGCTGCAAAGCTTATCTTCTTTCTTTTCCCAATTGAACTCTACATTTTTCTTCGTTAACTCAGTTAAAGGTGTAACTATGGTATTGAATCCTTAGATAAAGCATTGGTAAAATGATGTGAATCCATGGAAACCTCTTACTTCGACACATGACATTAGGGTCAACTACTCAACAATGGCTCATACCTTTTCTTCATCAACTCTCAATTCTTTTCCATTAACTACATAACTTAAGAAGATCATTTCTTCTTGACAAAAATAACATTTCTTTATGTTTTCAAACAATTTCTCTACTCAAAAGACATCAAAAACAGCTCATAGATGATCGATATGACTTACCAAGTCGATACTATAGACAAAAATGTTGTCAAAATAGACAACAACAAACTTTTCGATTAGATTCCTCAAAACATGATTCATAAACCTCATAAAAGTGCTTAGGACATTCGATAATCTAAGGGCATGACCATCCACTCGTATAATTCATGTCAGGTCTTAAAAGCAGTTTTCCATTCATCCCCTTATCTCATTCAAATCTGGTAGTGTCCTAACTTCCAATCAATTTTACCAAACACTCTCACATCACTCAATGCATCCAACATATTGTCTAGCTTCGAGATGGCGTATCTATACTTGATCCTAATTTTGTTGATAACTTTACTATCTACACATATACGCTAAGTACTATCCTTCTTTGGCACAAGTAATGCAAGTTCAGTATAGGGGCTAAGACTCTCTCTCACACATCCCTTTTCTAACAGTTCATTGACTTGCTTTTAAAGCCCTAGAACTTGCTTGAGATTCATTCTATAAGTTGGTTTGTTCAATAGGGCAGTGTTGAGTGTTAAGTCAATGCAGTATTCTATGCCTCGAAATGAGGGTAATACTTTTAGCAACTATTCTAGAAATTGGTCAAAATATTTATTAAGTAACTCTTCAACCTCCTTTGGCAACTCCTCTTAAAGCTTCAATTCCAATAGTATCCAAACCAACAAGAAGGTTGGCAAGTTAAATTTAATGGCTTCTTAAAGTTTGGCTCTACTCAAAATCAAAGTCTTCTTAGGTCCTCAAGCAAGTTTAGTTTGCAGCTTGTTAAATTGACTTAGTGTCAAAGTGATCTTTCTTCCATCCTTCTCAAGCATATAAGTGTTCCTAAATCCATCGTACATAACGCTCCAATCAATAAGCCAAGGTCTACCTAGCAACACATGAGATGTACACATAGGAAGCATGTCATAAAGAATTTCATCGAAATAGTTTCCAATTGAGATCAGCAGCAATACTTTCTAAGTGACATGGAGTGCTCCCTTCTCATTCAATCAATGTAACTTGTATGGTTTTACGTTCGGTATCTTGAGTTTCTTAATCAGGTCAGTAAATGCAACATTTATGCAACTCCCGTTATCTACTATGAACACACAAACTTGTTCATTCACTTTACAAGTGATGTGGAACAAATTATCTCTTTGCTCTACCTCAATAAAGGGTTCTAAACTCATCGTACGTCGGACAACAAAAGCTAGTTTATCTAGTTCCTTAGAAAACACATCCTCTTCAATAAGCTTGCTCTCCTAGGCAATAATCTCATCTTGAGCAACCCCCTCCTCAGGCTCCTCATCAGTGATATCCACGTCAAGCTTCAGGACATCTCCTTTGACAATCACAGTCCTTTTATTCAAACATTAGGTAGTCATATGCCCAAACCCTTAACATTTAAAGCATATTATCTGATTCATCTTCTTCCTAGATCCTTGCCCCTTCTCATAGGTTCTTGATAACACTTCACCATTAATTGGTTAGCCCTTTTGTTTAGATCTAACATTGACACTTCTGTTTGACTTGACACTTTGTTGAGCCCAATAATTCCCATGAGTGGATTGGCCTGATTGGATTAGTTTGCTTAGTGGAGGTCGACTCGTCTTATTCCTCCTCTGTCCTTCTACTCGCTAGGCCATCCTTATAGCCTCATCTAATGCAATGAACTACTGTAATTCCATGATATCTTAAATGTCACTTCTTTGTCCAATAAGGAATTTAGATATCGTTCGAGCCAGTGGTTCATTTACTTTACATTGGATCATAAGCAATTGGAATTCATAAACATACTCATCAATAGTTTGTCTTCCTTACCTCAATTCTTGAAGTCTAGCAACTGTATCCTATAGGTAGGTATCTAGTACAAATCTATTATAGAGAATTCTTTTCATCTTAGGCTAGGTGCTGACTTTTCTATATCCTTCTCACTTCCACCATAATGTAACATACCCTAAAAATTCTACAGCAGCAATCTTTACCTTCTCACGATCCTCATACTAATAATTATCAAAGACATGTTCAACCTTCTCCTCCTAATCCAAATAGTCGTAAGCATCCCTAGAACCATTGAAGCATAGAATTTAAAGCTTCACATGGTCAATAGTTTGGGATGCCCTAGCTTGCTCCTCTTCTTCATTGTAGTCTTCATCTTCTTCCTCTTCCAAATCACCTAAGTCAATCCTCCTTCCTACTCATCCTCCTACTCCTTTACCTTGAACTTGTCAAGCTGGTATCTATCCTCTAGCAAGTCAAGTGGCTTGTGGAGTATTTTACATGGCCTCATCAAGTTGATAAGCCAATGCATGAATAGCTTTGGTCAAATCAACTGTGAGATTAGCCACCTCATGAAATTGTTCGCTTGTACTCTAGAAGGTCTTTTAAGGTTATCATCCATGGTAGATAACACCACTATTATCATCTCCAATACCAAAACACTGACACTTGGATCCATCATTTTCTTCAACAAAACTTAGTTACAAACTTCAAATCTAAGAAACAATAAACAATATTCCTCTAAACTAAACAACACATAATCTCTTCTACACGAATGTCCAACTAATCCGCGAACACAACTATTCCAATGAACAATAAAATTAACCAAAACTTACGGTACTTTTGCAAGTTTGAAATAAGGCAAAATAGAGTATATAGCCACAACAAACTATTGTGCCTCTTACTTACTCGAACACTTGTAGCTAAGCTCTACTTAACATACTACTATAATCACCACTACTCAAGAAGGTTCAAACACTACTTACCACAAACAAAACCTCTGCTCTGATACCAAGATGAGAGGAACTAAAGCTAAGGACTAATAAGGCTGATAGCAAAGAAGTGAGTCCAAGCTTACCAAAAGCTTGAAAACAAGATAGGAAATGCACGAAAACAGGAAAGTAAACAAGCAACTCTCGAATAGCTCTAAGGATTTGACACACCAAGGAACTTCTAAGGACTTACAACTTAACTCGATATGACACACAAGCTGGCCTGATGAGGGTACTCACCACCTAGCTTTGCTTAAAGGTTAGGAGAAGAGTGAAGTAAGCAAACAAGCTGACAAAAATGTACACGAATAAGGAGTATATTCTATATCAGATATAAGATGATGATGATGCAGCTACATATTACAAGGGTATTTATACCTGAAATGCTAGGGTATCCTACCTAAAATGAAAAAGACAAAAAAGGGTAATATCTAAAATAAGAAATGTATAAGGAATGATAAAGGGTATAATTGAAAATATAATATAAGGAGGTATCTTATATGGAAGATTCTACTATAGTGGGTCCTTATACATATGGCGGATGGCTAGTGGTTGTACACCTAGTAAAAAAAAAAAAAAGATAGATAACTAGTCAGTTAGCTTAGGTGCTATTGAGAGATGATGCCGAGCTAAGTTGATAGCTCAATAGTGCCAAGCTGATGGGAATAGCTTAGATTCAGGTCAGTTGTACAGCTGGTCGAATGGGTCGAGCTATTATCGAAATACACCACTAGTTGGTAACTAGTAACTATTGATGAGTACAAGAGGGTCCTACTTAACCAAAGCATTAGGTCAGCAAACTGCAACAACTCAAACTCAGTTGTAGGGAGTAAAGAAAAACTCATATAGACATGCTCTTTAGTCTTTAGGCTCGAGCTCGGGTCAACGGTTTAGTGGTCTAATTCCTACCAACCACCAACCTTATCCACATCCTTCTTCATTATCTCCTTATCATTAGGGAGAATAACCCCCTTCATTTGGGTTAAGGACCTCGTCCTACCACTCAAAGCTGAATCAATATCCAGGATGTTGCAGCTCTAGCATGGCACAAAATATTCACTTACCTTACAATTGGGAACAAACTTCGTAGAGTTAATGCCAAGAGCTTTATTCCTTAGAGCCTCCTTTGTCTTCTTGTCCAAGCTCTAGCTTTTCTTAGATTGAGATTGGTTAGTAAGCTCTTTCTTACTTCTTTTCTTAGGATTCAGCTCTGCATTTGTTAGTATATGGAGTTTCCCACCACTTCTTAGGGAATAAACTCAGTGTCGCTAACAATGATGATATCACAACTAGCTTCTCCCGATACTTCCTCTCGAGGAGTATCTTTAACTATAGGAAGTACCTCAAGTTGTATAGTCCTAACAGCCTTACTCTATTCAATTCCCTAACTCTTGTCAACATAAGGGGCTTCCTTTTTCTTCTTTGCAGCAATGGTCTACTTCTTAACCAACTCTTCAACAGTCTTTTTGGGTGCTGTTGGTTGACAAAGAAGAACTTTAGTAACTACACACTTGTCGAGTTATTGTTTTTTGTCTTTAGCTTAAGCCAATAGTTTCCTAAGATTCATATTCCCTACACCTATACCTACATAAAAGGAAAGATAGTATTATAAATAGAGGATAGGAGAATAATTAAAAACTTATAAGTCTACGCCAAGCAAAGCTCAGAAGTGATAATTCACAAAAATAGCTTTCTTCATGTAGCTCCACTTAGTACAATAGGCAAATCAACACTCACCTTCATTGTCAAAAAATATTGGCTCTCCTTTTTCATACCAGCATATAAATGACTCCCTAAAAACATCAGTATGTGAACCGATAAGTGTATCGGGTCATAGAAGTAGTACAAACGGTGAGTCAAGGTCGTATTCTACAAGGAGTAAGGTGCTAAGTACTAAATTATCTGAGTTTTTCCCTAAGCTAAGCTATCAATAATTGAATTAAAAGTGAGTGAAAGCTAAATAACAAGACAAACACTAAACCAAATGTTCTAACAACACTATGATGGCCCCAGGTCTAGGAGATAAAGAGATCAACTTAGGATTCGTAAATCTATTATGATTTGAATCGATTTGACGTCTTAAATCAATATTCAAAATTGACTACAAGGGATTTAACTGAACTTACTAGAACCCGCCCACCTCCCAGAGTAACGGAACTCTAATTTTAGCATAAATTCACCCATCAAGGCAATTTATTTATAATTATATGGTAAATAATAATCCGCTCACACCGAATTTATTATTCTAGTTAGAAATATGGTGTAAGCATGTCCCATGACCCAAACCATACTTCCAACCGCAATAAGTGCGTAAGTTTATGAATTTAATTAAAACCCGCATATCCCTATGACAAGCTTTTTCACAAATTCAAGCTATGTTCAACACAAGCTATCAAAACCCTCCTGAATATCCTACCACTTTATCTAGCTAACAAAAATAATGGCCACGTGCTAAACAACTAGACAATGAACACAATAGAAAAATACCCAAACATTCAAAATCGACATCGAAATAAGATACAAACATTTCAATTCATCGAATCCATCAATACAAAACCCAATTACATTAAGTGTTAAATCATATCGCAAAACCCAAATGAATCAAGATATATCTAAATTGAAATAACAAGGAAAAGAAAACACCCCGATCGGTACATTCAATCTTGAAACTCAATATAACAATTGGCATATCCCGATTCATTTGGAACTCAGGGTAGTACTCTAGCGAGCTAGAACAAAAAGATTTAGAGTCTTGAAATTAAACAACACATAATGAAATTAATAAACTAAAAATAAAGTTTCTACTCCCTTGTAAACTAAGTAAAAATAAATAAATATCCCTAAGCTATTGCTTCTCGTCTTCTATTCTTCTCTATCTCCGATTGTTATTCTCTTTCTCCTCTATTTCGGTTCTATCCTTATGTTTTAAAGGAAAATCCCTCTCTCCTCTACAACGTAGGCCTATTTCCTTTTTGCCAAAATAAATAGTGGCCCGCTAATAAATGACAAAGTCTACCTCATGTGAAACAAGAGTCCTCTAAAATATATAACTTCTTAAGGTTGCTATTTCCACGTATGGACTTCTAAATTTAGCAAATGGATTGGTCTCTTCTTATTCTTTAATTGCCTCAACTGTCCTATACATGATGAGTACATGACTAAAAATAGCATTGAAGTCTAAGCCCTATCCTCAAAATATGACATATGTATAGTGGCCTTCTTAGACAAAAACAGAGAAACTCCCAAGTATTTGCCCATTCTTTTATATTAGCTACTTTAATTTTAATGTGTCGAAGCTATTGGATTCAATTTCGTGAGTTGCTGCTACTGCTAGTTCGAAATTGAATGTCGCATTGCTGTCACAGATTGAAGAAGTGTGGGTTGTTCATGTTTGTGAATTCACTTGCTTGGTCTTGGAGTGGAATTACTAGACACAATAATCTACTTTTATTAATCTATGATTTCTTTTACGGTGCAGTCACGGTCATAATGGAGCGGTAGAAAAATAAGTTCTGTCTCGATCACTCCCTTGATCACAATTGTGATGGAGGGGTAGAAAAGTAGGTTCTGTCTCAGTCACTCTCTTGATCACGGTCGTGATGGAGGGAGTGACAAGTGTTGAACACTCAAATTCTTTTTATCACGGCCGTAATGAGTCTCAGTTGATCTGATCATTAGTCCTTTATCACAACCGTGATAGCTCTAATTCTCCTTGTTAGAATATTGATGGCTACTATAGTGTTGACTATCTTGCTTTTGTGTTGAAATCACTCTTGGTTCTAGAATTGTTTAGCTACTGTCATCCATGTTATCACTCATGGCCTCCTGCACTGTATTGTAATTGCTTTTGAAGCTTAGATCTCATAATTGTTGTTATCTTCCAAATGAGCTCTTAGGTCATATTATATGCTTCACTTGGTTGCTGCTGCTTTAAAGAGCCTAGTCTAGTAGATTGGAATTAGTCTTCTTGCCGTTGTGGTTGTTGATATTTGAAATGCTACAATTGTTACTTGTTTTAAGTTCTTCTCGGGTACTGCTCTTAGAGTATAGTATCCACTGCTCCTTGATTGCTTAGCTCTCAAGACTAATGCTCATATAATGTGTGCTATGCTTAAACACTACATGAAGACTACAATTATTGTTAAAATTTGTTCTTCATCTTGAAAGTTGTTTTAGAATTTGAACTCAAAACTAGTAAGACATGTGGATCACTTAAGCTCAATTTTTTTTTTTATCCTCTAGTTGATATTATTGAATAGTTGACCCAAAAAATGTATTTATCAATTTTTAGCATAGTTTACAATAATTGATCTAATACATGTATGAAAGTGTGCCATTTCGATAGAGATAAATGTGTAATTCTACACATTTATTAATAATCCTTTCAATATCCTAGAAGAACATCTTATTTCCTCATCTCTATTGGTTCTTCTTGGTAGCAACAGCATCATTTGGCAATAATTCAATGTCCTTAGTGCAAATGGGATCGGTCCATTAAGTTCAAAAATATAAATCCTCATTCGACTTAATTGAGACATACTTATCATAACACTTATGAATTTTGGACTCTAACCCAACCATGAATTTATGCCTATGCTAAGCCACTGTAAAATACCAACCATCAAGTTGCCTTCTTATTGAAAAGAAATATTTAAATAATTGCAGTGTAGCCCTAACCTGAATCTCTTCACCTATAATTTCGAATAAGTGAGAACATACTTGACCCCACACGGAAATAACTAAAGAACCATTTTTGAAAAGTGGAGAACAAGAGACACAATCTAAAATCAAGATATTTCAAATATATATATATATATATATATATAATTCACAATTTATTGGAAAACATACTCTTTCATCGTTCCTCAGCCTATGTAGATGCCATGCATTGGAGAGATCTTGCCAATATTTATTATATTTTGTAATGAGTGTCCTAACAAGACCACTTATTACTCCATCCAAAGAATCAATATTGTAAACTATATTATTATATAAATACCTAGCAATCGACCTTTCTTCCCTATCATCCGAGTAGTTATCTATAGGAAGAGTGTCAATACAAGCAAGTTTTTCTCATCACTCCATTCTACTATCTACTAAACTACTAGAAGAAGATGCTGAATCGATCCTTGTTTTGGGGGAAAAATAGCCTCGGACATAGTCACTTTAGAATCTAAAGAAATAAGTTGACAAATGATGCTTCGAACCATACCTATTAAAGTTAAGTTGACAAAGATTGCTTCATAGTGCAAAGAAGTCGGTCCCTATCTAGATAAGAACTCACAGAAAGAAATCTTGAAAGCAAAGGAAAATTTTGAAAGGGGATATGAATAGAGAGCAGCAGAAAATGTTAATTAAAATGAAAAAGCTTTTTATACATGGGTGGTACCCTCTCAAAATTCTAACACACCTTTCATCGGGATGTGGGCACTAAATAGATAGGTAAGTATGGATGGATGACACATGTCAAGGTTAGATATTTGATGGATATTGTACCACTAATAGTTAATAGACCCTGCAGTGCAATAGTTGCTAGTATGACAACTATCACTCGTATCACTATAGAAAAGTTAATGAGCCAAAAAACTAAAAGGTTATGACCTTTAGTTTAGAACTCAATACAACGTGTTTTAAAAATCATAGGCAAAGCTAGTTTGGAACGCAATGCATATTCAGTATTTACATATTATTTGTCATCTAAAGAATGCTTGACTCTGGCGTTTGCCATCTAACTATTCTAATTGAGTATTGAATCTTATTTACTCCCATAGTCGAATTCTTGACCACAAGAGTTAGGGGGCAAATGTTGATAGTTAGATTTTGCCCTGACAAGTTACTTGGCTATCGAGATGTCGATTGATGTTATTTTTTACTAAGGCCAATAAGGGCTTAGCCCATCTAATGGGCCTCAAAGCCTAGCCTACTTATATATCTAATTTAAACTCGGAAAGTAGCATGGATAGTTGTGACTTTGCATAATCTCATTATATAACCACCCACTACTCTTATCTTTTAGGCATGCACTTAATTATAAAATCACTACATAAGCTACGACCAATGACTATCTACCATTATAGACACCTAGCATTCCCCTATAAATAAGGAAAGGAAAGCATTGTAAGAACCCTCTTATGCCCTTCAATACTTTGCTTACTTATTTACCTACTTTTTTTACAAAAACAATCATTTAGTTAGGCATCGAAGTGGCTATGCTAGACTAGCCCTAGCACCACTTTAGCCTTTTGTTCGTGCTTTTTGCAAGATTAAAGCTCTACACCAAAATCATTTAACAACAATATGCATGAAACAATTATGATACTTAAGACTCCTTAAATGGTGATATTAAGTTTAGATTCTAAGGAGGATGAACGGGATAATTGGATCCTAATGAAAGATGCAGTAGCTTTAGATGGTTCAAATAGTAGGTAGAGTCAATGGCTTAGTGGCATGACATGACTTGCTCTATTTTAGGACATTTTCACACTTTATGACTTAGTTGTTTTAGATATATCTAGGTCCCATGATGATTTTTTGATATACTTTTGACCCATTTGGATGTAACTTTTATACTCTTTTGATGTTGTAGTTCCTAAAAATGTAAATGATGTAAATAGACTCCCATACAAATGTAATGGAAATGTAAATAGAAGTGATGTACATAGGAGAATCAAGTATATAATTTTATGTTTTATAAGTAAAGTTTATGTAATCTTTTGAATGTAAAGTTTAAGTTATCAGTTGTATTAATACAAAGTGTATGTAACCATGTAATAGTGAAGAATATCTTTATTTTCCAGTATTTATATGAGATATGGTTTATGAGAAGTAGTTATGAGGAATAAAGTGAATGTAATGATGATGCTATTGATAGGTAGAAGTCCTTATGTTCATATAAAAGACAAGTGAGTTAGGAAAAATTATGGAATATGTGATAAGAAACATGCCATCGAAAGACTCTACTGAGATAGAGATAAGTTGTCAAGAATGTAGAGGAGGTAACATGGGTAGTTGGTTAGATCTAGTATGGACCATACATGGATGGTAGTAGGCTAGGAGTTAGAAGTGTTTTAGCTCCTGCCCACTGGTTTTCCTTAAGCTAGTTTCCTTCTTAAGAAGGAGCCCCCACCCATTGCCACTCTGGCGGCCTTTTTGTCCCATTGCATCCGCTTTTTCCCATATCTTCTATCACTAGAATCCTTTTTAAGCCTACCACTACTTTATCCTAGCATATCCTTGGTCCCTATAAATCTTCTCACGTGACATTCAAAAGGGAAAAAGGAAACTGGTAGTCGGCCTTGCTACGACTAAAGCATAAGGCAGGCTCTAAGAATGCAATCTTTGTGTTCTTTAGTGATTCTTTTACTCATATCGATTTCTTCCCAACATGGTAAGTCACGAAAGACATGATACATGATTATTATTATGTTATGTATAAGGATATGGTATTATAGGTGTTATGTAGATAGTAATAATTGATGGGCGATTTCTTATTATTTTATATATTGTATGCAAGGAAGTTTTCAATCTATGTAGATTTGAGTCATTTAAATTCTATACTAACTATTAGACCATATATGTTGTAAGTGCAAGGTTGTTAATCAATTATTATAATTATAATTATAATTATGGCTGAGGAGGTGAATAGAAATCTAAATGATTGACCTAAGGATATTGTACCAACTCTTAATCCTTCGAAACCACTTAAAATAAAGTGCCACCACTACTTCCTCTAGATATGATGGACCTAGTTTAATTTAGGTAAATGCTTGCTAATATGAATGTTATGTTACAATAGTAGGGAGCTTTGATCTAACATCTAATCATAGGTGGAAATGCCATGAACAAAAGGCAACAAGAAGTTGAACCAAGAGGAATTTGACTACAAGAGGCTAATCAACTTCTGAAATTTATGAAAGTGAATTGGTATTTCAAAGGTGAAATGGGAAAGCCCACCTTAATTGACAACTAGTTAGCATAAATTGAGCCAAGCTTTGAGGCTTTTAGAATCTCGAATAATTAGAAGGTCTCTTATGGCACCTTCTTACTAAAGATAGGTGCTTAAGTTTAGTAGGACTAATGGGCCAGATCTATAATTAGCCCAAATTACCTGGCAAGTGTTTAGAGGAGTTGAATAAGGAATACTTTCCTGTAACTGTTCAAAATGAGAGAACTAGGTAGTTCATGGAATTGAAGAAGGATACAATGGGTGTAGCTTAATATGAAAATGAGTTTAATAGATTGCAAAATATGCGTCCAAGTCATATCAGGATAACCAAGTACTAAAGAAGGATCTCTTCCTTAATAGGTTTAACCCAACTATGAGATGTAAGTTGATAGGCTACGAGTTCACTATGTACCATGAAGTTGTGGACAAGGAGCGACAATTGGAGAATAACCGATTGGCTATGTAAAGTTAGTAGAGCAAGAAGTTTAGGGGAGTCACTCAGTTTAGACCTACTTTTAAAGGGTCATCTCTAAGTGCTAATAGTGTAAACCCTATAAATTTTTAGTTTAAACTCTAAATAGGATCTAGGTGTCTTAGATAACTTCATAAGTTGATAAGGCTAGATAAACTAAAAACTTCACTAAATTATAAACTCGAATTTACTATAAATGAGAAAAACCCTAATATGATCAAAACCTTGATTATGTATAAAAATGCTAAATCCTATAAACGTATAAATACAAGAGATTGAACCTAAAGCATATAAACATCCTAAAATTAAAACTTTAAGCTTATAAAACATACAAATTTACTCTAACAATGATAAAATCTTAATTGGATAGATTATCGACTGACACACGTAATCGCATAAAATCGTTAATAAACGAATAGAGATTACTCCTAAATACTAACAAAACATAAAGAGTAGCAAATTCAATAATTAAATTAACAAAATTATAAATATTATTATATAATCATTGTAACTTCACATATGTGTATACATATGTGTATTAGTGTTATATTGATATAATTATTTAAATTTAATTTCACTACATATTTTCTATTTATATATTAAATGGTATACATTAATTTTTTTTACATTCTATATTTTCTTCTGTAATTACATCATATTTCATTCCAAACATTATCTAAAAAAACAATGAACTTATGTTATCACATGTGAGAAATTTTGAATTGTAAAGTCAACTTATGTCACTTTCATTTATGTCATTTTCACTTATCTTATCTTCTTTTTTTTCATTTCTTTTCTTTTCCTTATCTTTTTTTCTTTTTATTTCTTCTTCTTACCGTGAGCCATGTGTGCTCTCTACAAACTCGTTTAACATTCTTTTTCTTTTACAAGGTTAAAGCAAAAATACAAGCCTTCTTTTTCCCCTTTGGGACCAACACTCGCTCTTCCTCTTTCCAACTTCCTTTCTTTTGTTTTTCTTCTCTTTTTCTTCAACTACCAATCAATTACAACTTCCATCACTTACTCTATTTCTACCATCGTCTTACTATTAATTTCAAAAGGAAATAGAAAGCTACAACTTCAAAGACATTAAGATCAAGTAATCAAAGTTCTATTATGTTATTATAATTTTGCTTTGTAATATTAGTTTCTTTATTTTCCTAAGTTGATATATTACTTAACATCTTATGTATTAGAGGATATGTTGTAGAAAATATATGTATTTGAGCATCTTGTAATGAAAATTAGGGGGATATGTATTTGGTTGTATATGCATGTGCAATTTCTCTTATAGATGTTTATGTATTTATATATGTATGTACTTAAATATACTTAACTATATATATACATATGTTATATTCATTTAGTTATGTATATATATACATATATATATGGGTTACATATATAGTACATGTACATACATATAATATTAAGTATATTTATTTTATCATACACATGTAAAATACATACACACATATATATATATATATAAGTAGTAAATTATGGGTATATGTATGCGTCCATATGTATGAATATATATATATATATTCTCTCTTTGTCTAAGAATTAAATAAGTATATATATATAGTATAATACAAGTATAAGTACATATATATACCTAAAGATACAAGTATATGTATAATAAAACCTTAATTCTTAAAATAGGTTAATAAATAATATATATATATATATATATATATATATACACATATGTTGGCAATGAACATCATAAAGGAGATAGAAATGATTTTTCTAATATTTAATTATTTTAGAATGTAAGATATATGTATATTAATATTATAAATTGGGAAAAATATAAAAATTGGAAGAATTAAGAAAATTGCCACATAGACCAATAGGAAGCTACCACATCACCTTTCCTAATTTCTAATTAAAACTACAAATTGAAAAAGTAATAATAATTAATTAATTAAAAAATTATAATTATAACAAAAAGTAGGTTAATTATTAATTTAAGATCAAAATGGTAAAATAAATAAATTGTTATAACATGGACTCAAAAATAAAATATTTTAAAAATATAAAATATAGAAATTAATTAAGTCATAAAGCAATAAAGAAAAGCTTAAATTGATAAATAAAAACATTTGGGCCAAAATAACAAAATTCATAACAATTTGGGCCCATAATGAAAAATGTAGGTTTCAACATTCAAAACGGACCCCGCTATATGAAAATACGTTTGAAAATGATAAAAATTCACTATAAGTTCATAAAAATAGGAATTAGAATGAAAAAATTACAAGCGATTAAAAAAAAAAGCTCAAACTTAGAAATTATGTAAGATAAATAAAAAACTTAAACAGATTTTTATATAAATACTTACATAGAATAATTATCTCACTTAAATACTTATTATCTTTTCTATTTATTAATTATTAGGTGATCTTGACGAGAATACTAACCTCCCCACCGATTACTACAATTCTTGAGCTTTACTATGGTCGAGTGAGTATTCTCGATAACTCTATACTTGTTTTATGCTTATAGTTAGTGTACCTAAATTTTATATAATAATAAATTGATGCATGGGGTTTAGGATATGCATATGGCTAAATATTGCTTGTTTATTGTGCAAAATGTTGTTAAATCTAGTAACTAAAGAATTGGTTGTATGATGGACAATTGCATGATTTGAATGTTTTGCTAATATTGCTTGATTGCTTAATAATTTGAATTAATTATATTTGACTTATCCTAAATTAAAAAAGATCATGCATATGCATGAACATTACATTTACTATTTCGACCATCACCTCTTGCGAATAGTATGAAAGGCCCTATAAAAATAAGAATCCCATGTGATTTAACTATTTATGATTAGAACAATTGAGGAGCACTTGTACAAAAGGACCTTACCCTTGGCTTGTGGGCGTACTTAGCATTGGAAACATTAACTATAGATGGCTAAGGGTCTAGTTTAGAGACCTTCACTGTAAGGCGTGAGTATAGACTGTGGAGGAGCTACCTCATTGTTAGACTTGAGACTTTATATACTATTAGATTTTGGAAATGGAAATATATTTTATGGAATACGGAATTTCTATTTACGGTTAAAAACTCAAGTGCTAGAACAAAGTTGTAATTAGTGCCGATGAATCTCCAACCCTTACTTCAAACGACATTAAATCCGAAGTTGTATGCATTACCTAGTCAACTGTATATATTGTTTGGTATGCTGCTTTTTCATGTATTCATATGTCTATTAGTTAACTGTTTAATAACCTGCTTAATAATATAGTAGGAGGAATATCTCACTAAGCTCGTATAGCTTACTCCCTAAAAGTTTATTTTACAGGTCCATTTAAGTTAGGATTAAGATAAGCTTTAAGTGCAAAGTGCATATCCAAGATAAGAGAAAGTTATATTTAGTTAAGAAACATACAATTAGTGTAAGAACACTCTATGTAGGAAGCGTTCATGTGTTAAAGTACTATTTCATTTAGTATTTTTTGTAATTTTTAAAATTTATTTATGCTATCTTATTGTTTGATAACGGAAACCAATTTTATATGGTTCCAAAGAACTATGGAATATTGGATATCCATAGTTATTTATATTTTTATTTTATGATAAGTTAATAAATTAAAAATTGAAAATCCTCATGATTAATTAATTAATATCTTAGAATCACTTACTTGCAAGGCGGTTTTTATATCATAGGTGTACACTTGATATGAAAAATTTAAGCAATCCTACTATACCCCTCTTAGGGTCATGATATGTAGTAGCTTAGGTCAAAAGGGGAAGAAACTGTAAAGAATTTCTAGTGGCCCTGCACTAGCCAAAACAGGATATGGCTTTTATGATAAAGAGTGAAATGTGAAATCTTATAAATGTAGAGCTCAACATTTTCCTTGATAGTGTGCTTAGGTAAAGGGCAAATTCTTCTTATGTGGTAACTTAAATTATGTCTCAAGAAAGTGTCTAAAGATGAAAATTATGAAGTGTTACAAATGTAAAATGTTTAGTCACTTTATGAGGTATTGTGGATAGGCTAGATAGCAAGCTTAGAAGTTTAGAGGAGTAGAGACGACCACTGTACCATCACAAGTCCTTGCAATAGAGAGTGTAGAAGAGGAAACCAAGGAGTTTAATGAGTAAATGGAGGAGTATTTCCATGACGATTTGGATGATGATATGGAGATTGATGAAGCGAATCAAGGATTAGTGATAAGTATGCAATTTAATAACCCTTCTTTCTTATAAACTGAATGTAAACTACGTATTAATAGGAAAATATTAGGAATTGAGGAAATAAGTAACTTAAATATAATAGATGTAAATGACAAATAACTATAGTCATAGTAATCATTTTAGGAATTGTAAATATGAATGGACAAACTGTATATGTGTTATTTGATATAGGAACCTCACACTCATTTATTAGTCAAGAGTTTGTATTAAGAAATGAAATTAATGCAACTGAAGTTAAAGCCACTTACAAAGTGAGAACACCAATTAGGGAGCAAGTGTTAACATGGAAAATAGAGGATGGATAACTATAAATTCCAAGGAAAGAGTTTCCAATAAAACTAATAATTTTACCACTGAAGGGTTAGGATATTATTATGGGGATAGATCGGTTGTCCAAACATAAGGCTAACGTAGATTGTTGAAATAAGAATGTAATCTTAGACAAAGGTAAAGTGGTATTTCAAGGGAAGACTAGAAAGTGTAGATTGAGATTATCGATAATTGAAATAAGTAAAGAGATGAATGGATTATTGAGGAGTAGCATCTTTGTTGGATATTTGCTATAGAAGGAAAGAAAGAAACTCCAAAATTGATACCTATAGTGTATGAATTTCCAAATATCTTTCTAAATGATTTACTTAGATTAACTCTACATCAAGAGTTAGATTTTACTATAGTGCTAGTGCTAGGAACTAAGCCAATATAGAAATCCCCATATCAAATGTCACCAATGGAATCCCAAGAGTTAAAGAAGCAACTTTAAGAGTTACTGTACAAGAGATTCATTAGACCTAGTGTATCTCCATGGGGAGCACCAGTTCTATTCATAAAAAAGAAAGATGGAGCCATGAGATTATGTATTGATTATAAGAAGATAAATAATGTAACTATTTAGAATAAATATTAATTGCCATGAATTGATGACTTATTTGATTAGTTGTATGTAGCTACAATGTTTTCATGAATTAATTTGAGATTTGGATATCATCAGTTATGAATTAAGCTTGAGGATGTACCAAAGACTGCTTTCAAATTGACAAATGCACCAGTGGTATTCATAGATTTAATGAATCGGATTTATCAATTGGATAAATTCATTTTTGTATTTATCGATAACATTCTAATTTATTCAAAGACTAAAGAGGAGAATGGAGATCATTTGAGATTAGCATTACAAAAGTTAAGGGATAATAAGTTACATGCTAAATTGAGCAAATGTGATTTTTGGTTGGATAAAATCTCATCTTAAGACACATAGTATCAGGTAAAGGAATTTTAGTAAAATCTAAGAAAGTTAAAGCTATAGTTGAGTAGAAGCAACCGACTACAGTTTCACAATTGAGAAGCTTTCATAGAATGGCCAAGCATTACAGGTGGTTTATAAAAGATTTTTCCAAGATAGCAATACTTTTAACTCGGTTGACATAAAAGGATGTTAAGTTTGAGTAGAGTGATGAGTATGAATAAAGTTTTCAAGAGTTAATAGACCGTCTAATTTTAACACCAATGCTTATTTTACCAAATACAAGTAAACCATATCATGTATATAGTGATGCTTCCCAAAATGGGCTGGGTTATGTATTAATGCAGGATGGTAAAGTGATAGCATATGTGTCAACACAATGGAGGCCTCACAAAAAGAATTATCCAACACATGATCTTAAGTTAGCCACTGTAATGTTTGCTTTGAAAATTTGGAGACATTATCTTTATGGGTAGCATTATAAAATTTATATGGGCTATAAGAGTCTAAAATGTTTCTTTACTCAAAAGGAATTAAACTTACGACAAAGGCATTTGTTGGAACTGGTCAAAGAGTATGATTTGACTATAAATTATCATCTTGACAAAGCAAATGTAGTAGCAGATGCACTAAGTCGCAAGAACTATAAACAAGTTGTCTCACAACTTACTACTCAACGTGAGTTTATTCGAGAGGTTGAGAAGTTAGAGATTGAATTCAGATGGCATGAGACTGATGTACAATTGATGAATTTGGTAATACAAACAACTCTGATAGAAAGAATTAAGCTTCAATAAGACAAGGATCTAAATTTGAAAAAGATTAAGGACAAGTTAAGTGTAAGTAATGTGCTCGATTTCCAAATTGATTCACAAGGAATGTTGAGATGTAAGAATAGAGTGTATGTACCTCATAACTCGAAGCTAAAGAATGAGCTCGTGGATGAAGTGCATATATGGGTTATACATTACATCCTAATGGGAATCAAAAGTACCATGATCTGAAAGCTTTATTTTGGTAGAAAAACATGGAGAAAGATGTAAAACAATATGTAGTACATGTACCATGAGTCAACAAGTGAAAGTGGAACATCAAAGACCTAGTAGTCTACTACAACCATTAGAAATACCCTAGTGGAAGTAGGATCACAATACTATGGATTTTGTAGTAGAACGTTCACGAACAAGAGGAGGTCATGATTCAATTTAGGTTGTTGTAGATAGATTGATAAAGTGCACTCATTTCTTACCATATCAAACCGATGATTCAATGAAGAAGTTAACATGATTATGTATATGAGAAATTGTTTGATTGCATGGTATACCAATAACTATCATGTTAGATAGAGTTAGTCAGTTTGTATTGAAATTCTAGAAGAGCTTACATCGATCTTTGGGTACTGAGTTACAATGTAGTATAACCTATCATCCACAAACAGATGGATAATCAGAAAGAATTATTCAAATACTAGAAGATATGCTGAGGGGTCATATTTTAGATTTCATTGGTGATTAGGATCAATATCTACGATTGGTAGAGTTTACTTATAACAATAATTATCAAGCAACTATACAAATGGCAACTTATGAAGCTTTATATGGAAGGAAATGCTAATCATCACTATATTGGGAGAATGATGAATATGCAATGATAGGACTCGATATGATCCATCAAATGAATGATAAGATAAAAATGATATAGCAAAGGATGATAGCAACATAAGATTAATATAAGAGTTTGGTAGATTTGAAAAGAAAATCTGTAAAATTCACTGTAGGAGATCACTTTTAGGATAAAATAAGTCCATTTAGAGATTTAAAAGATTTGGCACCACAAAAAAAGCTAAGTCTTCAATATATTAGACCTTTTAAAGTATTGGAGAGAATAAGAATTGTGGCATTTTGGACCACTCTACTACTGAGTTTATCTAGATATCATGATGTGTTTTGTGTATCAATGTTATGAAAATTTGTGAAAATTCTAGATGCCATAATCAAGTTGAAGTTGGTGGATCTATAAGAAGATTATATTGTTGAGGAGAAACTAATTAAAATCTTAGAAAATCATATTCAAAAGTTAAGGAATCATAAAGTTAAATATGTAAAAGTTCAATGGGGTAGTGATCGAAGAGCAAAAGTGAGATGGGAATCAAAGGCCACCATGGAAAATGTTATCCCGACTAATAGGAACCGGCCTCTAACCCCCTCCAAGCCACAGCCAACCTATGCCAAGCCAAGATCGACCTGTCTTCCCTAAGGCCAAGTTGATAAGAAAAGGCTAACAGAAGGGAGGAAATCAAGATGGACAGGATGAGTAAAGTAGAAGTATTTTCAACCTTTAAGTAGCCCAATGACTAACCAAATAAGGTTCTAAGGAAGAAGGCTAGCTCAACGAACAGGAGCTTAACAAGGAGCCTAGGATGTCTTTACAACCAACATGTGAGTTCAGTAACTATAGGGCAACCACTAATAGCTTAAATAAGCACAATAGGATTTTAGCAACCTTACCTCGAGCCAAGACATCCAACTATTGACCTCACCCAGTTCAAATCTAACCAATTCCTAGACAACTTAGATTACTCGCATGTCAACCTACTTCCATAAATGTACATGTATGCTTGTAAATATGTTCTTTATGTTTAGTCATAGACCTAATCATTAAGGTTTAAGGCCTTATATTTAATTACATTTTTGCCATTAGGTTTTTAGGGTTTACTATAAATAGTAAAGTTTTGTAAGTAGCAAGAGCTTTTATCATCCTATCATTATCAATATCAAGAATACATTTTTAGAGAATTGTCTTTCATGAGCTTGTTAAGCTTATGCTTGATTATTAAGTTGTTTGCTCTTTAATCTTTCTAGCATTCTTATCAATCTTCTTCAAAAGATTTTAGTGAACCTTTCTATTTAAGCGAGTTAGTGAGTCACATCTAACCTTCATTTGAATCCGAGTATTGATTCAATGTTCATAGGTCACATCGAACCCTATTTCAAGCTTAAACCTGATTTGTGTTTGTGTTTTGGTGTGTGATATCCATTTACGTTCACATTCAAAACCCCTTATTCACTAACCTTAACCATATCATTCGACTTCCAAATACCCATTCATGGGATTTGTGTTGATTGTATCTTGTGCTTGCTCCAACAACCTCCAATCTTTAGGCGATGTTCTGTATCGTGTTGGTATTATAGCATATAATAAGATACGTATACTAGTGTCCATTAAGTTCAACTTGTTGGGTTTGTTATTTCCTATTGATTTTTTTTTTATTCTGTAGTATAGTTGTTTGTGGTTGTAATCATGTTGTTGTGTTGTTCGTAGTAGGTTATTGGGTCATATCGCAGTAATTTTAATAGTTGTTTCTTATTGTAATATGTTGTTAGTAGTGTTGTAGTAGTTGCCATAGTCTTTGTCAATTGTAGGTAGTTATGAAAATCAAGGTAATGGTAGTACTCAAGTAATATTTCCGTTGAGTGTATTATATGCTTGTTGAAATTTCCCAATGAGCTTTGTAGTTGCGATATAGCAATGTTTGAAGATAGTGTAAATATTAGTGGAGATAGTTCTTGTGGTAGCTTGAAGAGGCATGTCAATAAATTAGAAAACTAGATTCAAAATCTCATAAACTCTATCCAGGAGCTTATTAGATTAGTGAAAGGCTACTGACTTGTTAGTCGGGGTGAAAGGCATAACCGAATGTTGACTAGTAGAAGTGACTCCAATGAGCCTGATAATGATGAATAACAGTCTGGACAAACTGCCTAGCTGCAAAGAAGGGAACATCAACTTTATCCAAGAAGGAACAATGACGAGAATAGTGGTTCTAAGGTGAACCAAAGAGCTCGAAGAAGAGAACAAGAGCAAAGAAAAGATTTGGTCAAGAAGAACTCTAATGGAAGCGGTAGATCCGAGGTAACTTAACCAGCTTAGAATGGAAGGGATGAGCCCCAAACTCCTAACCAAGGACTTGAAAACAATAAGCTTAAGTTACTAACTTTTAGTGAAAGTAGCTGGCCTAAGGAATTCCTGGATTGGGCTTCCCAAGTAGAGAAGTTGCTCGAATGACGTGAGACCTTGTAAATTGGTTACTAAAATGTCACTAAAATTTTGGACATCTATGACAACTTACCATTTAACTGTGGAATTTGCAATAGAGTCAATATATATATGTATAAGTAATATTGTGAGCGTCAACCTCGAAAAAGAAATAATAAAATAATCATATCACTTAAGGAAAAAAAAAAGTTAACTGTAGTTATATCATTTGCCATGTCTTGAAAAAAAATTTTGAGTTTTGAAAACTATGGAGCTCTTAAAGATAAATTATTTGAATAAAATATAAGAAAACAAAATTGATATTTTAGGATTATGTATATTTATCATATATTTTTAAATATGTAAAAACATATGCCATAAAATAACTTAAAAAAAAAAGTCTTCAATATTGGTATACTACATTTGAAGTTCAAAAATTTTTCAAAAGAATATGGACAACAAAAGCTAATTACATGACTTAAAGCAATATTTAATTGAGATGTTTACTTCCTATATATATATATATATATATATATATATATGTAGGTATGTATGTATATATGTATACCAAGTGGAATATGTATACATGTATATAGACATAACTATTAGAAAAAAAGTTAAATTGGGATAGATTATACTACAATTTAATAAAATGACTAGCCAAAAGAGATGAAATTTGAAGGATTTGGATTTGCTTCATTCGTGGCAGCAACTTAGGGCTTATGCAAAAAGACACCTATCATCATCTAACTTAAAATAACAATAACAATACACTAGTAATAAAATAAATAAATAAACAAACAAAGGACACTTATTGTCCATGACATGTCCACCACCATCACCCAGTATATGTCAAGTAAGAACATCACTACTACTCATTCACAACTCAAGGACAACATAAGTATTAAAAAACTTTAGGAGATTTAGGAAATGTAGAGAAAGTTATGAGGAGGATCTAATAAGGAATAGTATGATGATCCCCCTTGCATCTATCGTTGAGTTCATTCAAGTTCAAGAATAGGACAACTATTGCCACAACATCACACCCACAAACAGTAGCTACGGAACCATGCGCAGCGAGTACCTTTTTCTAGTCCAATTTTCACCTAATTACCAAAAATATTAAATCATGTTTGAAAAAAAAATAGTAATTAAAAAAATTATTATTCATAGGTAGTTTTGTATGTAGGCTTATAGGAAAACATTAGGTGGAGGAAATTTACTAATTCATATATTATTCTTACAAAATTGTTAAATTGGACAGGCTTTATGATTGATTTTCAAAACCCAAAACAATGTTGTTTCGGCATCAAATACTTTCTATAAACTCTTCATTATATCCATTTTATTTTTATAAAAAAATTGTCATATTACTCATCAATTTTTTGTCAATTGTGATTCCTTAGAAAATTGTTATGGTTAGAAGTTTTATTAAAAAAAATTATTGATATATGTATTTATATTTTTTAAAAAAAATTGGAATATGATTTAAATTACTCATAGACTATTTCGGGGGCATGAAATGGGCTCATATTTGAGTAAGGATTTTTAATATCATAAACAAATGATTTTCTAAAGTGATGTCACATCCCGACGTAGTATAAGATATACCATCACATAAGAATACATGAAAAAACTTAACTTAATATACTCATTCCTCAAAAGAAAACTTTTATTAATATAATAATGGGGTTACTACATCGGAGTTCAACTAGAAATTTGGTTATAATTTATCTATACAGCCTAATATTACATCAAAACATGAACCATCCTTTTATTTTGTCATCTTCAAAATAGTAAGATTCCCGACTTAATATAGGTTTCATCCAAAAGTCACTAACCCCGACTTACACTCTTAGAATACATCCCCCCTGATGTTAAGCCCTTTGTGATGCTATTAACCTGAGGATAAAACATTTTATCCCCTCAGCTATTAAAACTGAGTGAGAGTAGATAACAAACAATACAATATAAGCAATATCACAATTGAAACATTTCAATAATAATCAATAGGTTCAGCTCTACACATATTAGCCCAACTAAAATTTTATTACCAGCAATGTAGCATTCTATGATCATGCATGTAGCATACATCGGTACCAATATCCTATGCCCTCCAATATACTCATCTAGTTAGTTAACATAGTCAAGCATCTACATACGGCATCTACAAACCTAGGGCAATAAGGAGCTGCTTGGAAGTAAGACCCCGAACTTTGTTTTATAAACTTAGACTACATATTGTAGTTTACCAAATTAGACTATCAAAATAGTCAAGATGTTCTAGAAATATGAATCTATATGCTTCCAAAAATCGAGTTCACAAAGCCATGCTTTTTTTTTCTGTGATCACTTGGAAGCCTCATTCCAAAAATTATGATTCATAGGTCCCTTTTTATGGCATGCCATGTCATGTTATGCAATAACAACTTAAGTACATCATTTAAAACAACTAGTCTTTAATTTTTATTCAATTTAGTTATCCGATTCCAGTTTTCATACTCTTCGTAGTAGAATTCTAGTTTCTCCCTTAAGATTCACTTAAGTGAACACTCAAAAGATTGGGTTAACAATCACTTAACTTCTTTAGTTAGTACAATCATTTGTAAACACCACGTCAATGCCTAACATAGCAGTATAGCAATCTAACCAAGATATAGTTACCATTATTCAAAATCACCATGACACCATCCACTATAATAGCATATTAGTTCACCTACGATATAGCTATATCCAATCAACATAGCATCAAATAACATACAGCGTTATGAGTAACAATATATCTACTCCAAGCATAGGTTAGATCCACTTACCTAGTCTTAATAGTAGTGTGAAATCATAAACTTTGCTACGTAGTCCTTCTTTACTTATCACACCTAAGAAAAGATAAACACAATCTTTAAATTAACCATGGGTCAAATTCGAACTTTTATAAGCTTTGACTGTCGCATTTTTAAACTTCATTTAACTGTATCTTACTCACTCCTTATCCGATTTCAGTAAACTTTACATTGTCGTGATCTTTATTTGAACTACTATTAATATATCTTGAGAATCAAGATTAATCAATATGGTTATAAGCCAAAAAATACCCTTTCTCACTATTGACTTGATTATATATTACAATAACTCTGTAATTAACCCAAACAAGCTTTAATTTTAAACTAAAAACCCTAAAAATCACACTTTCCAAACTTAACAACATCTATTTTATACCTAAAATACTAATCTTGCACTATCTTATCAATTATCACAATAGTATTATTTATTATTTTACATATTAAGTCAATATATAAGCTTATATCAGGAAAATATGTGATAAATAGTATATGAGCCCAATTAATTCCACAAAAAATGCTATAGACTCACAAAAATATTTAGTTTAATTATTAACCATGAATTACATTAAACTAGCTATTATCTATTTTTACTAAAATAGAGATTTTAGTTTGAAATATGGAAAATTAGGGAAAATAAACAAATTTATGTGTAAGATAAAAATTAAGTGCTACAAATATCATCATAAACTTCCAAAAGTTAAAATATGTTGGGCTCATTCATTAATTTCATCAAAAATTAATTGTTATATGGTTTTTGGATAATTTGTTTCTTGCAAAGTACAAAGAACTAAAAAATACTAGGGCCAATCCAGTACAACCACTCCAATACCTAAATCAATAAATGAATTTAGTGAGAAAATAAAGTGAGTAGTTGTGGGGTCTCATATCATTCTTACAATGCTTCTCCATATTTATAGGCAAATGTCGAGTACCTAAAACAGCAGTTAATCACATAATTATTAAAGACACGTCGAGACCTCTTAACCAGGTACATTCCTCAAATATAGGAATGGTAGGCAGTTATGTAATTGGGGGTTTAGGTCCTATTTATAGGTTTTCAAGTTTATTTGATCCATTAAAATTTGGATATATGTATGCCACATGTCAATTTTCCATTTTCCTAAGTGTCATGTGTCATTCTCTAGTTAATTAGGTGGTAACTTATGTTTTCCAACTTATATCATGCTGCCACATAGGTTTGATAGCTCATCCATCCATTTTTTTTTATTAATTTTGCATTATTTATACTAATTTACCTTATTTTTTATAATTTATTATTACTTATAATGCATATCACATGTAAATACGTATATACTATATACAATTCACTTCATTTATTATTTTTATAAATTAAATAACTTATTTTTAATATCTCACTATATTTAAAAGCTTGAATTTTACATTTTCAATCATTTATCAACTTTGTCGATAAATTGACATTTTTCTTAAATTAATCCTTCTGTATAGCTTGTTTTGAGAAATTAACTTTACTAGAATATTCCATTTAACTTTTGTAGCTCTACTATAAAGTTTGAACTAAAATGGATACTATTATTTGACACCCTAAATTTAGATGCTTAAATCCTAAAGTTATCGTATTAGCTCAAAATCCTAGGGTATTACAAGTGAGAATTATTTTTTTTTTTATTTTTACTACGTATGTATATGTATATATATATATATATATATAACTTTTTCCATAAAAGATAAGATAAAAGAGTTATTTTCGAAACCTTAAATAGTAAAGACGATAAGACTTGACTACTACTAGTCATGCAATGTTAGATGAAGATTGGTTACAATCATAGGTTAAGATGGAGAAGTTAGAATTACCTAAGGGTAAATAGTCGAATTTGCAATCTAAACGTGTTGAAATCTATAGGGAAGGAGTGTTTGGAGCTATGTACTACTTTGGTTTATTAAGAGAGGGTAAGCTGCGGATCGGAATGGGGAGATTTAGTAAGAATATAGGTTGTACAGTGAAATGTAGAAGTAACAACAAAGTTAGAAATTTTGTTAGAAACTTAGTCAAAATGTAACCTGATGTTAAACATTTTGAGTACACTAAAAATTAGCGTTGGTCAAAAAGTGGGCTATATTTGGACTTTACACCCTTTCCAAAGTTAGTACGTAAGTAAAAAATTCTCTAAATAAGAACCTATGTAAGAAAATAGGTCAGAACCTTAGTTAGAAATTCAATTGAAACTTGTTTCACTTAACTCAAAACTTAATAAACAACTAGGGAACCCACTTAGCCCCGATTAAAAACATACTTAATATTGAAAATGAATTCTTACTTCATATGGTGAATAAGAACTAAAGTTGTATACGACATTTTAGGGAACCATTAAAGAAGATACGTACAATGACTAAGGATAAAGTGACAATACATCAAGGTAAGTGGGATCAATGCTTTACAGTATTTTGGAATATTATTTCAGAATACTTGAAGGCTTTAGTATGTTTTTGGCCTATGATATTAATTTAGTTCTCTATGTGTATGTCAAGCTTATGCTTGAATAATAGTATGTTATTGTAAGAATTTAGCTCATGTGATGTTGTTTTGTAATTATTTCTTCGATTAGTTTATTTGAAATTGTTTGATCACCTCAGAAACGATCTAACTTAAACTCAATCTAACATTTAACTTGACATGCATCGCAACCCACTAAGGGTAACTGCTAAGATTATAAGGCCAAACATGGACCTTCTTTGATGAAGATAGCTGAAATGGTTCTTTCCCCACCTTAATCAAACTAAGTGATAGTAGAAGAGGTTGCAACAAGGTTGGAGGCAGTAGTTCAAAGATAATCATGGAAGGAGGGTGTTCTCTATTACATAAGCCTCGATTTGGTTCCAATATACGAGTGCACAACGTCAAACTCCTCAACCTGGATTAGAACAAGTGCAACTTTTCTAATCTCACAATGAACCGAATAACATCATGCGATGACATTTGCTCATACATGCATTGTATCTAACTAATCTAGTTGAAAACCCCGTTTATGATATGCTGAATATATACTTCTATTTATTTCCTACTTACTAAGCAAGTTGTCACTCATTTCCCTATAATTTGTTTACAAGTTCAAAGTTGAAGTATAAGTATTGTACCTAAAATCAGAACTTTAGCAAACAAGATTGAGAAGTGAGGATCAAGAAGAATTTGGCTAGATTTTATTCTTATTATTAACTTTTTCCTAACTACTAAGAAAACTACCTAAGTATTCTTAGGGGGCTTGCTAGTTTTTAATCTTTTGATCTGTATACTGACACTCATGGGTTTCATGAATACTCTTCTAAAAAGTTAAACTATGAGTTTGCTTTATCGGTTATGTTAAAGAAAAAAAATTTATTCTTTAGGTTTATATCAAGCAAGTATCGAACTAAATACTTCAAAGTAGTAGAGACAAGTGCACCTGGTGTGAACTAGGTCTATAATAGCAGTTATAAGGTCAGTATCAATTTTAGGATGGTTCATATGACAAGACTATTATGACCCTACCTTTTTAGGATGTGAC
Organism: Lumnitzera racemosa; assembly: GCA_024138005.1. NCBI lineage: Eukaryota > Viridiplantae > Streptophyta > Magnoliopsida > Myrtales > Combretaceae > Lumnitzera > Lumnitzera racemosa. The sequence goes on from JAMXBC010000005.1 coordinate 28,346,767, forward strand.
AAATGCTATGAATGTGATAATCGAACAAAGGTTAAGTTAGCCCCATGTCTCTTGTTGAGTATGCAAGTCTATCGTAGGATAAGTTGATTTCCAAGAGAGATGCTAAGGGAGACGAGTCGATCAGAACCTAGAGACTAACGAAGAGATTGATGAATTAATGATTCGTGCCTATCTATTTCAAGCAAGAGATGCTTCATGCCTTCCACTACTTGAGGTAATGCCAAAGTAGTGTTGAAGATTACCTACAAGAGTTTAGACCTTAATGACTAAATGTGACATTGCAGAGCCTTAAGATAAAACTATTGCTAGGTTCTTTAGTGACTCTAAGATGACATTGCCTTTGTAGTTAAGCTATAACCGATCAATTCATTGGATAAGCTAATTGACCTTAAGAGTAGAACATCAAAGTAGAAGAAAGCACCAAAAGCTGACTAGCTAACCTCAATAACACAGCTCGGAGCTTAAGAGAAGTGAAGAGAAGAAGCTCGGGAAGAAAACTAAGAATGGAGAGTCCAACTAACTTAACCTAGTTAAGGAAAGGAAAGTAGAGAAGGAAAAACTATTAGGCACCAAGGCCCGAGAAGTTAAATGCTTCAAGTGCTTAAGATACGAATATGTTGCTTCCCAATGTCCAAACAAAAGAGTCATGATCTTGAAAGGAAAAGGGACTAATGCTCAAGTATAGAGCCAAAGTGATAAGAGCTTAGAAGCTAAGGAGGAAACGATAAACATCTATACCAAGATGGGAGAATTCTTAGCTATGGTGAGCTAATGAACTGACCTGAAAGAAGACCTAAGTCAAAGGGAGAACTTATTCTAAATTCGATGCTTGGTAAATGGAAAGACCTATTCCCTAGTCATTAATAGAGGAAGCAACTCCAACATCATTTTTGCCAAGCTAGTAACTAAGATGACAATACCGACCTACCCCAACCCTTGACCTATGGACTTAAGTGGTTTAATGATAAGGGAATGGTCCATGTACATAAAAGAGCTTAGATAGAATTTAAGGCAAGACAATATGAAGATGAGCTTTATTTCTAGGTAGTGCCTATGATTTCAACCAATTTGATTCTTGGCCGATCTTGGGAGATCTTTAGAATATGGCCAAAGAGTGATCCATGAAGGCTTCTTCAATGCTTATACAGTTTGGAAGGATGGTAAGAGCTATTGTCTAACTCCTATGAGTGTCGAGGAAATATAGAAGAGCCTAGTGCCTATGATAAAGAAGAAGGGAAAAAGGAGCCTATTCTGTATCCAGGTATTTGCTCACTATTTAAAGTCAATGATGACTTCTTTTTGACCTGGTGGTGATGATAAGGACTGGCCTCTAACCCCTCTAGGCCACAACAAACATGTATTAAACCAAGACCAACTTGTCTTCTTTGAGGTTGAGTTGATAGGAAAAGGCCAATAGAAGGAAGGAAATCAAGATGGATAGGATGAGAGAAGTAGAGGTGATGCCGACCTCTGAAGAGCCAAATAAATGACCAAATGAGGTTCTAAGGAAGAAGGCCAGCTCTACGAATAGGAGCTCAGTAAGGAGCCTAAGACATCTTGACAACCAATACGCGAGTTCGCCAACCATGGGCCGACCTCACTAGCAACTAAGTTAAGTACAATAGGATTTTAGCCACCTTACTTTGAGCTAGGACATTCAATTTGACAACCTCACTCAATTTAGATCCAATCAATTCTAGGACAGCTTGAATGACCTGCGTGCTGACCTCCTTCCTTAAACGCACAATTTTGTACATTTGTAAATATTTTCTTTACTTTTAGTCGTTGGCCTAATCTTTAGGGTTTAAGGTCTTATATTTATTTTCATTTTTACCATCAGGGTTTTTTAGGGTTTACTATAAATAGCAATATTTTGTAAGTAGCAAGACCTTTTGTCACCTAATCAATATCAATATCAAGAATACATTTTCAAAGAATGGTATATCATGAGTGCTTAAGCTTATACTTGATTATTGAGTATTATTAGCTCTTTAATTTTTCTTGTGTTCTTATAAATCTTCTTTAAAAGATTGTAGTGAACCTTTTTATTTGAGCAAGCTAGTGAGTCATATCTAACCATCATTTTAACTCGAGTATTAATTGAGTGTTCATAAGTCACATCAAACGCTCTTTTAAGCTCAAACCCTATTTGTGTTTATGTTTGTATTTTAGTGTATGATATCATTCACATTCAAAACCCCTTACTAACCTCAACTACATCATTCGACTCCCAAATACCCATCTGTGGGATTTATGCCCATTGCATCTTATGCTTGCCCTGATGACCTATTGTCTTTAAGTGGCATTCTACATCACCAACCTCTTCAAAGTAACAGGTCAATGCTATTGTATTATAAAGTTATGATTAATTAAGTTATTATATGATGGTTAAATAAAAGTTTTGAAGACAAAACTTTTCTAAAGATAAGTAGAAATGTAAGCCCCTAAATCTTGCGATTAGGTATTGAGCAAGTAATTTAGGGCATTGATGAAACTAATCCAATTGAGCTGAAAATTTATGAGTGGGCTCAAGATATTAGCCAACGAGACCCCGTAGACTCGAATCCTGAAAATATAATAAAATAATAATATAGTTAAAATAGTAGAATTTCACTATTTTGCTAATATTTATCATAAACGTATGAAATAGATTTTATTAGTTCGTAAATTTTTAAAAATAAATTATACTAGTAATAAAACTATTATGTGACATAAAATAATATATGGATATATATATATATATATGTGCCATATCTAATTATTATGTGTAAATATGTACCTATAATTATCTAAAATATTCGATAAATTAAAATTTAAGCTAAAATAAGCAAATAAAATTAATAAAAAATTATGGGATAGCTAAGAAATCCTTAGTTTAAGTGTGCAAAGTCTAAGACCAGCTGTTAGCACATGGATTGTGCTAAGTGGACTTAGTAGCTTATGTATAAGAAGCAAAATTTGAATGACAAGAGAGAAAGAAAATCATTTTAGTACTTCCAAATGCTCTTAATCATTCCAAAAACCTCTCAACAACAATCTACATGCAACTCAAGATCTAGAAAAATAAGGTTTGGTGTAGGTGATTGAAGAAGCAAATTTACGAAAATAAACAAATTCAAGTCCCAAACTAGGCTTGAAGGTGTTCTTGGGTCTAGGAAGTTGCTAAGGACCAACTATCACCATTAGATAGTAGAGGACCCAATGTCTAGGCTAGCCAACAACATGGTTGTTGTTGTTGGTAGCTAAAGCTCTAATTTCTGGTGAGTATCCCATTTTAGTTCAATTTTCCATAAACTACTAAAATAATGAAATATACCCATAAAATTTTTTAAAAAAAAAAAACAAAACTATTCCTAAGTTTTTCAAGTATAGAATCAAAGAAAAAAATTATTTTTCATAAATTTAGTGGTTATATTATACATCCTTAAAAAAATGAAAAAAAGAGCTATTTTCAATATTAAATTAAATCAACTTATTGATGTAATTTCAAGTCTGAAATTTTTCAGTAAACTTTACTATACTTATACTAAAATTCTATGAAAATTTTTTCTACAAAATTATTTTCTATATTTTTAATGAATTTTTTATCCTTAAATTATGAATAAAATGGCAATTCTAGTAAAAATTAGTATATTTTTCCTAAAGGACCTCACTTGGATTCTGAGTTTAATCATTTAGTGGAGTATTTGTAACATGTTAGAGCTATTGGATTGGGTTTTATAGTAAGGAGTTATGAAATCAATACCTTTAAATGTGGAGTTCAATATGAATAAACCTAAAGAATTAGTAAATGGTAATGTGTTACATGAGGAATTTGGGAAGTGATGAAGTTGAGGAGTGTTGATTGAAGTGTTATTTGAAGTGCCAAATTGATCTTATAACTACAACTTAGCAAAAAATGAGCAAATCAACTAGTTATAGGAATTTGGTTAGAAGTAGAATATGATTCAGAGGTTATATGAATGAATAGTATACTAAGAATAAGCTTAAAAGATAAGTCAAAGGCAAAATTATGTGTGAAATGTAAAAACAAGCGACTCAAAAGCTTAGTCAGAGGGTGATTTTCCATAAAACTCTTAAGTTAGCTAAAGTCATAAGGTAACTCAAAGGGTAGCCTAATAGGGCACTTTACTTAGAATAACTTAGAGATTGTTTCAAAGGATAAATTGGAGTAAGAAATGATCTTTGTATAGCTCAACAAGTATCTCAAAGCATTTATAGCTTAAGAAACATACTAAAAAACAACTCAGAACCTAACTTAAAGGATTTTGGTTACAAGAGTAACTTATAAAAATTAGTGATCTAATTAGGACATCATGCTTTATAAGTGAAGATAACTTATAAAACGTATGTCATAACAACTGAAATCATATAAAATGAATTAATTATCATAAATTCAAGGCTCGAATATGAATTAAACTAATCTATCATGTATGTATAAGGATAACTAAAGACTAAGAGGGCAATAGCCAGTAGCAAAGTACCATTGAAGTGTAGATAAGTTAGGATCCATGCGTCATAACATGTCAGGGTACTATTTAAGAGTACTTGGAGACTTAAGAGTGCATTTGATTATGATTGTAACTTAGATGAATGTATACATGTCTCGTGTGTAATTGTTTACTTGAATTGTGGACTTGGAGTGTTGCTTTATATGATTATGTTTGATTTGCTCTATCTTATTAATTTGTTGATCACCCTTAATTGGAATTAATCAAAGGCTGACTCTTAACTTAAGTAGACATGCATAATAACCCACTAAGGGAATGATTAGGTGTTTTAGACTAAATACCAACCCATTCGATGAGGATAGTTAAAATGGTCTTTTTTGCACCCTCAATAGAACTAAATGATAGGAGAGGAGGTCACGACAAGGTTGAGAGTCATAGTTCAAAGGTAGTCCCGAGAGGAGGATATTGTCCATTGTACAAGCCTAAGTTTGGTATGATTTGAGTCACATTAAACTCCATAATTCATGTTAAAGTAGACATAATTTCTTTAACCTCATAATGAATCGATTAACATTGTATAATGTCTCGTTCATTTGTTTGCATTGCATTTTATTAAATTCAAAGATTAAAAACAATGTTTGTGTATGATACACTCTTTTGTTTCCATCTAGCTAATTAAGATAGTTATACTCACATCTCTATAAGCTCTTTTGCAGGTACTAACTAAGGATTTAGAGATACAATACCATGACTACCTTCAGGTTTGTACGCAATGAGCTGGGGGAGTGAGGAACTTGAAGACCTGTAGGAGCTTAACTTTTGTTTTGGCTTTATTTTGGTTTTTGTAGAATCTAACTAGGATATCTTGAGATGCCTACTAGTTTCCTACTTTGTTGTACGTAAATGTCCAAACTTGTGGCTATTGTAAACATTTTATGAACTTTAAAGCATTTAATGTATAAATACTTATGTAAATACTACTATATTATGAAGAATCATACAAGTTATTTTGAGCATGTATTTTGAAAAGCTATACCATAAGTTTTGTTATTAATAGGGTCCAAATTGGATGCTTAAAGCTAGTTGAGTCAGGAATGCCTTATGTAGGTTACATATATGATAGTAGTTGTAAGGTCAACTTCTAACTTAGATTAGTATGTACAGCAAGACTGTTATAACTCCTTCTATTGGAGGCATAACATAAACTGTATCCAGCTAACATGTCCAATTCAATAAGCACTAAATATATGATATAAATTACACTAAAACTAAATTTCTTGAATATAAATAATGCTATCACATCCCAGCTTAGCAAGGAATACATCATCACACAAAAATACCTATTAAAAACTAACTTGACTTGTACATTCATCAAAAGGGAACTTTATTTATATGATAGTGAGGCTGCTACATTGGAGTTCAACTAGACATTTTTTTACAACTTATATGTATAACCTAATATTTACATTAAAACATGAACCATCCTTTTCTTTTGTCATCTTCAAAATAGTAAAATTGCCAACTTAGTACAGTTTTCATCCAAAAGTCACTGACTTCAATTCACGCTTTCATTATACATCCCCCTAGTGTTGGGCCCTTCATCATGTTTTTAACTTGAAGATAAAACATTTTATCCCATAGCTCCTAAAGCTAAGTGAGAGTGAATAACAAACAATACAATATAGGCAATGTCACAATTGAAATATTTCAATCATAACTAGTACACTCAGTTCTATACATACATTAACCCAACCAAGCTTTTATTTCTAGCAATGCAACATGCTATACTCATGCATGTGGCCTGCATCAATACTGATATCCTATGCCCTTCTAATATCCTCATCTCATAAGTCAACATAGCCGGCCATCGGGATACAATGTCTAGGAACTTGGGGCAACAAGGAGCTACTTAGGGATAAGAACCCCAACCAAATTGAACTACACACTATAGTCTACCAAATCAAAAAAGCAACAAGGAGCTTCCTTGAAGTAAGACCCCCCAACTTTATTTTATAAAATTAGACTACATAATGTAGTTTACCAATATCAGACTATCAAAATAGTCAAGATGTTCAAGCAATGCAAAACTATATGTTTTCAAAAACTAAGTTCATAAAGCCATGATTTTTCTTAATCACATAGAAACCTCATTCTGAAAATTCTAACTCGTAGGCCCCTTTTATGCTATGCCTTGCCATGCTATGTAATAACAACTCAAGTATATCATTTAGTACAATCAATCCTCAAGTTTTATTCAATCTAGTTATTTGCTTCTAGTTTATAAACTCTCCCCAGCGGAATTTTAGCATCTTACTTAGGGTTCACTTAGGTGAACACCTAAAAGATTGGGTTAGCAATCGCTTAACTTCCTTAATTAGTACAATCATTCATAAACACTACATCAAAACCTAACATAGCAGCATAACAATGTAACCAATATATAGCAACCGTCATTCAAAATCATCACATTAGTATCCACCATAATATCGTATCAATTTAATCAAGATATAGCCATATCCAATCAATAAGCATAAAACAACACGCAGCATTATAAGTAGCAATATATTTACTCCAAGCATGTGTTTTATCCACTTACTTAGGCTTAGTAATAGCACAAAATCCTAAACTTCATGACGTGGTTCTCCCTTACTTATCATACCTATAAAAATATGACACAGTCTTCGAATTAACTGTGGGTCAAACCCAAACTCTTATAATCTTTCATTACTACATTTTTCAACTTCATTTGACTATATCTTACTCATTTGTTATCCAATTTCAATAAACTTTATATCATCACAATCATTATTTCGAGTACTATTAAGACATGATAAGAATCAAGGCTAATCAATATTATCAAAAGCCCAAAAATACCATTTCTCACTATTGACCTGACCATATGTTATCATAACTTTATAATTGACTCGTGTAAGCCTTAATTCTAAATTAGAAATCATGAAGTTTTATGCTTTTCAACCCTAGTCAATATCAATTACATGTCATAGTTACCAATCTTACATTTTCTAATAATTACTTTAATAGTATTATTCACTATTTTGCATATTAGGCTAATATACGAGCTTATAGTAGGAAAATACATAATAAATAGTATATGAGCCCGATTAATTTCATGAAAAATCCTGTAGACACAAAAAAAAAATATGTAGTTTAATTATTGACCATTAATTACACTAAGCTAGTTATTATCTATTTTTACAAAAATAGCAATTTTAACTCGAAATTATAGAAAATTAGGATAAATATACAAATTTAAGTGTGAGATAAAAATTAAGTATTCCAAATATCTTTGTAAACCTCCAAAAGTCAAAATATGTAGGGTCCATTCATTAATTTCATCAAAAACTAATTATTTCAACAATTTGATAAAATTAATAGTTTTATCCAAAATAATTATAAAAAATAGTAAACATACTTAATTTCAAAAATTCTTATTACTAAAATTAAATACATATATTGAGTATATTATATACAAAATTGAGATTAAAATAACATCATCTAATATTTATAAAAATTAATTTAATTTTCACCCAAACGAGACATTTTCTTAAGGACCCCATATTTTCACTAATTATTTAATTAAAAAAATTACTACATTAATCTTTAACTTAAACAACCCAAGAAATCAAATTTCATACTTAAATAACATCACTTGATATTTTTAGAAAATTAGAAAAGTTATAAGCAAAAAATTAGTTCACTTGAACCCGCCGCTTCCAGCCACCCTCCAATAGCCACACCTTATCGAAAAGCCTCCTCTCATGGTAAACCCTTAACCCCCAAAGTGGCTTAATATTAGGTTGTGTTTTAGTTTGCGAACCACACGTAATCTAATTCGCCCTTAATTTTTGTTTTATTTTTATTTCATTTTTTCTAATTTTTATAAATTGTGTTCTTTTATTTTTAGAGTTCTAAAATACTATAATTGAGAGTTCTGATCATATTTATATGTTTTCAAGTTAGCTTAATTTAATAAAAAATTGTACATGTGTATGCTACATGTTAATTTTCTATTTTCCTAGGTATCATGTGTTATTCTCCAGTTAATTAGGTGTTGACTCATGTTTTCCAATTCGTATCATGTTGCCACATAGGTTTGATGACTCATCTATCCATTTTTTATTAATTTTCCATTGTTTTATACTAATTTACCCTATTTTAACAATTTATTAAATATGTATATATTAAATATTTATAACACATATTACATGTAAATACATACATATTATAGATAATTCACTTCATTTATTATTTTCATAAGTTAAATAACTTATTTCTAATATCTTACTATATTTAAAAGCTCGAATTTCACATTTTCAATAGTTTACCGACTTTATTGATAAATTATCGTTTGTCTTAAATTAATCATTTTATATAGTTTATTTCAAGAAATTAACTTTACTAAGAAGTTATCTAACTTTTCTAAACTTACTATAAAGTTTGAACTAAAACAGATAATGTTTCCCAATGCCCTAAATTTAGGAGCTCAAATCATAGAGTTACTGTATTGGCTCGAAATCTAGGAACATTACAAATGCCCATATGAGCAACATGTTTATGAGAGATCTTGGGTGTTAGTCCCTTAATAATTAGATCTACAACCATGGAATTTTTCCTTATGTACTGTATATACACTTATCCATTCTGAACTCTTTCTTTCATAATAAGGAAATTAATGTCTTTGTGCTTTGACTTCATTAAGCTCCTATTATTGTTGGAATATAGTATTATTAATTTATTATCACAAAATATCCTCAATGGTCTTTTAATGCTATCTACCACATGCAACCAAGTGATAGAATTTCATAGCCATTTTCCATGATTGGATACTATAAGCCCTAAATATAAGCCTAGTGACTATAAGATCGAACTTAGTATACAAAGTTACTATTCTATGATAGTAACTGGTCTTACAGTACCTACAATAGACATGTTTTACATAAGGCATCGGCGAGTCCTTAATTTAAAGTAAACAATCCAATTAAGAGTTAAGTTAAAGTTACAATAATTATCAAGAACTTTAAGTCAACAGATGCCCAATAACTCTATTGCCATAATGGAAGAAGCAATGAGTGTCTACTTAGCACTCTTTCCAAAAACTACTCCCTTAGCAAGCATATAGATGTAACCTGAAGAGGATCTCCTACTATCTTGGCACCCTACAAAATCATAATCGGAGTAACTAATGGCCTCTAATTGATCTTATTTCCCATATGTAAGTATATAACCCTTTGCTCTCTATAAATATCTCATGACTCACTTAGTTACTTTCTAAAGATCCATCCATGGGTTGCCCAAATATCTTCCTAATATGCCAATAATATACACAATATCTAGATGCATGTACTCTTGCGTATACATGATACTTCCCAAAGCTAAAGCATAAGGGATCTTTTTCCATTTCTTTACTCTCAAGGTCATTCTTAAGGCATTGGTCAAAACTAAACTTATCTCCTTTAGCTATAGAGGTGTCACTTGGTTTGCAACTCTACATGCCAACTCTTTTGAGTACCTTTTCATTATAGCTTTTATGCAACAACCCAAGAATACCTCTAGAATGATCTCAATATATCTAGGTTCTTATTACAAAAGTGGCTTCACCAAGATCTTTCGTTTCAAAATTCTTTGATAGAAATATCTTGATTTCATATAATAAACCCATATCATTATTGACAAGCAGAATGTCATCCACATATAAAATTAAGAATGTGAACTTATTATCACTAAACTTATGTATACACAATCATCAATAGCATTCATATAAAAACTTGATGAGATAATCACTTGATGAAATTAGCAATACTAATAGCAAGATGCATGCTCATAACGGAAAAATAACATACATTTTCTCGGGTTATTTTATGCTATTTTAAGACTTTAGTCAAGTAAATTTTATGTTATTTCGAGCTTCATTCATTTAAATTTCATTTTCATGGACTTTCGAATTATTTTATGGAGTTTTAAATATTTTTAGCAATTTTTGGAGGAATCAAAGACTTCATTCCATTGATTTGGAGAGATTAATAATTTTAGACCAAGTTTCAGAATATTTTAAGATGTTTTGGATGAATTTTGAAGCCTTCAAAAGGACTATACCTATTAATAATGAACACATTAAAATCGTAAGCAAAAGAGCGAGAAACAAAGTAAAAATTGGTATCCAAAGATGACCACAACCACTACTATGGTAATGGACGTCGGGTATGGTTTTACTGTTCAATATTTTGCTATTTTTGAAGTCTAAGAATGACCACAGTCATAGTCCTTACCCATGGTCCCTTTATTAAGAAATTTCTTCAATTTAAAAGTCTTCATGCAAAGAATAAGCACAAGCCTAACCCAAACCACTTAGGCATGGTCACTATATGATAAGCGAATCTTCTGTTTTTTACAGGGCATCTTCTATTTTAGGGCATGTAATATTTAAGGAATCTTTTATTTTGGTCAAGTCTTTCTGTCAATACCTAGCCTTACTCTTTATAAATAGATCTATAGACTTAAGTTTTCAAGAGAGCCCCCTTTAGGTAAAATTATAGTCTAAAATTATTGTTAGGGGTCTCTCAATTTATTTCTTTCTTCTTTTATTATTATTATTTTTTTTTTGTTAAACCATTCTTAGTGAATATTATTGAAATTTAGTTTACTTTTGCAACATCTATTCTTTCTATCTATGATATTAGTCTTTGATGATCCAATTATACAAATTATCTTGTCATCAATTAGTAGTATCATGATTACTAATTTGATGTATGAGTTTATTGTAGAATCACGAAGCCTACAGTAAATAGATAGGCATAATTAGAAGAGTTTCTATGCAATAAGAGACTAGGCATTAGATTTCTCCGGATTAAGGAAACCTAATTGCAGGATCCATGTACTTCATGCAATCTTAAGATGCTCTATTTAACAGCGATGTAGATAGTTAAGGTCACAAGGTTAAGATTTAGGTAGGGATGCAAGTCCAACTAATTCAAAATCTAATTTCCATAGGAATAGAATTAAGAACATCCATGGTCTAAAGAATAACTAAGATTGAAAGGTTGCATAGAACTAGAGAGCAAATAATTTCACTAAGGATCATTTTCTATTCATTTTAATCATTTCATGTTTGCTTGTTAGTTTAGTTTTAATTTGATTTGTTATTTCACTTGTTTTGATTTACTTTATTATTCTTATGTAATTAATCCTTGTTCATCTTTCCTATTTATCACAATTTCCTCTATATCGATAAGTTAGGTAATTTGATATTTTAGGAAACTACTAGTAATTAGGTTCTCACACATTGATTCCTTATAGGATCGGCATTCAAACTCAGATTCATTTTAATTATACTATAACTTGATCAAATGTACTTGCCTATAGTGTGATATATGCTCGATCAAGTTTTTTGTGTCATTATTGGGGAGCTAAAGTGACTAAACTAATTAGAACTAGCAAAATCCTAATTTCCAATTATTTTAACATTTTCATAAAAAAAAATTCCTACATTCTTTTGGTATTTTCCTTTAAGTACACTTTTAACTAGTTAATTGAGTAGGTATTAGCTAGAGAATTGCATTAAGGATGAATTTAACCGTCAAGCCAACAATGTAAAACGATAGTGCTTCTTAGGAGGTGGCCCAAGTTTGGTTTAGTTTATTTCAATTTTAGTTATTTTTATTAGTTTGTTCATTTATTTCATTTATCTTGTCATGAGTCAATTCAAGTATCAATTTTTGAATAAGTTAGAGTTGACTTGCTTTGAACAATTTGTCTTCATTTAACAATACTTATTGATTTTTTTATTGTAATAGTGTATATAAAGTTATCATCCAATTGACAATTGGTTCATTTTTGCAATTTGATTTGTCCTAACATTGAATTTTCTTTAAGACAACTATAGAAATCAAGTCAAGGAAGTAAAATGGCACAAATCGAAGACATAGAGACGAACATGACCAAGGTCCATGCCCCGTAAACCTAGCACATGTTCCTCTTGTAAATAATTTCATAAGGAATTCCAAAAGAAAATAAAGATGAGAGGACCACAAGTAACAACCATGCCCGTAAACCTCACCCATGGTCGCACTAGGTATGCAAAAATAAAACATAACACGAACTGCGGTCGAAAATACTGATTATGGATTGTACCTGTAGTCTGATAAATTTCAATGACCTCAGGAAAAACAACTCCTCTTCATTCTAACACACTAATTCTCTCTCTACATGCCCCTATGCTCCTATTTCTCTTTCTATACACCCACTAAATCTTCACGATTCAACCATACACACTATAATTCTAAGGTACATACATCATCTCTATCTATTTATTCTCTTAGATTTGTTGATTTGAAAAAAAAAAAAATTAGATTTTTAGAGAGGGGTCATGAAGAACATCTTTACATGCATGTACAAAAATCTTGACTTCTATGAGTGATTTATGATAACGATTGTGATAAAGAGTATTGTATATCCATTATTTACTAGAAATTACATGAAAAATGCATGTTTGATAAGATTTGTATGTGAGAGTGATTTTACATGATGAAGGAAGGTGAAGGAAAGAGATAGAAAAAGAAAGAAAGTGAAGGAAACTTATGGAAATTTTGATTGATATTATTCTTGCTATGTGATATATATAATTCATGTTAAAATTGTTGAAGCTTATTTATATTGAATTTCTTGTGTAATTAAGTGAATCCATGAATTTTTAGAAATTATTAACATGGATTTATTTCAACATAAATCCTAAATTCTTGTAAGAATTAGGAAATTTGTTGCTAGTAACTGCACAATTGAATTTGGAAAAACAAGTTTTCAATTAATTGTATGTTGAATACTAATGTTCATTGCTAATCAACATTATGAAATTATATGTTTACTTAAGGATTGAAAATTAATGTCTTATTAGCCGATCAATTTCATTAATCCATGTTTTGAGAAATTAGTATTCCATTATATAGTATTATGTTATTTCAAGAATTTCTTATATTGAGCAAAAATTTGAAGAATTTGTATATGCTAAATGTTAATATTTTTTCCAATAGGATCATGCAAATAAGACTTGATCAACCCTATAGGTGCATTAATCCATGACTTTAGTAAAATTAGCATGATACTATACAGATCTTATATTGCTAATCATTGTCTATATTGCTTAGTTATGTAAACTAACAATTAACTAAGAATGATAATTGAACTCTGTTAAATTTTTTAATTAAGTATTATATATATTAGATGAAGTGTTCTTTTTATTTAAAAGACTTGATTTGATGTTTAATTTAGATGACTGCACTTTTAATTTATTCTTTATTGTAATTTGTTAGATAACTATTTTTACTGTTAAGGTCTATAAGTTGGTAAGGCATTAACATTTTAATACTTGAATCAATCGTTGTCTTATTTTATTTTTTTCTTCAGTTATCTTTTTCTTTTCTTTTCTTTTCTTAGTTAGCTCGTTGTTATTGTAAAGAAAACTTTATGTGCATGATTGGTGAGGAACTTAGCATATAGACTTCACATTTTCTAAGATCAATGCCAAAATCCTGGGAAGTTTCAGTTCCTTTTTATTTTTCTTTCTTTCCTAATCGTAAATTGTTTTTATTTGTGTCATATTATATACATTGGGGACAATATATAACTTATGTGAGAGGGGAAAGTTAGACTATGTATGTTAATATTTTTAATACACACACTTAAGTTTTTGAAAATTTTTTTGAAAATTGTTTAAAAATTTGCACTCCCCCTTACATAAGCAAGCAATTTTTTTTTTTTTGAAATTTTCCCACATCCTTCATGAGTTTAGAACACTGCTAAATTTAAGTGATTAAACCATTAGAATTTAGAGTTACCCTTCCCCTAAGCTCAAACTTGGACTTAGGATTCTGATATATATGAATGGATTAAGAACTAGTTATTTTGACTTCTAAAAGCAATTGTTAAATATTGGTATAGATCAATCTTAATCCTGTAGAAGAGCAAGACACTTTCTCACTACTAACTAAAAAAGTGAAATAATTAAAGTTGTTAAGGATCGGTTTTAGTCCATTAAAAGAGTAAGGTGTTTTCCTACTGACAATTACTTAAGTAATTAAAAGAGTTAAGTTAATAAGGATTGGCCTCGATCCCTTAAAAGAGCGAGATACTTTCCAAATGCTAATTGAGCTTCAAATAAGATAAATCAAATTGAATCAATATGCCTCCTAATGAAAATTGAAAGAAATAGAAAGATAATCAAAGGATGAATTGATGTAACATGCATCCAATCTAGTTTTTCAAGTTAAGATTAATTAAGGAAAATTTCGCTCCTCTTAAGTCAATGTAAAAGAAATCCTTATGACTTTTTCTTGATTAGTTTATGTCCATTTTAATCTCTAGTTTAGTTTCTACTTAAAAGTTGTGGCTAACTCTAGACCCTTTAGATTGAACACTAAAATTCAGTAGATCTTAATTTGCTAGTATCTAAGTGTTATGAATGCATTGTGAAGTTGATGAAAAAGGTGACTCAGGAAATTTTTCGCTAAGCTATTAAATTTTGAGAGTGCACTTTTCTAGGATCATGGTTAATCGTCTTGTCCTTAAAATATTTTTCTTTGATTTTTCATTATTTTTCCTATGGACAACCAAAAGCTTAAGTGTAGGGGTATTTAATCACGCAAAAATAGCATACATTTTCTAAAGTTATTTTGTGCTATTTTAAACTTTAACCAAGTGAATTTTATGTTATTTTGAGCTTAATTCATTTAAATTTCATTTTCAAAAACTTATGAGGCATTTTGTAAAGTTTTAAAGCTTTTTAGCAATATTTTGAATAATTAGAGGCTTTATTTGATTGATTTGGAGAGATTGATGATTTTAAACCAAGTCTTGAAAGATTTGAAAATATTTTGGATGAATTTTGAAGTCTTGAAAAGGGCTATACCCATAAACAATGAACGTATATTGAAATCGCACGTAAAGGAGCTAGTAATGAAGCAGAAATTGGTGCCTAGAGACGACCACAACCATAACCATAGACATCATGTGTAGTTCTCTTATTCATTATTTTACGATTTTTTTAAGTCCACTAATGACTACAACCCTAGTCCTCACCTATGGTCCCTTTGTCAAGAAATTTTTTCAATTTCAGAGTTTTCGTGCGAAGAATAAATACATGCCTAGCCACTATGGCCATGTACCTAGTACATGGTCACTATGTGATGAGCGAATCTTTTGTTTTTGCAATGCATCTTCTATTTTAAGACATGTAATATTCAACTAGTCTTTTATTTTGTTAAGTCTCTCTTTCTAAACCTAACCCTACTCGTTATAAATTGATCTTTAGACTTAAGTTTTTAGGGAGAGCTCCCTTTAGGTAGAATTATAGTATAGAATTATTGTTAGGGGTTTCTCAATTTATTTTTTTCTTCTTTTATTATATTTCTTTTCTATTAAATCTTTCTTAGTGAATATTATTGAAATCTAATTCCTTTTTACAATAACTATTCTTTCTATATATGATATTATTCTTTGACAATCTAATTATATAGATTATCTTGTCATCAATTAGTAGTGTTGTGGTTACTAATTTGATATATGAGTTTATTGTAAGGTCGTGAAGCCTGCAGTAAATAAATAAGCATAATTAGAAGGATTTCAATGCGCTAAAAGATTAGATATTAGATCTCTCCAAATTAAGGAAACCTAATAGTGGGATCCATGTACTTCATATGATCTTGAGATGCTCTATTCAATAGTAATGTAGGTAGTGAGGGTCTCAAGGCTAGAAATTAGCTAAAGATGCAAGTCCAACTAATTCAAAATCCGATTTCTGTAGAAATAGGATTAGAAATATCTATGGTCCAAATAATAACTAAGATTGAATAGTTGCATGGAACTAGAAGACAAATAATAAATGGTTCACTAAGGATCATGTTCTCTTTATTTCAATTAATTCATGTTTGCTTGTTAGTTTAGTTTTCATTAAATATGTTATTGTACTTGTTTTTTATTTACTTTATTATTCTTATGTTATTAATCCTTATTCATCTTTCCTATTTTATCACAATATCCCCTACATCAATGAGTTACGTAATTAGATATTCCAAGAAACCGCTACTAATTAAGTTCTCACACACTAGTTTCCTATGAGATTGACACTTGAACTCACATTTTTTTTTTAACTATGCTATAACTTAACTTGATACACTTACATATGGTACAGTATACGCCCGATCACCCGCTTGAGCCCATAGATGGATTCCTTTAATTCGCATACTACTTGTTTTGGATCAACTAAGACAAAGTTCTTTGGTTGCATCATATCAATTGTCTCATCATTGTCTCCATTGAGAAAAGCTATTTTAACATTCATCTAATATAACTCAAGATTAAAATGAGCTACTAATGCCATTATAACTCTTAGAGAGTCTTTAGATGAAACCTGAGAGAAAGTCTCTTTATTATTGATGCCTTCCTTCTGTGTGAAGCCCTTAGCAACAAGAAGTGTCTTGTACCTTTCTATATTGCCTATCAAATGCCTTTTAGTTTTAAATATTCATTTACAATCATGGGTTTCACACTTTTAGGCAAGGGAACTAGATCCCATATGTTATTATCCTTTATGGACTTCATTTCTTCATTCATGGAATCTATCTACTTTTGAGAATTAGAAATTTCCATGGCTTGATGGAAGTTGATTGGATCATCTTCCATCATTCCTATGACATCCTCATGTTCTTAGAGAAGTACTATGTAATCATCAAGAATTGCAATTCTCCTTTCTCTAGTAGATCTCCTTAATGATACTAGTTCTTAAGATTCTTGAGTTTGTTGTTTTGAAATCTCTTCTTAAATGTGAATAAAAGGTTTAATATCATTATCCTGCTCTTGAGTTGCTTATTGAATAATGTCAGGTATAGTGGGTTAATCTTGAACACCATCAACAGGCATTAGATGAATATCAACCTATTTCTCTTCAAAGACAAAATTCTTAATTCTATCTCCCTTAGCAAACTCAACATCCTCAAAGAATTGAGTATTTATCATCTCAAAGATTGCCTTAATTGTGGGATCATAAAACTTGTAACCCCCTAAACCTTTCAAAGTACCTTATGTAATAACAACTAATAGTCCTTGAGTCGAGTTTCCCCTCATTTGGCTTATAAGGCCTAGCCTCAGCTAAACATCCTCAAATATGTAAGTGTTTTAGACTAGGTTTCTTACTTGTCTAAATTTGATAAGGATTATGTTAGTTCCTTAGTTGATACCCTTAAGTATAGTGTAGTTTTCAATACTTCTCCCCGAAGTGATTTTGGTAAGGTAAAATTAGTAATCATACTCCTTACCATGTCCTTAAGTATTCTATTTTGTCACTTAATAACACCATTCATAGTAAGTGACCCTAGCATGGTGTACCTTAGGACAATACTACCCTCCTATAGGATTTTAGGATTTTAGAAACCTTTCAAAGTACCTTATGTAATAACAACTAATAGTCCTTGAGTCGAGTTTCCCCTCATTTGGCTTATAAGGCCTAGCCTCAGCTAGACATCCTCAAATATGTAAGTGTTTTAGACTAGGTTTCTTACTTGTCTAAATTTGATAAGGATTATGTTAGTTCCTTAGTTGATACCCTTAAGTATAGTGTAGTTTTCAATACTTCTCCCCGAAGTGATTTTGGTAAGGTAAAATTAGTAATCATACTCCTTACCATGTCCTTAAGTATTCTATTTTGTCACTTAATAACACCATTCATAGTAAGTGACCCTAGCATGGTGTACCTTAGGACAATACTACCCTCCTATAGGATTTTAGGATTTTAGAAACCTTTCAAAGTACCTTATGTAATAACAACTAATAGTCCTTGAGTCGAGTTTCCCCTCATTTGGCTTATAAGGCCTAGCCTCAGCTAGACATCCTCAAATATGTAAGTGTTTTAGACTAGGTTTCTTACTTGTCTAAATTTGATAAGGATTATGTTAGTTCCTTAGTTGATACCCTTAAGTATAGTGTAGTTTTCAATACTTTTCCCCAAAGTGATTTTGGTAAGGTAAAATTAGTAATCATACTCCTTACCATGTCCTTAAGTATTCTATTTTGTCACTCAATAACACCATTCATAGTAAGTGACCCTAGCATGGTGTACCTTAGGACAATACTACCCTCCTATAGGATTTTAGAAAATGGTCTTGAATGTTGTTCACTTGATCCATCATATCTGCTATAGTATTCACTTCTAAGATTAGACCTAACAAATTTAATGGTTTTGCTAAGTTGATTTTCAATTGCAAATTTAAAACTTTTGAAGGCATCTAATGATTGAGACTTGTCAAGAATAAGATATAAGTAAGCATATCGAGAGAAGTCATCTATAAACATTATAAAATACCAAGATCATTCCCTATAGTTAATGAACATGTCCAAATCTGTAAAATCTAGAGATCAAGAAGACCACCGGACACAAGTCTTTCCATTCTTCTTTTGGAGATGTGACTTAATCTCTTATGGTACAATGAAGCTGAATTCTCATCTGTTAATTTGCACTTTAAGTTTTGCCTATTAACATATGAGGATACATTATAAGAGGCAACCATATCAAGTAAATAAAGATTATTATTGTAAGAAAAAGAACCGGTACCAACTAAATTTGAATCATAAAAGAGACTAAACTAGTTATTGCCAATTGAATAAGTATAACCTAATTTGTCTAAGGCAACAATAGAATCAAATTCTATCTAAAAGACAAAATAGTAAATGTTTCAATTAAATCTAAATAGTAACCAATCATAAGTAATAATCTAAAAATCCCTATTGTCTCTACTTCTACTACCTTACCATCACCAATATAGATGTATCTTTTGCCATCACTAAGCTTTTGACAATTTCAGTAACCCTACATAGACACACTAATGTAAGCTACTACACCTATTCACTGAGTACGCCTAGGTACTGAAATCAAATTAGCCTTAGAATAAACAAAATTAAAAAGCGTAGCTTTCTTTGTATGCTAAGCATGATAGTTTGTGAATTGCTTCTTCTTGTGTCTCTTAGCATCACAGAAGAAACGAATATCCTCAGCTTATTCCTTATTTTGTTTCTTTTGTGGTGTTGGCACTATAAGCTCCTTACCCTTCTTTTTTTTATTGACCTTCTTTCCCTTAGACATACTAGCTAAGTAAGCACTTTTAACCTTCTCATGGTTCAGTGTCTCTTCTTCTTGAACATAGTATGAGACGAAACTCATTAAAAGTCCAAGACTCTTTTTGGCAATTGTAGCTTACCTTAAACTGGCTAAACTATGGAGGAAGAGAAATCAAAACTAAGTATACTAATCAGATAGATCCAAATTTAATGTCTTAAGTTTTGAGGTGATGTGAAACATCTCCATGATGTACTCTCTTATGTTTAATTTGCCGTTGTATCCCATCAAGACAAGTTTTACCAATAGTGTACTTCTTTCAACCTTTTCATTCCTAGTAGATCTTTTCTCGAGGTCCTCAAGGAACTCTTTAGCTATAGTAATGTCATTAGACATAGTGCCCATAAATACTTTTGAAATGGTACACTCCATGACCATAAGACCTAAGCGATTTGATCGCTCTCATTTCTCCATCCCCCTCTTTCCATTAGAGATACTCTTTTCAATGATGGAAGGAGAAGAATCTTCTCTTAATGCTAAGTTTAGGTCCATAACTCCAATCAATACATTATAAAGTCATGTTCTAAAGTTAGTGTCATCCAACATATGAATGGAATTGATATTGGTAGTGATATTTGCAGCAAAACCAGAAACTTAACAAAAAATAAATAAAATAAACAAAACAAAGTTAGTCTCACATATATATACTAGAAAATGAAAATAATAATTCAAATAATGACAAGGCCTATCACAAGATACTTAACACAACATTGACATCTACTCTTTGGACAAAGATATCAATTTATAAGCGATACTCTTAGTACAATGATAAAAAATTGATGATAAATCTCTATCAAATAGTTTAGCCTTACTTTGAGTCGATTAACTATTCATAGGAAAAACTAAATAATTTTCACATATTTATCACCATAGGTGAATATATAAATCGATCAAATATAAACTTTCTTTTGGACTAGTCAATATCCGCTTGATTCACTTGCACATAATCTTTTTCTACTTATTCAAACCGAATAACTTCTATAGGAGAGGTCGTTTTGGCAACATTCTATTCAATCATTCATCTCAAATAATAAATTTGAATTCATTAATTGACTAAATTCATAATATATTTTCTTATCGAAACACTTTAGGATATTTCTACGTAGTTTTGAGATACTATATCATGATGCAAAGTTTTCAACTCAGACCGGATGCATTTCATCAATTATACAGTAATTGTTTTAACTTTTTCTTATCGTTGTTGACACAAAGTTGTCTTTATTGGTTATTCCAATTCTATTGGCATATGTGATCCAAAATTATGAAGAAAAGAGATTTACGTTGATCGATGACGGAAACGGATAGTCAGCATTGCAACTTCAACCAAAGTAAAAACCTGATGATCAAATAGTTGTCGCACGACAACTTTAAAGAACTTTCACCACAGCGTCGACTATAAATCCTCGAGTAAAATAAAAGAAAACAAGCATCTGGATGAAACCTTTAGCAATCAAATCATCCAGAATTCTTCTATAAGGGAATCTCATGGATGCGCTAATTCCAGATTCTATTTTCGATTGATGCCTTATGCCATGCCGGCGTGACAATTGTTATAAATTTAGATGGTATATAAAGTAATCTCATCGTCAACGCAATGACAATATAACGCAAACGATTAACACAAATTTTTGCACGTGAATTTGTGACATATTATTGGAGTTTACTACGTGAAACCCTAATCCTTAAACTTATATTATGTGGGATGAAGGAAGGAAATTGGAAGGAAAGAAAATGGAAGAAAAGAAAGGGGGGAGAAAATAAAGGAAAAATACTTATTTGGATGCAATGGAAATTAGAAAGGATGATTATAGATGAAAAGTTCATTAAAAAAAAAACTTTAAGTTTGTTAAATTACCATAAAGTCCTTAAAAGTATCTAAGTATCTTTTTAATAAAATGTTGTTTAAATAATTTTATACATTTTCCTACCACTTTCTTTACATATGTGGAGATAATAGTTTTTTGTAGGACCTAGGAAAGTTTTTAAAAAAGTAATTACTTCTTTTACTTTTCCTTCCTTTACCAAACAAAGGAATGGAAACTTTTCATTCCCGATTCCTTCCCTCCCCTTACTTTTCCCTTATCCAAATATAGTGTTGAGGAAAAACTTCTTATACAAATTATCTCAAATCTTAATAATTCTTTATTAATTAGGCTCAAACTTGCCACATCAAAGCTCTAATACCATTTATTATGATTAAACATTTTAATCCTATAAAGTTAAGAAGAACACCGGCAATGATACATGTGCAAAATTAAGACACAAAATAAAATAAGAAGATGCAGAGGTGTATTTAAATCCATAGCGCCAATTGCATGATTACCAATTATTAGCCTTCCAAATTAACCACGCAATTTATTTGAGATGTTATCTCTCTTATTCTTTCTATTGATGAAAAGTTAGAGAAAATAGAATAATCTATTAAGATTAATTGTCTGTTAACTCTTTTATTATTATTTTCAATTTTGCGAATCATAAAATAGGAAATAATATCTTTAGTCTTTTACACATATAAATCCATACTTTATATGATGCATTAAGGTTCATAAATACATTAGATCACTTTATTTCACAACAACAAACAAAAAGGTTTCAATTTCACTCAAGCAAATCGGATTAAGTAGTAAGAACCCTCGCTCCAATTTAATTCAAATTGAGGACTCAAATCTCGATTAAAGAGAGGAAATGGAATATGGGTTTTGTCGATAAGATAATGAGGAAGCTAATATAAGTCTCAAATCAATTAGAGAGAGAGAGAGAGAGAGAGAGAAAAAGTATGCATATGTCGACAAGTTATAGAGAGAGAAAGAGTGGATTATGAGTAGTATTAATGGTCCGTTTAGTTCATCAAATTGAGTAAAGGGGGAATGAAATTAAGATTCATTAAGAATTGAATATAGAAGGAATGTGCATTACATTTGTTAGTTTAAAAGAAACAACAAAAATAATACACCTATAATTGAAAGTAAAATAACTTATTTGCCATCATCTCCTTTCTTTTTTGTTTTTATTTTCATTGAAATACAAATCTCCAATGAAGCCATTGCTATATCCACCTTTCAAACCACAAGCTTCATCCCTTCTCCTCTACTAAAATC
Organism: Lumnitzera racemosa; assembly: GCA_024138005.1. Lineage (NCBI taxonomy): Eukaryota > Viridiplantae > Streptophyta > Magnoliopsida > Myrtales > Combretaceae > Lumnitzera > Lumnitzera racemosa. Next base: position 28,369,491 of record JAMXBC010000005.1, read on the forward strand.
ATATACCCTCCATCCCAAATCCAATAAGACCAAAATTCTGCATTGTTTCTAGCTCAAGCTCCAAATCCCTAAAAGATAAATCAAAGAAGAAACAAAAGTTAAACCTAGAAAGTTTGACGAAGAAAAAAAAAGTTAAAACCAAGAAAATGAAGAGAAACAAGGATGTAGTTCCAATTTTTCTATAGGCTTGACAAAGAGCAAGTAAAGATCTTGTTTGGGCATGAAATAAACTTTTATTTTTCTACTTTAAGCATCAAAATCATGGTGGTTGTCAAATTAACGATAGCAACAAGTATGGTATTAGATCTGCCTATGTATGGTGTATGGATACTAGATTTAACTATGTGTGGTATTTAGACACTGAATTTGATCATGCATGGTGGATCTTGTGTTAGGCTTGGTTGCTAGTCATAGATCTGGTCGTGTATCAGTCATCATGGTGGTTAGCTAGAGGTGGTGGTGGGTGATGGTGGTGGTGCATTAAAGAGAGGGAAGGGTAGTAGGTTTCATTGATGTAGAAGAGAGAGAAGGGGATCAGACTTTAGAGCGTGAGGGTATTTTGTGTAATTTTGAAAAGATATTGGAGGTAATGTTGGAATGATAAAAGAAAAAAACCACTGAATTTAGATTCAGAGAATTTAGGAGCGAGCATAGGGATTCAACAAAACCATGTAATAAGCTTTCCAATGGAATCCCCGTTTAGTGCTAATAAATGAACTAAAAGTGGTAGTAAAATCTTATAAAGATTGAGGGGGACATGGAATAGTTATTCTTTCCAAGTGAACATATTGTCAGTGTTTTGATCCATGCTTCATGATGGAAAAGCTTCCTACAACCCCATTTATAATAATCTAATCTTAGCTACAATCGAAGAAACTTCAATTTCGTCAAAATTGACCCTTCCCAAAAATGGGTAAGCTCGAATACCGTTCAATTTGATTGTCAATTTTGACCATAATTTTGGCAAAATTGATTGAATCCTTTAGTCGAACTATGTTTCTCAACCTTCATTTGCCAAAATTATATAACTTATTCAAACTATTAGCATTAAAACACCTTCAATTTTTCAATATGTTGGCCAAATATTAAAGCGTGTTCACATGTTTTTCCAATTTTTAAGCTTAATTATAGCTTAATTTTCCTTATGATGAAATGAAGTTAATAGGTCAAATGAAATTTACATCAATCTCATCATGCAATTTCATCATCAATAAGATGAAATAACATTTGAAGGGAGGTCAAAAAGAGGCAAATAATCAGATCTTCCAATACAACTAATAACCTTTACAAACTAACATTTTCAAAGGAATTGAGGAGGAAGATGAAGTATAATGCTATGTTACCCATTAAATGGTTAACATTTTGTATAGGAAGTGGAGTAAAAATCAATGTTTTCAAACTTAGGTTGGGCTGTGTTCAATCTATCTCAACCTTACAATTAATCTAGTTTAATTCCGATTTAGTCATATATCCAATCTGATTTATCGCTTTAATTTTTTACAATCTCATATATTTAAGTTAACAATCCAAATTTAGTCTGATAACACCGATAAAAATAATGCTTGGTTGGTCAATTAGTAGCTAACCCTTAGCATGGGGAGGGGAGTAAAAATAGAAGGCACTATGCACCTAGTGGTCAAACCTATACACTTTACTATTATACATTAAAAGTTCCTAACCAGTTGAGCTCTTACTCATTTCCCATTTTCAATTGTTTTGTCATTGCTTTCTTGCTTGCTTTCAATCTTAAACATGTATATTGTCTAGCGAATACGTCACGATCCATTCAATCTGCAAAATCAAGCATGCTATAAGGTTGAATCTGTGTCCAGCAAAGAGATTTCAATCCTCAAAGTCAATAGGATGCACATGCCATAAAAGTAAGTAGCAACATAGCAATAACTATCTAAGAATAAAAAGTATAGAGAGGAAGAGTTCAAAAGAAGATCCTTTCTAGAGAGGCTTTGAGGTGTATGTACAGGTGATGTTACTTGTCAGCATCTTGACACATGGAGGGATATCCTTGTCATGGAAGATTTTGGGATAAGACAATTAATTGTCATTTGCCTTTGGGATCTCCTTATTTGGCTATAGGATTAGCTCTTTCAGGAGGTTATACACTTGGTTGCTAGGTCATGCTACAATGTAGCATGCCTAGGGGCCTTACTATTTATTTCTCCTTTTAAAAAATAGCTTGAACTAATTAGGCCTAGTAGTAATCTTTAGGCCAATAAATGACTCCAACTCATTGGTTTCAAGGAAAATAAAGTTATGTTTCATGCAATTAAGAAGTCAATTTTACTTATGTAAAAGATATTTTTTAAAATAAGTTCAATTTAGCAGAATCATATGTTCTAAGTCCAAGAGTAATTGAGTTGACAAAAAAAAAATCATTTTTCACAAAATCGTCATTTTAAATCCAATCGAAGCCTTATTTGAAACTACAATTCATTAAATTCAATCGCATTTTGTAGTTTTGAGAAGGAGAACTAGATTGAGCTCAGGAGAATTACCTTTTATGAAAATTGACCTTTTTATTATGGCATTCCACTAAATCATATGTGTGTTTAACTTTAAAAAATTGTTCTCTCAGGAAAAATTATTTCCACCTCACCATGAGTTGAATAAACCTAAATAACCTATTTTTGATATTTTTTACATTTCACTTTTTATTCTTTGTTAATTTTACTTCTTTATTTTTTTTATATATTTCTTCATTTTTTTTTATTTTTCAATCCTTTTCCTTTTAAAAAAATTATATTCTTTATATTTTATATTTTTTGTAATTTTTTTTTTTCAATTTTCAAGGTCAGTCGTATATTTAATGCTTCCAGAACAAATAAATGAACGTTGACATGTTCATGTACAATCTTGGAAATTGTTATCCATTTGCAACAGCTTTGGGCATGTGTTTAACCGTGGGGTTTAGCTGCATATTGGGATCTACAGCATAGTAAAATTACAAAATGCAAATTTACAATCTATTATGCTTTGGAGAAGTTGTTATAAAGAAAGACACCTACGTTATATATGCCTTTGAAATTTCTTAAGTCTCGGTTCATTATCTAGGTGAATTTCTGCAATGCCTTACTATCAGATGGATCCGTCCTACATAGAGTAAAAAATAATCATATTAGTAGGTGACTTTTTCGAAATCGGATACGAATATTCTATCCATAACACACAAATGCAACATGTGATAAGCACAAAAGATTGGATAAAAGGTTCATCAATTATGGGCTAGTAAAGGGCTTGCAGTTTTGGAATAAACGTAGTATTTGCAGCTAATTCTCAAAACAAATTGAAAAAAGAAAAAAAAAAATCTTTTCTGCAAGTGCATACATCCAAAAGTAACCCTTGTAGAAATCATCTATTGTCAATCCAATAATAAGTATTTTCTAGATATAAGTTTTTATTTGACCTTCCCATCTAAATATTGGTATAGATGAAAAATACATATTTAGTGAGTGACACGAAGCAAAAAACGCTATCCTACCTTAGTAAAGCTGAATATTGCTTCCATGAGTTGCTCTTCTTGAATATACTAGGCATTATAATTCAAACAAGTTTGTTGATATATAACAAAGTCTAAATGTTTACCAGTATAATAGGAAGTGCTTACAGTGCAATCCTTTAGCATAATCCTATCTTTTGTTTTCTCGGAGCATTGAAATAATTTTGTAAGATTAGTTATTAGACTTCAAAATCAGTGTTTGACAACCTTCTAGTCCGCACTTGGGTGGGTGCCTGAACTGCATGTGCTTTAAGAAAGATGCACAGCCATGGCCCTTTTTTCATGCAAAGTTTACCTTGTAATATTTGCAATGTCTTGGCGTTGTTCCATTAAGATTTGTATTTGACAAGAATGGTCAGTAAAAATTTTGATCTACGCAGCAGAGTTAGCTTACTCGAGGACGTAATTTCTTCACTTTTACTGCCAGTGTTGCTTCTCCTGCGATTCTTCACGAAAATGCTCCTCCTCTTGTACCTTGAGTGGAGAACATTCGAGTACCATTGGACTATGCTCAAGCTCAAGCACAGGTGGAGAGTGCTCAAAGCTAAAGCTAGACGGAGGATAGTCCATAATGTCTGCCATGGTTGGGTTGAGGCTGAGTTACGTTGCCAGGGTTCTTCCCTTTGACTTTTTCTAAAACATCTATTCTTAATGGAGTTGAATGAAACACCGAAAAAGCTGCTGCTTGTATATATGAAAGTTCACACGTTGGAAACAAAATATAACTTTGGCCTGTAAAAAATCACAATCAAATGGACGCAATGACATGAAAATTTTAAAAGAATGGTGAACAATTTTCAAAGTAAGAACTGGGTATAAAATATATATTGAAAGCAAATTTTAAGACAAGGGCTACTCTTCCATTTAGAAATTTATTGCTTTATAATCGTATCGGCTTTTTTGCAGTTAGCATGTCACTAAATCGGTAAAACAGAAGGCACCAGAGTACTTACTTGTATTGATTATTGACTTTCAAAAGGGTGAAAAAAAAAAGGCTCCATGTCTGGACAGGTAGGCGAAACGGATAAGCAAAAGGTACAAATAAACCAGAGCCTTGAATCGGTTCGAAACTACTTATTTACAAGCTTCATCATAGTTGAATCATAACCAATAACCAATTTATAGAAAACAGTTCTGAGTAGGTTCAACTCTTAAATGGTTTCTTTTTTAATATTTAATTTTTTTTCCATTAATTTTTTTATCTATCTTTAACACATAATTAACTTATAATTAATCATCTATCATTAATTTGATAATATAATTTTTAAAAAATCATCATTTACAAAAGAAAATTGCTTTGATATACCATGACCTCAATTATTTTTTTCCAACTTAACAACCTCCCTTCTCTCTCTCTTTCTTCTTTCTCTTTCTTCTTTCTCTTTTTCGAAGGAATGAACTGACCGAACCAACTCGTTGATTTAATAACAAACAGACCCAACTCAATAATTCACAACCCATTGATTGGAACGATTCTACCCTTTTCAAACACCTAAACTCCTAAGACCCAATGATTCGGGAGGCAATTCAAGCCAAGCCGATTCATCGACCCTAACGATTCTACCCTTTTCAAACACCTAAACCCCTAAGACCCAATGATTCAGGAGGCAATTCAAGCCAAGCCGATTCATCCTTTGAACCTGTTCACGGTTCGAAACTGACTTTTACACGAATCTAAATACAATGCCATAGAGTGAGAGATATCTCGAGCCTCATGTAAGACAATTAAATGCACCCCAAGGGGCTACCTAGGAACTGGGGGACCTTACCTTCTCGAGCATGAGAGAGACAATTGAGAGAGTAATCCTATTCGTTATGGGAAATCAATGCTCCAAGCCGAATAAAGCTTACCTCTAACGGTCTTTATCTCGTAAAGCCAAAGACGCCCCAAGACAAGTTACAACTATTGAGAAGGAGACATGATCAATACCGGCTGCTATAAGATCCCTTGTTAATTTTAAACTCAGATTGAAGTGCAGCTCACACGAGTGCTACTCAATTTAGAAACAGACTACACATCACGGAAAATGCGGACTTCAGTCATTAGAAGCTGCATATGTTTTGTATGGGCTCAACGTGGTAAGCATATATAAACATTTGGAGGAATATAAGGATCTGCTGATAAAATTATAGAGAGAACATAACCATAATGAGTTTTCTTTTGAAATGCATAACTAGCTTAAGTTTTCTGTAAAACACAGAAAAGCTCAGTTTCCCATATCCCTCATCGATGAAGAAGCTGGAATCTTGCCTTTATTGGATCTTCAATTCTTATTTTGAGAATATGAAACAGAAAGACAAAAGTGTGAAGAATTCTTTTCTTTTCAAGACCTCTTAACCAGTGCTTTAGGACACCCGTTAACAGTTTCCTATTACCAGTAAATTCATCTAGAAGGTACTTACAAGTGAAAATAAGTCATAATAAAACATCAAGGGATACAAGATAAATCTTGGCCAAGTCAGCGCACGTTACAAAGGAATATGCGCACACCACAAATATAAATTAACATGACAATATACAGGAAATTTGTGCCATGTTCCAAGTTAGATATTGACAACCTTGATAGCATGAAGAATAAAACATTGGAGGTGCATAAAATGACGAGATACCACGTCTTCACAAAGGCAATGAGAGATCAATAGAAAAAAATGCAAGTCGATCGTCTTGTTATGTGGCTAATCCTATACCAGTAGTTTGGTTTTGTGAATATGTCAGACAAAAATGTGAATCCTATAACATAATAAGTCTGAAACAAAAATTATGCACATCTACCTACTCTAGATGCTCTTCACAAACCTAAGCACATATACAAAGCAGTTAAAAAAGCAGCTGCTAATTCTTATAATCTTCTACCATCAAAATTCTTCTCACGAATATTCAAGTGCCCAGAATGCATCTGGATCTGGGCAGAACAGAGTAAAATCCTCAACTTCCAAATTCGCTATATGCCAGTCAATGAAACGAGCCTGGCCACACTTGAAGAGCAGGAGGACTGTTGGCAACAACCACCATTCATCATCATCCCTGTCAGCAAAAGCACTCCAAGTCTAAGCTGTGTTCTCAAATTCATCACGCAAATATTATGAGGCTGACAAACCTTAAACTAACAACCTATGATCAAAGCAAAGAATGCAGCACTTAGAATATGAAAAGTGGGATGCTAAATGATAGGTGTTGTAAATGCTTAGACAATCAACATTCTATGGGGAAAATCAAAGTCCTTTGTAAACCACTATTGCCTTTTCAAAGAGGCGGTAATGGCATCAAAGCTTAGAGAATAAAGCATACAGATTTAAGTAAGTTCCTCTAATATGTAAACTACTCATAGATAATATTTGGTGCAATAACTGAATTGCAACCCTCTCTACTATCATTGAAATGTTGCCATCACTCTACCATAGACTATACACTAACAGCCCCACTTACAAGGAATGGGTATTCCATTCCCCCCTTACTCCTTACTAAAACCCTATTACGACGTTCACTTCAAATCTTGGCCCGTAATAGCCATTACTGTCGAATCCATATTATGTGAAAATGTCGAATGGAGATTCCCCCCTCCAAGGTCAAGAATTGTGATTCACCAATCCTTCCATTTTCTTTTACAAATCTGCCCTCAACAAACTTGGGCTGTCTAAACTATAGATAGCGACTTTACATGGTGGTGGAGATTATAAAGGAGGAGGAAAATAAGGAGGCGATTGTGAGTGAGAGGCTTGATGGATGGATGAGGGAAGCATAATTGCACCACCACCCTCCAACGACCATACAAGTTTACCACCACCAATGAAGTAACATGACACCACACACCAACGATGAAGAGGGAGAAGAGAGAAGAAGTTGAAGAGATGGAGTAATGAGAGAGAGTGGCTAACAAAAGGAGGTTGATAGATCTATGATAAAGAATCGTGATTAGAGATGTGCAATTACATTTACAATTAAGGTTTGTACCAAAACAAAAGGAAAGGTTACAATAGATGTCGGGTGGTCAAGTTGGCAAATCCAATCTCGATTTTGAGATCTGTTTGCAATTACAGTTGCGATTACATTTGCATTAGGGTCTGTTGTACTGTGATAGTGTCTGGCGGTTAGAGAAGAAGGCATGGTTGAATTAGTTTTTATGGCTCTATTTCTGTGACAGTTTGAAAGAAGATAGTTGTGGGGAAGGTAGAAGAAGAGGATGAAATGGTCATTTTAGACATATTATATTGCTATTCTTGTGTTATTTTTAGTTAAGTAAACAATATAATAAGAATTACAAATTTATGCAATTACTAGTGAATTGAGATTCCATCACAAGTATATTTTATTTGGTAAAGTAAACGAGCTGTCATATTTCAGTGCATACACCAGCTGAACTAGTTCTTTCAAAGACAATCCAAAAGGGAAAAAAGAAACAAATAAAAAAAAAAAAGAAAAGAAAACTTTTTTTCAGGCTAGGGATTTTGGCAGTAACTTTCAAATTGAGTAAGCAGATTAAAAAACATGCTTCTATACAAATTGCTTACCTTTTGATATTCATTGCATCTCCTTTGCCAGGATGATGGGAAGCAGTAATTCCATAACAAATGATCCCAGAAATGTAAGCCACAATCTGCAAGAGGCAAAGCAGTCCCCCAAACCAATATTGTTATACAGCTCCACAAATGTTTAGACATCAATTTGAAAAGATTAAACACCAACAACCCAATGCACAGCCATAGTGACATGCAGGGATAAATAGTTTAATGTCTGTAGACCTCATATGAACATATAAAAAGGAGTTCTAAATAAATTAAGAGCTTAGGCAACCTTCCAAAGATGTCAATGTATGAAAATTGTTTCATGGAATGTTTAGTTCATTCATAGATTGGAATTCACCCACCTTTACAAGTAGAAGAAAACATCATGTCATGCTTGCTAGACTACAATTAGACAACATACTGGTCTGAACACAATCCAATTCAAAGGATGGGTTCACCCGATGCAGAAAGTTCAATTCAATGAAAAATGTTTGTAAAAATCATCAAAAATACAATACCAAGAACAGGAAAAGATCACAAGTAATGTGATAAAAAAGATCAATTAGAGAAGGAGAAGAGGGGGGTGCAAAAGAGAAAAAAAAAAAAAGGGAAAATAAATGATAAAAAGCATGAGTAAACAATAGATTATTGAACAGTCCCATTACCACTTGAAGCCAATTACTAACATAAAAAAAAAAAAAACTATTTGAGAGGTGCAAGCCACACGTTTCTTATTGATAGTATAATGTAGTAAACACATCATAATTCATTCAATTGGTTGTTATCTATTGGTTCCAGAGTAACTTATGCATATATGCTCCTCTTGACCATTCTTTTGTATAGAGATAATATCTTGTGGAAAGAGCTCAGAAAGCACATCCGATGCAGTTGAGCACCCTTAATCATATCCAGATCCAAAAGTATTTATATATGTTTTCTATTTACCTGAGAGGTTGTTCATGTTTTTTCTCATTTTAGAAGGTCATCACCTGCTTTTGTGCAATGAATTTAAACAATATGAAGCAAAAGAGAGAGAGAGAGAGAGAGAGAGAGAGAGAATCAATAGATTTTCTATCAGAATTCAGTTTGACTTACAATATTAGACAGAGAAGTCATATTCCATAGCGCATATACACGAGCCAGTGAAGCTCTCCTAGATTCTTTACTGAACAAGGCATTCAAGCCAGCTGGGAAAGGGGAGAGCAGAGACAGAGGAAGAATGAGTAACACAGCAAGGAATGCCCCTAATGAAATCCAGTAGAACTGAACCAATGTTAGGAGTGTGACAGATAGATCAGCCAAAAGCATGAGTGTGATTACAAGCTGCAAGGTTTCCTGAAACACAAAATTGAAATGTTAGGTGCAGAAAGTAAAATTAGAAAAATAAGATACTCTAGGGTCATCAAAAGATATTCTAATTGGCACCTGGCGACCAATCGGTCTTGTATTATTCAACAAGAGAGACATAGGGAATAAGAAGTCTCTCTTATAGTCCAAAGATTTCAAACTACCAGCATTTATAACACCTCCATTAATTCCACCGGTCATCCTCTTGCGAGTCAATGCATGACCTTGATACAGTAAATTTGGTGCCAGCTGCTTCAAGCCTTTTCTCATGGATCCAATATTGCTCCTGATCCAGAACCAAGCACCAATTACAGTCATTTTCTTTCAAGATAAGGACATAACGGCAGTCCAGAAGTGAGACATCCAAACCACCTAAGTTAAGATGGTGCTAACAGTTGAAGTAGGATTTGAAAAGGAAGACTTTAGTCAGAGGAATCAATTTGTAACCATTTTGAGCTTCATCAGTTTTTCCATCCATCAATAATTGGATATTGCGACCTATCCAAAGTTACTAAAACTAACTAAATTAAAAGATAAAATTACCACTGATTTATCAGCCCATTATCGAACACCAACATTTCCTTTGTCTGATAAGATGAATTCTTGGTCAGTAGAGTAAAAACATAAAAGTGAAGCATAACCACACTCTTTCACATCAACAGTTTCTACTCTTCCTTTTATTCTCAATTCTAGTTCATAATTTTATTCTGAATGGTAGCTACAGCTTAACTCCCAGTATTGATCAAATGAATCCCTGCACACTTGACCACTGCCTATGTCAGCATTTGCATGAATGTTTGGCAGGATATACTAAGAAAATACATAGCTCAGTGTATAGTTCCATGAAGATCTTGTATGAATTCGTGGTTTTCTATTGTTTTGTTTCGAACTTAATTAGTCTAAAATTCACTTTCAAATTTGAAATCATGATAAATCATGCTGTTATCATTCTACTTCTACAGGAATTTAACTATGAATGGACTGTACATGCTGGACAAAAAGAAAAGGACAGTACATGAATACTTTTACAATGTCTTTTTATATAATTTGCTCAGCAGTTACATATGTTGTGTTTGTGTCACCTTAATATAATAGTTTGGAACTAACCTTCACTGATGTATAACAGGACAATATAGCATGACCTCAATGTGTAGTGACTAGACTTCTACTTTGACAGCCATAGAAAGGTAATTTGGAGAACCTTGCAGATGAAACTCAGATCACCTAGAGAGTTTAATAAAAGTACTTACCTAGACTGGTTGGAGATTCAAGCTAGATGGTTACATCATTTTCTTTTTGAGATTCTTCACTGTAGTCAACATATAGCAGTTGTAGGGAAGACCTTCAGCAATGTCTTCACTATTGAATTTACAGTCTACTATAGTCAGGGTTTCTCCTTGCTATGCAGTTCATGAAACACAGACTACTTGTTCTTATATTAGCATGTGAGAGTAGGATCATGATGTTAAACATTTGACCATATTCAAATAAGGATTCTATTGTATATTAGCATTTACTTTGCATAATTAAGGACAGGTTTCCCCTTGGACATAAAATTTGACCAAGCTAGCTAAAATTGTTTTTGTATTTGTGCATATTACCCTGTAAAAGTTTCCATGAGTTCATGAAAATCCCAAATATATAGTCTTGAGTTTCAAGTGGATGAGCCAATGATTATGCTACTGAGTGTCCAAACTTTACCAACCTAGCCAAAGGCATTAAACAATTACCTCGACCATTCGTCAGATCCCTCTGTTATATCGTTCTGGCATGAGCTGTAAGTCGGGTAATCACCAAGTGCTACCAGAATACCCAGCTGATAATAACCTGAAGCTGTAGCTTGAAACCATCCAAGCTCAATTTTAACCCCGTGAAACTCAAGTTGAGGATTGGCATGACTACTTATCCAATTAAGAACTGGAAGAAGAGAAGAACGAATCAATGTGTGCTTCACTGTCCTTAACTGAGCATTTAGACCAGCCACAAGGCGGTTCCAAACCGTCGCTGGGACATGCTACAAGAAATGATATAGTTGTCCTCAATAAACAAGAATGGTTGAAATCATAAAACCTCTTAGAAACTCCAGAAGAGATATGAACCTGTCCAAGGAGATTAGTCAATAATATATCACTATGAAGACAATAAGGTGACATATAGCTTCCATCCCCACCAAAAAGTATACACATAGGGAATCTCTTTTCTATGATTGACACCATGTCTATGCGCTTCTCATCACCCCCAAGAAAGAAATCAATATATGCAACCATCAAGTCCGGTGTTGCCCCAACCTGAAAATTTTAATTTTCATTTATTTAATGCAAGCTTCACATCAATGATAAAACTATAACATCAACGCATAGGGCATAGTTATACCATTGAAATACTCAAGAACTCTCTAGGATTTTAATCTACCATTTATAATCCACAATTAGTTCACCCAACTTGAGTAAACAAGCAAACCTGAAAGCTACACCACTCCTTACTGAACTCTATTCAGATTGCCCTTTTCTTCTTTGGATAAATCAAATTTCCAACAATTGATGTTGTGCATGTTATCTTTAATTCCCACAGAGAAAGACTAAATGATGAATAGACAATGAATATGACAACAAAAGAAAGGTATGCATTCTAAAACCTCAACAAAACTAAATGTCAAAGTCATGAGTCAGCCTTATTTGCAATGAATTTCTGGTACAACCCTTTCTCTCAGCTATTCAATTTATTGGTAGGGCTTTTATAATGAGTAAGGAATAAACAAAAGCCAACATCAAAAGAAAAAAAAAGTCTAAAGAATATAGAAAACTGAGGAATCAAGTAAGACAGAGTTCTTGCAATTCCGACAACTTAATCCAATGGAAAGATCTTCTCTAGCATGATCATATTGTCCACATAACATAAACATCTGTCTTCTAGACCTACCTTTTGAAGAAACAAATTCATTCCAAGTTCCAACATGAACAAATCTATTAAACTTGCAGCATCACCCAACAGGTGTCAACCATGCTAAATACATTGAATGAGCAATGAGACATGACGTGATGCACTGATTCAGCCACATGCCTACAATAATTTTTTAGTGAATTCAGATACACGTGCTAACCATTTAGCAGAGCAAACTCATGTTTCCAAAGATATTTATCAAAGAAGATTGTCTGAAGCCCACACCCCATTTTCTTCAGTAAGGCTGGTTTGAATGAGGTACTATGCTGGAATTATGAGACTAAAAGAGAACTTTATTCAATCAGAAATCTTTTGTTGGAGCCTCATATCCAAAGCCCTTCCCACAAAAAGAAAAAGGATACGTAAGGAGAAATATTTCCACATAGGCAAAAAAGGAAATTTACTCCTATTCTAGTCACAAGGGGAGTACAGAAAGATTCAATTCTCAAAAGAATACTTTTTTGGGTTTGGCTTGGTGCTGTTGTAAGAGGAAAGAATGGGAGAGAGAAGGGCCCTTGGTGGGGGTTTGAGAGATAATTCATGTAATTGCCACTTGAAAGGCTTCCACAACTTTCTTTATGATTGCTGTTAGGAGTGTCTACCATAAGCATGTATTGTCTGAGTTGACAACAAAAAAATAGTAACTACCCAAAAAAAAAAAAAAGTAATGTAAATGCCACTTGGAAAAGTTTCTTTGACATTCGATATGATTGCTGTTAAGTGTGTCGATCACAAGGATGTTATGTCTGAGACAGGGAAAGGGAAAAAGAAGGAAGGAAAAAAAAAAAAAAAGAAGAAGAAGAAGAAGAAGAAGAGGAAGGAGGAGGAGGAGGAGAATACTGAAAAAATATGAAAGAAACCAATCAAAATGACTTGGATATAATAGGATGCTACGGAAGCCTAACTAACTAGCATGTCCAGAGGGAAGAATCCATAGAGGGCATAAACAAAGATGACAAGACAAGACTTCAAAAAATATCTCTGCCAGGATATATATGAATATATACCACAGTGGACTATCCATCAAGAAAAGAAAAGAAAAAACGTGTTCCAAATTATATGATGAATCATCAATTATGGAGACTAAAGAGGTTTACACAGTAAATCATGTTCATGCAAATTAAAAGCCATTTCTAAGAGAGTGTATAGCAAGTGGGTTGAACGATGTATTCAGACCTTCATCCCTTTGTACAGTGCTCTTGACCGGCAAGATCGAAGACATGAATGGTCATATTCCGACTTGACATATTCCTGAAGACGATGAATTTTTCTTCGCCGCCGCCACTGTTTCCATGACCATGCACAAGGATATGCAACAATTGACAGAATGCTGTGCACAGAGCCTTCCCACCAGTCATATGCAGCAACGGAATTTATTTCATCAATGAACCTATTGAAAGCATCTTCATACCTGCAGATTTAAGTATAATTTACAAATAAAATTTAAGATGAAGCAATAGCTTTGGCACCAATAAAAACAATCCTCCAAGTGCACAAAGAATTTGAAAGAAAATACAAATCGAAATGTTCCAATATATATTATCCAACCCCACTAACAAGAATATTGTTTAATGCATCTCTATAACCATCCCATTGTCAATTTCTAAACCATACCACCATTATGTTTTCATCTTAAATCATAAATATGCTATTTCAACATTGAACATTTCCCCAGCAATCTGCCACTCAATTTTTAATACAGCTTCTTACACAATTTCAATAGTAGAATCCGGAGGAGAGTATGGAAGATGCCAGGGCTCCCTAAAAGTGTTGGGACCCATGAAGTACATTCTGTGAACATGGCTTTGGGTGTCTTCAGCTCTTGCTCCACGCACCTGAAGTTGGAACAGAGAACAAGATGCACAGTGACTAGAATTTCTTAATATGAAGGCCTAAATGTCAAAAACAGGAAAAGAAGCATCATGAGGATCAATACTACCTCTGTAAGGGAAAGAAGGTATGGAAAATGTGGATGACTGCAGCGTTCGCTTGCATTTTCCTTGTAATAACTCGAGCTTTTTCCAACTAATTTAATTCTCAAGGTACTTAGCAAGAGGGCCAGGAGCACCAACAAGCAAGACAAGATAAAAGCAAAAGGCCAAGGGCCTCCAAATGTGTAGCACAACTCTTCAAGAGGTGTATAGCAATTTGGCATCCTGTATTTATCAGACACACATTTGTAAGGACAGAATGGTTGAGTAACTCCCCCTCCCCCTGCAGAACACATGCCTTTGCATTAGATAAGGGAAAAGATAAATAACACAAAAGAGAATCAAAGAAGGGATAATAAAAAAACAGAAGATTGAAAAACTTACCACGTACATAAATGAAATTTGCACGATAAGGAAGTCGCTCGAGTGGGCAAGGAGTGCATAGACTTGCATCAGAACCCTCAACATTTTTATAGGTGCCAATGGGACACTCCTGATAAGGTAAAAAGATATAAATTACAGTTTTCAATTGAGTTGAGTGTAGAGATAGGAAGCAGTGAGAAAATTCCTTGTTTGCCAAGTTACACCATACAAGCCTTCAGTATTTGCGTCAGTTGTCAAGATAGAGTACCTTACAAAATGTACCATGGAGACCCCTAGGGCACTTTTTCCCAGTAACTGTGCCCTTCTCCCCATCATAACCACCATTGACACCAAAGCCTCCGCTGTTAAGCAATCAAATATTGTAATATAGTTTCAAGATGATAAACAAAAAGATGATACTCAGAGAGGCAGATGCACATCTCTGCATATTGTAAGATACACATCCTTAAAAATGGAAAGTAATATGGTTACATTAGGAAGCATGTATCAACCGGAAAACCCACCCAATTGACTTCTTTTGACAAGATTAAGGTGCAATCATACTTGAGAAAATTTCACAACAACCAGTATTAAGGCAAGATAAGATTGCACTTTGAAGGAAAAACAGAAACAGATAGATGCATTTAGGACAGAAAATATTTCCCATAGACCATATGATAGGACATACAAAAGAGATAAAGATAGAGTTAATGAACAACGCATGATGAATTTTTTGGATAAAGTAAACAGCAACGATTTTCCAACACAAAATAACCAAATAATGAGATAGCCTCCACCAATTCCAGGAATCCATGGAACAAAATAAAAGGTTAATTGAATGCAAAACAACAAAACATATAATCCATGGAATCAAACATATATATTACAGCTACTACTGCCCAAACCATCTGCCCATAATGCTGAATTTCGTTGTTGTTTCATTACTTATTTTCTTACATAACATCTATGCATCTACGTACTTCATCTTAAGGTAAACTATTAGAACAAGGTAACCAAAAGCATAACTTTAGAAAATCCATTGAATTTATTTGAGACTTTTATAATTGATAAATGATTTCTTATACATCTTTTGTATTTTCAGCATGTGATTTCTTCTACATAAATATAAAAAGAAGTGATGATTTACACTTAATATAAAACAATTTAATATTCTTCTATCTTTTAGTTTTTAACATCTTTGTCTTTCCAAATAGATGTGAGGTCTTGTTTCAGCTTTAGTCTTATGTCTAAGTACTTGCATACCTAAATTTTTTTCTTATTTAGCAACACAACAAAAGCCTGCAAACAGAACAGTTACCATGTGCTGTAAGAATTAAATATATATTTATATATGTAAAATGTAAATGAGGCTAATCTCACCAAATGGCTCAGCTAAAAACTGTTTGGCAGTAAAAAGAATAGCTTTCAATTCCTTATGGTCCAAGAGCCTTATTATCTACCTACTAATATGCAAGCAATATCCATCAACAAGAGACATAATAGTTTAGTCTTACTGCATATCCTAAAGTTCAACCACAAATATATGACATGAGGACATACTGTTACAAACCTGCTGTCAATGGAACCTTTCACAGTTGCAACCGGGACATACTCTAAACCAACATCAATTTTGGACCAGTGAAAATGAACCCTCCCACCTCCTCCACCACCACCTCCAAAAGTGCCACCTCTTCCACCAAGAACATATAAAGATGAATATTCAGCGAGTGCAAGTTCCTGAAGGAAAAGAAGTATTGTCCCGCCAGAACCCCCACCAAGTCTGCCAACTAGCGAACTATTACCCTCTTGAGATGGTAAAGCACTCTGGCCATCAGCTCTCAAAGATCCACGAACTTCAAGCCTCAACAATGGCCATTGTTTGGACCCCATCACTAAAGGAAAGAATTCGATGGAATGATGGCAATACAAAATAGAGAAATTCCCAAGATTGAAGCAAAAAGAAATCAATTTTTTTCTTTCTTTTTTTTTTTTTTCTGGGTGTACAATCGAAATTGTTTTGGAACCAAAATTCTTATATTACTCAATAAAGCATAATCAACTTGCAGAGGAAATGGCAAATTTTTTCAGGGAAAAAAAGAAAAAGAAGGTTCCTTGTACAATTACCGATCATTCCACCTCCAACCATATGCCCGTACGACTTGTTAGGACCTGAAGCTCCACTTCCCAATTCACATGGAAGATCAGCATTACCATATGCTAAACCACCCTCACACATCATCCCATTGAAGTACCCAGAGCCCCCTCTTCCACCGTGCCCAGCACCACTGCCAGCTCCATTAGAATAGTTACCCCTTCCAACACCTTCACTGCAACCTACATATGACCAAATGATGCAAGGATAAGCAGAACATATTCAAATCATTGAGAGAGAGAGAGACTCCATAAGAATGATTATTTGTAGAAGAGAAACAGAAAATTTGTTGCAACTCTGTAAACACTAATGCTTGACACACTTTCCATCACCTAATTCAGATGCAGCTATCACGCCATCTGAATCAACAATGACTACCCTTGCCCTGTGTATGTGGATTATGCTTCCTTTGACAAGACCATTGACAACAATATCCTCTACTCTGCAGATCTGTCAATGAAATTTCTATTATTAAGAAAATAACCACCAACAGAAAAAACATAGCTAGCATGCTTATTACATTCATGACCTTAAAAGTTCAAATTGAACCAACAAATCATATATTCTGCTTACAACTCAAATGCCTATATCTGTTGCTTATGAAGTAAATAACAATAACAATACCTTTCACAAAAATTATCAATCAACAAAATGTCATCACTACAGATGCATGCTCATGCTTGTGGAGGATGCAGCTGACATGGAAGAAGCTTGTAAAAAATGCAGACATAAGCATTTCTCAGAGAGAGAGAAAGAGGAAGAGAGAGAGAAGAGAGAAAGAGAGCATGAGTAACTTTTCATATATTATCCATGCTTACTTGGAGAGAAAAGGATAGTGTGTAATTAACATGGCAATCATCAGGAGGAGTAATGAGATCTGCCGGGCATGACTCAGTCTCGCAGAGGGATTTAGTTACCCTGAATGAACAAGATGAAGATAGTTTGAAGATACCATACCAATGTACCCCCCACCCAACCAAAAAAAAGAAAAACAAAGAAAAGAAAACATCCCATGGAAAAACTCTAAATTACTCACACACTTCTATTTGAATCACCATCCAGTGGGGCTTGAAGTAGGGAGCCTGGTCCAACCTGTTAAAAATTAAGAATGAAATGGATAATGTAATGTTGCACAGAAGCAGCACCAAATAAGAGATCACCTATAGAAGGCTATCAAATATAATGTCTCCTCAACAGAAAGACAATTTATATACGAGTGGCGGTGGAAATGAAGAAAAATGCGCTTATAATATAAAGAACCCTGAATAAATAATTGATGGGACACAATTAAACTTTTGAGAATATATCACAACCTAAACAGAAAATTGAGGGAGAGCAAAGTTGCGGTTTAATAAACAGGTCATATTTAGCATAGAAATAACAGAATATATCTACCTGCATAACCATAACAGGACATTCACTGCATTCACACAGGACAAAAGAAATCGAGAAATGGCAAGACTATGTATATGCAAGATGCAAGAATCCAGGATGTCTTTTTAGCTTTAATCAACTGATTCACCAGTGAAATTTTGCTTTGATTGGTTTAAAAGTTGCACATTAAGGTAGTGCTAAATTTTTATTGCAGCATGATGCATCCATGAGGTGCCTTGTTTTTTTTTGGGTAAATTCAGATTTTTATATATTTTATAAAAGATAGGATGTACAAGAAGAAGCTGAGTTATCCATCCACAAACAACAAAAACAAAAACTTGTGATTGGATAACTTAGCTAAATACTATGCGCTCACTGTCCCCATACATCAATGAAAGAACAAGTAATCTTATAGCTAAAACAAAAGCCGAAGTGGGTTGAGCCCCCAAACGTCTTGAGTTCCTTTCTTTCCAAATAAAATAAAAAGTAACTACTAGAAGTCTTTTTCATCTAGTAGGACCAATTCCTGACAAAGCTTCAACAATAGTGGTCAAAGATGGAGACAAAAAGATCCTATCCATTACTGATATATAGGAGCTGATGAGTTCCACCCAAATCTCTTTGGCATAAGCACACTTAATGAAAAGATGCATGCGATTTTCCTCTTCAGAAGAGCAAAGATAACAACAATTCTGTCTAGTGATATCCTAGCTAAGAAGTTTATATTGGGTAAGGAGTCTGTCTCTCACTGCTAACTAGAGAATGGATGAGTGGCATGGAAGAATAGCTTTGTCATAAATTGCTTTATACCAAGAGATTGGCTACCCTCTATTTCTAGTATCATAGGCTGCATTAATGGAGAAAACTTTACTAGGGTTATCTTTCCGCTCAAAAGAATCTGCAGAATTCACCTTAGGAATCATGGATTGTAGAAGAGTCAATCTAATGTCATTCCAAAGCTGTCCTTCCGACCAATTCCATCCATTTTTATTGATAATAAGGTCTAGTGTCACATTCTTAGGCTAATTAGTTTCATAGATGGTTCTCTCCCCGACCCAACTTGCTATCGGTCCCCTTGGATGCCAATCATCGTACCATAATGAAATCCGACGCCCATCTCCTATCTTCCACGCAAATAGAGGCTTGGCCTATTCCCTAGCTTGGGAGTATTTTCCTTCATGTCCATGAACACTACAAGGGAAAGGATAGTGACCAAAAGTTCTTACCCTTTAAGATTTCCTCCTTCACCCAAAACAGCCATAAGGCATCTTCATCCACACATAAATGCCAAATGTGTTTCACCCGTAAAACCTTATTCCAAAAGTGTTATGTCCTTAGGACCCAAGCCACCCTCCTTAATGGGTGTACAAGCCTCATTCCAAGCAACTTTTGCTCTTACCTTAGCTTCATCGGTTCCATTCCAAAGAAAACGCTTCATTTTTGTATTCACCTCCTTCAGGATTTTCTTTAGTGAAAAAAAGATAATCACTCAATACACCTATAAAGAGAAAAGGACGCTCTTAATTAGTTGGACACGCTTAGCATAAGCGAGATGTTTGGAAGTTGAATTATTGATCTTGGATGAAAATCTTTCCACAAGGATGCGGCAATCGGTTTGTTTAAGTCTGAATGATATTAGTAGGACCCCCAAAAACTTGACCGACAAAGATTCTTCTTGAAAACCCATGATGGAAATAATCCCTGTCTTCATTTCTAGGCTTACTCCACTAAAAAAAAATTTGGCTATTAGAGGCACTTCCTTTTAGACTCGATAAATTGAAGAACTCTTCGAGACAAGATTTTATAGAAGTTACCAATTCTACATTCCCTCATGAGAAAATGAGAAGATCATCCACAAAGCATAGATGATTAATATTTGCCTTCTTACAATGCTAATGATGTTTAAACAACCAGTTAGAATTCAATCTTCTTAAGAGGTAAAATAAAATTTCCATGACTAAGACAAAAAAGGTAAGGGGAGATGGGGTCCCCTTGTCGCAGACCACAAGAACTGGCAAAATAGCCCATTAGTTCTCCATTAAGTCTCACAGAGAATCTTGGGGAGGTAATACACTCCGTAATCCACTTAGTGAACATAGGGGGGAAATTAAGGACTAACAAGAGTTGCTCAAGAAAAGCCCAGTTCACATGATCATAGGCTTTTATAATGTCTATCTTCATAACACATCCTGCATTATGTGAATCCTTATGGTACCTTTGCAATAACTCTTGAGCTACAAAGAAATTGTTAACTATATGTCTACCTTTAACAAAGGCAGTTTGTTCTTCCCCAACCAACATTAGAAGCTTTTTTTAGATCCACTTAGCCAAGATTTTTAAAATGCACTTATAAAGAGTGTATCAACAGGTACTTGCCCTAAAATCTACAAGGGTTTTAAGAGTGATTTTCCTAGGGATTAAGGCTAAAGAAGTAGAGTTGATTGACTTTAAGAGGCTGCTTGTGGCAAAGAAATCCTTGATTGCAGCGTACACCTCCTCTCCAATAATATGCCATTTAACCATCCAAGCTAGGGGATTTGTCCTTTGCAAAGGACCAAAGTGCCTCTTTCACTTCATTTTAATCCATCGGAGACATCAAGGATGGCCAATCTTCATTCTTGATCTTCTTTTCAACTAAGGCAGAGATACAATCTAAAGCATAAGGAGGAAAGAGAAAAGAGAGGGGGGGGGGGGGGGAGGGGTTTGGTTTGTTTCAAAGTAGGAGGTTGTCACTTCTTGAATCCGCTTCCTTTCAAAAATACGAGTCCCATCATTCAAGAGAAGGGATTAAATTCCATCACAGTGGTGTTTTCGTTTCAAAGCTCTAAAAAAAAAAAAGAGGAATTCTTATCCCTAAGCCTTAGCCAACTTTGTCTTGACTTTTGTCTCAAGAAGGATTCTTCCGCAGCACCAAGATAATAAAAGTCCTTAAATAACTCATTTTCCTTTTCCCAATCTGCTTTAGAGAGATTTGTTCTATTAGAAATTTGGATTGCCTCCAATGCACCTTAAGCAAACGCAACTCTTCTTGATATATTAGAAAACTTCCTCTTATTTAGCTCTCTTAATTCCTTCTTAAGCAACTTGAGCTTAGACACTACTCTAAACATAAGACTCCCCTCAATGCTCGTATTCCATACTCATTCAACAATGGGGAAAAAACTAAGATCCTTGCTCTAGAAATCAAAAAATCTGAAATGGATGTTCTTCCGATCCCATTGAACATGAGGATCAATAACTAGGAGATCGCCACTTCAACTGTGAACAGATTCTTAAAGTAAGAGATTGCCACTTCTTGAATCCGCTTCTTTTCAAAAATACGAGTCCCATCGTTCAAAAGAAGGGATTGAATTCCATCACAGTGGTGTTTTCGTTTCAAAGCTCTAAAGAAAAAAGAGGAATTCCTATCTCCAAGCCTTAACCAACTTTGTCTTGACTTCTGTCTCAAGAAGGATTCTTCCACAGCACCAAGATAATAAAAGTCCTCAAATAACTCCTTTTCCTTTTCCTAATCTGTTTTGTTAGAAATTTGGATTGCCTCCAATGCACCTCAGGAAAACGCAAATCTTCTTGATATATTAGAAAACTTCCTCTTATTTAGCTCTCTCAATCCCTTCTTAAGCAACTTGAGCTTGGACACTACTCTAAACATAGGAGTCCCCTCAATGCTCGTATTCCATATTCATTCAACAATAGGGAAAAAACTAGGATCCTTGCTCCAGAAATCAAAAAATCTAAAAGGGATGTTCTTCCAATCCCATCGAACATGAGGATCAATAACTAAAGGGCATTGGTCCAAGATCCCTAGAGGTCGGACAGAGATGATAGCATTAGTGATATGAACTAGCTGTGATTTATGAAGAAAACTAAAGTAATTTTATTGATTTTAAAGAAGAAATTCAATTACAAACCCTAATCTCTCTCTAAAAGAGAGCCATGAGTTAAAAGCTCATACACATGAGTACAATTGCTCATACACATGAGCTAATTCACAAGTTTCTAACAAAATGTCTACTCTCTCTAACTAACTAATATCCTCTATTTATAGTATTTAACTAATAACTAACTATAGAAGCTTCTAGACACAAACATAGCAAAACAACTGTACACCACACCACACCTAAGTAGCACATATACCTCACTTCACATTACACTGCACATCACATGTACAACACATCACTATGCAATAGCACACATACATATACTAATCACATATACTAGAGTTGTATTAATTCCATCCCCCCTCAAGATTGTCCTTGCCCTCAAGGACAAGATAGAAACACGAAACACAGCTACTAACCCACACCAACTTTGTCAAACTTAGCTGCAGAAAGTAGGCTCGAGATAAGAAAACCAAATACACCGAGATTAGCTGGGGGAGAAGTAGAAAGAGCACCATATCCAAACAAGCAGAGTTGAACATCCATAACTGAACCACTATAGTTGAGTAATAATGAATTAAGAACCCTAAAAGTTGGTGGAGTCGGCCATGCCTTTGCCATACCAAAAAGCCCCAGAAGATACCATAAGTTATCGTCCATTGTGTTTCTGTTAGTGAAAAATATAAGTGCCTTAACTCTTGCACCAGTCAAAATGTGAGCAACGCTAGGACTCATTTGCTTCGTGACACTACAGGAAGTGACAGCCAAAGGAATAGGATGTGCTTCTAGTGAAACATTATGTCAAACACTTGGAGGACAATGAACAGACATGACATTTGAGTAAGGAATAGAGCCAACAGCATCACCGTGATGAGCTGTGAGAAGTTCGACTAGATGGCAAGTAGAATGCCGGCCAACATTTGACTTCAACATTGCATTGGTCGGCTATGAATCAGCATTGTTGCCACTGGACTCATCCTGTTCGTCATCGGAAACAGTGTGTCGAAGTGGAGGAAATTGGCTGGTAGGATTCGTTGGTATCATTCCACCATAACGTTTTAACATTTCTTTTTTCATTAGCATCTAATCCAGTTGCGGAATTCGATGTCTTAAAGCTCTTAGCCAATAAACACATCTTCCTCCTATTTTAGATGCTGCTAAATCCACTTTTTGTTCTTCTCTTGTGCATTGGATCTCAAAGTATTGCTCAGTTATGGAGATCCACTGAGTTGGATTGGATCCATCAAAAAATGGAATTTCCAATCAAACAACATAGATCTGAGAATCTCTATCCATTTCAGATTTGTCCTCTTGTACAACCAGCGATTGAATAACATGATCAACTTTAGGTGAAGCATGGTTCTATGTATCAACAGAAAATGCGTTTTCAAGTATAAGACCACTCCATTTATGCCTTAGCCACAATTCCTCTACCATGAAGAGCATGTTCGACAACATATCTTGGAGCAAAGAGTTTATCGCTAACATTGTTTATTGCCGATCGCTGTCCAATAAAGAAAGAATCTACGGATCAATTTTGGATTGAACTCAGCTCGCAGATGAGGAAGGAATGTAACATGTTACGGTTCTCCTCTGGCAAGTCAACAGCAGGTCGAACCAAATGATATGAACCAGCTGTGATTTATGAAGAAAATTAAAGTAATTTGATTGATTTTAGAAAAGAAATTCAATTACAAACCCTAATCTCTCTCTAAAAGAAAGCCATGAGCTAAAAGCTCATACAGATGAGTACAATTGCTCATACAAACTAATTCACAAGTTTCTAACAAAATGTCTACTCTCTTACTAACTAATATCCTCTACTTATAGTATTTGACTATTAACTAACTATAGAAGCTTCTAGACACAAACACAGAGAAACAAATATACACCACACCACACCTAAGTAGCACATATACCTCACTACACATTACACTACACATCACATGTACAACACATCACACTACACATCACATGTACAACACATCACTATGCAATAGCACATATACATATACTAATCACATATACTAAAGTTATATCGATTAGGGAATAATTGCATCCATGCCAAATTGACAAGTGCTTAGTCAAGCTTCCTCATAATCAGACTGGAGGAGCTCTTATTAGTCCATTTATGAAGCAGACCACTAGTTCTAGCATCATCAATCTCAACTTCATAGCAAAAACTATTAAAATCTTCTATTCCCACTAAAACACGTTATGGTTCTCATCATACATTTTCTTCACAGATCTAGCTTTTTTGGGATCTAACCTTTTTAGGATCTAGCCAACATTATTCAAAAGAAAAATAGGATAGAAAGGGGCTCAACAGCAAAAACGCAAGCTAAGATTCAAGAGCGCTGGAATTAACTCCAGCATTCACCTCCTTCTTCCTACTAAACTTCTTTTTTTTTTTTACAGCTTTCTTGATAGAATTTTCTTTTGATTACATAACACTGCAATTTTCTTGTGTTTCTTGAACAACGAACACTAAGGAAGTAGCAAGTTCCTGATCACCATTGTGCTTTTCTTCTACATTCCTCAATAGTGAACATACTTGGGGTATAACCTTTGAACAATCACTAAGAAATTCAAGCCCTAAAGATGATGCCTCCTCTGAACCAAAGACATCCAGCATTACATGTTTATCTCTATTCTTATTTGGCGTAACTGGTTTTACAATTGGTGCATTTTCTCCTTCTTTAATCACGATGCCCCTAATCGTTAGCCCTGCTACTGGTTTTGCATTTTCTTGTATCCTCATCTCCTTAGCTTCCTCTCTCTCCTTCCCCACTATTTGTTGACTATCAGAAAAAGTGTCAACCTTGCCCTTACTGCCATTACATTGTTCAGTGGAGTAACCAAACGTTTCACACATAGAACAATGAAGAGGGACATTCTCGTACTCCACATCAACCATTGCTAGCTTTCCATTAGCTCTCTTGACCGCAAACGTAAAAGGAAAAGTCGAAGTTGCCTCAACTTCCACAACTGCTCTCACGTATTTAATTCTCTCATTTCTTGCCGTTGCCATATCCACTTGAAGGGGTCTACCAATTGCACTAGCAACGTATCCATTACCATCTCTATGAAGGAACTCCATACGGACTCCCTATAATCTAATCTATATGGAAAGTTTTTTAGGAGTTACCTTATCATAATCTGCTTGCAACGACCATCGTTCCAATATGATGGTTTAATTCGTAAAAACCCAAGGCTACCCCAACACTTGCAACAGCAAGGTATCATCCTTAGACTTGAAAAAACAAAGAACCTGCATCAACTGGATAACACCTCTAGTAAACCTACTTCCTTCAAAAGGGTTTTGGCAATTTTTTGGAGGAAAAGAAAAGACATTCCTTGGCCCAAAAAATACCTTACCAAGGTAATTCTCTAGATTTTTTCTCCAAATTGAGAAACTAAAGATGAAGGTTCCACACAAATTAGATCACCTAGTTTAGAAGGAGGATAGAAATCTAAAGACATATCACTCAGTTGAGGAGATGGAGACACTGCTTAACCAAAAACTACTTGGGCAAAAGAGTGTTGTTTTGGTGGTTCTGAAATCCCGCACTTGTCAAATCCTTTTTTGCTGTGTAAAGCTGAATTTTCAATGGCTTCAACAACCCTAGTCATGGACCTTAGGGTAAAGTCACTAAAGGAACTTTGACTATCATTTGAACTAGAATGAAGGATAGACAACTTTTTCTCCTTAAGGTTAAACTTAGGGCTAGAAGAGGAAACCTCCTTCTAACCTGCGGCTTGTTGTTCTGATAACTCAGTTGCCTTCACTTGTTCTGACACTACGTCAAAACCTTTCAAAAAACCAGAAACCACCAAAGGTTTCTTTCTTTTTAGGGCCAGAATCCACTTCATCCTTTTCAGAAGAAGCTTTTGTTAAGGTCTTTGAATGATCCAACTCAACAACTTGATCATTCTTACGGCGCTGCACAGAAGCCCTAAAAAGTTGAGAAGGAGCCTTCTTGATCTTTTTCTGACCACGTTTTGGCACTGAAGCAACACTATCCACTACTGTCTTAGCTACAACTAAACCAAACAAGACCTTCTTGTTTCTTCTAACGAACGTTCTGATAGTAACCTTGGATGAACGTAGAAAGACCAAAGCAAAAGATGAAGGAAACAAAGACAAGGTACTCAATTAACTCCACGAACGACTTAGGGAGGAGGACGAGGATGAGAACATTTGATATGGTGAGGATAACAAAGGTTTCGAGGTGCAGGGAGAGGTGATTTATGCACGGGTAAGACAAAGGAGACAGAGGAGAGAGAGATGAAGAAAAGAGCGGCGAGGGCTGGTTATAAAAAAGGTGGGGAAGGAAAGAAAAAAGGATAGAGAGGATTTTCTCTCAATACATGATGAAGAGAGAAAAAAAAAAAAAAAAGAAAAGAAGATTCTTAGAGAGAGAAAAAAAGATTCGTATGAGGTGCCTTGTGAGTGCAATGCAAATTGAAATAGACTTCATTTCAACAGCTTGCACTACATTGACCTTTGTAACAGGAAGGCAAAATGACATTCACATTTTGAACTGCCATAGATCCACAAACAGAATCTGCAAGTGCACCAACCATAGACAAGCCTCCAAGATTGTGTCAAAAACATGCTCCATCCATAAAGCAGGCTACCTATAATGATGCTGCCACACTATTTTTAAGCTGTATAATTTTTTCTAAAGCTTCCTTTTACACAAGAAAAGACACTAGTGGAGGAAACCAGCATTTCAAAGTTATCTCCTGTTGATAAATTGCTCTTCTCTATGCATCTAGTAACTACCCTGTAAGAAGAGGTAGCAGGAGAACACTACAACTTGCACATATCTAGACCACCCTTGTGTTTCCACAGCATTAAGGAGAATAGAAGCTTAGCCAGGATAATGAAAGATAGAACCGTCAATTCTTAGGTCACACGAATCTTTGCAATCCATATTCGTCACCTTCTTTCTTTGCCTTTAAGGATCATCTTTCCCAAAACTTACAAAATAGGAAGCCTTGATTTTGCTGTCACTTTTAACTAATTTTGAGGAAGTTCAGCCAAAAGCATTTATTTGTGCACCCAGTTCAATAATGGTGAATATATGCATCTAATGAACACAAATTTTATTATCATCAATAGAAATCAGACAAAAAGGCTCCAGCTTATGATCGTCCTCATTCCCAAAATCCATGCCTAAAGGTCTCATCTTTTCCTTAAAAAAGAAGGGTTCGAACAAATCTAGTGTGGCACATAGCATTTTGATAGATCCTCTCCTATATTACATGTGTTTCCAAGAGAAGCCTATATAACGATCCAACCAAAACTCCTCTTACCAAAGTATTATATGCTTTGTCATAAAATGTCACATAGTTTTATCACTTTATATAGCAGCTTTTCAGGAAATCGCCAATCTTGAGATTGACTTAGTTCGAGCACGCTTAACATTGAAATTTCAACATCCTCCACATTGCTATACTAAAAGGTACTTTGATGATTAGAATTCCATAATGCATCATTTAAAAGGTATCATAATCCACCCCCTTACAGAGTTAATGTCCTGTTAAATTTCATTACAAAAGTTCATAACCACAACAAGCGAAAACTCCTTCCTTTCAGTTGGTAAACTACTCTGATATTACCTATAACGATATTATCAAAACTCCTAATAAGATATTATCTATTTTCACATTAAACACCATACAATTTGTTTTTTAATGCAGCAGCTTCTCAAAAGGTCACCCATCTTGGGATTGACCTCGATCATTTTAGAATTCCAACATCTTTCAAGTTACTATACGCCTCGATAATTAGAATTCCGTCACTTAGTATTTAAAGGATATCACAGCCTAGAGGTATAAGAAAGTAGAAATTAAAGAAGAGTAGTTCTAGTCATGTAATTAAATTGAAGAGTAGGGATGAAAGAGTAAAAAGCAGTATAGTGCTTCAGTAATAAAATATTAGGAGGAGAGAGAGGATAGATACTGCTCTTCTGAGAAAACATCGCTATTTTTAGTAGAGAGCATGCTTCTAATAAAATCTTTCAAGACATGCAAATGAAAACAGAAAATACAAGGGAACATCATGTTGAGTATGCAATGAAGCTCACTGTTATATTGTAAAACTGCGACAGGGAAAGTCGCTGGCCCTTGATTGCATCACCATAACCTGTTAACTTCAGTAACCCCTGACCAAACACGGCTAGATTTGTGTTTGAACTAATAACAGAGTTATGCTGCCAGAAACAAGAAAATGTAATGGTTAACACAGAATAAGCTATATCATACTACATGAAGTATTTTTTAACAGGGCAAGTAGCCATACCCTTAGAACTACAAGATTCCTCACTTCAAGGATAGATGTGGTGACAACAGTATTTCCTCTGCCATCAATTAGAATTTCAGAATTCCACATGAGAAGCATTTTGACATAAACCCGAAGTGCACCATAGACCTTCATTTAACAGTGAGAAACTCCATTATACACTCAGCAGATGATTACTCTGCACAAATAAGAAGCTTCTACAAGATACCCAACAACCTCACTACATGGTTGATACATACAATTGAAAGAAAAAAACAACAAACAGCCACCCCACACATAAGATATAAAGAAATGCCAAATGCAGATTTTGCTGAATATTATCAACTCTTCCTCAGGAATCACCTAACGATTCCTTCATTAACACCCTCTATAATACTTTTGTTTTGTTTTTTTTGGGCAGAGTAAGATGATTTTTTTTTTTTTTTTATAGAATAAAACGTGTACAAAGAAATCACTTTTAGACACATTTAAAAGAGTGATCGTTTTTCCAATGCCTCATATCTCACATATGTATCTCTTCAAGTTATTGCATGTCAATTTCCCATAAGATCCCTGTGAAAAACCTTTTCCACATTCTTCTAATCAAGTCCCCTCATCAGCTCATTTAAGTCTGTGTTTAACCTTTTTTTTTTTTTTTTTAATTATAACCATGAAGACATCTCTACACAAAGAGTTTAGAAATCTTGAGATCCTCCTACAGAATGCGTAAGTTATACACTGCCAGTGACTACAGTAAAAACTATAACTGAACAAATTATGGGCTGCCTATGACGTGTGCCATATGACTTGAAAAGATAATTTTCCTGAGTTCTGATTTATCTGCACATATTCACATGGAAAACTGCAAATAGCAAGACTTTCAATAATTTATTATTTATTGCATCAACAGCATAAGCTAATGGAGAGGTCCTTGAAACAAGATCACATAATTTTATTTTTCAGCAAGAACAAGGATAATGGGTACACAGGCATTTCAAGGGTTTTTCCAAGTATTCAATCTTATACAGCAAACTCTTTCAGCAGCCATTTAACTATGACACAAGAATTGGAGGGCTCACATTTAGAAACATTTCTCTAATAGCATCAAGCATTAAGAAAGAAAAAGTAATGGAGAGTAATCATTGAAAAACATTACCTTTATGATAGAATCACTCATCAATAACTCTTCAGCAACAAGCTCAAATTCAGATACTGGGAACTCAGACAAGCCAAAAACAATCATACTCCCACGATAAAGACTGATCTGGCCTCTCACCTATATTGGCAAAGTTTTCCATCATTGAAAATTTTAAGAGGATAAGTTAGATGAAGCCCACTGTTGAAAGCATTTAGTCAGAAATGCTCATTTAAAAAGTAGACCCTCCTGCCCCCTCCCTCCCTCTCCTTACAACACCAAAAAATAAAAAACAAAATGAAATGAAAGAGAGAGAGAGAGAGAGAGAGAGAAGACAAAGAAGAGAGAAAAGAATGCAGCAGTGGCAAGAATAATTTAATGGAGTGGTGGGTGGAGCCAATAACAAGATTAGATGGAACATGAGACCAGAACCACAATGCTTAGGCTAGGAACCAATAAATGCATAAGACCTGCTAAGAGTAAAAGCATAAAACAATATTCGTGTTATCATATTTGGTGTTGCCCACAGACTTTTGCTCCCTTTCTGGAAGCTTGTTTTCTACCTCAGGGACCTAATGCAGAAACACAATCATAATTAGGTATTGTTACCCAAAGCACATGTTCTTACTGGGAATGTAATCTAAAACCTCATGGAATTTGTCATGAGAATTCTAGACATCAATCGCCAGGCCCACCCCTTACAATTTATCTCCTTGTTAGTGTCAAAGTCTGTGACAGAATAGAAGGATAGGTATGTTTTGATAAACTAATAAACAGCAAAGCTAATACAAGTAGGCCATGCAAAATTCCATCGAAGGGAGAATCAGTTTACAAAACTATGCTTGTGCTAAGTTAGCATGAAGATGCTGAAGGAGCAGTAAAGCACCGAGAAAAAGTTATATGCAGCATGGACAAAGAAGGCACCTGAACTCTCGTCCAAAGCAGAGGAACCAACACTTTTGCATTATTTTCCACAATGACATGTGACCATAATTTGGTTGTTGGAAAATCAAGTAGAGGTGTTTCTGTTTCTGTAGTCATATAGTCATTACCAACTCTTAAGCTTCGCAAATCTGCATTGAAATATGTACCAGCTGCTCCAGCATTCTGTGGACAGCCAATGCTCGATCCACCTACCATATTAAAAGTTTATGATAAGGCATTGAACCTTCTTAGGTCTCTTCAAAGAGACTAAGCAAATGAACCATCATCAAATGTACAAATTATGTATTAATGAAAAGGCAGTCTATTTGCAAAAGAAGACCATATATACCCTAGCAATAAGAAACTGAGATATCATCTTGACTGTCTATGCTAAGTTTAACCGCAAATAATAGTAACTGGACAATTTTCAAGAAGTCACCCACTGGATTCTATTAGAAAAACATTCAGTTTCTAGACTAGACAAGGCTTCACTCCTGATGTAAGAAAGAACAGACCCAGACTGAAAATTATTGACAGGCCACTGGGGACTGTTTTAATAAGTCTAGAAGCAGACATTCACACAATTGAATGGACATTAAACACACAAAATTTGCAGCTGAGATGTCCAACTTAGCATTATGGTTAGCTGTATTGTAGTAATTGGCCGCAAAAATTCTTTTCATGTAGATTTTTATATGGTGAAGAAGGAAAAATTCAGATGTTTCTAAGTCATAAATAATGAAGAAAGCTAGGTCTGATCTCCCAGATCCCCAGAGTAAAAGCTTCGAGCACAAACATTAATACTAGGCAGCTAACCTTCCCCCCCCCCCCCCCCCCCCTCGTTTTGTCATATCCACCCACTAAAATATCACTTTTTTAACCCAAAACACCTAAAAAATGCACAAAAGATGCTGTGGTGACTGGCATTCCTTGCCTGCCTCACCTTAAAAATTACAGGGTTTTGATAAAGTAGCAAATAAAAAGCAGGGTAATGTCATGATACTACCCCTTCAATTTTTTTCCAATTTCATACCCCAAGTTTAAAGTTGTTAAACATCATACACAATTAAACTTTTACTTGTCACACACAAAGTTTAAAGTCACTAAATATTATATCTAACTAAACTTTTACTTATCAAATTTACCATCTCAATTATCTTAGAAAAGATAATGCAGCAAATGCTCATTGAAAAAAAAGTATAAAGCAATAAGAGCTGGGGTAATAAATTTGAAAAGTAAAATTTTGACGGTATTTGCATATGAAATTTAGCAACTTCAAGTTTTAGGCAGTAAATTGAAAAAAATAAACAAATTTCAGGTAGTGATTTTGACATTATTCCATAAAAAGTTGTTCCTTCTAAGGAAAAACTAGACCAGTTCTAAAAGGGAGATGAATAAGTAACTCACAAAGAAAATCCAAAACAAATCATATATATTATCAAACAAAATAAAATTAAGATTGCCGAACACAGTTTTTTAATCTTTATCATTATCTAGCAATCCATTTGTGAAAAGCTCGCAAGATAGAGGTCTAGTTAGCAGTGAAACGCCAATTCTTGCACATCAGTCATTAGACACAGTTGAATTGATGCAAACCATGCACAGAAACTTTGACATCTTCCTGTATGCTGTAACAATCCAGTGATATTCTGCCTCCTCCACCTCCTCCCCACCCCCTTCCACCTGCAGCACTTATCAGCCCATATCCCTTCCTGGAAATTACAAAATTATGAGATTGACCAAAAAATGCTGTATTTGTTCATTAAGCAAAGAGATTAGGGGTAATGATATTAGCTCAACATAAGTCATCATGCAATTAGAAATCAACAATATTTTTTTTTTGGGTAATGTCAGATTTGAAATCAACTGTTTGGTGTATGCAATACAAAAAGAAAAAAAAGCTGTAAATCAAACACTAACTTTCATTAACCCAAAAAAAAAGAGGAGTTGAATAAACTTGCAATTTTCTTTCAAGACCTTTAAGAGAGGAACAATAGCTTTTTCTCTACATGGGGATGAAGAAGAGTTGATTAGCCAACCAGCTTTACAAGATTAAGGAAAATGGACCCAGTCATCTAAATAATGGAATAAAGTGACTACCATCATACAACTGTTGACATAAGAAGTGATGTAAGATGGGCTTGCATAACCATTGTCAATGAAAGCAATAAGCTAACTATAGAATAATTGGAAACAAACAAGCCAAATCAACATTTCAATATGCCAGCTAACTGTAGAAGGAATGGGAGTTGTGCAGATATCAACTGATTGGGACACATTAAAAATGTCATACCCATTTGTAGTGGTAACCAACAATAGCAAGTCTGATCAGCACACGCTTATGGACACAGACAGAAGAATTGCACGGGAAGAAAGGAACAAGACAATGAGAGGAAGCTCAGGATTGTTCTCTGACATTGTATATGTAACTGCTTATCAAGTATATCCTCCTTTGAAACCCATGAGAGGACATACGACATTACTTTCAGAAAGTAGCAGATGGCATGAAAAATCAATAAAAACTTATGAAAATTTACAGCCTGCAGGTTTCTTTTTCATAATTTCATTTATGATAATCAAAATCAAGATTTTGAGAAAGGTACTGCCAATAGAAAACTGAAATACAACCATGTATGGCAATTATTTTCAGTGATCAAAATACGGTTCAATCAATAACAAGGACTAGTATCTTCTTTAAGGAAGACGAAGGTGAAGAAGGTAACAAACAAGAAAGACAAACCAATCCTTATGCAAGGTTTATAAATTGGTTGGATTGATATGGACTGAAATGTATTTATGTTCTTTCTAGTCTAACCTTCCATTCTTTATATTTTTAGTTAACCAGTTTAGGACAATTCACAAATTTTAGGGCAAACTGCATCCAAGGCATGACAAACTTCTTCAAAGTATTAAAAAGGCATAAGAAGAAAAACGTTATAAGGTAAATTTTGTACAAGAATTCGATACTCACAACTTTACGGCATAGATAAATATACTTCCACCAGATCCTCCTCCACCATCAAGTCCACCATCACTACCTTCTGCTAACACAGAACCATTTACATATAGTGTATCCTCCACAATAAGCTTGACACGTCCTCCCCCATTCCCTCCAAACTGCTTCTTAGAAGATGTGCCACCACCCTTGCTTCCATAACTCCATGGTGCTGACAAATTGGTCCAAGAATAAACATCTCCACCCCAATAACTACTGTTATTACTCTTAACACATGAAGCACCTCGGCCTCCATGCCCCCCACCAGAGCCAACAAAGCCAACAGGTGTGCCACTAGTCTGAGGGGGTGGCACACCACCCAATGATGTGGTATTTATTGAAGCACTGTTTTCCATGGTCAAGTTGGCTGAAGAAAAAATAACTGAACCAGCAACCACAGCTGCATGTTGACCTATTCTAACATTACCAGTCACATTAAAAGTGATGATACAACCTTCCACAGGACATTCAATAGAGACATGAGGGAGTATCTCAATATTTCCAGTACCATACACGAAAAGATCAGAACTCAGGTACAAGTTTGATTTTAGCAAGCAGGTTGTATTGAATGATCCTACACCATCCAGATCCTCACAAGTTACAGTATCATTCAGTGAAAAAAAAAAGGCTGATGATGATCTTGGATAAAGGGATTTTGCTGCAAGAGAACTTCTGTTGTTTATAACAGAATCAAGGCCATCAAACAAATAATCTAATATGGTGGCTGTTTCTTTATCATGAGCTGAACTGAGAATCAGATTAGACAGTAAAATACTCCCTAAAAGAACCCACAGGAGTATGTATCGGCACATTAGTCAAGGATGTAGGACACCCACTTGGGTTTATAACATCACAACTTCGACACTGAGATTAACAACTCAGTCATCTTATGATCCACAATCAGCAGATGTAGAGAGAAATGTCATATGAAGCCACAGTCAATGCATTATTTGTAGCCCGGAAAACCATACTTCATTTCATTCATGCTTAGATGCTTCTAGACTTTTGGCTATTGTACCTTATTCTCACAATGCTTTTGCTGAATAGACAGTGCTGCATTCCGTCAAAAAAGTTTTATACTAGGTCCTGCCATTGAGAAAATTCAAATAGATTACAGCCTGACCATTCTGCATTCATGTAGTTATCACAGAGAGTGTTGGAATTAGCAGTTTAAAAAGCCAAAATGATGCGAAACAACAAAACCTGTTTTGCAACTTAAAGAAATATACTTGCACCAGTCCATTCTAACCTTTGAAGATATGTTTACTTATGTAAGAAGACCTTATTCACAAGGTTTGAGAAACTGATAAACATACGTACAACAATCAAGGCCAAGTAATCAATTCTCATGATGTAAACCCATTGAAAAGATTGACGATGTAAGGAAACTTTGCTGAGTAGCTTCCAATCATGAAAATAGGAGATGAAGCAAAGATTTGATTGCTATAGAAATGTAGCTGTTAAAATTTAAATATATTCTCCTACTTGAAGAACCTCTGCGTACTGTGAAAGCTATTCACTGAAATCTTTCAAAATCTTGGGTACAACAGTTAGAATCCTCAATTGAATGTTTCACTCGATACTACTCCAATAGATACACATAATCACAGTATGAAGACACAAGCAGAATAAAAAAATGTCATATTTAAATACATAGAGTAAGCTTTGTTCAAAAACAGCTAAAGAAAAGCATTCATGATCTTTGATGGATCAGATCCTTTCAACTGATCACAAGCATACCCACTCTAAGAGCATTTTACCACTAAATGCCTATAGCATCTAACTTCATCATCAAAAAACCAGGAACCACCAAGGGAAACATGAAATGGGGTATTGCCATAGACATTTAATAAAATTCTAGGCTCTGATTATTTAGACCACTTATATACAACTGCATGTACCAGTGATTCAAACAACTGGTAGATCAAGTACACCAACAAGATAGAAATATATTTCTTAGATATATGTATCTATCTATTCGATTTTGGAATTTATCCATCTTCCATAAGGAGCCAAATGAAACCAAAGTTCCATGTTCGGTTTTGAATTAAAGAAGTTAAAATTTAAGAGTCAATGTCAACTATAACCCCTAGTCTTCCAAGGTAACAATGCGGTTTGAATCTTGCCAACTACATTTTTTCAAATGGAATAGATGTTACATGCATGTTTTCAATACTATGAACCTAGCTTTTCAGTTACAACCTATATAGAAATAGTGATCAAAACATTCTTTACATAACAGCAAAACTCAGGGGATATGTTCTTTTTAATGAATTCCCTAGATGATTATACTCAAATTGATCAACAAGCAAACTTTCTATCTATCAAATATAGAGAATAGCATATTAATCCCAAACAAAGCTAAAAGTATGAACTGGGAGATTCTAAAATAATATCAGTCAGTCAAAGAGTAAAGCGATGGGGAGCAGGAGCATGTCTAAGCAAAACTCTGCCTCTTTATTATCCAATACAGAAAAGAAAAGATAAAAAAGGAAAAAGAAAAATTGCATTTCCTTGTTATTTTGTTATTTAATAATGAACGGATTGCCACATAAAAAAAATTAAAAACAAAAAAAAAAAAGAAGATTTCTAGTCGACCTTTTTCATCATAAAGCAACAGGATAATTCCAGGAGGAAAGTAATAAACTGTCATGCTTTTACCCATGTTGTTGTCTATTCTTTACCCTTTTTATTTTAAGGCAATGCTGCTTCATATTAGCGTCTCCAAGAAAATTGGAGCTTGTTCAAAAAACCACAATGACAGCCATCTATCCCGCATTAATAGAGTGAAGCTCCATGATTTCATTGTAATCACAAGGGACTAATCAATGCCCTCAGCTAGTTCAAGTAAGGGGGGAAAAGAAGACAAGCATGCACACACAAAATGAACAAACACTGACAAAACATGGTCCTTCGTGCAATCCTACTATAACAATTTCCATAGTCAGACTTATTTTTTATGTTAACAACTTGTCTGGCTTTGAGAAGTTTGAGGTAGATAAATTCGTTGATTCATGTTGTTAATTTCCTAAAAGGTACCATGAAAATCATTCAGCATTTCGGCTCTTCAATTTCCAAATACAATACAGTTTTGCTCCTATATCCTCTAAGGCTACAATCTCAAAAATAACTACACAAAATTTCATGTTAACACATACACTAACCTTTACTTGAAGAAGATACTACAAAAGATCATGACCATCAAAATGCCAAGATCATCCTCTAAGTCATCCTATCGCCATTACCACAAACAAAATAAAATCTACTTCTTTTCCTTTATCCTCCACCACTAATGTAAAATGCATGCCAAAGCACAAATACACCAATCTTCACTCCTAGAGCTATTACATGGCAATCACAACGCACATGGCATAGACAGCTTCCTCTCACTAATTCAAATGCCTTCAATACACTCTAATTCTAACCCCATCAACCAAAAAAAGAAAAATAAGACTCATACTGATTTTTTATGCTCTCTACCACATCTCATCACAGTACTACCAACTAGTCAGCAAAACCACACCTATTAACAAATATTCAGCAGCAATGCATCTCTACAAGGACAAAATTTCATCCACCTCCATTCCTATATCCTTCGTTATAATAATTTGTAAACTAACTAAGGTAAAATGCACACCAGAGCGCTCATAGACCGACCTTCACTCCTAAAAACCAACTACATGTCAATTGCAATGACCATGACATGAATAACTTCCTCTAACTCATTCAAACGCCATTACTACACCCTAATTCTTACTCCATCACCAAAACACCTCGTTTTCCACAACATCTCGTCACAATGCCACCAATTACTCGGCAACACCGAACCTAATAATGATTCATTGACAAAACAAGACGAAAACATAGCAAGCGTTCCGACATCGACAGCTACGTCCAACTCATTCAAAAGCCTCCAGTACACTCTAATTCCAACTCCACACCAGAAACAAATTTCCGACTGGCTTCCTAAACTTTCCACTGCATCTCTTCAAAATATTACTACCTACTAATCAATTTTCCACCAGCATTCACTAAAATTAGCATAATTCAAACTAAAGCATTTAAATTCACCATGATCATATATATTACTTAACAGAAAAAACTCAACTTCTTACTAACATGCAAGCAAAATCATCATCAAAAAGCTGAACCGGTAAACGATCACATACAGCTAAAAGCTTAACCGAAATGCGATCCGTTACTTCCATTTCAACACGCGCTTCGCATTCATCCATCAGAAAACAAAACGCCGGTCGAGAGAGAGAGAGAGAGATCACTGACACTGCGACACTGAGTTGGCAGGGAGTGAAGGTGAAGAGTTGGAGAGAGAGATGAAAATAAGCGAAGCGAAGCTTCGTGATTCCTTTTTGTTGTGGCTGTGGAGGCCGAAATTAATAAAATTATTATTATAATTTTTTTATTTTTTTAATAATTTAAGTCTGAACATTCTCACGGACAGTGGTCAGAAATGTTTGCCTTTTCCTTTTTATTTATAACGGTTTCCATAAGGAGAGGCGGAGCCATAAGTGAAGATTTATTTGACCGTTTTAATAAATTTTTTTTAAAAAAAAAAAGCGATTTATTTGATAAAATTATCATCGAAAAAAAAAAGAAATTAATAACGTTCTCAAATCATTCGCCTTATATAAAAATTTATCCATTCATCATTTGTTTTTACTAAAGAAACAGATGTTCGTATTTAAATTAATTACATATTTTATAATTAAGAAAATATTCCTTTTTTCAATGTTTAGAAGGAAATATATTCCTTTTATCACTTTTAAGCTATAATAGTATTTTTGTTAAGCTAAATACATTGATAAATTTCTTGATATTCATTATAATCAAGTATTATGTTATGGTAATAATAATCTTAAAAATATTATTACCATTACAACTAAACCCACTCCAAAACCACCAACAACTTTAGATTTTTTCGAACTTCAAACACAAATCCATTTACACATGATGATTACTCCCTTCTATAGTCCCTATGAACAATGAGGATTCATGCAAGCCTTCCTTTTCCTTTTACCATGCATCATCATCTTACTCCATACGCAACCTCTCCTAATTTCTTTTCTCTTCAAATAAAAATCTACATATGTCATCTCTTTCTTAAGTAAGTAAGAAAAACTCAAAGCTTACCTTCTCTCCTTCTGTAAAGCCAACAATACCTATATTCATTTCCATCTCATTTTCCATCATTATTTCCCCTTGTTTTGTTGCATTTTCCTTCTTTCTCTTATGATTTCTCATTATAAATAAATGAAAGAAACAAAGCTTAACCCATACATACCCTTATGCCATCCATAATAAAAGCTTAACAACAAGTTTTATCTAAATCAAGTATTTAGAGCCAAGAAAGGTAATCTTTATATCTCTTGAGTTCATTTATTATATAAGCCAACATCTTACATGCAAATTGAATAATGGCATTTAGAAGTTTGATGTGCTTAATTACAACGATTTAGATCCAAAAACAATCAAATCTCACTAATGATGTGCTTAACACTAATACAATCACTAAATAAGTTTAGTATACGATAACACAACAAAATCTAAGAATTATTCTGCTACTAGATTAAGAAAGTAATAATATTTATGGGTTTTAATATACCAATGTTAGAAAATAGAGGATATTGTTGTCACCTCCAATAGATATTGTTGATAGCATTTTTTTATAATTACTTCATAGGTTTATATTAATCGGCCTAATATTTAAGCTCGGTGAGATAATCCAGTTTAGGTACAACTTTTACTAACCAGCTATAAATACTAGACAAAACCCTTAAGTAGGAGGACCATCTTCTTCATTTTTTTTACTCTCATAATCACTCAACAATCATTTTCATATGACAAAAGAGCTAACTTAAATATCGAAGTGACCATACCGAAGTACCCTTTAACATCTTCAATAGCCATATTTTTATTTTACAGATGTTCACACACCGGAACAAAATTAGTATTTAATAATTAGTGCCATCTCTAGGAATTGAGAAAAAAAAATTAAAACAAAAAAGAATGTAACCCATCATTTCAGTCCTCAATGATTCCCTAAAGTTATGCAATTCAGATGAATTCACTCACGGCCTACTAGTATATGTTGAATTCCTAAAACTTTCTCCCTTGCGTTTAGTCTAGATGTTACGTGCAAAAGTCGCCTAGAGTTGGAATTGTCAATTCTCTGGCTATTATGGACAGATCAATTTCCTTTTTAAATATTTTTTATAATACCTACTTAGGCCATGAAAGTAAAAACTGCCTTTAGCAACCATCATAGCATTGCATACTGGAAAAATCTATAGTTTAAGACTGAAAACCATCTTGGATAATTACTATTTATTTGGTTCTTACATCATGCTACAAAGTATTCATTTAGGCAAATGGATTCTCGCATCATGTCTGAGATAACAACACTTTGGGAATGCATCTATTATTCCCATATGTTATAAATTTGACAATCGTAAGCATGGATCTCAGCAAGAGGACTCTATTATTCATTGGAGTCAGAGAATTCTTTATGTGAACTATCTAATTCATGGTAGACCAAATAGCGAATGGTGAGTTCTTCATCCAAGCTTTTTTCAAAAGCTAAACAAAGCACTTCAATTCAAGTAACAGTAAGGTATAGTTCGGCTAAGATTCATGATGCAACCGAGTCCATGCCATACTAGGTCATATATGGTTGAGTAGCCTCTCTTTATGTTAAACTTTCCATCTTACGAGTAAGTGTTGAGAATTGTAGAGCATTGACGAATGTCCTAAGCCTTATTAATTGTATAGCATTGACGGACATCCTAAGCCTTATTAATTGTAGAGCGTTGATGGACATCCTAAGCCTTATTAATTGTAGAGCATTTTGATCCATTTATCAAGCTCATATGACAAGCTATAGAGTCTCATGCTGAGCCATGAAGTCTCATGCCAAGTGGCGAAGTTCCATGTTGAGTTATGGAGAATAATAGCAAATATCCAACTAGTATTTCTTTTGAAGACATGAATTAAGGCCAAAGCTCTTAGTAAGAGGTGTAACCAAATTTTTGGTAGCTAAGCATCAAAACTTTGACATTGATGTGGATAGTCAAGAAATTCAATGACTCCAAGTTATCCATGATCGAGAACTTATCCTAAAAGTAAGTGAAATTGAGAACTTTGATTCATGTCAAGTTATGTTTTTGAACTATCAAACATACAGCATTCCATATCCGAGAAACCCTTGCTAAGTTATGTTTTTGAACTATTAAACACATAAGATTCCATAACCGAGAAACTCTTACCAAGTTATGTCTGTCCAAGTAAGCTAACCAATTGTCAAGCTTCCATGTTCTGAGCAAGATTCAATTTCTTCTCTTCATGCCATGCAAGCCCTTGTGATCAGTGGGATCTAATATCGTCACAATAACGGCATTGGAATTTCTATTGTTGAAGTAGACCCATGGATGGCCAAAAACCTGAGGCCTTCACAATAGCAAATTGTAAGGAATCCATCTATTTTCGAACAACCTAATGCAAATAACTAACCTTCAAGTGGATCACTCTTTACTCAACAGCATCAACTAATCGAAATAAACAATTAAGCTAGTTTGCAAGCTCCAACAATAGCACCTATCTTCTATTGAGTTACAATATATCAGTGCAGTTGTTAAATTGCAACTAAGCTTGATTCAAAGCTTTAAGGTTTTTAGATCATAGTCGTAAGACTCACAACCAAGTATTTGGGGTTTGGTTTATAGAATTTAGGATGATCAAGCAAATCGATCAATCCAACCCAAATTTTACAATAAAGCTAAGAATATTAATAAAAGTGATCAAGTAAGTTTAGATTTAGGAAAATAAGTAATAAAATGATTAATTAATATAATATTAAATTTTATATAAATTGTTCATTATTTATTAAAAACGCTTTAAACAAATTCTAATAACTAACGAAATGATAAAGATAAACTAATACACATTAAAAATCCTAAAATAATATAAATAATATTTAAGAGTATTTAATTATACCATGATGAATTTATATATAGGTGAAAATACGCGAAATTACTTAAAATACGCGAAATATACCAAAATAATACTAATTAATTAAAGAAAATTCATAAATAATTAACGAAAAATCATGAAAAATATGGAAACATAAGGAAATGTCTAGAATTGGGGAGTAGCAAGAAGAAAAATTAACCAATAAAATTTAGCCAAATAAAAAGCAAATTAGAATAGGACAAAGCCAATGTCAAGTCAATTTAACGGAAAAAAAAATCCTAAGTAGCACTATAAATACTCAAATTGCTCTAAAACCTCATTTAGTCTGTTTGCAAAGTAGGAAAACTAAGAGAACTGAAAAAGCAAGGGATTAAGGTTTTTTTTTTTTCAAAATTAAACAAAAATTTATGTAATTAGAGCTTATAAGAAGATCTTTAACTTAATGACCACTCAGGAATGGATGGCAACCACCGCTACATAGTAGTGGTAGCATCTAAGCTAACCAACAATGCCATGGTAGCTGGAGCTATTAATGCTTGTGAATCCGATTTTAGTTATTTTACTAAAAATATTAAATAGTTGTAGAAAATTATAAAATTTGGTATTCTAGAGTTTTTAAGTACGTAGATTTAGGAAAAAATTTATTTTGATGAATTGATACATACAAATATACTATTCTTAAGAAATCTCATAAAATCGAGCTTTATTCAAATAAAAATAAATGACCTTAAGAGTTTAGTTTTAGCATCAAAATTTTTATAGACTACTTAGGGGCTATAGAATAATACTATAAAGCCCTTTTTTTAAAAATGAATTTTCAAAAATTTTAAATGATTTTTAGACCTTAAAATAATGCATAAAATGGGTGATTTTAAGCTAACTAGGTAATTAAATGGATAATTACTAATTTAGTGCATAATTATATGTTTTAGAAGATTGAAATCTGATGTAGTATGCTACTTATAGCATTTAAGGTGTTTGATATAATTATTAGGGTATTATGTGCTCTATAAGTAATAGGTAAAAATTGTATATTTTGAGTTAATTTTGTAATTTAGAGTAATAAGTTATAAATTTTGATTTGAGATGAATTTAGATATTTTGACACGTTAGTTGATGTGAAGGAATGGTATTTGAGGTGATGGGAATGTTAGATGTCTATATTATAGATATATTAGGTGATAATGTGTAATATGTAAGTATAAGAAATTAATAAGTAATAAAATATTATGGTAAAATTGATATTATAATAATAATAAAAATATGTAATAAATCTAGTAGGAAACTTAAATTAAGGTAATTACATGAAAAATGTAAAATTTTCTCATATCAATAGTAAATTCGATAATTAAGTTAGGATATAAGGTATACAGTACGAATTAAAATACTAGTTAGGGATTAAATATGATAATTAGGGTACCCGAAAATAATATGATTAATTTTACATTATAGGTTAAAATGAGTTTTTAGAATTTACATATAAAACCGTATTAAAAAATAGAACTAGAACCTAATTTAGAAAGTAATTCAGAAATTAAATCAAAACTTAGCCTAAATCAAGAATAATTGCAAAAAAACTTGAAAAACTAGATAATTTGGTATATTAAAACCTAAACGAAAGATAACAATAAACGTTATAAGATAAAACAAATCTATAGCGATTATGTGGAAAACTGAAACAATATTTGTATCATGGGAATTTTTGGCGATGGCCAATATAAGTTGCACCTCGAATGAGTGAGCGAAAAGTCCAAGTAAGTTAGGATTAATACATTACTATATTTTAGAGTATTAATTTGTAATACTTGGAGGCTTGAAATTGTACTTGTTAGATGGTTGATTGTATGCATGTATTTGTTCAGAGTTGCTGATATGATTCTAATTTGCTACTCTAGATTGTGCTTGTATGATTTGTTTAAAGTAACTAAATACCTTAAACTGGATCTAACTAAATATATGACTTATAAACATAAATCGGACCTATATAGCAACTCATTAGGGGAAACTTAAGTTTCTTCAACCTAATACTAACCCCTTTAAAAGGGATAATGCTTGATAGTATAATTAGTCTCTTCTTCATCCTTAATCAAACCAAGTAACAAGTGAAGAGGTCGCAGCAAAGGTAAAGGCAATGGTTTGAAGGTTATCATAGGAAGAGTAGTCTATTGCATAAACTTAGGTTTGGTCGTGGGTTATTGCATTAAACAAAAACTCCTTAACTTGGATCTCTAAGTACAATTTTTCTAATCTCACAACAGACCGGACAAGGTCATGCAATGACATTTGCTTGAATATGCATTGCATCTAACTAGTTTAGTTAATAACCTTGCTTATGTTTGATGTATAGTTTTAAGTTTTCGTTCCAACTTATTGAGCTATGGTTACTCACACCCTATAGATATTATTGCAAGTGTTAGCTAAGAATCGACTTACATTTACCTTAAAGCTAGCAACCACAGGATCTTAGGGAGTGAAAATATAAAACCGAAGATATGATACACTTATAAGTTTGGATTTATCTTTAAAGTTTCTTTTTTTTTTTTTGTATTTCTTAAGTAGATTATGTTTAGGCTACTAAATCTTATAATATACTTAGAT
The DNA here is from genome assembly GCA_024138005.1 of Lumnitzera racemosa. Classification (NCBI taxonomy): domain Eukaryota; kingdom Viridiplantae; phylum Streptophyta; class Magnoliopsida; order Myrtales; family Combretaceae; genus Lumnitzera; species Lumnitzera racemosa. Next base: position 28,413,420 of record JAMXBC010000005.1, read on the forward strand.
TATTTCAAAATAAATATATATTCCTTATAATTTCATAAGTAAATAACTTATTTAATTTATAAACTATTTACTTCAAAGCGAGTGAGTCATAGATGCTTTATGTAAATTAGGTTTAAGATAGTGGCTGAAAAGTCAACTTCTATCCTAAAATGGTTTGTATGGCGAGACTGTTACGATTCTATCGCTTCAGGACATGACAATAGTCCCTCACTAATTGATCTTCACTTAGATTTTTACAAGAAGATTCCCTCATCATTCACAATGATGAGCAGTATACGTGATAGGAATCAACTTATGATTATCTCCCAACCAAGGCTAATTCGTCCCAAGCCAACACCAACCCGCCAAAAGTAGATGCCAACCTCTTCTAACTTGAGGTAGAATGATTTAAGCCAAAGGTTGAATAGCTTTTACTGAGGCCGAGCTAATACCAAAAGATCAAGAGGAAGAAAAGGAGTCACTCAGCATCAAGTCTATCATCTGTCGAGAGATTAATGTTGACTAACTTTAGTACTCAGCAATTATAGGACAACCTTTCTAGTCCCTCAGCCAAGTACTGCAAGACTTCAAAGACTCCTCATTGGACCCAAACATCCAACTATCAACCCCGTCCAGTTCGAATCCTACTCCTTCCCGGACTGGCCGAGTGATTACCTGCCGTCTCATTCTATTAAACACATAGTTTTATATTGTTGTACATGTTTTTCTTTATGCTTATTTATGGGCCAAATTCTTTAAGATTTAAAGCCTTGTATATTATTTACAGTTTTGCTACTAGGGTTTAGGACTTACTATAAATAGCAACATTTGTAATCATAAAAGGCAGTTCGAAGATAGTAAAGAATATTCCCATACAGAGAACATTCCTTTTTCGAGCAAAGGATACTCTTGAGCTTTTAGAGCTTACTTTTTGCTAGATTATTAAGTATTGATTAAACTTTTTAATCTTTTCCAAATGACATTTAGTATTCGTAAGTTGTATCGAACCCTATTTCGAGCTTTAAACCCGATTCTATTAGTGTTTTAGTATGTAACATCCATACATATTCACCTTCAAAACCCCTGTTTTACTTCCTGTTCTTCATACTTACTAGAATCTACAAATACCCATTTTGTTTTCCAATCTGCTACCGCATTATCTTGGTATCAGAGCTTTAGGGAGATATGCGTACTAGTGTTCTTGAAAGTTTGATTCATGGTTTGAACATTTTTAATAATCATCGTTCCATAGTTAGTGTGTTGTTCATGTTTTTAGTAGTCATGGTATTATGCTACAGTTGAGTCCAATAACATTAGTTTCGAGAGTTAATTTTAGTTGTTGTGGAAGTGTTTGTCAGTAGTAGTAACTGCAGAAGTCGAGTAATGGTTGTTTCTGGCCTATTGTAATTGTGTTTTGTTGTTTGTTCAATTTTCTGGAAAATTACTGTATGGACAAAAATGTTGAAAGATAGTGTCAATTAGCGGTGATAGTCTTCGCGAAAGCTTAAGGAGACATGTCGATAACTTGGCATATTAGATTCAAAATCTCACTAACTCTATCTAAAAACTCACTAGTTTAGTTAGAAGCCACAAACGTAATGGCCGAGAAGAAGAAAGGGAACAAACACCTGCTAATAGAAGTGGTTTCGATAAACTTGACAACAATGAGTGACAGGTGAGAAAAGTTGCCGAGCCGAAAAGGAGAGAAAACCAACCTGTATCAAGAAGAAGAAATGAAAGGAGTGTTGGCTTCGAAGCAAATCAAGGAGCTCAAAGAAGAGAATCGAGGTTAAGAAGGGAGATGGCCGAGTAGAGCTCCAACAGAAGTGGCTGATTCAAGGTGAACCGACCAGTTCGGAATGCAAAGGATGAACCCCGAGCACCTGGCCAAAGACTTGATAATATTAAGCTTAAATTGCCGACCTTCAATGGAAGTAGCTGACCTAAAGAATTCCTTAACTGGGTTTCTCAAGTTGAGAAGTTATTCAAGTGCTACAAGTGTGATGATCAAACAAAGGTTAAGTTAGCCTCATTATCCTTTGTTGAATATGCAAGCCTTTGGTAGGATAAGTTGGTTTCTAAGTGAGATGCCAAAGGAGAAGAGTCGATCAGAACTTAGAGGCTTATGAAGCGATTGATGAATCAATGCTTTATACCGATTTACTTTAAGCAAGAGATGCTCCATACCTTCTAACACCTAAGGCAAGGTCGAAACACTGTTGAAGAATACTTGGATGAGTTTAAGACCTTAATAACGAGATGTGAGATTGTTGAGCCATGCAACTGTACCATTGCCAGGTTCCTGAGTGGACTTCGAGACAACATTGCCGACATAGTCAAACTCCAGCCCTTCAATTCATTAGATGAGTTGATCAATTTAGCACTAAGGGTAGAGAGACAAAGGAGAAGAAGACATCGGAGGCCAACTAACCAACTTCAACTAATCAGCCCTAAACCTGAGAAATATGTCAAGAGAAGGCCAGAGAAGAAGATGGAGAGAGGCGAGTCTAGCCAACCTGATCATACCGAAAAAGAAAAGGCACCAGGCAACAAGGCCTAAAAAGTAAAGTGCTTCAAATACTTAGGCTACGGACATATTGCGTCCTAATGCCTAAATAAAAGGGTTATGGTCTTAAAAGGTGAAGGAGCTAATGCTCAAGTAAAGAGTCAGAGTGATAGGAGTTCGAAAGATGAGTTGATAGAAGAAGATGTTTATGTCGAAAATTTGGACAAACTCATAGCCATGACGGATAAGCAAGCTGATCTAAAAGTAGATCTTAGACAAAGGGAAAATCTATTTCACATACGTTGCCTAGTGAATGGGAAGACCTGTTCCCTAATTGTCGATGGAGGTAACTGCATAACATCATTTTTTCCAAGTTAGTGGAAAAGATGAAGTTGCTGACCTACCTACACCCTTAACCCTATGGATTAAAGTGGTTTAATAACAAATGTATGATCCATGTGCATAAAAGAGCTTAGATAACATTCACAACAGGGTAGTATGAAGATGAGATTGAATTCAACGTAGTCCCTATGAATGCCGTGAATTTACTTCTTAGCCGACCTTAGGAGTATGACCAAAAAGTGATCCATGATAGCTTCCTCAATACTTACACAATTCGAAAGGATGGGAAGAGCTATTGCTTGACCCCGATGAGTGTTGAGAAATCTAGAAACACTCGATACCCATGGTGAAGTAAAAGGGGAAGAAAAGTTTGTTCAGCATTCCAACCCATGCGCAATGTTTAATGTCGAGGACAACTTCCTTTCAAACCCGCGGTAATGATAGGAATCAACCTACGACTATCACCTAACCAAGGTCGACCTATCCCAAGCCAATGCCGACTCGCTAGAAGCAAATGCCGACCTATTCTAACCCGAAGCCGAATGATTCAAGGCTAAAGTTGTGCTAATATCAGAAGATTAAGAGGAAGAAAAGGGGCTACTCGACATTAGGTTTGTCGTCTGCTGAGAAGCCGAGAGACCACACGACTGAAGACTTAAGATCAAAGAATCACTTGGCATGGCACGGAATGGAAAGACTAGTGCTGACTAACTTTAGTACTCGACAATTATGGGGCAACCTTTCTAATACCTTGACCAAGTACTATGAGACTTCAAAGACTCCTCATTAGACTCGGACATCCAACTACCAACCCTGTCCAATTTGGATCTTGCTCCTTCCTGGACTAGCCAAGTGATTACATGCCATCTCATTCTATTAAATGCACAGTTTTGTATTGTTGTACATGTTTTTTTTTTTTTATTCTTATTTATAGGCCCAATTCTTTAGGGTTTAAAGCCTTGTATGTTGTTTACAGTTTTGTCACTAGAATTTAGGACCTGCTATACATAACAACATTTGTAATCATAAAAGGCAGTTCAGAGATAGGGAAGAGTATTCCCATACAAAGAACATCCCTTTTTTGAGCAAAGGATACTCTAAGGCTTTTAAAGCTTACTTTTTGCTTGATTATTTAGTGTTGATTAAACTTTTTAATCTTTCCCACATTCTTATCAATCTTGGCTTTAAGATTGTGGTGAACCTTTCATTTAAATTGGTTAATCAGTTGCATCTAACCCTCATTTAAATCCTAAGTGACATTTAGTGTTCGTGAGTTGTATCGACCCCTATTTCAAGCTTAAACCCCTGATTGTGTTTATGTTTTGATGCATGATATCCATACACATTCACCTTTAAAACCCCTGTTATACTTCCTATTCTTCATACCTACTTGAATCTACGAATGCCCATTCTATTTTCCAATGCACTGCCACATTAACATAAGTATGATTAAGAAGGCCAAGCTAGTTATAGGGATATGAACTTAGTTACTATATTGGACGATCAAAAATTATTTTCAAGAGTATGATATTTTAGAGTATAAACTGCTGAGCTATCATAGTTTAACTAAGCTAAGCTAGTGTTAAATTGAAGCCAAACACTTCACTACACTGAGCTACTCATCCATTTGAACCATATAAAAGTTACTTGATTTGAAACAATGATGCAATATAACAAAGCATCACAAATCTGAACTCTTTTTGTGTTCGATGTAACAAATCTAAGCTATACCAGAAAACCGACCTATATTCCTTACTCGTTAAGTGCCGAATATCCATGAATATTTGCTAAGTAGTTAAATTTTGATCGCAAGCCTAGTTCATATTGAAAGTTTGTTGTACAAGCAAGTACTTAACTCCATTTAGATGGTAAGTTGGAGTTGTACACAAGATAGTCGGCATGCGAGATGCCAACATTGAATAGTAGAGGCTGAGTTAATTAACTTACAATCTAAGCAATTCACTTATCGATAAATGGAACTATGACACCATGAATATAGCAAGACCAAGCATCTCCTAGTAACTCAAAAAACATGTTGAGCTACAAGAAGGCTGACTTAGGTATCAGAATAGCTATGTTGAAGCACTCTTTAACGCCCCCTGTAGCCGTATTCTTGTTTTATAGGTGCTTACATACCAAAAGGAAAATCACCAGTCAATAGATATGACTCATGAAGGGAAGATCTCACTATACATGAATCACTTAATATGGCTTACAAGCAACTCATGTGGTTTTTGCTCACCACAATCTTCTTATAAGAAGCAAATTAATAAGAGAGATTATATCAAATGAGTAAGAATCACCAATACAAGAGGGACATAGTATCATTGATCAACTACTTATTCATTAATCATAACCAATAATTATAGTCTAACGGTGGTAAATAAAGAAAGTAACTAAATAAGAAACTGTATTATAGGTATTATAGAGAATAACCAATAGGTAAAATAAATAAGCTATGCCAAGAAAGAAACATTTAAAAGTATCTTCGGTTATCTTCTTCAATAATTTTTTTTTTAATTCCTTTGTGTAAAGTAAGTAACTTCCATATTAGCTCAAAGAATATCCTTCCATCAAATCTTTGCATCAATGCCTTCCTTAAATAAATCAAAACCTCAATCTCCATATGGAATCAATGCTTATTCAAAACAAGGGATTACGTCAAAAACTCCTTCAGCTTTTTGATCTGGCTTTGAAAGCATCCTTTGCAACTCTCTCTTTTTAGGCCATAAGCACTATGCAATGCACTTAAAGTGTCATATGGAGGTGATTCTCCATATGTAATTAATAAGCCTTAGGGTTACGATACATGAGGGTATCAAAAACAAACACTCAAGTGAATAAACGAAAATGGTTTTAGTAAAATCCATAAGCTACTTGCTAGATATTATGTGTCAACAAGTCCTATACAGCTTAATGAACACTTCATATTACATTCAAATACTTACTAGGGTCACTCGTCACTACCCTTGCTAATGAAGTAAATAAAGAGATGGAATATTTAAGAGAAAATTCTCTAAAATATCAAGTGTATATTCAATAATGGAAGGCTTGATTTGGCCATTACAAGTTAAGGGCCTTATATACTCAGCTATTAAAGTGTGTATAATAAAGGAAATTACAAAAGGGTGAAATATACAAAAGAAGAACAATACACAATGTTGGACATAATCAAAAAGGGTAAAATAGAGATAAGATAATAAGAATAATGTTAGAGACTCATCCTCGGGATTAACAAAGTAGGACGTGTATGGGCATAGGTAAGGTGCTCTAACAAAGTGCAAAAGGAATATTAGGTCTATCCTTAGGTAGAAATAATGCTTAAATCCTCAAATAGGTCAAATTGGCTAACTTGTATGGGTTGGTGCTCTATAGATTAGGTTCTATTCTACTAAAACATAGTAAGGAAAGGCTTAGAGGGGTTGAAGCCACATCAAGCTTTATCCTTACTTAGATGGATTTCTATTACTTAACTATAATGAAATGGTTAAGGCCTTGAACTTAGTAAGAATCTTTGTCCCATTTTGGTTCGCGAGCTAGAATACATTAAGTAAGCCTTGCAAGACTTTAGCTCAACTCTAGGTAATAGGTCTGGTAATAGGTTTAAGGACTCGATTCCTATCATTCTCCTTTAGGTCATGAGGATATAACTTTGCATTTATAGAGTCCTCTTCAACCTCTTCTTCTTCAGTTTAATCAGGAATCTAGATGGACATGTTAAAGGCTAAGGAGAAACCATATTCTTCTGATAACTCAATCTAGTAAGAGTTATTATTGATTTTCTTCAAGACCTTAAATGGGCCATTAACATGTAGAGATGGCTTGTTCTTCCTAAGGTGTGGGAACCTTTCTTTACTGAGGTGGATCTAAACTAAGTCTCTTTGATGGAAGCGTACTAATCGCCTACCTTGGCTATTAATTCGCTGTTGCCATTCATTGAAGGAAATTCGCTTAGTAACCTTCTAATGCAACCTTTGCAACTCTTATTCCTGGTCAACTCCTAACAACCTCTCTTGAGTTGTTATTGGGACCTCAACTAGTCTAAGGGAATAGTTGGCTTGAAGTTGTACACAACTTCAAAAGGTATCTTCTCAATAGTACTACGGACAATTCGGTTATATGTGAACTCTACAATAAGCAAACATAAGTGTCAATCCCCTAAATTCTTCCCAATAACAGCTCGAAGTAAGATACTAAGGGCTTGTTTCAATACATTAGTTTGCTCATTTGTTCAAGGGCAGATACTTAAGTTAAACATGAGCTTTGAGCCAAGTATCTCCCATAGTGTATTTTAGAAAAATTTTAAGAACTTCATATCTAAATTTAACATAATGGACTTTATACCCCATATAGCTGGACCACTTCTTCAAAGAAAGATCAGTAACATATAAAGCATCATTATTTCTATGGAATAGTATAAAGTGTGTCATCATGCTAAAGTGGTCAAAAACCATAAGTATGAATTCCTTTCTCAGGGATGTTTTAGATAATCCCAAGAAGAAATCCATGTTAAGGTCTTCCTAAGGATAAGTGGAGTGTGCAGGGGCATATACTCTCCATGAGGCTCCTTCCTTCCCTTTGCCCTCTTACAAGTCTCACAACTCTCAACCATCTTGTAAATGTCCTTAGCTATCCTTAGCAATATAAGTTCTCTTTGAATAGTTCGATAGTCTTTATCTCTCCAAAATGTCCAGATAATCCTCTATTATGAGCTTCCCTCTACTAATAGTTCATAGAGAAAATATCTTGGGATGCAAAGTTATCTTCTCTTGAACAAGTACCCATCACTCAAATAGTATCCTCTAACGACAATTCCTTCCTTGTAAATTCCATAATAGGATTAAACTATGGATCTTAAGCTTACTACTCAGTAATAAGGGAGAAACCCAATAACTTTGTTTACAATATGGTGAGCAGAGCGTAATGCCAAGAAAGAGCTTGAGCCCTTACATTCGCACTCCCTTTCTTATGTCGAGTAACATAAGAGAAACCTTCCATGAATTCAAGCCACTTCGCTTGCCTCTTTAAAAGTTTATTCTAATTCTCGAGATGTTTTAAGAACTCATGATCCATATAGATTAAAAACTCTTTCAGTAATAAGTAATGCTGCCATACATTGAGAGCTCAAAAAGTAAAAGCTCCTTCTCATACATTGAATAATTTAGGGCGATACCATTGAGCTTCTTGCTATGATATGCAATAAGGAAAAGTTTGATTTAGAGGGAAAAGAAGAAGAAAAAATTGGAAAAAAAATATTATTTGATTTGTCAATCCTTAAAAAAAGAAATATGCAAAGTTCAGTTGTTGAGTGATAAATGGAAAATTCATGGAAAGTTATAATCCTTACCACATAATAGTACACCTACTTAGCTTCATGCATGTTGTTTTTCAATTAGAAGACCAAGCTAATTATCAAGACTTTAGACTTTTTGAACACATACTTCATGAAATGGGCTTGATGTATCACATTCAAGTTTAAAGGCCTTTTTAAATTCAAGTAAGGCTAACACAAGGGCCGAGGTCAAGTTCTCCTTAACTTTTAGAAAGCTCCTCTTAGCTTGCTTACTCCAATGGAATCCATTCCCTTTCTTAGTCAACTTGGTTAAGGGGCCCACTATAGTAACGACGTTTTAAGTGAACCTCTTGTAGAATGAGTGAAATTTGTGGAAACTCAACACATCTAATACATTTTTTGACATCGACCACTCCAAAACTACTCAAAACTTCTTGTGGTCAACTCAAATTCCATCTCTAAATACTATGAAACCAAGAAACAAAACTTTATGTTGGAAAAATGTACGTTTCTTCAAGTTTCCAAATAGTTTCTAGCACAGAGCAAGTAAAGATAGATTGGAGGTACTTTAAATGGTCAGTCAGGTTGGCATTATAGACCAAAATGTTATCAAAGTACACAACCATACACTTCCTAATCAAAGGTCGTATTACATGGTTCTTGAGTTTTGTGAACATGATTGGTCGATTTGTCAATCCAAAGAGCACGACTAACCAATCATATAGGTAGTGCCTCATCTTGAAAGTAGTTTTCTACTCATCTCATAGCCTCAATATGTATTTTACAGTATCCATTTAGATCAACCTTTGAAAACACTCAAGCACCATAGAGCTCCTGCAAGATATCATTAAGTCTTAGTAATGGATATCTATACTACATGGTAATCCGATTTATTACCTAACTGTCAATGCACATGTGCCATAATCATTCTTCTTTAAGATAAGCAAAGCTAGCACAACACATGAGCTCATACTTTCTCTCACATAGCCTCACTTTATGAGCCTAGCCACATACTTCTTTAGCTCAAATGCTTTCTCAAGATTCATATGATAAGCAGGTTAGTTAAGCAAGGCAGCATTAGGCTATAAGTCTATATAGAGCTCTACTCCCTAAACTAAGGCAGTCCTTCGAATAATTCCTTTAAGAACAAGTTGGAAAATTCTCCAATCAACATCCTCTCCTCCTTAAGAATTGTCTCTAAGCCCCTCAACATTAACAGTCGTTGGACCAATAGGAACAAAGGCTTATTAGCCTTTAACACTTAGTCTCGTTCACCTTGATTTATGATTAATGCCTTCTTCTTTGAAGCTCATGTAAGCTAATCATGAGTCTCACTAACTTGATTTTGGGTCATGGGCTACAACACTATTCTCTTCCCATCTTCAGTGAAAGCATAAGTGTTCTTATATCCATTGTACATAACATGTCGGTCGAGTAATCAAAGTCATCTTAACAACACATGTGAAGTACCCATATGGACAACATCATATAGTACTTTATCTTAGTATAAATCCCCAAATTTGAAGGGAAACTTAACCTACTTGGTTACGTACAAAGCACCTTTATCATGAAGCTAATGTCGTTTGTAGGGTTTCAAATGCTTAGAGGTTAGTAAGATCAATCTCTGCACTAAGGACTACACAATGACATTAGTCTAACTACCCTCATCCATGATGATAGTACACAACTACCTTCTAATCTTGCATTTAATATGGAAAATGTGTCACTTTCATTTAGAGCTCAGTATAGTGCTTAATACTCCTCTGAGAATTAAACTCATTACTTCACCTTGGTTAATATAGATTGTTGGGAAGGGAAAACATACGGCTATCGATATCACATGAACTAAGGGTAAGTCTAAATTGCAAGATTGTCCAAAAGATAAATGGAAGTCAAGGTTTGAGTAGGGGTCCTCATGTACTGATAGTGGTTACAACTCACTAATGCTTCATACGAGCTCAAACTATACTTGAAATGATGTATAAGTATAACACAAGGTTATTCGCCAATAGTCCACACTTATTAGCCTAAATAAGAACTCTTTAAGGTCTAAGTTATTGTTAAGAAAACATAAGCTTAAGAAGAAGGAAAGGTAAAATGTCCGAAGTTTAATGTCACTATTCTAATGGATGCGATTATTACAAATTATAAGTATTTATATGGCCTAATTAGGGCAAGTTCTAGATATACGTAAATTACAAAAAGGATTCCTACTAGAATAGGAAAGGGGAATAGATTATAAGGGCAAAGCTGTAAATAGACAAAAGAATATTTTGTTATAAAAGGACAATACAAAAGTTAGAAAATGATACGGTGCAACTATCTAGTCTATAGTCTCTATGTTATTACTTGTTAAGCAAAGCTGATTCTAAGTAGAGTTTGTCAGGTCGGATACTTGGCAGCTTGGCAACTTAGCTACTCAAGGCTTGGGCAGGGTTGGTTTAATGGGTGATCATTCTTTAGCTCGACGTCAACTGGTTAGATCGGAAATGGGCAGCTCGGCCTCGAATGCGTATCAACTCAGCTATATGTAGATTCAATGCTTGCCTTTGGCATAGCAATAAGTGATCGACTCGGTAACTGGTCAAGCACCTTGGAAATCTTCTCAATGAGACAATGAGAGGTAGAAGTAGAGTACCTTAATGGTTCGTAATGGAAAATACAATGTTCTTTAGGGCTTAACTTTCCTTAGATAGCTTAGCGAATCATATGGGTAAGTCTTCGAACTTTTAAGCAAGTGAGTGGTCAGCGATCCTTATCATCTCCTCTAAGCTATTTGAGATTTGGGGTTAAATCTAGCTTAGCTAATTATTTCCTATCTTCGAGGACATACAGATAGAGGTTGGCAATGTTAAAGGAGTCTAAGATACCATAGTCTTCTGGTAATTCAATCATGTAGGCCTTAGGATTGATCCTTTCAAGCAATCTAAACATTGCATCGACTCTAGGGGATAACTTGCTCTTCCTCAAACTTAAAAATTGATCTTTACTAAGGTAAATCTAAACTAAATCACCAAGCTAAAATTCTTTGTTCTTTCGTCCTTAGCTTCGCCTCTCAAGCTTGGTGGTAACTTGGTTCAATTGTTTTACGACCTTTTGGTGCATGGCTTTAATGGCCTTGGATCTCTCTACGGTTGGTTGATCTTCATTCTGGCTTTGAAAGGGTGCCTCATCTAATGGAAGCTTAGGGTTGAATTCATAAGCGATCTTAAATGGTGATATCCTTGTGATGCTATGGGTGGTCTTGTTGTAGGCGAACTCAATTATGGGCAGGCATTGATCCCAATCAGCCATGTTTCGACCAAAAGCAACTCAAAGTAGACTTCTTACTACCCTATTGATAGCCTCGATCTACCGATCTCTCCATAGATGGCAAGAGGTATTGAATAATATATTAGTTCCCATTCACCTCCATAAAGTTCAACAAAAGTGGCTCCTGAATTTCGAGTCTTAGTTTGAAATAATGGTCTTAAGCATTCTATGGAGCTTGGTAATCTCCTATAAGAAAAGAGAAAAAATAGCCAAAGTATCGTTAGCTTTGGAATAGGGTACAAAGTGTGGCATCTTGCTAAATAAGTCCACGAGCATCATGATAAAGTCTTTGCCTCAGGATGTCCTTAGCAATCCTAACATAAAGCCCATGCTTAACTTGGACTATGGTTTGGTTGGGATTAGCAAGGATAAATATTGTCCTTGCTTAACTCGGTTTTTTACTCTTTTGCAAGTAGTACATCTATCCAATATGTCTTAGACATCTTTCTTGGATGGCATAAATAGTTCTAAAGCAAGGATCATCAGCATGTAAACTCTTGATTATAGAAAATTTAAGAAGTTTGGTCTGAAGTTTAGCTAAGAGGGAATGTCGTCTTGATAGGCATCAACTACTACATTATTCTTGCCATTTTTATACTTAATGACATAAGAAAATGCTTCCATAAACTTAACCCACTTGGCCTGTCTTTAAGATAACTTAGGCTAGCTCTTCAAATATCTCAAAGATTCATGATTAATGTAGATCACAAATTCTTTGGGTAACAAATTGCTCTTGCTATTCTTTTACCTGATAATATAAGAAAATCCTTCCATAAACTCAACCCACTTAGCCTATCTTCGAGATAACTTAGGCTAGCTCTTTAAATATCTTAAAGATTCATGATCAATATAGATCACAAATTCTTTGGTTAACAAATAATGTTGCTATATAGACAAAGCTTGGATTAAGGGGCATAACTCCTTATCTTATGCTAAGTAGTTAAGTATAGCTCCTCTAAGCTTCTCACTAAAGTAAGCAATAGATTAGCCCTCCTGCATTAGCATGGCTCCTATGCCTGGTCTAGATGCATCACACACCACTTCGAATACTTTGTCAAAGCTGGGTAAAGCTACGACAGGGGTAGTAGTCAACTTCTCATTCACCTATTCAAAACTCTTATGTTTCCTTTCTCCCCATTTGAACTCTATATTTTTCTTTGACAACTTAGTGAGTGGGGCTACAACAGTACTGAAGTTTCTTATGAATTGGTGATAGAAGATGTCAGGTTGTAGAAGCTTCATACTGGCTGAATAAGATGGCATCGGCCATTCGGTAATTTCCCTTATCTTCTCATCATCAACTCTATACCATCACCACTTACAACAAATCTCAAAAAGATCACTTTAAGTTGACAAAAGTCACATTTCTTTAAATTGGCATAAAGCTTCTCAACTTGAAGTTTTGAAAAGACTACTTGGAGGTGCTCATAGTGAGTCTCCAAGTTAAGGCTGTAGACTGAAATATCATCAAAATATACTATAATAAATTTCCCTATAAGTTTTCAAAGCACATGGTTTATCAGTCTTATGAATGAGCTTGGTGCATTCGATAGTCTGAAAGGCATTACAAGCCATTCATATAATCCATTATAAGTCTTAAACGTAGTTTTCTACTCATCTCCTTCTCGCTTTCGAATCTAATGGTTTCTAGATTTGAGATTAATCTTGGAGAATAAACTTGCTCCATTTAATTTGTTGCTCATGTCATCAAGCCTTGGTATAGGGTACCTATACTTGATGATGATGCGATTGATTGTTCAGCTATCTACACATATCCTCCATCTCTCATCCTTTTTTGGCACCAACAAAGCTAGTATAGCACATGGCCTTAGGGACTCTCGTACATACCCTCTCTTAATCAGCTTATCTACTTACCTTTGCAACTTAGTAGCTTGTACAAGATTCAGCCTATAACCAGGCTTGTTTGGCAAAGCGGCTTTTGGCTATAAGTCTATTGCATGTTCAATACCTCGGATAAGAAGCAAGCCTTCTGGTATTTCACCTAAGAATAGGTTAGTAGACTCATCCAGTAGGGACTTCACCTTAGCAAGTAACAGTTCCTCCTCTAATCCTCTCATCTCAAGCAACCTTCTAACCAGCAAATAGGTTAACTCTTCAAGCTTCATCTCTCTTTTTAGCTCAGCTTGGGTCATTACCAAAGTCTCTTTCTTCATAACTCAACTTAGTTAAGTCTGCATATTTTTAACTTGTTAGGTAGTCATTAAGTTTAGCTTTACCTTCTTACCATCATGCTCTAAGGATTATGTGTTCTTCCTTCCATCATATATCACTTTCTAGTCAAACATCTTTGGTCATCCAAGAAGAATATAGGACTCACTCATGGGTAATATGTCATAAAGTACTTCATCTTGATTGTTTCCAATACCAATCGACACAATCACTTGTTTATTTACTTATGGGGATCCATTGTCACTAAGACAATGTAATTTATAAGGCTTAGGGTAGGGTTTGGTCAACAACGTTAGCTGTTGGACCATAAATGCGAATGCTGCATTGGTGCAATTGCCACATTGATGTAGTTACCACTATCAACAATTAATGAACACAATAACCCATTTACCTTACAACCAATGTAAAACAACTTCTCTCACTGCTCGTCCTCTAGCACAGGACTCATACTCATAGTTGTCCTCAATACCATGATTACAAGCATAAAATTACCTTTCTCATAATAAATGATCTCCTCCTCCTCGGACAGCTTGGTTTGTCCAATCTTTTTTAAGTCTTCCATTTCCTCATCAATATTATCTACCTTTATGGCAACGTTTCTCCTTAGATCACCATGGTTCTTTTGTTTGGATATTGAGTGGCCATATGTCCAAACCCTTGACACTTGAAGCACTTGATTGCACTTGTATTCCTTCTTTAGCTTTAGCATCTCCTTCTCCTCTACTTGAGTAGTTTGAGCAAGTTGAACCTCAGTAGCTTTGATTAGTTCTGATTACATAGGTCTATTTGGAACAAGTTGGCTAGTGGTAAGTCGACTGATAGAAGCTCAAAATCTTCTTGCTCAGTACCTCTCAATTCTCTAGGCAACTCAGCTAGCTTCATCAACTAAACCAATATCCATAGTCTCTAAAACATTTCTAATCTTATCCTTCAACCAATTAATGAATTTGGATACAACTCGATCTTCAAGGTCACCACAACAAACTTATCCAAATATGGTTGATATATGCGATTCATCAGGTCCATGAATACAGCAGGAGTGTTCGTTAAGACAAATGGCATCACAAAAAATTCATAATGACCATATCGAGTTCTAAATGCAGTCTTATGCACATCTTCTGGCTTAACTCGCAATTGATGATACCTTGATTTTAAATCTATTCTAGAAAACACAGTTGCACCTTGGAGTTGGTCAAATAAGTCATCAATGCGAGGTAAAAGATACCTATTCTTAATGGTAACCTTGTTTAACTCCCGATAGTCTATACACAATCTCATAGTACCATCCTTCTTTTTCACAAACAATACCGGTGCTCCCCATAGTGAAACACTCGATCGAATAAACTTCTTATCCAATAACTCCTGAAGTTGCTTCTTTAATTCTTGAAGTTTCATAGGTGACATCTGATATGGAGCTTTAGAAATAGGCTCAGTTCCAGGAACTAATTCTACAGTGAAATCCAACTCTCGGGATGGGGCTAAACCTGGTAAATCCTCCGAAAATACATCTGGAAACTTGTTCACTACCCGTATGTCTGCTACCTTAAGTATTTCCTTCTTTGCATTCACAGCAAACACCTAACAAAATTTCCAATCATCCTCCTTTACTTTTGTCTCCATTTGTTCATCACATATCTCCATCACTGATAAATTCAACCTAATTCTACCAGCCTTTCCTTGAAATATCGTTTCTCCCTCATTAAGATTGATAAATTTATTTCTACACTCCACAATGGCTTTATTCTTAGACAACCAATCTATTCCTACTATGACATCATAACCTTGTAAAGGTAATATTACAAGACTTATAGGATACTCCTTCTCCTGAATTTTTATTTTACCATCAGCTACTACTTCTCGTGTTGTTACGTTCTCCCCAGTCGGAGTTCTAACTTTATAAGTTATATTAACAGTAACCATACTAATCTCTTGTTCATTTACAAATTTCTGACTTGCAAAGGAATGAGATGCACCAGTATCAAACAGCGCAAAAGCAGGTTGTTCATTTATCAGCACATGTCTTGGAATGTACTAATACTATGGTTACCAACTACACTAACATTCATAAATCTTAAAATACAAATATTTCAATTTAATTCACACTTAGAATTATTATTACAATAGATAGTCTGAGTACGTACCAGTTACAAGTCCTTCATCATTTTCTTCTTCAACTCCCATGATCTCCTCGACATCATTATGGTAGTACTCCTCCATAAAATCTAAGAAATCCTCATTCTCTTCAATTTCCTTATCCTCTAAAGCAAAGATACGAGCAAGTGTAGTGGTGTTATCAATACATTATGTTCGCTTAGCTCCTTGTACAAACTGTGGACAGTACCTGGAGAAATGGCCCTTTCTACCACATTTATTAGACTTTACTAATTTCATCTTAGGGCATGCCTTCAGCACATGGTTTGGGTCTGCACATATAAAACATTTTCCCTTAAGCTGAGCACAATTTCTTAGAAAATGATTTTCACCACACTTCCATCATTTGACGTTTCCATCCTTGTCATAAAAACTTAAACTAGGTACTGATTGCGCTGGGTTATTAGCCAGAGTTACTGGTCTCCTTCTTTTTTGCCCAGAACTGCTACTAGAGGCATCAGGATATGATCTCTTAAATGATGGACCTGGTCGATATCCTCTGTTGATCTTTTGACTCTACATTGCTTGCATCCTCACACGATTATCTTTTAGTTGTCTTGCCTTATCTACCACTTCATTGTAAGTGGTGAAACCATAATCCAACAACTTGCAACACATTGTACGATCAAATCCAGTCAGAAACAAATCTTTCTTCAACTCAATATTATCTCAGTATGAGCCAAGTACATATTATAACAATCTGTTGAACTCAGTCACATACTGGGTTACATTCATACTTCCCTTCTTCAGTTCAAACAAATCTCGCACCATTTTATTTTGAACACTATGAGGAAAATACTCCTTCCTGAATTCCTCCTTAAATTGTTGCCAGTCAATGTTATTTCCAAGTTGCCTTGCTCTCGAGTCCCACCATACTCTCGCAGCTAACTTTAACATAAAGTTTCCATAAGATAACTTTTGGGATTCAAGGACTCTAAAAGCCTCAAAACTCCGTTCAACTTGGGCTAACCAGTCATCAACTACATCTGGCCTATCCATCTCCCCTTCAAAATAACAGTTGGCTTTTATAAACTCAAGAAGTTTATTTACCTCTTGAGGTCGCTCCATTCGTTGTTCAACTTCTTGGGGTCTTCTGTTTCCCACATTACCACCAGTCATAAGATGTTGAATCAACATTCCTTGCTGTCTCATCATCGTATGCATACTGGCAAGTATTTGTCCAATAAGCATATTTTCTTGTGGAGGTGGCGGGGCTAAATCTTGTCTATGTTGTTCTCTTGGTGGTGATGGTGCTCGTGGTGGAGGGTTTTGATTCCCTTCAGTTCCCCCTTGACTACTCCCGTTTCCAGCTTCAGCCATAATCGCTTAATGGTTTAACTTATAATCCTGCATTCATATCTATCTATAAGTTATCCCTACTTTTGTTTAGAGAATGTTTATAAATTAATAAATGCTTGCAATATGTACTCATATCAAATAGTAATGACAATAGTATTGAAGTCAACGTACTTAGAAATCTAACTTCCACTATATATTTCATTCAACCTTACATCATTACTATTACAACTTCAAAACAAAAGATACAACTCGATAACTTCCAAATACATACATCAAATTTACAACTCGATTACATCATTCCTTACATAATCTAGTATAGACTCAATCTTTACAACTGTACAAGACAAAAGATTACATCAATTGGCTACATCAAACTTACTTACAACATACATCTAACTTGATCCAGAAGCTAAAAAGTACATCAAAAGTTAAAAAAATACATCAAAAGTCAAAATACATTAAAAATTTCTAAAATACATCAGTTTCCATCAAAATCGCTACTGGATCATATCTAAAAATCTACCTAACCAAACAAGTCAGTCATCTAACTAAACTAGTCCTCCTCTGAATCCATGGCAGCTACTCCATCAAATGGATCATGACCCATATGGCCTCCTATCGAATGATCCTCATGCTCGCTATCTAATGCAGAGTCTATATATACTATCCCTAGAGTCTCAAGGATCACAATCACCTCTTACACATCATCATCATCATCCGACTCAACTGGATCACCAGCTCCTACTCCAGCTATCCTAGTGTCTGCAATCACCTACATGATTAAGGCATGTAAGTCTACACCAGGTTCATCCTCGTCCTATTGCTCTTCCTCAGGGTCTTCTTCTGGATCTTCTTCTTCTTCTAGGTCCTCCTCGGGGTCATCCTCTATATGAACTCCATCCTCTTGGGGTTCAATTGGAGGTGGGTTTTCTGGTGCTGGTCCTGGTATCTCAGGTTCAGGTTCAGGACTAGGTTTCAATGGTATCTCTATACCATCCCCAATAGGCTCTGGAAACTGAGGAAACCAATCAATAATCCCTGGTGGGTACTGTCTGGGAACGTATGGAATGTCAGCAGGGATGTGTACAATATCAGCTGGGTATGGTCTCCCATCCTCTAACTTAGCGGGAAAATACCGTAAGGATATCATCAAAGTTATAATTCCTTCTGTCTCTAACCACCTCTGCTCAAAAGCTGGTATAGTAGTATATCTATTATACTGAGGTCCTAAACTCATCTCCATCCATGCCCACTCATCCTTCCAGCTATAGCACGTTTGATCATGAAACTTATCAATGATCTCATCAACTGTCCTAAAGATGTTCCAATCAGCTAATTCCATCAATAATCGTTGTAATCTAACCCTATAATCAATAGGGGATATGTCTCCATTCCATCCAAACTGTATCCAACTATGTATTAGTTCTCCCCTTTGACCCTGTAATTATATTTAAACCAATTAATATCTTCTATGTTAAAGATTATGGGTACTTATATTATATAATCTTTTAGCGCCCACTTAATATTACCCACTCTCACTATTCCTATAATATCTATTTCTTTTTAAAGTATGACGCTTCAAAATGAGTTTACTAAAACTACACTCTGATACCAACCGAGAACTGTTACGCCCCAAAGTCGCAAAGTTGCAATAGTTCCGCTGTGTAAACCATTCTATGATAGTAACTGGCCTCACAATGCCTATCATAGACATGACCTACACAACGCGTTGACGACTCCTCGCTTTGAAGTAAACAGTCCGATTGGCAATTAAACTACAATTATGATAAATAGTGTAAATTTCTAATAACATGTACAATATTATATATATAAGTCTACAGAACTTCCCAGGAAGTTTTACATAAACATAACAGTTCACTAGATTACATAATAACTATCAGTCTTTCATCCCTAATTACATGGTCACTCTAGTTACACATTATACTAAGTAACTTGATCTTCACACCCCTAGCTTCCAACAGACTAACCTCCGGGTAATTGTAGGGCGGCATAGTACTTAAAGTGTTCAGAAATTAGAACCTGCAAAAGGATCTATAAGGGTATGAGCAACTACAGCTCAATAAGTTGAATTAGAGACTCACGAATGCATACAAGTACAAACAGGGTTATCAAACATTTATTTTCATGCAATGCAACAATTAAATGTCATCGCACAACGTAATCTGGTTCGTTGTGAAATCAGAGAAATTTCACCCGCTCCAATCCGGGTTGAGGAGTTTCCATGTTATGCAGCAGCTCATAACCAAACCCAGGCTTATGTAATGGAGACCTCGCTCCTCCCGCAACTACCTTCGAACCATTGACTTCACCCTCGCCGTGACCTCCTATCCTGTCACTTAGTTCGACTAAGGATAAAGAAGGGACCACTTTGCAATCCTGCGCTATCCCTTTCGAAGGAGTCGGTATTTGGTTAGAGAATCCTATAATCCCCTAACGGGTTGCAATGCATGATATTTTTTGTTATTAGGGTCGACTAAGATTAAATTCCATTTAGGGTGTTCAAACATTTTCATACAAATTCAATCAGTCACAAAATCACTCACAATACAAATTCAGCACGAATTCTATATCAAACACATGCGTAAACTACTTACAATCACAATCATATACAAGCCTAAGTCTACGAGTACTACAAAACTAGTACTCTATTACAATAAGCAATAACCCAACTTACTTGGAATTGCTTGATCGCTCGATCCCTTAATCGCAAGCTGATTTGTCTCTGGGTGTCCTATAATACAAATAGGTCTTTTAGTACTTATAATTTATGGTTTATATTCTAAGTTATATTTTAACTCATTTTTTTCTGTGTATACCCATTATGTCCTAATGATTCGTTGTACTCTATTTCGATGTTCGAATCCTAAATGAGATTTTAAATTTTGATTCCTAAGCCTTAAATATGCTCAAATCCTAATGTGAAATTAATCACATTAAGCTCAAGTGTCCAAATATCCCATTGGGTCGTAATTTGGTATTATAAACTATTGGGTACACGTTAACCCTAATTGCGGTATCGGATTTATTCTCGATATGTGAAAATCTTACATTTTGAGAATTTTGCTTAAGATTAAATGTTATTTTCAGATTTATTATTTTTCTGATTTCTATTATAATATTATCTAAATAACCTTATTTTTTTAGATTTATTAATTTACAATTTCACATATTACTAAATTCTTATATTAATTACCTAATTTCCTAAATTAACCATACTTAATACTCCAAAGACTAGGATTAGGGTTCTACATAAGAGATTAGCATCCCTAAACATCTAATTAATATCTAAATCAGTAATTAACATCTTAATCACCTAATTAATCCCAAATCACCTAATTTTTCCATCATTTTAGGGATAAAAATTAAATTACAAATTTCAAAAATTAATTTAAAAAAAAAATAGCTTCATAGCACTATTCTATATCATATGAGCATCCTACAGAAAAAAAATTGAGCTCTAAACTACACTCCTAAGCCTATTTATTTTCTGTTCTAATCATGCTCAATTTTAAGCAATTTGTTAAGAACCCTATAATTGTAGGCGTAATTAAACTAAATCAATATTTTTTCCTAAATCGATATACAATAAAACCTCAGAATAACAAGTTTCATAATTTTCTGGGCAAAATAACTAATTTTAAAAAATTATTCAAAATCGGGAAATTTAAGAGACTAACCGGTCCAAGGCTGTCGGCCGGCCTAGACGGTGGGGCTAGAGTGGTGTGGTGGTAGCAGCTCGGTCCCAGGTGGTGGTGAGGTATGGGTTTCTCTCCCTACACGAATTTGCACAATTTTCTTTTCTTTTTTCTTTTTTTTTTCTGGATTTTCTCTCGGTTTCTCAGTTTTCCTATTTTTCCCAAATTCTAAACTGTCCAAATGACTTCTGGAAAATTTTCCCCTATTTATAGATGATTTTTGTAATTATTATGCATTAATTAGACAACTTTGCCTAATTTCCTTGATTTTTGGCTTTTATGTTGTCTAATTTTAATTGGTTAATTTTAATTTTACAGAGTTTGACTTTCTATGACCTGATTTGGATTATTCTAGGTTCCTCTGATTTTTTTTTATTAATTTATAATTTTCCTTAATTATTTACTTAATTTTTGGCCAATTTAGGTAATTTCGCGTATTTTTATCTACACGTAAATACATGTAGGGTAAATGTGAACATTCCTAATTATTATTTTGGTTATTCTAAAATTTTTAGTATACATATAATCTATCTTTAGTAATTTATTAGTTATTTGATTACAGTTTTCGCATTTTCGGTAATTAGTACTTATTATGCTTAAAATTTGAAAATTTTATATTTACGGGGTCAGTTTTACTAATATTTCTCTCATTAGTTTATAATTTGGGTTTGATCGGATCCATTAACTGATCGCCTTAAACCTTGGGTTCTAAGTTCAAGCCTACAGTTACTTGGCTTAGCTTTAGGGCTTACATCCACTATAAGGCGATATAGCCAATAAACTCTAGCACAACAAGTCTAACCTTAGCATTATTAGGTACTTCATAACACTCAAATTGCTTCTCAATCTTATCTACCCAGTCCAAGTGGTCCTCAATATCACTACTCCCAAAATAATTAGGGATATACATCCTCAATCCTTTTACTCTAAGAGCTCAGACATCTCTCTCCTTAGGTTCATAATATTCTTCCTCATCATCACTTACTTTCGCATCCTCTTCTTCTATCTCATCTAATGTTAGCCTCCATCGAGCAACTTTAGCCACTCCTTCAACTTGAGGTGGTTGAACTGGGGCATTAGCTTGGTCGTATCAGTCATTGTCTCTCTTGGGCAGCTCATTGATTCAACCTCTATAGGGGTCATTTCAAGCTCGTTACCTATCTTCATTTATAGTAATCACTAATGAGTAAGCCTATCCAGTCGTTCTTTAGTAGATTGAGGCATGAAACTTCCTTATTGACCTTAGCCATTACAAATACTACTCTCTTGATTACTTGGGGTTCCTTGAACACTAAATTCTAACATTGTTGTCTATTTTAATAGATTAACAACTGAAACATAACTTACAATTCTACCTATGAATAACAACAACAAAAAGGAATTTAATACTCCTATAGCTAATACAACCACATGCAATAAACTAATCAAACACTCACATTCTATTTCGCAAATAAAAAACAGGGGAAAGTAGAGCACTAAATTTCTTTAACACTTAATAGTCTTCTAACACTCATAACAACAATAAATAGTTTCTACAATACACTATAACAAGTTACATAGGGTACAAAGTAACAGAAACTTGCTCGAACATAGCCAAACTCTAATACAAAGATGACACGAATTACTAAAAAGGGAAAACATATGGCTATCAATATCATAAAAACCAAGGGTGGGTCTAAATGGCAAGATGGTTTGAAGGATAGATGGAGGTCATGGTTTGAGTAAGGGTCCTCATGCATACACGGTAGATATGACTCACTAATGCCTCACATGAACACGAACTATACTTGATATGATGTATAAGTATAACATAAGGTTGCTCACCACTAGTCTACACCCATTAGCTTAGATAAGAGCTCTTCAAGGTCTTAATCCCCATCAAGAAAGCATAAGCTTAAGAAGAAAGAGGATAAAATGTCTAAAGTTCAATGTCACTATTATGCGACTATTGCAAATTACAAGTATTTATATGGCTCAATTAGAGTAAATCCTAGATATACATAACTTACAAAAAGGATTCCTAATAGAAAAGGCAGGGGAAATTGATTATAAGGGTAAAGTTGTAAATAGATAAAAGAATATTCGATTATAAAAGGATAATCGAATGTTAGAAAATGATACGTATGTCAACTGTCTAATCTGTAGACCCAATGGTACTGCTTGCTAAGTAAAGCTAATTCTGAGTAAAGTTTATCAGGTTGGATACTCGGTAGCTCAGCTCTTTAGGGATTGGATAGGGTTGGTCCAGTAGGTAACCATTCTTCGACTAAGCCTTGGCTGATCAGATCGAGAGTGGGCAGCTAAGCTTCATTTGCATGTTAGCTCAGCCATATGCAAATTTAATGCTTGCCCTTAGCATGGCAATAAGTGGTGGCTTAGTAACTTGTTGGGTGCCTCGGAAATCTTCTCAATGAGACAAAGAGAAGTCCGAGCAGAGTACCTTAGTAGTTTGCAATGGAAAATACAATATTCTTTAAGCCTCAACTCTCCTTAGATAGCTTGACAAACCATATAGGCAAGTCTTCGAGCTCGGGAGCGAATGATTGATCCATAATCCGTATCACTAGTCAGCATATACATAAGCCTCCTCCTTAAGGTCTACTTTACTCTTTCTTAACTAGGATTCCTTCAACTAGCTCATCCTTGTCAAAACTCTTTACTTTACAACGTTAATTATCATGACTCGCTTGTTTAGGCATTAAGTGGCCATGCTTCCATATCCAAGATACTTAAAGCATTGAATTTTGCTTGTCTTCTTACCAAAGGATTAGCCTTTCTCAAACTTCCTTCTAGTAGACTTTTCAACAAGACAATCTTTCTATTCGGCCCTTCCCTTGAAAAGTTAAGATATGCACTCTTCTTTTCTTCCATATTTGACTTCCTATATTTAGGTTAGATAGCTTGGCTAGATGAGATAGGTTAGTTTTGACTAGCAAGAAAGGAGTTATTCCTCCTCTACTCTTTTACCCTCTAAGCGATCTTAATGGCTTCTTCTAATGTTAAGAACCTTTACATTTCCAACATATTCCTTATTTCTTACCTTAGTCTTATAATGAGCCTCAAAATGGTTTAAGGTTTAAGCTCTTCTACTTCATGGTAGATCATCAACATTTAGAACTTTTTACATAGTCATCCACTATTTTGTTGCCTTGCTTTTTTTCTTGAAGCTACTTGAAGGTGTTGGAATCTAAGAGTTAGGAATGAATCTTCCTTACAACAATCTCTTCATCTCATCCTATGTCTGTACTTTATGTTTGCCATCCCTTCTTTAAGTACCCATTAAGTCATTCTGCTACATACCTACTTATACAGACAATTCCAAGGCGGCTAGTTGGATCTTCATGTCATTAGCATATTGGTAGCAATCAAACACTTTCTCTTCATTCTCTCCCTAATCCAAGTATTTGTTTACATCACCACTCAATAAGAAGGTCAAGATTCGGACGTTGACATTATCCAAATCTTAAGGAGCTCAAGTACTACATTCTTTAACCTCATATTACTCTTTATCATCCTCTTTGTCCTTTTCTACATCATCAAGAATGATTCTTCTTTAAGCCCATGTCTCTACTCCTACAACTTAAACATTCTAAGCTAAGTATTCCTACTTGCCATCTTAGAGTTCATCTTGGAGTTCGGGCCTCTCAGTAGCAATAATAGCTTAGTTGTCGGCCTGGACAGCTGTAATAGGTTAGACATCTACCATTCTCTAGGCAACAAGCATCATATTCTCCATTAGCTTAGTGAAGTAGTCAAACCTATCATTAGTGGACCTTAGAGTTTGATTGATCATCCTTCCACAATTTTAAGCAGTACTCTCATTGTCTTTAATAAGACTTGTATGCTTGGGCTAGAGATTTTACTAGTTCAATTACAAACTTCACCATATGAAGTAATAACACCACCACTACAACAACTTAGAAAAGGTTTGACTAAGTGCAAAAGGAATACTAAAACTATCCTTAGGTAAAGATAGTGCTTGGGTCTCAAATAGGTAGGTAACCTTTACAGACGGCTTGGAACGAAGGAAAGTAATCAAGAGCTCAAATCAGTTGACTTGTAATAGGTCGAGTTGGGAGGTCTAGCTTAACTTTATTGGAAAATAGTGGGGGAAGGGCTTGGAGGGGTTGGAACCATGTTGGGCCCATCCTTACTTAGATGGACATCCAATACTCAACTTAGATGAAATGTTTATGCCTTAGACTTGGTAAGAATCGTTATACAGTTTTCAGGTTGGAATAAGTTAAGTTAAGCCTTAGACGTCTCTAGCTCGGCTCTAAGTAATAGGCTTAAGGACTTGATTCATATCAGTAACCTTGCTTTAACCTTTAGAAACTACCACCACATTAGGGCATGTCATCCTTTAGTTAAAGCCATGTCCAACTAACTAGCTTTAGAATGGAAGCACCTAAGTGCTTTTCCATAAGTGTATATTGAATGGCTATAATAAATTAATGAATTTTATGAATTCAAAACTCTAAAGCTGATGTATAAGAATTTTTCTCCTAGCCTATGGCTTTGGTGGGCATAAATTTAACCTTTGTAAGATATTCAGAAGGTCTTGTAAGTGATTACATTGCCTATGATTGATGTGTTGCAGAGCATATTAAATGGTCAATACCTTGCTCATATTGTTGTGATTCAATAATTGATCTCACTAAGCTATGCTTTATTCTTACGCCCTCATAATTTTCTTACTGGATATTCAAAAGCAGGATGGGATAGGATTCTATGGCATAAAGTGACTCCCTTTCATTCTTTTGGAATGTTCTAGGGAAAGTATATTCATTGTAATATCTATTAGTAGGATAGTTGTTGAAATTCAAAATAATTCATAAAGTAGATTTTGTAAGGGAAATAGATTTTGTAGATTTCAATCATTTGAGTTATTATTCTATTAAGTGTAATGTTCCCCAATCTTATTATTTAGTGGGGATATCGACTCTTTGTGGTCCTGTATAGACATCATTATACATTTATAGGTTGAATAAGTCCTTTACTTATAAGTCTTATAATGGAAAAGCTAACAAGTTACTACAGGCCATATATATATGGACATACTTACAAGTGCTATACTTTGACCATAGATGGGTTAACATGTTGTATTTATATAGGTAGGATTATGAACAAGTTGATAATGTTATAAAATATAGATAATATCTTGTGTACTTAGACCACGAGATGGTTGTTGCTTAGTGGATATACATGTTGAATAAGAAACTTACTATAAATAATAAACAATGAAGCTGTAATTATTCTATTATAAATTTCTAATTATACTTATTATTAATGGCAAATGCAATGATATAAATTTCTTTTTTTTCCTAACCATGAAATAATCATTTACATTTTGGTTTCTTGATGGAATTGATATTAATGGAAATTGAAATGTTTTATTTTAAAGGTTAGAAAAAAAATGGTAAAACATGTCTACATGAAAAGAAAAAAGCATTAAAGACACCAAAATAGTGTTATTATCTTTAATATTGTAGAGGAAGAAAAAGATGACATCAATTAATGATTTAAATTTTGAATTCTTGATGATAGTAGAAAGATTTTATTAATGAACAAAAGGTTATTAAAGGAAAAAATGGCAAAATACGTATATATGAAAAGAAAAAAACACTAAATGCACTAAAGTAGTGCCATGATCTGTTATGGCCCAAAGCGATAGAGTCGTAACAGCTCCACCGTGTAAACCATTCTAAGATAGTAATTGGCCTTACAACTGCCATCCTAGACCTGATCTACACAAGGCGTCCACGACTAACCTACTTTGAAGCAAACAATTTGTAATTTAAATAAATCATTTACTTAAGAAAGTGAGAAAATATATATACACATTGAAATTTAGTTATTACAATTAAAATATATGTTTGTTCTTTAAATGTTTTTCCTCACTCCTCAGGATCCAGTAGTTGCTAGCTTCAGAGTAGTTGTATGCTGCTTCTTAGCCAGCACCCGCACGACGCCTATAGGGATGTGAGCAACGACAGCTCAGTAAGTTAGGATGGAGGACTTAAAACTATACCATAAGCATAACAAAGTTATCAATCAACTTATTAGATGCAATGCGTGTTCAAGCAAATGCCATCGCACGACGTTGTCTGGCTCGTCGTGAGATTAGAGAAATTACACCCACTCTAATCCGGGTTGAGGAGTTGCTGTTAATGCAACAGCTCACGACCAAACCCAGGCTTGTGCAATGGAGATACCACTCCTCTCGCGACTACCTTTGAACCATTAACTTTACCCTCGCCGTGACTTCCTCCTGTCACTTAGTTCGACTACGGATGAAGAAGGGACCATTATGCAATCCTATGCTATCCCTTTCGAAGCGGTCGGTATTTGGCTAGAGAATCTTAGGTTTCCGCTAATGGGTTGCCATGCAGGTCCAATTGTGATTACGAGTCGTATATTTGATTAGGTCTAATTTAGGGTGATCAATCATTTCATACAAATCATACAATATAGGCTAGAATAATAAATAGAATCATAGCATCACTCATAATCAAGCACATGTACACAATCAACTATCTAACAAACACAACCAAGCATAATCTTAAGCCTCCAAAATACAGCAATGTATTAATCCTAACTTCCCTGGACTCCTTGCTCACTCACTTGAGGTCCAACTCGTTTAGGCCATTGCCGATTATCCCTATAATACAAACGTGGTTTCAGTTTTTCATATAACTATTATAGGTTGGTTTTATCCTATAGCGCTTATTATTATGTTTTGTTTGGGGTTTAATATATCCAATTATCTAAGTTCTCAAATCTTTTACAATTACTCTAGGTTTGGGGTTAGGTTCGGGTTCAGGTTCAGTTTCCACATTAATTTCTAAATTAGGTTATAGTTCGATTTTCTAAGTATTATTTTATACCCGACCCTAGAAATTTGTTTCAACTCATAATGTGAAATTAATCACACTACTTCCAAATCTCCTAAATACCATCATTACCCCTAGTCAGTATTTTATTTTACCTGGTATACTTAAATTCTTATTAGTGTATCGAATTTACTTCTGATGTGAGAAATTTTTACATTTTTCATATAATTACATAAATTTAAGTTTTCTATCAAAATTATTATATATCCCTATTATTTAGATAATATCAATTTTTATCCTAATATTTTCTATTTATTATAGTTCTAATAATTACATATTATGTATTATCACCTATTATGTATATAATACACATATAATATTTCTAACACTCTAATTATCATCTCCCAACATCAATTATTATTTCAAAATTTCTAAATTCATCCTAAATTAGATTTTACACCTAATTACCCCAAATTACCAAATTAACTTAAAATATATTATTTTTCCCTATTACTTATTTATTACATAATTAGCCTAATGATTATATTTAACACCTTAAATACTACAAGTATCATACTTCATCAGATTTCAATATCCTAAAACATATAAATATCACTAAGTCAATAATTAACTATTTAATTACTTAATTTACCCTAAATTACCCATTTTATACCTCATTTTAAAGCCTAAAAATTATCTAAAAATTTCAAAAATTAATTTTTGAAAACGAGCTTCATAGCACTATTTTATATCATCTAATTAGTTTACAAAAAAATTTTAGGCTCAAAACTACACTCCTAAGGTTATTTATTTCTAAACCGAAATATGTTCGGTTTTGCATGATTTCTTAAAGACCATATATCACATGATATATTTTCATCAAAATAATATTTTTCCTAAAAGCTACATATAAAAATATTTTAGAATAACAAAATTCATAATTTTCTAAGAATATTTACTATTTTTACAAAATTATACAAAAAAATCGGGTGGAAATCGAACTCACCAATTTAGATGACCATGGATTCGTCGGCCCACCTGGGCGCTGCCACCACTGTGTGGTAATAGTAGCCATCCACTCTTAGCTACTTGTTAGGTCTGGGTTTTCCTTACAAGCCCCAATTGTACAGTTTTCTTATTTTTTTTTAACCCTAATTTTTCTCTCAATTTCGCCTCTCTCCATTTTTCTCACTTTTCAAATTGACCAAATAAGCTTCTGAAAAATTTGGAGTATTTATAGAGCTTTAGGGAAATTATTATGCATTAATGAGACAAGATAATTGCCTTATCTCTTCTTTTTTCCACTTTCTATTTGTTGCATTTTAATTGGTTGATTTTTTTTCTTCAATATCAGATTACTACACCCCACTTCTGGACTTTTCCTCATTTTTATATATTTTTCTTGATTTTTTCTTAATTAATTATGAATTTTTTTAATTATTTATTATCATTTTAGCACATTTCGCGTATTTTAAATAATTACGTGTATTTCTACAGACATGTAAATTCATATATAGTACAAATAAATATTCCTAAATATAATTTAGGTTATTTTATGATTTTTAGTATACATATAATTTATCTTTAGCGATTCATTAATTATCGGAATGCATTTTACATATTTTCAATAAATAACGAGTTATATACCTAAAATTTGGAATTTTTATATTTTTTTATTTATTGCTTATTTTCTTAAATTCAAACTTACGCGATCATTTTACTAATATTTCTAACTTTACTTATAATTTAGGCTCGATCGGATCTTTCAGCCGATCGAAACCCTAAGTGACTAGTTGTGGAGCTTACATGATTTATAATATTATAGAACATATCAATATATCGATTAAAGGGATTGAAAAACATTAAAAGAAAAAAAATCAAATACATTATGAGGTTTAAATTCTTTTTTCTAAAAAGAGAAATTACTCTACTTATACAACTAATGTCAATCCTTATTTTCACGACTACAAAAAGCATAATAAGTTTCAATAGGATCTAGTGCATTTGTGTTGATATAATTATGGATAGTTGCTTGCATATTTTACAATTATGAAAAAGCCTTACCATAAGTTTTAATGAATTCTTTTTTGTAGGGTTTCCTATCCTCCTATATTGATTATGAAATCCTCTACTGTTAAGATCGAAAAGGGGTCCAAGTAATATTATCCTATGGTCATCTTACAAGTCAAACATTATAAAAATCTAACTAATTAATCACTCATTTTATTCAATATTAATATATATAATTGATTAAATATAAAAATAACTATGGAACTCTAGAAACCAATATTCTATAGTTTATTAGAACAGCAGAGAATTGGTATCTCTTACCAAATAATAAAATTGAGTAGTCAATTATAAAAACTCAAATATTATACATAAAGTTTAAGAAGTTCACCTTATAATCTACTATGTGATTGTGCTTTACCAAGCATACTCTTAAACTTATCCTCTAAGAGTTGGGTTAAAATACTCTATGCTTTAATCCTAACCTAACCCCCTATGTTCTAAAGAACTTGTAAAAGAAACTATTGGGATGTAAGTAACATCTAGCTTAGCGAGATATTTACTTATATCATTGAAAAGCAAAAACGTGCAAGTTATCAACAATATAAATGCAACAATCAATCATATGAATACAACATCTTATGCAATCGACTGATAATGATAAAAAGTATAGGGTTTGAGCCCCCTTTGATCTTAGGTTGAGGATTTTTGTAGTTCCGTCCTTATCTAGGCAATCCAAATTGTGTCCTTTCACTTTGTACATATCTTTGGATACTCACAATCACAATTAAATAAAGATGACACAGATGAAGGATCTCCTGACTACTTACTCAGGATAGAATTGTAAACCTTTAAAAACTAGTATAAGTTAAGCTAATCATTAAAAAATATTTAAAGATATAATGGAAATAGGCTAAAGTTACTAAGAGAGATTTAAGAGATATGTTATTACTATTTATAGATGCACTAGTCAATCTTGATCATAAAAACTAACAAGATAAGTAAATCCTTATAACCAACAAATGAAAAAGGAACTTTGTTTACTTAAAACACTTGAAAAAAGCAAATTACATCATCAAAACAAGTTATGAATCGATTAAAACTTTAACTAAATAATTAAGAACTAAAGATGTATACAACCTTATCAGCAAGTTAGAAAAGAAAATAAGACATGTCCTAGTGTATCGTAAAGTGATGCCAATAATATCTTCTAATTTCTAATTTCTATGCATGTTGAAAAGACTAAAAGAAGATCAAAAGACCATCTAGAAGAAAAGGAAGTAAAGTGGGACAAGAAACTTAACTAAGTTGGATTATGAGGTAAGGGATGATGTAAGATATCTATAGAAGAAAGAAATATCTGTGGAATGTACATCCAATGCTCCAGTTAGCACCAATTGTAAAGCAAAACCAATAAATTCTATCGTCTCCAATTATTACTCAAAACAACTTAGGAACACATGATGTAATCAACACACTAAACTTAAGATAAACCAACAAAGCTTATTCTATAAGCTAATCATTGTCTTTTCTATAAATAGCCCTACCATTAGGACCATATATGTTTCTACCAAACCAAACATCTCACTTGTCTTTTATTTTCAAGATAACAATACAATCTTAAATACCATTCTCATGCAAACAATCAAGCACCACTAACATTTCTTTAACAAATTCTAAGCATCAACATCCTAAAGATTAATTCCATCATCCTTATCAACTACTTTAATCATATTCCATAAAAAAAAAAAGAAGATCATTTCTAACTTCTTTTCTTTATTATCTAAGAACTCATTTAACGAAACAAGATAAGTCCTTTAACTTCAAAAACAAAATGTTTTAAAGTTGAACTAAAAACCTTTATGTCTTGTTAAAAGACAAGAGTTTTTATTAAAACCAAGTTTAAACTTTGTTTTGATTCAAATCTTAAAACTTTGTTAAACAAAGGAGTTATTTTCAAAACAATTTTTTCACGAGTTTTTGTAAAGAAGTATAGTCTTGCTTTACCACTGGCTTTTAACTTAATTCTTAAAGTTTTATCAAAATAAAGAAATTTGTAAATATTTTATTCATTTAGAGAAGTTCAGGTTATCAAATCAAAGAGTTTTTACAACGTAACAAAAGATTAAAATAGTAAAGACTACGACAAGTGAACAAATCCATGTTTTAAAACATCTTACATATCATGTTTGACTGATTTTTTTTCATGATTTAAGACATATGGACATATATGACATATGTTTATCTTGATACCATGATGTTTTGAACCTTATGTGAGGCCCTGGAAATAATGAAACAAAGACCAAGGACACTCATAGACATTTAAACTATTTGGACCATCAATGAAAACCTTTCGGACATGATATGATAAACATACTCTTCTAAAACTAAAAAATTTGAATAATAAAATACTTTGAACAAAATGATAAAGAAGAAGAAAACTTGAAATAAAGACTTAGCAATGAATATGTTTATCAATGACTTTTATTCTTTTAGGTATTCTCAATTTAGGTCTTCCAAAGGACTACTACAATGAATAGGAAATGGTTAAGTGAGTATACATAATGATTATCACTTGTATGTGCTTGTAGTATAGTTGCATCTTTAATTTCTATATAATTAATTGATTTTGCTTGGGAAGTTGGGAAGTGTGTGTGTTTGATTTCTTTGTTAAGACACTTAAGAATTATTCTAAAAAATATAGTTGATGATTATGATGTGATGTGATTCTTGTGATTATGCGATTTTTTGTGTGATCTTTAAAATAAATGAAAGTTTAGCATATGAAAATCTAAATACTAAAGGGGTCATGCATAACATATTGCATAATCTCAATAATTGTCACCATTGTCACATAGGGAATGAAAGGCTAAAACCTTCCTCATTTATAGCAAACTAAGTAACTTTAAGGATGGTTGTGCATTAAATGAGGTCGTGTCCATTCTTATGTTTTAGATGTGCATACATCTGAAGGTCGATCAAGGATTTGATTACTCCTTGATCATTTAGGTGGTTAAGGAAAGTGTTATTCTTAATTTCATTTAAGCCTTCTTGGGATCGAGCAATAGATCCTTTTCTTATATCTTATTTGTATAGCCATCGTGAACATTTCTTTTAGTTTCTTTGGCTAATCTAAAGATCCATCTTCTTAGGGATTTTGTTGGTTCTAGGATAAACATTTGGTGGTTCTCCAAGATAACCGAGAGATTGGTTCTCTCATGACATCATGGAGAATATTAACCATTTAGTTCTCTTGAGACTGATTAAGAGGTATCATCTCTTGATTACTATGCTAATATGGGTATGTATTCAGTCGAGAATTAAGATTCTACAGCTGTTTTGTTATGGTGGCTAAGGATGTTATATTAAGTAATATTTATGCTAAATTAGATGCTTAGACAATAATGGAACTAAGAATCCTTAACTCATAGTCATGGGTGAGAAATATATCTCAGACTGCATATCAGATATTGGATGGCCACATATATTGTTACATATGCTTATCTGATTGCATAACATATGCTTGGTTAATTAACTTGCTTGAAAGGTGATATAAGTGGATAACTCTCTAAGTTGGCTATAACTTACACCCCTATAGTTTTAATTTCTTGTAGGAGACTCATTGGATCTATTCGGAAAGATCTAATCCATTAGTGAGAAATAAGGATCTAGAAGTGAGTATAGGGTAGAGCAAGTAAGAAAATTAATTTATATGTTTGGAAGAACTTAGATAATTTGATGTGTAATATGTAATTATTTGAAAGACCTATAATTTTACTTTATCAAGTTTGTAATTTATATTTAAGTAATAATATTTGAGCTTTGTTTTATACCATTAAATTTGGAATACTCTGATTATTCTAATATTGATGCTTCATATGCTTATTAGAAGTGATTGATAAATAATGTAAGTATATAAATAGTTACTTCTAATTAGTACATGGCGATTTGTTACTACTAGACTTTCTTCGGGCTCATGAAATGAATCGCCTATCCACTACCTTAGGGAATGGAAATGAAATGTTCCCCTAGTTACTGACACCTCTAGATGCATGTAGCCTTCAACAGAATAATAAACATAGCTCATACAATTACATGAAAATCCTCAAGGTCATTCAATTTGCAATTACATGAGAAGAGCCCTAACTCGAGACATCCTTTTCATTATCAATGTAACAATCATGGTAATAAAGATGGAATATACAAGGATGCAATGCATGACTTATTTTAATTAGGTTGTGATATGCTTAGACTTCATTCATTTCGTAACTAACCAATTTCGACAAATAATCAGTAACAACAATCATTCATAAGCACCAAACGAGTTTACTTTTCACTTTAGCTTAAGTAGCTTATTAATTAAACCAACCAATCTCGAATCCTTATGAATAACTTACTTAAAAGATCATTTAAGTGCAGCAAGTACTACAAACAAAACAAAATGATACTTATTGTAGATGCTCACAAGTTTGGTAATTAATCAAGGTAACCTTTAAGATGCTCTATAGAGTTACTTGAATCACTTACATAAAACATAATTTACAATAATATAAGTATGACAATGATTAATTCTGTTTGATCTCTACTTTATAGTCAGATTAATTCTTATCCTATTCTTTTATCTGGTGCATATTTTATAAGTTTTAAGAATTCATGTTTTTGTTTCATTAGTTGATTTTAGTCAAAAACCTCATTCTTGTTATGCAAATTCCTTAATAAGTAAATTATAACTCTTTCAACTACATTTCCAATTTCTATTTTATTACTATTTATATTCTTCTAATAATTCTATGATATGAAGTGATCTACTAAATCCTTATCATAAGTATTAATAGACTTAGTCTTTTTCAATTCAATTTCTCAGCTAGGGTTTAATTAATTCTTTATGTGTCTAAAGAACTTATAATGATCTTATACTCTATAAATTAGCAATCAATTTCACATTTTTTACTTTCAATCACTTTGATTCTATTCTGCATATAGAGTAAACCTAAAAGTTATGTAACCTTACATGTGATCGCTACAATTTTCTACGATACGTACTTCTCCTCCTTTATTTTTTTTTAATTTGATGCTTAATTAGAAATTATGTGTAAAAAAAAATCTCCATTATTTTTCTTGTTCTAAAGTAGCTCATCATGTAAGAGAGGAAGAGTGTATGATTATTAATCTATCAAAAGAATTAACATCCAGTCAAATTTACTTTTATATTTGACATATGATCTTCAACCTAACACAAGGAAGTTCAATTTAACCTAGTTTCCCTATGAATGCTAAAACCACTAAGAAGAAGGCAACATGTGATCGTAAATTTCCTAATAGAAGCAATACCTAATTTAACTTATGTTATTATTAAATCTATGGTCTTCAATTCAATTTTAAGAAATCACAAATTCTTTCACTCTTCTTGATAGTGTCAATACCCTAAAGAAAAGAACGAAATAGTTTTGCCCATTTGATCATTCTCATCTATTAATTAGTTGTTTCTAGGATTAAATCTAAATTCGGTTTAACATATGCTATTAAGGTAAACTAATTTAAAATTTTAAGAGTAACCAGGTTAAGAATCTTACCCTTTCCTTTTTTATCTATGTTTTTTAGTATTGAATCCAAGTCTATACGTATAAAACTCCTCAAGATGATTGCTTTTGATATTGGTTTGACAAGTGTTGAGTTGAATACTATAGAAACTTAGCTAAAGCATGGAATTTGATGAAGTAGGGTTAGGGGTAAGGTGATAGTAAGGAATGGAAGATAAGTAACTAGAACTTCTTTTTATTTTTTGTTAAACAAAGTCCAAATGGCAAGAGGGTGGAATGTGATTAGTTTAGCTTATTTAACATATGTACATAACTTAAAAGTCAAAACCTCTTTCTTAAGCTAACCAACTTATCAAAGAAGCCATTAAGGATATTTTGCACTTAGGATATTACGAAAGATGATGAGATAAGAGTGTTGACTTTCCTTCCCTCCCTCCTTCTATCCTTTCACCTTTTTCCATAGGTGACAACATCAAGAGGGAGAAGAAAACTCTTCCTCTACTTTCCATTTTTTTAGATGATATTACAAATTTATAAAGTTTAATGCACCAAAAAAGTCAAATCTTCCTCCATAAGTTCATTAATTTCCTCATGAAGGTTTGTTGGATTTTTAAAATGAGACTTAATAAGAAAGGAATTAAGATCATGCGTTGACTCCCCTTTAAATCATGGCAATGAGAAGGGAGAGAAGGAAATTTATTTGTTAATTTTTCCTCTTGTTTTCCATCATTTAAAATTATTCTTAGGATATACTTTAATATTTCCTTCAACTTATTCAATAAAAATTAAAGTTTAGTAGTTACGTTTGGCTTCTGGACCATAAGAAAGAATTTTGTCAAATTCTAATTCTAAACTAGCCTAAAGTCATAATTTAATTACCAATTGATTTTAAAGTTTTTAACTTAAGATGGTTTGTTTCTATGGTTGATCGATAACTTAACAGCAACTTCATCACTTAATGTTGAATTTAAATCATATTAAACACTAAGGAATACTATAGCTTGGTTTTGAAAATTTTAGGGGTTTTTATCTACTCCTCCTTACCACTTAAATTCCTAGTCACTCGCCACTTCCTTTTTATTTTTCCTTCTAAATTGAGCTTAGAATTCTCTCACCTTTGCCTTAACATTAACAAGACATAAGGTTTTGTTTCCAATACTAAATGATATATAGCTCCATATGCTACAATGAATAGTACCTACCAAGGACATTGTGATTATTATGGTTGCTCTTCAAATTCGAATTGTGCTTAATATAGTTACGTAAATTGCATTAAAACAAATTTCAAAACTACACATCCCTATTCAATGACTTCTAGAGATCTTTCGGTTTTGTGCATTGCATAAACAAGTGTTTATGGATTCAAGTTCCTTGCAAAAAAAAAAATCGTAGTTTGTTGAAACCTTAACCTCTTCTTAGTAAATTATCTTTAGTCAGGAATCCATTAAAGATGCATCCTAAATAAATAAAGAGATTCTTAAATTAGTTTTTTATTTCCATGTCCAATTTCACCATGTGCCCTAAAATGATCCAAGAATAACAAGTTGTAGGTTGACCTGAGTATGACATCACCCTGAAGTTCCAAATATCAACATATTATATATTCCTCATTATCTTGTGATAGCACAAAACTCCTAAATAAGCTTTTTAATTTCTCCATCCAAAGGATGCCCAATAGCCTCTTTATCTCAATAGTCTGAATCTCTCCAAACGTCTACAACTACCATGTTTAAGCTATTTTTGCACAGAGGCCAAGCAACAAGTTTATAGGGCCCCCCTTCCCTATCCAATTCATTGTCTAGAAATTTACTAATCTACTGTCCGTGATCTATAAACACAGTAATCTTTTTTCCACTCCTAAGCTTTCATACATTCATTTAGCATTGGAGAAGATGATTTAGTCTTTCCATCCTTCAACCTTCTTCTAGCCAAATTCCATTTGTTCCTACAAATTATCATTTAGATTAGTTTTCTTGTCTTCATTTTCAATGCCATCTTAGCCATACAAGCTATGTTCCTTCTCCTAAGATCCCATATTCAATTCCCCTAAATTCCTTCAACCTAGTAACCTTATTCCATACTATGCTAAGGAATTTTATCTTTCATAAAGTTGAGCCTTAAAAAAAATTTACAATAATCTTCTCCACTTCCAATTGCATTTTATTTAGTAGCTTCACTCCTTACATATAATAGCTAATAAATCCCTCTACTACAGATTTTATCAAGAGTTGTCTCCTTAAAATGCTCAACAAGTTTACTTTCCATCCCTTTAATTTCCTTCTCAACTTCTTCAAGATGAAACCAACTTCTTCATTTTGTATTTGTCCATTCTTGCTAATTGTAAACCAAGATAAATGACCAGGCAATCTACTAATGAAAAATTCATAATGCACAAGATTTCATCTCTAGTTTGGTCATTAACATTCCCTAAGAAGATAATTTTCGATTTTTCCATGTTAATCCTCTACCTAAGATTGCCTCAAAATGCTTTATTAGGTTTAGCATGTTCTATACATTTTTAGTAAAAGGTTCCCTTAAAAGTAGTATGACATTTGCAAAGAATAAATGTGATAAAGGAAGTTTCCTTCCCTCTAATAATTATTGGCTTTTACCATCCCACTTTAATATATCCTTAAATCCATTTGCTTGATACTCCTAACACATGATGAACAAATATGGTGAAATGGGACCATCTTATCTTAAACCCCTTATAGCCACAAAACTTTTAGTCATGCCTCCATTGAAAATTATTGAAAAGGAGGAGGTAGCTAAACAAGGACAATCAACTTAATCCAATTGTTTGGAAAATTTAAATTCATTAAGACTTCCCTAATGAATTCCCATTCCTTTTTATCGTATGCTTGTAGAAAATCAAGCTTCAATAGAACCTAACCTTTATCCCCTTTTTTCCTCTCAAAAGCACTCATAACTTCTCTAAAAAATTTACATTATCAGCTACTCATATGCTTAGAATAAAACTAGCTTTGTTTAGGTTAATCAAGGCATCAACAAAAGGTCTAAGCTTGTCACCAAAACCTTAGTTATAATTTTATATAAGGTAATGCAGAGACTAATGATTTGGAAGTCTTTAAGTTTATTTTCTCCTACCTTTTTATCAATAAGAACTAAGAGGGTTTTATTGATTGCTCTTGTGTTTCTCGTATGGAAAGCATTTCTAACTTCGTCCACCATTAAGTTTCCCATAATATCCTTGCAAGCATGAAAGAACCTTACATGAAGACTGTCAATACCTAGGGATTTATTCTCTCTAATACATCATACTGAATTCTAAACTTCTAATCTTATTAAATGTTTCTGGAGCTCATTTATCTACTCCAACTTCAGCCTATTACTACCAACAGGAGGTATTTCGTTTCTTAATTTACAATAAACCTTCTTCGATGAAGATAGATCTTTATAAAACTTCAATACCTAATTTAGGATTTGCTCTTCCTCCACTTTCCAATTATTGACTTCATCAAACAATCCTAGAAGTATTCCCTTCACACATCTTGTCCTTGTACTCAAGTGAAAGAATTTAGTGTTCTTTCCCACTTTACTAACCAGTTGGACCTAGCTTTTTTTACCTAAAGGATCTCGTAGTTACGTTGGACTTCTTTTAGTTATTTTTTAACAAAATAAATTCTAGTTAGTATTTCTTGATATGATTTATTGGTTAAGTTATTCTCCATATTATCTAAAGTTTTAAGAAGCCTTTTCTTTTTCCTTTTTTTTGTAATTTTTTTTAAAGAAGTCCGAGAACATCTTTCTTCCAAGCCTACAACTTATCCTCAGATCCCTCTATATCCCTTACAAGATTAGAACCCAACCAATTTTCCTTAACAAACTCTTTAAATGTAGGATAATTAAGCTAAATAGATTGAAATCTAAAAGGCCCTTTACTTACAACCTTCCTATAAAGGTCTGGCCTGATTAAGAAGAGGATAGGCCTATGGTCTAATTAGGAGTGTTTTAGGTGAAAAAGCTTAGAATCCAAAGAGGATCTAATTGAGCTGGAATTTATCTATGCCTTATCTATTCTCGTCCCCTTTAGGTTAGAGAAAGGTTTGCTCATGTTGCTCCATATGAAAGGGGAACATACAAAACCCTATATCAATCATGTTACACGTATTCTTACAACACTAATAAGCAGTACCCTTGGTTAGTGATTTTTGTTACCCCCTTCCCTTCCCTACCCCACTTTTCCTTGTATGTTAAGGAACCACATTAAAGTACCCAATAATCATTTGCAGTCCATTTAGTCACTCTACCACCTTTTCCAAATTTTGCCAAAGTACTTTTTATTCATTCCATGTGCTAGCATAAATAACTGAACAATATAAATAAAAAATATTAGTATGTACCTACATGCACATGTAGATTTTTCTAGTGTGAAGAAAAGAAAAGATGTTTTAAACAGTCACTCAATTTACATTCTAAAGGACAATAATACCACCTCTTGGGTTCATTGTGTCTAGGCATGTCATATTATCAAAGCCAAAGGTCTCCTTTTACTAGTTTGCATTAGGAGTTATGAGCTTAATCTCAATGAGAATTAATACATTAGGTTATTCCTATACC
The DNA here is from genome assembly GCA_024138005.1 of Lumnitzera racemosa. Classification (NCBI taxonomy): domain Eukaryota; kingdom Viridiplantae; phylum Streptophyta; class Magnoliopsida; order Myrtales; family Combretaceae; genus Lumnitzera; species Lumnitzera racemosa. Next base: position 28,453,169 of record JAMXBC010000005.1, read on the forward strand.
TCTTATTTTCTATAGTTGATCCATAGATATTCCATGCTAGAATCTTAAATGGAATGTTATGATCTATAATGACCTTAAAAGAGATGTAGTAGAACTACCTAAAATTTTCATATCATGTGTGCACTCATAATACGAAAATTATCTTGTGAGTCAGAGATTGTAAGACTTTAAGTACTTAATTACTATAGCTTTCAATACATAATTTATTAATTTAACATAAAACATAAATAACTATGAATACTCAAGTTTATTAAAACTGCAAAGAGTCGGTATTCTCTACTAAATAATGAGATTAGGTATGTAGACTACAAATACATATGTTAGTAATTTTAAAGTTGTAAGAGTGCCATCTAACTGAATAAATTATCTTTCTATTCCTATTTATCTATTACTCTCCTGGTTGGAATGCTTTATACTTGTATCCTAGCCTAAATCCCAACTTTTAATTAACTTGCAAAAGAAATTATAAGGGAGTAAACTACCTCTAGCTTAACGAGATATTTCTCCTATTATATCTTTTATGCAAAAGAAAGTAAGTTAAACTATTTGAATGTAGCAAACATATATATATATATATATATATATATATAGTCATCCAAAAACTGTATGGAACTTGGATTATCATCTTTTGCAGCTAAAGTTAGAGATGATGGTCTGTTAGACTCAGGTTCCAGTCTTTTGGCCTATAAACCACCAAGTAGCCTTACACAGCAATCAATATTATCTCTCTCCTTTTCTTTTTCTTTTTTTTTTTTGTGATCCAACCTACACCACGAGTGTAGACGTGAGTAGCACATGTAGTTTACTCATCCCTAAGCAATGGACTCTAGGATATAACCTTAAGCTAGATAGTTGATGTCTCCAGTGCCTAATGATCCCGTGGCCAAAGGCGTGGCGATGTTATACATGTACCTTGTTTAAAAACTCAAATAATAATAATCACTAGCCCTATAATATCCCTCCATCCCATATGCATGATGTAACGGCCAATATATCCCTGCTAATGCATGGTATACATGACCATTTAATTTAACGAGTTAAATATAATTAAGTCCAATTTACTTAAGTGACCAAATAATCATTACAGATAATCGTCATATCAAATGAAATATTAACTCATCACTCAACTTAATTCATATATTTTACAATGTTTTAGTAATCAAGGAAAGCAATAATTAATCACATACATGATACCTAAATCCCCATGCAACCAGTTAATGGTAATTATATGATTAAGTACAGTTAATCTATAAGTACAACCAAGTATAACAGCCATCGGAATACTCACTTGGTTAGGTCATTCTATAGTTGTGATAATCCAAGTGTAAGTTTATGTTAAGGTTAGCATCACGTAATATTAATAAAGGAGAATGCTAATAAGTATTTAGATAACTACCTATCTAATAACCTAATTTCGCTATAATTCCTTATTATAGTTAAAACTTATTTTTATCATAACTTTCGCATTTTAACTCCGATTCTTACATTCTTATAGTCATTTTCTATCGGTTTTAGATATAATTCCTTCTAGTAGGGTTCATTTCAATGATTAGGACTCGCATTTTTTGATGCAGGATTAGAAAGTTGTAAGCCTCATGTTCTTAGGCTCGCTTTGTTTTACTTTATGTATTTTAGGCCTTATTATATTATTTTCGACTTTTATCAGATTTTTATCTCTTTCTAGGCTTTGATTCCTATAGGAGACTAAGATATTAAGGTGTATATATTTTCTTGACCCGATTACATCACTTAGTTCAAATGCCTAAATAGTAGGTTTAAGATCTTAACTTGGGTTAGCTTCCAAAATGGGCTTTCTTTTTGTTCTATTGGGCCTAGGGAAATTTTAATAGGCCCTTGAATAGATTATTCACTTTAATGTAGCTGTTGTCCACGTTGTGTTTTTTGGGATTCTTTTATTGGTTTTGACCTAGTTTGTGCATTTTTTTGGCCCATTTTAGCTATTTATGGCCTAACACCCAAGTTCGACTTATTCATTTGTGCCTAAAATCTAACTTAGCATATTTTATTAGCATTTTTCTCTACTATATCAGTTAACGATTTCTAGTCTAATTATTTTCTTAAGGCCCTAAACTAATAAGTAACTATACTAATGAAGTCTTAAGCCCATATTATCAAGCTTTAATAATCATTCTACAAAAATTATCAAACAACACCAGTTTCATTCCTTAAATGTCATGACTTAAGGAAGGTGGTTTTAAGACATATCTTTGATTTTTTTTTCCCAATATAGTTACGTATAGCCATTTATTAACTCCTAAAAGCAAGTTTTCAGCTAAGATCTTAAGAGAAAATGGAACTATACCAAAGGATAGGCTTCTAAGATTCTCAACTAGCTTATGACACATCCAAATTTTGGTCTTTCTTACGTTTCTTCTTGGATTACAAGTTTTGGCGCTACAAATATAAATTTTATATATGAGCTCTTAAATTTACAAGCTCATCCAAGAAGAGTTTTTATAAGAAAAGAAAGTACAAATACATGTGTAATGTCTCCTATCTTATTCCCTACTGCGAGAAAATGCTAAAGAAGAGAAATGAACAAGAAGTAAACTCTAATTAAAAGATGTTACTATTACTTGATCATAGGACGTTCAAGGTAGTTCCTCTTCTTCTAGCTTGGTTGCTACCTCTTTGTCCTTTGAAAAAGGCTTCCTAGGTTACCCTTTGTAGTCTTATAGCTACTCTTCTTAGGCTTCTTAAAATGGTAGGATAGGGTAGAAGTTTTGGCCTAATAAGATGGTGCTCCATGTGAGTAAAATAGAAAGGTAATTTGGGATTTGAATGGGGTTGTTTTTGTATGTTTTGGAAGCTATTTTAGATGGGGCTTGTGGTTGTTTTAAGGGCTACTTGTATAGCCTTTTTACATGAAGGAGGGTAGAGGAAAAGGAAAAGAAAATGATGCAACAAATGTGGCTTTGTTTGGGATTGGTTTAAAGAGCTTTTAGAGTATTGAATGAGGAGAAAAAATAGGGATGTTGGGTGATATTTCAAGGCATTTACAGTAAGTTTGAAAGTGAAGTTTTGAGTGTAGAAAAGGAAAGAAAAGAAGTAATAAAAAGTAAGGTTTGTACGAGACTAGTACCGATCATGTATAAGGGTCTTTCGGGGTGTAAGGTGGTGGGGGTTCTTTTTGGGGATGGAAAAAGTGGTTTGCAATATTTAAGGCTTAATTTGTTTGTTACAATCTAATGCCTCATTCCAACGCAATGCATTGGCAAGAACAACTTGACCATAGAAGGAAATTGATGTAATGTGAGGGGTCTTGTCTCATTGGTACTTGGAATTCAAATTACAACTCTTTTCTCTACACAAGTTTGGCCAAATACAAGATGCTATAGGGAAGAAAAATTGTTTGTTTGGGATTTGTCATCTTATCCTCTCATTATTTTATGTATGGATAAAAGGAAATGTTGGGTAAAAGGTTTTTTATGTTAACTATAAGGTCAAATACACATATAAGATGGGTAATGTAATGCAACTCTAATTATATATTAATCTAGACACATGGAATGCAATTAAAAAATGTATGTATATACTGGGGTTGATGCATAGAGTAACGTCTTAATGTTACTTAAAATTATTTGATTGGTTAATTAAAGCATTGATAATTTTATAAAAAATTACTTAGCATCATTTAGTGTTTTGCATTAGTTTTCTAGTATCAAATTACATATCTCATAGAAATTTTAAGATTTCGAGTCAATTTATGCTTCTTCTTTTTAATTGAATTTACTACATTGATTTTTAGGTTTTAATATCTAATGTTTATGGGTTTCCAAATCAATATTTGGTGTGTTTTAGTTCATTTCAAGCTTCAAGTCATTATTTTAAGATCTTCAGTTTCAAATTAAGGCTTTCAATTTAAAATTTTTACCGTACGCGACTAAGATCATATATATTTGACACAATTTGTTTATGTAGGGCAAAATTATAATTTCATTGGTCTAATATTTCAATTACTTAATTAAATTAATTCAATATTATATGATATCTTGCATATTTTATCATATGCGAAAAGAAATTATACGTGTACATATACAAATGTATAGGTAATTGCATATTTGTAGGGAAATCCTTAATTTTATAAATTTTATTCTCTAACTAGTTTAATTTAGTTAGCTGCTATTATTTAGAAACATTCTTAATTGTTTTATATTGAATTTGCATGGTTTCGTGATATCTAGAGTCAAATTACTAGTTTAGTGTTTTAATTGGTTCAATTTCATCTTGATTGATATTATGTGTATATATTATAAATATTTATATGTGAAAGGAATTTACGCTTTATAGCACCATATATATTCATAGAGGTAAATTCATAATTTTATTGATTTAATTACTTTAATCGATTTAATTTAGCTAATTGTTATTATTTAGGAATATCTCTAATTATTTAATATCCAATTTTCATGTTTTGATGAAATTCGAGTTCAATTTTCTCTTTTAGCGTTTGCTTTATGTTTAGGGTTTAATTTAGAATTTAGGATTTTCATATGTGAGTACATTTTTTTTTTTTAATATTGTATTGAGGTTTTCAAGTTTCTTTTAAAGTTTCATTTAAAAGTTTTATTGTTTTTAATTCCTTTATACTCATTGGGCTTAGAGAATATCTATCAACACTTGAGTTCAATTTTATATCTAAAACACAAAATTTATGGGGTTTACATGATCTAATATTGAATTTAGTAAGGAAATAAGCAGACAAATCTAAGATGATAAACTAACCTCTGGATCCCTTAAATGTAGCACCTCTATGCTAGCCCAGCAATTCCTATATGTTATCGTCATGATGAGGGGAATTGGTTCGTTTGAGTTGAACATCTATAGGTATACATTCCCCGTGCTGATCTCTTGTATCATCGGGAATATTGGCAGATTCAATAGCACACTTTCCTCATCAGTACTTCTTACACTATGTGTTTGCATGACATATTGGTTTGGGTTTACTAGTCAGCTTCATTGAAGTCACTATTATCATTTTTGCCTCCCTTACTATATGAAGCTTGAATATTAACCCATCCAAAATGATCCTTTGTATCGATGTAGCTATTCGATACTTTAAAAGAAGAAACTAATTTGCCTCTAAACTTGTTGATCTAGTGTAAATCTTGTAAATTTAGTCTTTTAAGTAAAGAGTTAAACTTGAGTATTGTAGGTAATTTTTCTAAGTCAACAAAACTGATAAATTTAAAAATGATTAAAATTTTAAATTTAAAACCTAAAACAAATATGAAAAATAATAATATACCATTCAAAATAGTAATCACGTACAAAAACCCTAAGCCTTATATAAGCGTAATTATAAGAGACGGAACTCGAACCTAATAAAAACTTTAAAACTAAAACCCTAAGCTTATAAAACATATAAATTTACTCTTACAGTAATAAAGCCCTAATTTTGTAAAACCATCAATAGATATACATAATCACGTAAAATCGCTATCGAAAGAGTAGAGGAAATTTCTAAATGCTAATATATAAAAAAAAATAACAAATTAATTAAATAAACTAATAAAATTACCAATATTATTCAATGATCATTTATGGCATCATATGTATGTATATATGTATGCACGTTAGTTTTATATTAATTTAATTATTTTGATTTAACTCTACTACATCCTTCACAATTATACGTCATATAGTATACATTAATTTTATATCATATATTTTTTCTATAATTACATTATAGTTTATCCAAAATTTATTCTTAAAATTAGTAATTTATCTAAACTTAGGATATTTTATTATAAAGGTAGGAAGGAGTTATAAAAAAAAAGTCAAAAGAAACAACTTTTTATCGCTTTTCTTTCTCTTTTACTTTCTTTATTTCTTTTTTCTTTGCTCTTTTTTTTCTTCTTTCCAATTTCGGTTACACAAGTGTCTTTGATGAATTATCCTATGTGAGTAAAAGTAAATATATATATATATATATCAAGACAAAAGAAAAGTCAACACATCACTTTCTTTCTTTCTTTTTTCACCATTAGCTAAGCTTCCCCTCTAGAACTCCCTTTAACTTTATTTTTCTTTTCCAAATTCAACATAAAAAAATCAAGTCTTACATTGTTCTTTAGGTCGACATAACACTTCTCTTCTCAATCTTCCCTCTCTCTTTTTTTTTTTTTAATTTTCCTTCCGTTTTATACTATCATCTATCCTCTTTATTTTACGACATATTATCCCTTCCCCATCACCACTTTCCTATTAGCTTCAAGAGGGAACTAGCAAGACTCATCTTCAAAAATTTCAAGATAGAGAAATCAAAATTACTATTTTATATGATATTTGTTTCTTTCCTTCTAATATAATTTTTTTTATGTATTCTTTTGATTTTAATATGTACGTGGTAGTATTTTATGTATTAGGAATATGTAATAGAAATTATATGTATTTGTATTTAATTTTATGTACTAAGTGTGTAAGACTCGGTCAGCGACCTACTAACCAAGACTTAGAACAATGGACCATTTGATGTAGGAAGTATAGCAAAGGAAAGAAATAAAGAAAAGTTATTAAGAGAAGTTTGAGAAATAGGTTAAGTCAAATGACTATACCTGAACTATTTAGTATCGATGCGAATTAGGGCATTTAGAGTGATTTAGGGTCTTCGAACAACTTTGTTCGAATTGAGCTAAATTTTGCGATAAGTTTATAAAAGTTAGACAAATAGCCTTAGTAGGATAAATTTCTCAAAATAGTATATATATAATATTTAATTTCAATAAAGTGTACTTTTACTGAGTATGTTTGTCAATTACCCAAAACTCGATGTTTGAGCCTCAAAACATAACCAGTTATTAGAGATAAATTATATATGTAATAAAAGAATATATAGAATATATACATGTGTTATGTGCAATTTTTATATATATACTTATACCTAAAATTAATTAATATACCCGAAAATACTTAGAATACTCTAAAATACTCATAATTAACTAAATAATCATAAGAAAAATTTAAAAAAAATCAAACAAGTGCTAAACTATCATAATTACCTTGGTTAGGGCGTAAACAGGTATGGACAGCTATTGTTAAATTAACAAACTTTAAGTAACACTTATCATGCATGATTTAGGAGTATGTAAGCTTAAGTGGAGAGAGAAAAAAGCCATTTATCATCTTACAATCTAGGAAATATCACCATTTCTCTCCAGAATGTTGCTTAGCTCATTAATAATTTAGGAAAATTTTAGAATAAAGAAGAACAAAGAAAAAGATCTAGAAAAATTAGAAAGAAGCACTATGTGAATCGAGCAAGGTGACGAAAACTAAGTACGGAGGCAACTTAGGAGTGAAGCAGCACCACCCCCTGACAGTAGAGGCAACGCTTGGTGGTTCCGATAAGGTGGTGGCCAGCTTAGATGGCTAAAGGCCAATTTTTCCATTGAGTCTAGTTTTTGTCTAATTTTAGTTAAATTAATAAAATATAAAATTAATTTTGAAAATTATATAAAATTTACTTGTACATATTTTTATATATAATTTTATGAAAAAATATCAAATTGAAGAATTTTCAAGTGAATATATTACTTCCTTAATAAATTGAGTAAAATTGATCAATTTTTGGAATTGATTTGAATAACTTTATTGATGTAGTTTCTACCGAACTTTTTCTAGAGAATGCTTATATTGCATTTGAATATTTTATGAAGAGATTTTGAACAAAAATAATTTCCATAATTTTTAAAGATTTTTTAGCCTATAAATTGGATAAAAATGCCATTTTTTTTTAGGATTTAATGTATGGAATTTAATTAAACCCTTGGTATCAGGTTCTGAGATATACTTGAATGATATCCAACTGTAAAGATCAATTTAGAGTTGTATGCTTTGAGTTGGAGATGAAATTTGGACAAATTGGTGGTTATGGAATTAATACATTAATAGGTAAGTATGTGAATTTGAAGAATTTAGTAATCTAGTATTACTTGGTATAATAACCCTGATTTATGAACATAATATAATATGTCTGTAATCTAGAATATGATGTTGAATGAGTTATTTTGAGTAAACTTGTAAAATGACCCTGTTTAGATAATTCTTCAGAAGGTTGTTATGCTAAAAAAGTGAGTTAATTTATTGTTTGGAGACTTAATCCAAAAGTTATGTGATATGGGATACTTAGCTGATATAGTTTCCATAGGTTAATCAGAGAATTCTCAAGTTAGCAAGATTCTTTTCGGATAATTCTTCAAAGAGCTCCTAATTAATAAGAATATTTTTAACTACTTCTTCAGAGAGTTCCTAATTAATGAAACTGTTTCTAGATACTTTTACATAAATTTCTAAGAAAAAAACATTATGTTATCTCTATTGATCAGATACTTGTTTAGAAGGTTCGTAGATCAAAAACTTAGTATTAGGTAACCCTTCAAAACATTATTCAGAGATATCAATAGCAAGTTAAAACTTAATACAAAGATTACACCTCTCGTTAGAGACAAGTTATAATCACATTTAAATTATTGGAATGAACATATTTAACTCTATATTTACTAAAACTAAAATTATTATATTAACTATTTAGGAAACAGTTGACGCAGACAAGATTAACCGTTAGGACCATCAAGTATCACATGTCCATGTGAATTAATGAAAGAGGAAGCTTACATTAATGAGTAGAATTAGGAATGTACAGTTAGCCAAGTAAGTGGATATTTATGTGTGCTTGAGTAGACTTATGTCTACTCTTAACTTTGTATGCTTTATGATGTTTCGGCTTAATTGAATATTAATTGCAAATTGATGGTTGTTTGATGGCTTGACTGAAATTGGCTACAAAATGATGTATTGCTTTGTGAGTTATATTACCTATTTTATTTATTATTAATTGAATGGTGGCATGATATTAAACTTGGTTGTTATGTTATTGCCGATGAATGCATATGTCACATTTGCTAAGATCTATACTATCTTAGAAAAGAATATAAGGAATAACTTTATGTCTTAAAGTGTTCACCTAAGTAAACCCAATATTAAGATCTTAGAACTAACGAAATTACAAAGTAAAGGCTAGGTAATAAGTAATGAATAAGTTTGCTTGGATTTGTTAGGTTTTGCTTGGTATGCAATCTAATGTGTTCATGGAATGGTACAAAAAAGACCTATGGGTCGAGTTTTCTGAAAACCGAGATATTACTAGGTCAATTTTCATATAAAAAATTGGGCTTATCAAGTGAACTACTTGATTTATAAAAGCTAGGTTTTTGAGCATATAGAAACTACATTATACCTATAAGGCTAGTTATATGCTAGGTTTTCCAATTACTCTATATGGCTGTTGCGAGGCTGAAATGTTTGCTAGGTTCTTGGATTTATTCTAGATGCTCAGTTTGAGTTAACCGCATCAGATGAGTAGCTAGGCTAGGTTAGGATAGGATATTGATACCAATGCATAACACATGTGTGAGCTTGACATACGCTTGACGCATTTGCATTGCTTAGTTGAGAAACTATAAGATAATGTAATTAGACTAACCACTTGAATGATGTACCAATTTTGTGATACTTACTGTTGTATGTTTCCCCACTCTCACTCAGCTCATAGTAGCCAAGGGGATAAGTTTCTCTTATCCTCAAGTTACAGATAAATAGATAGAATTGGTAAGGAGACTTTGAAAACTATAGTTGAAGATGGGCTTTGGAGAGAACTCGCTAACTGTATGATTTCACTTAAATACATGAAGAAATCTATTCAGGAAAGCTGTGGTTGTTATTTCAACAGAGGTTTAGTATTATAGTGATAGTCCAGGAACATGTATTTATAAAAAAGATTCTATGTTATATAAGAAGTGGAGGTAACTATGATACTCTGTGTATGACTCAATTGTCAAGTGTTGGAAATTTTAAAAGCCTGTAAAGTAATCATTAATCTAAGAGAGAAAGTTCTAATGACCTGCTATCTACTTGTCTTTGATACTTGCTGTTTTGTCAGTTGCTATTATTTTATACATGAATTACTATTCTACCTTGTGTGTTATCATTGGTATGATCGGTTCCTTAAATTAGTAAATATAAATATCTGACTAAAATAACCGGTTATATTTGTCACATACTGGTATACTTATGGAGAGTGCTAGCTTTGCATTTTTGAAAACATTTTCCTAGTCTCAAATAGATTCTTCTATAACTTCTATAAGGGCTTATAATGCCCCGTAGATGATATTTTTATTGTCAAGGCAAAGTTAGCATTATATCTACAATAGATTAATAGTGAGAGGACTTGCATAGTGATCCTGTGAGGCCTTGGATTAGATCTATAGATGTTGAGTGTGTAACGTCTTAGATATGATCTGTTAATGGTAGATGGCCCTAGTTAAGGTCTACTTTTTTGGTTTGGTGTCTCTTTCTTGACTAGGGTAATAGTCGAGTATTGTTTGAAGAGATGGTGCCCCCTAAATAGCCTCATATGGGTAAGATAAGGTGCCTCATATAAGTAAGTATAAGGACAATTGACGTGTAGATGACATAAATCTACACCTTATATAGTTCCAAACTCTTATGCATATGTTACTTACATATATTGTGTAAGCATTTACTTTTGTATGTAAATAGACTTGCATGCGTGCTAATAATATTTGATAACTTACTTGAATGGTAGCGATGAGGAACAAACTCATTAAGTTTAGTTTGCTCATTCCCCTATAGCTTCTTTTACAGGTCCATTTGAGCTGAGACTGAGGTAAACTTAAGTGCATAATGCAAATCCAAGTTATGTAAGGTAAAGCTAAATTTAGTTGGGAAACTTATAGCTAGTACAGGAGCATCCCATGTGAAATGTATTTGTATGTTAAGGTTTTGGATCATTTAGTATTTGTTGCAATTTATAAAATTGATTTACCCTATTTTATTGTTTGGTAGGGGATAAATATTTTCTACGGTTCTGATGAATTGTGGAATATTAGATATTCATAGTATTTATATTTTACAATAAGTTAATAAAAGAAAAATTAGAAACCCTAATGATTAATTATTTACAGTCTTCTAGTCTTTAACTTGTAATATGATTTTCATAACATCAGTACATACGTAATATGAAAATTTAAGGTAATCTTACTAGGTTCCCTTTAGGGTCCTAACATCTAGAATCTGAAATCTTATCACTATTAAGCCTTGACTTTTGTTAAACTGCCAAATTTTTAACCTATTGTTTGTTAAAGGGATTATTGAGCACATGTGAAGGATTCTTAAACCAACTAATATGTATATTGTTTGTAGCATGATTACTTATATCTTGTTTAACTCATAGAAGCCTCCTATTGCCTGGCTTCTTTCTACTTTCTTTGAAATAGGTGTACCCATAACCTTAAATACAATGCTTCTTTGTGGGTCCTTTTCTTTTCCATCATTTGAACTTAGGGAGTTACCCAACCCTTATAATCCCATCTATTATCGTCCTCTACTCACCAAACCTTGTCTCATTACCTTTAGTTCTATCCATAGTTGATTGTTCTTAAGATGTGTAGTTTGATTAAATCCCATTATTTCCCTTATCACTATATCTACTCTACTTGGTAACAATGGAACCTATATCTTCCCCTCTCTCCTTTGCTAGCCTTTCCAAAAGATCTTCTAATTTTTTATGAAACCTTTATCCAAACTCCATACTCCTCTTAATTATTATTATTTGCTTATTGCTATATAGGGAAGTTACTCGTGATATCATGTTTTTGTCACTTCATCAAATATGGTTATGTATTGTAGGTCACTCACCTCTTTGACTTTAGCTATGCCCATCTCATCAACGCTCTTATTACTCTCTACATCCATCGTGTCATCATTACTTAAGGCTGCTACAGTGCGGTTAAACTCACATATCCTTTCATGTTGAATTCATTTGAATACAAAGTCAAACAAACCTACCTCATTTAGCTTCTACAGTACACGCATCAAGGCAAATAACATTACCTAATGCCTTTCTAATACGCTTTAAGCCAATAGTGGAGTAATATTTCATAGGTAGTCCATAAATTATAGCCAAAATAGCAATAGAATTGATACTCGCCATGGAGGGACAAAAATTTGGTTCCTAGTATCTAATTGTTAAATAGAAACCATTAATAAACCATGGTAACCCCAACCTAACCAATACCCCCTCTTTTCTTACTTCTCAAAATTCATTGAATGTCCTCATTTGTTTGAAAGGATACAAGAAAGAAACCCTTGCTAGCACTAATTACTCTAAAGCTACTTCTCCATATAAAATTTGATTTGTTAAGCATTATTACATACCCTCTATGAGAGAGCATGAGTGAAAGAAAACCAAAAGGCATAAAGCAAATGTCGAGTATGGTTTTTTCTTAGTTTTATAAATTAGTCTTTTTTATATCGATCAATATTAAACCCTACTCATTTAATACTAGCCATCAACTAAGGTTTAAAGAAAACTGATTCTTTTTATCTTTGAAAACATTTTGAAGTCACCACCTAATCGAGGTTGGGAAATGGTTTAGGTCAAAACCAAATGAGTAGATTTAGTTTTGATCTAAACATTGGTTTGCGTGGTAAAAAATTAACTTTAAAGAAAAGATTTTTAAAAAACTAGAGAAATGAGTCCAAGAGTTAGGATTTTTAAACTCTTATGGGTACCAACAACTTTCTACATTTAGTCTTAATCTTAAAAGTCATCTTTAAAAAAAACTTCCCTATAACGCAAAACTTAATCATTGGTTAATGAATTGAATAATTTAAACTAAAAATAGAACCATAGGCTTTTTCATTTTTTATTGTCGCCTTGTAAATGCTTATGTACTTGCTATTTGGGATTAGATTTACATAGTTTTTTTCACCAAAACTTTAGCGAGTTAACTGATTTTAATTATTAAAAAAGATCAAACTTACATTTTTACTCGATTTCATTTACTTAAGGGAATTTTTTTAAAGAGTTCTAATCGAGGTTTTATTTTTAGAAACTATAAATTAGTCATAATTTGGAAAACAGATAGTTTTATTTTTTATTTATATGAAAAGTAGGTTTTATAAGTGATAAAACACTTTCATTTTTATTTATTATTTTTTTTAATTATTGTTTTTTTTATTTTCTTTTATTTTATCATTATTATTTTCTTCTTTGAGTTTTAATCGAGAAAATAGATAGATAAATAAATAACAAGATAAGCTATTCTATCTCTTTTTTTTTCTCTTCTTTTTTCTCTTTTTGTTTTTCAATTTTTTTTTAGGTTACATTTACAATAAATAAATAAACACGACAATCCATATTGCAAGAAGGCCAACCCAAGAATAGGAGCGCAGGTCAAGCTTCAAGTTGACTCAGTCGAGTCTGGGTTAGATCTTGGTTAGCTCCTTAAGTCTTCTCTAGTAATAAGTAGCGCAGTCGCCTGGGCTTGCTCTGATCACCAATTCAAGCGAGGAAAAGGGTTTTTATGTGTTTCGAATTGGGGATAGTGGGGGTAAACACGATGCCTTGGCAATTCAGGGTGTTTTTGGTGGTGGTTGAAGGTAGTAGTTAGCAGTAGTTATTGGTTACGATATGCAGTGGTTGCTGGAAGGGAATAGAAAGTCAAGTCTTGGGTTTAAGGAGGTTATGAAGCTCCTGTTGGTGTTACTCTTATGTGGGGAGCAACGGTGATGGTGGTTCGAGAGGGGCTAGTTACGATGGTTAGGGTTTGTTGCTAAAGACATTGGAGGCTACAACTAAGGGTACAAGTTGTTAGGTTCAAGAGCGAAGGATCTAGGCAAGCTTTTGGGTGTGCTAACTTTCTTTAATGATGGTTGAGAAGCTTCGAATTTTAGAGAAAGAGAGAGAGAGAGAGAGACACTGTAAGCTAAAGAGAGAAGGTTTGATAAAGAGTGATTAAGAGTGTGGAAAAGGAAGCCAATGCTTGAATGGGATCAATAAGGCTCTGTTTATACTAGCTATAGTTCAAATAAGCATGGAAACACATTGAATTCAAGATTTAATAAGAAAGGAAAACTCAGGATTTGATTTCGACTTTGGACATAAATTAGAGTTGATTTCTAGTTAAAACCGTATCTAAGATGTTCATTTTTACCTAAAAGGTTGAATGGAAGCTTCAACATTCATTGGACAACATGAATCATGGTGATTCAAAGGGGTGCATTTAAGCTTTTTTCCAATTTTCAAACCCCATTAATGAACATATTGAAGCGTATTCTTAGATTCATTGTGCAGTACTCCAAGTGTACTTTGTAATTTCACCATTGATTTGGTGAAATCTCAAAGAAAAAGGGTCCAAAAATAAGTGAAAAGTAAGCTAACCATGTTAGTTAAATGTGAGAAACTTCTAGGGAAAGCGTGGGAAAAGGGAGTCAACCAATGAGAAGTTGCTACATATCCTAAAAGGCACGCAGCCAGTGACATGGCTAATACGTATTGACACGTGTCATGCTACATGGTAACACGTGTCGTATGGTGCTCGTACATGTAGCAGTGCCATGTTCCCTACAGTAGACACGTAGAGCGATGATGTCATGACACATAGCATCATGTAATGTGTGTGTTGCAAAGGAGAAAAAACAAAAGGCATTTTTTTTCCTTTAATGAGATTTAAACCCAATACCTTAAGCTAACTCAATACCAATATTCAAGTACTCACCCGTTAGGTTGTTGACCTATGTTTTATTCATATGTGCAATCAAATTATACATATGAACTAAATTAGTCTAGGTTAGATTCAAATCTAAGCCTAGGCCAAAGCTTAATGTCACTTCCCTTAGAAGTAAACTATTTTATTATAATTCAACATTATTCTCTAAATTTTCCCTAAAAATCCTCTATTTTTATTTTTATTTTTTTGTGGCTTTTCCAATTTTCTTATTTTTTATATCTTTTCTAAATTTTCTTATTTTTTTTTATAATCTCCTAAATTTTCTATTTTCTTGTATTTTTTGTTTTTTCTTAAATTTTTTATTTTTTGTATTTTTTCTAAATTTCTTACTTTTCTTTATTTTCTAAATTAAGACCCCTTACCTTATCTTAAAAAAAAAAAAATAAGTAAGGCAAAAATGAGATGTCTACAATTGTTCCTCTTTATGGTAAAATTTTAACTTTACCATAATAAAAGAGACACTATTTTTGCCTCGAGAATAGATTTTTCCTAAGAAATGCTACAACTAGCTACTTACCCTAGGTTTAGGTCAACTAGGGATTTGGTGGGGGAAAGAGGAGGTGCTTTAAGAGCTAGCCGAAACATAATAGAAATTTAAAAGAGGATAACGCCCCTTTGGGCTGGCAAGAACCCTAAAAGAATTTGAAAAACTTGGTTAATGAACCCTAAATGAAAGGTTGAAACCTGGTGGTACCCTACTAAGCTAACTGACCAAGATAAAAAGGGTGAAGTGCTCCTTTGAGCTTGCTAAGAGATGTTAAAGACTTGGTCATCCCCCTATGAGCAAACTAACTAAGATGAAACAAGCTAAACGTTCATTGACCTAGCTAAGACCTTAAAGAAATGTTAAAGACTTGGTCATGTCTCTATGAGCTGACTAACCAAGATGAAATAGGCAAAGTGCTCTTCGAGTTGGCTAAGACCTTAAAGAGTGTTGAATACTTGATCATGTCCTTATGAGTTGACTAACAAGATAAAACAGGTGAAGTACTCTTTGAGTTGGCTAAGACCCTAAAGAGATGTTAAAGACTTGGTCATACCTCTATAAGCCAACTAACCAAGATGAAACAGAAGAAGCGCTCCTTGAGCTGGCTAAGATTCTAAAGAAATGTTAAAGACTTAGTCATACCCCTATGAGATAACTAACTAAGATAAAACGGGTAAAGTATTCCTTAAGCTAGCTAAGACCCTAAAGAAATGTTAAAGACTTGGTCGTACCTCTATGAGCTAAGCACTCTTTGAGTTAGTTAAGACCTTAAAGAGATGTTAAAGACTTTATCATACCCCTATGAGCCGACTAACTAAGATGAAATGGGCAAAGCACTCCTTGAGTTGGCTAAGACCTTAAAAAGATGTTAGAGACTTGGTTATACCCTTATGAGCCAACTAACCAAGATGAAATGGGTGAAGCACTCCTTTGAGTTGGCTAAGACCCTAAAAAGATGTTGAAGACTTAGTTGTGCTCCTATGAGCCGACTAACTAAGATAAAATGAGCAAAGCACTCCTTGAGTTGGTTAAGACCCTAAAGAGATGTTGAAGACTTGGTTATGCCCTTATAAACTGACTAACCAAGATGAAACAAGCGAAGCGCTCCTTGAGTTAGCTAAAACCCTAAAGAGATGTTGAAGACTTGGTCGCGCCCGTATGAGTTAACTAACCAAGATGAGCTCTTTGAGCTGATTAAGACCCTAAAGAGATAATAATAGGAGTAAGCACCTTGTGGAATGGCTAGAGACTCTAGCTAAAAGTTTGCTAGAAAAAAAAAAAAGAAATGCAAATACTGGTTATTATCTAAGGTGATAAGGTTTAAATGCAAATGTAAAGTTCCAAAAACCAATGTGCTAACATCATATAGAAGTACTTACATGGTCTTACCAATAGCACCAAAACTATCAAACCTTCCTTTAAAAAGTCCCATCAAAATGAACTAGCTCATGAGTTGAATTTTTGATCCCTTGTCGTCAACCTAACTGATCTCGATATGGAGCCCTTGAATCTTTACTAGCCCTTTAAAGAAATCACAGAAATTAACCCAATATAGAGTGTTATCCTTTCATTAATTGATTACTTTTCGAGTTTTTCTGAACTAATCCCTAATTGGTAGATATCTGCCATGAGTTATTTACCCATCTAGATCTTTGCCTTTCTTTGGAAAATAGACAATAAAACTCCCCATTGAAGGGGGATCAATCTATAATGAAGTATTTTAAAGAGTTTTGTTAATTACCAATATTCTATATCTCACTTTCAACTCATCTTGTGTTTTCAGTATATAGGTTTGATTAAATGGAGTAAGGGAATTGGACCTTTGGATGAAGTAAGAAGAGGGAATGGTGATGATTCCAATGCTAACAATTGCCAAGGATACCAACTTTGCTTGTAGAGAACGAAAATTAGACCAAAATAATATTCAAGATGATTAGAATTTTTGTGTTCTGAGTAAAATTTCCAATGACTTTTCATGGATAGGACAACTTTATAGCGTTAACATTTACAAGGTCTTTTAATTTTAGACCACACATCTGAGATAAAATTAAAGCCCCTCCTACTAATACTAGCTTCACGACATAAGGGCCTCCGTTATTAAGAGCAAATTATCCTCTATTATCTTGTGCATTAGGAGAGCCTTTATCAATACCATATCACCTTCTTTAAAGTTTCGGAGCTGCACCCTTTTGTTGAAAGCCTAAGCCATTTTTTGTTAGTAACACTGATTATGACATAAGGTTATCAATCTTCTCTCATCAATCAAATTCAGCTGCTCGATGCATTTCTTTACCCAATTAGCTTCATCTAACTAAGTTTCTGATAGTACTTTGAGAGATGAGATCTCAACCTCTATTGGTGACACTGCTTCAATGTTGTATACCAAAGAATAAGGTGTAGCCCTAATTGACGTTCTGATGAAAGTCCGATAGGCCATGAGTGCGAACGGCAACATCTTATGTCAGTCCTTATATGTAACAGCCATTTTTTTTTATGATTCTTTTAAGATTTGTATTAGTTGCTTCAATAGCTCCATTCATTTGGGGCCAATAAGGTACAGAGTTTCTGTGAATGATCTTGAACTATCGTGATGCAGCAGCAGATCTCAAATGAACAGAATAGGTGTTCGTGGATTCGAGTAGGTATAAAGAATAGGAAGTGAAACAGGGGTTTTGAGTATGAACATGTATGGATATCACATACCAAGACACAAACACAATCAAGAGTTTAAGCTCAAAATAGGATTCGATACAACTCATGAACAGTAAACGTTACTCAGGATTCAAATAAACGTTAAATGTGACTCACTAACCTGTTCAAATGAAAGGATCACCACAATCTTAAGTTCAAGATTGATAAGTATGCAGGAAAGATTAAAGAGTTTAACCAACACTCAATAATCCGGCAAATGCAAGCTTTGCTAACTCAAGTATAGCCTTGCTCCAAAAAGGAAAGTTTCACTCTTTGTATGGGAATATTCTTCACTATATCTTTGAACTATGTATACTGTTTTTATGATTAAAAATATTACTATTTATAGCAAGTCCTAAACCCTAGTAGTAAAATTGTAAGTAATGTATAAAGCCTTAAATCCTAAAGAATTGGGCCCATAAATAAAATAAAGAAAACATATACAAGAATACAAAATTGTACTTTTAATAAAAGTCAGCATGTAGTCACTCTACCTGTCCTAAAAGGAGTAGGATTCGAACTAGGCAGGGTCAACAGTTAGATGTTTGGGTTCGAGGAGGAGCTTCTAAATTCTCGTAGTGCTTGGCTGAGACACCAGAAAAGTCAACCCATAATTGCCGAGTGGTAGAATTAGTCGGCACTAGTCTCTTGGTGTTATGTCGAATAGATCTTTGGCCTCAAGTCCTTGGTCGTATGGTCTCTCGGCCTCTTGGCAAACAATAAACTTGATGCTGAGTAGCTCCTTTTCTTCCCATCGGTCTTTTATCATTTGCTTCGCCTTAATAATTGGCAAAAGCTATTCAACCTCGGCCTTAAATCATTCGGCCTTGGGTTAGAATAGGTCAACATCTTCTTTTGGCTGGGAGATAGTTGTAGGCTGATTCCCATCATTACCGCAAGTTTAAAAGGAAGTTGTCCTCGACGTTAAACATTAGGCATGGGTTGGAATGCCTGACAAACTTCTCTTCCCCTTTTGCTTCACTATGGGTACCGAGTTTCTCTAGATTTCCTTAACGCTCATGGGGTCAAGAATAGCTTTTCCTATCCTTCTGAACAGTATAAGTGTTGAGAAAACCGCCATGGATCACTTTCCGATCATACTCCCATAGTCGACCAAGAAGCAAATTTGCAGCATTCATGGCACTACATCAAAGTCAATCTCATCCTCATATTGTCTTACCTTAAATGCTATCCGAGCTCTCTTATGCACATGGATCATACCCTTATCATTAAACTACTTCAATCCATAGGGTTGGAGATGCGAGTAGGTCGGCAATTTCTTCTTTTCTACTAACTTGGCAAAAACAATGTTAGTATAGCTTCCCTTATCAACAACTAGGGAATAGGTCTTCCTTTTCACCAAACACCACATATGAAATAAATTTTCCCTTTATTCGAGATCTGTCTTTAAGTTGGCTCATGTCACCATAGCTAAGAGTTCATCTAAATCCTCGACATAGACATCTTTTTCTATCAATTGGTCTTCCAAACTCTTATCACTTTAACTCTCAATTTGAGCCTAGGGCCCTTCACCCTTCAAGACCATGACCCTTTTATTTGGGCATTAGGACACAATGTGTCTATAACTTAAGCATTTGAAGTATTTTACATCTCAAGCCTTATTGCCGAGTGCCTTTTCTTTCTCGGCATAGATAAGTCGACTAGGCTTGCCTCTCTCCATCTTTTTCTTTAACCCTTTTCTCTTAGCATACCTCTCAGGCTTTAGGTTGCCTTGTTGAGGTCGGTTACTTGGCTTCTGATGCTTCTTTCTCTTTTATCTCTCTACTCTTAATGCTACATTGATTAGCTCATCCAAAGAGTTAAACAGCTGCAATTTAACTATGTCGACAATATCATCTCAACGTGGACTTAGGAACCTAGTAATGGTGCAATCTTATGGCTCAACAATCTCACATCTTGTCATCAAGGTCTCAAACTCTTGCAAATACTCTTTGATAGTATTTCGACCTTGTTTTAGGTGCTGGAATGCATGGAGCATCTCATGCTTGAAGTAGGTTAGTACAAAGCACTGATTCATCAATTGCTTTATAAGTCTCCAAATTCTGATCGGCTCTTCTCCTTCATCATCTCTTTTGGCAACCAGCTTATCCCACTAAAGGCTTACATATTTAATAAGGGATAACCAAGCAACTTAACCTTTGTCCGATCATCACACTCATAGTACTCGAACAACTTCTCGACTTGAGAAACCCAGTCAAGGAACTTTTTAAGTCAGAAACTTAAGTTTTATATTATCAAGTCCTTGACCAAGTACTCAAGGTTTATCCCTTGCATTCCTAGTAGGTTAGTTCACTTCAAATTAACTACTTCTGTTGGAGCTCTGCTTAGCCACATCTCTTTTCAGCTTCGGCTCTGTTCTTCAGGCTCCTTGGTTTACCTCGGAGCCAATACTCCTAGGTTTACCTCGGAGCCAATACTCCTATTATTGCTTCTTCTCGGCAGAGGTTGGTTTTTTCTCCTTCTCAACTTAGCAGCTCTTGGCTATTGCTCATTGTTATCAAGTTCACTGGAACCACTTCTACTAGTGGGCATGCGTACCCATCTTTCTTCTCGGTCCTCACGTTTGTGGCTTCTGATTAAGTCAGTAAGTTCTTGGATAAAGTCAGTAAGACTCTAAATCTGATATTCCAAGTTATCAACACATCTCTTCAAGCTTCCACGAGGACTATCGCCAGCGTTATTAATACCATCCTCCGATATTCTTATCTATATAGTATTTTTCCAGAAAATTGAACAAACAAGAAAACACAATTACAATAGGCCAAAAACAACTACTACTCAGCTTCTGTAACTACCACTACTAACAAACACTTCCTCAACAACTAGAATCAACTATTAAAATTAATGTTACTAGACTTAACTATAGCACAATACGATGACTAATCAACTTTGAAGAACATTAGCATGCGTGTCTCCCCAAAGCTTTGATACCAAGATGATGTAGTAGCAGATCTTGGACAAACGAAATGGGTGTTTGTAGATTCAAGTAGGAATGAGGAATAGGAAGTGAAACAAGGGTTCTAAGTGTGAACATGTATGGATATCACACATCAAGACATAGACAATCAGGGGTTTAAGCTCAAAATAGGGTTCGATACAACTCACAAACACTAAATGTTGCTTGGGATTCAAATAAGGGTTAAATGTGACTCACTAATCGATTCAAATGAAAGGTTCACCACAATCTTAGGGTCAAGATTGATAAGAATGCGAGAAAGATCAAAAAGTTTAATCAACACTCAATAATCTAGTAAACACAAGCTCTGCTAGCTCAAGTATAACCTTACTCCAAAGAGGAAAGTTTCACTCTTTGTATAGGAATATTCTTCACTATGTCTTTGAACTCTGTGTACTATTTTTATGATTACAGATGTTGCTATTTATAACAAGTCCTAAACTCTAGTGGCAAAATTGTAAATAATGTGCAAGGCCTTAAGCCCTAAAGAATTGGGCCTATAAATAAAATAAAGAAAACAAATACAAGAATACAAAATTGTACATTTAATAGAAGTCAGTAAGCAGTCACTCGACCTATCCTAGAAGAAGCAGGATCTATACTGGGTAGGTTAGGTAGTTGGATGTTTAGGTCCAAGGAGGAGCTTCTGAAGTCTCGCAGTATTTGACCGAGACACTAGAAAGGTCAGCCCATAATTGCCAAGTAATAGAATTAATTGGCACTAGTCTCTTGGTGCCGTGTCGAGTGGATATTTGGCCTCAAGTCCTCGATTGTATAGTCTTTCAGCCTCTTGGAAGACTATAGACTTGATACTGAGTGGCTCCTTTTCTTCCCCTCAGTCTTCTGTCAATTGCTTGGCCTCGGCAAAAACTATTTAGCCTCGGCCTTGAATTATTCGACCTCAAGTTAGAATAGGTCAGCATCTTCTTCTAGTAGGTCGACGTTAGCTTAGGACAGGTTGACCCCGACTAGGAGATAGTCTTAGGCTAATTCCTATCATCATCATATGAAAGAAGAAATAGGACAAGTCATAAATAATATGTCCAATTTTGACAAAGGAATGGACTGTTTTGAGTTGTCATGTGGGTATATCTCTATGGTTGAGGTGATGAAGTGTTTATCCAACTATGAGGAAAACCTAAAATGCAACATTATTTTTTAAGTTAGTTGTGTTTAGACTTTGATTGCATATGCACACACAGCTTGAGATGTTGTATCAATGAAGCAATAGGAAATGAAATTGTTAATAGTTTTCTCTCACCCTTAAGGATAAGGGTTTTAGGAAATACTATAGGGTTATTGAAGTTAGATTTATAATTCGATGTTAGAATTTAAAAGTATTATTAGAAAAAGAGGAAAAGAAGAAATAGGAAAAAAAACATAGAAAAATAAAAAAAATAAAGAAATACGTTATATTTTAGAGGATTCTAGAAGTTCAGGTATTTTACTTTTGGGCCTTAAGGTAGATTACCATATTTTGGTATATATATACTACCTACATCATCAATGAAGGACTAGAACAATATCATCTTTGATATTGTGTATTGGCTTTCTTTATTCAAAATTCTAAACACTAACTTTTTACATTCGGCAAAGCAAGGTTCTGCATTAAGAACTATCCATTTCATCGTTTTCATTATAAATACTATTCACTACCTTTGTTTTTTATACACAACAATTACTACTTGTCCATCAAATTCACATTTTGTGTGAGACTCTATAAAATTAGCAAATAGGATCTAACGCTTAAATATAGTATGATCATAAGATCCATTCGCTTAAGAAAAAAAGTTTAAGCTCACAAAAAAATAATTAGGGTTTAGTTTGTAGAATTTAGGGCATCTTAAACGTTATCCAATTAAGCTCAAATTTTACAATAGTATTAGGAAAATTGGTGAAAGTAACCCTACAAGCTTAGATTTGGGAAAATAAAATAATAATCTAGCTAAATATGTTGATTATAAATATATTGTTTATTGGAAACATGCAAAACAGGTTCTAATAGTCAATAACTATTTAAAGATAAATTATATAGATGTTAAAAATTATAAAATGACATAAACTAATATTTAGGAGTATGTATATATACAAAATGTAATTGTACGTATGTAAATATATATCCATAATTAAATAAAAGTATAAATATATGTATAATATACTAGAATAACTAGGAAAAATAATAAATAAATCATATAAGCTCAGTTTGGCCACATGGAATTTGTGGTGTGAAAGTCTAAATAAGGAACTTGGCACTTGTGATGTGGAAACAAATTCCTACTAAACTTAACAACCTTTATTTAAGTAAACTTTACATTTTAGAGTTCATTTTGACTCCTTTGGCATCCTTACATTATAGAATTCATGTTGACTCCAATAGCATCTAGAGAAATTATAGTGAGCTTCAGGAAAGTTGAGAAGAAATTTAGGAAAAAGTGTGAAAATTACTTAGAAAGTTAGGTTAAAATTATGATTCAAAATGAATGACAATCGGATGCGGTGGAAGCTTAGTGGTTAAGTCTAACACCAATAGGGTTTCGACTGACCTACCCTTTTAACAAACGGTAGCAAGAGCCCTAACAACGTAGTAATGTGATTTTTGCTCTTAAAATACTTTATTTTACTAAAAGGATTAAATTTTGTTAAAAAAAATTATGAAACTTGGTATTTCTAATTTTTTTTCTTAATGTGGAGTCATAAGTCAACTAGATTTTTCAAATTCAAAGTACTTATATGGGCTCTTTAAGAAATTGGCTTGGTGGAAAGAATTTTTTATTAATTTTTTAAAATAGTAAACAATGTTTTTTTAGTTTATTTTTGGTCTAGAGGTTCCTCATATAAAGCATACATATAGTATTTATTAAGTTTATTTTACTAAATTTGCCATGTTTTTCAAATTAATGATATTATGGGTATTTAATTAAAATTCTTAATGAATTTGATTTTTAGCGACTTTTGGTGCTTAGTTGTGATTATAGAAGTATTCAATTTAGGTCTTGTAAATTAAATTGATAGTCGCTTAATCTAAGCTAATTTTTAGTTAAATAGGGTTTAAAATCGATATTTTGGAAAATATAGCTAAAGGGCAAATTAAATGTCTTCCAATACTAGATCTAAAATTATCCATTTTTAGAAACTTATGATATTTTTCATGAATTTAGTTTGGTTCGTATATTATTTGTTATTAAATTACTAGTTCTTTCTCTAGTTTTTGGTTATATTTGGTAAATAATAACTAGTTTACTAGTATTAAAGGACTCAATACTAGGAATAATAACTTATGTCCATACTAAAAGCAACATTTATAATACAAGAACTTTCAATAAAAGAATGTACTACAATTGCACCTAGTTGAGAAATAGGTAATCCGGGATAGTGAGCAACAAAGAATCTAAGTTAGTTGTAATCAATACTTTACTACATTTTAGGGTACCATTTTAGGTACTTGAAGGCTTGAGTGTGTACTTATCTATGCTTATAACTAGTTGGTTGTATGCATGTTCATATGACTCTAATTCTTAGTTGGATCTTGATTGGGGTACTCTAATGAAATGTTATTTGCTAAATTTTTTGAATTGATTGATCACCTTTAACCTAACTTAAATCAGATTAGGCTTAAATCTTAACCTACCATGCATTATAACCTATTGGGGGGCAATTAGGATTTGCTAATCATACGCTGACCCCTTCAAAATAAATAGTTAAAATGGTCTCTTCCTTACTCTTAGTTAAACTAAGCAATAGGAGAGAAAGTCGCAACAAAGTTAGGGACACTGGTTCAAAGGTAGTCCTAGGAGAAGGGATTCCTCTACTGCCCAAGTTTGTCTTTGGTTATAAGGGCATTGTGGCCTTATGTGAAAACTCTTCATATCTTGATTAGAATAAATACATTTTTTCTAATTTCACGATAGATTTGATAACATCATATAATAGCATTTACTTATTTATGCATTGTATCTAACTAACCTAGTTAACAAACCCTGTTTACCTTATAGCATTTGCATACTTCTATCTTCATTTTTCTCATTGAGTTGTGGTTGTTCACTTCATAATAGACTCTTTTTTGTAGGTCGGGAGTAGCCATGCTGATGTATAGCCAATCCTAACTTAGTAGCTGGTGAGGTTGGGGAGTGAGGATTAATGAAGTTGAAGCTAAACTTTTGCTTCTTTTAGAGTCTTATTAGTTTTTAAGAAAGCTAATCATGCCACCACAAGTGACCCAATAGTTTTGTATTCAGTTTGTAAGATAACATGGAAAGTAAAATTATTTGAACTTGTAAGCTTTCCTTAGGTATATACAAAACTCTATATAAAATATTATGTATTTAAAAACTTTCTTACATGTCTTTTTAAAAGAAGATGGTGCATCCTTATACAAGTTATATGGAAACGTAGGTGCTAAATTAGATGCTTTAAAGCTGTGTAGTCAAATTTACCTTATATAAACCAGGATTATGGTAGCAGATGTAATGTTAGCTTCTATTCTAGAATAGTCCACATGGTATGGTAGTTACGACTCTACCGCTTCGGGCATAATATTTTATCTACTAGAATTATAAAACAAACCATCCCATTTACAATTACTTCCATGTAGCTAGAAAAACTAAAAATCAATATTACTCTTTTACACTCAAATCCCTATCAAAAGTTCCATTATGCTCTAGAAGTAACAACATTGCTTCCTTCAATATTAATTGCTTCATGAAACCTTATCAAGAAGTTTGTGATAGATATCTGAATAGCTTAAAGAATATAGTAAATTCAAACCCTAGCATAATAAGGTAGGTTTTAGAAAGTTCTTTTCCTAAAACACCCTTACATTTGGTAATTAAAGATGGTTAGATGGAGATCACTTGTATAATTCTTGAATAGCACGTTAGCTTGCTCGTCAATAGGGTATAAATGGAAACATTCTACTTGGCTATAATCTATGAACATTATAATATTATGAAATTATTGATTACTTATGGACATCCCGAATATGGCTTTAAGTGAGATAATGAAGGAATGATGATGATCTACGGAGCTATAATATGAAGAAGAGATTGAATCTTACAAGAAATATTATATCATGATCAATCCCATCATGATTAAAATGTTGTCAAGCACCACTTCGTCAATCTCCTATGAGAAATAGTAAAGCTACTCATTTATGTGTAAAGCATAATAATTTGAAGGCTTTGAAACACTTAAGGGATTACTCCATAAGTAAAAATAATTGCATAGTGTTAATTTTGAAAGATCAAGATAGAAACACTACTTTACATTTATCTATTATACCTAGGCAAGACAAGGTAGGTATTTTTTTCTATGTCCTTATATTTAATATATCTTTCATTTCATCTTCATCTAATATAATAGTAAAATTTGATATTTTGACATTTGTCTTCATCCTCATCTAAATAGTGATAAATAGAAATTTAATATTTTTATAAGAAAAAAAATAAGTTCCTTATGTAATTAAAAGAACATTAATTTTGATTTTAATTTAATTGAATGAAGTGAGAAATTATAATTTCATCTACAAATGGCATGCTATTTGTTATCCATCGATATTAAGGTAAGGAAGAACCCATATATTAAATATAAGGGGTATAACTCCAATGCAATTAGTGGAGCAATTTGGTTAGGTCAAAGATTTTATAATTATAGACTTTAAGAGCATGCTGTCAAGTGTAGGTTTGCATCATGCAATTTTGACCCTATAATATAATAATGAAAGAAGATTGGAAAATGGGAATCCAGTGTGGTTCATGAGATGTTTGAGTTCGACCAGCAATTTCTAATAGAGATGGAGGTGGGGGGGTAACATTTATGTTTTAAGTGCATGTGTTAAGGTTAGAGTCACCTTACATGGAACTAATGCCTTAAGTAATGAAGCATGTAATATTCGTATACAACTTAAGGATAACATCAATGCATGCATAAGGGTGTATGTATTAATGATATGGACTAATTTACTATGTGTAATCTTATTTACTAAGCCATCAATCATGGGTACTCAACTTAAGAGCATTCATCATTTTTTCAACATTATGATTTGTGTTTTCTACAAAAGAAATGGCTATTCCATGCATTGTTGTAGATATATACTCTTGCTCATTTTCTAGTCATGGCTAATTATAATGGTCACTTCCTAGATCCTCCATTTACTTTTATTCATCAAGGAGTGAACTAGGTAGCTTTTTCCTTCCTCCAGTAAAGCAATACCATTGACCAGAAAATGGGCGAGAATGTATATCTAGACCACATGAGGAGAAGCTATCTCCTTTTTATGCGAGTGCTATCTCCTTCTTTGCGGAAAACACAAAGTACAATGTTGAAATAGGATGGATGCAATCATGTTGAACACACCCATGACTTATGGCTTATTAAATGGATTTCACAAAATAAATAAATGCATATCATTGGTACACATGCCCCTTACAAGCATCGATGCATCCCTAAGTTGTGCATGAATATTACGTACTTCATCGCTTAAGACATTAGTTTCGTGTAAGACTAACTCCAACTTCAATATCTACACCTAAAATTAAACTCGCCATTTATGCTACCATCCCCTCTATATCTCTTAGCCACTACTGGTCAAACTAAAATATTCATCTCATGTATTGCAACTATTTCCCACTTCCCACTTTCTACTCTTCTTTAATTAATGTATGGTAAGGGCAAAGTTGCATGATGTGAACCTGCACTTGATAGCATGCTCCCAATGTTTAGAATTCTAAGATCTTCAACCTAACCAAATTTTTCCAATATTTAATATGGAGTTAAACAACTTACATTTGATATACATGTTCTTCTTTATCCTAATATTGATGGATGTAACAAATAATGTACCATTTGTAAATAAAATTATAATTTATCACTTCAATCATTCAGATTAAAATTAGAAATTATGATGTTTTGTTACTTATAATAAGAACTTACTTTTACTTATAAAATGTTCGTTTTCTTTATATTGCCTTCAAGATGAGGATGAAGACAAATATCAAAATAACAAATTTTAGCTACTATATTGGATGAGGATGAAATTTTTGGAGATGTGCACACATACCTTAGTCTGTAGAATTAGTCCTTAGGAATGTTTTATTTGTTGCTTGATTTTATGAATCAGTTTAGATGTTGCACATGTTTAGGAATTGTTATGATACAATGATTTGTGCTTAAAAATCGTATAACTGTTATGTTTATCTCTATATATATCTTATAATAAAGAAGTAGTGTGTGTGCTTTGAAAATATATGAAACTAGTCTCTATTATCTAATATTCTTTTATTCTTAATATCGATGTTCCCTTCTCGTATCATAATTTCAACTACAACCTGTTATTAGAGGCTTTATCTTGAGGGACCTATAAGATTGAGTAATATAAACAAAAACTTTTAGAATGGAGGCCGATACACAATCATCTTTCAGTCATGTTGCTCTACCAGTTTTTTATGGCTAAAATTATCAAGCATGGGCTGTTAAGATGACTATCTACCTATATGCATTTGATCTTTAGGAAGCTATAGAAGAAGATTATAATGTTCTACCGCTACAAGTAGATCCAATGGTGATACAAATGAAGAATCATAAGGAGAAAAAGACAAGGAAGTCAAAGGCCAAAGCATGTCTTTTCTCTGCTGTTTCAGGTACCACATTTACCAGGATTATGAACCTGAAATTAGCAAAAACCATATGGGACTACCTCAAGAAGGAGTACTAGGGCAATGAAAGAAACAAGAATATGTAAGTGCTTAACTTAATTAAAGAGTTCAAGATGGTGAAGGTGAAGGAGTTAGAAGCAATTAAAGATTACTTTGACAAGCTGCTGAGCATTATTAATAAAGCGAGGTTGCCAAGTAAGGACTTTTTTAATAAGAGAATTATCCAAAAAATTCTTGTCACTTTACCTAAGAAATATGAGTCCAAAATCTCTTCTTGGAGGAGTCTAAAGATTTGTTAAGCATATCTTTAGTAGAGTTAGTTAACGCTTTGTAAGCTCAAAAGCAAAGAAGAATGATGAGGAAAGAATAAGCTATGGAGGGTGCATTCAAAGCCAAATAAAAAGTTTTAGATGAAGCAAAGATAAGAAAATTAAAGAGAAGAAGAAGAGTAGCAAGTCCAACAATGACAACAAAAATTATGTGAGTTCACATTGCCTACATTACAAGAAGTCGACCCATATGCCAAAGACGTGTTGGTGGAGGCTTGATATCAAGTGCAGAAAGTGTAGCAATATGGGACACATGGAGAGGGCCTATAAAGAGCAATAGCTTGAAGCAACAAAAGTGTATATAGAACTGCAAGAAGAAGAAAAACTCTTCATGGCAATGTATTTTGTCACCAACAATAGCTCAAGTGATTCTTGGTTAATAAACAGCGGTTGCACCAGCCACATGACCAACAATTACACTCTTTTCACAAAAATTGATAAGACTCTCATTTCCAAAGTAAAAATAGGAAATGGTAAGTTTATCTCTATTAAGGGAAAAGGAACAGTGGCTATTAAAAGCTTAATAGGTATAAAGCACGTTACTGATGTCTTATATGTGCCTGATATCGATTAGAACTTGCTTAGTGTTAGACAATTAGTAAAAAAAAGGCTTCGAAGTTATTTTTAAAAACAAATCATGCTTGATTAAGGATGCAAGTGGCAAAGATATGTTTAAAGTGAAGATGAGAGCCAAGAGTTTTGTCTTGAATTTGATGGAGATTGAGCAAGTAGCATTTGTAAGTCATGTAAGCAATGCAAACTTGTAGTACAAAAGATTTGGGTATTGTCATCATGCTAAACTTCAATATATGCAAAAAAATAAAATAAAATAACTTTATGAAGGGTTTATCGATGTTGGAGGATAAACTAGCAAATTGTGTAACCTGTCAATATGGAAAGCAAATTAGAAAACCATTTCGTCAATCAACTTGGAGAGCATCATACAAGCTCTAACTTGTACACATCGAAGTTGGAGGACCTCAAGCAACTCCATCCTTGAATGGTAATAAATACTATATTGTCTTTATAGATGATTATACTAGATTTTGCTGGATTTATTTTCTCAAATCCAAATATGAGGTTGCTAATATATTTTTGAACTTTAAAGCTTGAGTAAAGAATCAAAGTGATTGCAGGCTATGCATAATCAAGTTGGACAATGGGAAAGAGTACACAAATGAAACTTTTAAGAAGTTTTGTGAGGAAGTAGGTATTGAACACCAACTCACAATACCTTACACTTTACAACAAAATGGTGTAAATGAGAGAAAAAATAGGACCATCATGGAGATGGCGAGGTGATGCTTCATGAAAAGAAATTGCTTATGAATCTTTGGGCAAAAGCTGCCAGCATGGCAGTTTTCTTATTATACAGGCTGCTAACTAGAGCTATACAAGGAAAAACACCATTTAAAGCATGGTTCGATTACAAACCAAATTGAAAAAATCTGAAAATTTTTTGTTGCCTTTCTTTTTTTTTTTTATGTGCTACGGGTGAGATGAGACAAACTTGATAAGAAGGGAGAATCGAGCTTTTTTTGGGAGATAGTAACACTTATAAGGCTTACAGAATTTTCCAAGCATAGAATGGGAAAATTATTGTAAGTTGAGATGTCAAATTTATGGAAGATAAACAATGGAATTGGTAAGAATCACTAGGAAACTAGTTGTTAGTAAATTTACAGTATCTTGGTGACAATGTAGATGATGTTACAATTTGTAGCATTAGACCTGTGTCTGATATCTACGAAAGAAGCAATGTTGTTGTCTTTTAACATGTACAATTTAAAGAAGCCAAGAAGAATGACAAATGGATTGGAGTCGTAAGAGAGGAGCTTCATATGATCGAGAAAGATGGCATTTAGGAGCTTTTAAACAGACCTCAAAACAGAAAGATCATTGGAGTGAAATGGGTTTATAAAGCCAAATTTAATGCTGATGGTTCTATAAACAAACATAAAGCCAGATTAGTTATGAAGGGATATGGTCAAGTTCTTAGGGTAGATTTTTCAAAAACTTTTGCTCCTATTGCACCCTTGGACACTATCAGAATGTTGCTAGCCTTAGCTGTACAAAAGGGTTGGAAGCTTTTCCAACTGGATGTAAAATTGGCTTTTTTAAATGGTTATCTTCAAGAAGAAATCTATGTTGAACAGCCCGAGGGATTTCTAGTCAAGGGACAGGAGGAGAAAGTAAATAGATTGAGAAAGGCATTATATGGCCTTAGGCAGGCTCCTAGAGCCTGGTACAATAAAGTTGATGATTATCTTCAAAGTCTTAGATTTGTTGAAGGTCCAAGTAAAGCCACTTTACATGTGAAAAAATCTTATGCTAACTTAATTGTAGTATCAATTTATGTTGGTGATCTACTTGTTACAAGAAGCAATGAGAACCTTGTTGAGAACCGTAACTAAGAACAGACAAGGCCGGTCGCTGAATGAGTCTAAGCTTGCAGAAAGCTCGAAAAGAGTCAATGGGGAAAGGTACAAAAGGGTAAAAACAAAGGATGAGAACAGTAAGTAAAACCCACAAACAGTTTCAAAGGATACGATGCACCAATGAAACTTCCAAGGACTCACGACACAATTCAATGTGATGCACAAATTGATTCAATGAGGTTACTCGTCACCTAACCTTACTTAAAAGAAAGGATAAGAGTGATACCGAGAGTAAACAACAACATTTACACAGGGAAGAAAGTACTCTAAAGTGTATTGAAGATTATCTGATATGTTACAACTACCAGTACAAGGATATTTATACCTGCGAACTAGGGCAACTTGCCCAAAAGGGAAAAGACAAAAAAAAAAAAAAACATTTCTTGTATGTGTGTGTGTTGGGGGAGGGGACGGGGAGGTGTTGGTAATGTACATGTTATAAAGAGGCAAAAATGAATATATAAGGAAAATGATCATTGGTGCTACAAATTCTATATGTGATACTGTACACGTGGAGATGCGGCATTGGGGAGGTTATTAGGAGATGCGGATAAAAAGTACGGACAGATGAGCTTGTTCAAGCAAGGATGGCTTAATCAATCTAGATTCTCTCTTTTGGCTTCTCGGCAAAGATGAGGCCAAGTGATTGTATGGCTCGACACTGGACAGTACTCATCTACTCAGCAAACCACTGAATAATGAGCTATCATACGATACGGCATTAAAGGTAACTCGGTAACGAAGCACTCGGTCTCAACAAGGAAGCACTCGATCTCAACAAGGGTTAGTTGGAACATAAGGATTCGACGTACTAGCCCCTCTAGTCCTTGGCATCGACTACGAGTCAGGGGTCTCGTAGCTTGATTCCCATCAAAGCTAGTAGATTAATTTAAGGTTGTGATGTCCAAAGCTTTTGAAATGATAGATATTAGCTTATTGACTTATTTTTTAAGCATGGAGGTGAAGCAATGCCATGATAAAGTCTTCATATATCAAAAGAAGTTTATAAAGGAAATTCTTAAGAAATTTAATATGGAAGATTGCAAAGGAATAAGCACACTAATGAATCAAAAGGAGAAGTTTAGCAAAAGATAAAGAAAAAAGTTGATGAGTTGATTGAGCATAGATATTTTGGAGAAAGCATAAGTTCCTGTACTGTACCGATTGTCCTAATGCCAAAGAAGGATGGCTCATAGAAAATGTGCATTGATAATTGAACTATCAACAAGATTACTTTCGAGTACTAATATCTAATCCTACAATAGGAAGATAAGCTCGATGAGTTGCATAGTACACGAATATTTTCAAAGGTTAATTTGAAAAATGGCTACCACCAAATCTGAATGAGATCGAGAGATGAATGGAAGACTACTTTCAAAATGAAGAATGGTCTGTTCGAGTGGTTGGTAATGCCATTTGGGTTTAAAAATGCGCTAACCACCTTTATGTGACTTATGAATCATATTTTGAGACCTTTGATTGGTAAATGTGTTTTTGTCTACTTTGATGATATTTTGGTATACAATGCCAACCTCATTTCTCATGTCGCATACTTAAGATATTTATTTGATATCCTTCGTGCCAAGCAATTGTTCAACAATTTGAAGAAATGCTTTTTCTATCAAAGCGAGGTGGTATTCATCGGAGATGTTGTCTCTAGTAAAGGAACCAGTATTGATAACAAGAAAGTTTAAGCTATTCTCAAATGGTTGATGCCAAACAGTGTTGTAGATTTTAAGAGTTTTCATAGTCTAGCTTCATTTTATAGACGATTCATTCGAAACTTTAGTTACATAGTTGCCTCACTAACTGAGTTGACTAGGAAGAACTCTAAATTCAAATGGTCTAAGAAAGCTCTGAAGAATTTCAAGGAGATCAAATACAAGTTAACTTTTACCCCAGCGCTAATACTACTTGACTTTAGCAAGGTTTTTGAGCTATAATGTGACACATCAAAAGTCGGCATTGGAGCTATTCTTATGTAAGAGCGCTATCTTATTGCATATTTCAATAAGAAACTTAGAGGTACCATACTGAATTACTCGACAAATAACAAGGAGTTCTATGCCTTTGTTCGAGCACTTTAGAACTAGTAACATTACCAACTACCGAGAGAGTTCATTATCTACACAAATCATGAATCTCTCAAACATCTTAGAGGACAGCAAAAACTCTCCTAGTGAAATGCTAAGTGGTTTGAGTACCTGGAAACCTTTTGCTATGTCATCAAATACGAAAAGGGAAGTTTTAACACTACAGCCAATGTCCTTTCTTGTCGGCTTGTTCTTATCATGACATTACAAGCTAGAATACTTAGGTTTGGTACTCTACCTAATCAATATGAATAAGATCCGTACTTTGGACCCTTAGTAGCCAAGTGCAATATTGGAGGAGTAGTAGATGCGTTTTATCTGAGTGAAGGGTTTTTGACGAAAGGAAAACAAGTTTAAGTGTCGAACAGTTTTGCTAGGGAAATAATGATGGATTACCGACCTTTGTCTCACTTACTCGTAGAACAGCTTGCTGATGGAGTTATATTGTTATTGATGAGATGTGATGAAGTGATGGGCTCATGGATAATAATAAAGATTAATTTGAGTTTTGGAATAATAAAGATATTGTGATATGTACTGTAAATTAAGGTGAATTAGAAACCTGTAGAATTTTCAAGATGATCTTAATTTGGTGCTTAGTATAAATATAAGGTAGTATAATAGAACATGAAATAAAGCATGGTATAGAAGAGGATCCTAGAAAGATAAAACACTAAGAGGGGAAAAGTTAGAAACTAATTCAAAAATAAATCAAAACCAAATTCAAGAGTAAATTTTGTATAGAATAAGAATACGATATATGAGATGATAGATGATGATAGCATTGAAGAGTTTGATAATGATAAGGTCTATGGAATGATTACTATTTTTTATTTTCCTATGGAAGTATAGAGTACTGAATCGATAAGTGGTGATGACAATTAAATTAGAAGATAAATGTGGTAGAATTCTTTTAAACAAAGGATTATTATTGGTGATTTGCATAATGAAGACAAGGTAATAGTTAGTTATGTTATGTCAGGAGTTAGAATTAATCTTATGTTAGTTATTTATATAAGTGGACATCTCAATGATCTCTTCATGGATGTAGCTGTGGTTCTCAATGAAAGTGTATTCTTTAGATATGTGTATGTGCAACAACGATATGCATATTTGTAGTTAAGGGTATAGAAGGAGTAGACATGTTTAAATAACTGATATTAGAGGTTCTTTGCATATGTAAGAATAGTGATCGAAATTGTAATATGAGATTGCAATCAGGTTATGCATCCGTTATTCCTTAATAAGGAATGAATTTAAGACTTATATCTTTGGAGTTATAAGCAAGTGTAAGTAAAGTAAAATAAATATGAAGTGGATAGTAAGATCTTTATGTCTTATCAAGGTAAATAGAATGATATCATTATGTAGAACTTATGTTCGAATATAAGAGATGGATGACTATTAAATGGTATACGAGAAAATGAAGTAAAATTGTTAGGTAACTACAATCGAATATGTATCTAGGCACCCTAAAATAGTAGTAGGATAAGTAATCGGTAATGGTGTAAATGGAACTAAAGCAACAAGTTAGAGATGATTTGGACTTTTAATCAAAAGTTACATAGTTAGTCTAAAATCAATCTAGAAAGACATAACCCTCCAAAAAGTGAATTATATAAGATGGTTATCTTTAAGGATCCAAGCTTAAAGATAGTTCTTCAAGATAGTTGATCATAGATAGTTATTTAAGAATCTAAGCTTAAAGAAAATTGAAGATAAGCAGTGATTTCATTGAAGGACTCTTCTTGATCTTAGTTAAATGAAATAAATATGAATAAAAAGATTGGTTGATGAGTACCATCATTATAGGATATATACAAATGAATGAAATGTAAGTACAATAATAATATTGAAGTGTTTATCCCCTACAAGTTAGAAATTAGTAGATGGAAAGAGACTTAAGGTGATTAGGATTATCATTACTTATCAATTACAATTTATATTAGAAGAAGGATATTAATCCAAAAGACTGTAGGATACAATTAAAGTGGAATTCAGAAGGAAAGCTATTGATGGTAGAAGCTGAGAAGTTTGTTGATATTTATAAGTAAGAGATTAAGGAAAATAATAATAAGTATTGAATCTACTAGTAACATATAAAGGTTTAAATATATTTCTAAAGATTATTTTGTGAATTTTTGAATTTCATGATTCATTTAACTAAGAATTAAATATATAGTAGAAATTCTATATTTGATAATGTAAATGGAACTTTAAGAGTTAAAGGAGTGACTATGTTTTTCTAGAATAACTTTAGATTGGAATGGTATAAATATAGGATTAGTACATAGGTTGTATTTACAGAATTGGAAGAATCGTATGCATGCCAATTGTATATAAAGAAACTTATTGTGAGAACTATCGATGGTATGTTAATATATAAAGTTTATGTGAATGGCAATACCGAAGTTAAGTGACCATAAATAATATACTAAAATTGAAGAAATGTGACTTTCAAAGGAGATAATACTTCTTCATTAAACATGTTATATTTAGAGAAGGAATTTCGGTAGATATTGAAAATGTTGAATTGGTAATTTGAGGAAAATCCATTGAAATAACCCAATGTACAAGAAAGCTAAGAAGTTTTAATACACTTCATATGAGCAGTTGTAATAGGTAATCCAATAGAGAAATGGCAAATTTGGAATTGTCAATTCATTGTTGTTAAGTCTCATGTCATGTTAACTCTATTAGTATATTCTATCATATTGTGTCTTGTTCAGTAGTATTGACAATACTGCTTCTTTCGCTGAATCTATTAGTCAAGAGTCATATTTATTCTTATCGAGTCAAGTCGAGTTGAATACAGTTGATCTACAATGTCAACCATCTCATTTGAATCTAAGATGGAGAAAAGTCAAGATTTGCCAAATTGCTTTTGTTGATCCTATACTGAGCTATATGAAGAATAAATGAGAAGTCACAACAATGGTGTAGACATTGTGAGTAGAAGATTATGAATAAGAGGAAAGGTAATGTTATGAGGTGAACTTAGAACTAGTAATGGTTATAATATCAAAGTAAAGAATGTAAAGGAGAAAAGAGGGAAGAGAAATTTAAGAGATAAACAAAGAGGTTAAGGGATTGGATAGAAAAGAAATAGGAAACTTAATCAAAAGATTTCACAGAAGCTTCATTAGAAGATAGTTCAGTAGAATAGGAGATGGATTTCAAAGTTATGAAGTAACCCATAAAAACATTGGATAATCAGATTCAGAAGTTAAAGAAGTTGAGACATGGGATATATGAAGGTAATATGGAACGAAAGTCCAAATTTAGAAGTCATTTTAGAACAAAACTTAGCGAATATAAAACATTACTAGTAGTTCCCTTAATTACTAGGATAGTAAAGGAATATAAGTTGCTATTTTTGTTAACTGAGTAGTACATTGATATATAGTAGTTCCGAGTATGAAACTATTGTAAGAGGGGTGGAAATGTAAAACCCACAATCAAATATTTAGAGTTCAACTTGTAGAATCTAAGGCGATCGAACAAATTGTTCGATTCAGCTCAAATTTTATAATGAAGTTAGGATTATTAGTAAAGATAATCGCATAAGTTTGAAATTAAAAAAATAAGTAATAAAATAAGAGAATATAAAATTTTTAAATTTTAAGTATATTACTCGTTATTTATCGGAAATACATAAAATACATTCTGATAACTAACGAATCGCTAAAAATAAATTATATGTACATTAAAAATCATAAAATAACTTAAATAATATTTAGAAATATTTAGTTGTACCATATATGAATTTACATATAGGTAGAAATATACGAAATTACATAAAATACGTGAAATATGTCAAAATAAGGTTGATTAATTAAAGAAAATTCATAATTAGTTAAGGAAAAATGTGGGAAAATGAGAAAAAGTCTAGAAGTTGGGCATGGCAAACTAAAAATAGAGAATGGAAAGCAACCAATTAAAAACAACCAACAAAAAAGTGAAAATAAAAGAAGGTAAGGGACACCTGGCTCTCTAGAAATCAAAAGTAAGCCATAAACCTCTCTATAAATTCAAAAATCACTCCCCATAATTTACTTTGGTCAGTTAGACATTCAAGAAAAATAAAGACAGACCAGAAAAGAAGAGTTAGATAATATTACAAAAAATTACAAAGATAGCGTACAAATAAGGCTTTAAAAGGAAACCTACGACCTACGGCCACTTAGAAATGAATCGCTACCACCACAATACTCTACCACCACTACCCAAGGCTGCTGACATACTTGTAGCTAATCGGTCGGGTAAGTCAAATTCCAACTCGATTTTTTTTAATTTCGTAAAAATATTAAATATATTTATAAAATTATGAAATTTGATATCCTGAGGTTTTTAAGTATGTAGATTTAAGAAAAAACTTTATTTTGATGAATTTATATCTAGAAATATGTTGTCCTTAAGAAACCATATAAACTTGAGCTTTGTTTAGTTTAGAAATAAATAGACTTAAGAGTGTAGTTTTGGACTCAAAATTTTTGTGTAGAGTAATTAGGTGATATAGAATAATGCCATAGAGCTCTTTTTCAAAAATGAATTTTTGAAATTTTTAAGATAATTTTTAGGCCTTAAAATGATACATAAAATGGGTAATTTAAGATTAATTAAGTAATTAAATAACTAATTACTAATTTAGAGAGTAATTAGATGTTTAGGGATGTTTATTTCTAATGTGGTAACATAATCATAGCACTCGAAGTGTTAAATGCAATTTTCATGGGAATTATGTAATAAAAATGGGTTATTTGATAATATGTACAATTGGAATTATGATAATTATAAAATATTAGGTTAAATTGGAAAATATAATGATAATATTAATACGTATTAAATTTGATATAAAACTTAATTTTAGATAGTTATACGAAAAATATAAAATTTTCTCATATCAAGAGTAAACCTGGTATACTAATCAGGATTAAAATGTACTGAGTAGATTAGAATATTGAATTAAGACCTAGCATGATATTAGGATACTCGAGCTTGATATGATTAATTTCACATTAAGGTCCAAAACGTATTTTAAGATTTACTTGTAGTTAGAACCGATTTAGAGCTTAAATCAAAATCAGATACGAAAACCGAACCCAGAATTAATGTAAAATGGATCAGTAGTAAAAAAATAGATATATAAAAAGAATTGAGTTAAATCATAATCTAGAATATATATCATCAAAATATAAATACTAAATAGTGTATTGATATTATAGGATACACGGAGACAAGTCAACCTATGGATGGTCGAGTGAGCGATCAAGGATACTAGGTAAGTTAGGATTAATACGTTACTGTATTTCAAAGTACTAATTTGTAGTACTTGGAGGCTTGAAATCGTACTTGATTATGCTTGTTAGATAGTTGGCTATGCGCATATGCTTGGTCTAAGTTACTAATATGATTTTGATTTACTACTAGTTAGTATTTGTGTAAATTGTTTGAAATGATTAGACACCTTAAATTAGATTTAACTAAATACATGACTTATAATTCTAAACCAGATTTGCATCGCAACCCATTAGGGGAATATTAGGATTCTTCGGCCAAATACCAACCCCTTCGAAAGGAATAACACTAGATAGCATAATTAGTCCCTTCAAAAGGGATAGTACTGGATGGCATAATTGGTCCCTTCTTTATCCTTACTTGAACTAAGTGACAGGTGAGGAGGTTATGACAAAGGTAAAGTCAATGGTTCGAAAGTAGTCATGGGATGAGAGATATCTCCATTACACAAGTCTAGGTTTGGTCATGAACTGTTGTATTAACGGAAACTCCTTAACCCAAATTAAAGCAAATGCAATTTTTCTAATCTTACGACGGGCCGAACAATGTCGTACGATGGCATTTGTTTAAGCATGCATTGCACCTAATAATTTGGTTGATAACCCTGTTTATGTTTGCTATATGGTTTTAACTCTCTGTCCCAACTTACTGAGTTATAATTGCTCACATCCCTATAGACTTTATTGTAGGTGCTAACCAAGAAGCGGATTACATTACCTTGAAGCTAACAACTGCGGGATTCTGGAGAGTGAGGATATAAACTGAAGGCCAAATACACTATCAAGTATAGATTACTCTTTAAAGCTTTTAGTATTAATTTACTAATTACTTAAGTAAAATTAGGATAAAGTTGCTAAATCTGGTAAAGATACTCAGGTTATTTCAATATAAGTATGTATTTTTCTTAAGTTCGTAAGTAATTAACATATTTAATTTATGAATTATTTACTTCAAAGTGGGTTAATTACGATGCCTTGTGTAAATCAAGTCTGAGATAGCAACTATAAGGCTGGTTTCTAAGTTAAAATGATTTGCATGGCAAGACTATTATGACTTTTCCGCTTTGGGGCATTACATAGAAAGTTGCTGAAAATTAGCTAAAATAGTAGCTTAATAAAGAGAGCAGGGAATCCGAGGTTAAAGGCAAATTATTTACAACCTAAGAGATCTTACTTAGATTCACCTCAGTAAGGAGAAATTCCTAGGAAAGAGAACAAGCAAGTTATCCCATAGGTTAGATGATCCTTTCAAGATTCTTTAATGCATCAATGAGAACGCCTATGAGCTAGAACTACCTAAAGAATATGGGGTGTCTCCTACTTTCAAAATCACCAACCTAACACCCTTTGTATTGGAAGAAGAAGAAGAAAACCAAGATTTGAGGGCAAATCTTCAACCACCCTGAGGAACTAATGGATTGCCGACCTCTAGACCTCTTACTTGCACCGGCCTTTGATGCTTACAATCCCTTACAAGGATGATACTCTCCTATCAGCCTGCTGAAGATGAGTTCCCATACATGGAAGAGCTATGGGTAAACTCTTTAAAGCCCTGACTAAGATATACTTTGCTCTACTCGGACTCCAACGTAATTGCTGATCTACTGAGTACCAAACAACAGTGTATGTATACTATGTTTTTCTTGGACTCTTGCCCAGTTATCGACCTGCTAAGTGCCAAGTCCGAGGTCCCTATGTGCTGAGCTCCCTTTTTCCATCTTATTAAGTTATAGCTTCACCTAATTACCTTAATAGCTTTTAGTGCAGCTTAGCAACAACAGCCCCAACATCAATTTAGTTTGGCTACAGTACCCTGAGATCCTAAACATAGCCTAGTAACAAGTTACCAGTTACCCCTTATTGATCTAACATTTGTATTATATTCCCTTTTGTCATTTATCTTATTTACCCTTTTTGTATATACTATGAATTTCTTTCTTACATTGTCCTTTATATAATTTTTCATTATTATATTGTTGCTCTAAAGAACTTACTATAAATAGTCCTTTTTACTGTAGCTATAATGATCTTACACCTTATAAGTTAATGAATATTTTTGTTTTTGTGAGATAACCTCCTTCAAGTATATCCCCCTTCTCATACTCTTATCTAATCTTATCGAGTAACTCGAGATTAGCAACGACTAGACCTTAATATTAGCTTATACATCATATCAAGTGAAGTACTAAGTCATGTTGTGTTCGTTATTACATCATACCAAAGCTATTGTGTTTGCTAACCTATCATTTCCCTCTTTCTTCGATACTTTGAAGGACCTACCTAGTCACTATTTCTTACGATAAGCCCTAGTGATTAACTCAACTCTTAAGAGCATCACATTTTAACTCGTTCAAGCCAATTGAGTTGATTTGGTTACGGTTAAACCAACTAGTTTGGTCAAATCTGTCTGGTTCAAGTAGAAACAAGCCTATATTGAGGACTAACCCATTCTTAAAGCCAATTCCAATTGAATCAGTTGAACCAATTGGGCTAATTTAGGCTTAACAACAATGTTTAGACGTACGACTTAGTACTTGGCTCTAAGATGATAAGTTCAAGAACTTGGAATAATGCTTAAGGTTAATCATGGGCTCATTCAATGTTCATATATCAAGAATCTAAGATAACATCTCGAGTTAATAGTTAGCATGTATGCATGTCTAGATGTTAGGAATTTGAGCTAACACTTAAGGTTAATCATAAGTCCATCCAAGTAATAAACCCTTTCCTTAGAGTAAAGCTACACTAAGAGTTACCCTGGAAAAAAAAGAAGGAGAAGAAGAAGAAGGGAACCGTTATATAAAATAGAAGGAGGGAAGGAGAGATAGAGAGGAATTAGATCAAAGGAACACTTACCCATTCTAAAGCTTTAAGTATAGCCACCATGGTTTGTCAAATTCTCTACTAGCAACCTCTCGTAGAAGAAGCTGAGCTCCTCTAGAAAATTGACTTACTTTGGTACTTAAGCTTTTGCCAAAAGTATACTATCTCTTAAGTGGAAGGGAGTTGTTCAAATACCAACTTAAACAAGATCAGCTTGACAATTAGCACCTTTAACTTAGCCATAGTGATTTAAAGTTGCTTGTCTGGGATGTTAACCTTATTGTACGAGTTAACCTGCACTCTTTCAACACCCAGGAGCTTCTTCTCTGCACCAAAATTTGCCATCCATTGAATGGCACGTGTCCTTGCTATATGAACTATCAAGCGCATGTTCTTTTATTTATTGCCATTTTTACCCTTGTGTGCATTTGTATACTAATTTTAGCTTAGAACCTTTTTTTCTAAATGTGCTTTAACCTAAGAGTTGCTCTAAATGAGTTGTATGTATATTCATTTGTAAACCAGAAGCAATGATTAGATGAATGAATTTGCTTCATTGCCATTTCTTTTCATGTTCTTGCACATAGCTTAGCTATTCCAAATCCAAGTTAACTCTTATCTAACTCTTAAGTAAGGTTAGTGCTAGTGACAGTAAGGAGCTATTCATGCATCATATTAAGTAGATTTCTTAGCTTCATGTGAAGTAAGTGGTACGTAATATCCACTTACTTATACACGAGCTAGCTTACTCATCAACTTCTATTTACTTTCTAAACCATCTTGAGGCTCGGACCTACCTACGTGATTGATTGTTGGCTTTCATGTGTTTATCCACAAAACCACATCACAAAGAGAGAAAGAGACATCAAGCCAGGAGACTACAATGTTTATGGATGTGACATGACAAATGCACAAAGTAATTACTATTAAAGGAACATATTGCAAAGTTACGAAATATCCAAATCTTTTCAAGTATAAGAACCATATAAAAAGATCAAGAATAAAAATTTAAGCCTATGTTCAATTCATAACACAAGCAGCCATTTAACAAAGCGACCTCAGCAATAGCTCAAGCATGTGAAACAAGTGAAAGCTTTCATTTAAAACACT
The DNA here is from genome assembly GCA_024138005.1 of Lumnitzera racemosa. NCBI lineage: Eukaryota > Viridiplantae > Streptophyta > Magnoliopsida > Myrtales > Combretaceae > Lumnitzera > Lumnitzera racemosa. Next base: position 28,495,678 of record JAMXBC010000005.1, read on the forward strand.
CAAAGCCATGGCTCGATACATGTCCGATAATGAGCCTATTTCTGGAACAAAATATTCACAAGCCACGGGTCTAAGCAAAGTGCCAACGCAAGACTAAAAGACAGCTCTTACAGATAAAGTATAGGTTCAGAATTTGTTTAAAAAAAAAAAAAAAAAACGAAAGCATTCGCTAAGATGAAAGGAAAAAGGAGTATATGTGGATTTGCTCAGATTTATCAGCAGAAGAACAATCTAGACATTGCAAGCCCGTTGATTGCAAATACTAGACTTGCAGCTTTTCGATCAAAGTCACGATTGAAGCTGTTATCATTCCTTCAAGCCGTTATTCCTCGAGCTATACCGATATATATGTATTTAATTGCAATCTAAAAGGAAACGAAAAGAAAAAGAGGGTGGATACAAGAGATGCCGAAGCGAGAAAAGCTACAGTAACACAACTATTCAGTTACAATCATAACGATGCAAGGAGGACAGTGATGATGATGACAATCAATATATATCTCCTTCCCACACAATGTTGCATAATCATAGATTTTTAGATGGATTTTCGTCTTCAAAGTATTCATGTTATTCATTCATGATTGCTTGCATGGACATGAGAGTTTAATGAGATAAGAGCCATGATAATCATGGACTTCAAAGCCATACGAAGCATATGAAAATAAAAGGAGCCATGCAATCATAACGATTTATTGGAAAGGAATATGAAGTAAAAAGATATGGATGGCATCAATTTCTCGTATGGAAGCAAGGTAGTTCATAATATATAGGAAGTAACAGGAAGTAAGGCTGTTAGCAGATGTACAGGAAAGTTAAAGTGAATTTCCTTAAAGTTACGCCCAATTCATCATTAAGACACGCAGTAAATGCAAACAGACAGCAGCAGTTTCCCATAATAAAAGTGAACAATGTCCAGTTAAGTCTGAACCAAAATTTCAACTCGATGAATAACGCTGAGGATTACTACAAAACTATGGGATTCTTGGAAAGAAAAGGAAAAATCCACAATGATAATGAACCATAATCCAACATTGTGGAATCTTTATATACTAATGGTGTTTCATGAATGAAATATTATACTATGAATGACTTCAAATAACAATGGAGGCAGGGGATGATTACAATTTCTAGCAAATGCTGATATAAAAAGAGAATAAAGAAAGAATTCAGTATCGCACTATCACCAAGGAGCCCTATAGCTGCAATTAAGCAGCTTTATATTCCCTGTTACAATCACGTTGATAGAGAGAAAGTAGTCCACTGTCCTTTATATATATAATAAAAATTCGGTGATCAATAACAATTTACAACACATGATATAGGAAGGTGCAAACTTGGGCTGACTACCTTGTATATTTCTGGTCATCAATAGCTTTTACGATTCTTGTCAAGGATTCCTGCAATTTCTCTGTTGAAAAGTGAATACCAATGGGAATTTCGTAGTTTTGTTTTCTCTACAAAAGAAAATTATGTAGTTCCTAACTATATATCAAGCACGTTGATTGTCAAGATAATTGTAGCCTAATAGTATCGCTATTAGTCTCTAATCAGGATAGATCAAGATTCAAATTCCTTCTCTCCATGGTGAAAAAAAAAAAATAAAGCACGTTGATTTATAGGATAGTGAGCATGCAATAAAAAATAACAGTTGAATCAAGAAAGTTTAAAGAAAAATCGCATCCCACACATGTGAAAATATCTGGCTTCCGTCGCTATGATTTGTTTGTATTTTAGGAAAGCTTTAATTTATAGAAGAAGAATGAATATATGATTTAATGGGAAAGTGTGATTTGATTTGATCAAGTTTTTGAACGAAAAATGGGCATCAGATATGAAAGAAGGAGATAGAAATGACAACTACAAATTATGAGAAGAATGCAAGGTTGTCATCGTCAATAATTTATATAACCAACTAGTTAAAGAGTTTTGGTTTTACTCGAGCTCAAGCTCCAACTCAATTAGTACACAATTCAAGTTTAAGTTCAAGTTCAAGTTCAAAATAAAATTTATTTATCTAAACAAGCTAGGTTTGAGCTCGTGAGCCAACTCATTTAGACTCGTGAGCAGGTTCACAAACTTTTTATGTATAACAAATATTATATATTTTATATACCATATATTATTAAAATCCAAAAGCCAATATATATATATATATATATATATATATAATATGTTATATAATAAAGTATAATATATAATCTAATTATTATTCACTATTCATTAATTTATTTGTTTCTATATATTTTTTTTTCATTTTATATACTTAGTGTTGATAGTTGACCCTTACTGCCATGGCTTTAAAGGCCTAAGCCTACCAAGAAGCCTAGCTCAGGTGTTCACAGGACCTCTCCAACCTAAGAAAAGAGAAACTTGAAGTTGGTCTGGACTTCGCCCTTTACTTAAGGCAAAGCTCAAACACCCTAGGAATGCTCGACCTCTACTCTCAATCCTAGAGAAGAGAAGCTCACCTTTCTCCTCTTGAAGACCATATCAAAGGAGGCCATTGAATTACAAGCCAAGCACCCTTTTCGCTCCTTACCTTCTTTCTCTCTCTTCATTAAATGTTAAATAACCGTCCATCACGTAGCTTACAATTTCACTACCGAATTAGGGTAGCTACCCACCGTCGATGGGATAAGCTCATTCCCCAAGCATCTACCAACCAACAGACAAAAGGTTATCTAACCTCATACAGGTCATTAACCTTGATCTTTAGATCACTTATTAGAATTTCCTCTAAATAACATAATTTAAGATTGTATTGAAGTATAACGAATTCTCTTAAAGATAATGTTAAAAATCTGGAAAAACTTTATAATTTTTCTCTAAACTTGCAAAAATCTTCATTAACTACACTTAGATCTAATTATAAAAGAAATATCTTGATTCTCTTCTATAATAATAGATTTTAGACTAAAATTAGTGGAAATATTGATCTAAAGCACTCAAGTACATATAATTGAATCAAGGAAACTAAAGATATTCATTAGATCTAATAAAAAACCAATATCACATGGTAAATCTAGGTTCTAGAAGACTTAGACACAAAGGATTTACTCGCTATTCATGATAAAGTAGGAATCTTTAACAAGATTTAAAAGAAAAATAAAAGAATAAGCCATGAAAGTAATGAAAAGGTCTTGAATCTTGAGTTCTTAAAGCACCTTACTCTCTTGAGTGTTTAGCCTTAGAAGTCCCTTGAAAGTTGTCTAAAAAGTTATGATAAAAATCCCTAAAGAAGCCTTAAATAGTAGATGTAAAACTAAGATGTTGTAGCTAACGACATAACTTAGTGATATAATCATGTCACTTGATCATATCAATTAGATATACTATATCTTTGTGAATCTTTTTGGATCTTCTTCAAATTTAGGAGTAATACGAATTGGGACTTGGCTGTGTCCTCTACTGATCATGCCTCATATCATTACTAGAAATGACACAATTGTGTTGTTTGGTCATATCAATGTTCAAAACTTCATAATTTTCTCATTTTAGTTTTGATTTAAGTAAAACTTGTTTCTCTTTTCTCGTTTTCTTCTATAAATCATTTCAAAACTAAGAAAATAAGATTTTACTCAACTAAGTATCATTATCTTAAAATAAACTTAAAATTTAAGGAAAAATCATTGAAAATCACTCTATAAAATATAACTAATTAGGAGTTTATCACTTGCTGAAAGTAAAGATTAACACTGTACCAAAGGAGGTGAACATGATTGTAGACAATCCAACTAAAAGGGTTCACATATTGAAGAAGAAGTGTTTTTCAATATTTTACTTGTTAATCTCTTGAGCTTGTTGAAGAAGGATTTGTTAGCTTGTTTACCGAGTATCATACTCTAGACTAATGGATATAGAAATATGTCTTAGAGGTCTTGATTGTTAGTGGTTGGCCTTCTTAGATATATATATATATATATATATATATCTTTGTTATGTTTTCTCCCTTTTGCTAATGAATCCCATTATTCTAAAAAAATTGAAAAAATAAAAACACATAAAAACATGTCTTTTTTTAGGAATATTTTTTATTAAGAAACATTTTATGTTGATAAGAGATTTTACTTTATGCAAACTAAGCCTAAGTTTGGACTTTAATGAGTAGCAATTAACAGGAGTCTACTTTATTATAAATTCTCAATTGTAACTTTTAGTAAGTAAGAATTATTTGGAATAGAGTGGATTAGAAGGGAATAGAATCAAGAATGAAATGACTAATCAATTCCTATGTTTTGGATACATCAATGGAGCATTAATTCAATTTTAGCATAATGTTTAGTTGTATCATATTCAAAATGGAACGAAATCCTTAAAGAGATTTATTATTATATATACTTAGGGTTATTTTAGTAATTTTATATTAATAAGGTAGCATAAAATTGTGATTTCGCTTCCTTTAAGCTAGAACCACCTTATACATTAAAGCTAGAAGTGCTAATCATAATCATGACTTTTTCAATTATGGAAAAGGAATGAAATTAAAGCTTTTTTGTTTTTGAATTAATTTCTCAACATATGTAAGCACGGAAGACAAGTTAAAGGAGGGGGCTATAAAAGAAAAAGCTGTTTTGTCCTTTTTCTATACTAACTATTAAACTTTTATTATGACTGATAAAATTAGGTGTATGATTAATTCGAGTCGAATCAATATAGTATTAGACTTAAGCTTGGGCTTAGGCTTTGGCTTTGGCTTTGGCTTGAGTTAGAGCTCAACTTAAAAACTTGAAGTTCAAGTTCGATTTAAGTTTGACTAAATTCTAAATTTTAACCTCGAGCTTAACTTGAAAATGTATTTAGCAGCTTGAAATTAGCTCAATTAAGCTTAAATTTTTTAATAATATTTTTCTAAATAGTTTTGAATTCATTTATGTTTGAAAAAAATTTTAAAAAATTAAAAATTAAAAATTATACCAAGCTTAATTAGGCTCGGGAGTGTGATGAACTTAATTTTTAAAGCTTGAGCTCGGCTTGATTTCTTATTTAAGTGGCTTGAGCTTAAGTTAACTCGACTATCATGAATTGAATTTGAGTAAAAGTTGACCCAAATTTGAATAGTTTGTGAAGCGGCATAGTTCATTTACACCCTTAGCTTAAACCATTAAACTTTTCAAAAAAATGCAATTATGCCACTTCGATGATTTTTTTGGAAAAATGGCAATCGAAAATCCTGTATTGAATTTATGATGTATTATCTTATATGTAAAAATATTAAAAAGTCTATTCATTTTCTTCTAAAATCACAAACTATTGCAGAGAGAAAAACTAAAAATCTTACAATTCATTTATGGAAACCCCCCCTCCCCCAACAATTCTCATAAGTACTAAAGCCTTCTCATTGAAAAAACTTTTATTAGTCCTGTAAATAAGTCTCCTCCTTTACTTTTCATTTGACTTGCAACTTTAAAAGTCTTGCATGTTGTAAGTGAATGATGTTTTAGGTGGCTAGAATGAATGACCTCTTCTAACTTATGATAATAATGTATTAGGAGAGTTATTACTAAGTGAAAACCAATATCTTAAGAAGAAAATAAGAGATGAAAAAAAGGCTTAAAATGATTACCAAGCTATGTTTTGGTCATAGTTTTTGTCACACCCCATGTGCCAATATCATAATAGTTCTTTTGTGTGTATTAATAATCAATGATAGTATAGGGTTCATAGTTACTATTTCACTTGATATATACAAGGCTTTATATCTAAGTTGGCAACATTTAATGGAAGCGAAGCATGCCTACTAATAATCTCGAAGAATAATGGCTCTTTCACCTTAAATTTCCTATTTAAATTCCTTAGCAAAGTAGTTAGTTAGCTTCTATTGATTATGCCTCATTCAGTGTTTCCATCCTAAGCTTTTGTATAATTAACCTACAAAAGAATATTATAGGGCTATGGTGAAACCATGTGCTCAGTAAGTGGGGAGGGATAAGCGTAATACATAAATAAGCAAGGTAGGCAAGTCCCTTTTAAAATGCAATGCAATAATCAAATTATCATTTGTACAATGTTGACCAGTACGTCATGAGACTAAAGAAAATAACCTTACTCTAGCTTGAGTTTCAAGAAGTTTTACAACACCATACCTTACCATTTAGTGGGTTTGAATTTCCCATCAATCTAAGGATATGCAATGGACTCTTAGTACCCTCTATACTATTTTACTTGATACTTTCAAATCTAAACGATGACTTTTTCTCTTGTCACTTAGTTAGTTTCGTAAGGTTGAAAGAAGGAAACTCCTTATTTTTTCGTCTTATGGGTGGTGTTAATGGGAAAATGCAAAATGTAAGTATCTATGCATGTATAATGTTTAGAGTTGGATATTACATCGGTCAAGCTAATTAAATGATCAATCAGTGATTCGGTCTCATATCAAAATAGTATATATTCAAGCCAAGTAGCACAAATCATCAATCAGAATTCTTATGTCAACATTTACTATATGTGCACAAGCAACTAATTTACGCACACAAGCAATATAACTGCTTACTATCCCTTGTTAACATATCGAGAATTGCTATGAGGCAGGTCATTTACTTGGATTGTAGATGCCTAGTATTCTCTTGAAAGTTGAGTTGAAAATTTTACAAAAAGTTCGCTATTAGTTATATTTTAGAGTTTAGTTACTCTATAGTGATTTTTAATTTATATAATTTTATAAACCCTAGTACTTCTTTATGTACTTATAAAGGAAGTATTAATATTGATGAAAGAAAACTTAATTTTTATAAGGAATGTAATTATGATATATAGTATGTATATATATATATATATTAAGATTTTAGGACGTAGTTTTAGGATTATTAGTATAAAAGAATCAAGATAAGATATTATTATTATTGTATAGCATTCATAAATAGTAAAATAAGGTTATAAGAAAACTTGAAGTATATGATAATTAATAATGGCTATTTTAGTAGTATTTATATATTATATATTTTATTGTATATTTAATATTGTAAATGAAAATTAGTTCAAAATGCCAAGAAAATTAGAAAATAGTTTAATAATTATCAAAGATGGAATCAAAATGTCATATTAGAAATAAGAAAGCATGGGAAATATTTTGAAGATTTTACGAAGTTAATAAATAGGGTTTTGTGATTTTTGTTTAAAATAGACTTTTTTTTAACAAAATGGGTAGAAAATTGGAAAAATTATAAAAAATACTAAACATGCAAAATTAATTCTAAGAAAATTACTATAAGAGAGTATGGTTATAAGGTACTTACAAGTAAAATGACTCTTTGAAATAACATGTATTAAAAGTTCTGAAATTATTGAAGTGAAAACCATTAAAATAGCCAAAACTACCACTACTTCAACCTTATCTAACCTCCTAGGAGAAATATGAAGAAACTCTATAAATTTTTCTTCAAATTTTAAAGGTTTGGTTTGAGTGGTGTGAATTTTTGATGTGACGAGAGAGGTACTTGTAGTGTTAAAGAATTAATATTAAATTATACACACTTCCAAAAGTCATGGAAATTAGATGTAAGTTTCTTATATTTTTACACATCTCCCTTTAAAGTTTCATAGGTTTTGGACAAGTGTACAAATTTTAGTGAATTTTTGAAGATTTTATCTAATATTTTAATAATTTTCTAATAAATGTTAATTCGTGGAAAAATTACCATGTGTCCATGATACTAAAAAATGTGTCCAAGTAAATTTTGAACAATTTTTGCTACTTATACAATTTTTTTGTAAATTCTTGAAAATGTTATTAACATATTTTATTCATTTTATGATATTTCCAATGTTTATAAATTTTTGTTTACTTTCTTTACAAGTTGTTAGATATTTTTATGATGTCATTAGTTGTTTGACACTTATAAAGTTGAGTTGATTTTTTTTTTTGGTATTTTACGATGCTTTATAGAGTGCTTTTATCATATTTTAGCATTTTACTCAATTATTTTATTATTTAATTTACTTTTCCAAATAAATTCTTTACTTTTATTTAGGATATGTCACAATGATGTCTTATATATAAGGGGCATGGATCATCATTATATTTTTTTACCTTACTTTATTATTAATTTACTTATTTACTATTCTATTTTTAGTTTTTACTACCCACTTTTACTTCTAAGGGAAAATGGTCTTTTTCTCACTTTTTATTATCTTTTTTCCTTCATAGATGCTTTATAATTAATTTTTTTTTACTTTTTATCTTATAATAACTAATCATTTTTATTACTTATTGATAATTTATATCCCTTATAGCTTATTATATATATGTGGAACTGTAACATTACTATTCTCTTTTGAAAGCTACTATTTATGTTGGTCTAATCTAGATTGCCCACTTTGGGTAGCTTTCATTATAGGTGGCTCGTACTCTACTAAACTAAGTAGCCTTTTGCTAAGTTGCTCTTTTTTTAGGCTGTTTCTTTTATAGGATTGGTTTCTTAACTAGAGCATTAAATGTTACAATCCAAGTTTAAGGGAAAAACCCTAAGTTTTTTGTTTTTTTTTTTACTAATCTAATTTCTACTATCATTTATAATATTTTTTACTGTTGTCAACTTTGTAGATCCTAATTCTACTTATAGGTCAATGTTTCTAGTTAATTATCATATCCTAAGGTTATTTAATACTATGAGTTAACAATTGAATTTGCCTTAATTTCTTAAGAACCTAAGGTTTGAGGTTTATATAATTATGTTTGTTTAAGTAAGTTAGTAGGTTTTATAGTTTTCATGAGCATGGAAATTGGCTTTGCTTTCCTAATCCATCGGCTGCACAATGCATTCTGGATCAATTGGGATAGAAGTAAAGGACATGGAAAATATGAAAGAGAAGGCTTTAAAGGTGAGAATAGATAATTAGTTGCCATAGATTCCATTTCTAAGAGTTGATAAAAAAAAGTATTTTTGTATTTACGATTTATGTATTGTGATTATACTTAATAATGGTTACATTCCATCATGTTGTGGATTCATTTATTAATTTGCAATATTAAGTCTAAAGAATATTGATACATTGATGTTATATATGATGAAATGTTTGAAAGAAAGAATTAAAAGGGAAAACAAAAAAAAAATATATGCACAATTGAAAGAAAAAAGTTCTTGTTTTTTCTTTCTTATTAATTTGGATTTTGGAGGACAATAAATAATTTATGTTTTTGGAGGAAAATGATTGGTTTTACTTTTTCTAAATAGATGAAAAGTGTTTTCTTCCTACAATAGTTTGTATTTTTGTATGAAATAGAATAGATTTTTTAATCATTTTATTGGTAGGATGTTAAATTATAAATGCTCATGTAAGATTTAAATCGGAAATTATTTTTTAAGAAGTTCAATGGTTTAAAAAATAAAAAAGTTTAATAATTACAGCGGTCAAAATGAAAATTTAATCATGGTATACTTTAAAAGTATAATTTATTGAAAAAAGGGTGCTGCGTACATCTCACGTACCCAAACCGTGGGCCCACCAATCCACGCGCTCACATCATCATGTTTTCATTCTGCCGTTTTCCTCTCCCTCCTGAAACTGAACCCTCCCACCTCATCCCTTTAATTTTTCCCTCCGGTCCTTGTTCTAATAGTTTATTTTACCCTTTCAACCAAACACACTCTATACCCTCTCTCTCTCCCTCCCTTGCCTATCGTCTTTCTGTCCTAACATAAACCAAAATTGTCTTCACCTCTCTATTCTCTCTCGCTCCTCTGTTTTCTTCTATTCTATAAACCCTAATTGAAACCCTAATTGAAAAACAAACCCTAATTGAAGATACCCTAGATGGATTCCTCTCAAAATAACCTATTCGAAACGGCGTCGCAGCCCGACACCACCAACGATGCATACACCTTTTACGAATTCAACACCCAAGGTGATGCCGATTTCGATTACCCCGAATTCCGTGATCCAATTCGTTCATCCGCCGCATGGCCCACTCCTTCCGATTCCCTTGCTGCCGCCGCGGCTGCACCACCGCCTCCACCTGCTGAATCGGCCTCCAATAATTCAATCTCCGGTTCTGCCGCTGATCAGACTTTCGATGGTTCTTCTCCCGTTTCTTCTTCCCCTGCCACGTCTAAGGGCCGAGGAGCTGGCGGAGGAGGGAGTAACAATAGCCAGGCGGTGGAAGCCCTTGCTGTCGGAATGAGTGGATTGAATTTTGAGGATACGGTGGATGATGAGGGCTTTGAGTATGGGAAAGGGGATTTCACAGAACATGCGTGTCGGTATTGTGGTGTATCAAACCCGGCCTGTGTTGTTCGGTGTAATGTGCCGTCTTGTAGGAAATGGTTTTGCAATTCGCGGGGAAATACATCTGGGTCTCATATTGTTAATCATTTGGTAAGTTCATTTTTTGGAGTTAAGTTCATGGTGTCTGTTTTATTTATATTGTAGTTATGGCGCTGATTATCTTGTGTTTATGTTTATGGGTTTTCAGTATGTTGAAGTTAGAGATTTTTGTTCGTGTAGATGTAATTTTTTTTAGTTAATGATCAGAAGTGTTATGCTGTGAAGAGTAGTGGGGCCAAAGAAAGAACCTTTGAAGGGTTCTTGCATCTGAGGTTTATGCAGAGTAGAAAGCGAAGTTTATGTTTCCAATATACAAATGTGATTATTTTTGTATGGAATTAGGGATTTTGTCTTACACCAAAAGGGAAAAATAAATAGGGACTTTGTATTTGTAAATGCAGTCCTTTTGTTAGTTAAATAGTGGTATGGAAGAGGAATGGAGAGAGAACCTTTTAGGGTTCTTGTAATTAATCTGTATGTGGAATGAGAATAGACTTTAATGTCAGCAGTATATCAGTGTGATAAGTTTTGGGTATGATGAGTTAGGGATTCTGTTTTTTTCAGTTAGTTATTTTAGAACTTATTGATTAGAAGGGTTATGTTGTGAAGAGCAATGGAGAGAAACCATGAACCTTTGAAGGGTTCCTGTAATTGAGGTGTATGAATAGTAGTAGACTCTTATGTCACCAATATATAAATGTCGTGAGTTTTTGATGTGATGAATTAGGGAGTTCGTGTTTGTCAGTGCTGTTCTATTGTTAGTTGAAGAGAAGGGATATACTGTGAAGGGTGATGGATTGAGAAGAACCATGAAGCCTTCTGGTAATGAAGGTGTTTGTGACGTATAAGTATGGTAGGTTTTTGGTATGATGAGTTAGCAATTTTGTTTTGTCAATCTCGTTAATGATATGCTGTGAGTGAAAAGTAATGGGGAGAAAGAAAGAACCGCAGGGTTTTTGTCATTGGTAATAGAGTCTTTTATGTCGCTAGTGTACAGAGGATTTTGTTAACTAGAGCTGAAGAAGTTGTTAATGATGAATAATTAGGAAGGTTTCTGTCTCTTGAAATGTGTAATTATGGATGGAAAATTGTAAATTTCCTTATGAAATATGGAAGTTCCTAAAGCACTCAGATATTCGTATATGAAATGTGATACTGGGGGAGCATGATGCATTGCTTGTTGTGTGACTACTACACATTATATTAGATGGGGATATATGATGCAAGGGTGCAACTAGTTATCAAGAAGCTTGCTTTTTGCACCTTGGAAGTGGGGCATTGGGGTTAAGTTTGACTGCCTAGTTAATGTTTGTGCTTGTCCTTTAGGGTTTTCTTTGTTATTTTAATGGAAAACCAAAGTTATCATGTTATTGAATCGTAAGATTAATTTGAGGCTGGATTTATTTATTTTTTTGGGTACTTTATGTAAAAGTGAATATCGCGATTCTTCTTCCGTAGTTCTGTTTTTGGTTTATTCATGAATTGTTGAGTTGGCAACACACATAAGATATCAGATATGAATGTTTATAGATAGTACATGGAAAACTTTTAGGTTTGTCTATAAATTTAGAACGACTTGTGAGCAACAGATCTAAATAGCGTTGCCTTAAGGATGTTGTGAATGTAAAGGATATACTAGTTATTTCAGTGGTGGCTGCCCGCTGCTTGGTTGCATAAGGTTGTTTACAAAAGTATCTTCAAATGGCTGAAAAGAATATGGAAGTTGCTTTGTTTATTCTATTTACTCTGCTTTGGTTAATACCTGCAAGTGTGAGATGCACAACACGTCATAGTAGTATCGAGAAAGTTGTATGTGAAGCTTCTTGCTTCTCCTGAACCCTGTCGTCCTCTGTCCTCCTCTTCCTATATTCAATTTGCAGACATGTAGAAACTGAGTCTGGACAGAATATTGACCTTTAGATTAGACAGTTAACTAGCTTAAAAATACTGGCCTCCTTTTACCTTGGTTCATTGTCATTTGTTGCTCATATTCCATACAAGCTGTTGCTTGTTTTGGGGGGTAATTCAAAATTAGTTGCTGAGGGTTCTTAATCAATGGATTGACTTATATGCAGGAGCCAAGATATGGTATAGATTACCGATTTGAATTTTGAAAAACTGTTCATTGTTGTTTTAATGCATGGTCTCTATGCCTTTGGACTAAGTAAGTGGCTAGAATCTTTTTTTTTTTTTTTGGGAATAATTAAGGCTTGGGAACTTGTTCTTTGAATGGTTCAAACCATATAGTGTTCCAGGATCCTTATGTTTAATTGATGTGGCTGTAATCATGTTTTTTCCTTTATGGAAGTAAATGCTCAAAATTTTGTATAAGCAATTGGTGCTGTGGTAGTGTGTGGATAAGGTTAATAGTGCTCTAAAGATTGAAGAGTTGTTTTCCATGGATAAGCAGTTGATGTTTTGATATTTGAATAAGGATTAGTAGTGCTCTCTGCTGCTTGTGTTTGTGTTGTCTTTGCTAAAGATGAATGTTCACAGTAGGATGATGAAGTAAGACGGAATTGGAAATTAAGTCAAGGCTGGTACTTTGTTGGTCATAGTGATTTGGTCGATGATGGGATGTATTCCTTACTCTCTTTTGTGTTGGAACTTAATGGGAGAGACTTTACTCTTCTTTCTTCTTCTTCTTCTCCCAAACAAAGTAGTGTGCTGTAATTTGATTGGCAAGATTTTGCTTTTTTCTGTAGGAAGTTGTTCAACTTCTTTTGTGAGCTTTTAACATGCTTGAAACTCAATATTGTGACCTCTGCCCTAGTGCTGTTTTAACTGCTCGTTTGGTGTTCTCGTTTTTTATTTGTTTTAAGAAAATGAAAGCTGGTGGTAAATCATTCTTGGTATTTTGTAGGTTCGGGCTAAGCACAAGGAAGTTTGTCTCCACAAAGACAGTCCTCTTGGAGAAACAATTCTCGAATGCTATAACTGTGGATGTCGTAATGTCTTCCTCCTGGGATTTATTTCAGCTACAACAGAAAGTGTTGTGGTTCTTCTTTGTAGGGAGCCTTGTTTGAGTGTTAATGCTTTGAAGGACATGAACTGGGACTTGAGTCAGTGGTGCCCCTTGATTGATGACAGGTGCTTCTTACAGTGGCTTGTCAAGGTCAGTTGACATGGACTTATTCTCTTTAGAAGGTTTCTATATTCTCTTTTTTTTTTTTTTTTACCTGTTCATTTAATGTAGAAAACCAAATATAAAAGATAAAATGGGCAGAACCTACTCATACAGAGCTCTCTGACATGCACAATTTTGCAGGTCCCATCTGAGCAGGAGCAGTTGAGGGCACGCCAAATCAGTGCCCAACAAATAAACAAGATAGAGGAACTTTGGAAAACCAACCCTGATGCTTCCCTGGAAGATCTTGAGAAGCCAGGTGTTGATGACGAACCCCAGCCAGTAGCCCTTAAGTATGAAGATGCATATCAGGTGTTTCATTGAGTACCTTATATTTGGTCACTGTCTTTGCTTCATTAGCTAAGCTAATGCTCTCTGTTTGTTCTGCAGTATCAAAATGTTTTTGCCCCGCTTATTAAGCTCGAGGCTGATTACGATAAAGTATGCTTCTCAATTCTCTTTCCTCTTCCCCTACTCTTCTCCTCTCCCTTGCTTCTTTTTAGAAATATTTTTGTATGTTCCATTTTACATGATTGGGTTTTCCTTGGAACTCTCCAGCACTCTGGATTTATGCACCTCTTGTTTAATAATTGCATTCTCTTTTGAGGGAATCTGTATTGTATTTGCTATGATAGTAGGTGGTTTGGAGCTTATTTAGTATCTTATAATGCCAAAACCATTACAGATGATGAAAGAATCTCAGAGCAAGGACAATGTTACAATCCGGTGGGACATTGGGCTTAACAAAAAGCGAGTTGCTTATTTTATCTTTCCAAAGGTTCCCTTCATTTCCTGTAGATGCAAAGCATCTCTCTTATCCTGCTATTTGTCTTGTATGAAGCAAACTAAAGCCTCTGGGTCTGTGATTATAGGAAGACAATGAACTCCGACTTGTTCCGGGTGATGAACTGAGGCTTCGTTACTCAGGAGATGCAGCTCATCCTGCATGGCAGTCTGTGGGACATGTGGTATGTCCTGTTCAATATCAGTCATTCCATATGGAAAATTATGATTTTTTTTCTTTTTCACTGTTGAACTTTCTGTTTGATGTCACATATAGGAACTACTTTTCATCAGTTTACTTCCTGATGCCATCTCTGTCCTCGTTTCAGATCAAACTAACTGCTCAAGAGGAGGTTGCCTTGGAGCTTCGCGCTAGTCAGGTTGTTGTTCTCCAGTATGCTATGCTGTTCTGTATAATTTTCTGTGAATGTGGTTGTGATCATCTATTGTATATGTGTAGGGAGTCCCTGTTGATGTGAACCATGGATTTAGTGTTGATTTTGTTTGGAAGAGTACTAGTTTTGACAGAATGCAGGGGGCAATGAAGACCTTTGCTGTGGATGAGACAAGTGTTAGTGGGTGGGTTGGTTTATCTTCGGTACTCGTCTTTTTTGCTTTTTCCCTTTATGGTTCTTCTGTATGATTGTGCTGTTTGTATATTTTATTGGCATTTAACTAATGGCCTGTTTACTGGTAGTAAAGAGGAAATAAAATAATTATTCTTAAAAGGATTTTCTATTATATTGTTTACTTAGTAATTGGTTCGAGAATTTTTGTTACTATGGATTTTCTATTCCCTGTATTCCCTCTGTATGATATCTTTATATGAAATAAAAAAGTTAAGGAATGGGACAATTATGCCTTCAATCAATAACAAAAATTAAAAAGCTTTTAGTTATTTTCCAAAAAGACCAAATAGGGGTTTATTGGTATTTTTGGGTATAATCCTAATTTAATACTGCAAGTCTTCAACAATTATCCAATAATTACATATTGAATTTGACCTATGGACGAATATGTAAGCATTCATTTCATGCTTGTACTATCCATGCAGCCAAGAGCCCTCACAGCCCAAGCACAACGACGCAATTATCAGGGATGTGGCTCTACAACTGAGCTAATGACCTGTCATGTGGGCTTCCCACTGGGGCTCGCAGTAGAATTGAGATTCCAAACAGCCCCTTGGTTTTAGCAAACACAAGTTATTCCCTTTGGGCTAATGATAGAGGGGGTGCGCAGCAGATTTGAGAATGGTGGGATGCGCATCAGTTGAGCTATTTGATGGAGGACTAGTCCATTCTTCCTCTAAACCCATATTTTTGTGGATCAAAATACATCTGAATGATCCGATGATAAAATGGTTAATAAGGTGAAATAAATACAATAGCAAGTATTCTCTGCAATGAAAAATTATATAAAGTAAATACTGAAATATATAGCATGTTCCTAGTGATAGTCATTCCAAAGGCATAATTTTTCCATTCCCCATTTATTCTATTCTAGAAAGTGAACGGGTCTTAAGTTCCATGTATATGGGCAAGTCATTTGATAGATGTGTAGTCTGTTCTGGTGTCATTTTGCAAATATGGTTATAAGCTTTATTTATTGTTGGTTTGGCTTGGCTTTGTGCAGTGATTTGCCTTTGCTATTTGGTCTCTTAATATTCAATATGGTAAATGATATAGTCAAATATAGTATTATACAATTACCTTCCAATTAAATATCATACTATGATAAATTAACAAATCTGCATTGTATACAGCTTCTTCTGTAGTATACAATAATGCATTAACTGGTCTGCCCCTGTTTAGTGTTGGGTCTTGGAAGTCAGGCAGGCTGGCTGTCTTTGTAGATTAGCATAGGACAAATCCTGCAGAGGATATTTACTGTCTTGACTCTTTGATCAAATTCATCATGTAGGTATATATATCACCACTTGTTGGGCCATGAGGTTGAGAATCAGATGGTTCGTAATACACTGCCTCGCCGTTTTGGTGCACCTGGCCTTCCAGAACTCAATGCTTCTCAGGTATTCTTTCTTGGTTGCATGTGCCCATTATGCAACACAAATTCTCTCTCTTTTCTCTTGAATTTTCATTATGTACCGAAACAATTTATTCATAAAATTTTCCATTATTTATCAGAAAAGAGAAAAGATGTGTATTTTTGCTAATAGTCGCCTTTTTTCATCTGGATATGTGATATCTTATTCATGTGCATGATATCTAGTTAGTACCAATGCTTGTCCTCATTGGTTTTTGTTCTGATTATTTTTAGGTATTTGCTGTGAAGAGTGTCCTTCAAAAGCCCATAAGCTTGATCCAAGGTCCACCTGGAACTGGAAAAACTGTTACTTCTGCAGCAATTGTGTATCACATGGCCAAACAAGGACAGGGCCAAGTTAGCTCTTATACAAGTCTCCCAGTGTTTGCATTGCTTTTGTGATTTATCATTTTCTTATATGAGGTTGGCTGTTTGCTAGGTCTTGGTCTGTGCTCCTAGCAATGTGGCTGTTGATCAGTTAGCCGAGAAGATAAGTGCAACTGGGTTGAAGGTGAAAAATTCTTTTGAGACTTCTCTCTGTTGGTCATTTGTCACACACCTAATTTTTCTGGCACTGTTTCCCCACCCCCACCTCCCCCTTCCTCCCCACCCAGGGGGGCTCTGCCTCCTCTCCCCTCTTCCCCTTTTCTCTTTTTTGTATTTTTAAATCTAGTTTCCATGTGTTTCAATATCCAAGCCTTCATTAGCTCAATGATGTTATGTTAGTCTGTCAATCTCTATGGTGGAGTCATTCTTGTCTTTTTAAGTGTATACCTACTTTTTTTAAGTATGATGATGACCTTGCTTAATGTTCATTTCACCCCTATTATTAATAAGGTTGTTAGGCTCTGTGCAAAATCAAGGGAAGCTGTCAGTTCTCCGGTGGAGCATTTGACTCTCCATTATCAAGTAGGTTGATTCATTTTTTGTATTTTTGAAGAGTATGATCCTTATGCCTCTCCATGTTTTTGTTCTAATAAGATTAACTTTTGAAGGTTCGGCATTTGGACACTTCCGAAAAGAGTGAACTTCACAAGTTGCAACAGTTGAAAGATGAGCAAGGTCAGTGATTTGACCTTGCTTAGGTTTTGTTATTTATTTATTTTTTTTGGGTAGCTGACCTTTTCTCTAGGATCATTGAACTTTTGAACCCTGTTTATGGGCTCATGGCTTAGTGTATGTACATGAGTTATGGCAAAAGCTGTTTGGGTTCAGCTTATAGCTTTTCTATGAAGAAATGATTGATATTGGGACTCAAATCCCTCCGTTATTGATATCCACTGATATTGTTTGTTGTTTTGATGGACTCTTTCTGAATGGATGTCCATATGTTTTCTCATTATTATAGGGGAGTTGTCTAGTAGTGATGAGAAGAAGTACAAAGCGCTCAAGCGTGCTACAGAGCGCGAGATTTCTCAAAGTGCAGATGTCATTTGTTGCACTTGCGTTGGCGCTGGAGATCCCAGGCTGGCAAATTTTAGATTTCGTCAGGTAGAGTTATAGGGGCAATTTCCAGTCTTTGCACAAATTACCCAATGCAAACTCTCTCTCTTTCTCTCTCTCTCAAATTTTAAATTTTTTTTAATTTAATCACCAAAAATGATGCTTACTGTGCATGAATCTTATGCTTTGTCACTTTCTTTTAGGTTCTGATTGATGAGTCAACTCAGGCTACAGAACCTGAATGTCTTATTCCCTTGGTTCTTGGAGCAAAGCAGGTGTTAGAATTGGAATATGCTTTCATGGCTGCTCTGTTCTGTGAACTCTCTAACTGAAACTAAAATTTTAATTATTACACCAGGTGGTTCTTGTCGGTGACCATTGCCAGCTTGGACCTGTGATTATGTGTAAGAAAGCAGCTCGTGCTGGGCTTGCTCAATCTTTATTTGAACGTCTTGTCCTACTTGGTCTGAAACCCATTAGATTGCAGGTAAGGTGCTTGTTTTGGTAATGCAACATCCAATTTGCTTGCTTTATAGTTTGATTTTGATAGTCAACAATTAAACATTGGCTGTTTAACTTTTCCTCTGTTATTGACTAGATGTGTGTTACAGGATTATTTTTTATGGGTTCAGAAATCTGTAAATTCTGAGCAAAGAATTACAAAAATTCTTGCACTTGTGTAGTTTGGATTATTTGAACAAGTGGAGCATTTCTGAAAGCTACTATTAGTGGAGAATCTGTTTTGTTTCCTTCCTGTGATCTATTCTGCTCTTCATTGGTAACTTTTGCATCTTCCCTTCTTTGAACAGGTCCAATACCGGATGCATCCAGCTCTGTCAGAATTTCCTTCCAACAGCTTTTATGAAGGCACTCTACAAAATGGAGTGACCATTAACGAGAGGCAAACTACTGGCATTGATTTTCCTTGGCCTGTTCCAAATCGTCCAATGTTCTTCTATGTGCAGGTATATGATGCTGCTTCCTCCTTTGCTTCAGTTGTCCTCTTGAGCTTGTTGATTCATATTATGTCCTTAATTTGTTTTTTAATCCTTCTCAAGAGGGCTGTGCCTATCTTGACTGATCTGATAATATACCACCGTCTCTTAAAACTGAGCTAACTTGGCAAAACCTTTGATGGGGCCATATTTCGAAGATTATATCATGTTCTTCTGCACCTATGCAAGCTGTCAAGTGATCCAGATTATTTTGCCAAAAATGAGAAATTTCGTTGAAAGAAATGTTTTTTAATTCTTGAAACTTTTGCCAGATGGGACAAGAGGAGATAAGTGCCAGTGGAACATCTTATCTAAATAGAACTGAAGCTGCAAATGTTGAAAAAATTGTAACCACTTTCTTACGAAGTGGGGTAGTTCCTGGGCAGGTGAATTCATGTGTTCTTGTTCTCACAGTAGATTAATGATGTGGGTATGTTTTCTGGTTCTTAACCTGTTAAAATTTTGTTTTCCAGATAGGTGTTATCACACCATATGAGGGTCAGAGAGCATATATTGTCAATTATATGTCAAGAAATGGTGCTCTTAGGCAGCAGTTATATAAGGAAATCGAGGTAAATTTTAACTATGCTTTACTGGTTAAGTCCTATTCATTTTTAGATGTGCTAAAAGCTTTGTTTTTTGGTACTTCCGCAGGTTGCTAGTGTAGATTCATTTCAGGGAAGGGAAAAAGATTTCATCATTTTGTCTTGTGTGCGGAGTAATGAACATCAGGTTGGGAACTGGTTGTGGCATCGAATTCCTCTGGTTCTTTTATAGGCATTTAAAATTGATACAAGAATAAATGGTATTGATTACCATGCAGCCAAAAACATCACCGACTTAAAGTTTGCTGCTGAATTTTTTGGTTATATATTCAGTTTCCCTGGCAAGACTAATAATTATTAGGATACCAGCTTTTAGAAGCGCTTCTACTGAAAATTAACTTCATCTTTTTATTTTTGTTCCTTTTGGGCTCTGGACTTTGTTGCTAGTGTAAGTTGAAGCTTGATTGTTTAATTACTCCTTTTCAGGGTATTGGGTTTTTGAATGATCCGCGCAGACTCAATGTGGCTTTGACACGTGCCCGATATGGTATTGTGATACTTGGAAACCCCAAGGTCCTAAGTAAACAACCTCTTTGGAATTGTTTACTTACACACTACAAGGTACTTTTATGTGGCTTCCTTTGTCATTTTATGCTATGCAATGGAAGTGCATGTACCCACAAGGTTTCTTTGAAGTTATTTGATTTTCTACATTGTCTTGTGGCCTTTTTTATCTTTATACTTTTGTTTATTCGTTAAAAAATATATTTACATTTAAAGCTGATGGTCTATATTGACATCAATGCAATTGAAGCCATCATTCTCTTTTTGGTGGAATTTGTTTTACCAGGAACATGAATGCCTGGTTGAAGGACCTTTAAATAACTTGAAACAGAGTATGGTGCAATTCCAGAAACCCAAGAAGGTGGGCATTTGAAATCCAGGCTTTAGGCTTCTTTCCTTTTGTATTTGATTCTTTTTACTTTAGAAAGTTAAGCAATATGGAATTTCTGATATTATGAATTTCACTTAGATCTACAATGACCGGAGACTTTTCTATGGTGGAGGACCTGGAATCGTGCCTAATGATAGTTTTGGTTCCATTGGCTCATCAAATCCAAGTGTTGATAGGAGAGGGAGCCGTGGTAGAGGTATATGATCGATAGCTTGTGAGTTTAAGTTTCTTAGGGGGCTCTAATTTGCACAAGATGGATGGTGTAGCATGATTTTCACTTAAGAGAAATTTTATTGTTGATCGATTTTTATTTCTGGATTATTTCTTCAGTTAGTACTACTGTTAGCAATTTATGATAGCTGTCTGCTACTTGTTTGTATTTTCACATGATGCATGACCTGTGATTGTTGCTCCAGGTTCTTACATGCCACCAGGTCCACCAAATGGCACCCATAAGCCTGGACTGCATCCTGCTGCATTTCCAATGCCTAGGGTACCAATGCCACCATTTCATGGGCCTCATTCTCAGCCATATGCAATCCCAACCCGTGGTGCTGTTCATGGACCAGTTGGAGCTGTTCCCCATGTTCCTCCACCTGGAAGTCGTGGTTTTGGCACTGGACGTGGCAGTGCAACTGCTCCTATTGGCAGCCATCTGGCACACCAGCAAGGCGCACAGCAGCCAATTGGAAGTGTTGGTTCTAATTTTAATTTTCCTGCTCTAGAGAATTCCAGTAGCCAGCAGTCTGTTGCTGGGCCATTATCTCAACCTGGATTTGCCAATAATGTACATACAAGTGTCCCTGATCTGTTCTTTCTTCATCTCTTATATTTCATTGGACATTTTCTGCCTCCTGAATTCATCTTAGTTTGTGACTTTATTGCTGTGTTGTTCTACATGGTAGCTCCCTGCTCAAGGGCCTAGCCAAGCATTTCGTGATGGATTTTCCATGGGGGGCATGTCTCAGGTATTTGTGATACTTGCAATGGGAGTATGTATATTTAATAATTGGTGTACTTATTTCTTGTTTTTGTTTGATTCATTGGGAATCAGGACTTCTTGGGTGATGACTTTAAAAGTCAAGGATCACATGTTCCATATAATGTTGCTGATTTCTCAACACAGGTGCTGATCTTGAATGCATCATAATTAATTTCTTCTTTGTTTACTATGGCTGAGAATTAAAAGAAACTATGTTGCTAACTGTTGAGGCTATAATCTCAGGCATCTCAAGGTGGATATAGCGTGGATTATGTGACTCAAGGAGCCCAAGGTGCCTTTCCTGGGAACTTCCTAAACCAAAATTCCCAAGCTGGATTTTCCCGTTTTGCTGGTGGCAGTGACTTTATGTCACAGGTTCATTGAGTTTTGCATCTTAATTGTGTCTTGGCCAGAGAAGTTTCCCATGTACCTTAGCATACTCATTGTGTTGAAACTATTGTGTTTGTTGCAGGACTACATGACTCATGGTTCCCAAGCTTTATTTACCCAGGTTGGCTTTGATGAACCTTCTCAAAATGATGCATCACAGAGCCATTTTGGCATGCCTGATCCCAATGCACTCCAATCTCAGGTTTTTTTTTTTCCCCTGTGCCTCTCTTGGTCCTGCACGTGTGGCATAGTTTTCTGAACTCCCTATGGAGTTTGGTTTAGTTCCAGGTGCTGCCTTGGCACTTGTTCATCGACTGCCTTAACGTGGCGGTGTAGTTGTCATCCCTAATAACACTGTCGATGAATTTGCAGGGTTTAATGAATTCTCTCTACTTTCAGCCCTGTGCTCAATATAACATTTAGCCTCTGAATCCCTTATAATCCTTTCGGTGAATTTGCAGGGTTTAATGAATTCTCTGTACTCTCAGCCCTTTGCTCAATACAATATGCAGCCTCTGAACTTGCAAGCCTCTCAACAGCAGCAGCCTCAACAAGGCCAAAACTCTCAAAATCAGAAGATTCACTACAATGGTTGAGAACTCTCTGGTTTTTGATGGGTTATAATCTTGCATTCAGCAGCTTGGTTTGTGCTGTCATGTGTGCCAGGCATATTTGCCTGAATGTGGCAGGTGTTTGCTGTGTTTGAGGCCAAATTGAGTCTCTCTGAAACCCATATTATATGGTATATTGGATTGTGGCAATAAAGAGATTGATTGAGGCCAGGTGCCTGTGCCAATCAAGCAGACACGGGCGGCACAGCCAGGGCTGTGAAAGGATAACCCCAGTAAACTGCTTGATGTTTTCCTGTGTCTCAAAAGAAAGTGTAACTCGAGGAATAGAGCATTACATGGATGGTTTTGCCAAAAAAGGGTTTGAAGCACTGAAGAGGTTTTGCCATATATCTTGACCTGTGGGTTAATAATAACTCACTATACAGAGATTCAGATACTGCCGAAGATTTTGTACAGCATGGCATAGAAGTCAGCTAACCCTTTGCGCTCTTC
This sequence comes from Lumnitzera racemosa, assembly GCA_024138005.1. Classification (NCBI taxonomy): domain Eukaryota; kingdom Viridiplantae; phylum Streptophyta; class Magnoliopsida; order Myrtales; family Combretaceae; genus Lumnitzera; species Lumnitzera racemosa. The sequence goes on from JAMXBC010000005.1 coordinate 28,518,265, forward strand.
CTGACATGTAATTTACTCTATAGATTTATTAAATATACGACAATATTATGTGCTGTTGCACGGTAGCCCTGTGGCTGGTGGTGAATAGGTTATGCCGATGATTACAGGCCTTCCCTGATGTTTGTGTCTGTTACTTTTAAATGGCACTGCAACACATTCAGATTATTGTAGTTTCTAGGATAAAACAGTGTATTTTGGAGGAGTGAGGGCTTTTCCCCTGTATTTTGCACCTATATCCTGATTGAAAGGTTTGTTTAGAAGCATGTGTTTATTTTAGTAAAAGGTACCATTTGTTTATTCTGGGATGTAATGTTTTCTGTTACTCTAGTTTGGCATACAATGATAATGATCGTATGGCATACTAACACTCATCGTGTACGCCATGCACTAAATCCGTTCTCTTAGTTTATCCCCAAAACATGGATTTTTCTACTATCGTGTTTTTATCTTGTTCTTAATTTGAATTTATTTAAATCTTAATTATCGAATAATTTGTAAATTCAAATAGTTGAGATTTAAAATAATATGAATGAGTGGTAAGACGAAGAATACGATGAGTCTCGAAAAAAATAAGAATGTGACAGTAGATATTCCTCCGGAAAACAGAGAAAAATGGACTTTTCTCCGAGGGATGTTTATTCTATATTCCCTTGCATAATGCAATGTAATGCTTGCATTTTAGATGCAAGAGCACATGAAAAATGTTAAATTAACCACCTGAGGATGGTCATCTGGTCGGATCGAGATGGATATCTCTCGTGCCCATTGCTCAACGGTAGCATAAATTTACGTTGTAAATTTTTGATGTCTAAATCAACATCTGTATATGTTAGTTCCAACATATTATTCAATAATTCCATAGGGGTAGTTCTTTCAAATTAACATATCAAAATTTTTTGTTTTTAGTTAAGGAACGTTTATAGTCTAAGCCAAAGGTTGAATTTTTGAGCTAACATGATTTTGCTAGACTTCTCCATATGTTTAGGTTGGTAAACATTTTTGAAGTTTTCAAAATAATTTTCGTTATAAGCATTTAGTAAACCTAAGATTATACTATAAACATATTTCATTACTAGACTTGAAATCCATGTATTAGGTTTATTGTATAACTTTTCAATTTTCGAGCTTTCGTAAATCACGCGGAAGGATTGGTGATGGCCAGCGTGTGGTGAAAATTGGAGAATCACTAGGGGTCACCTTCATCATGCTACTTTACTCATTAACTTGCAGAGTAAGCACATGTGTAGCTGTTAGTTTCAACAAAGGATATATTAAGATACAGGAAAACAGGAAACGAGGTAAACAAGGAGGTATCTAATGTAAGAACGTCAAGATCGATAGAACTATTTATAGTTTAAGATTGTGTCGAAAGGCAGGGTCTTGGATCGTTTGTTTCTTGGGATAACGAAAATTGAATGTAAAATTAAGAGAAGTGGTTCATTTGGTTCGGGGGAGGTGGAGAGGAAAGAAATGATAGAGATTCTTAGCTTTTTGTTTCATAACAAAGAGGGTTTCAGTTAATTTTTTTTCTTTCTTTTTTAATTTTATTTATTTATTTATTTTTTTTTGTGTGTGTTATCATGTAAGAATATGAAGAAGAGAAAAAACTAACCTGGTAAGTAGTGTGGAATAAAAAATTCAAACATTCGCCCTACAACTACAGAGAGCAAACTAATAGTATGCCTTTTTAAAAAATCAATGGTGATATTATTTGAATGATGCGATGATCGATCGGTTTACTCTATAATATTAATTTAAAAAACACGTTTAATTATGTTATTGGTTAATGATGATTATGAAACCGATGTAAATGAAAAAACGAGAGGTAGTAAGTTTAATCAATAAAATTTTGATTCAATGACAAATTGAAAGTTCAGTATAAAATTTCAAAAAGCAGTAATTAAGTAGTGTATGCAATATTGTTGTTAACTTTTTCTATCAAATAATGTATTTAACTAGACTGTAGAACATGTTTATTTAATGGATATGGTTAAGATTTATCGATTTTTAATGTATGATTAATGAATAGGTTGTTTTCCTTTCAATATTTATTGATTTCCTTGACTTGTTTTTGTTTTAGTTCAACAAGGATTTTTTTTTTCTAAATATATATAGGGGATCAAAGTTCAACTAGGGTTCAATTTGACAAAATTGGGTAAATTATACAGACCCCACCTTGAAAATTTAAAAATTTCATGGATGCTCTACTTTTTACGAAACTTAGTATTCAAACCTTCTAAAAAGCTATGTGGCACTTAATTTAATACATTTAATCAGGCAATGTTTAAAAAAATATTTAAATATTCTGAAAGTTAAAATAAAAGATCGGATGAAAAATAAAAAATCAAGTTCGAAATAAATAAGCTACTACTACTGCTGCTGGTGTTTCTTCTTCTTCTTCTTTTTTCTTTTCTTTCTTTTTTTTTTTTTCTTCTTTTAAATTTATAGTTTCCTTTCGAGACAGTTTCTCTCCATTATTCCTATCAAGAATCTCCTTCTTGCTTTTGTCATTCATTTCCTGATCGACATTTGTTTTTGAATTCTAACTTCACGGTTGAGGAGATTTGGGTGGTTTCTTCCATTCGCATTCTAGGAATTTGCAAGAAAGGACGTGAAGCTGTTGTTAATGGAGGTTTTAGGGGACCTTTATTGAATTCTAAAGCTATTGCTGTTGTAACGTTCAGAGTTGTCCCCCAAGTGGCTAGTAGGTTATATATGGATGCTAGTTTTCATTTGGTATTGTTGCTGAGTGCATTACTAGGAACTTCTTCGCAATCGAGACTTAGATTCTTGTTGATGTTATGGATGTTTTGGCATCTCCTCTAACGCAAACAGTCTTACCCATGGAATTTGACATGTCAGAATCACCGAATTTCTCTACCATTTTTATCTCTTGGAGGCTTACTTGTTACTGCCTCTCTTGTCCACCCATTCTTATAGGATAGATGTTGGGTCCTGAAGTTTAAAAGGAAATCACAGCTTGCCAAGTACTTGAGTAGAATACACCGTGGCTCATGATATATTGAGCGGGTTTTTAAACTAATTTTATTCTTGAAATCGTTTATTAGTTTTTTCAAAACACCTAATGATTTTGAAAATCTAAGTGTATTTGGAAAACATTCTTTTGATGAAAATCATAACGAGTTTCGACATTGTTCATAAAATCAAAAGTTTACAAAATTTGTAATGTTCTTTTTTACATCAAAATAAGAAAATAGCACTAACTGCAACACTCTCCATCTAACGATATTTTAGTCCCTAAATAAATCGTAAGATATATATCCAGATCACTAATCATTAGCAATATATCAACACTAGACACAATGGAGAAAGCAATGAAATACAAGGGTTCAACACAAAAAACCATAATCACTTGCTTGCATGTCATACATACCAATTCTAATGCAGTGACCAAGATTTGTTAGATTATAATTTAAAATGTAGACAAGCAGTAATGATGACTTTGAGCACTTCGAGGAAATAAGGAGTCCGACCTTATCACAGTAGGCATTAGGGGATGATAAGTATATCCAATTTACTGCATTGTCAAAACTAAAACAAAAGTAGTCCAGATAGTTACAAATGTTTTATAGACACCAAGGCCATGGTGATGGGAATCCGACTTCCTTGTCCTAGTTGCTGACCTCTAAGCCACACCTATCCCCTCACTCGAGGTTGGCTCCAAGGCTTATAGAACATGGTGGCGAAGCTCTAGCTGACTTACTGAGGAAGAGTTGGAATTAGTCCTTACTTATGACTTGCACCACTAACCAACTTGTTTCACCCTCACCTTGGTTGCCAAGCTTAAACATGAACATGACTCCGACTAACCAGCCACGCTGGAGCCGCTTAGGCCTCTCGACCTACCTGAAGGACCCAAACAGCTTGGATCACCCAAATTGGATTTACGCCAGCCTATTTCCAAGAACGTTCGGGATGGATTCCTGATTTGTTTGAAGATCGTCTTACCTCATTCCAGAGGTTGCTTTTGCTGTGCCGGTTTGTTTTTTCTGCTAAAAGATCCAAGCCAACACCTAAGCGCCATGCAACTTAACAGGTCGATTGTGCGCGTCCACCAAAGAATATTCTTTTTGTATTTCTCTCGATTTATCCATTGCTTTTGTAGTTATTCTTTCCTTTTTGATGTAATCATTTTAGTCATTTTCACCATTATTATTAGTTGCCCTAAATAGCTCGTATAAAAGGGCACCCGTTAGAAATGACCTGCATTCTTGTACCTTTATCTTCTTGTGGTTGCTATCCTTACTTTTATCTAGTTCTTTTTAGCAAGGATTAACGGTAAGTGCCTTTACTCCACCATTCGTGAATCATATTAGGTGGCCGAAATAAGTTTGTGACCGTAGTGAGTAATATCCAAGGATTAGCTCTTAGATGTACTAACTCCATTCTTTTGTCCTTTTTTCCTTTTTTTTTTTAAATATTTTTTTTTATCTTATATCCGGTAGATATGTCCTATATACAAACATGATATTTGTATATATAATAACATTTTATAACAATGTAGAAGAGATGGCAAAATGATCAAGGTTTATTTTGATTTAAAATTTGAATTATCATTGAGAATTGATATTTGTAGGAATTCGAGCATATCACTCATGAAAAATGTAAGGATACCATACATAAACATTTTAATATTTGAATTATAGGTGGGAATTAATATTAAAGGAAAAATACAAACTCAGTTCTTAAACTTCACATCTTTTTTCTAATTCAACTCTCAACCTTTATTTTATTTTAATCCTTAACGTTTTTGATTTTTGTCAAATAAGTTCTTCTGTTAGAAAAATGGATGGAAAATGTAACAGATCTAACAGAAGGACTTGTTTGATAAAATAAAAAATATAAGATTGAAATAGAAAAAAGAAAAGTTAAGGATTAAATTAAAAAAAAGTGGCAAAGATTGATGCCTAATGCATGCTTTTCCCTTTTCTTTCTTTTCTTTATTTTATTTTTCTGGCTTTCCTCCACTAATTGTTAAATAAATTTTCAAATTATATAAAATGAAGTTAAAAAGTATAAATGTGGCTTAAAACATATGGGAAATTAACTTAGTATTATTTTTATAAAATTTAAAATGGGTTAATCCTAATGTAATAATGTTAAATGGACGAGAGAAAATCTCATAACTGATACATTTGAGGAACACACCTTGAAAAAAAAATTGAAAAAGGGATCATTGGACAAAAATATTATGTTTAGTGGGTTGTGAAGGTACCTTCTTTATGGTTTTTATTTTATTTTTTTTGCACTAAAGGTGATAGAAATTAGCCTTCGACTATATCCAAGCCACAATAGACCTGTCCAAAGCCGAGGCCTATCAATGCTTACTAAGGCCGAGCTTACTAAGGCCGAGCTAAAGCTAAAAGGGTGAGAGGGAGGAAGATAAACACTTGGCATTGAGTTTTTCATTAGTTGAGGTGTTGAGATACCATAGGGCTGAGTATTCGGGACTAAAGAACTACTCGGCACAGCATCGAGAGACTCGTGCCGACTGATTCTAAGACTCGTGTCGACTGATTCTAAGACTCGGTAATTGTGGATTGACCTTTCTAGTGTCTGGGCTAAACATTGCAAGACTTCGAGAACTCCTTCCCGAATCTGTACATCCAATTACCGACCCGTCCAGTTAGGTATCACTCCTTCTAAGATATGTCGAGTAACTGCATGCCAACTTTCTTTGTAAAATGTATAGTTTTGTATTTTTATAAATGTTTTCCTTTATTTTATTTATGAGTCCAATCTTTTAAGGTTTAAGACCTTGTACATTATTTACAGTTTTGCTACTAGGGTTTAAGATTTACTATAAATAACAACATTTGTAAACATCAAAGGGGACAGTTAGATAGACGTCAATATACAAAATTAGACAAAAAAGTATATTTCTACGTTTTGGAATCTTTCCCTTTTTGAGTAAGGCTACTCTTGAGCTAGCGTTGCTAAATTATCGAGTATAGATCAAACTCTTTAATTGTCCCCGTATTCTTATTGATCTTGTCCTCAATATTGTGGCAAACCCTTTTCATTTGAACGAGTTAGTGAGTCGTATCTAACTCTCATTTGAATCTTGAGTGACATTTAGTATTCATGAGTTATATTGAACCCTATTTCGAGCTTAAACCTCTGATTATGTTTATGTCTTGGTGAGATATATCCATTCACATTCACCATAAAAAATCTTCCTGTTCTTCGTACCCATTTTCGAATCATGAATACCCATTCTGGATTACCATCCGTTGCCGTTCCTATTAATGTTCCTTATCAAAAGGCGTCTTTCAAAATAGTACTTTCAATATATTTTACTATAATTGAAGGTGCCTTTTGGAAAGGCACATTCAGTTTTGAAAATATTACAACTGAAGGCGCCTTTCGAGAAGGTAGTTGATGAGACCACTTTCAATTACGACTATTTTTTCTTACTTTCATTACTCTATGATGTCTTAAATCTCTTCTCTTTTTCAAGTTGAAGAGTTTTAGCAAAGTAGCTTGATCCTTTACCAAGCATGGTATTTGGTTGCTATACGACCATCTTCTAGTTACTCTCTACCTTCCCCATTTAGCTTAAGTTTAGGTGTAGGAGCTAGACGAGGATACTTAGGCGGAGTTTGACCCTCTAAACCCCCTTAGCCGAGGCGATAGGGCCAGGATGTTGGGAGTTGGATGTATTCAGGGATAGGGTCATGGTGGTGGTGATAGGACGACTCTACCCCCTGTAGAGGGGTCATCTGAGGGTTTACATGGGGATAACATATTTGAGAACTTAGCTTTGGATACAAAACCCCTTTTCACACTTCCAACACTGTTTAAGAGAGAAAGGAGACCCATCAGTTCTTGGGGGGAGAGTTATTCCAAGATAACTATTATTGAACCCCATTGCGGTCCCCTTTCCCCTTCCCCCAAATTTTCGAACCTACCTCAGCAGCTGCTATAGACTTAAGAGTTTCAAGCTCCACTTATTCTTAAGGAGAGTAGATACAATGAGAGTCTAGTGTCTAGAGTGTCTCGTGTTTAGAGTGTCTCATGTGTTCACTAGGTTTAAGAGACGATAACGTCGTATTTGTTATAAACTATTTCTTCATAACATTTGTGTTTATATAGATCTTAATATTAATCTAACTTATTCATGTTAGTTTTAATGAGTTGTATACCTTACATTTTACTTTTTGCATTATTGTAGTAGTGAATGGTTTGGAGTTTCAAGTATGTGAATTAGATGTAGATTAATGAATATCATCATATACTAGAGCAATGTGTTAGGAGGTCGGGAAATAGGTTAGATTCGGAGTTTTAGGATTTTAGTTGCATTGTAATTCCTACTTTTACTTTATTATATGCATACAAGAGGTTCTTTAACTTACTTGTTTTGTGGAGTATAGGTTTTTCCAAAGAGAGCGCATTTTCAAAAAGCACCTAAGTAATTATACCTAAAGCACCTTTTGGAAAGACACCTTCAGTTGTAGTAAAATGCTTTGGAGGTGTTCTTTGGAAAGGTGCCTTTAGTGCAAAAATAACTTATATGGACAACACCTTCGTAAAAGGCACCTTCATTGCCCCTTAAGCATATAGAGATCCCTTTTTTTATTTTTTATTTTTAGTACGTTACTCTAATATATTTAGACATATTAAGAAGGATTTGAATGTATCGATGACATTACAAAAAAATGACTTATCAAAGAAAGAGCAATAAGAACATTTTTTAATGCATCTAGACATTTTGAAATTTCTATAGATTTCTATAGAACATGAATTTTGCTAATTTAAGTTAAACAAATGTAATATTTTAGCTACTTGAATTGTGATTCTTCAAAATGGAATGCCTAGATGAGTTTGCAACTATTCCAAACTCAATTCAATGATTTGTTTTTATAGTGATATGCTTTAGAAGTGTTGCATCTTTTGAATTTGAAGAACAAGAAAAGTATATGTTTAGTCTTCAACCTTTGCCATTTTTTTCTAACACAATCCTCTACCTTGTTTTTTTCAATTTCAATGCTTAACGTTTTTTATTTTTGTCAAACAAGTTCTTTCATTAGAAAAATAGATGGGAAACATAACAGATGACTTATTTGACAAAAATAAAAAACATTAAAGAAAGAAAAAAATGTTGAAAACTAAATTAGAAAAAAGTGGTAAAGATTGAGGACTAAATTTGTACTCTTCCTAAATATTAATGGGAATTGAAACGTATTGTTAACGGTATATTCCTAATTCTAGACAAAATAAAATAGAGATATCATTGCAAATACGTGTAAAACCCTAGATCTCCATATTCATAGGTACTTTTTCTCACTACCCTCCCTCGTTATAGTGAATTTGCAAATTACATGGATACCAATACCATGTTTTTGACTTCTCATCTTTCGCGTTTAGTGGCACTTTTGTACTTTGCAATTTTATTTTTGTTCCAACATTTAAAATATCAATAAGTAGTAATAGTTTTTGAAGTTTAAATTTTTTCTCTTTAATATAGAACAAGCCTTAAATTATTAACCAAACTTTGGATATAGTATTGAAGGAGAGATAAGTGATTTCAAAGAATAGGGAGGTGTCAAGTCCCAAAATACTACTAATATAGAACATATAGATACAAATATAGATAATATAGAAGATGATGATGATAATAATAATAATAATAATAATAATAATAATAATAATAATAATAATAATAATAATAATAATAATAATAATAATAATAATAATAATATAGGTATAAAAGATATAATAATATAATGATTAATGTTACACTTAATAACCGTCCATAAGAACGATATTTTTTAGCTAAAATCCAGAAAGTCTTGATAGCTCCTTATTAATTTGTTTCAATAAATTCAAACACAGTATATAATGACATATAAGAAATTCTAAGGGATAAGTAGGGTGTAGAGTCCGAAATTCTACTATTCTCTTAATAGGATAAGATTACTCATAGAAATGCAAAAACATATAACCTTTATGTAGACATTAATATAAGATCAAAGTGCGTTTGAATTAGAAATAATAACTTTGAATTATTATTAATCTAGTAAGAAGCCGTGAGCTAAAATTGTATAAATGTTTCTTATGGATAACTATAAATATTTAAAAGAAGTCTTTTTTCTTTTTTCTTTTTCCTTCTAATTCTTTCATCAAACATAAGAGTCAGATTTTAAACTATTTTGTAAGTTTTATGTTTAATATTTTTGTTATTTCTCATAACAAATATTATTTAATCTATAATTTTCTTTCTTATTTTTCATACGCATTGCACTTGCATTACCCATTGTTAAGCATAATATCATCTATTTATAATATAGATTTCCTAAGTCTTTGCCCCTCTTTAGTACTTTCCAACAAGTACAACTCCTCGTGGAGTTACTACATATCTATTAGGAACTTTTTTTTTTTTTTTTCCTTTTTGTGATAATGGAAGTATATTAAGCAAACCAAACAAGAGTTCCGAGCATATAAAAAGAAGTTATCCTGGCGGGCTAAGCACATTGCCCTGCCTCCGATTCAAAACAACATTCTTGTCCATTCCAAAAGTTGTAACAACCAAATCCAAAATAACCAGAGGAAAATAAGATGAAAAAACACGGTTGATGTCTGACTTGAGTTACTTCTTTGTTAGAATATATACCATTGGATTTGCATCATGGACGATCTTGTAAAAACGAATATTTGTAAAATTATGCAATAAAGCAAGACAGTGCCTTATGGCGATTGAATTGGATTCAAGTATATTGCACCCTTATTCAACAAGATCCATGGCGAGAAAGCTATCTGATTCTATGATTATATTATCCCATCCTTGGTCTTTCGCCAATTTGAGAGCATATATAATGCATTGACATTGATGCCAAAGATGTTATAGATTTGTTCTTTTAGAAGAGCATCCGAATTCTCTAAGAATAATACACAAGATTTATTGTAATTCACCTTTTGGCCTGACATAATCCCAAAAGCATTCATGACCTGGTGCATTACTCTTGCATTATCTACTATGGCCTCTCTAGTGAGAACAAGATCATTGGTAAAGAACATATGTAACAGTACCACATCCAAGCCTCTGATTTTGATTGGTTTCCACCGTCTAATTTTCACTAGCTCCTTACTGCATCGGCTCAATACTTCCATTGCAATGATAAATAGGTAAGGAGACATTGGATCCCCTTAACGGAACCTCTACTTGGATGAAATTCATTCAATGTTGCTCCATTAAAAAGGATTTGAAAGGAGCTTGTTGCTAAGCATGACCTAAAAGGTTTATCCATTTACTTGGTAAATTGAAGCACTTCATTGCGTATCGAATGTAATCAGACTCCAGGCAATCATATGCTTTTCCAAAATGCAATTGTTAGCATTGTCAAATAATCCTACAAATTCTTCTTTCACTTTTCTTGCTAGTGTAGATGCATGAAAAAACTTGATACTTCTTTTACCTTCAACAATATACTTAAGTCCGTGCTTCAGCCGCCCATAATTTTTCTTCTTGATTGAACACTTCTTTTAAGACTTCGTGCTAAAACCGTTCTCTATCTAGTAGAGCTTTACTAGGGTCACTTCTTATTCTCTATCTTAAGTTCTCTTTCTTTTGTAGTAGCAATCTTTTCTTTACATGTATTAAACAAGATATGTCTCTATTCCACTCCTATAGCTTAGCTACGAATCTTTTCAAGTCCTCTTCTATATTATCTTTTGACATATTCTAGTGTGAGGCAACATAATCCTTAAAACTAGGGTAATAAATCCACATGGGTTGAAAACAGAAGGGTCTATGTTCTCTTGAACGCATCATACAATTAGGTAGAGTATTTAGGAGTAGGGGACAATGGTTTGAGCAAGTTGTCAATAGGTGATATACCTTCATTTCAGGGTAAAGGGCCCGCCACCTATAATTCGCTCGTGCTCACTGCTCAATTAGCTAGCTTCTGCATAAAGCATCTCGTCAAAGCCTAGGAACCTCTGTAGGTCGTTATTGCTGCCTTGATTTAATTTTGTTTTAGTGATCACCACTACTTGTGGATCATATTTTCTTATGAAGTTCCGTATCACTTGTTGTCGAGCTTGAGGTGATGCACCTCGAGCATCCCAAGTGAGGACTTTAAAAGGATGGGGTCTCATGTTTGAAGATAATGTACTTATAAGTTCAGGGTTGTCTAACTTACACCGAAAATCATACCATTTCGTAGCTGGTGGTGCATTGTCCTCCCTCTAGATCCTAAGATTCCATTGTATTGCCGAAAGGCAGTTCTTGCCATTGCCATGGTAGTTTCTGTTGTTGTAATCTTGGTGCTACTACAGACTTCTTTGAAGACTAGAATTATGAATGGAGCCCACTGAATCTCTGGTCGCTCCACCCTTGGTGCCATAAGAAATTTCGCTACCCTCTTACACATTGCTTCTATGCAATAGAAAATCTGCAGTGGTCGTGACTTACTTGAACATTGGCATACAGATGAGAGGAGTTGCCTCTCTTCATCCTTCCGCTATGCCTTGTCTGGTCATATATATTGGCTGGTTTTGAAATGTCGACTTAAAGGTTACTTCTGGGACCTTGTTCCTTCTCCATCTCGTTTGTGTAACCTATATTCTTGTTATCTTGGCATACATCTTGGTAATTGCTCTATCTTTTTTAGTTTGCCAAATTCTCAAATCTACATGAGTTTTTGGCATCGGCCCTTGCTCCGGTAGAAGAAGAAGAATTAGCTTGTCCTCTAACACTATCCATTCTACCGTATTAGATTTTTCAAAGAGGTTCGCTTTGATGAAGGTTTGTTTCGCCTGAAAATGAATGCTTAGTTGGGAAACTCTTGTTTTTTTTCCCCCTCGGTGATCTTTATTTTCTTTAAAAGACGTAATCGATTGGGCAAGAAAAGATATACCAGTTGATGATGTATCGTTTTGAATCTTTTCCTTCCTTCATAACTTATCTTTTCCCTTCATTACACCCAACACAGGCGTCTCTTTAGCAGTAACTAACCTGGCAAGATTATCTTTTCCTTCAACACTTTTCTCAACCAGCGGCTACAACTAATTACTTCCTTAAAATTTCGAAACATCTACTCTATTTCCACCCTATCTATGACTAGGTTTTAAAATTTTAGGTTGTCCCCTACTTTGACATTTGAATCAAACTTAAGTCCATCCATTATACACATTTGGTTCGTTCAAGGCAGCGGGTTGATTCTCATTTTCAGTTACAATTGAATGTCTAACATCTCTTAATCTTCAAGCTTATCCTCATTTTCATTTCCTAGACCAACTTCTACTCTCTCCTATGCGTGATTGATGGATTAATATCAGGATGTGTTTGGAACATATGGACATTTTTGCCTAGGCACTGAGTACGAAAATGGTTGATGCATCCGCAATCTTTGCAGACTCGTAGGAGCCCTTCATACATTATCCTGTATGCTATCTAGTTGATAAACATTGTGTTTTAACGGTTTATCCATGTCCACTTGGATACAAATTCTCATGAATCTCCCGCGCTCCATGTTTGTTGTGACTAAATCACATATTTGTACTAGGCCTATTTTCTCTCCACTACGTTTAATAGCCATTGACGAGAATAATGCAATAGCCAACCCTAAAATTTTAACCCATACGTTTATGGAATTGAACTTGGTTTTGGTTGAAAATCAAGTTCCCATTAGTATCCATTTATAAACCACCATCCATTCTATATGATCCATTAAAAATCCTTTGCACTATTCAAGAAAATAATATCATGTTGCGAATCGTAACCAAGAACAGATAAGGCTTTAATGGGTCCAAATTTGTAGAAAGCTCGAAAAGAGTCAATGGGAAAATGTATGAAAGAGTGAAAGCAAATGATGAAAATAGTAAGCAAAACCCACAAACAACTTTAGAGGATATAATGCACCAATAGAACTTTCGAGAACTCATTGCACAATTCAATAGATGGACGAATTAGTCCAATGAGGTTACTCGTCACCTAATTTTGCGTAAGGGAAAGGATAAGAGTGATGTCGAGAGTAAACAACAGTGTTTACACAAGGAAGAAGGTACTCAAAAGTGTATTGAAGATTATTTGATATGTTACAACTATAAGTATAAGGGTATTTATACCCGCAAACTAGGATAACTTACTCAAAATGGAAAAGATAAAAAGGACATTTCCTAAGAGGGTCAATGTACATGTTATAAAGGGGCAAAAATGAATATAAGGAAAATAATTATTAGTATTATAGATTTTACATGTGATATTATATACGTGGCGATGCGGCATTTGCGAGGTCATTAGGAGATGTAGAAAAAAAGTACGGATGGATGGGCTTATCCGAGTAAGGATAACTTAATCAATCCGGATTCTTTCTCTTGGCTTCTCGACAAGGATGATGCCAAGTGATTGTACGACTTGGCACTGGAGAGTACTCATCTACTCGGCAAACTATAGAATAATGGGCTGTCATATGGTACGGCATTAAAGGTGACTCGGCAAGGAAGTACTTAGTCTTGGCAAGGAAGTACTTGGTCTTGGCAAGGAAGTACTTGGTCTTGGCAAGGGTTAGTTGGAACAAAAAGATTCGACATACTAGCCCTTCTAGTCCTCGGGCTCGGTTGCGAGTCAGGGGTCCCATAACTTGATTCCTACCATTCACTTAGGGTTGTTTTGGATTTGGAATCAAATTCGAATGGTGTTCGCTCAGTCCTCCGTTAGGGTGATATGGACTGAGGTTGGCAATGTTGAAGGCATCAGAAACCCCATAGTCCTTAGGTAGCTCCAACTTGTAGGCATTGTCATTAATTTTTTGGAGGACTCTAAAAGGTCTTTTTGCCCTTGTAAATAGCTTGTTCTTCCTTTTATTTGGGAATCGCTCCTTGTTGAGGTGTTGCCAAACTAAGTCTCTTGGCTGAAACTGTTTAGTCGACTGACCCTTGGTCTTTTCACTCATTCTCTTAGCAGCTTAGTTGATGTGCTGAGTGACCTTATTGTAGATGTGCTGGAGAGATTGCACTTTGGCCAAGGCATTAAGGTCCTCTTACATGGGTGCTGGTTTAGGGTTATGGTCGAGGGGCAACTCGGGATTGAATCCATAGACCATCTCGAAGGGAGTCTTCTTGTTGGTGTTATGTACAGTTTGGTTATAGACGAATTCAACCACTAGTAGGCAGACGTCTCAATCAGCTAAGTTCTGGCCTACTACAACTTGGAGTAATGACCCCACAGTATGATTAACCACCTTTGTTTGGTCATTGGTTTGGGGGTGACATGAGGTACGGAAGAGCAATTTAGTTTTCAGCCGATGCCATAAGGTTCTCTAAAAATGGCTTAAGAACTTTGGGTCTCTATCGGAGACTACGCTTCTTGGCACGCCATGTATCCGCATAATCTCTTGTAAGAAAAGAGAAGCAACAGTGAAAGCTTCGTTAGTTTTGGTGTAGGGCACAAAGTGTGCCATCTTACTGAACTAATCTATGATGACTATTACAAAATCTTTTCCTGGAGTAGTTCTCGGTAGTCTGAGAACAAAGCCCATACTTAGCTCAGTCTATGGTCTCGTCGGAACAGGTTGGGGCATTGCTTTCCCTTATTCGGCTAGGTACTTAACTTTTTTGCACACAACACAGCCTACGACCACTCGGTGCACATCCCTTTGCATTTTTGACAAAAAAAATCGGCCATTTAATAGTTTACAGGTTCTTTGTTCTCTAAAGTGTCCAGAGAGTCTACTACTATGGGCTTCTCTGATTAATAATTCTCGTAGGGAACAAGTTGGCACATACAGTTTCCCCCTTTTGGAATAGATGGCCATTTTTCACATAATACTCATCCACTGTCCTTCCTTTACACGCATCGTAAAATTATTGGTCGAAAGTGTGGATCTTCGAAGTACTATTTTTTGATATTTGCAAAATCAAACAGTTTGGTCTGCAGTTCTAACAAGAGTGCATGCCTCTTTGAAAGAGTATTTGCAACTATATTGCTCTTTCTTTGCTTGTATTTGATCATAAAATTGAATCCCTCGAGGAATTCAACTCATCTTGCTTGTCTCTTGGATAGTTTGGTTTGACTTCGAAGATACCGCAGTGACCGTGCTTAGATTAGTGCTAAGTGTTCTTTGTCATATACGGAGTAATTTAATTGGGGGTCTTCGGAGCTTCTCACTATGGAAGGTAATTGGTTGGCCTTCCTGCATCAAGATAGCGTCTATTCCAATGCTTGACGCGTTGTACTCTAGCTTAAAAAATTTGTTGAAGTCAGGGAGCACTAATACCGGGGTGTAGGTCAACTTCTACTTTACCTCGGCAAAACTCCTCTCCTCCTTTTCTCCCCATCAGAAGTTGGTGTTTTTTTTCATTAATTAAGTAAGTAGTGTAACGAGGGTATTGAAGTTCCTGATGAACCTTTAGGAACTTCAGTAAAATGAAGCTAGTCTATGGAAACTTCTCATGTCGGCACTAGTAGCAAGGGTCGACCATTCAACAATTACTCGAATCTTTTCATTATCGACTTGTAAGCCTTCTCCATTAACTACATAGCCTAGGAATACCACTTCATGCTAGCAAAAACAACATTTCTTTAGGTTACCAAATAATTTCTTTGCATAGAGAATATCTAAGATTGCTCTGATGTGTTCACAGTGACTCGGCATGTCGGCACTGTAGATCAAGATGTCGTCGAAGTACATTATGACACACTTCTCGATAAGATATCTTAATACATGGTTCATAAGCCTCATGAAGGTGCTCGGGGCATTCAATAAGTCGAAGGGCATGACCATCTACTTGTAAAGTCCATGTTAAGTTTTGAACGTAGTCTTCCACTTGTTTCCTTGCTTCATGCAGATTTGATGGTAGTTAGACTTGAGATCAATCTTGCTGAAAATTTTGGCTTTACTCAATTTATCTAGCATGTCTTCTAGCCTCGGGATTAGATGCCTGTATTTAATTGTGATTTTTTTCATAGCTTGGCTATCAATACACATCCGCCAGGTCCTATTCTTCTTCGGCACTAAAAGTGTAGGTACAGCATAAGGGTTAAGACTTTCTCTTACGTATTCTCTTTCCAACAACTCATTGACTTGACGTTGAAGCTCAGAAGCCTACTCAGGATTCATGCAATAAGTTGGTTTTTTTGGTAGTACAATGTCGGGTGTTAAGTCAATGTGGTGCTTTATGCCTCGGAACAAGGGCAACCCTTCAGGTAACTATTCTAGAAATAGGTCGGTATATTCATTTAATAGTTCCTTCACCTGCTAGGGTAATTCATCCCACCCTTTCATTTCCAATAGTCGCTTGACCAAAAGGAGGGTTGGTTCATTAGTGATAGCCTCTCAGAGCTTGGCTTTACTCATCACCAGAGCCTTCTTTGATTTACGAGCAAGTTTTGTCTGTAACTTATGAACCTCTCTTGGTGGTATCGGATTTAACGTAATCTTCCTATCATCCTTCTCAAACTGTAGGTATTCCTATAACTGTCGTGGATGATTTTCCTATCAAACAGCTATGGTCTTCCTAGCAACACGTGGGAAGTGTACATGGCAATATGTTACAAAGAATTTGGTTGGAGTAAGCAGTAGTACTTGCCGATAGTAATAGGTAGTAGTACTTGCTAAGTGACGTATAATGCTCCCTTGTCACTTAACCATTGCAACTTGTACGGCTTCAGATATTCAATAATCGGTAACCTCAGTTTTGAGACAAGGCCGGTTGACGCCACGTTGGTGCAGCTCCCATTGTCTATGGTGAGGGTGCACATCTATTGATTCACCTTGCAGGTGATATGAAATACGTTCTCTCTTTGCTCTTTCTCTCATGAGAGTTCCACACTTATAGTGTGTCGGACAATCATGAGTAGTCGGTCCAAGTCCTCAACATATATGTCTTCTTCAATCAACTCTTTCTTGACATTCTCATTTTCAGTAAGAACCTCCTCCTCCTCGAGTTCCTCATCCGTACTTTCTACGTCTAATTTCGAGAGATCTTCCTTAATGACCATTGTCTTTCGGTTCAGGCATTGAGCGTCCATATGTTAGAACCCCTGGCACTTGAAGTATTTGATTTGGTTAGTCTTCCTACTAGACCCTTGCTCCTTCTCATATGTTCGGGTTGGCACTACATCTTCGGGTTGGCTTTTCTACTTGGCTTTGACATCTATCCTACTTCTTGACTCGGTACTCGGTAGTGTCCGGTAACTTGCTTGTCCTGGTTGGCTAGTTAGCACTCTAGTCGCTACAAGGCTTTTTCTTTGCCTCTCTACCCGTTGGGTAATCCTAACAGCTTCATCCATTGTATCAAGTCATTGAAGTTCCATTATGTCTTGGATGTCTCCTCTTAACCCAATAACAAATCTTGAGACCGTTCGGGTTGGTGGTTCCTCCATCTTGTATCGTATCATAAGCATTTGGAATTCAACAGTTTGGCCTACTTGTCTTAGCTCCTGAAGCCATGTGAAAGTATCTTAGAGATATGTTTTCGGCACGAATCTATTTCCGAGCATCCTCTTCATCTATGGCCAAGTATTAATCTCTCGGTATCCCTTTCTTCTTCTCATGGCCTGAAAATTCTTCCACCACATGGTGGCATATCTAGAAAATTTAATAGTAGTAGTCCTCACTTTCTTATAATCCTCATACTGGTAATAATAAAACACACGCTCTACCTTTTCTTCCTAATCCAAATATTCGTTAACATTCTTAGATCCATTGAAACTTGGAATCAGAAGCTTCACATGGTCAGATGCTCTGGGGAGTTGTATAAGCTCCTCTTCAAAATACTCTTCTTCCTCCTCATCAAGCTCTCGCAGGTCTGTTCTTCGCCTTATTTGTTCGCTAACTCCTTCACTTCGAAATGGTCGAGTTGGGTTCTGATCTCTCACAGGTTAAGTAGCTTGTAGAGTGTTTTGCTCGGCTTCGATGGGTCTACAAGACAGTGCATAAATAGCTTGGGTCAGATCTACTAGGAGGTTAGTTGCCTGATCGAATCTCTCATCAGTGCTTCTGGGAGTTCCTTGAGATCGACACTTATGGTGGACAACTTTACTATCATCACTGGTACCAACATTTATATTTAGGTCTATCATTTTTTTCCTCATAAATTTAGAATTTAAACAAACACTTTAGAAAGTGAACAACTAATAACACCGTAGTCAAATGAATTCAATAACTGACTCTATTTCACATAGGCAAAATAGAGCATAACAGAAATCCAAAAAGAGTTAACTATAGTTTAAACAAAACCTCTACTCTGATATCAAGATGTTGTGAATCGTAACCAAGAACAGACAAGGCCGGTGGTTGAATGGGTCCGAGCTTGCAGAAAGCTTAAAAAGAGTTAATGGGGGAAAGGTATGAAAGGGTGAAAGCAAAGGATGAAAACAGTAAGCAAAACTCACAAATAGCTCTAGAGGATATGACACACCAATGGAATTTCTAAGGACTTACGGTATAATTCGATGTGACGCATGAATTGGTTTAATGAGGTTACTCTCTGCCTAACCTTGGTTAAGGGAAAGGATAAGAGTGATGTCGAGAGTAAATAACTGTGTTTACGTAAGGAAGAAGGTACTTAAAAGTATATTGAAGATTATCCAATCTGTTACAACTACAAGTACAAGGACATTTATACCCGTAAACTAGGGTAACTTACTCAACATTGTCATTATCCTCCATATGATAGGGACATCCAACTTCTCAATTGGTTTTGGCTTACCATGGCCATCATTAGGAGAGCAATATCAGCTCCTGACTAGTTTGCTCATGGAGGCTAACCCTACCTTGAGAGACTATCCTACCTCATGAACAAACTGCTTACTGATGCTACTTACTTTATATTAAGCTTTAAGTTGAACACCCCTACATTCATCTAAAATATGGATTGTAACATTCTCCCCTACCTAAATCCACGATGCCTTTGTCGTGAGGCCAACACTTTGCTACTACCCTTCCTCATAAGATCACCGACCATATTCCTTAATTGCTCAACTCTATGCTAATATCATCTCCATTAGGACACCGGGCTTCCATAGGCATCCCTTCGCCCTTACTTCCTTCTCTTGTCCTCTAAGATCACCTCCTATTGAGTGGCCCAATGGTAAGGTATGCTCTTTAAGCTCTTTTCAATTTTTTTTTTCATTTTCTTAAGATTTAGGTATAGTCTTGTTGTAACATTGTTCATGACACAGCTACCCCTTCTTGGCAATGATGCCCTCTACCTGGTGGCTGCTCCTTCTCTTGGGCTTCATCCATATGAGCCCAATTATCAACAAGAATTACCCTTTTCATTTTTAGCACATCGGATAGTATTTAGGTGGCTCCTTTAGGATGGAACTTTACGCTTTGATGCCACTTATCATGGGATGAGTGGTTTATCCGCTCTTTAAGTACCCATGCGATGCTTGATCCTCCTTTGCCTCATCATTTTCACTCATATCACGGAGGGCAAGCTAACTTTTTTCCTTCTTGTCTTCCCAAAATTGGTCCAAGCTCCTTTATCTTTAGGAGTGTTGACTAGCATTGTTATTGTCCCCTCTATGATAGGGACATCTAACTTCTAAATTGGTTTTGGCTTGCCATGGCCATCATTAAGAAAGTAATATCAGCTTTCGACCAATTTGCTCATAGGAATCTAACCCTGCCATAAGAATCTAACCCTACCATAAGAGATTACCTCACCCCATAAACAAATCGCATGTTGACATCACTCACTTCACATTAAGCCTTAAGTTGAACACCCTTATGTCCATCTAAAACATGGACTGAGACAAAGGCACGTTATTACGTAGGGAATCTTTGAACGAACATTTTCTTAGGTTATTCGGCGTTTTCGAAAAATTTATGTCATCACTAGGGCAATAAAGCCAATTGATTAAGGCCATCTTCTATTGCCAATTGCTTATGACTTCAGTAAGATCCATCACTTTCAATGTCTTTATTGGTTGCTAGGTCGGCTTTGGTGTTCATCTACGATCGCTCCATCTTCATAAAAGACTTAATATTAAGTCATTACATACTTTCTTTCTATCTATATTTCTTGCCTTTTCTCCTTCTTTTCCATTTTACTACATTCCCCTTACTCATTCAATACAAATCTAATTTAATATTATTTTATTTGTAAAGTGGGTTTAAGATTAATTTTAGAGGTAAATGAGTATAAAATGAGTGGGGTATAAGATGTTATTTATACCCTAGCCTATAGTATAGGTATAAGTTCCCAAATTTTGGGGACCAAGTTCTACCTTATGGCATTCTAAAACCATCCCAAAGGTACCTGTGAAAATTTTAAAATTTTCTTTCTAAAAAACATGTGTTGAGTTCTCTCTTTATGTATTTTGATGATGATAAAAAGAAGGATACACTTAACAAATATAACAAGTGTATAGGATAATTTAAAGGAAAATGAGGTTGAAATTTTGTGCTAATTAGAATGTATGTGTAAAAGTGTATCACCAAGAGAACTTAAAAGTGTAGAAAGTGAACATAGTCTATATTAAAAGCTATTACTAAGCTATTTTTTGAAAATTTTTCAAACAAGTTAAGAAGATCTAGCTCTACTTTACTGGGGATATTTAGGTAATGTGCTCAGTTTCGTTTCACTAAAGTTGGATTTAGTTCGTGGGATTTAGTTTGTGGGATTTAAGAAAATTTTTTATTTGGGTAAATATTGTGTTAGAGTTTCATTGCAATTAATCTTATGAAGAAACCTTAAATTTTCATGAATCCTATTCAAGTAGATGACAAGACAAAGATCAAAGTTTTTCCATAAATACATCAGTAAGTTTGAAAGATTTTTTTTAACATAAGAAAATCAAAGTATAAAAGATCAATGATATGGACTTGCTATCTTGGAAGCTTGAAGGTTGTGTTAGGATTTTTAAACTAAAAGGAGGAACAACAAGTTTTGATATTTTCAAAAAAGGAGGATAAGGCTCAACATTTCAAATGCTTACAGTTTTGAAATCTAAGAATTCTAAGATATTTTATTAAGATAAGTCCTTCGTAAATTTGGATGTGTTCAACCAGATTTGTTGGAATATACTCATTACAGTTTTTCAAAATAGATTTGATTGAAAAAGAAGATAAGTTCTGCTTTGATTAGGAGGTATTCATTAAAATATTCATATCTTATCCAAATCTTTATATATTTATCCATTAAATTTGAAGAGTGTTTCTCAAATTTTTGAATACCCAAAGGATAGTTGCAGAAAATAAACATGTACAATAACATTTAAATAGCTTGAGCTCAAAAGGAATACATGAGGAATAGAGGGTATTCAAATATTTAAAAATTCAAAAAATACTGCTCCTATTTTTGTGGGATTTCACTTTATCATAAAAGAAAATCAAATATGGATCAAGCCGTTTGGAGAAATATCAGCATCTAGCCATTTTTTAGTTGTTATATATAAGGGTTATCAATTTAAATTGAAGCTACACGAGACTGAAATAGTTTGATCTTAAGATTAGAATTGAAATTAACAAACTCTCTCGAGCATGGTTAGAAACTCCATCAGAAACTTAGTTAAAAACTGAGCAAAAACATCTTTCTCATTTTATTGTTATTGTTTTTGTGCGAATTTTGTAAAAAGATCATTGATTGTAATATCTCATTCTTCTTTTAAACTTTAGTGATATAATAGTTGAGTGAGTGTGATGTTAAGGGGTTCTCTATAGTCCCATTAATATCATAGGAATAGCTAGCAAGACAGGATAGAGAAGTGACTGGATATCCTTGTAATCTCTGATTGATTTTTGATTAGCGTAAAGATTGAATTAGTGGAACAACACTGGTGAAGAAAACCAGGTTTTCGGCAATGGAGTTAGAAGAAAGTAGTAGGCAAAAGGTGAAAGTTTTATAAATCGATTTCCTAATCTTCTTAGTTTCTAACTTTTATTGCTTGTGTTGTTATTTTTACACATAAAGTTAAACAATTAGTCTTCAATAACTTATCAAGCTATTTAAGCTATTAAGATAGGTTTTGTCTTTAAATAAAAAAAGTTTTAGTTTTTGCAAAAGATACTAATTCAACTCCCTCTTAATATCTTACACGGGACTTACAATATGTTCTTTTTACAATAAATTCTTGTTATGTATATTTTTCTAATATCAAAATATTGCTTTTCAAACATTAAATGGAATCTCAATGTTAAATGGTACCTTTTATTAGCAAAATATTAAATGGCAAATGCATAAGGGTGCAAGCACAAAAGAAAAGAGCAATAAAGATTCTTTCGAAATAACAACAAATAATGCTTTTTAAAGTTTTCAATTGCCATTGCTATGTTTTGATTATTAGCTTTAAGTTTAGAGTTTGTATTGAGTTTGAACCATTTCTTTACTCTGAGGGACCATTGCTATAGAATCTATCAATAGAGTTTAAATTTAAACATGAATCCTAGAGAACTACAGATACACTAAGTTCTTTTTTCTAGAATTTAACAAATTTATCTTTAATAACCTTTCATTATCTTCTTTTGATTTTGAGAGGACATCAATATAATATTATCATATTTTAGTTTCTTAAAAGAAAGAAGAAAAAATGGTTCGTTTTCATTCATTATATTATAGTATATATT
This sequence comes from Lumnitzera racemosa, assembly GCA_024138005.1. Lineage (NCBI taxonomy): Eukaryota > Viridiplantae > Streptophyta > Magnoliopsida > Myrtales > Combretaceae > Lumnitzera > Lumnitzera racemosa. The sequence continues at coordinate 28,540,803 of JAMXBC010000005.1, forward strand.
AAGATAAATTGCATAGACTACTAGTGAGCTCTTGAAATTATATTTAGGGTAATAGTACTCAGATTTAAGGTCTTTGGGAAAAACTCATCCGATTGAGCCTAAACTTATGATTAGGCTAGAAAAGTTAGTTGAAGTGATCCAAATGAAGTCGGATTGTAAAAATAGTCATAAAAAATCTCATTCTTAGCCTTAGAAATGAAATTATTTAAAATAGTAAAAAACTCTTTGGAACACTTAAAGTTAAGCTTGAAATATGACGAAGACTTAGAGATAAGTTAATTAACTTATAAAAGGAAATAATATAGTATAATATACTATATGAATATACATGTATTTTTATGAATATACCTGGTATATATAATAATTATACTCGCAAATTAACTCGAAAACTTAAAATTATATTAAATAAGTGATAAATTGGAAAAAATAATTAGAAAATATACCTTAAAAATAAAAGAGATGATAGAAATATGATTATGTGCACATAATTACTCATTATGTGTAATTTATATATAAGATATATACCCATATATTAATAAAAAATCATTAAACAATAATATATTTAATATAAACTAACTAAATATATCTAAATTGCATTTGAAAAGTTTGAGAACAACCTGGAAAATTTTGGAACTCACTATAGCATCCTCATAGCAATAAAAATAGGTGAATTAAAGGCAAAGTTCACGAAACTTAACACCTCCTACTTAATAAAAAAGGGAAAAATAAATAGAAAAAATAGCTTTTGATCGACACAATTGCTATAAATTGCAATTGACTTCAAACATGCCTCATTTAGCAATTCGGAATGTAAAATAGGTATAGAAAAAAAAATGGAAAATTAGAAACATTTTGGGAAAAATAAATAAAAAATAGGTGTCGAGCCTAATTTTTTATCCTCCCAGTTCTTTTTATGAAATTAGTTTTTTTTTTTATACTGATTAGTACTAAATCCAACCCGTTTAATACCGATCTTTGACTAAGGTTCAAAGAAAACCATTTTTTCAACTTGAAAAAAATGTTAGAATCGCCACCTAATTGGAGTCGGAAAAAAAAGGGTGAAGTTATAACTAATTAGGTGGATTGGTTAAAACTTAACTATTGGCCAATTGATTAAAAAACCAATTTATAAAAAGGCTTTTTGAAAACCAAAGAATTTGGATCCGGGAGTTAGAACTTTTAAACCCTTATAGGTATCATTGAATTTCTAAAATTAACTTTACTATTTAAAAATCATCTTTTTATTTTATAAGATGGAACTCAATTTAATTATTTTAATTGGACAAATGAAATAATCCAAACTAAAGAAAAAGGAAAATTAGGTTTTTTCATTTTTATCATCGCCCTGTAGGTGCCTATATACTCGTTATTCAGGATCAGACGTACGTAGTTTTCTTTTGTAAAACTGTAATGAATTGGTTTTGTTTTAATTTAAAAACAATCGAGTTTACATTTTATTCAGTTTTGATTTGTTTAAGAAAATTCCTAAAGCGTCCTAATCGGTATTTATTTTTGGAAACTCTAAAATAGTTTTAATTTGGAAAGAGGTCTTTTTATTTTCATTTTCTTTTAGAAAATCAATTTTTCTCAGTGATTAAAACAATTATTTAATCTTATTTTATTTATTTTTATTTTTTTATTTATTTATCCCCTTTTTTATATTATGTTACTTAATTTATTTATTATTTATTATGTCTTATTTATTTTTATTTAAACTAGTGGAAAAATAAAATTACTTTTTTTTCTTTTTCTTTTATTTTTCCTCTTTTTAATTTTTTTTAATTACATTTACATGAGTAAACAAATAATTAAATAAATAAAATAAAATAAAAATTTTGGATGGACATAATTAGATGTGCGGGTCGAACTTGGGTTAGTCGATTAGGTTAGGTTAGATCGGATTGGCCTGAGCGGAGCAGGTCGGGCTCCACTAACTTCAAATAGCAGCAGTAGTTGGAGGATGCAATTCAGGGCGATTGGAGGGGAATTTCTAGTGGGTGAAGTTGGATTTATGTATTTTCAATTAGGCTTGGAGGTGGGGGGTGGGGGTAAGTCGAGTGCTATAGCTTGGTTTAGTCATTTAGCGATTGTTAGAGGTAGCAGTCGGCGATGGCGCTTGGGTGGCATTAGGGGGGTCGCTGGGTGTGGTTAGTCGATTGGGGTAGGGGTTTTGGCTTGTGTTGAATTTGGCCGTGTGGTTAGTTAGAGCCTAGGGTAATGTTTTGTGGTGATTCGAAGAGAGAGAGGGATGGTGGTTAGGGTTTGATGGAGGGTGGTTTAGGAAAGCGGCTAGGGGTTACCGCAGCAGCGTAAGATGGTTGTGTTGGAGAGCCTAAGTTGAGGAAAGCTCGACTATGGTGGTGATTGGGCTTAGGTTGGAGTGGAAAGAGGGGTTCAAAGAGAGGGAGAACAAGTTAGAGAGAGAAAGTTTGCGATATTGAGAGAGAGAGAGAGGGTGTTTCGAGTGGTTGTGTAAGGTTATATGTCTTGTTCATGTCCCAAGATCACCATTTTATTCTCGAATTCAACTTAGCAACAAAGGAAAGCTCAGATTCAGATATATTAAAAATGCTCGAAAATCTAGTTTTTTCCGATTTTTTGAGCTTGAATTGAATTTGGTTTTGATCGAACTTAGATGCGTTATTGTGTTTGATTTAAAGTAGGCCATGTGTTCAACTATATTAAGGCAAAAAAATTGCGTAAATGTGTGTGAAATCAGTACGAAAATTGGAGTTGAAGTGAAGGGGTCAGGTGTTCTTGTGCTAAGAAAATTTGGGGAAAGTGAGGGAAAGATAGGAAAACGAAGGGAAAAGGAAAGAAAAGGAGAGAAAAAAGCGCTGACGAGGCACCGTGTCAATCGTATTGGCCAACCTAGACATGTTACGTATCATTACATGATACGTGTGCGGCTGACGTGGCATGCTACGTAGCTAACATGTAGCGCTACGCTAGTAGGTTGTCCAATCTTATCCTACCACGTGTTAGGACACATGGTACAATTAGATTAGGACACATGGTACGATTATATCCTGACACATGTCCTGACACGTAGCAGTCTCTAATGTGATTGAAAACAAAAAAAATAAGAAAAAGGTCTCTCTACCTTTGTTAAGATTCAAACTCGAGACCTCACACTCAAACCCTATACCCAATCCAAATGCTTAACCATTAAGCTGTTGGCCTGTACCTTATTCATATTTGCAATTAAATTGCACATATGGATTTAGTTAGCTTGGGCTAAATTTAAATTAAGACTTAAGTTCAATGGCCTAACTTCTAAACTAAAATTAAAATTAAAATCTATCCTAATAACATCTTATTTTCTAAAATCTTAATTTGAATTTAATATTTCTATTTTTTTTTATAATTTTTCAAATTTCTGAATTTTTAAACTTTATTTTCTAATTTTTTTAATCTTTTTATGGACTCTTTTTGAAATTTCTTATTTTTTTGTGCTTTTTCTTATTTTTGAAAATTTTTTGTATTTTCTATGATCCTTATTTTTTCTAAATTTCTTAATTTTTTAGGTTTTCTTTAATTTCTTAATTTTTTGTGTTTTTATGATTGAATGCTTAAAGAGAAAAGAAAGAAAAATAAAAGTAAAAATAAATGGGGCAAAAATTAAGTGTCTATAATAGGGGAGCTATTAACCTACATTCGATCCTAACCCAATTGAGTGTCGCTATTGAACCCTGTTGGCCACTACTAGTGTACCTCGCATCTAGCCTCTTCAATACACGCTCATCGGCCATTGGTTACTAGGGTTCCAATAAACGGTGAGTTCTCAAATTTGTCCTATTTTTTTTTATATTTTCTAAAAATACTAAATTAATTTAGAATGTTATGAAAAAATTTATTCCTTGATTATTTCTAATATGCTATCGCACTATAAAGTTATTTTTTCAAAATTATGAACATTTTATGTACTTGCTTAGCAAAATTAGTATTCATCTGAAATTTCAAATTCAATATAAATATATTGAATGATGTTGTTTTGAGGTGAAAATTTATTTGTAGAATACATGTTATACTTAGTTAATTGCTAGATAGCTTGATTTTGAATTCAAGTATGTTTAATATTTCTTGTAATTTTTGACCCTAAAAATAACTAAAAATAGGGAAAATTATGAGATAAATTGATTTTTGTAAAATTAAGTGATGCAATTAATATATATTGACTTCTGGAGATTTATAATAATGTCAAGATGTGTTAGAAATAATTTTGTATAAAAATGATAATATTTGTTTAATTAAATGCAAATTACGGTATAAACATAATTATATATATATAGGTAATAAACCCAGTAGCATGAAACCACTTGTTGATTGAACTCATTATATTTTTATGAGTTTGTATAATTTTTTTTTGGAAATATTTGGTAACTTGAGCTATTTATTATAAATTTTAGTAGTAAATTAGTTTAATTTACCAATTAGGATACGTTTTTAGCAATAATAGGCTAAATTATGATAAATATTTGAATAAATCCTTTACACGTCCCTATTGATCAAATCTAACTAAGATGAATTCCATCATATTTTGTGTTAATTACATGACTTGAGCTACAATATACATGTGTTAGGGTTAAATATTACATATATTATTAAGTCATTTTAGAAAATTATATTAAATATAGCTTATTTATATAATATGAACATAATACAATAATGGTTGTGATAGGGACATATGGGTTTATTAGTAACTAAAAAATATCCTTTAGAAGTCATCTCTTGAAATGGAATATATAGTATGTATTGTCAAGTTTGTAAAAATCCAATGATATCACTTTTACTAAAATTCGATAATCCTAGGTAATATAACCAATATTTCTATAATATTATAAAAATTTGCGTACTATGATAACCATATCATAATTGAAATGTAACTTGACTAATTAAAAATATATTTTGTTACAATCAGAACAATATATTATAAGTAATAATATGACTACATATATTATAAGTAATAATTTAATATAACTTATATAATAAAACTGTAATAGATACATATTTGAATAAAACTATATTGCACTATATAAGAATAATAATATACTTTATATATATATTTATGTATATAATTTCATGATGATATAAAGAGTCGATAAAATCTTAATGTTTTTGTAACTTTTATAAAGACTAAATTTGGGTTTTGGTATACATATAGGGTCTTCGAGTGATTAGAATGTCGACAGTATGGGCTTACCATAGCGAGTGTCAATACAAGTAAGATGGGATTTTAGTTTTACCGCTTGTTGAAATACTATATTAAAATATATAGATGCTTAAGAGTACTTTTGCTTATGGTTATAAATTAACAATCTATGAGTATACCATGTGTGTGATTAGTATTCCATTTGTGATAAGAGTTGAACTCTCTAGTGTGCTGTTTTGTATGATTTCATAGTTTTGTGTTGTTGAACTTATCTAGCCACCCCTAAATGGAACTAATAGTAATCTGACCACTAATATAACTAGACATGCATAGTAACTATTAGAGGAACGATTAGAAGTATTAAACCAAATATCAACTCCCTTTGATAAGAATAGCTAAAGTGGTTATTTACCTATCCTTAGTCAAACTAAGCAACAAGTCAAGAGATCGCGATAAGGTTGTGGGTTGTGGTTTGAAGGTAGTTACAGTAGGAGGGGTGTTTCTTATTGCATAAGCTTATATTTGGTTTGATTTGATTTTGAGTCGCAGTAAACTCCTCAATTTGGGTTAGAGTGAATGTAGTTTCTCTTACCTTATAATAGACTGTATAACATTGTGCAATGTTTTAAGTGATTGATTACATTACATTTCATTATAATCAATAACCTTGTTTGTGATTATATAATACTCTTTGACTTTATCGTGCTTACTAAGTTAGTTGAGTTCATATTCTTATAGAATCTTTTATAAGTGACAAGTGAAAGTTCAAGATGTACAGATATCACCACCCTTAGATTATTGTGTAGTTGGTTAGGAAAGTGAGGAAATGAGAGTCCATTGAATTTAAACTTTTGACTTTTCCTTTTAGGTTTGATAAAATTAATTGGGAATCCTTAAGACGCCCACTAGTTTTTTATCTTATTGTAAATAGACTTCAAGACCTGTAACTTTTGTAAGCTCTTAATATAAATTATAATTCTATGTGTAGAAAGGCATATATAACTACTATTGAATTATCGAACAACAGGTTACCTTAAGCATGTATTTTGAAAAGTTATATAACAGGTTTGATTATTGATAAGTATCAGACTAGATGCTTTAAGCTGGTTAAGTTGTGTACACCATGTGTAGACTATGTCTATAATAACAGTTATAAGTTTAACTTTTATCTTGGGTTAGTTTATATGGTAGGATTGGTATGATTTCTCTTGTTTAGAGCGTGATACTATTCTTATGAACTTTCTAAATTGCATTAACATTTGCAATTTTTAAAATCGAGCACTTTTCCCCATATAGCAAATGCGCATTCCATTTTTTTGCAAATATGAAGGTTGATGTGTGATTAAATTTTAAAATAAAATAAATGAATATCAATAAAAATAAAAAAATTGATTCGCTATGTTTTTTACTTGTATATTCACAATTTGATTCCCTGCTATGTAACTCACTTCTAGAAAAGTCATATATATCCATGCAGAAAATCGTTTCAATATTTTCTACTTGTATATTTAGAATCTAATTTCCTAGTGAATGATATTTTATTTTATCAATCTTAAGTCACAAGTAAAGAAATCATTAAAATTGCTTAATTAATCTTAAATATGGGTTAAATTGATAGACTAATAAATATTAGATTGAGCTCCCTTATTTTTAATCGGTGTTACTAAATTAGGATTAAGTGGTTGATCCAAACATGCAAGTGGATAAAAAATTAAGGGCAAAAGTGGGTTCAACCTAAAGTTGAACTAGGGTTCAGTCTTGGGTTGAATCGTAAGGGTAAACATGGTTTTTACAACACTATTTTTAATCAATATTCTCAATTTAAAAACAAAATTAAATTAAAAAATAAATTATTTTTACTAGAATAATTCATTCAATCAAAATAACTATGACTACATGATATATATATATATATATATATTAAGATTATCAACTTTTTATCAATAGATATATCTACTTTGTATATTTGAAAACCTTTATAAATTAATTAGCTTGGTAAAACTTAGCTTATATAATTCTTTTATATTGGGTTCACTTTTCTTGTCAATACCAAAAGTAAAATATGCAGTAAATTTCATATATTATGACATATATATGGCATGATTATACACACAAAGAATGTAAGATGCATACGAAAATTGATTGGAAAAATACTAGCTTATCGTTAACTAGATCATATTTAATAAACTATAATGTTCTAATAAAATTTTATGCAATATCTACTGTTATCTATATTAATAAAAAATGAGACACTCTTAGATTCTTATTCCTTTATAAAATTAGTTACATTTAATTCTATAAATTATTTGGATTAGAATTTTATTTAAGAAAAAATTTGAAAACATAAAAACAGTTGTTGAAAGATTAGTAACACATTGATGTCCACATTTGCAAAAGAAATGGAACCCACATTTGTTATAGAGGGAAAGTGCTTGATTTTAAAAAATTTGGGGTGTTTGTGTAATTTAGAAAGTTTATAAGGATGGTCTAGACAATTTATCTTAATTTATATTGTGAGTCTTACATGATGGATGTTAAACCTATACTCTATATATACTTATAAAGTATAGATTTTAAGATAAGTATAGGATATGAAGATCATAATTGTACCCCTTCCTCTAAGTATAGGCTTTAGAATATTGCTATTTGAAATGAGATTTATTGAGTCAAGTAAAGTATATGTAGGTATTTTGTATAACATGATTACCTATTCATCCCTCTTTTAGTTATTATTAAATTATTTATGTCGAGAAATATTTACGAAAGTATATGCCGTAATGATGAGATAGTACTAAAAAATTCGATTTCAGTTGTTAAATAGCTTAAGGAATACAAATATTTGGCAGAAGATGGCACGAACAATACGATTGAGGCAACATGTCTTTGTATATCGAATATTATCCCTCTTCTTTTTTGTCCTTCCTTCCATCTACGTTTCGCTTTTTATCTAAAATTCTAAATAATACAAAATTAGCTAAACTAAAAGGCCATAGTTACGTATATATATAACTGAAACTAAGTAGTAAAAAATAAAATGGCCTATATTAACTGGTAAATTTCCATGAGGCGAAGTGAAAAAATTCTTGGCAATCGGCCGCCGAAGTACAAAAGTCATCGTAGGTGAAATTTTTGTTTTCTTCGGAATAACATCCATACTTATAAATAAGAAAATATGGAATTGTGGCTGGAATATATATATATATATATTTTTGGGTGATAATTTGAATCATAATTTCCATTCTACGTTTTTAATAGATATTGGGATATCGAGAAGAAAAATTCCTTGATGCTTTTTTGTATCGAAATGATGAATGCTATACCAATAATAATGATATTTGATATGTGATAATAAATAGATTTCTATTTTAAACTAGTACTGCATGTTAAAATTTTATCAATTCTGCCAATCAATTAACAGTGTGTTCTCTTCGTATCGGCTTTGAAAATACAACGTTAGTCATGTGATATTATGAATTGTTAAATCTCTAATACAAAATATTCTAATTGACTGCAAATAAAACTTATAGGGGAAAAAATAAAAAAGTTCAAAAGGTACACGTGCCGTCCCCCACATGCTTGTCTAACCCTAATCGGTGGTATGATGTCATACACCGCAAACGTCTCGAAACTATTTCCCTCTGCTAACAACGACGTTGTCGACTCACTGAGTTCCCTCAACGACTCCACCAGCCCGAGCCCGACTCACAAACTAGTTCAAACTCTCACTCGTCCACGGCCTCACCTCACTTGCTGCCAAAAAGCTTGTCCGCTCTCCACAAACGGCCTCCAATGTCTGCCCCAATGCCATCATCTCTGCCGCATCAAAAAACACATCGCTCATCAAGACAAAGTCAAACTCTCCCAACTCACTGAGTCGACTCACCGCAAAAGAGTTCACGCACCACAGCTCGGTCACCTAACCCGTTCGCTTCCACGTTCTTGGCTAGCACTGGGAGGATGGGAGCGATATCGGTGAGTATAACACGGCTGGCACCAAGCGGAGCTGTGGTGAGAACAGGAAGTCCGGTTCCAGCGAGTTCAAGTACCGAGTTAAGGGTCTTGGAATTGAAGTCTATGGAAAGGTAGTGGGAGAGGACAAGAACGGAGTCCCAGAGCCATGACCCGGTGAGTGGGAGACCAGTGAGCGAGAAGCGGACATCGTCGAGTTCGAGGATAGTTAGTTTCTGGCCGTGAATATGGATATGTCTTGAGGGCATTTTTCGTTCAGTTGAAGGTTCGTCGGTGTTGATTATATGAGAGACTTTCTATATAAAGTGAGGGTCGAAGTTTCGGTTCGAGAATGGGATTTGACTTTCCAATTAAAGCAAGGTAAGTTGCTTTGTCGGTTAGAGACCGACAATTTCATCGTAGACCTGCTGAAAAATGAACCATTAATACATGATAAGCGTATCAATATTTATGACCCAAATTTTGCCCTTTAGTGCTTAGTTTACATTTGTAATATATGTTGAGAACGAGATTATAAGGACTCGCCATTTTACGAGTAAAATTCGTTTATGATAGGAGCAGGTAGTGAGTGAAGAAAGTGAGTTTTTACTTATTTGTTTGAAAATATTGGTACAACCATATATGTGATTATTATTATTAGAGTCTTTACTGATATGGACATAATATGGGTCAGTAATTGAGGAGTGAAAGAGTTAGAAGTTTGATAATAAAGCGAGCCAAGACAAGACGAGGTGGACTTTAGAAAGTGAATGGAAGACCTAGAAGCAACCAGGGTGATAGGCCTTGTTTGGGTAACGACCGTAAATGTTAGATAGGGTTAATTGGCAATGGTCTAACGAGGAACCCCATTTCCTATGCTTATTTGATGTTATTTCCCTTTTTTATTTGTTCGAATGTATCTGTTCAGTTGTTTTAATTGGTTAATACTGTAATGTCATTTCCATCGTATTTGTGTCTTGGGTGATTTCTTGTATTTCTTTTTATGTGCTTATTTCCTATTATCTCCTTCGTGTCTTTTTAGTTTTTAAGATTTTATTAACTACATAAAGGTTGGTTATAATAGAACATCAACACAAACCTTTGACATTTCTTTTAATATGAGCTAGTGACTTTACTTCATTCTCTTATTCTTATCAATAGTTATTGAATGTGTAAGCAAAACCCATACATGTCAATCTCTTAGGGCCTATTGAATACAATCCAATTACTGAGATTCACGTGTTGTTTTGGATTCCTTTAATGGAATGATTATTTGTTTGATCGTTAGTCATATCAATAATTGAATCAATTAACTATAGTTTGTTTTTGTTATTTGGTGTGTCATATTTAAATAATGATTCATTTGTATCTCGTTATTCAATTTTCATTCAAAAAACCCACTAAAAATACATATTTTATTTATATTTTTCTCTCCATTCCATAGAATTGCCTTTTTGAATAGGCTCAATGAGATCCATTGGTGTTCAATCCCTATCATATTGGTAAGAAAGCAATTTAACACTTGAATAGCATAGAAACAACACATTTTTCATTGAAGCAGATTATATAGTGAATTGTACAATTCTTTTATCGAATTTGAAAATTAAGGTTAGAGTATGTGATATATACATAAAAAAAGAGATTATTAGAAATAGTTGTTGAAGAGTTAGATTTTTGGTGTTAGTGATTTGTAATTTGAGAAATTGATTATAGATGGTTAGTTTGGTTGGAAGTTGATTGAATTGTACATATGTAATTAATTTGAGAGGATAATAAGAAAGGGAAGGGTTGAATCTCAAGTGATATTTAAGATTATACTCATGAGTTGTACTTTGTTATGTACCTATGTGATACTATAAGGATTAAAACCACCTCAAGCTACAAGAGTACTACCAGTAGCTTTAAGTAAATTGTGGAAAAACAAAAGAGGGTTATAAAGGTTTCAAATGAAAAGATTACCATTTTAGAGGCTTAATGAAAATTGTTAAGGTAGATATTAAGAGAGTTTTTGAAATAGCAGTTGATGAGATTGAAAATTTTGGGATTGTAGCATCTAAAGAAGAGATAAATTTGAATGAAGCTTTAAGTGACTCACCAATGTTAGTTTATGGAATTCTATGTATATAAGACTAAGGAAGCTCTAAAGTAGGAGGTCAATATAAGGAATGAGGAGGTAGCAATAGTTGATAATTTTTTTTTTTTGGGACTCGAGGGCATTTTAGGTATTTTGTTTCTTATTCAATATGTATTCCCTATTATATTATTCTTAAATAAACGGTATAATACTAATTTCATTATGTTTAAGTAAACATCGTAATAATCATTCACATTTTATTACATACCTATTTCATTCCTCAATAATTATAATTTCATGCCTCTCTTATTCTATTCCGTCAACTAAACGTGCCATTTAAGTAATTTCTCATTTTAAGTGTCTTGAGAAGTGAAAATTTTGGAGGAACGAAGACCTTTTACTATAATGAAATTGGTTAGGAGATGAGGCATGCTATCGCCAGTTGCTTGAACTTACTTTCTTTGTTTCAATCATTCACTTATTTATTATGTTGGTGTAAAGTATACTTCGAATTAACATTTTGTGATATCATTCATATCGTTTCACAAAAATTATTTTGTAATATTTGAATGTATCTTTTTATCTTATATTGCTTTTTAATTATTACTCCCTGTTTTATATAGATCTAGTATCTCATTCATCATCCTAAAAACTTAAAGATTTAGTACTTTAGCAAACCTCATGGGAAGCAGTTGACATCAGAGACAAAATCGTATGACATGTCACATTAGAGTAGTATGGGTGACATTTGGTTAGGTTGTTATAGGAAATATCAAAGCAGTTTACCAATTGAAACTGAGGGAGCCAAATGTCATATAAAATGAAGTGCTATAGTGTGAAAATACCGTTTAAGCCTCTAAGGGACCATTTTTAGAGTCTTCCTTACTTGGTCTGGTTTAGTCTAGTATGAGGTATCTATAATTGTCAAGCATCGTTTTTTGGTTATTTTTCTTTAATTTCACTTTATATTAAGCTCATCTTACTTAACATAAATTGCTCAATTAAAATTAAGGAAATTTTGATTTTATCCAAACATTTTGAAAAATCAGAGTTACTAGCCATATAAAGTTGGGAAAAAGTTAGATTAGAATAAATTAGATCGATTGATTATAATCTAACCACTAGTCTTATAAGAAATCAATTTCTTTTAAATTGAAAAACTAGAAATTCCAAATTTGGGAGCTAGCTTATTAAACCAAAACGGTTCCACTCTTAACATTCCAAAATTAGACTTCATTTAAAAAAAAAAACCAATTGAAAAGAAAAATGATCCATATGTTAAAATAAAATAAAAAAAATAAAATTATTTATAGAATAGAAAGAAAAAACCTATTATAGGTTACCTATGAGTTACCTACATACTTGTTAGTCGAGATTACACTATCATAGTTTATTTCCCAAAACTTCAATGTGTTGGCAAATTTTATTTATCAAAAGACATCAAGTTTACGTCATTTATCCAATTTATTTTCTTGTAAGGAAAATCCCAAGACTCTAAACTTTATTAAGCCTATTTTGAATAACTCTAAGACTCACCTTATCTTTTGAAAAAGAACTAATTAGGTTTTATTTATGAGAACCATTTTTCTAAGCGACAAAACGTGGGTAACAAAAAAATAGTTTTTTTCTTTTATTTCTTCATTTTTTATTTTATGATTTCATTATCTTTTTTATTATTATTTTCTTAAGGCACTTAATATGGGCCATAATTGTTTTAGAGTGGTAGTTAAGCTCCAACACCCAAAAACTACAAAATAGTGCCCATTCCTTATTTATTTTATTTATGTTCAATTTGAAGACACAAAAAGAAAAAAAAAAAGAAATTTGAACTATTCATTATGTTGATGAAAGATTGTGTAGATGTAAGAGTTTGAATAGAGTGGTCACATGTACATTACATGTAATTTCAAAGAAGTAAAGTGAGACTATCATCTGAAGAGATGTTAAGTGAGAATAAAGAAGGGAGAAGGAACATATAATTTTAGTATCTCAAATGAATAAGTGACAAACAAGGTAGGTTTAGGAGACCTTAGGTGTTTGCCTTGTAGCTTCAATGAATGAGATCAATTCTTTGCTTGAACGTTATTTGATTTTAGAGAGCAAAGTTTTCGTAGTGAAACACTGTTTCTCCGATCTCTCTAAGAGTTCTAAATGAAGAGGAATGGTTGGGTATTTATAAGTTCTTGAGCATGTTAGTATTCATTGAATCATTTAGGTAATCAATAGATGAGATGGAGCTAACTCAATTCATGGTTATCTTGAATGAGCTAACTAATGGGCCTCAAGCCAGTAGCCTTCCTCATAGGTATATGAGCCTACTTGAAAAATGTTAGATGCGTTCGAGACAGTCCAATGATTCTTGTTTCGAGCTCATTAAGCCAAATCTCTTTAAATTATCCCAAATATGGACCAAACTCCTTAGGTCCTGTCATTGACCTAATGAGTGAAGCTTAAATAAATAATGGATTTATTTCAATAACTAATATAATAATTTTCAGCCTTTTACATTTTGCCTTTGACCAAAAGTCTCTTAGACATGTTTAAGGGGGTTTTGGCATTTCTATAAATTGTTTCTTTAACTGTTATGTAGAGGCATTGAATGTTGTCTTCACTTGCTTTATTACTTCCAATATCTATAGAATTGACTCTTCTTTTAGATTACTGGCGAATTTAGCATGATATTTCAATATTCATTTTGCTACCATAGAACATATATTTCGATATGTTTTTGTATTGCACTATTGACTTATTACTCCCATGACATTGATTTGCCAAATAATGTGTGTAGTGACTTTTCTCGGTATTTCTTTCTCATTTTACGATCATTGGCAGAAAAATAAAATCATTAGAGTATTTATAAGAATTGAGAGCTTTCATAACATCCCATCCGAGCATCTTACATGCATACATATATATATATATATATATATATATATACACGTGTGCGTCTCATTCATACCAATGAACGGGATAGCGCTGTCTTAAAGTGGAGTGGAGTTCTAAAGTATTATGAAACAAAATGACAGCATCAGTCCTCTTGTAAAGGTTCCAAGAGTTACGTTGCGTTATGTAGAGACAGTATGGGGTTATGGGAGCAATGCCCCAACGGTATGGTATGGTATTTTTGTTTTTTTGTTTTTAAATAATTTTATTATTTTTTTATAAAATAAATCTTTTCCTCATATCATGCATGTGTATCTTTTCAGCGAGATTTATTATTATCACAACCTACTAACAACTTTCTCTATATAAATAATAGGCTATAGGTTGCGTACATTAACTAAGCATCCCCATTGCCAAGGTATTTTATCGATTGTCTAACTTTTTGTTTTTTTTTTTTGTTTTCCTTTCATTCTTCTTTTAATATTTCTCATTGCCATATCAATATCCTATAGGATTGAGAAAAATCCATTAAACATTAACGGAAGCACCTAAACGAGAGCAAGAGTCCTCTACACAACACATGTATGTTGCTTAAACCTCCATTGATTGGTGTTCGAAAAGAAAAGCTCTAAGGCGTAAGTTCTCTTCCGTTTCTCGAATTTGGACTCATGTATGTGTATTGATGTTAGTTGCCACTAGTGTCATAGAGCCTTCTTGTAAAAACTTCTTATTTCCCTAATTGCGTGAATAATATGTGCCTGTTGTTCCCATATTATTTTATATTATTTTGAAATCCTCTCGGATTCATTCTAAATCTGGTGGTGTCCAAATGTCTCCATCAGCACTTTGGTGGTGAGTCCATCGTCGTGGTACTGTCGTCGGATGGTCATTCGCCTCAGTCGAGCTAGCTGTATACCGTTATTCCGGCATTGCTTAGGCACATTAGATATGATAATGCAACATGATGCCTGCGTTAAATTAGAATAATTGCCTTATTATTATTTTTTTCCTTCATTATTTAAGGTGTGGATTGATGATGGCTAAGGGACTGTTTAAAATATGTTTTTAGTTTAGTTTAGTTTAGTTTATTTATTTATTTATTTTTTTAAATTTATCTATCCCTTGTTTCTAAGTGTGTAAAAATCAAATATGTTCCACCAGATATGGATATCATATCTATTCAAATACTATTACGATTGTCTAATCTTGTTAAATCTTTAATTCAAACCTTTTGAATATTATTCATATCTAAGTTAAGTCCTCTAATACTTATCTCCTGCAATCCACAACTGTATTGTTTATAAGTATACGTCTGACCACTAGTCTTTTTGTTTAGTTATTTATTTATACACTATGCTTCTGATAATTGATTTATTATTGTAGCCGCATTGTCCTTTCAATAACATACTATAAAACATTAGGACGGGGGCAATAGGAGAGTGGATTCTCATAACTCTTTATCAGTAGTGAGCACTTCCTTTGCGCGTGCGTTGATTCTATGCCTATAATTCCTCTTTTTGTTAAGATGACTTACTATCCCAACAGCATCATGTGATACCTTGTTGATATCTAAGTTCTTGAAATTTTTTGCTTTAATGAAGTTCACGTTTTCAATTTATACAAAATGCTTTTAGAGTAGTTTTATATCAACTACCTTGCAATTATTTGACTATTTATTTATTTTTATTTAATTGGAGACTACTGATTTTGTACTCTAGCGGGAGAAAGGATGAAGACCAATCCAAGTCAAAGCATAGAAGTAGCGAAGATGAAGTACTTATTAGTACATCAAGATAAATGTCTACCACACATCCCATGTCCTTAAGATAAGTGGTTGGACGAGATTACCTTTGAAGACACATTTTGGGATAGATTCAAGTGTTGAGAAGCTTGTGCAAAACCTCGCACTAATGGTGGTCTCTAGTTTATCGAGCACGAACCTCATACTAATTTTAGAGACACCATTAGGGGAGATTTAATGTTGCACTTTAGAAAGGAGAGGATATAACTATCTCTCTCTAATACCTAATTCTCATTCCTGAAGGAGCTACCTTCTGGATGGGATGATTGGGTAGTATACATTGCAGAGAAGCCAGAATACATGACTTTACTAAAGAAGGCTAAAGTCCTCGGTCCTATTGCCACTTCTACTAGGTTACGGTTCCTGCAAACAAGTAGAATGGAAGTATGGCGGGCAATCATCTTGTGTTGGAGTGTTCAAACTTACGTATTTATCACTTCATAGGGGGAGATAACTCCAACATTAGAAGACGTAGCTATATTGTTGAATCTTCATAGCTTTAGATGAGTCGACCTTGTTGCTATGACAACCTCTCATAAAAATCACAACTTTTAGACATCCTTAATGGGTGCTTTGCAAGCTACTTACGCTAAGAAGTAGAAGCTATGTTTTGCTTCTTGGCTTGTATGCTTTTTTGAGGAACGAAGAAAGGACAGGCCTCAAGTTCTAAGCTTAGGTCGTGAGAAAGAGTCAGTACCTTTATATCTTCTTTCTCTCCCTCTCTCTCTCTTTTTAATTCAAGTGTTGTAGTTGTCTCTTAATATCATACGTTCTCTGTTCTGTCTTTGCAGGCATGAACTTTCCTCTTTCAGTGTGTTTTGGCTTTCACTATTCATATTCCCTAGAGGGCTTGAAGAAGTTGTTAGTCCACGACTCTTCCTCTTGGCCATACGCATCGCTTAGGGTGAGTGATTCACTTTAGGTCCCTTCTACTTAGGTTCACTTCACCAATGCTTGGACCTATATTACCATGCTTCCATATGTTCGAAAGGTTGATATGTGATCATTGCACATGTTAACCTAGTGTTTCTTTAACTTTTCTTTTGTGAGTGGTTTCGAAGACATTTTTCTCCTCTTGCTATATAAGACCAGCCCGGTGTTGCTCTTGTTAGAGCATAGGCTTGAGTTGAGGGATCAATTGATCGGTCTCTCTTGCAGCTCATTGACATTGAGGGCGAATTCATATTCTACCCTTATGTCAAGCAAATTGCAGGATATGAGGATGGTAATGGACTTTATCCTCTTGGCTCAGACGGTAAGGTTACCTTGGTGGACAATTGAGAAAATATCCTTGATTCTCAAGCCAGGTTCCTCTTATGGTGTATTCTAGGGAGCTTGCCTTCACTTCTTGACAATAAAGACTTAGTTGATTGCTTTTTAGAGTGAAGAGTCATGGTATACTCTCCCCATCGGGTTACATGTCAATTTGGTTTTAATCAAAGAGTGCTTCATTTGATTATTGTAATTGAGAGTTTTAAATCTTGCCGCCAGTCACTATGTCCAAATGACTTTAGGAAGATTCACTTTGGAAAGTGACAACTATTCTTTCCTTCTACTAGTCGCTCTAGGGTTGCTTCCCTTGGATGGTTGACACATTAGATGAATTGCCTGGATGTGTTTCGAGCTTTTGTGTTTGCATTAGTAGGTGATATACTTTATATACCTATTGCATATTGTTAAGAATTCTTTTTTAAATTCCTAAGGCCCAAGTCTTAAGGTAGTGGAGATGTATAAGGGGCTATTACTAAACTATTGGAATGTCCTAGTGAGATAAT
The DNA here is from genome assembly GCA_024138005.1 of Lumnitzera racemosa. NCBI lineage: Eukaryota > Viridiplantae > Streptophyta > Magnoliopsida > Myrtales > Combretaceae > Lumnitzera > Lumnitzera racemosa. Next base: position 28,558,436 of record JAMXBC010000005.1, read on the forward strand.
AGGGGTGAAACCTTTTTTAAAGTCTAAGAATAGCCACCCTTCGTCTCCACTAGTGGATTCGAGACAAACCAAGCGAACATTTATTTGGGAGGTAACTTTATTAAATTCATCATGCTATTTTATATGTATAATTTATTTTATTTTATTTCTTTGTTCTTGTAGGTTAAGATGGGATTTCCTATTGTAGCTTGCGAGAAGGAAAATGCTACTAACTTGAGCTCTGGGGTTCGTTCGGACGATGCTGCTACACCAATGGTAACTTTAGATAATGATGATGATGAGGACTTAGTAGATTACGGTGAATCTCTAGTCCAATACAAGGATGCTGATGGTGATAATGGAACTGAAAAGTTGAATGATTCCTACAAAGCAAAGGACACTACTTTGTCAGTCAACAAGGTAGGTGATGGTGATATTTATACAAATACATTGCTATGCTTAGGGACTCATGGAGGTGAAGTATATGTAACATCTATTGATGTCTCATGGTGATATTTATACAGATACATTGCTATGCTTAGGGACTCATGGAGGTGAAGTATATGTAACATCTATTGATGTCTCTCCACCTCCAGTTGCTAACTTGTCTTGTAGAGATATGATAGCAACTCTAGAAGCCATCCTAAGGGAGATAATATCCTTTTATGGATTTGACATTCCTTCTCGTCTACTGGAACCATTGGAGAGACTTTACTCTATGGACTAAGATTTTTGGAGTGAGTTTCCTATGTTAGGGACTAAGTTAGCTAGTTCCATGGTGAAAATGTTAGAGGAAATTGCATCACTACTTGAGAAGTTTTAGAGGTCTCTATGGAATGATAAGCTACAACAACTAATTGGCTATGTTAAAGGGGCTCATCTAGCTAAGAGATTGTTGAGTTATCGTACCACTATAAGAAGCCAAGGCAAGCTAGTGGCAAGGATTTAAGCCTTGTAAGATGCTATTGAAGAGATAGATTATGAAGCAAAAGATTTATTAGGTGATATGGACCTTGAGTCTACAGTAGGTTTAGATTGCCACCCTTAGTAGAGTTTGGATATATTCATTTGTTTTGCTAATGTTCATTCTTTCCACCCTTCTTTTTCGGTATTTGAGTTATTTTTTCAACACTTTCAAATAGAACTTGCTGATTGAATTAAGTTTGGTTACTTTCATCCTATCCTTTTATTCTTTATTTATTTCAATTGCTTAGTTGTGTCAAATAATAAGGCTTCTTTGCCTAGAGGTGGCCTATGCTACTGAAACTTATGGGGGTCATTGTGTGCTTTAAGAGTTAATACCTCACTTAGCAGCAACATTGTAAAAGAAATGCCATGATTGTAAGATTTGCTCCTTATGGCTTCTGAAGCCTAGAGCAAAGCATTGCGCATTGGAGGGAGGCTCTTAATTGCTAGTAATAATAGGTTAAGCACATAAGATAAAATAGTTGATTGTACTTAATCAACGATAGTACCATGTGCTAAGAATATTATTAGTGGTCAAGAGGGTATTTCCCAATACTCAACCTTGTATTGCTTTCTCTTTTCTTATTCATGTATTAGCCTTATGTGTTATGGAGACGTATCTCTAACTTTGCAGTAATAGGAGACAAGAATAGAATATACAACTAAAACTGTACGCTAAGGAGATAAATCTCTAACTTTATAGCAATAGTAAGGCAAAAGATAGTAAAAGAACACAAAGAAATAGAGTAATGGAAGTTGAATGTTTCATTCATTTGAATTGCAAATACATTGTTGGACTTATAAATGAAACTTTTATTGCATTGGTTTTTAGATTAATAAGCTTGTAGGAGCTGCTATCATAGACCTCACGAATTATAAAAGGGCCTTCCCACTTTGGTGGAAACTTTGGTGCTGGAATACCTCACCGTACATGCTCTGTCGCATGATGTACAACATTGCCTTGTTAAAAAGATCTTTTCTTAACTAGGCGATCATAAGCAATACTAAATTGTCTCTAGTAACTAACAAGGTTGCACTTGGTAGTGTCTTGCCTTTTTTCTAAGGGTTCAAGGTCCAACATATGTAGATTGTTTTCTTTTAATTTAGCATTGAGGGCTAAGCGTGCAAAAGGAACTAAGATTTCAATAGGCATTACTGCCTCAAAACCATATACTAAAGAGAAAAGTATCGCTTGAGTAGGACCTTGCTTGGAAGTTCTATAAGCACATAATGCCAATGGTAGTTTATATTCCACTCTTTGTGATTTTCATGTACCATTCGACTGAGGACCTTCAAGAGAATCTTGTTTGTTACCTTTATTAGCCTTTTCCCTTTAGATAGTATGGTGTGGATTTCATACAATCGATATTGTAAGAAGCTAGTAACTGTCATACATGTAAGTCGATGAAAGGGGTACCATTATCTGAAAGGACATGCTTTGGGATCTAAACGACAAATAATATACTTCTTTATGAAATTTGCTACGACAAGTCTGGTTGCATTCTTGAGGTGGATTGCCCTAACCTACTTGGTGAAACATTCAGTCCCAACAAGGATCCTTATGTACCCTTTTGATGGTGGGTTTATTAGACCAATTAAGTCAAATGCCTAAGTATGAAATGGCCACAGAGTGGTTAAGCTATGTAATGTAACCGCGGGAGCATGGATTGTATAACCATGTTGTTGGCATGTGACACACTTCTTGGCAAAATTGAGTGCACCATTTTTCATGGTGAGATAATAGTACCCCATACCAAGCAGGTTGTGGTATAACTTCCGTCCTCCTTGATGTTCTCTACCGTCTCTAGAGTACACTTTGGACAATATAGTTTCTGTTTCAGGAGATGCTATATATCGGAGAGGCTTTCCTATGGATGATAACTTGCCTTCATGTATAAGATACTTTCTTGCTTTATGCTTCACTAATTAGGCATCTGTACTGTTTGTAGGCAAAACATTATTTTTTAGGTAATCGATGTAAGGGCGCCTCTAATTGCTTGCACATGCTACAAAGTTGCATTCTCATTCGTCGGGGAGTTCGGTACACTTTGGGCAACTTATTTGTAGTTAGGATGCATCTTTAGACATTGTTGGCCAGTAATACCCTGCGTGTTGAATATGACAATACAAGGGTGGCCCTTCTTTTTTGCACCAAATCTTATAGTATTTATCTAACTACAAACGAGCTTACTTTGCATAAATACATCCAAATAAGACACCTTTTAGTCCCTTAAAATGTAATATGCCATTAATACAAGTAAAATTTTTCAAAGTTGTCACAAGTTGCATTTGGATACACTAACTATGCCTTCATGGGATTGTGCCAGTCGTTTGGCACTTCTTCATCCTTGTCTACTAATTGTGGAGCCATATATGGGATAGATTTCTTAATAACTTAGACGCTCAAATTATTTTATGCAGTTTGAATCGGAACTTTGGAAGCTAATGTTGCTAGGGCGTTTACATAGCAATTGGTAGATCGTTTGGCATGATCATATCTCATTGATTTGAACTTGCTAACCAAAGACTGCACTCCAACCCTATGAGGCGCTAATGCTGGTTCTTTGAGAGAAAATTCACCGTTTTCCTACTTAATGATTAGGTTTAAGTCACCGTGAATGTACAAGTTAGATACTTCGGCATTTTGAGCAGAAATAAGACCAAGTAGGAGAGCTTCATACTTAGCTTCATTATTGGTACACGAGAAGTCTAGCTTAAAAGCTAAAGGTATTTCTTAGCCTTTTAGAGATGTTAAGATCACCCTAGCTCCTTGTTCAATGCTACTAGATACTAGAGGAGCCATCAAATTGTACTTGCCACTATGTATCTAGTTTTGCTCTCATAGAACTTTGTAGGGATTGTATCTATGATAGGGGCCCCTTATGTCATGGGAAACTGAGCTAAAAGGTCTGCTAGAGCCTGAGACTTAATAACCTTTGGTGGCACGATTGTGATATCAATTCTGATAGGAGGAGTAACCATTTTGCAATCCTTCCTGAAAGAGCTGGTCATGACCCCAAGTATTTTAATGGATTTGAATAAGTGACAAGGTTAACCCTATGAGCTACAAAATAGTAGCATAGCTTTTGCATGGTGAATATTAGCGTGGGGCATTGCTTTTTGTAAGCTATGTATTTCACCTCACTTCCTTAGAGTGACCTACTTAAGTAGTACACCAGCCATTCACCACCATCTAATTCTTGAGATAGCAAAGTCCTGAGAGACTTATCAATCGCTGTTAAATAAAGAATCATTGGCAACCCTTTAACAGACATTATCATCGTTGTTGGTGAGGTGAGTATCTCCTTGATCTTTTGTATGGCTTCTTTGTGAGGTTGTCCCCATTCAAATGTGGTTCCCTTTTTCATGAGTTGCTGTAATGGATAAGAAATTTTTGGCAATATAAGGATGAATCACCTAATATAGGAGACTTTCCCCATGAAGGTCTTTAATTTCCTTAGACTAGTAGGTGAGGGCATGGAACATATAGCCTACACCTTTGCTAGATTTACATTAATTCCTTTTCTATGAACAGTGAATCTAAGGAATTTACTAGAAGCTAGCCCGAAGATACACTTCAAGGGGTTCATATGCAATTTATATAGACAACATTCTTTAAAGACCCTCTGTAGATGAGTTAAATGATCAGGTGCTCATTTTGACTTGGCAAATATGTTATCAACATAGTCTTCCATGAAGTCATGCATCATGTCATGAAATATTGTAGTCATTGCCCTCTAGTAGGTAGCTTTTGCATTCTTAAGTCCAAATGGCATGATTGTATAGTAGAAGTTTCCTACTGGTGTTCCGAAAGCAGTGCGTTCAACATCTCCAATAGCTATCTTTATTTGGTTATAGCCACTAAAGCCATCCATGAATGAGAATAATTCATGTCTAGTTGTAGCATTAACCAATCTGTCAATAATTGGCAGTGGGAAATCATCCTTTAGGTAAGCCTTGTTAAGATCACGAAATTTTATGCAAACGTATATTTGTCCATTTTTCTTTCTAACTGGCACAATATCGGCCAACCAAGTAGGATGTTTGATTGGCTTAATGAAGCCCATTAGGAGCAATTTTTCAATCTCTTCTTTTATTTGTACTTTAACTTCAAGACAAAAGATTTGCTATCCTTACTTTACTGGCTTAACCTCAGGTGTAATGTTCAATTTATGAACCACTAGGCCAGGGTCCAATTCTGGCATTTCATCATATATCTAAGCAAATGCATTCTTGTATTCCTTCAACAACTTTACTAAGTGAGCCTTAATTTCTTGCAATAGATTCTTGCTAATGAAGATAGGTTGGAGAGAATCTCTTGGTCTTGCTAGATCTAATTCCTCAATCTTTTTAGGTTAGGGTTTCATTTGGTCTTGCATTTGAGGAAGGGTGGGTTAGGTTTCTTATACCGGTATGGGATGTGAAGAAGATAAAAAGGCCTCCTCGGATCCTGAAGACTATCATAAGCAATACATTCTTCGCCCCTCCTCCTTGCCAAAACTTTTAATGGCTTCATCTTTTCCATACTTCTTACTCTTACGAGAGCCTCACATTCTCCTCATCTTCTTTTGTTTATCTTGGGTCTCTTTTGATGTAGGTGATGGTGTATCGAAGGGTTTCGCAATGACAGTCTCTCAATTTTTAGCATACTCATCAAAGAAACCTACGTCGGCTAAATAAGACTCATTATGTTCAAACGGGTACTTCGTAGCTGGAATGAAGACATCTTTACCCTTTTAATAGCCTTTAATGTACTAATGCCATTGTAAACACCTCATTTTTACCATTTTTTTTATTTTTTGTTAGTTGAGTTAGATTAAGAAATAAAAAATAATAATAAGGGAAAAAATGAAAAATAAAAAAAAATAATGAAAAAAATAAAAAAGAGAGTTAAGTCGTATCGTATCGTATCGTATCGAGTCAAATCAAGTGGATCGAGTGGTATCGTATCGAGTCAAGTTGAGTCATATTATATTGAGTCGAATTGTATTGTATTGAGATGAGTCGTATCGTATTGAGTTGAATTGTATCGAGTCAAGTCGTGATGTATCATATTGTATCGAATCAAGTTAAGTTGAGTCGAGTCGCGTCTGATTGTTTACAATCAAATCGATAATGGCGCGTAATTAATTTAATAAATTTTAAATCATTAGAGAACTAGCTTTATTAAAATAATTTTTGGTCAAGTCCGATATAAAATAGATTTTTTATCTAAATTATATTGGGTTAGATTAAATTTATAATTTATTAAGTGGATTATTGAGCTAAATTAAATTGGATTAAATCGGGCTCGGTAAATAGAAAGCCCAAATGGGATTTCTAGAAGCTAAGTCAATTCTTCAAGGCATCTAATTAAAAGATACAAAAGATCCAACTGTTGGTTTATAAATAAGGATTTAATGATAGAGTTAAAAGAGTTTTTTTTTTTATTCCCATAATTAATTCTACAATTCCCTAACACCATCCCCAATTCCAAAACCAAAGGCCTGACTTTAACTTGCAATTTGAATTCAATTCACACCATCTAAGATCGAATTCCATCATCTAAACTTTATCGATACAATTTCCAACAACTAAATCCAAGAAGCCTTCCTGATAATCCAAATTTTTGAAGTACCCTTCACCAAATTATAAGGCCTCACTCCCTGAAGCTCCAATCCAAAGACTGACGACAATTTCTACACCGACTTTCCAACAATCCAATGGTAATCATCTGTAGCCAATTCCCCAACCAAATTTTGAGCAATCTATACCCCAATGCTAAACTAAAGTCTGTGCAGTCCCCAATCCGATTCCAATCAGACGATTAGCCAACAACTTAAGTCCAATCTTTAGCAATCTAATTTCTAGTGTCTAGAAAATCCATCGAAGCAACATCCAAAAAATCCATCGAAGCTAACGTTCAATAATCTAATTCACTGAGACTCACTACCACGTCCTACCTTCAACACTGACCAGAAGGCTTCTACATTATTGACTCCCTTAGACACTGAAGCCCACTTACTGAAGGGCATACTAAAACATACAGAATTCATAGCACTCTATGGTGAAGTCCACACTGTTGCACATGTTGACATAAACCATACACTACGAGCACACACTGAAGTCAATATATAGCATGCACATTGAGATCTACACACAGCCAAACATCGCAGTCCACAAAAACATGAACGTGACAATCGCATGTGTTAAGTGTAGGTTTATTATTATTTTTTATATTGTGTAACTTCTCTAGATAATTCCAATTTTTTAATAAAATTTAATTAAATTGTGTATTTTAGAAAAATCGTGTTTTTTTTAAAGATATACGTATCTTGCAGTTGAGATACGTATTACACGGTTAAGATACGTATCTTACGGTTAGGATTTAAACAAGATAGGTATCGAGATATTTATCCAGTAGTTAAGATTTGGAAAATATATGTATCTAACTGTATTTTCAGCATAACTTATAGTTAGGATTTAAAAAAAAATATTTTTGATATGTAGTGATTTTAAGAATAAAAAAAATCTTAACCGGGTTTTTTAAAAAAATTTAATTAGTTAGGGTTTTCTCAGATTCATTAAAATTAGATTTCTTAGTTTTTTTAAAATAATAAATTGATAAATAAACATAAGCTTGGCTCGGTTTTCGAAATAAAAATAACTTACCCACTAAATATTTTATAAAAAGAGAACTACGGCTGGTTTGATCTTGACTAGCGGATACGTAAGCAAATTCAGGCTAATCGCATAAAAAATAAAAAAAAATTTCTTCCTTTTTCTTATAAATTCGTAATAAAAATTAATTAAAAAATTACTTTAGTTATCTTTTACTTATTTAGGTATATTTTTAGTATTTTTGGAAAATTATAAAAATAAAAGCCCATTAATTTTTTTTTTTAGTTTTTACATGGTAACTTAGTCTTAATAAATTAGCTCCCAAACTCAGTCTTTTCTGGTTTAATTTTCTAGAAAAATCATTTTCTTAGAAAATATGTAGATTAGTGGTCAAATTAGGGTTTTTTCACCTGAAAACCCAAACCCTAACCGTAATTTCATTTTTACCAATTAAACTGATTGGTAACTCTAATTTTTTAAAATTTTTTAAGAAAAATATTTCTTTAGTTTACTATTGAGTAACTCATATTAAGCGGGTTGTACTTAATATAAGTTAAATTAAGGAAATTGAAATAGGGCTCGACAGCCATGTTGATGATATAAGGTTGTTATCATGTAGCCACTTGCTCCTAACCGGAAGATGGTAAGATACGAGTGCATCGATCATGTGGATCTTTGTACGGGTTTAACTTTAATGTCCATGTTAATGTACCCTATTATGTTTGTAGTTGTTTCGGTAAACTTATTTACTGCAATAGATTACTTTACCGAGCGTTGGTTTTTTGTCCTTGCAACCTTGGATGTAGACATTGGCATAATGTTTATGGAAGATCTATTATCTATGAATGTCCTCTTAATGGGATGCCTGTTGAGTGTACTCTCCATATTAAGAAGGTAGTTGTGATTAGGGTTCTTTGCACACATGTCTGCATTAGTGAAGAGTATCACATTCTTATGTGCATTGGCCATCCTTCATACTGGCTGTATTGTACTACACTCCCTATATTGTTTATCGGAAATCTAAGTAAGTGCCGTTACTACTGTAAGTTGTGCGTCTTCATTGAATCTTAGTAAATTGAAGAATCTCTTGAAGTTAGAGATCTTCATTAAGGCAATAGTCACTAATGGGTTTGCATCTTGGTTGGTTTCTATTACTACTTCTTTCTCTTCATGTACCTTAGTCTGTGGTACACCTCCTTATTCTTGTCTTAGATTGTGACTAATGGCATTCGTAGCGCCACGTTGGGTGTTGTGTACTGGGAGTGGATTACTGCGTACGTCATAATTCTCTATGACAAGTTCCTCATTGTGGACATTGTCATTAAATATCTTCTTCAATGTCTAGCACTCTATAGTTGGATGACCTATAGTTCTGTGATATCTATAGAATTTAGGGTCATTCTTCTCATTTGCAGTTGGCAAATACTATACCCTTGAGAGCTTTATATTCCCATCCCATAACCACTGGTTAAGTACATCATGTACCTTACCCATTGAGTACGAGAATGATATAGCTGATGTAGAGTCTTTTGAACTATCATTCTTTAGCTTCTTGTTGTCTCTAAGACTTTTTCCTTGGGTTGAACTAATAGATGTTGCTCGTTTCTTGAATCATTTACCTTCAATTTGTTATTGTGCAATGGAATTGTTAGTTCTTCTCACAGTCTTGACTAGAGTGGAGAAAGAACATAAATTAAGGTTTTCCAGCTAGACGACGTACTTAGTGAATGTTTCTTGAATGCAAATCTTTACTAATTCCTTTTCGTCACACACATCTTGGATACTAGGGTGTGTTGTTTGAAGTGCTCTATATAATTCATCAAATCTTCCTTCGGGTTTGGTCATGTTTTTCTTATATCTATAAGTATAACTTGTTCCTTAGTATAGAAGAATTTCTCTAGAAAGAGCTTGTACATAGTTACCCATGAATTAATGATCTTGAGGGGAGGTTAACATACCAGGTGTATGCTTTCTTCATCAGTGATTTAGAAAATTCTTTAAGCTTTCAGTCATCATCATCAAACCTATAAGGTTTCAGGGTTTCAATAAATTCCAGGAGGAGTTCTTTCACACTTTTCTTTTTTCCATTGAACAGTATGAATTTGGGATTTACATTGTCCTTAAGATATGACTTTGCTACGATGCATTGGTGATATGAATGTTTCAATTCTGGTACTCTTATAGACAACTTAGCTTGTATTTCTCTTATATAAATGTCCAAGTCTTCTTTTGTTATAAAGGAAGTCTTTAGAATAGAAGCTGTGGACATAGGTAGTAAAGTAGGGGCAAGATTGGGATAAGAAGTAGATCCTCCCAAGATTGGGATGGTAGGATTGGATGAAGGAGTAGGCATCCGTGAAGATGAAGAGCTGCCTAAATGAACTCTTCCATTCCTTGGTGTAGGAGTTGGTTGTCGCATAGGTTCTGGCTGGGGGCTTTCATCTCCTCCTCCTTAATAGAGATCCTTATTAATAGTTGGAGGATTAATTGGTTAAGTTGAGGTAGTAATGCCTAGTTGTACAACAACCATAGGATTCTGCAAAGCTATGCCTTGTTGTACAGCAATGGTGGCAACCATCCTGGTAGGGATGGGTTAGAATATAGCTATGAACTGATTTAAAGCCTTATAACTTCTTACATTGTCCGTATTTTCTATATGGGATTTAGAGGAGCCTCAGGCATCGAATGGTCCTAGCTAGTATTCTCAGGTAATGAGAGTGGATTCTGCTTAGTAAGCTTAACATATCGAGCTCTTGGGATGTAGTATCAGACGTACCACTTGTTCTCTTCATAGGAGGTGCTGTGTTTCTGCAACTACTCTTCTCCAGTAGAGTCGCCAAAAATGTATATGTGTGGGTTCGATTAGAGTGGTAACGTACATATTGTGTGAGTAGCATGCACTACATGTAGCTTCAAAGAAGTGAAGCGAGACTGTTACCTGAAAGGATGATTAGGTGAGAATAAGGTAAGGAGGAAGAACAAATAATTTCAGTGTCTTAAATGTATAAGTGACAAATAAGATAGCCTTAGGTGTTCCCCTTATAGTTTGAGCAAATGAGATCGATTCTTTGCCTAAATGTTATTGGATTTTAGAGAGTAGAGTTTTTATAGTAGAACATTATTTTTCCGATCTCTTTAAGAGTTTTAAATGAAGAGGAAATGTTTGATATTTATAAACTCTTGGGCATGTTAGAATCCATTGAATCATTTAGGTGATCAATGGATGAGATAGAGTTTGCTCAATTCATGGTTATCTTCAAATGAGCTAGCTAATAGGCCTAAGGCCAATGGCCTTCCTCATAGGTGCATAAGCTTACTTGAGAAAGGTTAGATACGGACAAGCCAGTCCAACAATCTTTGTTTTGAACCTACCAAGCCAAATCTCTTTGAATCATCCTAAATGTAGACCGAACTCCTTAGACCCTATCACCTAACTTAAGGAGTCAAGCCTAAATAAATAACGAGCTTATTCCAATAACTAATATAAAAATTTTCAAAACTATACAGATTGTAATAAGGAAAGAACAAAAAATAGTTTTATTTCAATTAATGAGAATTGCGATGATAAAACTTCCTTCTCCTTTATTTATTATTATTATTATTTGTTTCTTTTTCTTCTTTTTTCTTAAATAAATGTATAAAAAAGGGCATGGGAATTAACCTGAAATGAGTCATGGTTGCGGATGAGTTTTGTGGTTATAGACAGTGGTTAGGTTAAGGGTAGAGAGAGAAGTAGGTGGTGTAACTCTTTGTGGTGGTTGTTGATGCTAACGATAGTGTTGACACTAGGGTTCCCTAATTCGACTAGTACGACTATGGTAGTAGCTTTGTTTGAAGAATGGTGGAGGGTAAAGGTACACAAGATAACCACGTTTATAGAGAGATAAAGTGTTCATAGGGCTTTAATGGCTATGATTTGAATCAAACCAGGGGTGCTCTTGGGGTTTTCGTTGGTGAGTAAGCTTGGGAAGGAGATGTTTTTTTCGCTCAAAAATAGCTGAAAATAGGGAATTGTTAGGGAGAGAAGGGGTGTTTGAGTTTAGCTTTTTAGTGAGACAAAATGACTTTGGGTCTTGTTGCTAAGGTCAATGGTGGTGATTCTATGTTTTCATAGAGTACTTGAGCTCTCTTATTTATAGGTGTAGAAGTGAAAATCAACTTATATATGCTTTTTGTCTCTTGCTACTTACTAAGTTCATGGTTCTTTGCTTTATTCCCTTATGGCCTTTTGTAAGATATTGAAAGCATTGGATGGATTAGGATCTTGACTGTATGAGAGCTTTTGCAAGCTTAACTGAAGAACCTATGCTGGGATGTAAACGTAAGTTATTATGGAGGAAACTTTAGAATTGCTTTTATGACTCATTTTACTTTTTGCTAGGATCTTGATGGTTTATATGAGAATAAAGAAATGCTCCATAATATTTTTATACATACGTGTATTTATAATTTATTCTTATAGTAGTAGATTATATGTTAAGTTAGAACCTTTATGATTAAAGCAATTAATAGAATTGTCACGTCTTAAACAAAGCGATATATTTAAAGAGAAAGTGAATCAATGACTAATTGAAGAGAGAGAGAGATAGAGGACAGGCATAGAAATTGGAAAGTAAAAAGTGTTCAAAATATCTATTTTGACCTTTTGAAGATTGTAATTATATCATGAAACTATTCCCTTAAAAATATAATTAACTTTTAATATAATGTAATTTTATAAAATTATAAATGACAAAACAATTAGAACCATGAAGACACCAAACTAGTTGTATACTTATATTATGGATGCTAAAACTGTTGTAACCTAACTGTGTGAATACTAATGTTCCAAATAAGATAGACTATGTATATTTCCTCATTCTTTAAAGTTATAATTTAATAGTAGTTGGTAAAAAGCAAAAAAAGGAAAAACCCATAAATACAACCAAGATATGTTACTATATTGCATGTGATATGAGATTACATGTTAAGCATTTAATTTTTTAAATTACAAATTATAGTTTAATCCATGAAGAGAATCGAACAAAACCTAAGTAATATATTTGGCAAAAATCTTAACCCAAATTGTATGGTTTGCTATGAAGTAATAAAAAAGCAAACCATGTTTTTAGTTTAATTCTAAGTCGTAGTAATTTAAAAGTAATTATATAATGTAATCATTTTTTTTCCTATTAATGTACCTTATTTGTTGGAATTCAAGAGTAAGTTACCGATAAAAAGGGGAAATTACAGGCAGTTTCATGAATTATTTTATTATAATTTATTAGATGTTATTGTTAAAGGGACAAATCAATCAGTAATTATATATTTAGTCACTTTTAAATAATTATACCATAAAATCTCCGTACTTTTATGGTTTGCTTTAATTTAGTTTGGAGGGAGATCTAGATTTAATTAAACTTTGTTCAACCCCCTTTTTTAGGGTAAATTTCTTATTCCAATGGGCAATTACTTCAAATTTCAGTTTACGACTTCCTAGATTAAGCTTTCAAGAATTCGCACTAGTGGGCTTAAAGCATAATCAAAATTGCATTGCGTGGCTGAATTTTTCCATTAGGTAACGACGTAATGGGAAAATTGACAAGACAAGACTAATGGACCACAACGCGAAATCGACAAGATAAAGACTAAGGGACCACAACACGAAATCAACCAAAAGTCTATTCTGGAGTTTTTGGCTATTACGCAGCAACCTACACATTATAGAGCCCGAACTATATATATCTTTGCATATCCTCATACAGTAGATAACTTGTTTCATTAGACCTACAAAAAATGAAGCCTTTCCTATCTCTACTTTTTGTTACTTTTACTCTATATCTTCTTGGATTATCACACTCTTCATCCTCTTGTCCAATGACGTTAATTCATAGAAGTTGCAAGAAAGCTGCACAAAGTAATCCTCACATAAATTACAAGTTCTGTGTCGCGATTCTTGAATCGGGGCGGGGCACAAAGGAACCAGCATACTTGAAGGAGCTAACGGTTCTTTCTCTGGAAATTGGCATATCTAATGCCACCCACCTTAGATCCTATATCAAGAAGCTTATGAAGCAAAAGAAGTTTGATCATTATGCCAAAAAGTGCTTGAAGGACTGTTATGAACTTTATTCAGATGCAAGGGATGAGTTGGAAAGTGCAATCTCAGGGTTAAAAGTTGAGGACTATGCTACGGCTAATGTGGATGTAAGTGCAGCTCAGGAATATTCAGTCACATGTGAAGACGGGTTTGGGCAGAAAGAGGGTGAAGTGTCTCCTTTGACGAAAAAGAATGCCATTTTCTTCCAGCTAAATGCAATAACTCTCGCATTTATCAATATGCTTCACGAAGACCACATAATTAAGCTTCCATCAGATGAGAAATTTTAAAGTTCTATCATTGTAAGGATTGACAAAATTTGATTTAGGAATTGTGTAATAGGTTCAATTTGTCATTTTGGTTTTCGCTTAATTTAGTCAAATAAACGATTCACTTAAAGGCATCTCCTAGATGGAAACTGGTGTTTGTTGGTTGTTACTAGTCAAATAATATGTAAAGATGAAGTTTGTATGCTCTACATCATTGTTTTGTAAATTGAGATGTTAACTTTGAGAGTATAGCAGACCAATTTTTTTTTTTTTTTTTCTCCCATTAGACATGATTAGCATCACCTATGCTTGTTGAAGATGATAAAAGAAAAGTCTCACATCGGTTAAGAGTTGGGAAAGAGATGGCTTTATAATAAAATGACTTGTAAAGTTAAATTGGTTTAGACCATTTTAACATAAATAGCCTGTAACGTCTTAGGCCAAAAGCAGTAAATAGCTAAGCTAATACTTATTAATGGGTCCATTTCAACCACTTAGCTTAAAAGTTTCAAGTTTATATTGATAAGGTATTCACACTCACGACTTTATAAATTAGTATTACAATCTTACATAATCTATATGGGACACTTAACATTGGGTCTCATAATCACCTTCCTTAAACACATGATATCCTTGTCACGAGATTTACAATTGATTTCGGATTTCCCCCCTTTTTGGTATACGATTTCAACCACCAACTACCTACAGATCATCTTAGAAACACGCCAAGAGTCATCAACCTAATGACATTCCCTACTGTTATTGGTCTTCTTCTTTAAACTGAAGCCATACTCGAATCATTACCTACTAATAGAGAGCTAGCTTTAATATCATTTGTAATGCCTTAATCCAAAAGTAGTGAATAGCTAAGTCAATATATACTAATAGACCTATTCCAATTACTTAGCCCAAAAATTTCAAGCTTATGTTAATAAAGTGTTCATAACCATGACCTTATAAAGTAATGTTGCAACTTTTCACAACCCATGTGGGACATTTAACTATGGAATTTCACACAACCTACATATGAAAAGGCTCATTTTCTAAAGAACATTAGTACTTTCCTATGGCTCTTAGATTAGATGCTTATGAGTCTAATGAGTGATATTGAAGCCCAAAAGGCCCAACGATCCAATGATGAAAGATCCAAGGTTCAAGCGAATATAACAAAAAAAAAAAAGTTGAAAAAAAGGAGGCTCGTGTCCAGACGAAATAAGGAAACCTAAGGTCTTAACTTAAGCTTAGGTATACGAAGACAAGTCACAATTAGGCTAAGCTAGTTAGATTTGAGGAGGAAGTGTTGAAGATTATAAAAAAAAAGTCCCATATTGGTTGAAGATGGGAAAGAGATAGCTTTATGATATGAAGGTTCATAAAGTTAAAATGGCTTAGGCTTATTCTAGATATAAAAGGCCCATTTTCTTAAAAAACACGAGTAATCTTCTATAGCACTTAGATTGAGCCTGTCATGACTCCAACAATGCTATAGTATCATCACCATTCGATTCTCTATCCATTTCGAATGCATTTGACTAAGAGAATGAGATTCTTACCCAAAGAGAATTTCATGGGGGGATTTTTCGGTGTTTCATGGAATACCCTTTTCTTTATGGGAGGTAAGGAATGAGTATTCAAACCTATTTGTATTGTAGCTATGCCAAGTATCCTTACCTTTATTACCAATAATAGTACCTACAACATATCCAAATGACCACCTCTATCATCAGCATGGCTTAGTGAATAAAACTTGCCAATCACTTATACCACTAACATTATTACAGAGATTATACAACATCTACAAGGAACCTTAATTAGAACAAAACCCATCAAAATTGAAATTAAAACCAACAAAACAATCTAAATTGTTCTTGTAAGCGTAATTACAATAACTTGACTATAAAAGTCACTTTTGGTTGCAAGTTGCATCTTATTAACATTTGCATAACAACTTATATCATTATAGTTTATGGATACAAACCTTACCAAGAGGTGCATATGTATTTGGGATCCATCAGCTCTCATGCTTGGGATTTGGATTTGCAATCTATTAATCCATATAAGGTAGAGACAAATGAAACGAGAAGAGAGAGAAAGAAGTAGATGAGAATCAAACCCTAAAACATCAACTTAAGAATTAAAGAATTGGTAGAAGTCAATCAAGATAAAATTGAGGTTGGAGGAGGATGAGCTTCCTTAAAAGATCACCTAATTGCTGTTGGTGCAAGAGTGGTTCAAACCACTTTTAAGTAATGGGAACCACTTGTTGTAGGTTGCATCAATAGAGTGTAATCTAAACTATTGCTTAAGGATTTAGATCATTTACTTGTAGAAGTGACAAAATTTGCAAATTTTGTTTACATATGTTTTTACATATTTTTCTTTGTTACAAGTTGGCTCCTAGTTATTCATTTACTCTAATAAAGGGGTTTTATACATATTAGTCCCCTGTACATATTTAATAAACTTTTTCTTGTTAAGTGTTTTCTAATTCATCGATTAGATCCTGTGGATCACTAATCCATTAATTGTGGCATCAATCATATAATTCAATTAGTAGCTCAATTCTTGATTGTCCTATAATTGATAAACATTCATACCCTTTATTTTATTGCTTGTAAAAATAAAATTATATACAAACCTACTTCTTCTAAGTTTTTGTTTTATCTTAATTTAATATATCAAGAATAATTTCTTTTTGTGCTTTGAATCTATTACATTGATTTGAGGTACATCATATTTGGAATTTGAGTGTTGGCTCGAAGTTTGGTGTATGTGTATCATGTGCATGTGGTAGTTTTTATATGGACTACTTCCTATGTACTTGTTGCAGAGTGTATCATCAAGCTATTCTTATATGGTGGTAGAAAAGGCAACTTCTTGTTGGAGCCTAAGGTCGACATTAGTATTGCTTATAGCAAATTGCTTAAGAGAGTAAGTCTTAAAATATTGACGTATTTCATTTCACCATATGATTATAGGCTAGAGATTTGGTGAAAGCATTAACAACAATGTTAAATGACATGGTAGAGACTTTATGAGGCAATTATCTATTTAAAGCAATAGGTGCATGGGACCTATGAATGAATAGATGTAATGATAGCTTCTTTAAGAAGAATTGTGGAGTAAATAGGTGTTTCTGGATGCATGCATGATAGTCATCATAAGAGAGTGGCGTGAGGTGTAGTTAGGAGAGATTATAACGAGTTAGAAGGAGGAATCGGAGATAATCTTAATGATGATATAGGAATTATCAACATAGATACCTTGACATGATTAAGATGAAATTCCACCATTTGGAAGAACTAGTTTATCTATAGAATATATTGAGTGTAAACATATGGTTGTAATAGTTTTTGAACGTAGTGATTATGATGATTATACTAATTGCTTTTGATTGCATTAAAATTATTCACAAGGAATGCTAGTCTATGGTAGGGGAATTCATAAGCTTAGAGGAGGAAAGATAGGAAAGATGAAGTGTGGATATATTAGTTAATGGGACGTTTTTACAAAAGCCATTTATGTAAATTACTTCAATAGTATGGGAAGAGTACATAGCTCGGACCATGGTTTGGTCAGGATTGGTAAGGGTAGATAATGTCTTTACTTAGCTCGGCTTGGCTCTTCACTTTTTGGTAGGTCATACACCTTTTCAACACAGATTGAACAAGGGTGCAGCTTGGGGCATAGTCAACTAGGTCATGTGGGGGGTTAAGTGAGATAATCATGAAAGGCTAGCATTTGTGATAAATGTTAGGGTACTAGTAGATTTATAGATAGTGTTACTATTTGTGTTAATGGAATATGTCTTATGTTTGCTTTTAAACTTATATGTCAAGAAACCACAGCCATAGTATAACCTATTCATTAATAGTGTTTGAAAAAAGCATTACTGTATCTTGTAAAGCTACTTGATGTAAACAATCTATGTCTCGATCTTGCACCAATTCTTTCCACTTATTTCGTTTCCTTTGACTTACATACTCAAACATCCATATATCAAGTCTTTCTTGATTATTATAAAGCAAGTTATTGAAGTGAAGTAGATAAGATAGAAAATAATTCATAGAAGATATAGATGATGAGTATTTACACCTAATCGATACAAGTAACTTTATACATAGAGATAGTAATAGTGGTTGTAATATATATATATATATATGTATATATAACTCTCACTATTTTTATATATTATCAGAATTTACAAGTTCTATACAAGATAGTAATAACCTGTGTATATACATATAACTCTCACTATTTTTAAGCATTATTAAAATTTACAAGTTTTGTATATTGCCAAAAGTTGAAGAAAGAGATAGCAATAATGATTGTGATAAATATTTAACTTTTATGTTCCACCTTACTCCAATCATATGTTTAAACTTTCATATTGTTTAAGAAAGTCTTGAGTTATCAAAAGTTGAAACATTTGATTGAAATAAGTGAAATGGGAAGCTTGGGTTTAAAGAAAGATGGTACAAGAAGCACCACAAGAAAATATGTTAATGTTTATTATAATATACAAACTATAGAGTCATAAAATTTATAGAATATATGTAGGAGACATTTTGAAGGAGGAGAGAGAAAGATATACTGAACTCTTCTTACAAGGGTTGTGTTTCATGGAATAAAGTTCACTTCTACCGATTTATAGAAAAGGGATGTAGAATGAATAAGGAGAATGAAGTGTGTTGTAACATTGTTTTTCTTCTTTCTTTCATTTTATTTTTATTTTTTATTTTTGGGTTGGGTTAAGTTGGTCTAAAGTCCTATCTGTATTGCTATAAACTGCACCTCGAGGGACAAGATCATCACTTGCTGCAAACTAAAACATGCAACTTCTGCTCTTTTTTATTTTTCATTTTTTTCGGCAAAACCCGCCATTAAATCTTGCATGTCCACGGTTTTCATGTGTCGGGCCTAGTACAGGTCTTGGACCCATATCCCGTTGTAGGTCCATTACAGGGCACGTGTCTGACCTCATCATGTGCCATGTCTAGTAGTAATGAATAACAAATTCATTCATTTGTGGCCTCAAAGCGATAAAATGTAATATATCAAATTTAATGTCTTTCTGATCTCGTGCCAAAAGAGAACTTAAATTTTCTAAAACACTGATAAAAAGCATTTATTTGCATTGAAAAGGTAAGCCTATGTGAAAAATAACATGGTTAGTGGTATTTATATGACAGATGGACTAACTATGCTGTTGGTTTTAAAATAATTGGTAGATTTTTAATTTTATTTCATCATCAGCTCACACCTGCTCTCCAAACGTTAACTGTATTTTCATTTCGGATAATAACTATTCTAATCCTTCCTTATTGTGGATAAAATGGCTATCATGTGTTTAGTTATATTTTATACACTAAATAACTATTCAAAATGAATGGCTATTATATCAAATATTGAGTAACAATTGGTACCATCACTTGATAAGGTTATTGTAGCTTAATGGTATTAAATCTGCTTATCGGTCTAGTCTTGAACCAGCTCTAAACTACCGGTTCATGGATATGGTTATAGTTAAATCATGACCAACTCGTCGAGGGTGTGTTTTGGATTGGGTTTACAAAAGAATTTACATTAATTTAAATTGAATTATTGATTTATCATTAATACATAATTAATCATCTATCATTATTTTGATGATATTAATTTAAATTGAATTATTGATTTATCATTAATAATAATTAATCATTTATCATTAGTTTGATGATATTATTTTTTAAAAATTATCTTTTACCATTACAAAAGAAATAGTTTTGACATGTTACGACTTAATGGATATCATTTAAGTATTTTTTTTTCCAACTTATTAGCCTATATTCTCTCTCTATTTTTCTATTTTTATTTTTTATTTTTTTTAAGAGGTAAACTGACTGGACCAACTTATCAATTCAATGATATGAACTGTTGGTTCAAGAGGGCAGTTTGGCTCGATCTCTCACAAATCGAGCTAGGCTGATTCTATAGCTTACCAGGATAGTTTACAGTTTGAAACTAATCTTTGTACAGATCTAAATAGCATTACCACTGATTTTGCATTAGAATAAATTACGATCTAAATCTCTTCAACTTATAGTATTACTACTGATTTTGCATTAGAATAAATTACGATCTAAATCTCTTCAACTCCATACTCGGTAATTTAAAAAAAAAAAAAAAGGGAGATCGGTACCTTCACTTTATGGATTGCTCTTCAATGGTTTATCAATTATCTTTTACACGGATATCCTTATCCCTGAGGCACCACCGCCACTGGAGATATTATCGACAAATGACCACTAGCAAAGCCAGCCATCTCTAGCAACGCACTACCTCCAGTGACCCATCCCATCTAAAATTTGATGACATCCTATCTCCGCTGAACTTCCATCTTTGGTGAAATTTGATGACATTTTACCCACTAGTGAACACGTTGCGAGACGACAGCTAGCTCGACAAATTGTTACGAGCTTGCTGATAGATTATTCCACAATTTTGATGGCATGATCAAATTGGAGCGTTAAACAAAAAACAGTGCTGGTCGACAAAATAAGCAGGCTAACATACCTGGTTATCGCGTATGTCAATGGAAGAAATGGAGGTATCCATAACCATTTCATTCTGATTTGTTAAATTATTTCCTGAACTCACAATCTGATTTGTTATAACTATTAGTCAAAATGCCAACCCCTTGGCAAATGACATTAAGAAAATTAATATGTACAGTGTTTGGATATACCAGCACTCAGCATAATGTAGATGAAACGTAAATGATTAAATTCCAAAATCATTAAAGAGGAAAAAAATAAAAAAGTTGAAAATAGCCCCACCCGGGAGTTTCAGGTGCTTCAATCAATGTAAAGTTAGGGACCTGGCAGTGATTTTTGTTGGATTATAAGTTTAGTTGTGAAAGAAACGGTGATGGTACAGCCACTAGGGCTTTAGTGGTTAAATAAGGGCATGATAGATATTGTGTTTTTCTCCTATGCGACTCCTTTTGTAATTATGTCGACATATGCCTATTTTATTAGGTATTTAATTCCTATTGAATTGTTCACCAAATGTACAATAAATAATCCAAACCAACTCGCATTACCATCATTCGAAACTATTTGGTATAAAACACAGGAGCTAGATTCATGTTCAGAAACATGTAATCAAACTAAAATTAAGCACGGGAACCGCGCCCATTAATTTTTTGAAATTGTATTGGTTTCGAGGGCCTGGACCGTATCAAGCAGGAAGTAAGATAAAGAGAAAAGCCTATAATTTTCTGTCAAATATATTTGGATATGTGGGTAACACATGTTTTCTTTATAATTACAATACAACACTAAACCCCTTGAAGACACGGAACTGGCCATCGGGGAAGTTTTTAACAAATTTATAATGTGCCTGGAAATGTCCCTTGAGCTCTCTGTTCATTCCACCTTTCAATCTGCAAAAATGACGTCATTAAAAAAAGTGTAACGAGATGTCAACAATATATTTTAAAGCTTCCAATTACACAAATATCAGCTATTGAAAGGGATGAACACTACCCCCCCTCAATTTGTACTATATAGTAGTTCGAGGAGGAAAAAAAAAAAAAAGAAGAAAAAGAAAATTTCAGCAATTGAAGGAATAATTGAAAAAAGGGAGAGGAATCAGAAGAAAAATTTATTGTTTCATAGGCTTACCCATTCGGAAGGGCATAGTGATCGGTAATACTTGGCAAACTTCTCACAATCAGATGCATTATTCTCTCCCTTCTCCTTGATGCACCTAGATAGACATTTCAATCCAAACCACTTAGACCAAACGGAAATGGTATAGATCTCCCCATTAATGGATATATTATGTATTATCTAACATAATACAACACTCAGGAACTCTAATCGTGTACATATAGATCGGGTCTTTCTAAAAAATCCCTGGACTAGGGCATACTATTTCTCATTTTTTCTAACATTTTTTTCAAAAGGAAAATGACGGACAGATCATTGATTAAGGATTAAACGGGAAAATTTTTTAACATATTTATGTTCGTCTTTCATAATTCGGTGGAAAAAGTGTCTCTAGTCCTTGTAAATAAGTCAAGTCAGAGCATAGAATTTGAGCTCCGCGCTCAAAATGAACGTAGTTAAAGTTGTAAGGACTCCATTTTTCTAAAAAGAATTCTTTTAATTAAAATAATATTTATATGTAAATTCAACTTAAATTCGCCTACTATTTAAGCTTTGCATGAACTAGATTGGGCTCGTGAATTAGTTCAAACTCGATCCAATTGTTTTCAAATTAAGCTCAAGTAAACAGTAAACACTAAACCAAAATTGGAAATTAAGTTTGGCTCATTAGGCCCCTCACTTTGACTTGTTACTTTATGGATGTCGTAAAATTTTTAAAATTAGAGGTAGGTGCTTAAAAATCAAATAAATAGACTTCTGTGAAATTTAACTTTTTTGTAACATTTGCATAATATGGGTCAAAAGTCTTTAGTTTTGACCCTTGGCAAGGGGACTTATCTTTAGAAATAATTCTGCTGCATGCTGCTTAATTGTTAATTATGCTCAATTAACTAGAAAATGCTATACATTTCAAGCACCCAGCTTCATTAAAGACATTGACCAGGCATCCTAAGTTCACAGTCTTTCTCATAAAATGTACAGTTGATGTTGTCCCAATTATTCAAAGATTACTACTAGAAGCTAACAAAACATTCATCAGTTGAGATTTTTTATGCGACACTACACCTATCTTATGGAGTGTATGAAGATGATGTGCTGTTTATAGGACAAAGAAAATCTAGCATATACATATTTTTTGTAGATAAATTAGGGCCACAGACAAATGGTTCAGTTGTGGTACTTCCACTTTTGCTCTGATCTGATTCATAAAGATAAGGCCTACACAAGAACTACGACATTCCCCAGGGTAGAATAAAACACTTCCACTTAAAAGTGACATGTGCTTGTGGCATCAATCCTATATTACGATAGACAACCAAGACTTAATTGTATACAATAATAATTAGTTAATTACTATTTCACCCTATTTTGAATTGGTCCGAGAAATATACTTTAGGTGTGAATAAGACAATCTAATAAACTAGCATGTATCTGCTACATATTGTAGCACTTGGTGAGCACTTGCTTGTGATATTCAAGGTATCGTGCATAGCAGTGTCGCGTTTGGTTGGCAAAGGGGAAACGGATATCAGCTGGCGCTGTCTTGTTCTCCATTATATCTTCCTCGTGATCTTCATTACGTTCTTCACTGTCTTTACTCAATTGACCATTGGATTTCTCCTCGCGCTAACATAAATAATTAAGCATGTCATGGCTTGAGGACTTCTACTGTCAACTAGTGGTTAAGCTTTCTCGGTATCCATTTAAACCATCTTTTTCATTGTTTGTATCATAATATACGTCGACGAAGATATGAAAGGCAACAAATAATTGCAATGTCAACGTTCCTTAAATAATGTTAAAATAAAGGACCAAAGAGTTTTTTTTTTTTTTTTTTTTTTAAAGTTTTTCTTTTTCTTTTGGAGTAATGTCATAAACAAATCTGAGTTTTGCTAGTTGAACTTAGGAACTTCAGTCTCAGCCCTTATGCTCTTTTGAGTACAAGTGTCTCGAGAATGAAACTTAATAACATCAAATATGAAACTTAAAATTAATAAATAGAAGTTCTGATTAGTTATAACATTAAACAGTTACTAAAGTAATATTAATATGAACAAGCTATAAAATTGTGATATTATCTTAAATTAAGTTAGACTCTAATTTCAAAGTTTATAATGTAACTGCAAAAAAGCACACAAGCGGCCCCCCTTGAAACATTGACTATTTATCTCCGTATTGGAATCCATTATGACAAGTATGCATCTTCTAAGACTAAACCAAAATTTTCTGATAACAAGTTCATGCAATTCAATTACCAAGAAAAAAAAAAAAAAAAAAACCATTTCATCGATTCTTGGTATCGAAACAGACCTTTTTTGTGAGTTTCTCGTCAACTTGCGAGGGAGGAGGAGGTCTAGAGACCGTGCCAGGTTCGTGAACCGGCCGAGAAGCTTGTTCACCTCGCGCAACTTTGTTGACATCCCTCGATCTCATCCTGTCATGTGGATCTATTTGTGCCGCCGACATGGTGTTTATCGGCTTTAATGCGGTTGTTGGAGGTGGTGGAGAGCTGATAGGCAAGCAAATATGTTGAAGCACCACTAGCAGTGAAGCTGGCGGTTGGGGTAGTAGCAAAGAGTCGTTAGTCGTCGACCGTCGTGTCTTTTGTTATCATTCGGCAATTTAATGACTTGGTACTTTCTTCCTATATATGATCCACGTTGCAATCAAGAAAGACACCTGTGCACTCCTTAGGTAACAAGGTGTCCATATATTGCGTACATGAGGGTGTTAATGCTCTCTGGTTGTGTTTGTGTGGTTTTCCGATATTTTTGAACGATACGATTCGACTTTTCTGATTACCTGATATTAGATAGATGATCACTAAAAGCTTAAAGAAAAAAAAAGCACCTTTGTACATTTTTTTAGAAATTGATACTTAGCCTCTCAAAGAGGACCCACTTTTTATATTGACTTAACTATCTTATGTACATTGAGCTGATGCGGATACTCACATAGTGATTTACACAAATCATTTAAATATTTTTAATTAATTTAATTAATTAAAGTTAACAAATAATTTAAAAAGATGAAATTGAAAAACAAAAGAATAAAATAATTAATGGAACAATGCAAAGAAAAAAAAATGTAGAAGACTAAAAAAAAACAAAACAAATGAAAAATAGTAAAATATTCATATGATCAAAGTCATTGCTAACTACCTAAGGGCAAAAGGTGAATAAAGCGGAGGTCATGCAGCTGCCTTAACATAGCCATTGGCCATCCTTGCCTTTAGATGAGATAATGAATAATTTTTTTTTTCTATTGAGTTGTGTGACCAACCTTGACTCTTATAGGGCAGTAGACAACTGCTTACCGTTATAGGTGAATCATGATCTACTAGAAAAAAGTTCTTGTTGGCTACTCTTATCCAATGGTAATAGACAACAACCTTGAGGATATTTTTTTTTTCTTTTTTTTTCCTTTTTTTCTCCTTTTTACTTTTTTCCTACTTTTTTAAATTGTTGCCTTTTTCCTTTTTTGTTGTTGTTTATATTTTTTTCAACATTAATTAATTCGATTAATTAAAAATATTTGAAGAATATAGATTAATTGCCATATAAGCATCTACATCAACTTAATGAACAACCAAGTTAGTATGAAGATGCAATCTATGCTTGTTTCATGGAGTCAGCATTGACTTTTGAAAAAGTTGAGGTTTCGTGCAATTTTCTAAAGTTTTTAGAGTTGATATCTCAAATTTACCCTAATTATAAAACAATTCAACAAGTTTTCATATTTTTTCTCCTTACAAGAGATAAGCATAAAAACTTGTAGAATCAGAACACTAGATCTTTTGTAATTAGGTAGGTTTTAGAATAGATATGATAAATCATAATACAAGTTTAGATTATAAATATTTGGAACTTCTGGTCTTACCATAAGTGCAAGGTTAAAGGGTTCTATGTCCCCTACATTAATGTTTGCTAAATATTATATAGCGTGTCTATTTTAGAATGCAACTAAGTTTAAGAAAATGAATGGTGATTGTCATGCCCCAAATCTACTAGTGGCGTGACAATCTAATATGTGTAATACATAGATCTATATGTTAGTACTATCTAAATTAGAGTGAGTTTCAATTATTTTTAGATTTTAAAAATAATTTTCAAGTTTCAAAAAATCAATGAAGTATCAAAATTCTTGGAAAATCTAGTAGAGCACCAAAGGTAATTTGACAAAATGGGTTTTATAACTGAAAGAACCAGCCAAATAACATCATATATCATCTAGTGATCCCAAGTTATAAGCTATCCAAAACTACTTAGGCCTATAGGCCAACCACAACCTAACCCCTCAATCAAGGCACCAAAAAAGTAGTAGCATTAATAAAGTAATATTAAGTTTAGTTACAATCATCCATAAATCATAAATGTTTTAAATGTACTTGACATGACAATCTAAGATAAGATAGGATCTTGAGTAATGTCATTATGCCTTAATTCCCTAAGTTGCCATCTATCTCATAACCTCCCAATAAGCCATAGTAAGTATTAGAGTCAAAATCACGTAGGAACTTAGCAAAATCCTCCACATCACCTAAAAAGAGATAAGAAATGAGTCCTAAAGATCTTAGTACAATGGGAACCTAAACACGTACTACATGCCATACGAGTCTATTTTAATGCAATAAACAATTCATTTAATAACATTATCAATTGAGAAAGCAAATAGGTAGCATGGGAGTACTCATGAATCTAGACTACACGATAGGGAGCAAAGGAGGTCTGATATCATTTAAGACATCAATGATTTTAGGAGTGAATCCAAACTACACATGAAAGATCCTAGAAGTAGTCTCATATGGAGGGTCCTAGCATTTAATACAATGGTAGTTGCCTCATATAGTTATCGACTATTGGTGAGCTACAGTAGTAGCATGAGCTTTACTAGCATATCTTTCAAAGTTTTGCCTACAGATGCAACCTGATCCAATGATGTCATTTCGCTAAAGAAAACAACTATGCAAGAGCAACAACCATTGATGTTAAGGGTTGAGTTTATGTATTAGTTTGATTTAATTAATGCTAAGTTTCCATCATACAAGACCATTGTTGTATACCTAACAAGTAAGTATCGTATTGAAGAGATAAATATATCCTAGACCTACTTAGAAACTATTTAAGCATTTAAGATTTATTAGGATTTCTTCCTTAATATACTAAAATCACATTTTATCAATTTAAGTCTTTCTTGATATGCTTTATGTTAGTTAAGATCTGTCTTAATCATGGGCCTTAAAGGGATAGTGGGTCTATTTGCATTTTGGAGAGGAGCTATACCTATAATACTTACTTATTTTATTATGCACATTGTGTAGACGTTTGAGTAATCTTGACATGGATCATTGGAAAGCAGCAAAGCATATTATGCAAAACCTATAGAGAACGAAGGATTATATGCTCATGTCTTGGATTGTTTCCCTAAGCCCCCTTTTCGCTTTTGTATATTATGTAAAGAGGTTCATTATATGTAAAGCCTATGATCAAGGCTCAATCCACTCCTTGGAATGTTCTAGAGGTATCCAAATACATTGAACCTTAGTAGGTTGGGGCATGTAGAGTCGGGTAGATGAGATTGTATAATAGCCGTTGGATTGAGTAGATCTTGGCTATCCAATGATGGAGACCCTTTGTATATAAGAGAATGATCCTCTTATTTGTAATTCATCTAGAAATATAAGTGATATCCTTACTTAACTACTTCTTCATTCTCTCTAAGAAATCTCTTCTGAGTTTGGTAAGAAAGGCCAACTTAGTCTCCTAAAAGAGTTAGAGAGTCTAAGTGATATACATGAGAGCTAGCAATGTAACATTTGGTATCATAGTAGACTCTTGGAAGAGATGCAAGAATAGGTGCTTCTAATGTCCATACAGAGTATGCTGGAAGCCTTTTGACTCTTATGATGGATTAAGAGTTTACTTTTGAAGGGAAAATCCTTTATTGAAGGACTAAAGTAGAGTTAACTATGATTGATGTGCTGGATTGAGTTTAGGATCTTGAGAGAGGCTTGGAGAAGCTAGAGAAGGAGCTCCCAAGAGAGATGTTGACATCCTTGAATTGAGCTGCAAGTGATTTGTAAAGGTAGGATGTTGCCTTGGAAGAAATGGTGAAGTCCTTAAGGAAGGAGTTGATAGATTTAAGGGCTTAAGTCTAGTAGTGCTTTGAGATAGGGTATGGATTGAACCCTATTAGGATTATGGTATGGTTGGATGTACCTAAGCCCAAGAATTTTAATAGCTCTTAAAATAATAAGGAGATAGATAACTTCTTTTCAAGCTTAGAGTAACACTTTAGTGTGATTGGTGCCCTAGATGATGCATCAAGGTTAAGGGAACCTCCCATGTTCCTAGATGATGTAGTTGCCTCATGGTGGAGAAGACGGGTAGATGGAGCTCGGAGATTAGAATATAGGAAGAGGTCAAGTCTAAACTACGAGCCCAATTTTACTCCAGTAATGTCGAGAGGATCCTCTAGCTAGGTTGAGATGACTAGAGCATAAGGCATCCATCGGGAAATATGTGTGAAATTTCTTAGAATTACTATTGGAAACTCTCGACATGAGTGATAGGGATGCCATGTTTGCTTTCTACGATGACCTATAAGGGTAGGCTTAAATTGAGTTGGAGAGATAAGTAGTCTAGACTCTTGCCCAAGCTATGGTTATAGTTGAAAGCCTCATAGAGTTTAGGTTAAGTGAATGACTTGAAGGAAGGTAATAGAGGGTAGCCATGGAAGAGTTAGGGGAGCTCAAGAAGAAAGAGATCTAAGCCCTGGAAGAAGAGATGGAAACTTAACTCAAAGATAAACCTCTTACAGAAGAGAAGGAATTCCTTAAGAGGAAACCTTCTTGTCTTATGTATGGAAGGGCACATAAGTTAAGGGATTGCCTCATTTGAAATAAATTGGTATCCTTAATGGTAGAAGAGGAAGAGGAGGCCTAACCTAACCATAAGTTAGGAGTCTTGAAGAGGTTGGGCTCTATATAGGGTAGACCTACTAAGAGGCTTGAATCCTAATGTATGTAGAAGTCTTAGTAGTGGGTTGGAGGATGAATACGTTGGTTGACATTGGAGTAATCGACATATTCATTTCTCAAGAGTTACCTAACAAGTTGGGTCTCAAAGTTCAGAAGGGCAATGGAAGACTAAAGATTGTCAATTTAGAGGAAGTCCCCATAACTGGAGTTATTTGGGATGTTGATTTCCAGATGGGGCAATGATAGGAAAGGTAAAACTCGAAGTAATCCCTTTAGATGACTATGAGCTCGTAATTAGGATGGACTTCTTGGATAAAATATGTGCTTAGATCGTTCCATCTGTGAATTGTATCATGATAATGCATGAAGAGCTACAATGTGTGGTTTAGGTCAACCGTAACCTTGGTTAAGCCAAAAAGCTTCTATGTTCTATGCAGGACGTTGATGGACAAAGAAAGAAGAACACCAGGGACTAGAGTTTGAAGAGGCCAAAACCAAAGGCATAGCAGATGCTTAAAGTGAAAGGAAAGACTCTGGTAGAGAGCCCTAAGGAAGATCCCAAGACGTAACTACCTAGAAGAGAAGTAGAATTGAAAAAGGAAGAGTTTATAAGTGAAGATAGAAGTATTTTAACCTAAGAGGTAAAGGACCTAAAGCTTGGGAAACTACTGGAGATGATTAAGGAAGGCTTAGCTCAAGATCCTCAGGCCAATTTGGTATTGGAACAAGAAGCTAGAATAAGAAATATTGGATGGAAGATAGGCTAATTTATCACAAGGGAAGAAGGATACATGTCTCGAATCACAAGGACCTTTAGATGAGAATTGTAGAAAGGTATCACAACCCAGAGGTCCCAACTCATCCCGATCTCTACCAGACATTAGCTAAGGTAGAGGACAAGTTCCACTTATCAAAGATGTTAGAAGACATAGAAGCCTTTATGGAAGCTTATGTAGTCTACTAGAAAGAAAGGATGGAGACATTAGCAGCCATATGAAGGAAGCTTACTTAGGACACAAGGCAAGAAGGCAAGAGAGAGGTAGAGAAGATCTTACAAGGGTACCTAATGTGAAGTCCAAGCCAACCATTTTGCCTAAAGTACATGGTAAAATGGAAGGATCTAACCCAAAGTGAAGCTACTTGGGGAGAATGCTGTGAATTGTGCTCGGTTTGGACATTTAATGGAAGAGATCCTTGGGGAGTGGAAGGCAATAAGGACATCTCCAGTTTAAGTGGGGAAAGAATGTCACTAATTGTTTTCTTAAGCCCATTTTTCGCTTTTGTATATTATGTTAAAAGGTCCATTATATGTAAAGCCTGTGATTAAGGCTCAGTCTACTCCTTGGAATGTTTGGAATGTTCAGAATGTTCTAGAAGTGTCTAGATACATTAAACCTTGGTCATCTAATGATAGAGGCCCCTTGTATACTAGGGGATGACCCCTCATTTGTAATTCATATAAATATATAAGTGATCTCCTTACTTGAGTACTTCTTCATTTCTCTCTAGGTAAGTTTTCTCTTATGAGTTAGGTGAAGAAGGCTGACTTAATCTCTCAAAAAAGTGTTTAGAGAGTCTAAGTATCATGTGTGAGAGCTAACAAAATATTCATCACGTGACGCTCACATATCGGAGATCTGATCATTTAGAGATTATGGGGTATTCTGACATTAACTATGCTAGATAACTTGATAGTAGAAAGTTTACTTTTGGTTATTGATGAATTGCTGACCAGCGGTCCCATTACTTGCATACGTCTTCGAGGATTGCAATCCTTCACTTGAAGAAGTTTCTTTTAGCAACCTGCTGATGATGAGAAAGTTTACACCGAAGGATCGTGGCTGAACTCCTTAAGCTCCCTGCATTGTCATACTATGATCTATGCTCTTGGTAGTGATGATGTCGACCATTCGCTGGCTAAGGATCCTATGTTGAGTAATTTAACTAGTTGTTGCCGCTGAGAAGTTGTTGCCATCGAGAGGTTCTGGCCAAGTGATGAGAGACTCACTTATCGACGGAGTAGTTTTCCATTGGCATACTACCATCTCTTTCATCCTAGCCCCTTTATTGCTGCAACATCATGATTCCTCTTGCCTATTGTGCTAAGAGAATATTTGTATGGGACTAATGTTGCACTACCACCTGTTTACTTCATTTGACATTGTACCACTTTTCCATTTTTGTCTTTTGTCCTTTTTACCTTTTTTCGTATGTACTAAGAATCTCTTTTTTGTACATACTTTCTTGTAATTTCTTTATTTGTAATGTTGCCTTAGAGACTTACTATAAATAGTCTAATTTCTCTTGTAAGCTGTGCATAACTTACATTTTAATACTGAATATTCTGTTCTTATGAGATACCTTCTCCAAGTTCATCTTTTATACTCTCTTATCTAATCTTGCAGAGTAACTCATGATTAATGGCAGGTGGACCTTAACATTAACTTGTGTGTCATATCAAGTGAGTGTCCAGTCGTATTGTATTCGTTGGTGAGTTACATCCTTCAAGTAGCTTTACGTCAGCTACTCTTGTTCATTTGTGGACCATTTCTCTTTAATTTTCTTCGATATTTCAAAGAACCTATTTTAGTCAAATTTGCTACAGTAAGTCTTAGTGATAACTAAGTCTTAGGCACACCATATAATTTTCCTAGTATTAGAGCTTGAGATTGAGATTGAAAGCCATGTAGTGATAGTCAATTTGCTGTTTGATATATTTATGTGCGTATTGAAAGCATCTGAGTGAAGTGTCTTTACTGAAGCTTTGTATTGAGAACATCAAGCCCTAGTGTACAGGTAGAGATTAATGATGTAGAGAGTGATGCTCATGTTTGTGGTTGAATTACCCAACAAACACCACATATTACTAATGAGCAGATATGAGATCTTGTTGCTATTATGGCCAACTTAGTTGTCTAAGTAAATAGGATCTTAAAGACTGGACCGCGTGAGAGAGTAGTTAAGTAGGGTCGAGAAAGGAGAGATAAGCCGAGAAGACAGATGAACAAGCAAGCTCTGAAAGCCTTTCTAATGAACCAAGCTCTATTGCAACGTGCTGATAAAGTTGCAAGAAGAAGGTTGGAATTGGATGAAGTAGAAGAGTATGAAGAAGAAGAAGACCAGCATGTTGGGATTGATGAGTGTGAGTTTAGAGCGCCAAGAGGTGCCGAACATCTTAAGGTACAGATTCCGAGCTTCAACCAGTCTGGTAGTAATGATAACTACCTGGATTAAGAAGAGAAGATCGAAAAGATATTTGACTTCTATGATTATGAAGATGCTGTCCGTATTAGAGTGGTCATGTGAGAATTTTCTGGATATGCGGCAATATAGTGGAAGAAGCTACAACATGTTCGCTTAAGGACCTGATATGAGGTCTAAACATGGAATGAGATGAAAAGAGTTCTGAGAAGTAGGTTTGTCCTCGAATACTATGAACAAGACACTTTTCAATAACTCTAAGACTTGAGGCAAGGTAATAGATCCGTAGATGACTATGTCTAAGAGTTTCAATTGCTTATGATATGATGCGATGTCGATAAGCCTAAGACTTAAACTATATCATGGTTCATCTTTGGACTACAAGCTGAGATTAGTAACATCGTGGAGCTATAGAGCCTTACAACTCTGGATGAAACCATCCTTGTGGCCTTGAGAGTTGAAAGGAAATGGTGGAACTAGTTTAGCTGAATACTGAGTAGCTGAACACTGATACCAAATAGGAGCCACTTATTGAGTCGACCAATGAATGACAGAGCATCAAACAGTTTTGAAGTGGAACACCGAGGTCAGATGCCAAGCTAACCAGAAGAAGGTTAAGGTAAGAACAAGATCGAGGAGCTTGAAATCCAAAGAGACCTAGGTCAGAGTTTAGGAAGAAAAACCTGAGAAATCAAATGTTTTAAATGCCTTGGTTATGGACATGTGGCTAATTAATGTTCAAATCGCTGAGTCATGACCATAAAGGGAGACAAACCCTAGTTTGAAGTAGAAAGTATGAGTGAAGGAAAGGAAGAAGTAGCAATCAATTAGATGTTGGAAGAATTTCAAAAAGACCCTGATGCCGAGATACTTCCTAAGGGCAGAACTAATAATTACTTTGTTGTTCATTGATCTCTTAGTATTTTTGTGGCTAATGAGAATGAGCAATGAAAGAACCTCTTCCATACGAATTGTTGGGTGAATGGCAAGATATACGCTGTGATCATTGACAGAGGGAGTTGTACTAACATCATCACGCAAGGGGTAGTTAAGGCCATGAAATAGCTGACCTTTCCATACCCCAAGCTATACAAGATTCATTGGCTGAACTAGAAACGAGGACTATAAGTTGCCAAGCAAGTTGGAGTGCCGATTACCATTAGTGATAGGTACAGGGATGAGGTGTTGTGTAATTTCCTTCCCATGTATGCTTCTCACATGTTACTCGGCCGACCATGGCTATTTGATTTGAGAGTATTACATGATGGGTATAGAAACACCTATGTGTTCAAGAAGGACAGGAAGAAAATTATATTTACACCTATGAGTCCTAAGAAGAGCAAGAAACTTAAGAAAAGATTGCTAGATCTCTACAGTAGAAATCCTTGGTGATTTCCCGAG
This sequence comes from Lumnitzera racemosa, assembly GCA_024138005.1. Lineage (NCBI taxonomy): Eukaryota > Viridiplantae > Streptophyta > Magnoliopsida > Myrtales > Combretaceae > Lumnitzera > Lumnitzera racemosa. Next base: position 28,591,565 of record JAMXBC010000005.1, read on the forward strand.
CTCAGTTTACAAGAGTAGTCTAGGCCGAGGACTATGTGCTCCTTTTAATCAGGAGATTCTTAGAGGTTAGAGAAGTTGAGGACTTACCTGCTAAAGTGTAAGTAGCTAATTTAGGACTTTTCCGACCTATTCTATGCTGAGATGCTTAAAGGTTTACCTCCTTTGAGAGGTATTGAGCATTTCATTGACCTTTAACCAAGGGTCGACTTACTAAACCCACGCGCTTAAAGGCTCAATCTAGAGTAGGCAACTAAACCAAAGAAACAGGTGGATAAGTTGATGGATTGTAGATATGTTCGTGAGGGCATGAGTTTTTGTCCCGTACCAGTTGTACTCATGCCTAAAAAGGATGGAATGTGGCAAATGTGCATTGATAGCCGAGCTATCAATAAGATCACTATCAAATATCGATACTCGATCCCGCAGCTTGATGATATGCTTGACGAGTTACATGGCGCTTACATCTTTTATAAGATTAACTTGAAGAGTGGCTACCACCAGATATGAATGAAACCTGGGGATGAATGGAAGACGGCCTTTAAGACAAGGGATAGTCTATTCGAATGGTTGGTGTTATCATTTGGTTTAACTAATGCGCTAAGTACATTTATGTGGCTGATGAATCATGCACTTAGATCATTGATCGGAAAATGTGTAGTGGTTTATTTTGATGATATTTTGGTTTACAGTATTGACCTCCTCATTCATGTTGAACATTTGAGGTTGGTGTTTAACATATTATGTGCTAAGAAATTATTCGGCAACTTGAAGAAATGTGTGTTTTGTCAAAGCGAGGTTGTATTCCTTCGATATGTCGTTTTACGAAAGGGAGTTTAAGTTGATGATGAAAAAGTCAAAGCTATTAATGAGTGGCCTACGCTAACTAGTGCTGTCGAAGTCAGGAGCTTTCATGGTTTAGCCTTGTTTTATCGAAGATTTATTCAAAACTTCAGTTCCATAACTACACTGTTGATTGAGTTGACTAAGAAGAACGTTGAGTTTATATGGATAGAAAAGGCTCAAAGGAGTTTAAAAGACGTGAAGTCTAAGCTGATGTCTTCTCCAGTACTCACCCTGCTAGATTTCAAGAAGGTTTTTAAGGTTAAATGTGATGCATCTGGTGTTGGCATTGATGTTGTCTTTATGTAGGAGTATCAACCCATTGCCTACTTCAATGAAAAACTTTGAGGTGCTACCTTGAATTATTGAGCATATGACAAGGAGTTCTATGCCCTTGTCCGTACACTCCAAAACTGACAGTATTATCTGTTGTTGAGAGAATTCATCATCTATTTGGATCATAAATCTCTTAAGCATCTTTGCGCACAACATAAGTTTTCTTGGCATCATGCCAAGTGGGTCAAGTTCTTGGAGATCTTTTGCTATGTCATCAGCTATAAGAAGGGAAGCAGCAAGACGGTGGCTGATGCACTTTTTTGAAATCATACCCTTATCATAACGTTATAAGCTAAGGTGCTTAGATTTGTCACTTTACCTGATTGATATGAGCATGACCTACATTTTGGACCCTTAGTAGCCAAGTACAATACAAGAGGAGCTGCAGAAGGGTTCTACTTAAGTAAGGGGTTTTTGATGAAGGGTAAGCAGATTTGCGTGTCGAGTGGTTCTATAAGGGAGCTACTCTTTTGAGAAGCTCATGTTGAGGGTCTGGCCAGCCATTTTGGGGAAAAGAGGACAATTGAGATATTGAAGGAGCATTTTTTTTTAGCTTGTGGTGATGAAGAATGTGCATCGAATACTTGAGAGGTGCGAAGTTTGTAAATATGTAAAGGGGAGGAGAGAGCCCTATGGAGAATATACAACCTTACTAATTCCACAGCAGCCGTGGACCGACCTAAGCATACACCTCATGGTTGGCATTCCCCATATGCTAAGAAGACAAGACTCAATCATGGTGGTGGTTGATCGGTTCAACAAGATGGGCCTCTTTATTCCCTACCATAGAACTAATGATACTTTATTCATTGCTAACCTCTTTTCGCAGGAAATCATGTGACTACATGGACTGCCGGGGAGTATTGTGTCTAATTGTGATTTGAAATTCATGAGCTTCTTTTAGAAGACTCTATGGAGGAAGCTTGACACTAAGCCCTTGTTCAGTACCTCTTATCACCTCCAGACAGATGGCCAAATTGAAGTGGTGAATAGAACCATTGGTAACTTCTTGTGCACTACTGTTAGAAAGAACTCTAGTGATTGGGATTTATGTTTGTCTATCATTGAATTTGCCTACAATCACTCAACTCACAACTCAACGAATGAACTAATACCCAATAAAGTTCCAATCATCATTGGTTAACAAGCTTAGCACTAATTGATGAGTAACACTGAATATGCTTTGAAAAGAGTTTAATCTAATCAAGGCTAATGACCTTTGAGTAGATTTAAATAGGCAAACTTTACAGTTGAGAAAATAAAACTTAATGAACAAAAGTTCAAGCCCTATGTAGCTAACAATGCCATGTCTATGAAAAGACACTAAGTATGAATTGTACATGAAGTAAAATGTGCCGCGGATTAAAAGCATCAAACCTAAGACAAAGGTTAATTATAATTGAACGGTTGGCATCCTAACCATGAATAATGTTTATGAAAATATTATAAAAACAAAGTACAAATTAAGTGGCTCATTGAGAGTGAGAGGTATTCTTCCTTTTAGATTAAGCAGAGCTACTATTTTGGTTTGCAGAGCTTGAGACTTATCACGACTCAATAGTATCGTTGTCGTGGTAAGTCGCCGTGTATCACACAAAGGTATACTATTAACCCCTTTGTTGATCATAGGCCTTTCATATGACACATAAAGCTCTTTCCACTATACGTTACTACTAGACCCATAGTTAAGTAATATAGAGCAATTTAACCAAGATTACTTCTATGATATAAATTAACTAATCGTGTAGACTCATAAGACCCACACCAAAAGAATATTACAAAAAAATGCAGTTTATAAGGGAATTGTATTAGAAATTTTAATCTCTGTTATAAACAAAAATATAAAAGTAATTAGTTATCTATAAATTTATTACTAAGTTTCCTTCTCGCTCTCTGATCACTTCAACCCGCCTTTATATGAGACTTACCACAGGGATGCCTCAGCTCGGATTAGAGAAGAGGTTTTCCTACATCAAAAGAAATCTGTCGAGCTGTAAGCTTATGCTTAGTGAGATAAATACCCTCATTAGTACTACATGATAGAAATTTATTAGATGCATAATTATATGAATGCATGAAAAATCAGTATTCCAAACAACACATGCAGTGACCTAAGAACTGCATACGACTCAGAATTACACCTCCTGTAGTCGGGGTTTGGAGAAATTAATTGATCTAAACCAAAATCCGGGTTCTAGACTTTTGGTTTTATTTCATTCGCACTATTGTGCTTAAGTCAAAACAAAACTATGCATATGTGTTTATGTATATATATACTTTCATTTACGAACGATAAACCATATTTTCAAAATCTTAAGTTTAGCGGTGTGATGGCCTCTATAATCTACAAAAACATGCCCTAAGCAGAAGCCACAAGACACGGCCCCTTACCGATGGTTGGTGTCTCCTAGTGCCTAGTAATTCCATCAGCTTAAGATTGAGACTCAATAAAAATAATGACATAGCTAATGCCTAATCTTGCAAGAGGCTCGTCTTCTTGTGAGTCCCTTTCCATTTTCTGCATGAAGCCGTAGTTGGTTTTATCCAAATGTAATTATGGGGAATGCATGATCCATTTAATTTCTATAATCATATAAGTGATTAACTCGATTTTCAAGGTAATCAGACAATTTCATTCCATACATTTGCACGTATAAATTATGATAAACAATTCCCATTATTATATAATTAACAAGTTGTTGCATTCATCCACAAATTCATACACATGCATTTCCCATATCTTACAAGCATCCAAATTTATATATATATAAGTTTAGGTGTATCTATTTTACAAGCAAAATCAAGTAAAGAGTCATTGGGAATTTACTCACTTCGCCATACAGTTAGTCAAAGTAATCTGGGGGCAAATCATCTTCGTATGTGGTGTCCCTTGATCATCGAAATTATAATAATATAAGGAATTGATATAAACTTAGGGTACTAAACTAAAATTCCTTAAGTTATACTCCTGACTAGTTTTCGTATCTTTTCCCAGTTTTTACTCAAAAGTTCAGCTGCATATAATTTTTTCGTTTTAAATCCGAATTTTATGATCTTATAGTCAATCTTCATCGTTTTCGAGTGTAATTTAATGTGGTGAGGTTAGATTTTCAAAATGAGGTATGCAAATCTATCCATGGGTCAGCACAGTAGCTATCCTCATGTTTTGGAGTGCTTTTAAGCCTTGTTTAGTAAATGGGCTTTTTGATAACTTGATAAATCCTTTGGGCTTGGTCTTAAGATTTTATCCTAAGCTGAAAATATTCCTTGAGGTCAGATTTACAACTTTGATTTATACTCTTAAAGCTAACAACCACTTCATGGGCTCTTTAGTGGGCTTAAGTTGTCAAATGGGCTTGTTTTTGGTTTAACTCAAAGATAGTCACTTTCTTGGGCTTAGAGAGTGTTTTGTGGGCTTCTTGAAAGTCTTAAAACAACTTTTATGGATGTGTCAAGTTGCTAGTAAAAAATTTAAGGGTGGTTCAACTTGACATTTGAGGCCCATTTTGGAAGTTATAAGCTTGGTTTTAAGTTTTAAGCTTAATATACTTATTATACTTGCCTTGGTTGGTCTTTTTACTTTGTTTGCTTACTTTTATCATATTTTTAAGTGTCTTTTAAGGATGTTTCAGATCTATTCGGTTTATATGTGAGGGCTTCCGACTTAGCTTTCCAACTTGTTTCATCATTTCCTTAAGTTTAGGTGTTAGATCATAAACTTAAACTACTTGTATTCAAATCTTAACTTGACTTTTCTTCCGTGGGATGATTCTTTAGCTCATGCTTTACACGAAAAATAGAAAATCTCATACTTATTACAACTTCTATATCATAGCTCATGTCATACAAAGTTGTTTTCCTCATAAAACTTTATATGATGGATTTTTCCTTAACCTAAGTCTAAATTTGAACATGTTTAGCTTAATGGAAATAAAATCAACACCCAAATGATCTTTGAATCCTCACATCCAGCATATTCATCTTTCATTCAAGTTCTTGTTTCAAGATTTTCTCAACTTAAAATCTTCCATTCAAAATGTTAAACAAGTATCTTTACGAAATACCAACTTTACATGCTCATATTTCAACTTCATGCAAGGGTTTCATGAGTTTATTTCTTAGGATGGTTTTTGATGTTATAAAAACTTATAATCATACTCATATCTTCAAGAAATCAAAGTCTCCTAATATGAACACTAACCTACTAACACAAGAAACACTTACTCATCCTCAAAGGCAAAGTATGGTGGTTATGTACAAGGGTTCCACTTAAGCTTTTAACGTTACTTCCTTCTTTTGCACCCTTTTGGAAACCCGAGTTGTTTGATCCTTTAGAGTGGGGTTTGTGGAAGGTTCTAAGGGTTCTAAAGGAGCTTAGATGTTGAAAGAGAAAGATACAAGAAAAGAAAATGAAAGTGCCATGAGTGAAGCTTGGAAAGTGGTGGCAAAGTTGATTTTATAGGGCTTAAGTGTTCCCACTTTTTGGGTTGGTTTCCAATGAGAGAAAAAGGAAGTGAAAATGAAATTGAAAGTGAGAGAAATGAGGGAAAGAGTGGTCAGTTGGGAGATGGAGTGAATGAGTGTTTAAGAAGCTTGAAATTGTTGTCTTATAGCTTACACAAAAGTCAACAGTTGTAACTATTGATGATGTAAGCATTAAGGAGTGAATAGTAGCGTGTAAGAAAAAGTGATTGATAGCTGTCCTTTGAGGCATGGAATTATCTTGTCTCATTTAATAAAGTTAAGCATGTGAAATCTTGTGAAAATTTGTCCATATGTAGTATAAGTGAAGGGGTGATAAGGAAAGTATCTTATCACTAGATTTTGATAAGTTATCAATTGATAAATGATTCTAGCTTTCAATTGACAAGTCATCTAAGGTGATTGTTTGGTCTACTTATTTATATGTAAGGCTTAGACATGAAGATAAGGGCATAGTCTTATAGGAAATTGTTTTAGCATTTTCATCTTGCATTGTTTTGTAATTTATGGTTTGATTCTTATAAAATTACGAAATTTTCTATAGTTGAATAAAATTATTCAAATTAAATTATCGATTAGTCACTTAGGGTTAGAATCCTTAATTGTTTTAGGGTTTAGGGTCTTAAGTGACTTTAGAACTCGTAGTTCTTCAAGCTCAGGTTTTATCGATAATTGGTTTTTTAATTGGAAAAATTTAATTTGTTTCTAAAGGTAAACTTAAGTTCTTAGTTTAGTTGATCCTTGGGAATGTTTGAGAAATACTCTTAGTCAAATTTTAGGCTCGATAAAAGTAGGGTTTACAAGAACTTCTTAGGTTCTACTTCTTTGTTAGCACTGGGGGTCTTGTTTGAGGAGTTGGAGGTCTCTTTGTAAGCATAGGGGGATCTCCTTCGATAATAGTTTCTCAGCATCTGCAGGAACTTTAGTGCTGGCTTGACTATTGTCATCCTACCTTTAAACCTCAGTCTCCATTTCTTTACCAACTTATTCATTGTCATTGACATTAGTAAAGTTAAGGCATGATAGTTTATAATCAAGATGAACCTTTAGAATTTCTAGCCTTGCCAGTTGGATCCCTTGCAAAAACATTTTTTGGAGCAATCTCTCATAATGTAAACTAAGGGTCGCAATTGATAGTGCTTCTTGAATAGAAGGCTTATTTTTTGTTGCCTCTTCTAGTTTGATGATACCAGCTTTAAGTTTAGGGTTATTTGTCTCTAAGTTCTTTAGTTGGACTCTTAATTTGTCTTCCTCCTTACTCATTGATGTGATCATCCTTCCTAACCTCCAACATTCTTTCATTTCTTATGAAGCTCCTCCTATTAGGTCTTTGATCTCTTTGTAACATTCCTCATTCTTTACCTTAAGGCTTGAGACTTCATCAGTTGCAAATGAATATACAAGCTTCTTGGCCAAGAGCTCTTCCTGCAACTTCTTAGCCTCCATCTCAGCCTTAATCCTTACATTCTCAACTATGATTTTTGTGCTTTCAAGGAGTTATAAGCTTCCTCTATCTTCTACAACAAAATTAACAAGCCAAATATTTTGATCAATTTTCAACTATATAGTGCAAAATTAAACATACCTTTTTCATCTCCTCTTTAACCTCATCTAAGGCTATTAGAACATAGCTGTTAATCTACATGAAGACAAGAAGTTAGGTTAGCAACAATATGTAAATTGTAAATGAAAGCAGACCATAGTTATAAACTTACATCATATAATTTGGTGGCAATATGGCCTTTGTTACAACTGCTAACCCTCTCTGTATCCTTCTTTGCTATCTCCTTATCCTTCAGGAGAATGACCCCCTCCACTAGGGCTAAGGACTTTATCCTATTGCCTAAAGCTGAATCAGTATATAGAATGTTGGGGCTTTAGCATGGTACAAAATATTCACCTACCTCGTGGTTGGGAACAAAATCAATAGACCTATGCTGAGAGCTTTATTTTTTAAAACCTCCTTTGTCTTCTCATCCATCCCCTTACTTCTCTTAGATGGAGGTTGATCTATGAGCTCCTTCCCACTTCTCTTTCTAGAACTCTGCTCAGTGTTTGTCTGGTTTGATGGGCTATCTACAACTTCTTGTAGAATAACCTAGGTGTTGTCATTGGTAGCGACATGATGACTAGCTTCTCCCGGCACTTCCTCTTGAGGAGTATCTTTGATTGAGGGAAGTACCTCCAACTATATAGTCTCGATAGCCCTTGTTTACTCAGTTCTTTCACCATCATTAGCATAAGGGCTTTCTTTCTTCTTCTTCGAAGTGACAACTTCTTTCACAACCTTCTCCTGGGTTGATTTCTTTGGTGCTGGTGGCTGATTAACATGAACCTTAGTGGTTGCATGCTTATCAAGCTTTTTTTTTTTTTCTTACCTTTAGCCTAAGCCAACAATTTCTTAAGATCCAATCTCTTGCACCCATGCCTACAAGAGAGAGAGAGAGAGAGAGAGTATCATAAAATAAGAGAGACGAATAATCAAAGACTTACAAGTTCGTGCCAAGTGAAGCTCAAAGGCAACAATTCTCTCCTCCCACCCCTATGAGTCATGAGAATGGCTTTCCTCTTGTAACTTTGCTTGGTATTGCAAGTAGATCAAAACTTACCTTCATTATCAGAAAATATGGGCTCTTCCTTCCCATATTGGGATATAATCCTTTTGGAATCCTAGAAGAACATCTTATTTCCTTATCTCTCTTGGATTTTCTTGGCAATAACAGCATCATTTAGCAATAACACTATATCCTTCATTCTAATGGGTTCGGTCCATTGATTCCAAAAATCCAACTCCACATTTGATCTAATTGAAATGTATTTATCATGGCACTTACGGATTTTGGACTCTAATCTATCCATAAATTTGTGGTCGTATTGAGTTGCTGCATAACCAACTGTTTGGTGATCTTCTTATCACAAAAAAAAAAAAAACTAAACAATTGAGGAGAAACCTTAACCTTAGGTTCTTCACATATAATTTCAAATGCTATAAGAAGACTGCATGTGTTGGGGGAGAACATGCTTGGAGCAATGCGGTGGTAATTGAAGAATTTCTTTTGAAAAGTAGAAAATAGTAATTGTAATCCAAAATCAAGATATTTCAAATATAAATGAAATTCCATATCAATGGAAAAACAAACTCTCTAATCCTCCCCCGGCCATCATAGGTGCCATTCATTAGGGAGATTTTGCCAATATATATTGTATTTCATGACGAGAGGCCTAATGGCATCACTTACCACACCATTCGGAGTAACAACAATATAAACAATATTATTTTACCAATACCTAGGAACTGACTTATCTTCCTTATCATCGAGGTAATTATTTACAAGAAGAGCATCAATATGGGTTAGTTTTTCCTATCTATCCATTGTGCTATATATTGAACTACTAGAAGAGGAGGTCAAACTAGTCCTTATTTGGAGGGGAGAAGTAGCCTTAAAAAGAGTTGCTTTAGAATCTAAAGAGATAAGGGGATGGATAACACTTTAAATCATATTGGTTGAGGTTGAAGTAATGAAAAACACATGCAAGAAAGTTGCTTAAAAGTTGGAAAAGAATTCATAGAAGAAAATTTTGAGAATAGAAGGAAATTTTGAAAGAGGAATGCAAAGACAGAAGAGTAGAAAATGATAATTAAAATGGAAAAAGCTTTTTATATATGTGTGATTAATGGTCTCCCCTCTTGAAATTCTAATGCATGATTAATGGAGGTATAGGTACTGATTAGATGGACAAGCATAGATGATTGGTGCATGTCAATAGTTAGACATCTGAGGGACATTATACCATTGATAGTTAATAGCCCCTGTGATGTAATAACAGTAGGCACGACAACTGTCTCATGTGCTTCTATGGAGAGTGAATAAGTAAGAAAATTAAAAGGTTGTGACCTTTTGTTTGAAACTTGATACGATGCATTTCGAATATTACACCGAAGGATGCTAATAACAAAACCACAAGTTAGCTCAAAAGATATCTTACTACTATTTGGAAAACACATGTTCAGGCTTATTGATTCTTATTATCAATTCCCATAGCCAAATTCTGGACTACTGGAGTTAGGGTTGGAGGGAGGAATGTTGATAGTAGAATTTCACTTTGACATATTGCTTGGCACCTTAGCTGCCAAATTGTCAACTAAGGGTATTTTTAATGGAGGCTTTTGATGATTCAACTCGTCTAATGGGCCTTAAGGCCTAGCCTACTTACACATTTGGTTTGAATTTGAAAATTAGCATGGAAAGTTGTGGTCTTGTACGATCTTATTACATAATCACCCATTACTCCTATTCTTTAGGTATGTGCTAAATTAAGGAGTTGCTATGTGGTCCTTGGCCAATGATTGTCTATTGTTATAGACATCTAGTGTTTGCCTATAAATAAGGGAAAGAAAACATTATGAGGACTCTCTTATACTCTTTAACATTTTGCCTACTTATTCACTTATCTTTCTACTCAAATACTCACTTAGGCATCGAAGTAGCTACGTTGGACTGGTCCTGACACCACCTTAGCCTTTTGCTTGTACTTTTACAAGATCAAAGTTCCATACCAAAATCAACTGACAACAACCTACTCCCCCCTTTATCAAAAGTTTCGTCCTCAAAATTTTCATACTCTATAACAATATAATTTTACTCTTACTACTGTGCTTTCACTATACAACCTTTATTCTCTCATCACGTCACAATCATCAACTCTTGTTAAAGTCACATCTTCAATACACTTCTATTTATATACAAGCATATTCATAGTCCATCTATGTACTATTCAAGTCCTTATAGTTGATTCTATATTGTTTTGTTGTACCCTTCCTATACTATAGGGGTTTTGACGGGAATCAGCCTTCGACCATATCTAACCTGAGGTTGACCAATCCTAAGTCAAGATTGATTAAGCTTTGTCAAGGCTAATCTAATAATAGAAGATCGAGGGGAAGAAAAGGAGACACTCGACATTGAGTCCATCGTTTGTCGAGAAGATGAAAGACCACATGGTCGAGGACTCGAGGCCAAAGATTTACTCAGCATGGCATTGAGAGACTAGTGTCAATTAATTCTATCATTTGGCAATTATGGGCCAACCTTTTTGGTGTCTTGGCTAATCACTGTGAGACTTCAGAAGTTCTTCCTCAGACTCGAATATTCAACTGCCGACCCTGCTTAGTTTTGTGTTCTTGTATATGTTTTCTTTATTTTATTTATAGGCCTAATTCTTTAAGGTTTAAAGCTTTGTACATTATTTACAATTTTTCCATTAGGGTTTAGGACTTGCTGTAAATAGTAACATTTGTAATCATAAAAAAAGGAGGATAGAAAACAGACATAATGAAGAATATTCCCCTTACAGAGAGTGAAAGTTTTCCTCTTTCGAGTAAGGTTACATAAGCTAGCAGAGCTTATGTTTACCGAATTATTGAATGTTGATTAAACTTTGTAATCTTTCCTGTGTTCTTATCAATTTTGACCCTAAGATTGTGGTGAACCTTTCATTTTAACTAATTAGTGAGTTGTATCTAACCCTCATTGGAATCCTGAGCGATATTTAGTGTTCGTGAGTTGTATCGAACCCTATTGTTAGTGAAGTTTAGGTGTTTGAAATCTTCCAAAGACTAAGAAGAAAGCTTATTATCGAGGTCAGTCTGGTATGACCACTCCGATGCCTAAGTTAGTAAGTAGGAATCAATTAAGTAAAAGTAAATGGTTGTGAGTTAACATATGCCTCCTACGGAGTAACTTCTTGTATTTATAGGAGATCTCATGTCTGAAGGAGCAGTTATTAGAATAACTACCAAGATACGTGGTAGATTGTTGATTAGACACATTTCCTCAAATGTAAGGTAAGTAGGCAGTTATGTAATATAACTATTCTTATAATAACTGTTCGTACCATGAACTTGAATTTAAATCGGGAATGGATCTATGTTACTCGGTAGAATGTTGAGTGTCAATCTCTCGACATTATGTCGAGAGGTTAGATTGTTTGGCCTATCAGCAGTCAAATGGATGAGGAAGACAAAAATTGAATATCAACATTTGCCCCCCTACTCCCGTGTTTGAGTAATCGATATAAGGAGTAATATATAATGCGCTAGAAATTGAGTGGAAGTAGTTCTTCGGATGCTAAGCAAAAGAGGGAGCAAAGTGGTTCACGTCCTAGTCAAAAAGTTACAAATTTAAATTCCCGCCTGTTGAAAAGACCAAAAAGTAGATAGTATGACACTTGTCGCCTCGGTAACCATTTTGCTATAGACTTAATAGCTATTATAGAGTTATCAATTGTCAGATTTCAAACACATAACATGCGTCATCAATCTGCACTACTTATCAAATTAGTGATCATTATTGTCAAAAATGCGTTTTGTAGTTATGAAGGAGAATTATCCATACTTAAAGGACTCTTCGAAATCAGGATTCACTTCTGTTCAGACTGAGTCTTCATAACCATATTTTCTTATTCTCTCGTCTTTAATCTTAAGTTCTTCAATTTCTAAGATATTATTCATAGATACTTAAGTATGGTTCGTAGCTTTGTCCATCGACTTCTTCTCTCTGATTTTGAGGCAACAGAAACTAAGGCCACTTCTCCCCCCTAAAGAAGGAATGAGGCGGCGTACTCTTCCGGAAGCTTTGATGATAGTATTGATGCAAGGTGGGATACTCAATTGGATCAACATGCTTCCTATAGATAATTATCCCGAGGATAAAGAAGGTCGGTCTTCAGCAAGATATTTTTACAACAACATAACGTACTTCTGCGAGTCTCCAAATGGAACCGCCAATTCTATTGACAGAGTTCTTGTAATAAAGTACAATAGGTACTGGTAAGATCTTCCCGAAACGTAGAATTTAAGGAGGCTGAGAGTGGAGGAGAGGGTATGTTCTCCAAGGGAACGCGAATTCCACATATACTTAAAGTATTTGGATTTCAGGTTATGTTTCCCTTTCTCAGTGTTCGTGAAGGGCTTCTTTGACTATTTTAGAGTTACACTGAATGTGTTCTCACCAAACACATACTGGCTCTTAATAGCTTTTGAGATAGTATGCAATGAAGTCGAGGTTAGGGCTACACTTTAACTCTTTCGGTACTTCTTTACAATAAGGAGGTAGCTTGACGGGTGGTATTTTGTTGTTGCGAGGCATAGGTGCAAGTTCATGGATAGGCTAGAGTCCAAAATCCACAGGTGGCATGATAAGTTTGTGTCAATAGTGTTTGATGAAGAGTTGGATTTCTGGACTTAATGGATTGAGCCAATTCGTATGAGGGATATTGAACTGATGTTGAACGATGCCGCAGTAGCCAAGAAAATACAAGAAAGGAGGAAGAACAAGATTTTCTTCTTGGATGCTAAGAGAATTATTCAGACTTATGAAAGTGGAGAACCAATCTTCTCTAAAAAAGAATGTACACCATTGAGTTACCACCATGCCGAGTACAACCATTAGGAAAGCCGTTCTCATGACTTGGGGGGAGGATAGTCATCTTTGAGCCTTGCTTGGCACAAAGAAAGTAAGTTTATCCTTCTCATGTGCTTATATTAACTTGTTTATCACGTTACAGATATGGGTGCTAATAAGGTAAATCCAGCCAAGTTATCAGCCTAAACAAAGGCCAAGAAATCCAAAGTGGACGAGAGGATTGCCATAGTGGCTACTATCGCTTGTCTTGCAACCGTAAAGAAGTCGGCCAAAGAAGACACATCCAAGCAGGTAGCTGCTCAAAAGAAAACCTCGTAGCCATCCGAAAGGCAGAAAGAGGGCGAGAAGATTGTATCGATCGAGGTTCCTTGTTCTGAGGTGCCTTAAGTTGAGAAAGCTTAAACCTCAAAATAGTCGAGAAATGTTGGCCAAGAGATCCAAGCTAGTAGTGAAGCCGAGGACCTCACCATCATTGACGAGCCATCGATGTTAGTGTTAGAGGATGGACTTATAGCCAATAAGTGGTCGGGAAAAGAACTCGTTGACTAACCGCCCGCGAAAAGGTCTAGGGGTTTGGATGAGAAGAAGAATGAGGCAATGCGGGCCAAAACTCCTGGCATCAATAATGCCGGATTCATCCTAAATAAGGAGGTTGGCGAATATTTTATCCTATGCTGGAGCCAAAATGTTTTTGATACCAACTCGACCCTGGGCGATAGTTGTTGAAGTTGGCTAGCATGGCATTCTTTGAATTGATAGAGAAACTTTTCATTGAGTTTCTCCCATAGAAGAGGGTGTCCACTCTCTCGCAGAGCTATGAGTTGGCTCCTTACCTAAGAGAAGAATCATGGATGGATCCCTTAGTGGATTATCTAAGAGACGACACTTTCCCTGATAATAAGAAAGGAGCACAAAAATTGGCTTACTAGGTCGTGAACTATACGTCGATTAATGTTCAGCTATATAAACGTGGCATATCGCAACCTTATCTTCGATGCCTTCCTCCAAGAGATGCTTAAAGGTTGTTATCCGAGCTATATAGTAGTATATACAGTAACCACATAAAAGGGTAGATGCTGTACTTTTGAGCAAAGCGACTCTATTATTATTGGTCGACTATTAGAAAAGATGCAAAGGAAGTTGTTTGGTACTACCTGCAATGCTAGAAGCACAAGATGTTGAGTGGTGTGCTTGTAACCGAATTATGTAGCCTAACCAGCCCTTAGCCCATAGCACTTAGCCTAGTGGGGGCCAGAAGTCCTCGGACGCTTTCTGAAGTTTACCGCCTAACGACAGTTCGTCATTGTCACTGTGGACTATTTTACCAAATGGGTTGAGGCTAAGGTAATGGCAAAGATTACTAAACAAAAAGTGGAAGTGTTCATTTTCAGTTCCATCATATCAAGATTTTGAGTTCCTTAAATGATAATCATGGATAATGACCTGCAATTTGACAACAATGAGTTCTGGGCATTTTGTGAGAAGTACGGCATTTACCTCAACTATACGTTTGTAGCATACTCTTAAACGAATGGACAAGTCGAAGTCATCAACAAGATCATCTTATATGACTTACGAAGGAAAGTAGATCAAGTTAGAGGGAGATAGGTAAACAAATTGACAAACATTTTATGGAGATATCAAACCACTCACAAAACTGTGACGGGAGAGACACCCTTTAGGTTAGCATATGGTGCGAAAGCTGTTTTGCCGATTGAATTGGATTGATTGAATCTATGGATGCATAATTTTGATGTTATGCTTGATCAAGTTGGATTGATGGTGAATTTGGACACTATTAACGAAATCGGAGATATTGTAAGAGCTAAGATCATAGCATACCAGAATAGAGTGGCAAGGTTTTATAATTAGAAAGTGAAGCATAAGGTTTTTCAATAAGGATATTTGGTTTACTAAAAGACAGAAGCTACTAGTGCATGAGTGATTCAAGGAAAGCTCAGCGTAACTTGGGAAGATCTTGTCAAAATCTGAGAAGGCGTCGTTGAGGGGGCCTATTGATTAGAAAGGTTAGATGGATTAATCATCCCCTAAGCATAGAAAGCCGAGAACTTTAAGTTGTGCTTCAATTAATCTATTAGATGATTTGCATCACCATTCGTTTGGCAATAGCCAACTTACTTGTAAGACTACAGTACTTTTCTACAAGAATTATATTTTGAAGTTCTTGATCTTTTATCATTACTGAGTTATTAAGTTCTAGACTGCATGGCGAATGAACTAATTTAAGATTTATCTTATTACGGTTAATCTTACAATCGAGTAATACGTTTTGTTCATGCCTCGAATGGCTAATGGATGATGTTTATGAAGACAAAATAAAATAGGCCGAATAATGTTTTGGGCGTGTGAAATAAAACATGCTGAATAATGTTTTAGGTGTGTAAAATAAAACATGTTGACGAATGAATAGCGTATGAAATAAAACATGCTGATGACTAGAATGTGTGAAATAAAACACGTAGCCTATATATGCCAAAAAAATATTGTGAGTGAAATGGAATGTACTATATATATGTGAAAAGGTATTTCAATTCATCCAATTAAAATTACAAGTGTTCGACATACAGAATGAAAGAAATTTTGTTTTAACAATTATATGAGTGCAATGTACAAGGAGAATCTTATGGCCTGCTCTCGGACTTAGTAGAAGTGACTTTTGGTTCAAAGGCCAGGGCTTCTTTAGCACTTGGGGTTTCCTTGGCATGAGCTACAATGTCAAACTGATTAATTATCTTAGCACCTGCTTCAACCTCATCGTCTTCATCAACATTGCTGACCTTATCGTTGATGTTGGCGAAGTTGAGGAAGGAGAGATCATAATCAGTGTGAAGCTTCAAGATCTCTTCTCTCACCGGTTGGACTCCTTCCAACAACTTCTTCTTAAGGAACCTCTCGTACTGTTGACTACGAGTAACTATGTTGAGAGTCTCTTTAACTGAGGGTCCTCTCTTCATAGCTTCCTACAATTCAATGATACGGCTTTGTAAGTTAGAGTTGTCGATCTCCAACTCTTTAAATTGCACTTTGAGCCTATCTTCTTCAATGCTCATTGAGCAAAGAGTTTGCCCCAGGCCCCAGCATTCTTCCTTCTTCTTCTGAAGTTCCTCCTTTAGGCGTTTGGACTCTTCGTACTTCTCTTCTACTTTAGCCTTTAAGCTTGAGACTTCATCAATAGTAAGTGTATGTGCCAACTTTTTGGTAGCGAGATCCTCTTAAAGTTTCCTTGCCTCCATTTCAGCCCTTATTCTAGCATTTTTTACAGCGGCAGTTAGGGCTTTGGATGCATCATACACATGCTCAATTTTCTGCAATAATTTAGTTTTATCTAGTTAGTACCAAACATGACTTGATTAAATATATGACGAATACAGTAGACCTTACCTTCTTGGGTCGATTCTTGGCTTCATCTAGTGCTGTTAGAATGTGATTGCTTATCTGAAGGATGATGAAGAATATTAGTAACGGAGCAAATTAAAAAAAAAAAATTTAAAGGTATGTGGTTGCTCACATCTTATAAATTGGCCGCAATATGAGCCTTATTGCAACCACCAACCTTATTGACATCCTTTTTGGCAATATCTCTATCCTTTAGAAGAATGATTCCTTCCATCAGGGCCAAAGATTTTGCTCTATCATCCAAGGCCTAGTTGGTCTCCAAAACTTTTTGGCTCCAATACGGGACAAAATACTTGCCAACCTCCCTGTTTGGGACAAATTCCGCACTGTTGATGTCGAGATTTTTGGCCTGCATTGTCTCCTTCTTCTTCTCGTCTAAACCCCAAGACCTTTTTGCGGGTGGTAAGTTATTGAGTTCTTTTCTCGGCCTCTTATTAGCTGTAGGTGCATCCTCTAACATTAGAATTGAAGGCCCCTCGATGATGGTGAGGTCCTCGACTTCACTATTAGCTTGGATCTCTCAGCCAACATTTCTCAACTCTTTTGAGGGTTGAGCTTTCTTGACTTAGGGCACCTTAGAATGGGGAACCTTAGTCAGCACAATCTTCTTGCCCTCTTTTTGCCTTTCAGATGGCTGCAAGGTTTTCTTTTGAGCAACTGCCAGCTTAGATGTGTCTTCTTTGGCCAACTTCTTTATGGTAGTAAGATGAGTGGTAGTAGCCTCTAGAAGACCCCTCTTTGCCCACGTACCTCCTTTAGGTTGTCCAAAATTGGACGATTGATAGGTGTATGGGATGAATATTTTGAAATCCTTAGTCTTTTCCTCTTGCCATCTGAACTGTGGTCATCGTCCATGCCGAGTCTATCCTTGGCACTTTTTCGCTTGTCATTCTTTCTATCTCGTTTACTTTGATCGGCCTCTTGTTGTACCTTTATTTTGTCTTCCTGGTGGATGTATGAGGTAGCTTTAGCCTTAAGCTCAACAAAAGTGTTTGGCTTGTTCTTTGTGAGAGACTTGAAAAAGTCTCTATAAGGCTTAACTCCATTAATTATGGTGTTGAGGGCTACACTCATATCCAATTCTAAGATTGGAACCATTTCGGCCTTAAGTAGTCCCTGATTGACTCATTAGATTTTTGTTTAATGGTATTAAGGATTGAAGAATCCTTAATGGGAAGTTTACTTACAAGGAAGTGTTGAAGGAACACTTCGGTTAGTTCATCGAAACAAGAAATGGTATTTAGTTTCAAATGTCTAAACCATGTGCTGGTTACATTCCTTAATGTTGAGGGAAAAGCTTGATAGGCCACCGCATCACTCAAACCATGTAACTTGGCTAGCCAACGTATTCTAGGTGGTCTTCGGGGTCCTTTGTTCCATCATATATCTCAAATTGTGATAGCTTAATGTGCTGAGGTATCACTTCCTCCAAAATCTCCGTAATGAAGGGACTCTTTTTAATTTAGAAATGTTTGGTTAAGGTAGCAAGGGTGCTGACATGCAAAGGACCCGTATGGTGTACCTGCTGTGGTTGCATACCTTTGTCATTCTTCTTAGAAGCAAGAGTCGAAGGTCCCATCATATTCTTAGCCTGCTTCTTCTGTAACTCAAGTGAATAAATTGAATCATCGCTATGTTTAGCATCATGATCGTCGTGATCTTTGTTTTGAATCAGATTTTAGTGAATATTACTATGGAGAAGGTTAAGGATTTCCTCATGTTTTTTTGTCTAGTTCTTGGTTTTCTTTGACTAAGTCTAGGTAAAGTTGGTCGAGTTTAGTCAATTGCTATTCATCAGTATGCTGACTCTCCCCTTCAGGGTGTTGGGAGGAAGTGCTAGTGTCTATACTCTTGGATACTCTAGCTTTAGCAATGTAGGTGTGTTTAGGAATAAATAGACAACACCAAATGTTGTTGGTAAATTTTAGGTGTATGAAATCTTGCAAAGACTAAAAAGAAAGTTTGGTATTAAGGTTAGTTCGGTGTGGTCACTCCGATGCCTAAGTAAGTAAGTAGGAATCAATTAAGTAGAAGTAAATGGTTATGAGTTAATAGATGCCTCTTATAGAGTAACTTCTCGTATTTATAGGCGATCGTCATGTCTGAAGGAGCATTTATCAGACTAACTGTCAAGACATATAGTGGACTGTTGATTAGATACCTTTCCTTAAATATAGGGTGAGCAGGCAGTTATGTAATATAATCATGCTTGTAATAACTATTTGCGCCATGAACTTGTCAAATCAGGAATGGATCTGTGCTACTCGGTAGAATGCTAAGTGTCAATCTCTCAGCATTATGCTAAGAGGTTAGATTGTTTAGCCTGTCAACAGTCGAATGGATGAGTAAGATGAAAACTAACTATCAACAATCCTATTTCAAGCTCAAACCCTTGATTGTATTTGTGTCTTGGTGTATGATATCCATATACATTCACCTTCAAAACCCTTGTTCTACTTCCTGTTCTTCATACCTACTTAAATCCACGAACACCCATTCTGTTTTTTGATTCGCTGCCCGCAATACGCATCATCTTGTTATCAAAGCTTTGGGGAGACATGAATGTTAGTGTTCTTCAAAGTATATTCGTGGTTTGAACATTTCTAATAATCATTGTTCCGTAGGTAGTATGTTGTTCGTATTTTTAGTAATCGTGGTATTGTACTGCAATTGAGTCTAGTAACAATAGTTTCGGTAATTGATTCTATTTGTTGTGGAAGTGTTTGTTAGTAGTGGTAATGATGGGAATCAACCTCCTACCATATCTAAGTTGAGGCCGACCAATCCTGAGCTGAGACTGATCAAGTTTTGCTGAGGCCAATCTAATAATAAAAGACCGAAGGGAAGAAAAGGAGACACTTGGCACTAAGTCTATTGTTCGCTAAGAAGACGAGAGATTACACGACCGAGGACTTGAGGCTAAAGATCCACTCAGTAAGGTATTGAGAGATTAATATCGACTAATTCTATCATTTGGCAATTATGGGCCAACCATTTTGGTGTCTTGGCCAAGCACTGCAAGACTGTAGAAGCTTCTCCTTGGACCTAGACATCCAATTGCTGACCCCGCCCAGTTTGGATCTTACTCCTTTTAGGATAGGCCAAGTAACAACATGCTGACTTTTATTAATCACACAATTTTGTATTCTTGTATATGTTTTCTTTATTTTATTTATGGACCCAATTTTATAGGGTTTAAGGCCTTATATATTATTTATAGTTTTCCCACTAGGGTTTAGGACTTACTATAAATAGCAACATTTGTAATCATAAAAAAAGGAGGAGAGAACACAGACATAGTAATGAATATTCCCCATATAGAGAGTAAGGCTATACTTGAGCTAACAGAGCTTGTGTTTACTGAATTATTGAGTATTAATTAAACTCTTTAATCTTTCCCGCGTTTTTATTGATCTTAACCCTAAGATTGTGGTGAACCTTTCATTTGAACCAATTAGTGAGTTGCATATAACTCGCATTTGAATCCCGAGAGACATTTAGTGTTTGTAAGTCGTATCGAACCGTACTTTGAGCTCAAACCCTTAATTGTGTTTGTATGTTGGTGCGTAATATCCATACACATTCACCATCAAAACCCTTGTTCTACTTCCTGTTCTTCATACCTACTTGAATCCATGAACAGTCATTTTGTATTCCGATTTACTGCCTACGATACACATCAAGTTCAAGTAGCAACATTTATAGTTCACACTACCAAGACCTTCTACCTTGCTTTTTGAGTCTCATGCTTATAGTTTAAGAACTATGTTTTACCTTTTGCTTCAATTTCTATATATTCATAACTTAATACAGTTGCTAAAGGCATGATTATTTTACATTAGTGTTACTTTTTGCACCTCAAAGCTTGTCATGGTTAACCTAATCCTACCTTTACATAACTTTTATATCATAACTTTGATACAATTGATTCTAAATATCCCTTGCCTCAACTTCTTCGATGTGTTGTACTTCCTTTGTCCCTTATTAATTTCTACCAAGGATAGTAGCCATTGCTTCTATCTCAACTCCATTTTCCCTTTTATAGCTTTATAAGTTGAATACATTCTCTTGACTTGGATATCTTCAAAATTGTAATGCCTTGAAAGGGGGCTTAGTAGTTTTTCCTAAAATCTTCATATCATGTATGTATCTATGATATAAAGACTACCTTATAAGTTAAAGGTTGCAAAACTTTAACTAGTAAGTTTCGAAGGGTGCTTATTAATTTTACATACATTTACTTATTTATAGAAGTAAATAAGGTAACCCAATAATCCATAGTCCACCAAGATAGTAGAGAGTCAGAATCACCTACTGATAACTATAATTTTAAACATATTTCATATGGTGATTTTATAGTATTTCCCTTACATTTTTTAGTTTTCTTTAAAGAAATTGATACTTAATTGAGTAAAATGTTGATTTCAGGGTTTAAACGCGTTTTAGGATCAAAAACGAAGAAAAAGAATCAAGTTTCACTCAATTCCGAGTTCAAACGAAGAAGTTATGAAGTTTTGAAGTTGTGCAGAAAATTTGCCTAAGTGCAGAAAGTTACACGACCTGGGGACACGGCCATGTCCTAGGCCATGTTGGGTGACGAAAACAAAATCTTTTTGATACACTATAAAAAGACATATTAGGGTTTCAAAAGAAAGGAGAGACATCAGAAAAACAAGAGACACAAGAGACGAGAGGAGATTGGAGAAGAACATTAATCAAGAAGCAAGAACGACATCGATTTCAAGATTAGAGAGATTGTTCATCAAATCAAGATGGGTTTTTATGCTTTATTTTACGTTTTTGATGAAACTCATTTTTAGATTCATTATGATAGCTTAGAATTAGAGTATTTAGGATTATGGAACCTAAGGTTTCATGTAACCCTTAGATTGAATTATAATTTCAATAAAGTTTCTACCTTTTCTTGATTCAATTATGTCGTTAATTATAGATTGATAATTCTAGAGTGTCAATATATGATATTATGCATGTTAATTGAGAAATTGCATGTGTAATTAGATGTAGGCATAATTGAAGAGAATTACATGTATACTTAGAGATAAGATACATGTTTCTTCCGGAAAGTTGATTGTTTGCATAGGAATTCATTACACGTTAATGTGATTCTAAATTATATTACTAAGTGAAGAGATTCCGGTAAATAATTTAGGATTAGGGTTAATATACTTGAGAAAGATATTAGCTTTAATTGTGAATCCCTCCGGTCAAGAATAATAGAAATTGAATTTGATATATTTTAAAAAAGGTTACATGTTAAACACTAAGGGAAATAATTCCTAAATACATTATTGCATACTTGAAGTCGTTCGTAGTTTATTGCTTTCTAATTTGCGTAATTAAGTCTCATAAGTAGTTTAGTTGTTAATTTTAGTATTTTTAATTAATTCAAACTTTCACAATTTTTCGGTTAGATAATAAAGCTAAAGTTAATATTAGTACTCAAAATCTCTGAGGGATCGACTCGGACTCACATCCGCTATATTAAAACTGATAGGTGCGCTTACTTCATATCACTTACCAAATAATAAGATGGGATAATTAAGCTTCAATGACATCATAAGTTACTAAATATTACAAAGATCTAGCTTAACTAATATAGTCTACTAAAGTAATCTTATTTGTCTAATATAGCTACTTAAAGGAACACTCTTTACTCTGAAGTTAGCCCATTCTTAGTTTTTGGTTACTTGCAAAAAGGAATGGTTGGGGGGTAAGCATATCATAGCTTAATGGGTTCGTTCCTTGCTATTGCTATTTAGAAAGTTATCAAGCATTATTAACAAATATACAGTTTAGCTACATATGAAATGAATGCACATGTGATGAATATAAGCATCACATCTATGGGGCTTTAGAACCATGGAACATGTAGATTTATGTCATTTTTATGTCAATTATCCTCCGTACTTAACCGTATGGGGAATCTTACCTACTCGTATGAGGTTGTTTATAGGTACTATCTCAACAGATGGAACTTGACTATTACTCCAGTCGAGAATATCATACTAATAAATCAAGTGGATCCCATCTAGGGATATCCATGATCAATAGTCAATATAAATCCTCGTAAGCTCACTATTAACAAATCTATATGATGCTCCATGGGCTGAACCATGTGAGTTCCAACTTAAGCTACTCGCTATCAATTAACTAAAGTTTGTCTACTAGCTTTGCCTTAACATGTAAAATGTTAGTGGCGATTGATGTGAGTACTTACTAAGTTGATAAATCTTTTTTTTTTAAATCTTAAAACATTTCAAAAATGTATATTCGCAAAATTTTCAGAAAACTTGGTAAAGCTATAGACATCCTAGGTTGCAACGAATGGATAACAGACATTTTACAAGTATATCTAGTTATTTTGGCTAAATATCTAAACTTACCAATTTAATAAGATGATCGTATGGATGTTGGCATATAAAACAACTAGTTGCTCAAATGGACAATCAAGAACAAGCAATAGATCATCAAGCAATTATCAAACATAAGCAAGTAGTAGTTCATTGAAACACCTTCACTTGGCCTACTTGCTTACTTATTCAAGCCTTTAGGTTTCTTGAATTAGAAATTAAGTCACCTAAAAAAAAAATAATGTATATGTAAGTAATTGTAAGAGGGTTTCTTTAAAATCCTAAAAGTTTACCTAATTACTGAAGCCTACCCTAAATTCTAGAGTATAGTTTTTTGCGTTCTTATAGTTGATTTTCATTGTTTTTAGGTGTTCTTTCATTTGGTGTGGTCCTTTTTGGGTGTTTAGACTTATAAGAATTTGGTTTAGGTTAAACAAATTCGTTAGTCAATAGTATTGGTTTAACTACTTTAGAGTTTGGGCCTAGTTTTGGGCTTTGGGCTTAATTTTAGGTATTGGGTGTTACACTTGACCTTTTGGGCTTTTATTTAAGCATTTTAAGTTTAAATTTATGTCCAAATTCCATAGCTTTCAATTTAGGCTTTAATGTTATTCTTTTGTGCCTAAATGGGCCCTTTTTACTAGTTTAAGGCCTTAACTCGATAAGGGCCTTAAGACTTAATGGGAATTTTTTATATTTTATTTTATGAGCCTTTTAATTAAGAGATCAGATTTGATCACTAAGTTATTAGGCTCTATTCTTGATCTTTTTAAGGGTTTTTGGGATTATCTTACATTTTATGACCTTAAGCTTAACTCCACTTATTAATTTGGGCTTAAGCCTACTAAAAGCTCTAAGATAAATCCATTTCCTATTAGGATTCAAATTTGATTCTTTCCATTTATTGGGTTTCTAATCCTATTTCTAAGGCTTTAATTATTAACTAAGCTAGTTTAGGCCTAATTTTTATTTTATGACCCTAAACTTAATTTTAACTTATTCCAATGGGTTAAATATCTTAGTAGGTCTACCATATAACCCATTTTTCTACGTGTTCTAGATTTGGTTCATTTCATTAATGGGGTTTCTAAAACTATTCTTAAGGCTTTATTCATTAACTTAACTAGTTTAGGCCATTAACTCATCATTACCTTACTTAACTTAGTTAATTATATCTTAAATCATGCTTAATGCTAATTAATCATGTCATTACACTAATTAATCAAAATTTATAGATTATTAACTCCATTAATGGTGATAGCTAAGTAAGGTTCTTCTAGACTTTCCTTTAACCTCTTATATCCAACACTTATTCTAATGTGTTTCGTTATTTTAATCACATTTCTTCTTGTTTCAAGCTAACAACATTACATAATGTGGTGAAAGTTAGATGGAAATTCACTAAGGAAGGGGTGGCATGCATGGTGCTTAAGGTTTCATGGAGTTTTATCAACTTTTTTTCAAGTTATTTACATAAAACTATCTCCTATACTTTTTGGAAGGTAAGTAATAAACTAGCTAAGTAAATAAATGAAGGTATAATTATATGGCTCTAAAACGATACGTACATGATTATAACACATTTATCTAGTATTTCTAATCCTAAACGCTTAAGATATCATAGGTATAACTTATATGAACAAGAAAGTCAAGTTTGGTGAGTTTTACCTTAGGTTGGCAGCATGTGTTTCGACTTTTCCACTCAAAAACATGATTGAAACACTCAGCTTTGATCCCTTATGTTTGTTGGTAGGAAAGAAGTGGGTGTTATGGTTCAAATGGTGGTAGCCTTGCTCATTTTGGTGGTGTGTGATGGAGGAAAAAGCAATAGGGACTGAGGTCGAGAGGGTAGTCTGATAACCTCAACTTGTTTCCTTCCTTCTTGTTTTTCTTTGGTTTTAGATGTGTATGTTTAGAGAATGTTTGTAGGGTTTATTCTAGGGAAGAAGATGGAGTAAAAATGTAGATGTAGGGGGTCAAAAAAGTTGATTTTGAATGGGTGTAGTAGGGAACAAATCTCTTCTATTCTTGGTTACATGATACAAGTATTAAGTGGGGACCATTTACTTTCATGATTTTCGCTAAATAAGTTAAGGATTTGTCTCCTAAAAGTGAATGTATTATTTAGTAATGTATTCTAATTGACTAATTTCATTGTCTTTTTATTGTTAGTGGTGTTTCTCTCCTAATTAATCATGATGCATGAATGCCTCTAACTAATTAAAATGCAATTAAGTTTATTAACCATAAATGCTAGTATATATGATCCAAATTAGACATAGTTTAGGGTTTCTCATATTTAACTAAGCTAATCGAACCTATTGGTCATTTTATCTAATTAATTTAGGGTTTTCGAAGGGTTGGAATTAATTATCGCTAATCAATTACAATTTTAGAAGGCAAATTGTGGCATTTTCACGATTTAGTGAATTATTAGTAATTTATTAATAATGTGGTTTCTAATTAGAGTTTATTAATTGAATAGTTCAATCATATAATTGAAGGTTCTTAATATTAATTTAGAGTCTCTAGAGTTGAGTTAGGGTCTACCATGTATTTAAGCTTAAGTAGGTCTTTTGAGTTTAGATAATACTTTTAAGGTTTTAATTTTAATTATAGAACATCAAATATATTATTATGGTTTCTTATTTGAGTATTCGTTTTTAATTTATTTCTTCCTTTATATTGTTCATGGGACTTATATGGACTCCGATTACTTGCCTCAAGTTCAAGTTCAGAAATTTCACGGGACTTACAATAATCCTCAGCAAGATAACTTCTAACATATTTTATCCGTCATTAACTCATATAATAAACTTAATGTCTTTAACAAGAAATCAGTTATGGAAATATATCCGATTAATTTATTAGTATATAAGTTATTTCAAGTTGACAAACTTTTCCAGTTTTATAACATTTCAACTCAATCCCTATCTCTCGTACCTTCTAACTTAGATTTTGGCTTTGGTTTTGAGTTTATATGATCTCTTACTTCCAAGTTATAATACTTCCTGAGGTAGGTTCTGAGTTATATCAAGTTCAAGATGTAGTAGCAAAACACATTCTAACCTATCATCTGGTCCATCATTTAGATATAATTCCACCTTTAAATATCTTCTGACTTAGTTTCTACAACTTAATATGCACTTCATTTCTCATCATGCTCAAGGTTAGTTAATATGAGATCAGTGTAACTATCAATTTTAATAGTATAACGAATATGAGTCCAAGTGTCGATCTCTTAAGGACTAATGTGATTACTAATACTTCACCCTTTTTTTAATATCTAACCTAATGATTTTAGTCAAGAAATAAACTTAAGAAATTTAAATTTAAATTAAAACTAATTAAACTCATATGCAGAATGACTAATATGCAAAATAAATTAAAAAAAAGAACAACCTAAAGATATTGATGATGAATAAATTCAACATTCAATTAGTAATTAACTTAAAACAATGAAGCACATATTAATCTCTTTCTAATAAACTAGACTGTGAGTATTTATAAAATATACTAATATCTCTCTCAAGATTATTAGTGTCCAACCCTAGAATAATTAACAAAAATCTCTTCTCAATTAAAAACCATAAAATTTCATTAATGATATTTGAATTTTACTATTAGGTTTCACTGTAATCTAAAGAAATTATTATAATGTATCTCTAGGTATATACTAACTTCTTCTAATTACATTAGATCTATTCACATATATCATCTCTCGATATCTCTACATGAAATCAATTATCGAATTAATACATCGATAATATTTTTATTGTTTTTTTGCGAATCTAGTAATATTAATTCAAAGTAATAAAAGAATACGTAATTAAATCATAGAAATTAGAAATTAGAGATTGGTAAAAGAGAAAAAAACTAATTATGTAGAAAACTAAGGTTTATAATAATTGAATACTAAAAAGAACTAACCTATAACATTAAGAAAATAAAAACAAATAAAGAAGAAAAGAAAAAAAAAAAAGATGAGTCTCTAAAACTCTAGAATGTAAATGAATGAATAAATAATATTTAGAAGGCCTTTGTGATCTATAATTTTGAAATTTATCTCCAACGTATCTTTATAAAATAAATCTTCTAACTGTCTCAATAATAAAAGAGATACGCTAAGAACATGGAATATTTAGTTTGTAATTTCAATTCTTGTCCTTGGCCGTTCCAAAATGAATGTTTCACGTCTATACCCTTTTTCCTTTTTCCTTTTTTCTTTTTTTTTTCTTTCTTTCTTTTTTTTTTTTTTTTTTTTTTTTGAAAACAAAACGAAATCCTTAGTGGCATGTAATCATATGTGGGCTTTGATGTCAATTCCAACGCATGAGCTTCGAAATTGAAGGTTGGGACGTTGGCAAGGAATTTCCTTTTGCGTCTCCAATTTCCACACATGCGAACTTTGACTTATAATTACTTCCTAATTCCCATTTCGAATTCATGTGTTTGACTTTAAATTGCAAGAGTTTGCTTCACATGGATGGTCCGAGGCTGGACCGTGACTTCCAATTTGTTCGACTTAAAATTTGGTAGCCTTGCATGATGCTTTCCTGGACGTCTGGGCTTCATCTCATTGTTGGACGCGGGCCATAATTGGACTTCAAATTAAATAAGACACACCGGCATGACATGATCATGTCAATTAGTCACAGAATTTTCTAATCCTTTTTTAATATTTCAAGGTAGTCCTCACGTGACCGTATCAAATAATTGTATAACTTTCCAATAATTTTTCAAATAAATTGATACGACTTTGAACATGATCCCGTCAACTAATTATGTTGATCTTCAAAATCCACAACTCTCGCAAGTCAATTCTAAATTCAGTGAAACTTGATCTATTTTCTCTCTTTCAGTCTCAAATACTCCATAAATGTCTAAAATCAAAATATTATCTAATTAAGTATAAATATCCACAACATATTCATAAAAACATCAAGAATACTAATAAAATTCCATTAATAAATATATGTAATAATGCACTTATCATTAGTCCTAGCAATTTTATCATCCAAATGTAACTTATAACTAATCCGTTTCTTTATGTATACTTTTTATAACTCTCCAAATATGACACCTTCATCTAGGCGAAAAGCTTGAGTATTTCATATAGCCAGCACACATATAGTATTAACTATGAGTATGGCAAATCAGAACTTTTAGCTAACTTGAACTCAAATGAGACATAGAGTGACTTGATCCATTTAGTTTTGTTTTGAATTAAATAAGGCTAATACAACTTTGAGACAAATAAGATGCACCAAAGAACCAACCAATTATTGATGTTATGACTGCCATAACTTAAATGGCTTAATTGTAAAGACAAAAACTTAACATGAGAAACGTTAGAGTTATGATAGTTAGAGAACTAAACAAATGAAACTGGAGAGCCATAGGTTAGCCATTCCCTTTTGAGCTTACTCATGTATGCTAAAGCATAGATGAAGAATACCATTCCGTGCCGATCTAACTATGTCTCGTGCTATATCTATTTATTTTTTCCTTCTTACAGTGATGATTATTGGAAATGTTCAACTTTTCTACTCCTTCCTTAACCTGCTCTTGCTATATAAGGATACTATTCTTTTGCCTTCTTAAGTTAGTATAGCTACTTTAGATAGCCTTACACTTACATTTCTACTACCACATTTTTACTTTTACAAAGTTTTCCTAGCTCAACATAACTTCATTCATTTCTTTTTTAATCCTAACCATTATATGTTTTCAAATTTTCTGCTCAATTCTTTCAGTGCACCAATTCATTATGAATTTACAAAGATTTCCTCCTCAATATCAACTCAAGCTTCATCTGTAAATCTTACTTTTAGTGAGCCTATGATTTGACTAAGAGTATTTCCACAATGTTCCTAAGGATCAACTAAACTAAGAACTCAAGTTTACGATTAGAAATGAACTTACTTTTTCAATTCAAAAGCTTATTATTGATAAAATCCGAACTTGAAAAACTGCGAACTCTAAAGTCATCTAAAATCTTAAACCCTAAAAAAATTAAGGACTTTCAACCCTAAAAAAATTAAGGACTTTCAACCCTAAGTGACTAATTGATAATTTAATTTGAATAATTTCATTCAATTTTAGAAAATTTCATAATTTTATAAAAATTAAATCATCATTTACAAAACAATTCAAGAAATAAATCCTAAAACAATTTCCTATAAGACAATCTCCGTATCTTCATATATAAGACTTGTGCACATGAATAAGTAAACCAACAAATCACCCGAAGTAACTTATCAATTGAGAGTTGGAATCATCTATCAATTGATAACTTATCAAAATTTAGTGACAAAACACTTTCCTTATCACCCCTTCACTTATACTATATATGGATAAATTATCATAAGATTTTATATGTTTCACTTTAATAAAGGAGACAAGACATTTCTATGCCCAAAAGGACACTATATGGCCAGTTCTTACATGGCTTTAAGGGGGGCCATCCTCTTGTCTTTCATCTATGAATGACTTTATCTTACACTCTACTATTCACCCCTTAATGCTTACATTATCAATAGTTGTAATTGTTGACTTTTGTATATGTTATAAGACAACAAAATCAAGCTTATTAAATAGACTTCCCACCCCATTTGCTCTCACTTTCAATTTCATTTTCACTTCCTTTTCTCTCACTTTGAAAACAACACAAAAGAAAAAACAACCATACCTCACAAAATTCTTCACTTACAGCCGCATCCCAAGCACACACACACTCACGGCACTTTCAACTTCTTCTTGTCTTGATTTTTCCAATATTCAAACCCTTTTAGGATCCTTAGAACACACCCTAAACCCCACTTCAAAGGGCCATAACTCGAGTTTCAAAAGGGCTCCAAGAAGGAGGAAGTAATACAAAGAGTATAAGTGGAACCTTAGTATACAACTACCATATTTTTTTTCTTTAAGGACGAGTACGTATATCATGTGTTAATTGGTTAGTATTCATGTTAGGAGACTATGATTTCTTGAAGATATGAATATGGTCATAAGTTGGTATAACATCAAAGACTACCCTAAAAAGTAAACTCATGAAAACCTTACATGAAAGTTGAAATATGAGTATGTAAAGTTAGTGTTTTGTAAAGATACTTATTTAACACTTGGAATGGAAGATTTTAAGTTGAGAAAATCTTGAAATGAGAACTTGAATGAAAGAAAAGCATGCTAGATGTGAGAGTTTAGAATTCATTTGGATGTTGTTTATACTTTTATTAAGTTAAACATGCTCAAATCTAAACTTAGGTAAAAATAAAATCCATCACATGAAGTTTTATGAGGAAACAAATTTTGTAAGACATGAACTATGATATGGGAGGTATGATAAAAGTGAGATCCTCTACTTTGATGTAAAGTATGAATCAAATAATCATCTCATGGAAAAGAAGTCAAGTTAAGGTTTGAATATAAGTAGCTTAAGTTCATGATTTAACACCTAAACTTAAGGAAATGATGAAACATGTTAGAAGACCAAGTTGGAAGCCCTCATACTCAAACCGACCAGATTTGGAATATCCCTAAAAAACACCTAAGAATATGACAAAAGTAAGTAAATAAAGTGACCATCTTTGACCACCCTAAAAATCAAAACCGAGCTTAAAACTCTCAAAACGGGCCTCAAACTTCAAGTTGAACCACCCTTAAGTTTTTGACCAACAACTAGACACATCAATACGGGTTGTTTTAAGACCCTCAAGACACTCCATAAGCCTAAGAAAGTGACCATCTTTGAATTGAATAAAAAATAGGCCCATTTAACAACTTAAGCCTACTTAAGAGCCTAAAAGTGCTTGATAGATTTAAGAGTGTAAATCAAAGCTATAAATTTGATCTTAAGGAGTATTTTATACCTAAAATAAAATCTTAAGCCCAAGCCCAAAGGAATTTTCAAGTTACCTAAAAGTCCATTAACCAAGCAAAGCCCAAAAGCACTCTAAATCATGAGGACCTCTACTGTTTTGACCTATGGATAGATTTTTGTACCTCATCTCAAAAATATAACCTCACCAAGTTAAAGTACACTAAAAAATGATGAAGATTGACTATAAAATCATAAAAATCGGATTTAAAATGAGAAAGTTATATGCGATTGAACTTTTAAGTAAAATTAGGAAAAATACGAAAACTAGTCAAGGGTGTAACTTAAGGGTTTTTAGCTTAGTTTTCTAAGTTTGTTTTAGATCCTTATAGTGTTATGATTGCGATGACCAAGAGATCCCGCGTACGGAGATGACCTACCCCGGACTACTTTGACTGACCTGCATGGCTGAGTGAGTAAATTCCTAATGACTTTTTACTTGATTTTGCTTGTAGAATAGATATACCTAAACTTATATATATAAATTTAGATGCTTGTGGGATATGGGAAATGCATGTGTATGAATTTGTGAACTAAATGCTATGGTTTGTTAATTATATAATAATGGGAATTGTTTGTGATAATTTATATGTATGATTGTATGGAATGAAATTGTCTGATCACCTTGAAAATCGAATTAACCACTTATATGATTAAGAAATTAAATAGATCATGCATTCCCTATAATTGCATTTGGATAATACTGACTATCGCTTCATGCAGAAGATGGGAAGGGACTTATAGGAGGAGGGCCTCCTACAAGATTGGATACTAGCGATGTCATCATTTTATTGAGTCTTTGTCCTAAGCTCACGGGAAAACTAGGTGCTGAGAGACGCTAATTGTCGGCGAGGGGTTGTATCTTATGGCTTTTACTTAAGGTAAGTGTTTGTGGATTGTGGAGGCCACTACATTGCTAGACTTAAGATTTTGAAAATATGATTTAATATTTGGCAAAGAAAGTATATATATATATATATATATGTATAATTTTGTTTTGACTTAAGTACAATAGTGTAAATGAAATAAAAACACAAGGGCTAAAACCCAGATTTTGGTTTGGGTTGGTTAATTATCTCCAAACCTTGACTACAGAAGGTGTAATTTTGAGTCGTATGCAGTTCTTAGGCCACTGTATGCGTTGTATGGCATACTAATTATTTATGCATCCATATGATTGTACATTTAATAAATTATTATTGTACGATATTGACAAGGATATTTATCTCACTAAGTTTAAGCTTATACCCCGATAGATTTCTTTTGCTATAGGAAAACCTCTTCGTTCATCAGGGTCGAGGGATACTTGAGGTAAGTCTCGTTTGGAGACAGGTTGGAGTGATCAGGGAGCAAAGAGGAGATTTTGTAACAGTATTGTAGATAACCATTTACTTTTGCATTTTTGTTTATATCATAGATTAAAGTTTCAAATGCAGTTCCCTTTACGAACTGCATTTGTTTGTAATATTTTTTTGGTGTAGAATTTACGAGTTCATACGTTTGTTTAGTTAATTTACACCATAGAGGTTAATTTTAGTTAAATTCCTCTATATTACTTATCTACGAGCCTGGTAGTAACATATAGTAGAAGGAGCCATGTCTATCGTATGAAAGGCCTACAATCAGTAAAGAGATTGATAGTAGACCTTTATACGGTACACGACAACCTATTACGACAATAGTACCATTGGGTCGTGATACCATCAATTTCTCAGCAACTTCCTTTAGACTTTTCCTCAAAACTTCAATCCATGCTACTCCTGATACTTTCTCTCTCTTAATCTCATTTCCATCCTTCCTTCGACTTTCTGAATCCACATAAATACCTTAACTTTTCAATCCATTACACCTCAATATCCTTATCCATAGACAAATTGTGATACTTTAAGGCCTAATTTATGAACTATGCTCTAATATCATTATGTAACGCCCAGCCTTTTAGGTGTTTACTTAAAAATTTTTCTTAACTTTTGGTACTTGAAAACGGTTTGCTATTACCATTCTTAAGTTAGGGATAAGATAGAATCCTTACTATACCTATTATACATTCACATAAAACTCCTCATTATTAAAAAGCTTCTCATCTGATATAATGAACACTGGAAGTCTTTCTCAAGTATGCTCGAAATCATAGTATCACAATTGTAAATTCTCATAAAATATATATCTCATGAAGATGACTTTATACTATACAATTTTATTAGAAGATCTACACATCACTTTTATAATATTTTCTTGAGGCCTTCGCATACAACTTAATAATCTTTCCATATAGCACGTTCTTAGTGCTTAAATCCAATTTTTGATTCACTTTAGCGATGTAAGGCTTTTCTCCAACACATTTTCTAACCAACATTTTAGCTTACTTTCTGCTTCACAGTTTACCTCATGGATACTAATTATGTGTGCTAGAGTCTCTTTACTTCCATGATGTGACAACTTAGTTAACTTCTTTTAGAACCTGAAGATAAGAAAACTTATCCCCCCAGCTTACTTTAAGCTAAATGAAAGTGGATGAACAAACAACAAGATAAGTAATATCATAGCACAATCACTAAGTAAGTTATCATTTGAACCACAAAACTCATTAGTCTAACTAAGTGATGCAAATGCAATAAATGTATATCATTCTAATGCATGTGACATACATTCTGATAGGAATCAAGCTACGGGACCTCTGACCCACAACCAAGCTTAAGGATAAGAGGGGCTGGTATGACAAATCCTTATGTTTTAACTAACCCCTACCGAGACTAAGTACTTACTTGTTAAGTCACCTTTAATGCTGTGTCGAATGACCGCCCTTTATTTAGTGTTATGCCGAGTTGATGACTGCTTTAATGCCAAGTTGACCAATCACTTGGCATCATCCTTGCTGAGAGGCTGAGAGATAAAGAATGTGGATTGACTAGACCATTCCTACTTAGACAAGCCCACCCATCCATATCTTTTGTCCACATCCCTTAACAATCTTGCCAATGTAGCATTGCCACGTGTACAATATTGTATGGAGAATCTGTAGCACCAATGGTTGATTTCCTTGTATATTCATTTTTATCCTCTTATATCATGTATATTGCTTCTTTAGGAAATATCTTTATTATCTTTTCCCTTCTGGGTAAGTTGCCCTAACTCATGGGTATAAATACCTTTATACTTGTAACTGTAAGAGATTCAGATTACCTTCAATACACTTGAGTACTTTCTTCCTTGTGTAAACACTGCTTGTTTATTCTCGACATTACTCTTATCCTTTCCCTTAAGCGAGGTTAGGTGATGAGTAACCTCACTGGATCAATTCATGTATCATATCGAATTGTACTGTGAGTCCTTCAAAGTTTCTTTGGTGCATCATATCCTCTAGAATTGTTTGTGGGTTTTTGCTTACTATTCCATTCGTCTTTGTCACTCTTTTTGTACATTTCGCCATTAACCATTTTTTGAACTTTCTAAAAGATTAGACCCATCCGACAACTGGACTTGTCTATTCTTGGTCATGGTTCACACCATCTTGGTATTAGAGTAGAGGTTTTGTGTAAACTATAGTTAGTTCTTCTAGAAGTTCTATTATGCTCTGTTTTGCATGTATGGAATATAGTCAATTACTGTGTTCATTTGACTGCTGTATTATTGCCTATTCATTTTCTGAAGTGTTCGTTTGAATTTGATTATGTGAGGAAAAATGATAGACCCGAATATGAATGTTAGTACTAGTAATGACAATGGAGTTGTCTACCTTAGACAACAATCTCAGGGAACTCCCAGAAGCATTGACGAGAGATTTGATGAGGTAGCTAATCACTTAGTAGATTTGACTCGAGCTATTCATGCCTTTTCTTGCTAACCCACTGAGGTTGCACAAAACAATCCACAAGCTGCTCAACCTATTAGAGATTAAAACCCAGCTCGGCCAATTCGAGGTTGAGGAGTTAGTAGACGAGTAAGGTGAAAGATAGACTTGAGAGAGCTTGATGAGGATGAGGAAGAGTATTTTGAAGAGGAGTGTGTACGAGTCCCCAGAGAATTCAACCATGTGAAGCTTTGGATTCCCAGTTTCAATTGATTTGGGAATGTTGACAAATATTTAGATTGGGAAGAGAAGGTAGATTGTGTATTTGATTACTATTAATATGAGGATTATGAGAAAGTGAGGACTGCTACTGTTGAATTCTCCGGGTATGCCGCTATGTAGTAGAAGAATTTTCAGGCCATGAGAAGAAAAGAGGGGTATCGAGAGATTAACACCTAGCCCGAGATGAATAGAGTACTTAGAAACATATTCGTACCGGAAACGTATCTCCAAGATACTTTCTCTCAGCTTCAGGAGCTGAGACAAGGAGGTTGAACTGTTGATGAGTATGTTCAAGAATTCCAAATGCTTATGATAAGATGCGAAGTAAAGGAACCATTAGCCTGAATAGTCTCAAGGTTTTTTATTGGATTGAGAAGAGACATTCGAGATATTATGGAGCTCAAATGATTTGACACAATGGATGAAGCTATTAGAATTGCCCAGCGAGTGGGGAGGCAAAGAAGGAGCCGAGTAACGAATAGATAGTTGACTAGTCAACTAAGACAAGCAAGTTACCGAGCTCAGTCTAGTATCAAACTGAGTAGAAGAATTGATGTTAGAGCCAAGTAGAAAGGCTAACTTGAAGATGTAGGGCCGACCCGAATGTATGAGAAAGGGCAAGGGTCTAACAGGAAGACCAGCCAGATTAAGTGCTTTAAGTGTTAAAGGTTTGAACATATAGCTGCTCAGTGCTCAAACTATGAACATAGAGCCCTCATGAGAGAAGAAGCAGAGAGAGAACTTGTTTCATATCACTTGTAAGGTGAATGATCAAATGTATGCTCTCATTGTGAATTGTGGGAGTTGTATCGATATAGTATCGACCGATCTTATTTCAAAACTGAAGTTGCCGACTATTATACATCTTAGGCCGTACAAGTTGCACTAGTTGAGTGAGAAAAAAACATTATATGTCACTCGGCAAATACTGCTACTGATCACTATAGGGAATTACTCCAATCAAATCCTTTGTGACGTGCTACCTATGTTAGGTAGGTTGTGATTGTTTGATAGGAGAGTTATACATGGTAGCTACAGGAATACGTATATGCTGGAAAAGGATGACCGGAAGATCACGCTGAATCCAATGCTGCTAAGAGAAGTTTACAAGCTATAGATGAAACTTGCTCGCGGATCGAAGAAAGCTTTGGTGATGAGTGGAGCCGAGTTCCGAAAAGCCATCAATGCTGATGAGTCGAGCCTATTGTTGGTCAGGCAACTATTGGAAATGAAGGAGTAGGGTAAGCTTCCTTAGAAAATCAAGAGGTTGTTAAATGACTATGTCGACCTGTTTCCAGAAGGTTTGCCTCCAACTCGAGGCATAAAGCACTGCATTATTGAATAAGCCAATTTATTGGATGAATCACAAACAACCTTCTGAACTCCAACGTCAAGTTAATGAGTTGCTGGAGAGAGGTTATGTGAGAGAGAATTTTAACCCTTATGCCATGCCTGTACTTCTAGTGCTAAAGAAAGATGGAACTTGGTAGATGTATGTTGATAGTTACGCTGTAAACAAAATCACTATCAAATACAGGTATCCGATCTTGAGGTTAGAAAACATGTTAGATGAACCGAGTGGAGCCAAGATTGATCTCAAGTCTAGTTACCATCAAATCCGCATGAGGTTAGGAGATGAGTGGAAGATTGTATTCAAGACTTAACATGGACTTTACGAGTGGATGGTTATGCTCTTCGGCTTGTCCAATGCTTCGAGCACTTTTATGAGACTTATGAACCATGTGTTGAGACATCTTATCGGGAAGTATGTCGTGGTGTACTTTGACATCATCTTAGTCTACAGTATCGACATGTCGAGTCACATTGAATATTTTAGGGTAGTCTTAGATGTTTGATAAGGTTGTAGGCCCGACAAGTGAGTTTGGTCACTTTAGGGTTTGGGCCTAATTTTAGGCTTTGATCTTATTTTTTTTATCTTAGGCCTTGTACTTAATATATTGGGCTTCCTTTTAAGTATTTTAAGTGAATTTTCTATCCAACACTTTAAATTTTCATCTTAGTCCTTAGTGTTGCTGTTATGAGCCTAAACAAGCTCTTTTCTAATGTTTAAGGATTCAACTCATTAAAGGGCCTATAGTAAATGTCTTAAATGGCCTTTAAGGTTTAGTGGCCCTCTTAAATAGCTTATTTTGGGCCTTTTAATATAAGATTCAGATCTAGTCAACCCTTTTATTTGGATCTTAAACTTGGGTTTTAGGGCTTTTTGGGCCTAACTTGCACTTTAAGGCCTTAAGCTTAAACCCACTTACTTATCATTTTGGTTTTAAGCTTATCTTTGGCCCTAAGTTTAGTCCACTTTACCTAACTTTACAGATCTACTCATGATTAATAAGTTGGTCATTAATATCACTTTTAAGTCTCTAATCACTAACTAAGCTAATTTAAAGCCCTAGCTCATCATTAACCTATTTAACTTGGTTAATCAAATCATAAACCATACTTAACACTAAATAATCATATTATTAAGCTAATAAATCAGAATTTACAGATTTGAAACTTTTATGAAAGTGGCAGCCAAATAGGGTTCTTGTAGGCTTTCCTTCAACTTCTTCCATCCAACACTTATTCTAGTAGGTTTCCTTGTTTTAATCATATTTCTTCTTGCTTTAAGCTAATAATATCACATAACATGATGAAAATAAGAAGGATACATATCATAGAGAAGGCGGCATGGATGGTACTTAGGGTGTCATGGAGTTTTATCAACATCTTTTCAAGTTATCTACATAAAACTATCTTTTACACTTCTAAAATATAAGCAATAAACTAGCTAAGTACATGAATGAAGGTGTAATTATAAGGCTCTTAAATGGCATGCATAAGATTATAATAAATTTATATATTATTTCTAATCTTAAAGTCTTAAGATATCATAGATAAAACTAGTGTAAATAGAAAACTTAAGTTGGGTGAGTTTTATCTTAAATTGGTTTACACAAGCTCTAACTTTTTCACTCAAAAACGAAGTCGAAAAGTACTCCTTTGGAAGTGAGGGTTATTGGTAGGAAAATAGAGTGTGTATGTAGGTGACATTTTGGTGGTGGTAGCTTATAATTTGGGGGCGTATGGTGGTGAAAAATGAAAAGGGCTTTGATGTGTGTAGAGGGGTTTGATAGCTGCTTTTGTTTTCTTCACTTTTTTCTTTGTTATTTGTTTGAGTTTATTGAGAATGTTTTCTAGGGTTTTCTAAGAGTGAATAATGGAGTCAAATAAGGGTTTTGAATGGGTAAAATTGCATATATAGAGGAAAGGATAAGGGGAGACAAAATTTTGCTTTAATTGGTTAAAAGGGTACAATGATCAAAAGGCGAGCATTTGCTCTTTGACCTTTTACTTGATTTAGCAAGGGTTTGTCTCAAAATATCTTAATTGTCTAATTATCCTTCTTGTCTTGTCTCCTTAATTGATCTTATCCATTTCTTAATTAAGAAGACTAGGGTTGGTAGATGGATTAAAGGGTAATAAAGTTAATTAATCGCGATTATAATTAATTAAGTAATTTAGGCCTAATTAGGGTTTAACTAAGGTCTTTTCCATATTTCATTACTTTAATTAAGTTCATTTACCTATATTACTTCATTTGTTATACTCCTTTATTATTCGGGACTAATTAAGGTTTTTTGACTACATAAGAGACTAACGATTTAGGGTTTCCTAGCGATTTGAGAAATTATTTACGATTAGCAAATAGTTTAGGGATATACTTAGGGTTTGTTGGTTGAATTAGGATTTTAGACTTCTAATTAAGTTTTTATCTAGTCTATAGATATTTTCCCATTGTTTTAGGGTTTCACGCATATAGAGCGTTTTAGGGTTTTACATTTACAATTAGGGTTTTACTCTTTTTAGGGTTTTTTGACTTATTATTTACGGTTCAATCGTTTAATTTATAGACTTTATTATTATATAATTCATTATCATATCTTAAGCGATTCTAGGGATTATTTATTAACTCCTGTATCTGACTTTAAGTTTAGATCCAAAAGTTTATGGGGTTTATAGTCTCCCTAAGTATAACGTTGGCATTCTTAAGGAGATATTTTCATATAATTACTTTGGTTTCATATGATTAATCATTCTTGATTTGTACTTAATTATTATATAAAACTCGATTATCAGATTAAGGTGTAATTAAGTTTCTTAATCTTAATTACATGTACACTTAGTACAAATTAGATGCATTTTAGGGCTTAATGTGTCAAATTGAGTTAATTAAGCCCATTAGGTCATCTTATCTAATTACTTTGAGGAATTGAGACAATTATTACTATTCGAAAATGTTTTAGAGGGTAGATTTGGGTTTTAGGGCAATTAAGCAATTAGTCTCCAATTAATGAATAGTTTTACTATTTAATTAGAGTACAATAGTTGGATTAGGCCTCTCAGCCATAGATTAAGGTTTTACAAATTATAGCCTCGTACGTACTAGGGTTTTAATTAAGATTTTAGTGTTTGAAGGTTCATTTAAGAGCTACAGTATTCGTTTTAAGGTTTTGAATTCATTGTTAAGGTTTTCTATACCAATATTCATATTTCCCCTTTATCGGTTTTAAGGAGCTCTCATAGACTTTGATTCTTAGTTTTTATCCCATTGGGGTTTGGGGTTAGTTTTGTTAGACTAGGTTAACCTTGAGAGTTAACATTAGTTATTGGCATTTGTTTGTATGATTTAAGGGCTTTGAGTGTAAGCGCCAAACTAAGGCTAAGATTGCCATTTAGGGTTTTAGGAGTTTACATTAGGGTTTTTGAGTGTAATCTATCAAGTTTAAGGTTAGTTATTTTACCAACACTAAGGATATCTTTTGGAAAAATTTATTAACTTCCATCCCTTGCTTTAGGAAATTTGTGGGGTTTACAAAAGTAGTAAATAAGTGCCTTAAAAGAATTTTAGAAAAGATCGTTGAGCACAATCACAAAGATGGTTTAAGAAGCTCAACAGTGCTCTTTAGCATATAGAATTATGTGAAAGACACCGATTGAAACAACTCCATATTGGCTTGTCTATGGTAAAACATTTCATTTCCCTATGGAAATTGAGCCTAAGACCTATTGGGCCATAAAAAGTGGTAACTTAGATCTTGAGTATGTAAGCGAACACAAGAAACTTTAGCTAAATAAACTCAAAGAATGGTGAGATATCGCCTATGAAAACTCGAGGATATTCAAGGAGAAAGCAAAATGGTTTCATGGCAATCGAATTGGGCAAGGAAAATAATTTCGAGCTGGAGACAAAGTGCTATTATATCAATCCTAGTTGAAGCCATTCCCAAGTAAGCTTAGGTTATAATGGTCAGGACCTTATACTGTGATATAGGTGTTACTGTATGGAGTAGTGAAGATTTCGAGTCCTTAGAAGGGAACTTTCAAGGTAAATTGCCATCGATTTTAATTATATTTAAGAGGAGAGTTGGAATAAGAGAATAATCTCAACTATGACCTCCATCTGGTCAAATAAAATAGGTAACTTTGTTTTTACTTCATCGAGCAAACAATGTTAACCGAAAGTGCTTCTTGGGAGGTAACCTAAGCAAATTTTATTTCTTTTAAACTATATTTTCCATTTTGTGTCTTTTTTATTTAGGTTTTGGTTCATATTAAGTTGAGACAAGTGGTTTTCAAATTTTTTTAAAGTGTTTTAAGGGCAATCATAGAAAATAAGTAGTTGTGAGGATTGAGGAAGCAACAATAAGGAATAGGGATCATGAATCAGAGCATAGAGCTCAAGGAAGAAAGTTAAGTATGAGTCTAGTAAGGACCATGACCCAAGATCATGCCCGTGATCTTAATCGTGTTCCTTTCATCATAAATTAATTTGAAGTTGAAACTTAAAGTTTTAAGTTATAAGAAGACCATAGCTTGAGACTACACCTATGTTCTTAGCCATGTAGTTTTACGATGTGGAAAGTACGAATACGCTTGAAATTTGGTACGAGAGAACCATTGCTAGTGACCATGCCCGTGGTCATGCCTAGGTTCTTCTCATCAATCAATTACACTTGAAAAATTTCAGGGATTTAACTTAAGTGGAGATCACGACTATTGATCATGGCTGAGATCATGCCTGTATACTCCAAAGCCAAGTAAATCAAGATGCGCTCGAATCTTGTGCTAAAGAACATGCAATGTACTTTCCTAATTTGAACTCCTCTAAACTAAAGCCTACTTTCCTTTTCCTAAACCATCTTCCTATTACTAATATGTAATGAATATTCAAAGTAATTTTTTTAAATTACTAGCTGCCTAGATTAAAAGATATTATTGCAACATTCCTCAATTTAAGTTGCTTAATTAAGATTGCACCAATAATCTAGAAAACTAGTATATAATCAATCCTAAACTTTGAATAAGCTTATTACATCCACAACAATCTTAAACACTAGCTTAAACAACTAAGTATAGGGAAAGAGAGAAAACGACTACCAACAATAGCACCACAAACTAGCTACTGTGCATCCTATAGGAACTTTTCTAACCCCATATTGGAAGATGATACTTTAACCACTCCTCCACCTCACCTAAAACATATGTTGCAATTCGACCATCTAGATCACTAAACCCATTATGATGCTTTGTCGGAGAAGACCTTTTCTAGATTAAGCTTCATCAATTAGGAAATGTTTAAACTAGCAAACATTGCCATGTTTGAGAGAGGGGTTGTGATAAGTTGTTTAACATCAAACAACTAGTTTACAAAGAATTGATGCTCGAATTTCTCACCACCTTGTCACTAAAACATGGCTAAGTACCATGTGGAGCCTAAAACACAATCTCATTCTGGCTTTGAAACATTGATTTCAACCTTTCCATTGACGAGTTTAGGGTTTTGATGGGGATTTATGATAAGGAATTTGTCCGTTCATTAGAATTCTTTACGCTTCCATGTGAACTACCCTGTAGAATTACTCCCCATCAATTATTGGCTAAAACTAAGTGGTGATAAGATATATAATCTTAAATTCACGAGAGGATCCCACTTGAAAAATCTAACCCATAGAATCCTTTATTAGCTTCTTACACACACAATTAGCAGGAGAGGGAAAAGCACTAGAGTAGTGGCTTTGCATAAGGTCTTCTACCTCTATAGCCTTGTAGAAGGATACCCTATCAACTTAGTAGTAGCACTCGCATTTTATATGCAACATCAAGCAATAGATTCCAAGGTGAACCAATTGGATTATGGACCTTATGTTACAGTTTTGGCAAATTACAATGATTTGGAATATTACCTTGATAAACCTTTCAACATTTTACCACATGAGAATTCTTCTTGATGAAGTTGATAAGCCATCCCATAAAAGGAAGGAAAGCAAAAATTCCACCAATGATGAACTGGCAAAAGTAATAAAAAAATTGAAAGCTCAAGTACGAAAATTGGTGGAATCTCAAGAGATTGTTGAATAATCTCTAAAAAGATCATTTAGAAGGAAAAGTAGAATGATGGAATTTTGTAGCAACCTTGCTGATCAAGTCAAGATGAAAATTCCTTTACCGACGAATGAGGAATTCATTGATGTGGAAAGGACAACGAACTTAAGGGATTAAGAGGAAGAAGTAGCGTCCAAGACCTAAGAAGAGGAAACTACTAAAGGCAATGAGGAGAATAAACCCATCAATGTCGATTCGGAAGATGAAACAAATGTGGAGGACTTAGATTTCTTTTAAGAATTCAGAGTTATGTGTTTTCTCTAAATGTTTTCGGATTTTGTTGTTTTTATGTTTAATTAGTTTGTTGAATTTCTTTTGAGTTTCTAT
Source organism: Lumnitzera racemosa (assembly GCA_024138005.1). Classification (NCBI taxonomy): domain Eukaryota; kingdom Viridiplantae; phylum Streptophyta; class Magnoliopsida; order Myrtales; family Combretaceae; genus Lumnitzera; species Lumnitzera racemosa. Next base: position 28,634,159 of record JAMXBC010000005.1, read on the forward strand.
GTTTTTATTTCAAGTTTATGTTCTTGTTCATCCAATTCAATGAAATAATAAAAGTCTCTTTTTCTACATATGCGCTTATCTATTTATCTTAAGTGTGTTTATTTAGATCTTTTGTGTGGATAAATTCCAACAAATCATGTTGAATTCTCGATGTATGATTTAAGCAAACTCCAAATATTCAAGGGATTATTGTTTTTCCTATATTAAGGACAATATACTCAATTAAGTGTGGGGAAGGGGTATAGTATACTACAGTTATTTAGAAATCATTGTTTATTTTGACCCCCCTAAAATTTTTTCAAATTTGCAATTCGCATTTACTAAGGAAATAGTATTTATATCAAATTTTTCCAAAGTTACTATTATACATGGAATAAGTTATCAAAATTGAATAGTAGAATTCCTATGGAGTGAAAATTACATGTTATTTAGCTCGAGATTTCGAAACATTAATTAATTAATTAATTAATTATTGAAGTTGAGCTTTAGTCATGTGTTGTTTCTGAAATTTACTTAGATGTATATTTATTCCTTTCGATTTTTATAATTCTATAATCTTATGTAAATAAGTGAGTGAAGCTTGTCTCTTGTAATTTCCTTTTAAAATTTTAATCTGCTAAGGGCATAATTAAGAGTAAATTGATGAATAGTAATTGGTAAGAATAGGTCTCGATCCCTTAGAAAAGCAAGATCCTTTCTCGTTGCCAATTGATTGGAAAAAAGAAAAAGAAGAGAAATGCTCATGAAAGGAAAATTGATAAGGATTGGCCTTAACCCTCAAAAGAGTAAGGTGCCTTCTTACTGCTAATGGAGCATTGATAATTAATTAAAAAGCCCATTAG